>OX244281.1:1352500-3752500 GCA_945867215.1 Epinotia demarniana
ATTATGAAGTACAAGGAGCACTGTATCTTGTACCTACGAGAAATGCAGATTTTGCCATTTATGACGCTGTAATTGTCATCCAGCCATTATGTTTACGCCACCCAGTGAAGTGCAGTGCTGCAGTGCCAACGACTTGGATCCTAATCGAGAAAGACAGTCACAATAATTAGATCAACTCGTAATCCTCTACAGTTGGACGTTCCACTGGTCTCCCGCTAATACTGCTGCTGCAAAAACTATCGATGACATAGTAGGTATAGCACGCCCCGTCATGATGCTATTGAACAAATTGTGAACAACGCGACCACTATTGGATACCAATCTTCAAAATACTAATCTAGCTACAGCACACTTCAACCTCTGGGTGTTTTTTAAACTGAAAGTGAAATGAAGACCCCAACAATTACTTAAAACAGTATGGCGTATACATCTGTTTAATATGTATTTTGTTACCTATGATAACATTGATAACTCATAAACCAAAGAATAAAGCTATTTTATTCTCGAATTTAATTGTGTCATTATAAGGTGTAGTTTACTTGTAGGCAGTTACGTAGGTACCTGTATATACTTTTCGTATAAGTATAATATGATAAGGCAAGTAATTGTTTCATTTTATTTACTCTGAGGCTAAGGAATTCTCTTAATTCTAGAACATTATAACATTATAAAATATGCTGGTTATATACTGTGGATGAACTATTTTATGTATGTGTCGGAAGCACGGCGTGGTATCTTCGTATCTTCGTATCACTGTTTGAATTTACACAGCTTCAAGATTGCCACATGATTTTGTATGTTTTAAGTGGTTAATGACTCTCCTTTAGGTACAGTCACCAGCATAAATATATGACTATGGGCAACGCTGCAAATATATCTGATCATCAATTGAAGGTATAGTTATATGACGATACATCATCATCATCATCATCAGCCTATATACGTCCCACTGCTGGGCACAGGCCTCCTCTCATGTATGAGAGGGAACGGGCAATAGTCCCCACGCTGGCCCAGTGCGGATTGGGAACTTCACATACACCTTTGAATTTCTTCGCAGATGTATGCAGGTCTCCTCACGATGTTTTCCTTCACCGAAAAGCTAATGGTAAATATGAAATCATATTCCGTACATAAGTTCCGAAAAACATGACGATACAAAGGCGGTAAAAATATGTGATGATTTACAGCCGGAATATAAATCATTTTCCTGTAACAGCATAAATATAAGATCAGACCACGTAAAAATATCTGATACTTCACGAAATCAAAATGATGTGACATATGACCAGCGTAATCGTCTATCCGCTGTAGAACCACGTAGCGACAGCGATATCTGATACGATTGGCAGTAAAAAATATCTCTAAATTCTGCAAAAATGAACTTTTTCAGCTTTGACGGTCGTAATTTGAACAAAGCTATTTGACGCTTCTTGAAAAGAGTATTAACCTGTCATTGGATATCGCCGTCTCACGATTTAAAACGTGAATTTGACAGAATTGCTAATAAGTCAAAATTGTCAGATGGGCCTAATATTGCGTTTCTGAGCCTTATATTCATAAGGAGCCGTTGAATTGATTGACATCTAGTCCCTAATGTAATTTGACCCCTAGAATTGTTGCACATATGTGAGTATTCGGTGGTGCAACGTATACTAGTCCATCTATAAATGCAGCTAGTAGTCTGAGAGGTTTGTGGATTTTTCTAATGAAGGTAGCATACTGTGATATGGGGTCAGTTTTATGCACATGCGTGGTGGTGGTGATGATGATGATGATGTGGTGTAGCAATTAATTTTGTAGGACCGTGGATAGTCGGGTTGTAAAAGACAGCGCACACTTGTGCAAGATAAATTCTAAAGTCATTAACATTTTTATTTGTGGACTGTGATTAATTGAAATCAGTTGCAGTTTACTTGGATTCTCTTGAAATTAAGTTATACGATAGGAAGATCCATATTTTCGGTAGAAGTTGGCAAAATCATAGGAAAATTTCATCAATGTTCTCCTGCTTATATTCATGCGATTTTGCACCTTAGTGGAAAACGCATAGAGTTACTATAACGTTGTCAATCTAACGTAAGTACTATTGCCTTTTTAATTTTTTTAAACTTTACTAAATTTTATTTAAAATTGTAATTAACTAATGACAATTATGGTACATCATAAATACTAAATAAAAAATAATGAAACAAAAAAATTAAAACTAATTACAAAAAAAAATAGACCGTCCAAAAGTTCTGCCTGCGGCATGGACCCCATGACGCTGGCGGCATTTCCCCTTTGGACCGCAAGGGCGATCCTTTGTGAAAGGTACGCGCCAGGTCTGGGGTCCTACTTCCTTTTTAATTGTATATCACCTACCGAAATAACCGAAATGTATCTAAGAAACATACTTGGAATAAAATACGAAATGTCAACAGGTCTCTGTCATTTTCCAGTAATATGTTTTGACAATTTCAGTTTCTCTAAGGAGGTTGGTGACTGGTTTTTATTCTTAATGTCACCAAAAAAATAATCAATCCTAGGTCAGTGACCTGTCTCATTAAAGTGAGATAGTGTGCGTGAAATGTAATGGTGTGCGTTACTGGGGAGAATTACGATAACGTTGCGCCGCCTAGCGGATATATTGTGTCGCGTAAGTAGCTTTACTCGAATAATAAAGCCTTAATAGTTTTTTTTATACAACGACGGTGGCAAACAAGCGTAGGGCCCGCCTGATGTCAAGCGGATACCGCAGCATGCAACTCCAAAGGAGTAACATGGGCGTTGCCAACCCTTGATATGTTTGAGGATTCGCCGTGTTGACAGCTGAATGAACAAATTCTCTCGCTCTCAACACAACGCATCCTCGGGAGCTCTGGCGACCTTGCTCACCTCCAGGAACACAACACTAATACAGAGCAAGTAGTAGTGTTATTATGGCTGTGGTGTTCTGCAAGGCGGAGGTACTTCCCCAGTTGGGCTGCTCCAAATTCGAGCAGGATGACATTTCGCTGTGCCCTACCTCACCTAAAATAAATACTAATATTATATAACTTATTTTAGGGCATTAGTAACCCAGCCAGAAGGTGCTCGGAAGACATCATAATAAGGTAGATTTAGGTGACCGTAACAACGTTTCAATAGCTGGCTATTACCTATTGCTACATCCGAGTACCAGTCGTCTGGAAACATCACGTAGCCGACACCGGGCTTCCGTAGTTTTTTAGGGTTCCGTACCCAAAGGGTAAAAACGGGACCCTATTACTAAGACTTCACTGTCCGTCTGTCTGTCTGTCACCAGGCTGTAACTCAAGAACCGTGATAGCTAGACAGTTGAAATGTTCACAGATTATGTATTTCTGTTGCCGCTATAGCAACAAATACTAAAAACAAAATCTAATAAATATTTAAGGAGGCTCCCATACAACAAACTTTTTTTTAACTGTTTTTATATATAACTAGACGTGCCCGCGGCTCAATCCGCGTGAATTAATTACATTAATGTATTTGTCACAATTGTATTATGTTCATGAGCCCTGCTTAGCAACTTACCGATATGGAAATAATAACAGTGTACAGGTATTTTCATATACATTTATTAAAATGTCAACATGAAACTCAGTACAGATGCCGTCAAACTTCTTGAACATGCGGGACAAAGTGGGGGGGCAGCTCGCAGGTACAATTCGCCTTTGCGCAGGCAAGGTCAAATGTTCAAGCAGTTTGACGGCATCTGTAATACACACAGGCCTCCTCTCATGGATGAGAGGGAACGGGCAGTAGTCCCCACGCTGGCCCAGTGCGGGTTGGGACTACTGCCCGTTCCCTCTTATCCATGAGAGGCCCGTGCCCAGCAGTGCGACGTATACAGGGTGGCCCAGAAAAACGTTGACATAGAATTATAAGAATATTATTTTATTACTTACACCAAATTCATAAAATAACATTAAATAGTAAAATTCAATATCTTGAAATAAAATAAAAAATTACTGTCTTCAAAATATCCTCCTTTTGCACTGATACACAGACGCAAACGTTTGGTAAAATTATCGACGATATGCCGCAGCTCTTCCGAGGTAATTTTTTCCCACTCCTTCGTAAGTGTTGCTTTTAGAGCATCTATATTTTTGTGGTTGGACGCACAGGCTCTTGACTCTAGGATTGACCATAAACTATAATCCATTGGGTTTAGGTCAGGCGAGTAGGGTGGCCATTCTTTGGAGCTTATAAATCCGGGAAAATAGTCCCTACACCACTGCTGCACACTACGAGCCCTATGGGATGGGGCAGAGTCTTGCTGGAATATCCACGGTTGGTTACCAAAATGTTGTTGACTCCAAGGAAGAACTACGGCTTCAAGAATATCTCTTTTATATATTTCTTGATTTATTTTGACACCTTTTTCTATAAAAATAAGGGGTGTTTTGCCTGTAGAGCAAATCCCACCCCAAACCATAACGGATTCCGGCTTTTGTCGGTGAGGAATCACTGCAATTGCTCCAGGACGACTAGGATAATACATTCTATCATTTTGGTGATTATGAGCCTGTTCAATAGAAAACAGTTTTTCATTTGAAAAAAAGATGTGATTCCATTTCTCAGCCGCGGCACGCCTCTTAATTAGACGACATCTCTCGAGGCGAACTTTTTTATCTTTATCTTCAAGAAGTTGTGCCTTAAGCAGTTTGTACGCCTTCAAATTGAGGTCATGTGCGACAATACGTTGCACCGTCGAACGGCTTATACCCAGGTCTCGAGCCATTTTTCGGACTTTGGTCCGTGGATTACGATCAAGTCGTTTTTTGATAACATTTCGGACCCTGGGAGTCCTCACAGTCCTCTTTTTTCCTCTTCCTGGGTGGTCTCCAATATGGCCGAGCTCATTAAATCGCTTAATAGTCTTAGACACAAGTTGACGACTGACACCGAGTGATCTAACTATCTCACACTGTCGTTTTCCAGCCTCGTGTAGGGAAATTATTGCTCCACGTTGCGAAGACATGGCAAAAATATTTAATAACCAGTAGTTTTAATCACGCTGTCTATTTTAAATGGCGGCAAAAACGTGTCAAATCGCAATATAAAAACAAATGAATTCGAACCGCGTTCCATTTGAATTTTTTTTACCGTTTAATTTTGTCAACGTTTTATTGGGCCACGGTGTATAGGCTGATTTATTTATAATTATTATTTAAAAAAAATGGCTGAAGTATAGCGACACAGTCTCATAATTTTCAGCACTTAGTAAATTTTTACCCTAAGTGGTGTCATTATAACACCTATTTTCATAGACTTCAAAACTTTTCTCTAAGGAAGTTATTTTCTGCACTTTTACAAAAAAAAACGACGAAGACACCGGCGGGAACTCCACTCCCGCCGGTGATTTCTAACCTACCCGCCACCCGAGTCGGATTTGCCACAATAAGTTTTTTTTTTAATTAACTTCAAAAAAGCTATTTAGAATATATATATAGTCCCTGAGACGGCCACCAATATCCACACTTTTCAACTCTCATAACTTCATAGTAAGTCCCTGGGACGGCCACCCTTTGCTATATATATCCCAACCGTTGTTTGCCTTGTTTAGCCAGTTGCCTCCGGCCGCGGCTGCTATATCGTCGCTCCAGCGCGTACTCTTACATTACAGGGCAGCCTCCGTGGAGCTTGA
The DNA here is from genome assembly GCA_945867215.1 of Epinotia demarniana. Taxonomy (NCBI): domain Eukaryota; kingdom Metazoa; phylum Arthropoda; class Insecta; order Lepidoptera; family Tortricidae; genus Epinotia; species Epinotia demarniana. Next base: position 1,358,151 of record OX244281.1, read on the forward strand.
AAAAAACTTTTGTATACACCCAAGCAGTTTATTATCCCAATTACAAACACTGCACGACTTATACTATCACTTAAAATATTTATATCAAAATTAAATGGCATATGTTTAACGGACCACCAGATATAGTAAAATATAACGCCAAAAAAATACTTTTTACTGCCAAAAATAGTAAATGATCACCAAAATGTTATCTCCATTTTAATGTGAAATAGTAACCCAAAGTATAACATCTTACTATACTATTAAAAAAAATGATATCCTAATAAATCATTGCTAATCCAAAAATAGTTAAATGATCATCAAAATTGTATCTCCTATTAATGTGAAATAATAACCCAAATTATAACATCTTACTATCCTATTAAAGAAAATGCTATTCTAATAAATCATTGCTAACCCAAAAATAGTAAATGATCACCAAAATTGTATCTCCTTTTAATGGGAAATAATTACTCAAATTATAACATCTTACTATCCTATTAAAGAAAATGCTATAATAAATAGTAAAATAATTTCCTAAATTCGACGGAGCCCCGCTTTCTTTTCTGGGACTTCCCGTTCAACTCAGGACCTCCTTAACGACCTTCTGGCTCCGCGGGCTTTCATATACACTCTAGGGGTAGGACAGACAAGACCACGTGGAAGTAGGGTGCGCTGATTCGAGTTTTGGTAGCACTTGTAAATTTGGCATCATTATACTTTTTTTGGTAATATTCATATATTTTACGGCAATCATAGTGGGTTATTTAGGTAGAAGTATTGAATTAATTTGGTCGCAAAGATTTGGTGATCATTTAGTAACTTTGGTGTTCGAATACAATTTAATGTGCAGTGTTACTAAAATAGCTGGTACTATTGTGATGGTAGAATTATAATTTTTGGTGTTCAGTATATTTTTTTGGTAAAAGAGCTTAGGGTACCAAAGCATTTTTTGGTGGTCATTATATTTGATGCCAAATTAAATTACGACTGACATATGTTTCGTTAATATATGGCGTTTTATAAAGTCATAATGCTGTCGATGCTCTACCTCTATTAGGCAATATTTACATGGAAGCAAAATAGTTTTGCGTGCATATAACAGTACGTGGCCACCCTCACTTTCTTTTTACGTCGGGGCTTTTCCATAGCATCACTTCTTTGGTCCATCTCTTGTCCGTGTATCTCGTCGTCTGTCGCGTCTATAATATAATTTTCGTCTTAGCTCCTAAGCACTCACTTTTCACTTTATGGATTTTCCTTATGTTCTAAATACTCCTTTCCATCGCGCGTTGTCCTTATTTTGGTTTTGGTCTTTGCCGTGTGACTCCAGGTTTCATTCTCTCAGGATCATTCTCTCTATTTTTTTGCTAGTAGAGGCGAGCAGTACCTACGATGTCTTCCGCAAACCTGTGCCTTAGGCGCTTGCCGTTAGTTAGTATATGCCTTCTTGCTGCCAGGACAATCAAACACGAAATATGAGCATTAACTACTGATGTCGTAAATAACCAAATCAAGGTCCAGATGCGAAAACACCGCACACAAACAACGATAAATAATAATAAAACAAAAAGTCACAGTGACTGTGACATGACATGACAGTCTGCTGTTGCGTTCCATTTCAAGTAAAATTCTCTAACCGGAATTTCAAAATTCAGCTTTAATCATTATTATTTATAAACAGTATGTTTTTTTAGCCGAATCAATTGTATAACAATTATACTAATGTGTAAATGTAGTCTCAGATATAATCAAATTACGTAAAATGGAGAGACCGATCGCTCAGATCCGAACGTCAGAGCCGAACATTTCCGAACAATGGCGACGCTTCAAATTGTCAATTTTGTCGAGATTTCATTACGTGATTTTAGAAAAAATATCCAACAGAACCGGAAGCCTTTATGCTCTTGTTCTAACTTAGAACAAGAGCATAAAGGCTTCCGGTTCTGTTGGATTAACTTAGAACTTCTAAGTTAATATCTAGAGAATTGATTCGTAAATTTATTTCTCATGTTCGTTGCGTTGTTTTTAAGAAACGTGACGCCAAACATCGTGTTTTTTGTAAGGCGCTATCTCGCTCGTTCCTTCGTGTTTTATCCCGTTCTGATTTTCCGATTTTATATAATAGATGGTACGGAACCCTTCGTCCGTGTCCGACTCGCACTTGGCCGGTTTTTCTATTTTTATCTATTTACGTACCAAAGTAATCGGGCCGATTTTGTAACAATCATTCTAGGCCAAGTAGCTATTTAGAGTAGCTATTAAATATACCCTAGTGGCTGTCGAACAAGATGTCTGGCCAGCGCTAGTGACGGTATAGGTATGTCCGGGTGTCCAGATGTCCGGCTGTACTCTGGGTCGCATTTCTCAACCGATTCTCAAAGGATTTTGAGAGTAGGTTCAATAATTACATAGGTAGTTTATTTTTGTACATTGTGAAACAGCCTCACAAGTTCTACTGGGCTGTTATTCGCTACACGATAAAGCGGCTAACCCCGCCGATGACCCGTCACGAAACTAGACCTCTACCTACGCTTAGTTAGTACACATTGAGGTATCAAGATATATTTGTGGGTGAGCGTTGAGGTGAGCTTAAAACAAATTACAGTTACAGAATAGGGGGGCACCTCACAGAGCCACTATGTCTATAATAGTCATAATATTATAATGAAACTAAATGAAACCTTGAACCAGAGCGATAATCATTTAAATTCCCCCAAGGTCTGCAAGAATAATGAAAGTCAAGTCAAATATAAATATTCCTCGCCTTATTTCCTTGAACTTGGTTACATGCTTTAATTAGATTGTTTTAAATTACAATTTCAAGGTCAACTTCCAGTGAAAGCAGACTTTAAGGAACAAAGTGTATTTACGAAACGAATGATTAGGTACCTAGATAAAAATATCCGCAACGCAGGCTTCGTCAATTGCGTACAAACAAACTTACTTACGGACTTTAAGGTGGTTTAATTTTTTATCATCGGGACTGTATTCTTGTTTGCAGTAGAATGGTTGACATTTTATCCCTACTCGCTGTCGATAAGAGATCCGTCACCGAGTGCGAGAAAGAGGGATGTCTTATCCACAAAGATAAGTAAGTCTAATCTGTCTGTCTGTTACCTCTTCACGCTTAAGGCGCCGTAGGTTCATGGTCTTCACTCCAGCGTGAGCGAGATGGAAGTGCTTGCTCGGAAGCGCGGAAATCATGTTTATTAATCTTAATTTTTTGGCCGTTTAAATAAATAAAAAAGTAAACACTGAGTTCTCTCAGACTCTCAGACATGGTATTGCCGATTTTTAGAAGCCATTTTAATATTTTTAGCTTATGTGCATAATTTGTAACAAATATTTTAAGTGTATTTTAGACCCTTTTAGACCAATGTTCGTGATTTTTTTCTATTGAGCGAAAATTGCTTAAGAGTCCGTGGCGGCCCGGCAAAAGTTCGATTGTAGGTATATTACCCGTCTCCCGAGCGCGCCAGCGCAGGTGTCGTGGTGGGGGTCGAGCGAGTGCTAGGTCGGCGTAGAAAAGTTTTGATACTTTAACCGTTTTATCTGAGTTTTTCGTTACTTAATATTTATATTCATATAAATATATAAATGTTGTATATATAAATACATATACAACACATGTGTTGTATATTTGTTATACGTGTTGTGTTGAAATAAAATATCAGGCAATCAACAAAAAAAAAACTCATGTATTTTCTGTGTGAACATGATACGGAGTATCAAAATTATGCACAAATAATATTCGGGCTATTGAAATTCAGCGTAATCGAACTATGCGAATCTCAATTCTGCCAAAACAGTTTATTATGCGAAAAGTCAATTATGGCTACATAGATTATGCGAAATTGAATTCCTACTAAAAAAAAGACCGGGTTGCACTCCGGGAGTGCCGGCAGAAGTGAAAACTTGAATAATTTTAATTTTGCAAAACAAACCCTTCCTCCCCCCTCCCTCCCCCTGCGTGCCAATATATCTAATAACAGCCTTATTAGTAGTACGCTATAGTTCAACTTAACTCAGCAAAATTGATGAAGGAGACGATGAAATAAAATACCAATTTGTTTTGCCATTGCTAAATATTCTTCAAAGCCCTATCTCTTTAGGAATAACGTCCAAATTCGAACTATTCGAATTTATTCAATGGCAAAACGGTAAAGGACGCGTGGACAAAATTACATATTTATTTGCAGACAATGCAATTGCAAAAAGTGTTTAACGGCTTTATACTCTTACGAATAGTGTTCAGTTTTGAATGAAGTCGAATCGGCTAACAAAAAATATAAGAGTTTGCTTTTTTAAACAAAATGGAATTTGCATTTACGGAAAATGTGTTACGACCTTATACTGTTAACAATAAAGTACAAACTAGAACTATGTGCCCCTAGTCAATCCCCCGTTTCCCCCCCCGCCCCCATGCCTCGTCCTGAATCTCTCCCAATTCTACGGTCACGTGACATCACAAAAATCTGTCACGACTGTCACGAGTTTATCAATTTTTCCCCATCCCAAAAAGTGCTCAGCGCCGCTAAAGAAGTTTTCACTTCAAAAATATGCCAAAACAGAGGGAACCTACTTAGAACTGTATCGTTAATTATAATGTATTTATGTAATTACTAGAAATTCAAAATTCATTCAAGTACTTACTTGTTTGACGACTGCTTTAGCCTAGTTGGTAGTGACCCTGCCTACGAAGCTGGAGGCTCTGTTCGAATCCCGGTATGGGCATTTACTTCTTCCTGAGTCATGGATATTGGTTTTCTATGTATTTAAGTATTTATTTACCTATCTATATAAGTATGTATATCGTCGTTTAGTACCCACAGTACAAGCTTCCCTTAGTTTGGGACTAGGTCGATTTGAGTAAGATTGTCCCCAATATTTATTTATCTTTATTCATCTTAAAACTTAGTAACTTTGGCTTTGCTGGAAACGTATGGCCAACTGGTGCCTTTTTTTAGGGTTCCGTACCCAATGGGTAAAAACCGGGACCCGTTCGCTGTCCGTGTGTCTGTCACCAGGCTGTATCTCAAGAACCGCGATAGCTAGACAATTTTGAACGAAGCCCTTTCACGTCGGTTGAGAAATGCGACCTCTAGAGGAGAACAGCCGGAAATCCGGACAGACATACGAAAGCATTTTTGTCCAAGCTGAAACGGCGACCTTATTCGCTTCCGCTCACTAGGTCGATAATTAACTACTGTTAGAGTTTTCAGTTTCCAGGTTATTCAATTCTAGGTGAATAGTTTTTACCTGAATTATAGTATAACATTAGTGTATGTGTTGAAATAAAATACTAGGTAATTTAGAAATGTAGGTACAGTTTATTTTTGATTACAGTTGATTGACCTAACGTATGAGCTTAATCACCTGATAAATATTAATAATTCGTTAACCTTTCCAGATTCCAGCGTTGTGCTGATTTCGTTATAGTCTGGTTTAAATCTTTAGGACAACTAAATATTTTCTCTCTCTTTACTTTACCAAATGAACGGTTTGTCTTCCTAGGCGCCATACTTGAATCTAAAATAATAAAACCAATCAATTTATGAATATTGTTTTATAGTATACTACATTAGCGACATGAATAGTAAGAATCTGACCAAGGAAAAGATGGGCGATAAAAAGATATGGAGATAAAACATGTTGCACCGTACGTCCACAACTAAAGTGAAAGATGAAACAACTTCAGCAAATATTATCACTATACGTAGGTCATAAATGACTTACAAGATGCAAAACGATAATACACTTTAAAAGCGCGAGTTCTATACAAGTGGTGGAATGATATTGTACAAATTACTATCAAAGCTGCAGAAGAAGAAGCAGAAATAGCTTAATTTTTTTTGTGAAAAAAGCCGATTTTAGCTATAGCCTCTAAGAGTGCTATTAAAAAAAGCGCTCGCTCAGGATTCGGTATTTTGAGACGCGTAGTGCGTAGTGTGTGTGTAAATACTACTAGCACGCACACAAGCTTACTGTAGCTGTATAGCGCACCGTTGGAGCGAATGCGCGACCGATATTAATACTTGCACTATTCATATTGTTATTTTTGTCAACCCTGCATATTATGGCGATGGTTTGTAAGTACTTTTGAATGTTACAAATGAAAAAGTGATGGCCGTTGGACCTTGGACCCCCCACAAAGTGGACTGATGTAACTAATAACAATAACTAATTAACAAATAATAAAAGCTTGTTTTATAACAAGCTTTTCTCCTTTTATTAAATTTTTAACTTTTTAGATTTTTAATTTTTCCTGTATTTGTTATGTCATATGTTATATAGATATGTCAAACGAGCCCAAAGTCGATGGGGCTGCGTCTTTTAATTACGGAGTTCCATGGCTACCTTTCAGTTCCATTATCAGACCCTGGTTACCATATAGAACCAAAGTACTCGTCAAGACGAATTACACGACCCCAAACTTGATGGGGTTGCGTCGTTTAATTACGGAGTTCCTATGACCACCTTCCAGCTCCATCGTCAGACCCTGGTGACCAAAGTACCCGTCAAGACGAATTAATCAAGCCTAAACTCGATGCGGTTGCGTCGTTTAATTACGGAGTTCCCATGGCTACCTTCCAGGTCCATCATCAGACCCTGGTTACCATATAATACCAAAGTACTCGTCAAGACAAATTAAACGAGCCCAAACTTGATAGGGTTGCGTCGTTTAACTACGGAGTTCCTATGACCACCTTCCAGCTTCATCATCAGATCAGCTTTATGTCATAATAATATTACATTGTCATCCAATTTATACATGCATGCAAAATTTCAGCTCAATCGGAAACCGGGAAGTGGATCAAATTTAACTTGCAAGATTTAATTACAGACAACGGATAGGTGAACTAAATAAAAGTTTATAAAAATTCATCAAGTATCACGATCACTCGTAAAATATTTGACATTGGAGCTATACAATTCGTAAGTTGTCTCGATTAGCCTCACGAATGTCTCACTAGTATAGTTTGACCCCGACGTTGGTAACAACTATGTCTAGCCGGAGATCAAAATAATATTTTAGTCGAGGGGTAGCCTTCGTGAATAGCCACAATTACACGACGTACAGGTCCAACCCGGACAACGGCTAAGCCGGTACTGCCGAAAGTGCCGAATCGAGCGCCGTGCACGGTGTTTTATTACGAACTTTAGTGTGATTTCAAATATTTTTTATGCTTAAATTTACTTCTACACATAAATATATTTTTGTTTGTACGAATAGCGCTTAAACTAGAGTTTCTTGTTATGGCTTCATATTTTTGAAATAATGAGCTAAATGGCCAAAAATACTGGCGATTCTTCGTGTGTTTTTACTCAAAAGATGTTGGATGGAAATACGGTTTTACTCAACAATTTAATATGTAACTTATAAAATGTTTTCCGCTTATTCCTAAGAAGACTATCATTCCAATATGGATATATTTGTTTCATGTCGGTTAGAAATCAAATAGTTCTTCAAATCCACGTCGTTTTACACGTCTCCGAGCGAAAATTGAGAAAACAGCGATTGGACTGAGCCAAAATATGGTAAATTGAGGGCTAAATGTAAACAATTTTTCCGCTTATTAAACTTGAATTGAAATGATCTTTCATATTACATAATAAAATCTTTAGGAAAACGAATATTTAATGAGATATGACCTCAAAAAGTTTAGCGAATTCAGCAAACGGCTATATACGGACTCTTAATCATGTTTCTAAACTCTGATTTCCCTGCAGAAAAGCCTCAAGATTACTATTCGTATTTTTGTAAACCATATTATTATAAACAGACGCATTATATTGTTTCAAAAACTCTGTTGGATTAACTTCGCTGAACCTACGGCGCCTTAAACCGATGAACCGATTTAGATGAAATTTGGTATAGAGATAGTTTGAGAGAAAGGACATAGACTAGTTTTTATCCCGGAAGTCATTCCTTAAGGGCGTAAAATGGGGAGGTGAAAATTTGTATGGAGCTACGATATAAACGAGTTCCACGGGGCCGGAGTCGCAGGCAGAAGCTAGTATTAATAAATAAGCCCTAGGAACACAACACATGCAAAAATAAATACTGTGTTATAAGACATAATCAGGTTATGGGTACCGATAGTCAAGCATTCCATGACACGGTCGTGTGAGGAACTAACTGGTTTTAAACACCTGTGTACGACAACGGATTTCCCGGCCTGTTGCCAACGGGTGCCTTCTTAGAAAATGTTATGGCACAATTATATTGTTTGCTTATGCTAACATAGTTCATTACCGCAGTGGCCGGGAAAATAGGGATTGACGGCCAAGAAGATATGCAATGGAGTACCTATCGAGATTGAGATATTTATTGATAAAAATATAAATAATTCCTCGTCATTTTACATGGGATATCTGGGTTGAAATACTTAGCAACTAATGAAGTGCCAAAGGATCACCTCACCGTCACCTTGTGGAATCGACGGAAGTCCTCAAATATTATCGGAAATCAGTTCATGTGGTAAATTGGAAAATAAATGTGGAAAAGTTCTCGTGGCTTGGCGGGGTATTAAATTGAAGTTGGTGTAAGTTTTGTTTCTAAAGTAAATTATTACAATGATGGCTTGGTAGGATTATGATTAAAGTGATAGTAATCAGGATTTTATCATATTTACGTATTTATTCATTAACAATACCTATAACGATTATGTTTTGACCTTACAGAAAATTCACACAATAATTAATTTAAAATGAATTAAGATTGAACGATAAATAAAAAACTTGCATTTGTTGAAAGACTATAGATAAATCTACCGATCTATCATATAGGTACTTACGCACTGTGCGTCCAAATATTGGTACTTACAAAATGATATAGATTGATATTATCACTTTAATTACTTTTATTGAAATCGAATATACAATCAACCTTACTCGATTTATCGCATGTGGTATGCGCAGTAACTAGGTACTGAAGATCACAGTACGATAAAGGTAGGTACAGAAGGTCCTCTCCTTTAGTGTTGACGTTATAGTATAGCTGGCAATAATATGAGACTACTATGATGTGTAAGGAAAAACCGAACCCTTATAGGATCACTTTATTGTCCGTCTGTCTGTCAAGACCCTTTATCTTGGGAACGCGTGGAGTATCAAGTTGAAGTTAAAACCATATACTCAGGTCTACAGTCTCTTGAAGCTATAAAAAATCAACTTCTCAGTTAACGTAAAAAAAAGACGTGGCCGTTTGTGCCGGAAAAAAACGTATAGGTATTTCGACTATAATATTAACTCGGTATACTCATCTCAATCTCCAGTACCGGTTTTCAGGCAGAGATAGCGTTTTCTTTAGGCCTCTCACAGACTGGCGCGGCCTGGCCAGGGCGGACAATAGTTAAACTTGTCCGCCGCTGTCAAATTTTCTATTGTCCGCCACCGCAGGCCGCGCCAGTGTGTTGCAGGCCTTATTCGTGGCAATATCCCTGACAGCACAGGCATTAATAGGCAGATAGAAATATAGGTGTTACCAGACCAAATAAAAAAAAAACCTCTAGCGGAACATGGTTTCTGGAATTATGAAGTTCGGGGTATATTCGTTCGGCCAAGTAATAATACGGCTAAAGAATATATAAGACCATGAATGAGACCATGAGATCATGGAATGTCAAGGTTTTTTCAGTCTTCTGAAGTTCTGATCCTTCTCAATTTAGTCAGGTTAATTCCCTTTTGGATATTCGCTAGAAATTATTAAATCGTTTATCTACGGCACTTTAGGACAACTTAACTGACACAATGTTCCTATCCCGTGTCATTTAGATCTTTGGCACCGTCTGTCAAGTACTTCAAGCTACCCAAAATATACCGCCTTAAAACTTTGACCGGAAGTGAAGACTTTTCTCAAACTTGCGAATTGCGATAATCTTCTGATCCTCGCTCAGCACAACTTTTACGACCGTGCGCCATGCATTTTATCGTGATGTCATAAGACGTAGACATTTTGGGAGCGGGCTCTCGGACTATAGGTAATACATGTCACACCAAAGCGCGCATCTGTCAGGATTCTAATTCTAGGACCATCCATGAGAGACAATCCTGTTAACTGGAAGAGATCCCTTACAGGGATAAGTTCGCCTTTGTACCGATTTAACCAATTTCGTCTGTATTTTTACGTGTGTCCTGTGTACAATAAAGTATTTACATACATATAATACAGTATTGTTTTGATCTCTGAACGTATCAGTGCTGCGTAGTCAAAGCATCACATGTGGGCTACCTGTCACGGCGCCGGCGCGGTGGCGAAAGTGCGCTTGCGCAAGACGTTAGTCTCTAGTGACGTACTGACTATCGATACTGGGAAAATAAAGGCTAGCAAAATGGCAACCGAATTAACACGATAGGTTTTATGGTCGCGTTTTGCGGCCCAAATGTAACAAAATTTCACTTGAAATATGACGATAAAATCTATCATGCTAGTTGTCCAGGTATAGTAATAAAACATATTCTACTGGCCAAGTACAGTACAGCTTTTCTAACTTTCTAACTTTGTACGTTTGGTAAGGTTTGGTTGTTTCTCGATCTTTAAATTATTTTACGTCACACCTGGCCATAATGCAAGTTTCACTGGACGCTGCGCGTACGGGAAAACTCGCATTGTGGCCAGATGAAGACGTACAATTTTGTACTCAACACGGGCGGTAATTCGTAAAGCCCCAGAGCGCATATTTATTACCCTCACCTTCGGTTCGGGCCACAAACACCTGCGATCTGGGGCATTCACGAATTCACCACCCTAGTTACATAATGTACTATTATAATTGTATACTTATGTACAGTTGGCATAGTATTGGGAGTAGAAGCCAGAGTAGCCAAATATATCGTGTCACACCCTTATTCGTACAGTAATAAAGACATGGGACTTAGATGCCTGAAATAGATGGTTTACTTTACATACACCTCTTATAGGACGACGTAAAGACCATGATAACAATTGAAACAGACATACATTGACATTGAATTACTTAGAATTAGGTGACATGTTAATTATTTTACGTCACACCTGGCCATAATGCGAGTTTTACTGCACGCTGCGCGTACGGGAAAACTCGCATTGTGGCCAGGTGAAGACGTAAAATTTTGCATTCAACACGGGCGGTAATTCGTAAAGCCCCAGAGCACATATTTATGACCCTCACCTTCGGTTCGGGCCACAAACACCTGCGATCTGGGGCATTCACGAATTTACCGCCCTAGTTACGTAATGTACTATTAATTTATGTGTGTTTGTATAGTAGAATGGTAATATTCGGTGATAAAACGGATAGATAAAATGTAATCTTTGACGATGCAAAAGTGATTATGAAATCCTACTTGAATAAATGATTTTTTATCTTTATCTATACAATTAGAAAAAAAAGGCACTGGAATTTTGTGTTCGTAAATCATCCTAGTTTTTTGGAAAAGATGCAGATATATTGTTATTCATGTGTGGTTACGCTTGGGTTTCCAAGTTGGTGCATAAACCGCGTAAATGGTGTTAAAGATCAAACCCTATACGCTGAATCGTTGTTATTTACACAGAAAATTCTACGACGGGATACATAACAGAGTGGACATCTTTCGGCTGTTACGATGTTGATGGAATATTTACAAGGGCTGGATATATCCGAGCGCCAAGAGGGTTAAAACGTCGTAAATACGTGGAACCAACCGCTAGCAACTACTATGGTAAAAGGACGCGCGGTTATATCACACCGCGAATATTTAATACTTTTTTAATAGAAGACGAATGTGGTAGTAAAAACATCTTTAAATCAAAAATTAAGAAGTTGCTAATAGGTACTTACACGCATTCCGACTGAATAAATAGGTTGGGTAAATATTTTAATATAAGTCAATCATGTATTGTTAATCAAGGTACTAATGTTGAAAATGAGTGCCTCATTTCGCCGTTAAACGTAAGTTTGGCGAAAATAATTTAAGCTTAAATGTACCATACTTTTTTTTGAGAAATAAATTAAAAAAAAAAAATATATACCTACAGGAAAGAGTTATGTACAATACCATATACAAATAAACAATAAGTAGTTGTTTCGATGTTATATTTATGCAACTGATTTAAGAAACTTCTATAGCGCGATGGAGAACACGTTAGATTTGACAGCTGACAGGAGTTACGCCGCAATGTTGACTATGCCTACTTGGTTGGCCTGCGATAATTTTAGTAAATTATTCGAGAAGTAATCGACCCATCCCTAATTGCGGAGTGAGACGAAAGGTAAAAGGCGGTCAAGGTAGGGTTGCAAAGAGACTGCAATTATGAGTACAAGTAAGTGTCTTATTTGTAATAGAGGCGTCAAATGAGAGATGTTTACATACATACATTCACGCCTTTATTCCCAAAAGAGGTAGGCAGAGCACATGAAACGTATGTTCCAGCGCCACTTTTAGCATGAATGTGGGCATAAAATATCGACAAAATGTGATATTGCATTGAAAGGTTGCTAGCCCATCGCCCACAACACACTGCAACCCTGCTCCCTTAGTCGACTTTTACGACACCCACGGGAAGAAAGGGGGTGGTGAAATTCTAACCCGACACCACACGGGGAAGAGATGTTTAATCTATAAATATTACCAAACCCATCTAACTGACAGAGCTCTCGAGGATGCGTTGTGTTGAGAGCGAGGGCATTTGTTCCTTCAGCTGTCAACACGGCGAACCCTCAAACGTATCAAGGGTCGACAACGCCCCTGTTACTCTTTTGGAGTTGCATGCGTCTCTAGGCTACGGGCCGTACGCTTGTTGTATAAAAAAACTGATTATGCTCAAAAATATTTTAAAAAGTAAAGTATAGTAAGAACCTAACAATCGTGAAGATAAAGAATATTTTATTTTACGAAAGGTACTTCCCGTTCCGGTATGTAGCATTTAAGGTAAACGTTCGAGTGCTCGACGCTGTACTAGTATATGGCATGGGCACTCTATGTCAAAGTGACATGGCTTAAATTCGAATGAAGAAATATCCTCTTAATTCGATTTTAACCTATATTGCTTTTACATACACTAAAACAGCATGGAGGACTCGGACGTTTGTTTATCTTATGTGTCGCAAAATTGCAGCTACATAAGGTGTTACTTTCTCCAGATTTCGATTGTCAAAACTATATGAAACAGGCTTGGACCACCTGGAACTGATTTCCAAGGTCGCGGTCTGTCGGAAGACGTCAAGAAAAATATTCTAGTTCAATCTATACGTGGTAATAGTAAGTCAATGAACTGAGTCGGCACAAATTTGCCAGCATCAAGTAATCGATATTGTTATCGAGTCAGACATCCCTAGCTACGTGTCTCGCTAGTCGCGAGGACCGCGGCTTGGCGACCGGACCCCGCCGTCGTCTAAGCTGTCACTTTATTTTTTTTAATCGCCCCTGGAAGTGTGGACTAGAGTTCGATAACTTCGTAAGCATTAAAGAGCCGGTTTACTATTTTTACAGAATAGTTTAAGTGAAAGGTGTTTTAGATGTTTAATTAGAGGTGTACATTTAAATGAGGTAAGTTTAGAATTATACGTTTTGTGCAAACCCAATTTTCCTTAGTTCTCGCATAGTTGCAAGCGTCCATAGGTTACGGTGGCCGCTTACCATGATGCGGGCCGTAGGCTTGTTTGCCACCGGAGGGATAAAGTAGGAAAATAATGTCTTGAGTGTTTATGTCTATTGGTTTGACATACTTCGCACACTAAGTAATTTACTGCAAAAGTTATGGTCTTCCGCAGAAAATGTAGGTTAACTATCTGCTGTTTGTTTGTTATCACTGAATCTTGCGAGGGAATATATAGTACATAAGTAATTGTGAACTTTAACACTGTTCAACTTGTTAACATACATAGATACACGCCTTCATTCCCCAAAGGGGTAGCTAGAGCACATTAATCTTATGTACCAGTGCCACTTTTAGCATAAATGTGTATAAAAGATTGACAAAATGTGACATCGCAGTGATGGGCTGCTAGCCCATCGCCTACAACACACTTCAACCCTGTTCTCTTAGTCGAATCTTACGACACCCACAGGAAAAAGGGGGTGGTGCTATTCTAACCCGACACCACACGGGGACACGGGGTGTGTTTAACTTCTATAAGAGTGATAATCACCATAATTGGTGCATTTAGTGTAATCTCCCACATACAACTTAATTCTTGGCTTACTGCTTACATTTGTAATTCCAAATCATTCGTAACCAATTGATCACTACTTATTCAAAAACTGCTTTTAAAATACCGTTTTATTACAACTCCGAGCAATATTACCGAGAAATGTAGACAACATTGTTCCCAGCGCTGGCAATATTCCCGGAAACAACACATAGAGTTGACTGTGTGAACACACTGAGCACACAAGAGGTGTGATTAGTTAGAACTACCTTAAGGGGACGCCTTGATTCAAGTCGACCACGCCCCCTTGACTGAGACACGTTTATGCCTTCCGCGTACCAGAAAAGAGATGCAACACTCTTCGGGTTTTTTTGAACTTTCGATAAATACCTTAACTTAGTGAAGTTTTATTTATATTTCATTAAGTAAGATTGTAGATGAAATAAAATACTTTAGTATTAACTTGATTGTGTCGTAAAATAATGTTTTGGGTGAGTGGGCTGAGTAAATAAATATAAAACAACAACATAGAAAAGTTGAAAAACCCCCGACATTTTCATTTCAAAACGGCTGATCAGATTTGCATGAAACATGGATAAGAACACTCGGGATAAAACACATTTAAAACCGCATTCAAATCGATCCATCCGTTAGGGAGCTACGATACCACAGACAGATACACAGAAAGACACGTTAAACTTATAACACCCCTCTTTTTGCATCGGGGGTTAAAGAAGGAAAATAAAGATCCAACTTTGGTTTTTTTTGTATCGAGGAATTTGTAAGGTGCATTCATCCTTACTTGTCTTATTTGGTAAACAACATTCTAACCACAAAATGTATCTTTTTAGACTATAGCAGCTATTTTATCGTAAAAAAAGCGTTGCTAGACAAAAAATCGTGAAGTGATTTCCGAAAAGTCGTCTCTGCATGATCTAATACTCACAAAATTGCTATTCTATCCTAAAAAGATGCATTTTGAGGTTAGAATGTTGTTTACCAAATAAGACAAGTAAGGATGAATGCAATAGACAGCCATGTATCGATTAAGGGCGGGTTGCACCGACTTACGATTACAGACCGATCACCGTTAAATATGGCGCTGACAGCTGTCAGTCCATAGAAACTTGTCAAACGTTCCATACATTCAGATTTTAACGAACACTATTACGATTACAGACGGTTTGGTGCAACTCACCCTAAATCAGATAAACGTTCAAATAGTCAAGAATCAGATACCTACATGAAAATCAGACTTTATTGTTTCTTAATCTTGTCAGAACGGCGTTTCAAAGCACGTCATAATTTCCAATGCACCCCCGTAAACACTACCTTAATTATGTTACCTATAGGTAGGACCGGCCACTTTGGCACTCTTTGGGGGAGGCCTATGTCCAGCAGTGGACGTCTTTCAGCTGATATTAGAGTAGACCCACAATAACTCTGCAATGAATTGACATCTGCAGAAATCAAATGTAAATTTATGGCAATACTGATTTATAGTGGAACAACTCGTTTTGATCCTAGGGCATATGGGCATATACCTACCGCGAAAATCAAAATATCGAAACTCGTGTATCACAATCCCTTTCATTTGTATTTTATTGGGTCAATCACGTTACTCCATTACCGCCAATTTAAAAATACCTATGTGAAGTTTAATATTTTTTTTTTTCGGAGCATTAAATTTTTCAATTTTTCCTTTTATTTAAAAAAAATATTTGAAGTTTTTTTGAAGTTATTATTATTATCCTATTTTAGAGAGGCAGCTGACGCTGATACGTCTAAATTCTAAATCATAGTTCACTTAGATCAGGTTCACACTGTTTTGATAGTTTTAATTACTACCATATTTTGCGTTATTCGATTTGTATGGAAATTTAAAAACGTTAAAATAAGGTATTGAACACGGCTAACTTTTTTTCTCAATTGGCGGGAATAATATGCGTGATTTATGGAATAAAACACAAATAATACTAAATAGTTCGCTAAATAAGCAAAAAACTGAAAGATACAGATAACCGTAATAAAATATCAAGAACATATTTTACGAACTCGCAACTCAATAACTAACAAAATGTTGCCACAGCGTTATTTTTCTAGGTTGCCACGTAATATCTTATGCAAAGATATCGTGGGTCTACTTTATCATGATGATGATGAATAGGTCTCGAGCTCCTTACTATTTTTTCTTCCCAAACACGTGCCTAAAACCCGGTATGCGCATGCGCATGTTCAAACTAAACGGCTGCCTGGCATCGTTTTGACTCCCCGCCCCCCCGGCCTCGTATAATGGCAATGGAACCCATCCTGTGGGGCCATTTACCGGCGCTACTTAGACTTCCATGGTTTTTCGTTCGCTGGGTATATATCTCCAAAACACCATGGTTAAGATTATTTGTATCATCTTATGAATATTTAAGAAATTGGGATTTTAAAAACCGGTTTCACTAGTAAACTTGATTACCGTTATTATTGAAACCGGTGTGAGAAAACACTTATTATTCAGTTAATCATAAATGGACCTGTCGCGCGCAACGCATGTAATGGTCGTGAGAAATCGTGGTCGCAGGCACAGACCATTATAGTTGTCAGTGCTCATTTCTAAAGCAACCCCACAGCGCGTGTAGGAAAAAAGTGTACCACCGCCTAAATATTGTCTTTGTTGCTCGTCAATGTTATCTAAACATGCTATGCTCTTCGCTCGCGCGCGGTAACTTGTGAACATCGGCGTAAAATAAGGTTTTCGTGAAAACGGTTCGTATTTCAGCTAAGTAGATTTCATATTTCCCCATAAAGAATGCAGTAGGTATCTAGTCCCCTAATGGCTCATCATCCTCCTAGCATTATTCCCGGTTGTGCCCCTACAATAATAAGAATAAGAATAATCCAAAATTCATCAATCATTAAGTCCGCCATTTGTACTTCTTATTTGTGCAATAAAGTTTAAATAAATAAATAAATAAATAATGCATTTATTTTTTCAAGACAGGTAGTAATAATAAAGGTCTAAAAATAAATTGAGTCGAATCACCATGTTGGGCTGTTAGGCATACAAATTGTTAAGCTATTAATGGAGGACCCGGACCGATTTTTGACTTTCGAGCGCTCGACTCTTTGACTAACTAACTCTTTGAAAAACTGATAAAAATTATGAAATGCTATTTTTAATAAATAGCGATAGAAAATTAAAAAACGAATGGTATTGACCACTCGTATTCAATACTATTGGTAGAAAGTACGATTCTGCCATTTTGACACTGAAAACATATTTACTTTTGTTTGATTTTCGAGCGCTCGAAATCAAAAATCGGTCCCCAGGCTTGTTCTCGCTCAATTCCATTAAGTACTATCTGTCAGGAATTCCTTGACAGTATAGTAGGCTTTCCTTACAATAATCTTAAATAACTTATTTTTAAAATCAACAATACTGTCTATATCTATTATATCTTTCGGAACTTTGTTATAACTAAATTGTAGGGGCCATTCCGAGTAAACTTTTCCGAAATAAAGCTGTTTTGAAAGACATTCCACTTATGTTATGCCTTAGACGTGTACTCCTAAAACTTGGATGTAAGTGCAGGTTACGTCTCACAAACATTATCACTTCAAATATATACAAGCATGGGAGAGTCAAAATGCGTAATTTTTGAAAATATGGCTTACAAGAGTCGAGTTGACGGATCCCACATAGCGATCTAATACATCTTTTTTGCGCTTTAAACACCATTTCTCTTTCTACTGAGTTTACCCAAAAGATGATGCCGTACCTAAGAGTCGACGTTACCTAAGCGTGGTAGGCTGTTAAAACCACTGACTCATTTACAACTTTTCTTAAATTATATAGGGCTGCTAAGAAAAAAAGACAGACGGAGCGTTACGAACAGTCAAGTGAAGTCAAACCACATACAAACAAAACCAAGCTACTTCAAGTTTAGCACACGCTCACGCACACATATACAAACAAAATTGAACAAAACTCTTAAGCTCTTTTTCTCTTCACAATGCTGTCAAGATCATTTATTTCGAGTTTTGTGCGATTTCATTTGTTTAGCGTGTGCTAAACTTATGGGGCTTGGTTGAAAACCGGTTGGCTTCACTAGACTGTTCGTAACGCTCCGTCTGTATATTTTCTTGGTCTGAGGTTATATGAGAATTGATTTAATTTCTTACACATATTGTCAATTTGAATTCGCCATGTCAGCTTTTTGTCTAGAGTTAATCCTAGTTATCTTGTAGCACCAGTTTCATCTATATGTTGTAATTATTAACTCTTTGTTTAAAATACATGATTTTAGTCTTCTCTAAATTGATCTTTAAATTATTAGTAGTAAGTTAGGTAAGCCAGTCAATTACAGTTTCCAATGTCATATTTATGTCATTTTCATAGGATTCTATATTTTTACATGCAAAAAGTATCGTACTGTCAGCAAAAAGAACGGTCATAGGGTACTCGATTGCTTTTGGTAAGTCATTTATATGGATAATAAACAATAAAGGGCCTACACTTCCCTGAGGCACGCCATAGTGAATTTGTTGAATTTTCGATGAATAAGCACTTTCGGTTTTAGTTTGAACACTTATTCTATTGATTTGTGTTAATTGCTTGCGATTACTCAAATATGACTGAATTAGACCGTGTACGTTACCCCTAACGCAATATTTATGTGATTTGTCCAAAAGTATACGATGATCAACGAAATCGAACGCCCTGGACATTCGTCGCAGGGTTAATTCTTATCTGTTATGTTACTTGTATTCAGGGAAGTCCATAAAAGATGCTTTTGCGGGGAATATTAATTTCAGACACGACTTGAAATATAAGTTTCCGACGGTGTATTTTAATGTTCAAAATTCTCTCATCATCATCATCATCATATCAGCCAAAAGTCGTCTCCTGCTGGACATAGGCCTCCCCCAAAGAGTGCCACCAAAATAATTTACGCTGAGTTGTGGCCATTTCGTGACAAATATGCAGATCTGTATGTGTTTACAATTTAATGTTTTTATTGTCACAGAGTATTTTGCATTCAACCTTTAAATTACAGATCACAGTCCCTTTAGAGACGTTCTGGCCTCAACAGCAATGGTATTGGTTTCGATTTGTCCTTATATAGCTAAAGCCTATATAAGATGTTTAAAAGCATCGAAAACACGGCGCAGTGGACCCGGCTTTAAGGTTAAAGGTTATACTCTTTTGTGTTTTTATATGTTTAATAGAGCTTGTAAAATATTGTTAACTCCCTTCTAAGTTGTATTTGTATATTACTACTACACTGCTACTTTAAAATATTACTGAAACTATAATTTTGTTTGAAGCTGATGGCCCTAGTAGCCAAAGATCTAATAAAAAAAAATATATAAGTAGGTTGGTTTCGTCACGGTTCTGTTAGCTCTGGTCAGCTCGATTTCTTATGTCAAATGTATACAATATTACCAAATATTACATTACATTTGGAATTGATAACGTGTAGTTATATTTTCTCGGGCCCAACTTAGAAAGATAGGAGGAAAAAAAAAAAAGTTATATTTTCTTAGGCGTGTCGTGTTATTAATGATTGAATGGTCGGTCACACGCCACACAGATCCGAATGTGTCGGAATAAATAAATAATCCAGTTTGGTTAGAACTTTTAAAGTTCAATGATTCATTAAGCGTCGATTCCACGTATTATCGTAGATTCGTAGATATTCGGACGCCCGCGCCGGGCATTGACTCAAGTTAATATTTACTTCTTTGAAATTACATTCAGTCAGATAACAATGCGTTTTACCGTTTTATCATCGAATAAAAGCTATCCTTTATATTATAATCCCGGCCACAAAATATCTTCGTGTTACATTTCATCCAAATGGGTTGAGCCGTTTAAGCGTGATTGATTAACAAACATCTTAATATCCAAACATCCGAACTTTCGCATTTATAATATTAGCTGGATAAATTATCTATACTAGCTTTTATGCATGACTATATATGGGAAAACCATATTACATGCTTCAATGCAGACCCATTTATTAGAAAACTGGTTTAGTATGTCAACAAAACACTATGACCGGTGGATTTACACCCGCAAAATCATATTGTTTAAAAGAGACGGCACCATGGCAACTGGCGACAAATACAGTGACAAATTAATAAAAAAAAGCGGCCAAGTGCGTGTCGGACAACGCACAACCAGGGTTCCGTCCCTATTAAAAAGGTCATGTCAGATCCACCATACCCCCTAGCCATACCCCTGGGGGTAGGGTGGACTGAACCATACCACCGTTAGTAGTGCTGGGATTTGATGGAAAAATAGAAAAAGAAATAGGTACAAAAATTTTAATTTCATTAAACTGAAAAAAACGAAGGCCGTTCTGGCCATTTTTTATCTTAGGCACTACTGCTTGGCACTGCCAGTAGTGTCATGGGTAACAAAGAATTTCCTGTGACACTACAGTGGCCTTAGTAGTTTTCCCATGGCACGCGGGGTATTATATCGGGGTATCGTAACTGCCATACGTCCACGTTCATAACCAACCTATACTATAAGGCAGGCCGGTGTAGATACGACGACGAGTGAAGCGAGGAAGAGTGTTAGGTGTACTGCGACTCTGCGACCCTACAGCGCGCGAGCCGAGCGAGCGAATCGCGCGTGCCGCGGCTGCGGCCGGCGAAGCTCCAGACCTAACTTTATTCGAAAAAAATATCCATAGTCGGTTCTGGCGCTTCGCCGGCCGCTGCCGCGGCACGCTCGCTTCGCTCGCTCGGATCGCGCGCTGTAGGGTCGTAGTAGTACACCTAACACCCGCCAATCGCATCGGCCGGTTCTTTTGCGTTTAGTCAGGCGCGGGACACTCCGCGATTTACGTTCATCGCTACAAGTACATGCCGGTGCCCCAACGTTGGGGACGTCAGAGAGCCATAAATCTTAATGTTTTGACTGAGAAAAAAGCGCCTTTCGTAAAGATCAAAGGAGTGTCCTTTCTGTACATGTACTATTATCTATTTTGTGGTTTAGTCTGGTTTCAACCGTGAGACTTGTTGGTTGTCAGTTATGTCGAAATGTTCAGTCAATAACTGCATAAATACTAACAAAAAAACTTGAAAAAAGATGGGATTTATTTCTTTAAATAATTTATTTTCATAACATAACGAAATTTGTGTAAACTCATTGTAATTTAATAGTTTTGAACATGTTTTAAATAATTATTTTTGTTAGTTCAAATGACAAAGTCGCGGAACATAAATCTAAGGAGTCGGTATACTTAGATACTTTTTTTATGATGTCGTTACCTACATAATTATGGTTTTCATTTTAAGATTTCCAAAAAATCCTCAGCGACGTGCAAAATGGACTGCAGTCATAGCACGCGACAGTCGAGGTGTTTTTTTTTAAACCAAACGACTCACGTGTCGTTTGTTCGGCTCATTTTAATGATTCGGATATATTATAGGTTATACGACAAAAAATAAAAGAACAGGTTTACTAAAACTGCCACACCTCTCATGAACGTACCTAAACCCATTTCTTTCCATTACATATTTTAATTTCAATTACTTCCAATATACTTAGCTTTATCTTCTGCCTTCTGGCAAAAGGTAATTAATAGCATTAATGAACTATAATCTGACGCTGAGGCTGACGACCTCTGTAGCCTAGTTGGTAGTGACCCTGCCTACGAAGCTGGAGGTCCCGGGTTCGAATCCCGGTAAGGGCATTTATTTGTGTGATGAGCGCGAATATTTGTTCCTGAGTCATGGATGTTTCCTATGTATTTAAGTATATATTTATCTATGTAAGTATGTTTATCGTCGTCTAGTTCCCATAGTACAAGCTTTGCTTAGTTTGGGACTAGGTCGATTGGTGTAAGATTGTCCCCAAAATATTATTATATTATTATTATTATAATATAATTCTATAATACAATCCCAACACATCATTTGGAAATGCGCAAATTGTTGCCAATTTTCATCATCATTCATTTTTGACCTTATATTATCTCGTAATACTCGTTTTATAGATATCGGATGATCATGAGAGTGACGTTCAAAACCCATAGGATCGTTTTAATAAAATCGACAGCTGATCTCTACTTGACTGTACGCTTACATTACATCGCAAAAAAGAAAGTATTAAAAGTAAAGGCAGGTCGAAAATACAATTATTTAACAAACTGAATCTATTTCAAGGAAACTAAAATGACTTCTTTTTATGGACTCTGTCGGCTGTACTATATGTACTTACGGAAATCTCATCAATTGTTTTGTGTATAATATTTGTACAAATATTTGAAACTGTTTATTCCCCACTTGCAAAATAAGGAAACCAGATTTATTTGTGCTTTCTGTTGAAATAAATAAAATTTATAACGCGACTCCATTCATTCGCTAAACGCTAACTAAAGTTTTGACGTGAGCAGTCAATTCACATTGTATGTCTCAATAAACTAAAAAGTATTTAATCTTTTGATGTTGGTTTGCTAATATGGTGCTTAAAGTCTAAAACACCGAGTTCTTTTTTTATGAAATACCTTGATGCAGGTTATAAATTAACGCTATTAGCAACTACTGAAATGTACTAGAGCTGTCATTCTGGGGCTCTGGGGCACATTTCTTGGCATATTTGCTTGACATTGTGCATCTAGTTCTATATACTAAATCAATGGTTACTACCTTGGTTACTACAGATAACGGTAGTCTAACTTTTTCAACTACACTGCGTGATACTGATAACGGTAATAGGAATTTATTGAATCAGGCGTTACTTTGCGGAAGTCCATGATATATTACAAGAACAATATTTCCGTTGCTATTCCGCTAAAAAACGTGCTGGTCTATTAGTGAAGATAAGATGCAATTATTTGCCTAAAAACATGCAAAAAAGGCGCAAGCAACATCTCCTGCCAGCATCTCCTGATGATGCCTCGTAGAGAGGCGAAACACGTGTCGAGGTTTTTGTCATTATTGGTGGTGGTTTGCTGTAATTTTTTGCATGTTTTTACGCAAATAATTGCATCTTATCTTCACTAATAGACCAGCACGTTTTTTAGCGGAATAGCAAAGAAATATTGTTCTTGTAATAACGGTAATAGGACTTTTGGGATAGATATTATAAAGCATAATATAGTGTACAACACTACGGTGGTATGGTTCAGTCCCACCCTACACCCAGGGGTATTGCTAGGGGTATGATGGGTCTGACATGAAAAAGGTCATATCGTTACTGAAAACTTATGGCACTTACGTCCTTTTCTTTAAGCAACGCAGTTTTTTATAAATATCTCGAAAACCTTTGAACCGATCTTGTCGAAAACAAATTTCGCTGGTAGAATTTTATAATCCCTATAAGCATGATTTTTTTCATATTTTTAAAATACACGGTTCAAAAATTAGAGGGGGGGGACACAATTTTAGTCACTTTCGGGGCGATTATCTCCGACTCTATTCACTTAATCCAAAAAATTGCTTAGAAACCTTATATTTATTTTGAAAGGCCTGTCGATTGATGTACAACAAGTGGGCTTGCAATGAAAAAATAATTTTTGACTTTCAGTTTTATGTATGGGGTGCACCCCTAAAAAAAATCTTTTTTAGTAATTTCATTACAAAACTATGTAGCGGTTAACAAAATACACCCTATCCTCAATTTTTTATTCAAATACACCTTATGGTTTTAGAGTAAAATGCCTGTGACATACTGACGGACAGACAGACAGACAGACAGACAGACAGACAGACAGACAGACATGACGAATCTATAAGGGTTCCGTTTTTTGCCATTTGGCTACGGAACCCTAAAAAGAATAGTGGATCGGCGAGCTGTAGAAAAAGTCTAAAACTGTCTTCAAAAAATGAAAAAAAAATATCCACAAAAAAAATATATTATGTATAACCTGCTCACAAACTTTCACGAGATCGGCTGAAAATTGCAATCTGTACCTAGAGGAGAACAGGTGGATATATCAACTGACGGGGAACATCGTTCGCTTCGCTCGCTCGATGAATAAAAATAATGAAAGTACTTAGTGTAACTCCTTAAAAAATTCTGCACTGTTACAATTGTTCATAAAACCTAGGAATCCCGTTGTTCACTACATAGTCGATCGCTGACACGTCCCACCTTGACGGCGTGCCAAGATCGTGCGCCCGCGCAGACGGTTCCGGGCCGCACGCGCAAGGGCTACAAAACAAAACAATAATTTGGAGATTAAAGTATTGAACTTCAAGAGCAAACATGAAGAACTAGGATACCTTTCCTTGAAGTCGGTTAATAACAACATATGAAGAACTCATGTAAGTAACGTTGTCTAGAATTGGAAATAATTGTTATATTAATGACTAGCTTTCTGACCTGCGACTCCGTCCGCGTGGAACTCGTTTATATCTTAGCTCCATACAAATTTTCTCCCCCCATTTCTCCTTAGGGGATGATGACACTTTTGTAAACCAATTTTCACCTTAATCCGTTTTTGCGTGATTGAGTTGTTACTCACCCAAAATGTTAGATCGTTAGATATTTATCTAAACTTTCGCATCTATAATGATTATTAGTATGATTGGTACTTATATTTTACGATATTATTTAATGGACGATTACTTTAGGCATAACATTTAAGTTCCTGATTTGAAGAATTGTTATAGTTTTCAATCTGACTTTATCTCGCCAAAGTCGCGATGCAAATGTTTACCTATTCCATAATTAGCCATTATAATTATTTATTAGACATTTGACAGTGCTTAGGATATACTAATTATGTATACACGTTAATTGCCATTTTTTTATTTTCTTTCTGAGTTTGAAGTGTTAAATTTTCTATTGTTTTTAAATTATCAAATGATTATGGCTAGGGTATTTGACGATATTTTAGTAAATCCATCTTATTTTTGATGAAAAATAATATGTTATTTTCTAGACGAAACAAGGCCGTATTCATAAACGTTCTAAAATATATATAAATATTAAAAAATATAAATATTTGGGGACAATCTTACACAAATCGACCTAGTCCCAAACTAAGCAAAGCTTGTACTATGGGTACTAGACGAAGATAAACATACTTATATAGATAAATCAATACTTAAATACATAGAACACATCCATGACTCAGGAACAAATATTCATGCTCATCACACAAATAAATGCCCTTACCAGGATTCGAACCCGGGACCTCCGGCTTCGTAGGCAGGGTGACTACCCACAAGGCTACGGTGGTCGTCAGAAAAAGTTCTACAAGCGTATTTTAACTTAAATGTCGTTTAAATTCGTTTGTCTTTACCTGACACTTTGATGTTTATGTTCGTAAGATGGGACAAAGCAACATACACATACATACATATACATATACATTTTATTTAGCAGAGGCATTGTAAGTTTTATGAATGGGGGTAAGACTACAACAATAACACAACATCTTTTTACCTACGACGCAATAAAAATATTAAATGTTAACTATGCCACATTTCCATAAAATTTCCAGTAAGATTTCATTCTTTTGTTATCATTGTACTTGCATTGCATTGTTATCTTTCTACACTGTGACGTCGGTGCCGTAAGAGATAAAACTGCTTAAGATTAATTATTTGCACGAATAAACTGTAAGAAAATAATAAAACCACCATTTATAAAATAATAAATCAAACATTGTTTTTTGTTTTTGTTTACAAGTACGTTTTTCTGTTTCCGCAATTCCGAAACGTAAATTGGCGGGAATGAAAATAATTTTCTTTTTTTTTAAACAATTATGATCTGGAAAAAACTTAGAGCATTAAACCCTTAGAGGATTAAACCAACCGGAGTGGCCATTGACAGGCGTTCCCCTCTGCCAAAAGTATATGACCAGTGGTCATACACATTGTATGGACTGACGTTTATCTGACGTAGCTATTTTCACGTTACGCATACATTTGACGTTCCCCTCCCCCGCAAAAATCGGCAGACATTTTATGTATAGAAAATGACTCAAGGCCACTTCGGTTGGTTTAATGCTCTAAGGGAAAAAAAGTTTAGCTTATGGTCCTTTAAGCCAAACTTTTTTTTCTTATGCACTCCAACACACACGGACCTGCTCGACGAACTGCGGGGAGAAACTCCGTGTGTGAGTTGCTTTATAAAATAATGGAATGAAAATACCTAACTTTTGTATTCATTTAAAACCGTCAGATAATAATAGAGTACGTGTAACTACTTGAAAATGATAATTGATTGATATGGAATAAAATAAAACAATTCATGAATCATTTGATAACGGTGAAATGACTAGACTATACAAACTAGTCATCCAACGAAAGTCGTACTAAATGTATGGGAGGGTTTGAAGTTAATGTTTGGGATCTTAGTTCTTATTTTATATAAAAAAAGTTATTATATAATATAATTATAATTACTAATTTGACCCATTAGGTGACGCTCTTTCGATATCCGTTAGGTATTTTCTAATATCACTTATATTTACGGAGTAATCGCCTGGCTACACTTAACGATTACACCATGCATATATACGGGGCCAGCTGTCGACATAACGAATCCTCATATCAGTAAAAGGTCGGCAACGCGCTTGTTACTTCTTTCGAGTCGCAAGTCAGTCTCTCTACTTACCATCAGGCCGGCTATAGCTAGATCGCCACCGTCCTCGCATCAATAATAGGAAAAAAAAACAGGAACTGACACCTATTGTACTATTGTAAAATAAAATATTATTGTATACTGTGTAGGTACCTACGTTGATATTATTATGAACATTGGGTATTTTTTACAACGTTATATGACGAAGGTCCAAGCCCTTTCAAAGCCTCGCAAGAAAAAAGGTAACTTTGTAAGTGACCGAGGAAAAGATTAAGGCCATTTTTAAAATTATTCTATGCTTTACGCCTTAAATCCACAACTGAAACTTTTAGAAATTATTGTCTACCGCTACCGGTATGTGTGTTTATATCTTTATCGTAGTCATTAACAAAGCGCGAATGAATATCTGTCGCGACTCTACTTCTTAATACATTTTTATTTTTACCCGTTTATACTATTAGTCCTTGGGCAACCGAGCTCTGCTCGGGTGAAAATAGAGAAGATAAGGAGAAAACTAATTTGCTTGGACACGAAATATAGCTACATCGATTTCTCGCCACCGCCGAAAGCCCTTTATACCTATACAGGGCGTCCCACGCCTATGTCACATGGAGGGAAAGTACCTTGAATATTGTAGATGGAACATTTTACTGAAAGAAGAAATTATTTCAATTTTAAAAACGATTCAAACTGCATTCATAGATTTTTAAATAATTACACCGAGGAACACACATTGAACCGGGAATCGAACCCGCTACACGAGAAAAATGTTCACCCCAGGCCAAAAATATGGAAACAAACTTACATGGCCATACAAATCCGAGATTTTCAACTATTTCTGTTACAGTGGTAACAGCCTCTGTAAAAATGTTAACTGTTTAGATATGACGGGTTATGAGGTACAGTCCGGACATTTCCAAAATAAATTAATGAATGCCTGAATGGTTACAACTTACTAATATTGCAAAAATGGTTACAATAAACAATAGGAATAGTTATATTTATTGCTTTTTAGGGCTCCGAAGATTCTTCCCTTAAAGTTAGCGGAAATAAAAAAGTGTTTTTTTTATTCCCACTAACTTTAAGGGAAGAATCTTTCTATTTCCAATAAACAATAGGAATAGTTATATTTATTGCTTTTTAGGGCTCCGAAGATTCTTCCCTTAAAGTTAGCGGAAATAAAAAAGTGGTTTTTTTTTATTCCCGCTAACTTTAAGGGAAGAATCTTTCTATTTCTGTTACCATTGTAACAGAAATAGTAAAAATGTTCGATAATATTTTTTACTTAATTTAGCTTTTTGTGTTTGAAAATCTCGGATTTGTGTGGCCATGTAAGCTTGTTTCCATACTTTTGGCCTGGGGTGTATGAATGCAGTTTAAATTGTTTATAAATTAAAATAATGTCTTCTTTCAGTAAAATCTTCCATCTACAATATTTAAGGTACTTTCCCTCCGTGTGGCATAGGAGTGGGACGCCCTGTATACCAATTTGCTCGTTTAATAGTACAGGATAGGATAAACACAAATCTTGAAAGCTGTTTTTTGTTATACCCCTTTTTATGAAAATACTTTTTATAGCTATTGCGTAATACGTATAGGTACATTCGGAGTGGTCCTATGAATCATTCTCCAATTTCTACCTACCTTCCTCTCAATTGCTCAAAGGTTAGCTGGAAGAGATCCCTTATAGGGATAAGTTCGCCTTTGTACTTTGATCTATTGTGTGACATGTATATTCCTTAACCTGTTATTGTGTACAATAAAGTGCTTACATACATACATACATACATAAATACTCGTACATTTCGTATTAGATTGTACCAATTGAAGAATGTTTGTTAATTCAGAAGCATGTGAAACAATCAATTGTTTCGTTCTCATCGTGAAGCCACTTATTGTTTCGTCTTTTTAAAGTGATGGACATTGATATACCTAATTGATATTGTCATAATAATATTTTTCATTTCTCATGCTCTAAAAGTTCATCTTTATGCTGTGCGTAGGCGACATAAAATAGCTTTTTATGCTCTAGTGCCTTAAGTAAAATCTTCGTCGAAGACCAAGGCAATCCGTCCAACAGCCACACGAGCAACTTTAACTTCATAGAATAAACTCTTTATTTTTATTTCATTATGTTTCTTTAGTATCTATTCTAAGACCAAGGCAAGGATACCAACAGCCAAAGTATGTACACAACAAAACTTCATGAAATAAACTTATAGTTTTTATTTTTTATTCATTTCCTCGCAATCGAAGTGAAAAGTAGAGTGTCGTCCATAAAACCATTTTACACTCGATTTTATATATTATCAATCCTCGCTCGCAAGCAGAGGGCCTACCGCGAAACGAAAACGAACTTCGTTCGTGTATCTCCCTCTCCGTCGCACTTGCTGGCTCGAGCGACAAAGACGGAGATACACGACACGAACGAACTTCGTTTTCGTTTCGCGGTAGCCCCACTGGCTCGGATGGATAAACGTCTCGCGTAAAATGGTGCGATTTATGCACTTGTTGTACAATCTACTATTATGTTATATTCATATTGATATTCATTTATTTACTCACAATATAGTAACAGTTCTGGGTGTTGATCGCACACAAAAGTTTGATTGGACGCTGTGAAAGAGATAATACAACACTGAAAACAATGATGCTCGCCTATAAAGTAATGAAAAGTCATGTATAATGTTGATGGGACTATACCTAGCCTACATTCACTTCTGACTTAATAAAAGCAATCATGTTTGCCAATCGTGTAGATTATTTCCTGACACTTACTTTTGTTTAAGTTAGGTACATACATAAAGCTGTATGCGGTTAGCGGTTAGCGGTACAGTTAGCGTCATAATATATAGTTATTAGTAGCAGCCGTGGTAGCCAAATATTTCGGTATACGTCCTTATTACTGTACGAATAAGGGTGTGTTACGAAATATTTGGCTACTCTGCCTGCTACTAACTATATGACGCTGACTGTACCGTAAATTAATTTATATTTAGACCGATATATAGTTACCTCGCTGGCCGTCGGTGTATTACAAAGAACCAAGGCAGAGACACGGGTTGAAATAACTACTCATTATCTATGTATGTAAGTACCTATTGAGTATTGACTGACTTGTAAAACATTGACTTTTAGCGAGCGAAGCGAGCGTGACGCGGTAGCGTCCGGCGAAGCGCCATAACAGATTTTTTTTCCTAGTTGAATATAAAATAATTGCTGCTGTTTCCCCAGGGTGATCGGGGTCAGGTGATTAAGGTAGATTACGGGCAAATAATGGGAAGAGGCACGGAAAGTAGATGTCTCAATTAACAAAAATCTTTACATACCCAGCTGTTGTTATCGATTCATCGATCGGATTGCTTCTCATTACCGTTGTTACATCACGTTACTTTCGTCTGTGAAAACATGGCCGCCGGCCAAACGGGCCGGCAACAAACTTGACCTTGCCGTATTCACGATGCCCGCTTAACTCGCTTCAGAGGCTCTACTATACGTTTTACCGAAACAAAACGTTACGACCGCGTTCGCGTTTGGCTGTCAAATCCCATACAAATTGAGGGTAAAACGCAAACGCGATCGTAAAGTTTTGTTTCGGTAAAACTTATACTAGAGCCTCAGTTGAACCAGTGTAAGTGTTTTACCACGATGGGAGGAACATGCTTACGGTCCAATAATCCACTATATCTCTGTCGGTTTTAACCCATGCTAGAGAAGGAAGGCCGTCAAAATTAAGTTTCTTTTTGAACGAATGTCCCCTATTGTATTACGTTTTCTTTTGTGTTATCACAACACAAAAATTGCTTTCCCGCAATACAAAATGTTACATGAAGACAGATTTCGGTTAAAAAAAAATTCTTATCTATTCTAAATAATAATGTTATAGTTTATCTGTATTCAATTTGATATAATAATTTTTTAGCTACCTATTGTACGCCCGAAATAGGCAAGCTGTTGGAGTTTTCAATATAAGTATATGTAACATCATCTAATGTCCACAGTTTCTGTCAATAAATTATTCTTATTCTTAATTTTGACGGCCTTATACCCAGAGACGTGGACGCGGATTATTGGGCCGTTCATTATAAGGACTTGTTCGATGGTAAGCAGACAACTTATTGACCTTTCTAACACCAGAGAAGTCCGTGAACCTTGATCTGAGGATTTGTTGGGTTGTCAGCAAGAAACAAATGCAGGTGCATAAACACATTGACCCCTTGGACTTTTGTCAATGTTGTTCACAGGAAGACCACATCACAGACCTACAGAGCAAGTAATGATGTAATGCGGTCTTGTGGCTGAGGCCCCAGTTGGGCTAAATAGTATAAGTGAGGTATCTGTAGACTGAAGGTCAAATTATATTGGGGACGGTGGTGAGGCGAGTCTAGATAGATTATGAATAGCATTGCTCCGACCGCAATAACAATGGTAGCTTTTACTTGAAGTAAAAGTACAGTTAATGATATGCTACAAATAGTTTCATTTGTATTCAATTCATATTGCTTCTGTTTATAAGTGCAGACTCTTAAATATTTACATCATATAAATGAAATCTAGCTAGCCTCATCGAGGTCAAACACGTGCCAATCATAGTTAAGGCTCTTGTATATTAGCTAAATTGAATTGTAGCATATTGTCATATGTCTGTAAGAAGCTACGGTAGCCTAGTAGTTCAGGCATGCGGCTGTCAAGCGGTGGTCGTCGGTTCGAATCCCGGCTCGTACCAATGAGTTTTTCGGAACTAATGTACGGAATATTGACCGTTAGCTTTTCGGTCAAGGATAACATCGTGAGGAAACCTGTGTAATCCCAATAAGGTTTTGTTTTTTCTCAGGGTTGGAAGGTCAGATGGCAGTCGCTTTCGTAAAACCAGTGCCTATGCCAAATCTTAGGATTAGGTGTCAAAGCGGACCCCGGGCTCGGGGCACAACCGGGAATAACGACGAGTCATATAAGTATGTCTGTAAAATACGTTTCCAATAAGTTATTCAATTCTGTTCTAAATCTCCCCTAATATCATATTAGACGTACCCTGAGTCGATCCACCTTCAGTCTCTGGGTCAAGATTAAAAGCATTATGAACATGCTATATGAGATATATAATAACAATCGGTCCATTTTTATATGACTAATACGTATTTATTTACGTCAATACTTTCTATCTGGTCACATGACGGCCTGGTTTCTCTGTTATCGTGTCATTCACTCTATTCGGTACAGTGATCAAACGTGAGTATATAATGTAAACAAACAAGTACATAAACACAATTATATAACCAATGTATAGATAACTGTAGCACGTTCTCGCGCTCTTAGACACAATAGGCAATCTCAGACATCATTCATTGAAGTCACAAATCACATTACACGTAGAACCGATGGCCGTCGGGGCGGAAAGGTTCTCGAGTGGCGATCACGTACCGGAAGGCGCAGCGTGGGCGAACAATGGTGGACTGATGACCTGGTAAAGGTGGCGGGAGTCCGCTGGATGCGGGTGGCGCAGGACCAGTCTTTGGGGAAGGCATAATGGCCATAAGTGGATGTCTTTCGGCTGATATGATAATGATGATGATAGTCCAAATCACCCAATTTTGGTACAAATTCACTAGAATATAGCTTATTTAAGTGAACCTGAATTTTAAGACTTAAATTACAGGAAACGTTATATTAAAATACCTATTTAGAAATGGATGAGTTTACTTGTGGATCATAGCTGTTACTTTGGATTATCGTTTAAGGTTCGGTTCTTAACCGGAGGATAACAAAAATCTATGAGTATATTTTCAAAGGATAATGAGGACCTAGTTAATAGAGAAGAATAAAGATGATAACTTATTGTCTAGAATATAAACACTGCATAGTTCGTAGCTTAAAAGTTATAACAACAAGAATATATGAGTGCTGGTTTCCAGACAAGCTTTGCCTAAATAAAGTACGACAAAATCCCGAGATTTGGCATACACACTAGTTTTACGCCAGTGACTGCCATCGACCTTCCAACCCAGAGGGAAAACTAGACCTTAGGCTTAGACTTATTAGGATTCGACCGGTTTCCTCACGATGTTATCCTTCACCGAAAAGCTAACGGTAAATATTCCGAAGTATGTACATAAGTTCCGAAAAACTTAGTAAAACTTAGTATAAAATTGAAATCAAGTACCTAGTAACCAGCATACTCGTATGTGTTTTATTAATTAGAGATAGGAATGTTGTATGGATAGTTTTTTTACTGGTACGTGCTTGGTGCTGTTAGGCGGAAATAATAGCTATAGGTACCATGTCCACTGTAAGTTGCCGTTTCTATTCGGTCATTGTAAAACATGCCGTAATATATTGAAATAAAGCTCTTAGTTGTAAAACTCACCGATTTAACAACAGTATTTGGTTATAATACCTGACAACCATATAGTGACCGTTTATATCGTAGGTATTAACTTCTGCCCGCGACTCCGTCCGCGTGGAACTAATTTATGTGGTAGCTCAATAAAAACTTTCACGGTGATGATTTCATGGAGGATTTCCGAGATAAAACCTATTCTATGTCCTTGTTCCGGACTCAAACTATCTCCTTAGCAAAGTTCATCTAAATCGGTTCAGCGGTTTAAGTGTGAAGAGGTAACATACATACAGACAGACAATCACACACACTTTCGCATTACTTTAGTTCGAGTTCTGCCCGCGCCTCCGTCCGCGTAGAATTCGTTTATATCGTAGCTCCATACAAACTTTCATCCCCAATTTCACCCCCAACGATAACAACTATCCCATGACCTTCCCAGGGACTCACTATCTGTACACCAAATTTCAGGGATCAAGCGTGAAGAGGTAACGTTACAGGCCGACAGACATACAGATAGGCACACTATTTAGCCGCTTATTTCAAGTATGTCATGTCTTAAAATAGTATAATATACGTAACAAGTTACATTCAGAAATAACCGTAGGTATTTGGTTTAAGGGGCTACCCGAGGTTTCCATCGATTTTTTGACAAGTTTTGAATCGTATCTCCTACTTTTGCACTACATAGATAGAAGTATAAATCAAACGGTTATCGGTTCTTCAATCTTCTATCTCCATTTTGGTCTACCGGATTTTGAAACAAATGAATACTTAATTTTGTATGATATTTTTAAACATTGTCTAGAATAACACTTATTTTGTATCTCTATTGACGTGAAAGATCTAACACATACGAAATCTACATATTTTGCACATTGATTTCTGGTTTAATTTTTTAACCAGGAAGCATTGGGTGTGTTTTGCTATTGCGTTTTTATAACAATAACTACGTTATATAATTTAATTGATTAATAAAACGTTATTTGTTTGTTGCATAAGGAACAGGTTTTGGGTTTTGTTTTGACGCAAGTATGTTGTCAATCAAATAGGGTTGCCAGGGAAATATGTACAACACTATTGTTAGATTTTTAGGGGGTAAAAGGGCTCAGACCAAGAAAAAAAGACAGACGGAGCGTTACGAACAGTCAAGTGAAGCCAAACCACATACAAACAAAACCAAGCTACTTCAAGTTTAGCACACGCTCACGCACACATATACAAACAAAAATGCACAAAACTCTTCAGCACGTGTCGCAATGCTGTCAAGATCATTTATTGCGAGTTTTGTGCGATTTAATTTGTTTAGCGTGTGCTAAACTTATGGGGCTTGGTTGAAAACCGGTAGGCTTCACTAGACTGTTCGTAACGCTCCGTCTGTATATTTTCTCGGTCTGAGGTAAAAGGGTTTTACGTGGGATGATCAATACGTTTTGAGAATCGGCATAAAAAACAGGAGTTATCCGTTAACATCATTTTTAGTAATTAAATACACTCTTTATTAGTTTACTTACCTAAATAATATATTAAAAATGTTTTAATTTTGCTACATATAAAAAAAACTTTGTATAGACGAAATGAAGTCTAATTTTTACATTGACGAAATTGCACCGATTTTATTGAGGAGTTTTCAATATCTTATAATAAAAAGTAATAGTAAAAGAGTTGGTCTAGATTACACTGTAGGTAACTAGTTTTATAGAATTCACAGGCCTGAAAAACAGCCCTGATATTCGGCAAGCTCGACAAGAAAAAAACTCATACAATTGGTTTTTTTTTGTTTGGTTTTTTTCTGAGACGGCCTGACTTAATTGCTACAGAATTATGATGTCTCACTCTCCCTTGAGAATTATAACACCTTTTTAACACAACAGTAGATTTATTTTGCCACTTACTCTGTTTAAAGTCCACTGCGCATAAACTCACAAGTTGCAATATTTTGACGAAGCGTTATCACCACGGCAACGAAACTGTGATAACCCCGGCGTCACACTATTTATAAACTCGGGACGATGGGTCAACAGAAGCTGTAACAGTACCTTCCTAAAGGCAGTCTAGCCTTCTGGCAATCTCACGATGTTTGTCGTTGGGGGTTCTGCCTTTTCTCCGAATTTGTTATGTCCGAATTTCACTAGCCAACCAACTTTTCGCCGATGATTCACCTTGACAACTAACTAATGGCAAATTTTTGTGTGACGACGTTTCATTTGGTAGAATTATCGTCAAGTCGATTATAATAATGAATTAAAAAAATTGGCATACCTATCATTTGGCAAATCTTTCAGTTGGACAAACAACTACTAACCGAATAACGTTTCGTCAGTGCAAAAGTTCCCTTTTCTTACATAAGCCAACTTTTTACTACAAAGAAGAGACTTTTATTCAACGTGTTCTTATATAAGTTACAAGGAGGGAAGTGGAGATGGGGGCTCGGGCCCCCCGTATAAAAAAAAAACAAAAAATCGCAACAGTGATATTATTTGTAGGTTAGGTTAGGGTTGGCTTATGTCCCGTAGAGCGGAAATAGGCACCCCGCGTAGCGGGGTGACGTCGACACGCTGGCGGTTAGGTAAGGTTTAGGTGAGGTTAAAATAATTGACAGGTGGTTGTTTAAAAAAAAACACATGTACACCTACATACATACATTCCACCAAGCAACATTCCAAAAGTAATGATGTAAACACTTATCTCAAATGATGCGATAATTCAGGTACTATCATTGTCAAAAAAACAAGTGAGCGGTTGCGCTTGTACTCAATACGTTATATAGTTACTAAATAAAACATCTGGTAAGTGTTATACCACGAAATGTATATAAGTCTAAGACCCATTTTGCTACTCGAAAGGTGGCATTTTGAAAAGTGACTTTATGAAAATAAGTCCAAAGCGTACAGTTGGTAACCGTGAGGTTGGGAAATAAAACTAAACCTTTTGATAAGTTGACACGTGATCATTCGGCGAAATGACATTATGCGAAAAATTGGTTGCAATGTGATATTCGTACATAAAATTTTCGTAGATGATTTAGAGAACCTTGTCGTTGGGCCTGTTGATGTTGTGCATGATGGCGGCGACCTGTTTCCGAATAATTTCACGGAAACCATGGTACGGGTGGGCGAATATTCAGCGTTTTTAAGGCGTTTTTTTTTCGTCATTGTCGGAGACAGCAAATACCATTAAAAGGTACGAGTATCAGAGTCTACTTTTGATGAAGATGTTAGCCAATACCAGTACAGGATCTTTTTTGATTAAAAGTTCCGCGGTACGTTTTACCTCTGATGAAATAATCTTGATACGACAATGACGTTAAAACCGAGCGGTTCAAACGCTTGGAGAATCGCCCGGGTGTGCCTTGGCACATATATACATATAGTCCTCCTTGTCGTAATCGCCGACGGCGACCCTTGCAAGTTTCTCTGACGAGAACGTACCTGCCCTATATGGCTGGCAAAGCCGAAGTTAGTTTTAAATGTTTGGTCACAATGTGTGCCGGATTTTCGGCCCAAACTGAAGCACAGAACTTCGTTCGCTGGTTCGATAATTTACTTTAAAAACAAAGTTTTAACCGACTTCAATTTAGTACTCCGCCAAGCCACGAGAACATTTCCTATTTTTTTTTACAATTACATACGAACAAAAAAAACATTTTACGAATCGGCTCATCAATGACGGAGTTCTGAGGTAACAAACACTAAAAAAAAAAACAGCCGAATTGAGAACCTCCAACCTTTTTTTGAAGTCGGTTAAAAAGTAACCAAAGCACTACTCTTTGTCTCAAACTTGTTTTTTAATGGATCTAAAGCGCGAGTATCTATAAATATGTAAAGTATCTAAGAAACTGGTAGAACTTTACTTTGTAATCGATGTTTCTTTTAGTTTTTTACTGTAGGTATCTTATGAACGTGTGATAAAATGCAGTTTGGTACCACTTACCTGGACTAAGCCTGGACAACAGCGGTAGCTCAGTGGTTCAGGCATGCGGCTGTCAAACGGCGGTCGTGGGTTCGAATCCCGGCTCGTACCAATGAGTTTTTCGGAACTTATGTACGGAATATGATTTCATATTTACCGTTAGCTTTTCGGTGAAGGAAAAACATCGTAAGGAAACCTGCATACATCTGCGAAGAAATTCAAAGGTGTATGTGAAGTCCCCAATCCGCACTGGGCCAGCGTGGGGACTACTGGCCATTCCCTCTCATACGTGAGAGGAGGCCTGTGCCCAGCAGTGGGACGTATATAGGCTGATGATGACCTGGACTTAGTTGGACCGTATGGTAGGGTTTATACTGATAATTAAAGCAGTTCGTGCAAAATTATTCCACCCTCCTAGCGTTATTCCCGGTAATGCCCCTGTAGGAGCCCGGGGTCCGCTTTGACACCTAATCCCAAGATTTGGCATAGGCACTAGTTTTTACGAAAGCGACTGTCATCTGGCCCCTATTTCACCAACTTGACAATTGTCTCCCGAGAACGACATTTCTCCGTACATTGCTGATTCCGAAAGTAACTTAGCAACCTCCTTAACTTCTAGAACAAGCAATGTATGGCGAATTGTCAGTGTCAGATGACAATGTATGTATGTATGTATGTAAGCACTTTATTGTACACAAAACTAAACAGGTTAAAACATAAACATTAAGGAGGATTAAGGTACAAAGGCGAACTTATCCCTATAAGGGATCTCTTCCCGCTTACCTTTGAGCAATAGAGTGGAAAGTAGGAAGAACGAGATAGACTAATACACCATGTACAAAAACACAAAGAGATCTACGAAAAATACAGACATAACTAGTGTTCATATTAATTGTATAAATACTATAAACATATGCATACATATAAATATCACAAGTATGCAATAAATAAACAAATAACGTATTCAATCTAATCACAAGTTGTTGGAGAGCCACATTTTTTTTTGATTATGCTTAAGTGATGCAACAGACTGGCACTGTCTCAGCGACAAGGGCAACTCATTCCACAGCTTCGCAGCGCGCACCGTAAAGGAAGTGCGGGTCTTACTGTGGACGGCACCGTAATAGTGGAAGCCCCACAAGCCCAATTTCATAAGAAAACTGCAAATCGATGTACAGTTTAGCCGTTTGGCACACGCATACTAGAGGTATACAGGTTGTCACACGAATACAATACAATACAAATACTCTTTAATATTGCACACCTCACACAAACAAAGCAGTTATAAAGAGAAAAAAAAACAATAACATATACAACACCGTCTTATATCGTTTGTTTACTTTCCCTTCACTGTTCCATTTGTATTGACCCTGTATATTCCAGGAACTAAGATGACCTATTAACATGAGCAATAAGATAATTATCTCAATAACAGAACACAGGAAGAACTTTGATATACACTTAAACACTTATATATATGTAGAAGTACTTTACTTTTATATTGCACAGTTTAGCTCTTAAAAGAAAACTGAATCCTAGTTGAATTGTTTTCGCGTAATTTACGAAATACACGCTCAATGATAATTAACCCTGAGCAAATAGAGAAACATTAAATACAATACTTTAATAACCCAATTCATTAAATCATTTTTTTTCTCAGACATGCAATGAAATTATAAAATACCTACCTTTCACTACTTGATGCCAGTAATATCGAATGTGCCAAGACAAGACGTTGTTTTCCTTAGGGCCGTCATATTTTAGCGCAATTAAAATCATCATCATTATCATCACAACAGTCGAAAGACATAGCTCCACATAGCTGGACATTAAGCCTCCCCCAAAGAGTACAAAAATACGTACGAAGTCACCACTCCGAAAGCTTTCCGCCCCAACGGCCATCGGTTCTACGTGCAATGTGCCCCGCCCCCTGCCACTTAAGTTTAGCGATTCAGAGGGCTATATCGGTTACTTTGGTTAGATTATTTTAGCCATTGAACTTGACATTTATTATTGTAGTTACATTTGTATTCAGACATCACATCATCAGCCTATATACGTCCCACTGCTGGGCACAGGCCTCCTCTCATGTATGAGAGATTTGTATTGTAAACATGATATTAGTACCTAATATAATTTTAATTATCAATTTTTTGTAATGTAATTGAAATTGTGTCATTTTTATTTTCATTTTGCATGTCAATTTCTGGTAGAATGTGTGTTATGATAAAATTTAGTACCAGCTTTTGTACCACAATTTTATGTAAATAAAAAATACAACCGAATTGTAAACCTCCTCCTTTTTTTGAAGTCGGTTAATAAAGATTTGTACTTGGCTCTGCAAAATCAATATTTCTTAAAACTCAAGAACTTCAGTAAAAAACATTGATTTTAATTCAAAGCTTCACACAGCGCTTAGACGGTTTTAATTACACAATTATTACTCATTTATGCGGCGCGCACACATCTCGCTATTATTTTATTGCTATCAATGATCTATAGGCGTAGATCTATAGATCTTGCGGCAGTCGCTTTCCGGACGCCGCCAGTGTTCGCCGTGCCACAATACAAGTGTTAAACTTAACAGTGTTTGTGTGTAATCGAATATTAATAAGGTTAGATAATTTTCTTTTATTATGCGGTTTACTTAAAATAGTTTAATTAAGGAAGGAATGCAGTTTAATTTAATAATTTAAAGATTGTCACGTTTTGTCGTCGATGAATCTAATATAGAATTGCGTATGCTAATTGACATATCGTGTATTATAATAGAAAAAAATATTGTAAACCGAGTTAAACTGACACGCGTTTCTGGTAAAATAATATACTTAAATAGTTTAATCTCATCATTTTATTAATATCTGTAAAATAACAGATTAGAAAAAAGTTAAAAATACTTAAATAGAGTCCTTGCGAAACACCGGTCTTTTAGCTGAAATTAAACATTTGACGAAAGTGATTATATTTATTTTTATTGTGTTGTCAGTTATTATACCCGTGTGGTGCCGGGTTAGAATAGCACCACCCCCTTCCTTCCTTTGGGTGTTGTAAGAGTCGTACTAAAGGAACGGGTTGAAGTGTATGGTGGGCGATGGGCTAGGAACCTCACACCTCCGCTTAATCACATATCATATGTCGTTCAACGATCTTGTATACCTACATTTATGCTAAAAGTGGCACTGGAATAAATCCATATGCTCTGCCTACCCCTTTTGCGAATAAAGGCGCGAATCCAATGTATGTATCTATTATGTAATATCAAAGCTTTTTTAGAAATTTAGGTGCCTTTCTGGCTATCGCACTGGGCCAGCGTGGGGACTACTGCCCGTTCCCTCTCATCCATGAGAGGAGGCCTGTGCCCAGCAGTGGGACGTATATAGGCTGATTTATTAAGTTAGTAGTTAGGCGCCTATCTACTGGGTTTCCATTAGGGCGAGTGCTGACTCGAAATAATGATGCTGTTAATGATTACTATTAACGTGCCGTTCGCAATATTTCCATTCCCGGAGTAGTCACTGGCAATACGTCCACGGACTTTGTCGATTCATCATCTTCTTCCGATATTCCCGGTGTGTCCTAAAGGGGTCCAGGGTCTGCATTGGCACCTAAAGCGACTACCATCTGATCTTCCAAACCCAGAGGGAAAACTAGACCTTTTTGGGATTAAATCATGTACTTACATACATACATTCACGCCTTTATTCCCAAAAGGGGTAGGCAGAGCACATGAAACGTATGTTCCAGCGCCACTTTTAGCATAAATGTGGGTATAAAAGATCAACTAAATGTGATATTGCAGTGACAGGTTGCTAGCCCATCGCCCACAACACACTTCAACCCTGGTCCCTTAGTCGACTTTTACGACACAGAAAGGGGGTGGTGAAATTCTAACCCGACACCACACGGGATTAAATCATGTGATGACGATTATTCATTTCCATCATCAATGTAGCTAAAAATGTTGAAAAAAATTACCTATTACATTACAAATTACAAACTTAGTATGGATGCAAGCGTTAAAAATATTAATAATTCGGTCGCGACCCCTAAATCTTATCCATACTAATATTATAAATGGGAAAGTGTATGTGTGTGTTTGTTTGTCTTTCACGGCAAAACGGAGCGACTAATTGACGTGATTTTTTAAGTGGAGATAGTTGATGGGATGGAGAGTGAAATAGGATAGTTTTTATCCCCGAAATCATCCCCTAAGGGGGTGAAATGGGGGTAAAAGTTTGTATGGAGCTGCGATATGAACGAGTTCCACGCGGACGGAGTCGCGGGCAGAAGCTAGTCCAAAAATAAAATAAAAAGACACGTTATTTTTTCACCTAATTAGAACAATATAAGAGGGTGCCTC
Organism: Epinotia demarniana; assembly: GCA_945867215.1. NCBI lineage: Eukaryota > Metazoa > Arthropoda > Insecta > Lepidoptera > Tortricidae > Epinotia > Epinotia demarniana. The sequence continues at coordinate 1,399,400 of OX244281.1, forward strand.
AATGTTTCCACTTTTCGATTTTAAAGGAACACCCTAAACTATAGATTTCTATCAATAAATATATATAAATATTGCAAGTTTTAAACAGTAGAACGTGTATGTATGTATCCATATGCTACGGGAACCATTAACCAACAGATTTGATCCCAACGACGTGGTATTAAAAAAAAACCCGGACTAAGTAGGTACACGTACACAAGCACCCGTGAGTCAAAGTTCCCCGCAGGTCGGTTTTGTTACCAGCAACATTGCCGGCCGCTGCGGGTAATTACGTATGAAACCGATACCGTTCTGATGCGTCGCAAGTGTCGCAACAAAACACGACAGATAAATGTGAATCGCATAATCACTAAGCATAATGTGACTTAGATCCTTCAGTACTACAGTCAGCATCAATAGTAACTACGCAATCGGAGACTTCAAAAGTTCTTATCCCCTTTTAATAAAGACTTTTGACGTCTTCGTTTACGTACCTACTTTTGCTGACTGTAAACATGGGTGATCACTATTCTGCGACGTGTTTAAACCTCACCTCCTCCGTCACACAATATATCTTGACGCACCGATTCGTAGTAACTAAGCGTAGGTAGAGGTCCAGTTTTGTTAGGTGTGACTGATGGGGTGAGGTTGCGCGCGTTTAGAATAACAGCCCAGACTTACCACTGATCTGTCAGAAGCGAATCGATGTTATTGCATTTTTTTTAACAATTTTCTTACTTATTCGTGTCTCGAGACCAATTATTAGGGGCTGGAATTCTGAAATTTAGTATTCTATATTCGAACAATAATTTCTCGTTAAACAGGCTAATCGCGTACCTTTTCGAAGGCGCGTAGGCTAGGACTTAGGATTTCTTATGTCTTATTATAGGTTACGAGGTTGCCCTGCCATTTTATTTATTAAATCTAAATTGCACCAAAAAATAACTTATCGTAAAAAAAGGCAGACTTAATCATCATCAGCCTATATACGTCCCACTGCTGGGCACAGGCCTCCTCTCATATATGAGAGGGAACGGGCTGTAGTCCCCACGCTGGCCCAGTGCGGATTGGGGACTTCACATACACCTTTGAATTTCTTCGCAGATGTATGCAGGTTTCCTCACGATGTTTTTCCTTCACCGAAGGAAAACGAAGGTGCGAAGTGAAGACTTAATACCGTAATCATTTCTCTACCAGTCAACCTTTGGGCAAAGTAGACACATTGTGGGCGGTGCAACTTTACATAAACACAGTGGGTATACAACTGTCCAAAGTAATCCAAAATAATCCAAGTACACAAATAAAATATATAAATATACAGACGAAAATAGGGAACAGAACGGCTCTGCTCGCAAACAACTTGCATAAAAGACATTTTCAACGCGAATCTGGTCGGAAACTTTATAATATTAGTATAGATTATACGCTACTATTAATTCATATGGATTTATAACGACATACACGCATGCCTATGAACTGGTTCCCAGGCAAGTAGGTACTAAACATTTAGATGTAAGTACCTAATTTATTATAATCAATTCATGAAACAGGATTCAAGAATGATGTTTTGTTTTTTTTTTTAATTTAAGACTAAGATTTTTTATTTAAGAAGAAGCTTCATTTGAAGGGTGGACGGAAATAAATTGTTTAATTATACCTTATCCATATAAAACTAGAAAAATAGTGCGTTAACCGTCATGCGAGTCCAAAGAAAACGCAAAAAAATTGTGTTGCTATTTGAATTTATTTTCCGTGTGGTGTCGGGTTAAAATAGCACCACCCCCTTTCTTCCCGTGGGTGTCGTAAGAGTAAGGGAACAGGGTTGAAGTGTGTTGTGGGCGATGGGCTAGCGACCTATCACTGCGATAGCACCCTTTGTCGATATTTTGTACCTACCCACATTTATGCTAACAGTGGCACTGGACACAACTTTCATGTGCTCTGCCTACACCCTTTAGGGATAAAGGCTTATATGCTGTTTGAAAAGCACTAAGTAAAACCAGTATAATATTTGCCTTTGATATACTAGATAACCGAAGAAACGAAAATGAATTTGTCCATTTAAATTCTAATGTTATCTGGAATGAGGTATGTTCACTTTTTTTGGAAATGAGGGTTTACCTCAAAATTTGGAGATCGTTATTGAACTTTACGCGATATTAAAATATCCAAGCTTTTAATCGATCGTTTAGTTCAAGACTCAAACAATAATTACGATTTGAAGTAATCCAACGTGATGATCCAATGTAATGTGAAACGGAACGTGTTTTAATCCGACAATCAGCGTGACGTATTCACTCCTGTCAAAAGTCAAAACAGCTTTTGTACTCTATGACATCTAGGGACGAACCACGGACAAACAAATATGACGCACGGGAACTGTAGATCCGCAAAACCTATTCCAATCTCACTTCGTTGTGGTTGATTATATTATCCATATATTTTTATAACCCAAGAATGCACTTTGACATATGATTGATTATGTTAGACATTGGCGAGAGCGAATGCGACTTTCACCTGTCACTTTCACGATATTATAACTTGCAATAATATTATGAAATATGTACCATAAACATAGCAATACGTAGGTACCTAATGTAACTATGTACCTACGTAATATAACATACTACTCATCCATACTTAATTTTGTAATTGCGAAAGCAACTCTATCCTCTAGTCGCCTGCCATTATCCTCTGCAGTAGAATCTATACCATTCCAATACGGAACCGAGGTCAATTTGCAATATAAGCGAAAAACTGAAAAAGTTAGATAATTTAATTAAGCTTCATTACATTTTTTCGACTGCATAATCAAAGGGCGAAAAGTGCTCTTCCTTCAAACCCAGAGGGAAAACTAGACCTTACTGGGATTTGAGCCGGTTTCCTTACTATAACGTATATCTCTTCATATTGATAGTTGTATTCTCACACAGCCATGGTGGGTATGGGTATTCACCACAGATATAGGAAATAAGGAGATCGGACATGCCGCGCGATTTGTATTGAATATGCCTGTCGCAACTTCTTGAATTCGTGGTTTTATTTGAAATAAATAGTATTTATCGTATTTGCCTCTGAAAAGTGATCCATTAGTGTGGAAATTAATCAAATCACTGCGATGTTTGCAAGTAATTATTGCATAACTCGCGATTTGGAAAAAAACGGAACTTTCTCGGTGGACAACGGACGGTAAACGTATGGCGGAGTATGCCCAATGAGCTGACATGTGCGACACAGCCGCCGGCGGCTTGGCCGCTCTATAGTATTTTATGCTCTGAGGTATTCACCTTCAATGCGTTGCAAGTGTCCGGAAACTTCGGTGACAGTCTACCAGTGTGTACCTTACACTTGTTTGCCACTATCCTGGTATCATCATATCAGCCGAAAGACGTCCACTGCTGGACATAGGCCTCCCCCAAAGAGTGCCAAAGTGACCGATCCCGCGCCACCCGCATCCAGCGGACTCCCGCAACCTTTACCAGGTCATGTCCACCTTGTCGGGGGCCTACCCACGCTGCGCCTTCCGGTACGTGGCCTATCCTGGTATGTCCACTTGTAATTGGCAAACAATCATTGCACTAAAGTAGATTCTGTTTGTCAAAATGATGTAACTCGCGCACTTTTATCATTCCGATGACGCAATTAAGATAATATCAATAAAACGCGCTATTCCATGTGGCGATACTATATTTAAGGTTTTTAACCTTTTAGACGCCAATTTTGACGTACTAAAGTGACACTGACGCCTACTTTTTTCCATAAGAGTGTGAATATGAACCTTAGGTGAAAGCATGAAGGTGATTTTTAGAGTGTACGAAATAATACCTATGTATGTATACTTACTCGTCTTCGGCGCCTGGGCCACGACAACACGCAACACCTTTATGCCGGCTGTACACGTTGGGCCAACGTTGGCGCATGAGCAGGATGCAGCTATGCAAACCAATGAGAACGAAATAAAGCCCTCTTCCTCTAACGCATAGCTGCATTCTGCTCACGCGCCAATGTTGGCCCAATGTGGACAGCCGGATTTAGGTGTTCGTAGCGTCCAAAGGGTTAAGCGCCGCCATTTGCGATTTTTTGCAACAAACTCAAGCGGAGATGCGTGTGACGCAGGACCGGTTATTGTGGCACTCTTTGGGGGAGGCCTATGTCCAGCAGTGGACGTCTTTCGGTTGATATGATGATTATGATGAAACATTGCTTACGCATTCTCAATGTTGTTATTTTTCATGTAATATCAGTAAGTTAAAGCGTGTTTAAAACACTAAATATCAGTAACCTTTGCATCATTTTTCTGTTGCCACCCACCATACACCAAAAAAAATCATTTTTTATTTAAGTTACTGTAATCTATACCTACTAATATTATAATAAAGAGGAATGTGAGATTTTAGCTTTGCAAGTGTGTCAGTTTTTATGTTTGTATGTTTTGGGTAATCTTCGGAACCGCTTATCCGATTTGATTTTGTTTTCACCTGCGGAATTTCTGGACGGTTCTTTTCTGTCCTGTGGGTTTGCCTTCTGTGCATGGACATCTAGTGGGAAATAAAGTACTTATAATTACCGACCGCTTAAGCCTAGTTGGTAGTGTCCCTGCCTACGAAGCAAGAGGTCCTGGGTTCGAATCCCGGTAAGGGCATTTATTTGTGTGATGAGCATGAATATTTGTTCCTGAGTCATGGATGTTTTATATGTATTTAAATATTTATTTATCTATCTATATAAGTATGTTTATCGTCGTCTAGTACCCATAGTACATGCTTTGCTTAGTTTGGGACTAAGTCGATTTGTGTCAGATAACCCCAAATATTTATTTATTTATTTAATTTGTTTTGTATTAAAATCGAACTAAACAAAACAAATGCAACGCTGTACATATAATATTATTATTATCCGGAGGGTTTGCTTGTTTCTTGTCAAAACGCGAGCGGAGACGCGCGGGCAGCAAGTGTTATTACATTTTTCTAGACAGTGCCACGATAGTGATACTTCTGAAAATCTATTCAAGCATTGAGCTTTATCTGTAAGTTACAGGTGCCGTCAAACTTCTTGAACACTTGACCTTGCCTGCGCAAAGGCGAATTGTACCTGCGAGCTGCCCCCCCACTTCGTCCCGCATGTTCAAGAAGTTTGACGGCATCTGTATCTTGTTTCTTATTTACCGATAAGAAGCGAAAGATACATAATCATACTACTTTCTGCCCGCGACTCAGTCCGCCTGGAACTCATTTATATCGTAGCTTCATACAATCTTTCAACCCCCCATTTTACCCCCGTAAGGATAATTCCTTACTTTCCGGGATAAAATTGAGTCCATGACCTTCCTTGGCTGGGACTCAAACTATCTCTGTACAGACAGACAGACAGACTTTCGCATTTATTTGAAATCATAATATATTTGTATCGAGCTACGATATAAACGAGTTGTACGCGGGCGGAGTCGCGGGCATAAGCTAGTATTTGATATATTTTATACAAAGAAATTAAAAAAATATGATGCCTTTGTTAGTTAATCTGGCTATTATTCATGCATTGAGCTGTATCTGTAGGTTATCTTGTCTCTTATATTTACCAATAAGAAGCCAAAGATACATAATCATATCGCGCTAAGTGTTTTGAGTGTGCATAGTTTTTACCCGACTGCTTCAACAGGAGGGTTCGAGCGTATTTATAAAGGTATGTGTATGTATGTCGTATGTGAACAAGTAGTAAATTCTATTTACGGGCTGTACCTAGTCCAAACGGTTTGATGGATTTTGACATATTATTATGACGATGTGTCGTTGGATTACCTGATAATCTTATGAGTACATACATAGACTAGAATTTGAAAAGAGTAGTTGGGTTTTATGAAATATATTTTGCTTTCATTTGTTATTTGGTTGAAATATTTACCGAACATGTTTAAGAGGATTTCGTTACAAGTTACAAGAATGTTAAATAAATACTGTAAACCAATTATTATTAAACTCGCTTTATCTATCTCTTCTATCTATCTATCTATCTATACATATAATAAGGTTACCTATCTAAATCACTAAATTTTTTTGTCCTATTTTCATTTCGACATTTACTATTCGACAAACTTCGTTTGCCTTTTTTTTCGTTTGTCCGACACTTTAGTTAGCGACGTTTACGGCTGGTCATTTTATGGTTTAGCTTTTGTAATTGTTTGACAAATCCATGATTCCCAATTATTGGTATACCCGCGATATCGTTATGTACCGACGTAACGATTCGGTTGATAATCTGTTTGTATTTTATCAAATCGGCTTTATTATATTTGACATAATATTATTGTTTATACGGAGCACACATATGTTACTAATTCATATGTTTGTTTATGAAAATGGTTGTTACCTTATGCATTTTCAATATTAAAAACATTAGCAAAAAGTTGAAAATTAAACTTAGATTATCCTCCTAAAGCTGTATTTATGGTAAATTATGTAAATGCCGGCGGGCGATTGTAAAATTCCGAGGCATATCGCAAACGTAAATAATAAAAAAAAGGAGTGCGGACTGATAATCTCCAGCGAGTCGACGACACCCCGCTGCGCGGGGTGTCTATTTCTGGTCTGAGGGGCACAAGGGAACCCTAACCTAACCGACCTAAGACAGAGTTCGCTTATGACAAGCCATTATTGTCCGCCCTGATTATTGGCTCCCAACAAACACACGCCATCGCATACGCCGCGCCACCAGTGGCCCTGAAAGAAACAACTTTTCGATGTGCCTGGCATAGAGCTAGGAATATCGACGAATGCGTTGTTCTCATCGATCTGCCGTATTGTTTATCAGACACATCGTGATAAGCCTGGCCAACTTTTAGGCATATCATGAAATGGCGGCGTTTCAAGTTATTTCTTCTGACCTGACCCATACTTATACAGTACATATGTAAGCATTAGGTAGTAAAAAAGTGTTTGGTTCTCTCGCTTCGGTGGCCGCTGCCGCGGCACGCTCGCTACGCTCGCTCGGCTCGCGCGCTGTAGGGTCGCAGTTCACCTGACACTCCTCCTCACTTCGCTCGTCGTCGTATCTACACCGACCTGCCTTAGAGTCTCAGTAAAACTACTTTTGAATTTCCCTCAAAATGAACATTTGGCTAAATGTATGAAATGCGGAAAGTAATGATGGATAAGTAAAAAATTGGCTGTGAAACAAAAGTTGTAACAAGCCAAAGCCCTAATGACTGTAGCGGTAAAAGTTTTTCGGACAACTGAAACATTTGGAAAACATCAAATGGTACGTTCGGAGAACTCATAATAATACGAAAGGTTTTCGGACAAACGATATTCGGTCAATAAATTTTAGTGATTGCGATAGGTTACCATATAATAATTGTGAAAGTTCGTTGATGTTGCCAGAGAGACATAATAAGAAGAGCCTGACTCCTGAAGGAACATAACACTTCAATAGCGCGATGCAGAACATCAACAATTTCCATGCATATTCTAGCCTTAGTAGGTCATTCTCCAGTTTTTTGTCGGTGTCTTAATTTCGTCAAACCGTATGAAACGTATAAAAAAGTTTGATGGAGTTAATGTGACCCGCAGACCAGAGGAAAACTGATTTGATAAAGTCGTGTATACGTAACAGCGCCATCTCTTGTTGTCAAGTGAACGTCGCGTAGCGGCGATGACATCTATATATTAAATTCATTATTTTTTAAAGATGAACAAGCAGCTCCATCGAGACTTGGCTAGTTTTTTACAGAATATTTTTGATGGGATTTCACTTCTTTTTGTAGAAACTTTGACGACCGCTTTAGCCTAGTTGGTAGTGACCCTGCCTACGAAGCAAGAGGTCCTGGGTTCGAATCCCGGTAAGGGCAAACATTTATGTGATGAGCATGAATATTTGTTTCTGAGTCATGGATATTTTCTATGTATTTAAGTGTTTATATCTATTATATATATTGTCGTCTAGTACCCATAACACAAGCCTTACTGAGCTTACTAAGGGACTAGGTCGATTTGTGTAAGATTGTCCCCTTATATTTATTTATTTATTTTTATTTATTTAAACTAGAAACGTGGGCTTATTAAAGAATAATAAGAATGCCTGAGACTTGGCACGACTTTGTCTCATAGTTTGGTTGGGCTCTTGTGTTTTCTAGGGTCCTATAGGGTCACCAGGTACTCCAGATCTTCGATTATCCTAGTATTTATAGTTTTCCTTTTATGTGGCCATTAAACCCTAACTATGTACCAAATTTCAGCTCTCTGAGTTTATGGGAAGTACTAGTTCTATTTTTATGATCATGAGTGAGTGAGTGTCATAAATGCGAAACTTTGGTTTAGCTTAACTTCGGAACTAAATGACCTACAGACTTGAAATTTTGGATTTTAAATATGTGATTATAGCTTACTAGATGACGAAAATTTCTGCGTTCTGGTCTTACCCAGAGGTTCTCAAATAGGGGCCTGAAAATGCGGCGAAATGGTTCCAGTAAAGGATGGTACGGCAGTGTTTGCTTCGCGCTCGTCTTGGCGGGGGCACTGCCGTGCCCTCAGATAAAGTTTGTCCGTTTACGACTTTACGTGTAGGTACGCGCATCACGTGAAAACGGCTGAACGGTAGGAAAAAATTCCCGGCCAACACATAGGCCATAAAAATTATGAAGATAAGGGTGCAAAAGGTTTAAAAATGGGGTTGAAGTTAATAATGGGCAACATTTTTACCATGAACGTTGAACCGAATAATTCGGCCGAATACTCTATTCGACGATAGCTGAACCGAATATTCCGCCGAATGTTCGTATTCTGTGAAACCCATATTTGGCGCATCTCTAGTCTGCTTACAGGCAAACCGTATAGGTACCTACTTGTTTCAGCTTGTTTGTGTGAAAACTAGTGAAAAGTGACGTAACCTATATTGGTTTCTTACACTACTCCATTAAACAAAACAAAGGCGCATAGCTAATAGTATAAAAACTGACGTCAACACACGTCAACAAACTTGCACATAAACTTACATTAATTATTAACCCCGTGTGCACGAAACGGCACTTTGTTGTGTGAAATCTGGTCTCTTCCGACCTTTGGCGTAAGAAGGAAACAAATGAATAAGGGCCACTAAGGCAACCGGGAGACAATAGGTGCGTGTATATAATTGGTGTTTTCGCGTCTAGTTTAATGCCAGTTACATTGGCATTGGCTGGCTGGAATTTTCCGGAACATTACTATTGCGTTACCAAATACGTCAAAGTCAGGACACTGAATACAGGACCACAATTTATAAGTATTTTTTATTTGTAACAATGGGAGCGCATAAACCATTCTCATATTTATACTTACTCGTAAATGCTAAGTGTGTCAGTCGGTTACCTCATCACGGTTAAACCGCTGAACCGATAGGTATAGATGAAATGTGGTATAAAGATAGTTTGAGTTCCGGGGAAGGACGTAGGAAAGTTTTAATCCCGAAAATCATCCTAATGAGATGAAATAGGGGGTGGAAAAAATTTAACAAGCTCTGGCGGCGGGGTTGTTACAGGGTACCATTGCAACAATGGTTCCTACCATCCACCACCAAACATCACTATTTATTTCCGTAATGAAACGAACTCCGATTTTCACACAGGTTTGATCGCAATCAAATTCCGGCCGACGCGACTTTTTAAAAATCTTTCAATGTCGTTTACATACAATGCATACCTATATACCGGGTGGAAAGGCACGACGATCCTTCCCGCAAAGGGGGGTTAGTTTAAGTGATGGAAAATCGATGCGTAATGTTTAGATTTTTTTTTACGATCAATTATTAAAAATAATAAAATTAATTAATGTTCTTCTGTGACAACCCTACTATTACTATACGTACTAATTATCGTTTATACGTATTGATAAAGGTCACTGACTCTTGTGTAATTGTTAAAATGTTACTGACTCTAATGAGGGTGGTCACTTGCAGTATTTTGCATTAAAAGTTAACTGCCTATAACTTCAAAACGGTTATGAATATGAGCCTTGTTTCTTTAGAGGAAATACTGTACTCAGTCTAAACAATCCCCCTTTTGCGGAAGGGATCGTCGTGCCTTTCCACCCGGTATGTATGTATGTAAATACTTTATTGTACACAAGACACAGGTAAAAATACAGACAAAAAAGTTTAATCGGTACAAAGGCGAACTTATCCCTGTAAGGGATCTCATCCAGTTAACCTTTGAGCAATTGAGTTGAGATCAGGAACAGAAAGATATACAAACTAACACGTGTACAGACGTATGTAATATACATATATATAATACACGCAAGTACAAATATAAGAAAATAAATAGTATACACATACTAAAACTATATATGATTATATACATATATACACAAATAAACATGTTCACACAATATACTTAAACAGTATCCTATTAAATCACAAGTCGTTGGAGAGCCACAACTTTTTCAACTTTTCTTTGAGTGATGCCACAGACTGGGACTGTCTAAAGTATAACGGCAAGCCATTCCATAACTTCACAGCGCGCACTGTGAAAGACTTAGAATAAGCGCGCGTCTTATTAGACGGTAATGCAAGGGTGAGGTTAGCGTTAGACCGCAAGCGGTGATTACTGCCATCAGCCATATGAGTAAAACGTTCAGACAAATAATGTGGAGAAGCAGGATTGAAGAGTACGTTAAAAAGCAAGGAGAGGATGTGCACGTCTCTGCGCCGACGGATCGGTACCCAGCCGAGCTGAGAACGAGATTCAGACATGTGGTCGTATTTGCGCAGGCCAAATATATATCTTACACATACATTTTACCTATATACATTCACGCCTTAATGCCCAACAGGAGTTCCTACCCCTGTTGGGACTCCTGTCTTTTAGCATAAATCTGGGTATAAGAGATTGATAAAAAGTTACATTACAGTGATAGGTTGCTAGCCCACAACACACTTCGACCCTGTTCCTTTAGTACGACTCTTACGACACCCGCAGGAAGAAAGGGGGTGGTGCTTCTCTAACCAGACACAAACTGTCTATACTCTGATCATTAATTGGGCAGAAAAAATGTAAACACTGGTGTTGCCGTTAACAACAACCATTTGGAGCAACGAGGAGATTTATACTTTTCGCAGTTAAACGAAGCATACGTCCGATTTCAGTAATATATACCCTAATTACAAAAAGCGTATTCATTTTGATAACTTTTATGTTTATATTTACAAAAATCCCCCCTCATAATTATATTAAAAGATAATACCGTTTTTATGTGTAGAATATATTTTTAGCACTGGTATCACTGCTGTGATACACCGGGGTTGTGCATCTTTGGGTTGCTTACTAATTTTTTTTCTCAAAGCCTGCATCACACTGGCGCGGCCAATAGTAAACTTGTCCGCCGCTGTCAATTTTACCATTGCCCGCCACCGCAGGCCGCGCCAGTGTGTGGCAGGACTTATGCGAATGGCAAATAATATCGGTAGCTGGATTTTTATTTGATTTGACGCCTGTCCTGTCACTCACCTCACTCGGCTTCTAACATCTGTTACGAACGTTTGAGTGCTCCTCCTGTGATTGCTTTCCAGTTTCTGTTAAGTTTCCATTGTTGTTACGTTTTTCGTTGTTGTTACGTTATTACTGTTGTTAAGTTCTTTACATATTGTTATTTGTCCTTTGTGGTGGTTCATTGTGCTGTGGTAGCAAGATGTACCCCGGTCTGAGTACCTCTCGGTCAATGGATACTTTGTCTCCAGTGAAAAAAAGACCACGTCTTGGCCGTTTAACAGAGTCAGAAAAAAATATGATATTAAACGTATACAAACACCTTTACTACACACCAGTGTTTCTAAACCTGTGGGCAGTGGGACTCCTGGGGTCCGCGAGTGCCTATAGTTATGTACGGGGGTTCGCAGTAGTCTCACCCATAGACCATTTCACAACAATAAATAAATGCCACAAAAAGTCTTGCGTGTATTATTAATCCTTGGATTTGTGCTTGATTTCCTAGGGGTCCGTGGACGGAAATAAGGTGGTTCGATCGCCATATAAATATTAATAAATATTTATCATGTTTATTTTCAATTTTGCTGTTACAGTAAACTTTAAATAATATTGCATGACCGACCCGTACTTTCAGAACCCCTGACATGCCACTTTGACAGTGACATAACTTTGTTTACTTTTATTCTGCCCAATTAATGATCAGAGTATAGCTATCGCCGTTCCTGAGATACAGCCTCATCATCATCATCATCATATCAGCCCAAAGACGTCCACTGCTGGACATAGGCCTCCCCCAAAGAGTGCCAAAGTGACCGATCCCGCGCCACCCGCATCCAGCGGACTCCCGCAACCTTTACCAGGTCATCAGTCCACCTTGTCGGGGGCCTACCCACGCTGCGCCTTCCGGTACGTGGTCGCCAGTCGAGAACCTTTCCGCCCCAACGGCCATCGGTTCTACGTGCTATGTGCCCCGCCCACTGCCACTTAAGTTTAGCGATCCGGAGGGCTATATCGGTTACCTTGGTTCTGCTGCGGATAGCCTCATTTCTGATGCGGTCACGCAGCGAAACTCCCAACATGGCCCTCTCCATTGCCCTTTGGGTGACTTTGAGCCTTCTTATGAGGCCCATAGTAAGCGACCACGTTTCAGTGCCATATGTCATCACTGGCAACACACACTAGTCAAAGACTTTCGTCTTGAGACACTGCGGAATATTGGACGAAAAGATTTGCCGTAGCTTCCCGAACGCTGCCCAGCCGAGTCGGATTCGACGATTGACCTCTTTCTCGAAGTTGGACCTACCTAACTGGATCGTCTGTCCTAGGTATACATAATCGTCTTCAACTTCGAGTGTCCGATTGTAATGGGAGTTGGTACTACATGGGCATTTGATATGATCTTCGTCTTATCCATGTTCATTCTTAGACCAACTCGCTCGGATGCTTTACTGAGGTCATCGAGCATCGTACTTAAGTCCTCCATGGTCTCAGCCAAGACTACTATATCGTCAGCAAACCGAAGGTGAGTGATGTACTCGCCGTTGATGCTGATGCCTAGCCTTCTCCAGTCCAGAGTCTTGAAAACGTCCTCCAGTGCAGCGGTGAACAGTTTTGGAGAAATAACATCTCCTTGCCTGACTCCCCGCTGCAGCGGAATAGGTTTCGAGTTCTGGTCCTGGAGTCGGACTGACATAGTGGCGCTCTCGTACAAACACTTCAGCACTTCGATATAGCGATAGTCAACTTGGCACCGCTGGAGAGACTGTAGTACAGCCCAGGTTTCAATCGAATCGAAGGCTTTTTCGTAGTCCACGAACGCTAAGCAGAGAGGCAGGTTATACTCCTCGGTCTTCTGTATAACCTGACGAAGCGTGTGGATGTGGTCTACGGTACTAAAGCCTCTTCGGAAACCGGCTTGTTCGGGAGGCTGGAAGTCATCAAGCCTGCATACGAGACGGTTTGTAATGACCCTCGAAAACAGCTTATAGACATGGCTCAGAAGTGAGATGGGTCTGTAGTTCTTCAGCAGAGTGTTGTCATCCTTTTTGAAGAACAGCACCACCACACCTCTGTTCCATGCCTTTGGAGTTCTCCCTTCCAGTAAGACGGAATCGAACAACTTCTGAAGGGCCGTAAGGACCGGTTTTTCACCCGCCTTCAGAAGTTCGGCTGTTATTCCGTCTTCACCGGGTGCTTTGTTGTTCTTGAGCTGTTTAAGAGCCATAACAATCTCGTACAGGCTGATGTCCGGGATGTCGTCGGTATAGTGTCGGGTTAGTCTAGCCCTAGGGTCTTCCGCCTGACCAACTTCGGGTCTGCGCGTTGATGTGTATAGCTGTCCGTAAAAGCGCTCTATCTCACCCAGAATCTCAGGTTTAGAGGAAACGATTCTACCATCTTCAGTTTTTAACTTCGCGAGCTGGCTCTGCCCTATAGACAGATCTCTCGAGAATACTTTAGAGCCCTTATTACGCTATATACGATTCAATACGATTTGTATTGAATTGGCGCAGATCGCGGGTAAGGGACTTGGAGATCTGTTTATTGAGCTGCCGGTATAAGGTCGCGTCGGCTGAAGACTGTAGAATCATTTCACTCCTTTCCTTCATGAGCTTCTGAGTGGAGCTAGATAGCCTTTTAGTTCCGTTAGTGCCTTGGGCCTTGAAGAACTTAGACCCAGTGACACGGACAGCTTCCACAAACCCGTCGTTCAATTCGTCCACATCGCCGCCTAGGCAATCAAAACGGTTTTGGAGTTCCAGCTGGAAGCTCTCGGGGTTTTGAATTTGGATTGATGCTGGTGATTGGTGAGATACAGCCTGGTGACAGACAAAACGGCAAAAAAAACACGTTTGTTGTATATATATGGGAGCCACCCTTATATATTTATTTTATTTTGTTTTTAGTAAGTATTTGTTGTTATGGCGGCAACAGAAATACATCATTTGTGAAAATTTCAACTGTCTAGCTATCGTGGTTCTTGAGATACAGCCTGGTGACAGACAGACGGACAGCGAAGTCTTAGTAATATTAGGGTCCCGTTTTTACCCTTTGGATACGAAACCCTACAAAAAGGTTTTAACTGTTATTTTTTACCTGCGCGGTATTTTCCGATAAGACCCCTGTATTATTGTAATCACCAGTTATTCTAATGAGTGCAAGTGCGTTATTACTAATGATAATGGGTTCTCGTTAGCATTTCTATATTTACATTTTGACTAATTAAAAGTAATTAATATAAGATAGGGGAACCAATGAAGTCTCCTCTAATCCCTTTAAGGCGATGCATTGGAAATTATCGCGTGCTTTGAAATGCTATTCGGAATAGATTAAGAAACAACCTTTAAATATCATTGAAAATTCAGTTAAATATATATAAGTGTTCCGTTGGACCAATTTTGGTACGGAACACTAAAAACAAACTTCCTCAGTATATAGATTCCAAAATTTATAACTTCAAAATTATCCGCCACTGGCAAATTTACACTTTTCCAAATAATGGACATATAGCTAAAAACTGGCTAGGTCCATCATTTGGAAGAGTGTAAGTTTGCCAGTGTCGGATTTTTTTTGGACGACCTCTGTAGCCTAGTTGGTAGTGACCCTGCCTACGAAGCTGGAGGTCCCGGGTTCGAATCCCGGTAAGGGCATTTATTTGCGTGATGAGCATGAACACTTGTTCCTGAGTCATGGATGTTTCCTATGTATTTAAGTATCTATTTATCTATATAGTATGTATATCGTCTTCTAGTTCCCATAATACAAGCTTTGGATCTATATCTGAATCCCTAACGTTTTTTAACCTATTTTTGCAGTCCCTAACGTTTCATGTCATAATAATCATTTGTCCTAACACTCATATGCCCTATCTTTAGTTTTCCTAATATCGTATGGATGTTTTTTTTCCCATAATGTTTAATTTCCTAACGTCACTTGCCATATTGATTATTCATCCTAACGTTATGTGCCATAATAGTCAGTATCATAATTATCAGTAAGCCTAATGATTATTTGTCCTCATGATTATTTTCCCTAATTGTGATTAGATTAACCTACTATTCTGCCTAACCTAACCTACTTTTCTTACCTGACAGCAGTCCGGTTCTGGCGCTTCGCCGGCCGCTGCCGCGGCACGCTCGCTCCGCTCGCTCGGCTCGCGCGCTGTAGGATCGCAGTTCAACCTGACACTCCTCCTCGCTTCGCTCGTCGTCGTACCTAACTGGGCTCTGCCTTAGACCTTGACCATAGAAATATTGTTATAGCTATTGATCTGTGAGGAGAAAAAAATGCAAAACCAAAAATGAAATGCATTACCTATTTATTACTACACTAATTACACATATGCATAAGTATTACTCCTCACAGATCGTTAGGGCTAGTGCCCATTAGGACAACAACACTTAGGATAAATGACATGAGGTAAAACGTTATTAGGGATTTCGAGGAATATGCAAAATAACATTAGGGATATTAATAATTATGGTAAAAATGATTCAAGCAAATGAGTTTTAGGGCAATCATTACATTATGGAAAATGATTGTTATGGCAATTGATCGTTAGGGCTAATGCCTGTTAGGACAAAACAGTTCGGGCAAGCGATTTTAGGACAAACGATGTTAGGGATCCCGAGGTAGACCCACAAGCTTTGCTTAGTTTGGGACTAGGTCGATTTGTGTGGGATTGTTCCCAAAATATTTATTTATTTATTATTATTTTTTTCATTTTAATGGCAATTTTGAAGTTATAATTTTGGAATCTATATACGGCGTTTCATCGCATCAAGTTTAGGTTGCTCTGTGTTGTGTTTCTGGTGGTTTTCGTCGTTTCGTTAACTCGTCATGCAGGACAATGACCCAGTTAGACATAGACAATGAGCACACAGTAATTATACCCACTGAACGAAGATAAGATACGTCTGGCAATCTCAGTGGGGCTTGATTGCTAATCGTTTTGCAATAAAATATTAAGTCACATTCCAGTGTTATATTAAATTTAGAATTGTATGTGTTGTATCAAATCACTAAACAAATCTGGCGAAAAGAAAAACGAGTTGCCCTTTTTACAAGCTTTCATTTAGTTTCACCTGTCCCGTTGTCTGTCTGTCTGTCTGTAATCAAATCTTGCAAGTTAAATTTGACCCACTTCCCGGTGACCGATTGAGCTGAAATTTGGGGTGTAAGTATAGGGTGGATTGAATGACAATTGAATTTATTATGGTAACATCGAGCTGATCTGATGATGGAGACAGAAGGTAGTCATAGGAATTCAGTACTTTACCGAAGTAACCCCGTTGAGTTTGGGCTCGTTAGACTCGTCTCAATGATTAGTTTATGATGGTATACAGTAAAGTACAGACGGCAAGAAAAGCTTGTACCAAAAATGAAATTTCTGCCAGAAACTTGTTTGGCTGATTTCGTAATTTCACTAAACATATTTAGGGATTTGATCAAATGACTGAAGTAGTCTACGCTAATGAAAAACGGATTCGATATTTAGAAGGAGTGGATGAACTTATACAATCTAAATATATAAAAGAAGAAGCTGACTGACTGACTGACTGACTGACTGACATATCAACGCACAGCCCAAACCGCTGGGTCTACGGATTCCAAATTTGGCACCTTGGTTCCTTATAAAGTGTAGGGGAGTACTGAGAAAGGATTTTTCAAAACTCGCCCCCTAAGGGGGTAAAACGGGGGTCCAAAGTTTGTATGGGGGAAGCATTATTTTTTGAACTACAGACTTTAAACTTTGTAGGAAGATTCCTTATTAAGATACAAAAAAAGCACTTTCAGCGTTTTACAAAATTCCACCCCTAAAGGGGTTAAATAGGGGTGCAAAGTTTGTATTCAAAACTACTGGGACTACAAACTTGAAATTTACACCAGACCTTCCTTTTATGACGTAGGCAAGGGATAAGACGGGATTTTTGGAAATTCTATCCCTAAGGGTGTTAAATAGGGGTACAAAGTTTGTATGGGTGAAACATTATTTTTTGTACTAGAGACTTGAAACTTTGTAGGGATATTACCTATTAAGATACAAAAAAAGATCTTTCAGCGTTTTAGAAAATTCCACCCCTAAGGGGGTTTATTAGGGGTGCAATGTTTGTATAAGGGAAACATTATTTATTGAACTAGAGACTTGAAACTTGGTAGGTATTTTACTTATTAGGATACAAAAAAAGTAATTTCAGCGTTATATAAAATTCCACCCCTAAGGGGGTAAAATAGGGGTGCAAATTTCGTATTCAAAGCTACTGGGACTAGAAACTTGAAATTTACACCAGAACTTCATTTTATGACGTAGCCAAGAGATAAGACGGAATTTTTGGAAATTCTTTCCCTAAGGGGGTTAAGTAGGGGTGCAAAGTTTGTATGGGAGAAACATATTTTTTTGTACTAGAGACTTGAAACTTTGTAGGAATATTATTATTAAGATACAAAAAAGTACTTTCAGCGTTTTATAAAATTCTTCCCCTAAGGGGGTTAAATAGGGATGCAATGTTTGTGGAGGGGAAACATTATTTATTGAACTAGAGACTTGAGACTTTGTAGGAAGATAACTTATTAGGATACAAAAAAAGTAATTTCAGCGTTTTATAAAATTCCTCCCCTAAGGGGGTAAAATAGGGGTGCAAATTTCGTATTCAAAGCTACTGGGACTAGAAACTTGAAATTTACACCAGAACTTCATTTTATGACGTAGCCAAGAGATAAGACGGGATTTTTGGAAATTCTTTCCCTAAGGGGGTTAAGTAGGGGTGCAAAGTTTGTATGGGAGAAACATATTTTTTTGTACTAGAGACTTGAAACTTTGTAGGAATATTATTATTAAGATACAAAAAAGTACTTTCAGCGTTTTATAAAATTCTTCCCCTAAGGGGGTTAAATAGGGATGCAATGTTTGTGGAGGGGAAACATTATTTATTGAACTAGAGACTTGAGACTTTGTAGGAAGATAACTTATTAGGATACAAAAAAAGTAATTTCAGCGTTTTATAAAATTCCACCGCTAAGAGGGTTAAATGAGGGTCCAAATTTTGTATAAGGGAAACTTATTTTTAGCTACTACGTACTTAAAACTTTGTGGACAGATTACTTATTCATTTACAAATAAAGTGCTTTCAGCGTTTTTGAAATAATTACACCTAAAGGGGTTAAAAAGGATGTCCAAAGTTTGTATGGAGAAAAAAGATTAGTAAGACAATTTTATTCGAGAATTCACAGGATAATTCCTAATTAGGAATTATCCTGTGAATTCTCGAATGTGTGTGTCGAAGTGTTTCCGGTTTTTTGAGAATTCCACCCCTAAAAGGAGACATGTGGTTACAAAATCTGAAAATCAACATCGGCATCTATTGTTTCTATGGTTTTTCGGGTCGCTGATTAGGAAAACAACAACGATTTTACATTCCAACGTGGCGTCTAAATATCAATATGTACGTTGTTATTACGGTTTTTTGGGACGTTAATAACGAAAATCACATAGGTTTTGAAATGTAATGTTGTGGACATGAAAATTCATGAAAATATTTGTGCCAAATTGCAATTCAATCGGTCCAGTTTTTTTCGTAGCAAATCGGTTGTAACAGGCGGCACGAACTGACAAACAGCCACACGTGATCCTATAAATAAGGGTTCTATTTTTGCTTTTGAGGTATGGAACGAGACCCGCATTAAATAGGGTTATAGGTTTTAAAGTTTGTATTTGGTGCCATCTCGATCGTCAGCAATCGGTACCTAGGCGAGTGCGGGCGGCGCGGCGGGACGGGAGGGTAGGAGACATTGGGAAAGTGCCTGCATCCGTATCCGTAATAAGTACATTCAAGGTGCTGCACGAAGATCTGCTTACTTTTAATAAGTTAAGCATTTTGGCCACCGTTAAATTAAAACAAATTTTTGGGTATTTATGTTAAATGCTGGTTCGAAAAGCATGGAAAAAAAAATTTAGGAAACAAGCCTATAGCAATGTCCAGGCCACAAATTTGACTTGACATTCGTGGAGATATTTTGGTATTTCAACATTAATGTTCATGAACATAAAGTAGCTTTTATTCCAGAGGACAGATTCTCATTAATCATGATTGTAAATTTAATAACAGAAATACGTACATACATTGACGCCTTTATTCCCAAAAGGGGCAGGCAGAGCACATGAACTTTTAGCATAAATGTGGGTATAAAAGATCGACAAAAAGTGATATTGCTTAGGTTGTTATCCCATCACCCACAACACACTTCAACCCTGCTCTCTTAATCGACTTTTACGACACACACGGGAAGAAAGAGGGTGGTGAAATTCTAACCCGCCACCACACACACGGGCATAAATATAATAGTAAATAAAAATTAATTTACCATAATGGGTTATGACGAAGGCTTATTAGTAGGGGAAGTTAGTAGTAGTAGGTTAGTAGGCGGCGTAGCAATTCAACAATTATTGGAAAATTACTTTTACTACGCGGGCGACGCCGCGGGCAAAAGCTAGTATCCTATATAGAAAGTATTGTGGTTTGGATACCTACTTCTAACAGTTCCATGGGAATATTTAATGTCTTGTGTTGATTATTTTTACCTTCGCCTTACAAAAAATTAGGTATATCTTTTGATATAAATAAATAAAATAAATAAATAAATATAAATATAAGGGGACAATCTTACACAAATCGACCTAATCCCATAGTAAGCTCAGTAAGGCTTGTGTTATGGGTACTAGACGACGATATATATAATAGATATAAATACTTAAATACATAGAAAATATCAATGACTCAGAAACAAACATTCATGCATATAACCGTTAGCTTTTCGATGAAGGAAAAACATGGCCAGGAAACCTGGATATATATGCGAAGAAATTCAAAGATGTATGTGAAGTCCCCAACCCGCACTGGGCCAGCGCGGGGACTCCTTACCGTTCCCTCTAACGCATGAGAGGAGGCCTGTGCCCAGCAGTGGGACGTATGCAGGCTGTGATTTATTTATAACTTGTTTATTTATTTATTTCCTATTTTTTAATCCTTTACAAGAATATTCGGAAGTCCAACATCCTTATTGTCAAAATGGCATTCATATTTTGACATTTAATAAAGAAAGGATAGAATTGAAGATGTAAGCATAGACAGCCAAAAGTGGTTTACAATGTCGTACCTTTCTGTCCCTCGTCAGCGCGTATGGCTTTTTTTGTTTGTCACCACCTGTCAAAAAATTGTGCTGAACCTGACGACACGGATATAATACGACTAAAGCATGTCTTAGTCTTCTAATCCTTCTTATTTTAGTCAGTACCAACATCCCTTTTGAGCATTCGCTATTGCTCCATTTCCTTTTACCACATATCTCGATGATAATCGCACGCACGACATTATCATTATGAAAGGAACACAGGAGTGCACAGATATAAGATTTCAGCCAGTCTCTGTAAAACAATTTTTTTCATTAATTATAAACAGTTCTTTTTGTAAGATATGATTATTATTATTTGCTAGGTCCCACTGCTGGGCAAAGGCCTCCCCCCTCCGTTTCCAGGCATCCCGATCCCGAACAGGCTCTGGGCAATCCATTAAAAAGGATTATTACTATAAGCTCGTCCCGCCGCCGTTGCTAGCGACCGGCGAGGTCTGACGTGTTCTCCGTTTTGAGCTGTCGAGCTGCTATTCAGTGATCTCGATGATAATCTCATGAAATTGACATTATTGTTATGAATAGATAGGAACACAGGAGTAGGAGTACGGGTAAATGAAAATGAAATGAAAATTATTTATTCGAAGCAAACCGATATATCTATAACATACATACATATAATACTATTTACAGACTTAAGAGTAGGAGTCCCATCCGCGGAACCAAATAAAACTTATCAACTGTTCATAGTTGTAATCAGATTAATATGATATTTGTTTACAACAAACGAGCACGTACTAAATAGTGTGATGAAGTATACTTTAGATAAAATAACGTTCAGTATAGTACTACATTAAATAAGTCTAGACTCTAGATAAGAAAATATTGAGGTTGTTTTAATATTAAAAAGTGTCCGAGGATAGGCATGTCGACGCTAATTAAAACACTCATTTATTTTTATTGGTCTAGTAAGATAAGTCGTAAAGTAGGGCGACAAGTTACTCCAACTGTTATATAACTTCTAAAAGTAATGACATAGTTTTAAGAGTGCTCATTATTAAGATAAGGAGAGCTCTGTCCATTTTTCGCAAAACATACTTCTCTAGGGAAGGAATGTCTGTGAATAACTTACTTTGATTGAATAATGCAATTTTGAATACCTACACGCTAACGCTTTTGTGTTAATCTTTATGTGGAGTGTTTTTCGGTGAAATTGAAAGGAATGTTTAAAACTTTCCTTTGACGTGACATTCCATCCCAGTAGATGGAGCATTAACCAACATCTTTGTTTGGTTCAATCCTAATGAAAACCTACTAAGTAAGCACTAGTTAAATAAAACGGCAAAACAATAATGAAATTGTTCTTTACAGAAAAAGTTATGGCTACACCGAAGAAACAGGACGTTTCAGAGAACCAAGAACCAACGAACGACGAAGCCGAGCCAACAGACAAAGAAACGGTTACAGCAGCAGACAAAGAAACTAAAACAGGGAACAATATAGCAGCAACGGAAGACAAAGAAAAAGAATCATCAGACAAAGAACTAAAAACAGAAGACAAAGAAGCAAAACCAACGGACAACGCTAACGAACAAAACAGAGTAGAATCAGATGACAAAGACAAAACAGACATTAATGATAAAGTTACCGATACAGATATGGTTGAGCGACTGTCCAACTATTATCAGAATTTGAAGAACAACTCCGCCGCTGGTTTGGCACTGGATAATAATAAGAATTTAACTATTAAGGAAGAAACACTTCTGTCTGACTCTCCAACGATCGTCAGGTTTTCACCAGTATGGAAACAGGTAATAAAACAATACTAACAATTAGACACGGTAAAACTTAGGTGTGACGTGTGACATCTTCGAACTCTGCGGGAGTTCTTAAGGATGATTATTTCGCAGCACTGTCGCTTGAAAGTTTAAATTCGTGCTAATAAAACCAAGGAATTATCAATAAACGATTAAGAATAGCAGGAACAATAGCATATATGCAGAATCATGATGATTTGATGGGGGGCAACCTTTGGTTAAACATTTGGCAAAACGACATTTAGTCTAGGCTCCTGATACCTGAAAAATATTTACAATTGAATTTTAATAACCCATAAAAGGTTTGATTTATATAAAATGCATAATATCATTCATAACTGACAGTTTGTTTCATAGGTAAAAATTATACTAATTAAGATTTTTTTTTAAAGTTCTTATGTTACTAAACTCTGGCCAGGCTCTCTATATCTCTTTAACCTGACGATGATGTCTTTCAGATACGTAAACTTTAGCACATAAAACATTCATATAGGAACAAAATGTACTGATCCGTAAGCAAATATTTCAGGCGGTTTGCACCAACTGACGATTACAGACCGATCAGCGTTAAAATAAATACCTATGGATATTTTATTCCATAGAAAACTGACAAACTTTCCATACATTCTGATTTTAACGAACACTGCTTACGATTACGCAAGGTTTGGTGCAACGCACCTCTTCTCTTGTTATGATTTGATAATAGTTTTGTAGATACTCCCCATTAATACTAAATTGATTTTGCAGATCCGCTTTTAAAAATCACTTACCATCAGGTGGGCCGGGCCGTATAAGCTTGTTTGCCACCGACGTGGTATAAAAAAATAGGTGAATTTTAAATCTATAATCTAGCTGTCCTAGACCTAATGAACATGAGGGTACAAAAATGTTGAATATTTTAATTTGACCTAATAAATTATTTGCTATACGGGCATTGTATGACGGCTCAATGAGTAAGTAGGTACTTAACTTGAATTTGAGTAAGGCCGTTTCCCAATAATCAATCCACCGAAAGTTTTCCTTACCAACAGTTACATTTTGACACATTTTCTACGGGATGATTATTGGGAACCGGCATAAGAAAAAGCCAATACTTGGGCCAAAGTATCAGATTGTCCGAGTGTCAAAATGTAAAATGGTTATTTCGAAATATCAAATGATCAGATTTTAGAAAAATGAAATTACTTACACAGTAGCATTTGTTTTTCAAATATGCAAACGGAGTCATAGTAAGGTTTTTTTAATATTCGACAAGGAAATCCAACTGTCAGATTATTAATTTAATTACCAAGGATAACATTTCGAAAACCATCATCTAACGAAGACTCCCCGTAACAGGCTTCTCCCCGCTCCAGGATGCGTTGTGTTGAGAGCGAGTGAATTTGTCCCTTCAGCTCCTCACGGCGAATCCTCAAATAAATGAAGGCTCGGCAACGCCCATGTTACTCCTTTGGAGTTGCATGCGTCTATAGCCTGCGGTGTTCGCTTACCATCAGGCGGGCCGTACGCCTGTTTACCATCGTCGTATAAAAAAAATAGTAGGGTAAAAAAAAGTGTTAAATTTTATACTCTGTTTCAGACGACAGCAGCATCGGCCTCTATTCTCATCACATTCATCTCGGGTTTGACATCTGGGTACTCCGCCATTTTACTACCGCAGCTGAAGGCCGAGAATGGAGTCATCCCAGGGGACCCAACTACACAGTCCTGGATAGGTCAGTATCGACATAGCTAGCCCATTACAAATGTTAAATTAAAGGATTTTTTTTTAAATGTTTCTTCAGACCAGAGAGAGAGAGAGCCGGACTCGATCATGCGACAATCACTGTTACTAACGGAGCTTTCGGAACAAATTGCTTGAGCGACGTATCTTTCAACCAAATCCTTGGTTGTAATCCGGCTCGACGCAATAAAAAAGCCCTTCAATTTGATTTTTTTATTGAAAAGGCTTAAAAATGTATCCAAGCCACCTTAAGTCTTTGTGCCAAGATCGAGACTTCATCCTTGTTGTTTCGTGATACAAAGGACACCTAGACATTAAGCGTCATTGGCATTGAAATGCCAAGGTCCACGTAAATGACTGTAGAAAATCCACGTAGCTGCAAGTTGAGTTTGTTTTTATGCTCTAGATACTTATAGGCCGCCTAGCGTGGCTTTTAAAAGCAAAAAGAACTAATTTCTGCAGTATCTTTATGTCTTATTTTACTAGCCGAGTTGTTATTCCTGGTATTTTACTTAATGAATATAAACAAGGTAGAGGTTTATTGCAAACGTTAGTACTTGTTTCATTACAAAACACTCACGCACCAAGAAAAGAAATATGGCCTACGACCATTTCGAAAGTCCGATAACTTCCTACATTCAAACTTACAAACATTTTACGAACTTTATACCACCGTCATCATCAATGGCTACTAGGTAGGTAGGTACATTTCTGTCAGTTGATTGTCCGAATTATCGGTCAAAGAGAATTATAGTAATTAATACGTACTTAATAAAGAGTTTATTTCACGGAATCAGCAAATGACGGAGTAATAACGGTAATAAGTATAATAATTAATCATGAGTTCAAAGAAATTGGCAATAGGCAGGTTTTTAAAGATATCATTTGACGGGGACTGTGCCAAGCCGCGCACAAAGCGTGCATACAAATACATAACCGATTTCATAGTTAAGTAGTCCCTTTACCGAAATAAATCCCTGGGTTATTTTAATTTTACACTTGCGAGTTAACTAGTGTAGACTCTAGTAGCACATTTTTCTGTTTTTCTTTTAATTCCTGTCACAGGCTGATGTAATAGGCTGATGATGGCTGATGATGATGAAGATGTTTCTCTTTTTCAGCTGCAATGGCGGCGTTACCAATGGCGCCCGGCTGCCTAATCTCCGGCTGGCTGATGGAGAGGTACGGCCGCCGCACCTCGCAGTACATCATCTGTGCCCCCCTCTTTCTGGGCTGGATCCTCATCGCATCAGCGACCAGCCTCCCTCTGTTACTGGCCGGACGATTCCTCACAGGCATATGCGTCGGCCTCTGCGGACCCCTCGGCCCTGTCTACATCGGCGAAACCACCGAACCTAGATACAGAGGCTTCTTCCTAGCTGGGGTCTCCCTAGCTATAGCATTAGGACTCCTCGCCGCTCATGTCTTAGGGACGTTCCTGACTTGGCAATGGACCGCTAATATTTGCTGCATCTTCCCTATTCTGGCTGTGCTACTATTAACCTTTATACCTGAGAGTCCCACGTGGCTTATTTCAAAGGGGAGAATAGAGGAGGGAGTGAAAGCATACGGCTGGTTGAGAGGTTACAGCGATGAAGCCAATGCTGAGCTGAGAGGGATCTTAGACAAGCAGAACACAGCTGATTCAGAGCCAGCTATGAATTGGAAAGAGAAGCTAAGGGCGCTGAAAAGCCCAGAGCTGTTGAAACCGTTGTTTATAATGGTATTCTTCTTCATCGTCTGTCAATTGTCCGGAGTGAACGCCGTTGCTTTTTACTCTATTGATATAATGGAGAAGGCTGTAGGTTCGGGCATGGACCATTACGTAGCTATGCTAGTGATAGATGTAGTTAGAGTAATCATGTCTGTGTTTGCTTGTGTTGCTTGCCGCCGGTTCGGCAGACGACCTTTATGTTTTATCAGTGGAGTATTCACCGCTTTGTCAATGATCGGGCTATCTATGTTCTTATACTGGAGCGACGGTAAACAGACTAATATGTCTTGGTTACCTTTGTCTTGTCTGATGGTATATATCTGCGCGATCTCTGTAGGGTTAGTGCCACTGCCTTGGATCATGTGTGGGGAGGTGTTCCCTACAAAAGTCCGAGGTTTAGGATCCGGCATTAGCTCCGCTACCACATTCGCGGCATTCTTCGCCGTTGTCAAAACCGCCCCTGGAATGATGGAGTATCTTGGTGACCAGGTGACCTTCCTCATCTATGGCGCGGTAGCTTTAGTTGGGACGGGAGTCCTGTACTTCATACTGCCAGAAACTAAGGGGAAGAGTTTGCAAGAGATCGAAGAAGAGTTCAAACATGGTAAGAAGACGGTACATAAAGTATGATTTAGAGGTATTTTTACTGTAAGACCCTTGATAATACTTTTACGCTAAAAGCGCCACTGTTTATCTGTGATACTTAAGTAGTCAATAATAAAATTATATTTTTATTTGTGTTTTTTTTAATTAATTTTGCCGCGATCAAGATTGCATTCCTTCTCATCTATAAGAGGCCGGTCCAGCAGCGAGGCTGATGTTGATATTGATGGTGATACGATTTTGTTATTAACTTTCACAAATCTTTGTTTTTTTATATACAACACCTACGGCAAACAAGCGTACGGCCCGCCTGATGGTAAGCGGACACCTCAGCCTATAGACGCATGTAACTCCAAAGGAGTAACATGGGTGTTGTCTACCCTTGATATGTTTGAGGATTCGCTGTGTTGACAGCTGAAGGAACAAAATATGCTAAATGCTTTTTGAAGGAACCCTGTAGGCAATATCGGTTCAAACATTTTGGCTCGCATTTGAGTCATGTCTTTACAAGCAAATTCGGCTACAAAGTCGAAAAAATCTGCTACACGACGCTACGGCTACACGAAGTGTTGTTTGACCTCGAATGGGATTTTGTGCACTGAACATGGCGTCTCGTCTTGAGCCATACCAAACCAAAGCATGCCTGAGGGTAAAATGAAAACGATAGTTTGTTACAAAATTTATTAAAAAAACAATATATATTAAATATAACGTGAATGGCACATTAGTGAGAATTATAACTATAAGTACATAAATCATAAATGCAGTTCGGTATGACCTGTCTAAAGCTATAGCTAAAAGATCAATTAAGTCAAAAGTTATTACATTAATTGTTGCATTGGAAGCATCTCAAGTATTTTAAATAGAAATAATGTGTCTAATGTTACCTGAAATTGGAATCAACACGCCTGCAGAATCTTTAATAGCAAAAACGCAAAGTTCTTTATAGTTGCTTGATAGTGTTTTGTTATATTTGCGTTTCCAATAAAGAGTATCTGTATTTGGAGTGTTGAATTGTATTGAGTATTTGTGTAATCGTATTGTATTTACAATTAGTGCCGTTACGTTTTAGTCGTTACTTTCGTTCGTGGAGTCCCAGTTCTTCATAAGCTGTAAACATATCTTCTTTTAGTATAACTTCTGATGAATGGTTTCGGATGATTCCAGATGATAGTGATTGTCTTTTAAGCGCTTTACTAAGGTTTTCAAACGTCTGATCGAATGACATAATTATCTTAAAAGCAGATGAATTAAACTCGGTTCCGTTGGGTATATCTCAATCCTGCCCGGCCCTGATGAGACGATTAAAAATGTTCAGATGAAAGATGTATCGATGAATAGTGTCTTCATGAGAGATGTCAAGATGGAATGCATCGATGAAAAATGTCCTGATGAAAGACGTCCTCATAAACAGAAGCGGGACAAGACGCCACTAAAGGCTCCTCTATCCAGTTTCCTCCAGACAAATCAAGAGTTGTCAGAGAGTGAGGTTTGACCTCTCGGTCTGTCTCTGGCAGGTGTTTTCTGAAGTTGTTAGGAAGAGTTGTCTTGCCCTGCCCCTGGATGGTGTTTACTTGGACCTTGGTTTGACGAGGCGTGAGGCGGGTGGGTTGAACTTGGTGAAGCCAGCCTGGTCGAAAACGGGAAGGAGGTCTCGGACGCGCGCGGACACTGTGCCTCCCGTTACCCTGAAATACATTACATAATCAGGGAAACAAAATCCGACTAAACTTCATAAAGAAATCCGCCATGTTCTTGTGGTACATTCCCTGGGACGATGGCGACGTTTCCCGTGTAATGCCAGATTTAGTCTTTGGGAAAATAGGGAGCCATGCACCCTGTTTTTTCGGCTAGTTAGTTAGTTACTAACAGAGCGCGTCCGTGCTTTGAAAGGCAAGTTGAACCGTTGATTAAGGTTGTTGTCTATGCAGAACTTCTAATTGACAATTTGGTCATTTGCAAGAGAAGGCCTGATACCAATAAGGCTAGTTATTGGGTTGGAAGGTTATAGTTCGCTTTCGCAAAAAAAAACTTGCCTAAACTTGTGTAACCAGGATAACGCCAAAGCGAAATCTACACATGTAAGATATTGCATGCAAGTTTCAGTACATTGCGTGTTACGGAGGTATTTATCATCATCATCATCATATCAGCAGAAAGACGTACACTGCTGGACATAGGCCTCCCCCAAAGAGTGCAAAAGTGGTATTTATACTGCATGTTATCTATCAAACCGCGCAATGTAGTTAAACTTGCATGCAATTTGTTGCATGTGCAATTTGCGCAAATTTATGCTAAAAGTAGTAATGGAACACAAGTTTCATGTGTTCTTTCTACCCCTTTTAGGGATAAAGGCGTGAATGTATATTTACGCCTTTATCCCTATTTAATTTTAAGTTTTTTTTTTACGTATGTAATTTGCGCATAAAGCGCGTATTTATAAAAGAAGAAATGCAATTTCTTCTTACAATTTCTTACTTAATATATTGCCTGGTTGTATATAAATAGTGATGAAACTTGCATGCAGTTTCTTGCATGTGTAAATAGAGCTTAAGATAAGGGTGACTAGTTACCTGCTGGGTTTGATGAGCTTGGCCGCCTGCGCCGGCGTCGCCAGCTCGGTCGGGAAGTACGTCGCGCCGTAGAAGTCCAGCCCGTTCTGAAGCAGGATGTTCGCCTCCTCGATATTGGCCAGCGTCACGCGGAGGACGCTTGTCGCCTCCTGATAAAGGCGAAGGAACGGCGTTTCAAAACGAGATCTGGGGGCCTAGACAAGGTTACAATCGAAGGTTGTTAACGAAAAGTGTTTCGTCGGCATCTGTCATTCCCATAATTTTATTATTTTCTATTTGCTTTAGTGCATGTCGATTGTAACCTTGTGTACGGCCCCTGTATCTTTTTTGTAACGTGGCTTGGTGTGGTATAGTAATGTTCCAACAGTGTATGTAACGAATAAGAACCTTAATGATCGAAAATGGTAGGTAAATAGTCCACGTCACTTTAGATCCATAGGTAAATCGGCACTTCCAGAAAAGTCTATACTAATCTAGTTGCCAAAATATATCGTAACCCAGCCTTACTCTTACAGTAAGTATTTACTAGTAAAGACGTGTAGGGGAGACCGGGGGCAATGGTACCACTTTAGAAATAATGACCTATAACTCAGAATCTAAAGCTACGATGTAAAAATCGCTTAGGATATAACATTCTCGTCTCATTGGCTATCAGAATCTAGAAAAACATTTTCATTTAATTGCACCAGAATGGTGTAAATTGAGTTTTTGTTCATGAAGTCCTTGTGTTACAATTGACCCCTAGTACGGGTCAATTGTACCAGATAATCAGAGGTTAATCATCATCATATTTAAGATTCAAAATCTTGTCGGTGGAGCAATTTCCATTCCTCTCTGTTCTCAGCTATTGTTTTGACCTCTTGATACGACGCGCCGTTCCAGAGGTCAGGCCAATCAGAGGTTAATAAAACCCAAAATAATGTTTTAATCAATCAGTACTTGTTGTTAATTTCTTAAGACGAATCAGTCTGTTACGTTACATCAGTATTAATTATAGAGACTCGTAACGGTCATTCTCCAGATTGGTGTTCTCAGTCTCACTAACGCGTCGCTTTTTTCCACTTGCTTTTTGATAAAATTTATATGAAATGTAGTGATAAATCAATCATTCAAACTTAAATGTTCATGTGGCACTTAATTATTATTAGCGGATAATTAACTATAAAGGTTTTAAAATTTGTGTGCCGCGTTAATGAGAAAGTCGACGCGTTAATGAGAATTTCAGCGGAGTTAATGAGAAAGTCGACGCGTTAATGAGAATTTCTGGCTTTCAAGGGTGAATATTTCAGCGTCTTAAACGCCTCCTTCCTATCGCCACATTATTGGTCATTTCATAAAAGCAACTATTATATATCAAAAACCTTTTTAAACTGAATATTTTCTAGATATTTTCATTAACGCGTGAATGAGACGTGTGAATAAGGATATAGTGGTAAAAAAATATAACTCATTGTAGGTAGATGTAATAAACTGGAAGATCTAGTAGCTGGTAAATACTGAGTTTCTTAGTGTATACAATAATTCACAGAGCTTTAGAGTTATTGGTTGATTTTTAAAACTTGAACGTGTTAATGAGAATTCTCGAATACCAAAATGCGTGAATGAGATACTTACGTTCGTTGTCTGTGGTCCGCACAACACTCACCCGTCTATCCACCACGGGGGTCTGGGCACGACTGACGGCTTACGCGAAATGTGTTAGCGACGTAGGTATCTTACTTCAATGGACTCGTATGAACAAGAATTAACGCGCCGCGCGCATGAGGACGGGTCTCGGGACACAGTTCTAGATTTTCATATCTTAATTATATATTTTTTAATATTTAAAGTCAAAAGAAACCAAGACAGTTTTAGTGAAATAAATAATGTACTGTCGTCTATTGTTAACTGGTTTACCTTAAATAATTTACTGCTTAAAGAAAAGAAAACAAAATGTATTCGATTCTCATTGCCTAATGTACAGCATAAAAATAACACACAGATTATTCTAAAAGACGAAGTTATTGAATTGGAGAATAAAACTGCTTTTCTTGGCATAACCTTGGATTCAAAATTGCAATGGAGTCCACACATTTCTACTCTGGCAGGGAGACTTAGTTCAGCTGCTTACGCAGTTAAAAGGATTCGCCAACTTGCAGACGTTGAGACGGCAAGATTGGTATATTTTGCCTATTTTCACAGTATCATGACCTACGGTATTCTATTGTGGGGCAGAGCTGCTGACATTAATTCAATTTTTATTTTACAAAAACGGGCTATACGCAATATTTATAATTTAGGGTCACGCGTTTCTCTGAAGGATAGGTTTAAAGAAATCAATGTCCTCACCGTTGCCTCACAATATATCTATGAAAATATAATGTATATACGTAAAAATCTTGACATGTATAAATTAAATAGTGATGTTCATAAATATAATACTAGAAATAAGAATAATTTAGTCATTCCCGGATACCGTCTGAGCAAAGTGAATATGTCGTTTATGGGCAACTGTGTACGGTTTTACAATAAGTTACCTTCTGATATTCTGGAATTGTCTATGAATAGATTTAAGTCCAGCGTTAAACGCCATCTTATAGAGAAATCTTATTATACTATAAAAGATTTTATAGATGACAAAGAAGCATTTATGTAAAATAGCTTAGTTAAGTAGGTAGTTAAGTTAAAACATGACGTGTAAAAGAGCTAGCTTAAGCCTATTTACAAAATAAATATTTTGAATTGATTTGATTTTGATTAAATACATGTAATATTTTTTTTATAAAGAGGATATCTAATCTATTATTTAATAAAAATACTTTCGTTTAACTTTCCTATGGTATATCATCAGGGAAAATAAGTATGTAAGTGATTTCGGAAGTGGGACACCACGTGTTAATGAGGAGAAGGGGGTATTGGTATTTTTTTTGTCCAAGAAGGTTATTGAATATGTACTTGAAAATTCATGTACACTTCAATACAAGTACCTTCTACGATCCAAAAATATAAAATCTGCTAAATTCAATACATTTATATTTTTTAAGTGCGAGGACATACAAAAATGCCTGTCTGGAGAATGACCGTAATACACTAGACAAAGGTAGCATTGCAGTTGAACGAAACGTAATATAATATTTTCCAAGTTTTTGAATCATATTACGATTTATTATAAAAAAAATACTCAGGGGTGCTCACAGCACATACCTTTCAAGCAATAACAACATCTCAATGCAACAAAATAACGAATTACTTAACAATTAATAATCCCATACAGTTGCAATTGACCCCTGGTACAATCAACCCCATCCTTCACCACAAATTTCGTGTGGTGCCGGCGTAGAATGACACCACCCCCTGTCCTCCAGTGGGTGTCGTAAGAGGCGACTAATGCATCTTACGTGATATACCATAATTCACACGTTCACCTGGGCGTTGGCAAGTCACTGCAATCCCTGTCTCTGCCAGTCGTATCGGTTACACGGTCCACTGGTGCCAGGAGGCTGGGAACGAGAGAGTGGGCTTGTAGGGGCGCAACTATTTGCCCACTATAATCTAGTCACGCGCAGATGACTCTAGCAAAGTTCTCAATGGACATCGAGACAAAAGGGCCTTAGTTGGCCTTCTGCACGTAGGCGGTCGGATGAGAGTGGTCGCTCCTTGGACTCGACAGAGGCGGGAGGACAGGTTCGGCAGCACGTCTGGCGGCAAAGCAGCCCTATTCAGGATCGCTCTGCTTTCCCCAATCAGGGGAAGGGCCTAGAAAAGGTGGCCTAAACATAGTCCGTCTCACCCCTCACCCAGATGCCAAACCGCGGGCATCCGGACATCGAACTAACGCGGTCGAAAAAGGAAACACACATTTAATTATAAAGATCTGTGCATCGGGGCGTGGAATGTTGGAACGCTCCTAGATGCTGACACCAACTTGTGCCCTGAGCGGAAAACCGCTCTCATTGCCAGGGAATTGGGCCGGTATAATATTGATACTTATAATGATTCTTGACGGTTCCCCCCCGTTAGCCCTAATAATTTCATACCTAATTTTACTAGCCCTAATTTCAGTAACCCTAAAATCACAAACCCGAATTTTCATTGTTCCTAATTATTCATTAGCCCTAATTTCAGTATCCTGAATTTTCATAATATCTAATTTCTCATGACCGAATTCTCACTAAGACTAATTTTATTTGACCGATTTCTTCCTAGGCCTAATATTGCAATGCCTAATAATGACTACACCTTATTATCAATGTCTCTAAAATCACTAAACCGAATCTTCATTTTGCCCTAATTATCAGTATTTTAGCCCTAATGTCATTACCCCGAATTGTCAGTACAGGTCGACTCATGTAAAAAGAACCCTGGCGGCCATACTTTTTATATGGCCGCCAGGGCTCTTTTTACGTGTGTCGACCTGTAGTACTAATTTTATTTCACTGTTTTTTTTTTCTTATAATGTCGGTTCTGGCGCTTCGCCGGCCGCTGCCGCGGCATGCTTGCTTCGCTCACTCGCTGTAGGGTCGCAGTTCTACCTAACACTCCTCCTCGCTTCGCTCGTCGTCGTACCTACACTGACCTGCCTTAGGGTAGAATAGGTGGGTAATCCGATGTCTATCTAGCTCACTCTTATTAGACAGAGAAGTATCATGCGGAAAAAATGAGAGCCGTACAGCAAGTCGACGCCACCCCGCTGCGCGGGGTGTCTATTTCTGGTCTGAGGGACACAAGTGAACCCTAACCTAACCGACCTAAGATAGAGTTCACTTATGACATGCCATTATCGTCCGCCCTGATAATGCACGATCCAACAATCCACGTCCACGAAAACTGGACACGGATTATCGGGCCGTACATTATTTGGCCGTGCATTATTGGCTCCCATTTTGACGAGATTAGGACGTCTATCATGGGACGGCCGCGACATACTCCGCGGTAAAAAGTAGCCTGTTCATCAGGGATGCATTAATTAGTACTAGTCAAACATTAGAGCAAAATTTAATAGGTCAAGTGATAGTTAGGTGTGACGAAATTAGGTGTAGTAAACATTAAACATAGTGATCATTAGGCACATTAATCATTAGGCTTAGTAGTCATTAGGAAAAATGATTATTAGTTTCCAATATATTAGCACACTTGATGTTTAGTAATAGGAATGATTAGGAGGTTTGAAATTAGGCGCAGCAAATAATTATGCCATATAAAATTAGTTATCCGAATATTAGGGCTAATGAAAATTATATCGAACGTTGTTAGGTGTAATGAAATTAGCACTAACGATATTAGTTTAAGTGGGGGTGACCCTTCTGGACAACTTTACTGCCCTGCCTGCGATAGAGTTTTTAAAACGAAGTTCGGCTTTGCAAGCCATATTAGAGCTCACGCTCGTAATTAGCTAGGGTCGCCGTTGCCGATTACGGAATGGATGGATAGCTCACCACAAATAAATTTTAAATAATACCACTGAAACGGATGGCATTGCGTGTATTATAATGTATATACATCCCGAAGTATTATATGAATCATCGGGATGAATCATAGGTATAACATAAAATACCTACCTGAGATGTAACTTGTTACAAAAATAATAAGTTTCAATAGTCTTATTCTAGCATTCGTGTAAAAACTTTGGGTCAATTGTAGCACGGGGTCAATTGTAACGTTACAATTAACCCCAAGTGTTGTGTTACAATTGTACTTTTTTACTCGCACTCACTAACCTTCACAAATCTCGATTTCTATATCTAACTGACCCCCACACTGTGACACATTTAAAACTTTAATAACTGGAGAATCGCAATTTAGTACAACTTTCACACTACGATTATTAAATTATGAACACTAGTACAAAACGTAAATCGTAAATGCTTACTTTGGTCAGTCAAAAATGCAAATCTTCGTGTAGCACATGCTTTTCGCACGGCAGCGAGTCGCCGACTAGTGAGCAGGTAGAAACACGCTCAAGGAACACTGGTGTATACACACACATTCATATTTTGATGTGGTTGCAGAGTTATAGGCGATGGTACTATTGACCCGTGGTACTATTGACCCCGGTCTACCCTACCGAAATATTTTACTACTTCGGCTGCTACTAATTATATGATGCTGACTGTATCTACTTCATTTAAAGCATACTTTTTTGGTATTGTATGAGGCCTTGTTTCAGCAGTGGGATACCGATACAGGCTGGTTTTTTTCCGTTTTTCTTTCTTCTAGCTGCCATTACCCTCTATATTGTTATCTATGGTATCATATTATAGTCCATTCCATACAAAAAATTCCACACACTATCGTACCTTAGGCACCATACTGCTGACCAGCTCACCGTCGATGGTGGTGAGGGCGCGCGACGTCTTGTCGTGCGGTTTGGGGGTCGAAGTGCCTGTAAACAGACGCATAGCAAACTTCAGTCTTGCTGTAAAGTAAATACTCTGAATATACAAAGGAAATCATAAGATTTATTTATAAACACAAAAACATTTTTTTTTAAATATGCTGTATGTCTCTGCCTCTATGTCATTCACAAGAAATTGTTGAACTAGAAATTAAGTAAGTTGCACGCTTTACTGGATGTGCCCTTACGCAGTTTATGGAACAGCGGTCTCGCCTGACACAAGTACTAAAAATATATATTACTACTACTACTACTAATACTAATATATATTATTACTATTACTATATTACTTAAAAGGAGATTCCAAGTACTCCAACCCTACTGTTGTTAATCTTTTTGATTACCAATAAATAATTTTTCATTTAATTTTTTTAAAGTCACTCCCACTTTTATGAGGAATCCAGTGACAGAGACTCTAAGACAGTCGGGTAATCTCTCACTTATAATAAATCTCTAAATTAAAAAAAGAATCAGCCAGTATCAAACTTACCATTTTTGTGTCCCCTGATGATTTCAGATTCCCATGAACGGAAAAATATGTAACCTTTTTCATAAGCACATTATTACTCTAGCTTCCGTTTAGGATAGTTTTTATGCGACTACGACGATTAATTAATTTTCGGAAACATTTGACCTCATTAAATTATTAATTTCTTCTGCTTTGAAATCGTAGCCGCCACATCTGTCAAAGCTGTCAGTGACGTCAAAATGGCGGCCTTGCCTTAACTATCCAACAGTACCTAATAATTTCGATCCGGTGTTGTGATAGACCTTCACAATACGCATATTAAATTCTAAAGCATAAAAAATTAATCGATTCCGATATGGAAACTTATATGCGCTAAATTCGTATTGAGGCGTAATTTCAACAAATGTATCAACAAATTTCAACAAAATAAAGTCTAACGTCAAAAGTCTGACCGACTTCCTTTTTTTTTTAATGGCATGGAATATTTAGCACTGTCATCGGCTCATCGCGTTCAGCCATGAAGTTTATTTGAGTTTCTGCAAGATTACACGCGGAGTATTTTGTCACTATACGATACTGCACGGCTATCACAAGACGGCGCGCGAGCTCTCTCGATTTTTCTCG
Organism: Epinotia demarniana; assembly: GCA_945867215.1. NCBI lineage: Eukaryota > Metazoa > Arthropoda > Insecta > Lepidoptera > Tortricidae > Epinotia > Epinotia demarniana. The sequence goes on from OX244281.1 coordinate 1,435,850, forward strand.
CACTATACGTCTCTTTCTAAGTTGTCTAATAAGAGAGTGACGGATAGTTCGAGAAAAATCGAGAGCTTGCGCGCCGACTTGTGATGGCCATGCTGATTTGTCAGTATTTATATTTATCAGCAATAAACGTATGTATTCAATCAGTGCAGAACGGGCCTTTTATAAACATTAATTATCAACCGCGTCAGTATTAAGGCGGTATTATAACTTCGTACTACGCGCCTTCAAGTTGACATGCAGCCAATATAGAGACACATTAATTGGCCAACATACAGGAAAATACTTTTATAATGAAGCACAACACACATTTAATTAAGTTGGCAATAGCGGGAACATACATAAGATTTGGCAGAATGTGATCTGAAACATTGCAATAAGTATGAAAAAAAAAATATCGGAGTGACTCAAGATCATTTCGGTCATCACGTTTTTATTTATTTAATAATAAGTGTTAAAAATATGTACAGAAGAAGATCAATAAACATTTAATGCTGCAGCCTGTGTCCTACCTGTTGGATCTATTGTCACACACATCTTCTAAACTTTTCCCCCGGTATTCATAATCATAAAATTTAAAATACCTTTGTTAAATAAAACGAGTTTTGTCCCTTTCCTACTAATTTAAAAATCAGAGTGACAGATAGAAGATAGAAGAGAACAGAGACAAACGAATTTTAACGGCATTTCAACTAAAATGGGTTTATTCCATGTTTTACTTGATAGGCTAAATGAGAACTGCATGTGTCCTACGTATGTCCAAGAGAAGAAATGCGTTAACTCCCACCACATTACCATGCAAACGAAGTCGCAGGTACAGCTAGTTAATAATAATAGTATATTTATTTTACAAACCATAAGAAAAAAAAGATTACGTATTAACTAAAGTATTAATTAAAAAACTAAATTAAAAATACGAATAAAATAGATTACCTTCGGTCACCGGTGGCATCTGAAAGCCTCTGCGATATCTCTTTGTAGTTAGTTCAATGCACGAGGTAGGGTCTGTATAACATAACCGATGTTTGGCACCTAAATTCTCAACCTGGTTATGACATTTTATTCTAGAAAATAACGAGTATTTCGTCTCAAGTCTAGCGTTATTGCCCGGTTGTGCCTTAAATGGGCCGGGGGTCCGTTTTGTCACCTATTTCCAAGATAACGAATCATTTGCGGAAAACGTTACACCAAACATTGGTAAACCATTCAAGCGTTCAGCAATTTTTCTACCATTGGCCGCAGGCCAGGCATTCCTCGTCAATCTATCAATAATGTCATTCAGATGACGATTTGATGTTGTGGTGACGGTAGTGGAAGTTACCGGAATCATCGAAATTCTTTGTAAACATAAATGCCAATGCTTCCAGCGGAGTTTCATCACGTAAAAATGTAAGCGACAATTTTAAATTCGTAGGTGGATTATTGAATTTATCATGTGATACGGACAAAATATAACATGATTAACATGTGTCCCATCTTGCGATAGATTTGTCTACCGATCAGCAAACCTAAGTTTGCTGATCGGTAGGCAGCAGTGACTTCGGAGAAATCCTGAAGAAAGGTCAGGCCAAGAGTAGATACCCGAAACCGACGAGCATATATGAAGAATGCAATGAAAGTAAATAAAGCAAGAAAAGTTGGTCAAGCTTGTATTAGAAAATATAAATTCGTGATCTCTGCCTACGACTCTGAGAAAGAGGCGTGATTACATTTTGAACAGATTTTAAAATTTTTGCTAATGCCAAAAAACATTACAGTGTAGAATGAACCGAGATAGCAATTGGTAAAATTGGGCAAAATGCGTCACTAATTTCGTAACAGCATTTTCCCACAGCTAATTCCAGAAGACGCCAACATTGTTTTTATTTGTCTTTAAATCTGGTGTGAATAGAATCATATCAGTGGCAGAAAGTATCTACATTCGTGTTAAAAATAGGTCACAAATATAGGATGGTATGAACGAATAAACATAGGTACCTAATGATCACAATGTCATTCGTTTCAATAATTTAATTTGAGTAAGCTCTCGCAAAATTACCTATAACTTAGTAGAAATTCATTAATTATACTGAGCCTATTTTCAGATAACACGCAATTGGAGGGATGCAATTATTTATTTCGCCAAGTTTTATCAAAGTTACAAGTTACATTTAAATTTGATCAAGTGAGATTTAAGATGAGATAATAAATGAACTGAAAATATATGAAATGTTCTGATTGTCAGCTAGAATCTAATGCCAGTCCCGTACTCTTACTTATACTTTTATTCTCCAGGTGTAGCAAGCGTAAACAAGCGTAATTACCCTCGGTGCTCCTGGCTACGGTGACCGCTTACCATCAGGCAGGCCATATGCTTGTTTGGGCAGTATAAAAAAGAGAGCCTACCTTCCCGTGGTGAGCCAGAGAAGTGTAAGCGCAACACCTCGACGACCGACGTGAACTTGTAGAGGGCGTGGCGTACGTCCTCCTCCGGGACTTCGTCGGGGATGTCGTACACGTAGATCGTGAAGGTTTTCTGCGGGCGGCAAGGGATCGCTATCTGAAAAATAAGGTACAGACTCAGTCATCAGCCGAAAGACGTCCTGATGACTGATGGACGTAGGCCTCCCGAGAGTGCCACATGACCGGTCCCGCGCGGAGATTCTTAGCACTCCTGACCCCGTTAGTAGGTACATACCCTGGCCGCTAACACAACCAGGGGTTGGCGATCGCAGTATTCCAAACTCCAGGGATACTGCTTCAAAGCTCCCGGTATTAGTCATCAAATTCAAACTCATAAAAAACATTTCATGTAAAAAACAGGCCAAGTCTCGAAACTCTTCCACCGTAAAAAGTTGTGAGATATTTAGTAGGTACCAATTCTCAGGCATTCTTATTATTCTTTATTTGCTAGCTAAATAAAATTCTGCAACTTGGCAATCACACAACTTTACTGCATTTATGGATTTGAAATAGGTATACCTACCGTGTTTATTTATACAATGCCTGCTTGGTTAGAAAAAAATCAGGCTCCTAGTTTTAACCACAACAAAGTTATAGAGGGAGTCGAAAAAGGCCTGAACTGCTTCGAGAAAAGAATGGTACGGCCGTGCCGCTGTTTTGCTCGACTTGGCAATCAACATAAAAATAAATAAGTATATCAATATTTAGGGACAACTAGCGACCCGCCCCTGCTTCGCACGGATACTAAATTATACACATACTTGTTCATAGTGTTATTTTGTTCCTAACGTATTTGGATTTTGCATAGAACTTGGCACTCATTTATAGATCTCCATTATTTTTGCGGCGAAGCCTACAGCCAAGCATAATTTTTGTATTGCACTTCGCTCTTTTTTAAAATTTATGTTTTTGGTGGGATATCATTACTTTTTGTAAAGAAAACTATTAGGCAGTGTATAATTAGTGGTGCCCCGCGCCGCCGACGACACACCGTTGGCCGGTTGTTTAGCGAACAAGTTTTTTGTATGGGGACGCCACTTATTTTTTGACTCAACTTTATTTTGGTATTTCTGTTATATAGCAAATATAATAATACATATATTGGGATAGTTTCAAATATCTGCTTGTAACGGTTCCAACGCTACAAATAAAAAAAAAAGTTTGGAGGACCCCCCTATTTTTTTTATATTCAGATTTTTTCCTACGCTTACACACAATTAACGAGCTGGATTCCAAATTTCATCCTTCTAGGTCATCTGGAAGTAGCATAGGTTTCAGGTACTATATGTCAGTCAGTCAGACTTTTTGACCTTCATATCTTTATAACCGTTTGAGCTAGATCCATGAGATTTGGGCTTCTAGATGTCGTTATGAATATAATTAAACACACGTAGTTTTATGTGTTTACGTTAAAGAGGTTTTGAGTTATAGGTTAGTGAGGTTATAAGGGTCAAAAGTGGCACCAAGTGGTTCGTGGAATAAAAATATTACACTCGGTGCTGGCTAGCCAGTTCCTTTGCTTGAACTTGACTTGACACGCTGCCGCATGTCTAGATAAGCAGTATTTAATTGAAGGGCGAAGAGATTGAAGTAAATATTAGAATTTTGTACAACGATGCACTTAGGCACTCACTCGTGGCAAAATTTCTAGTAGGTACTACTCTAAACGAATTTAAACTTTCGTAAGTTATGTCTTGAATACTACTAGTGAGTTTAACTTTAATTTGGTTAAACTCACGTATTAAAAGTCAAGAAAGGCGAACTCTTCGGGACAATCTCGACTGAAGCACCCCACATGTCGCCTGTCGTGACATTTAATAGGTACGTTAGTTTAACCGTGAATATATTATTAGTAATTCTTAACTCTAATACTTAAAATCTTTTATTCCAATTTGTTTGTAATTAAGTAATCGTGCCAAGAGTCGCCCTGTATAGCCAATTACCTTCCTATAAAACCTGGAGCCCGTGACCTTGTGGAATCCCTTCTTAAACACCATCTGGTAATCGTCCACATGTGAGAACTTAAACAGTATCCCCGTTGCGGTCTTCGTGAGAGAGAAACAGCCTTTGAACTCCATCTTCTCGCAGATCGTCGAAGCCTTCTCCATGCTGAGCCCGTGGGAGGGGGTGAGGAGGAAAGCCCCCTTGGTGAGGAAGTTCTCCGAGTCCGATATGTCGGACTCGCTCTCTCCGCCTTTCATTAAGGTGTGGATCTGCTCTTTCCACATGAACGAGTCTGACATCTGGGGACAGTAAAAGGGGGTTGTTAAAAATGATGACTTTTAGTAGCAGTCTTTCACCCATTCATGGCCAAGAATCGCTACGCGCTACGCTCGTAGCCGATCCCGTGGTTTCCCTCGTATGTAGCGGAAAGCGACTACGGCGGTCTCACGCATATGTGTCGTCATTGGCCCGGAATGGGTTAATTAGGTAAGAATATCCTGTGCCATTTCTGGAAACTTTATTTGACCCGACTCACAGGGCCCTTGTGAACGGGGTAGATAACGTCACATAATATTCAATCCGTTTTACAGTGCGAGAATAGAGTTCCTCGACAACGTCAGCTTACAAAAGGGCTGAAACTACTTTTTTACTGCCACCCTTCCGGAATTGAAAATAAACCCGGACGGTTGACAAATGACTTCGACATTCAAATCGAAGAGTTTTCCGGATTATCTGGCAAGGAAAATATAGTTTAAAACCGTTGTAGTTATTAAAATTATAAATCGGTTATAAAATCAATTTTCCACTGTTAAACCGGGTCATTTGTTATTCAGGCCGAATTTTGTCAAATAAAAATATAATACCGAGAATTTTCCACGCATTAAGTTTCGCTACGTTGAAGTGTTCTCGTCAGTGCATTGACAGATTAGATCCCTAACTCATCCCGTTTGGGATATTTCGCGAGATTTAACAGCTAGGTTTAACCCTGTATTGCATTGGTTTCTAGCATATCCATTTATCAGATTAATTGGTTAAAATTAAACCAGACAGTTTGTCAGCCACGAAATGAGGATTATTCAGATTGCCAAATTCAACCAATCACAACGTCGAGAATGTGGATGGGTTGTTAATGAAGACGAGTAGGGTATATCATCATCATCATATCAGCCAAAAGACGTCCACTGAGGCCTATGCCTCCCCCAAAGAGTGCCACAATGACCGGTCCTGCGTCACCCACATCCAGCGGACTCCCACGCTTACCAGGGCATCTCTGTAGACCAATTAATCTAAATTATCAACTTAGATTGAGGTCATCAATCTGGTGAAACTTTAATTAGTATTGTTTCCTAATTCGTTTACCGACGAAGTAAACGGAGCAGTTTATGAGAGCGAGATGGAAGGTATATAAGCATCTCACTTCAACTCATCTATTCATCACTGTGGTAATAAATAGGTAATTAATATGATTTACGTACGAAATATGAGAAAGATGTTACAAGCATTGCCTAAAGAAATAACGGTAACAACATAATCTAGGACATCTCTTAAATAAACCTGATCAAGATCCAAATTAGCGTTAAACATAATCTGTATAACCCACACCGTTAATATCGAGGGTTCATTCAAAAGATCTATAAACAAATCAATAATCAATGATCTGAAAGTGGAATACAATGGCGGGCGCAGCGACGCGCGCCGCTGCCTGCGCTTACGCATCGCGCAGTGTAAGTATTGTGGGCACTCGGGCAGTATGTTGACTTTATTCACTACACTACAATGCATATACTTACTCCGTGCATCACTGTCACGACATTCATTTCCACTGTCCCAACGTCGTACAATGCGTGTGTAGTTTCATAAATAATATGTTTTTTAAAGATCTTTTTTTAAAGCACTAATTTGACTGTGTTTGTGTTGATAATGGTTTTGCCCTCAAACCAGTTTCAAAATAATATGTAAAACGGTAAATTTTGCAACTAACTTCCGCACTTGCTAGTTTCACATACTTATACCACACCGCCTCAGACCAAGCCTACAATTACTTAACCATTAAGCTTCAGTGGGATCCAACCACAATTAAAACAAAATACCAGCATCGTCTTAAAGTAGAACACTTAGAAAGAGACGGATAGTCTATGTCGCCGCGACACAGCTCGCGGGCCGTCCTGAGATAGCCGTGCACACAGCAATTGTACGACAACAAAAAAGAAAAAAAAGAAGTATATTTCATTCGAGCAATCAGTGGTCCTCACACTAGGCTCCGCCTGTGAAGTGAAATATAGGTACGTTTTAATTTATATTGTAACTTCTAATACATGAAGTGCTCTGATTAGGGCGTTTAAATGGAGTCAATGTACTGTTACATTACATATTTGTATTGTTGTAAACAGTATTGTTATCCACGCACATCTACTGAGGAGGTAGTTGCTTCCGGTTCTTGGATGACATAGTCGATATATACATCTTCTTAATAAATCTCTACCATCTACAGAATAGGTAGGTATATCTCAACATTTTTCTGACACTGGATGAGTTGGTTACGTCTGGGGTAACTTTTTAACCCCCGACGCAAACAGGGTCTTATAAGTTTAACGTGTCTGTCTGTGTATCCGTGTATCTGTCTGTGGTATCGTAGCTCCCAAACGGATGAACCGATTTTCGTTTAGTTTTTTAGTGTCATAGATATTTTTACCCTGATTTTTCTTAGCCATGTTTCATGAAAATCTGTTTAGCCGTTTTTGAGATATTGGGGTTTGAAATGAAAATGTAGGGGTTTTTCAACTTTTCCAAGTTGTAGGTACTTATTTAAAACTGATTATTTAACCCCATTGTAACATTGTAAGAGCCATTGCCATCTAATCATGTTTGAAGTCCATGTTGTATTTTTTAAAATGTGTCCTATTGTTTTTCGGCTAAAGAATCAGAACTTTCGTTTTTCTGTCACAGCTGAGAAAAAATCGTTATTGCAGTAAATACACACATTAATTACTAACCTACATATTTTTCTATTCAATTGTACCGAATCAAAACTCACCCATTAAGACTACCAAAACATTAATTGCCAGTATAATACAATCACAACTGTAACAACTAGAAGACTTCCCACCATACTTTACCATCGACCATAATTGCCATGCGTAGGCGGACAATATAATCGCCATCGCTATTTCCATCAATTGCCATCATTAACCGTATAAGCGTCGCTACACCTATTATACGACCTTTTGGTTACAGTTATACCATAAATGGTTGTCTATAAATTGTCCTAATTGGATAATCGTTTAGAACAAGGACGTTTTAGATTTTGGTTAAAAGTTTACTTGGAGCGCGTTTTTAGTTTTATTATGGGCGCGAATTGATTGTGCGGGCGTCAATAAAAGGAATAATATGAATTCAATTGGCAACATGTTATATATTAATAGGTTAAATGTTACCTGAACGTAATTATGCAGGGAGAAACGCTGTATGGTATGGTTGTAATGTTTTATCGTCTTCTCTGAAACCGTTAAGTTTTTAAGGATTGGTAAATATAAAATGTAAAGTGTATTTCTTTTAGGTTTCTAACCTAATGGTTTCTACATAATATTCTGAAAATCAGGAACTATATCTGTTTAGATACTACAATAATGTGGTATGTAGGTTTTAAAATAATACTTATTTACAAGGAGAGTTTCCTCTCATCCATGGGAGGAGGCTTGTGCCCAGCAGTGGGACGTATATAGGCTGATTTATTATTATTATTTATTATCATCGAAATTTTTGTTTATACGAGTATTAACAACGTCAATTATTAATAATTAAAAAAATACAAAAATCGTTAAAAATATCCCACTAAATAACATTACATGTAAAGTAATTGCCAAGACTTCGTAGATCATATAGCTTTCAGTGTGAAAAAGAAATCAGGTCGCAATTAGCGCCAAGCTTTCGACGCTACATGGCTTAATTCTACCACCCACGCTCTATAATAAAAAGCTACGTGTGGAGTTTTTGAAGTGAAAACTTCTTTAGCGGCACTGAGCACTTTTTGGGATGGGCAAAAATTGTTAAACTTGCGACAGATTTTTTGTGAGAGTTTCGGGACGAGGCTTGGGGGCGGGGGCGAAAACCGGGGTTTGACTAGGGGCACATAGTTCTAATTTGTATGTTAACAGTATAAGGTCGTAACACATTTTCCGTAAATGCAAATACCATTTTGTTTTATCAAACTTTTATATGTTGCTGTTTAGCCGATTGACTTCATTCAAAACTGAACACTATTCGTAAAAGTATAAAGCCGTTAAACACTTTTAGCAATTGCATATTCTGCAAATTTTGTAATTTTGTCCACGCGTGTTTACCGTTTTGCTATTGAGTAAATTCGAATAGTTCGAATTTGGACCTTATTCCTAAAGAGATAAAGCTTTGAAAAATATTTGGAAATGGCAAAAACAAATTGGTATTTTATTTCATCGTCTCCTTCATACATTTTGACAAGTTAATTTAAACTATAGCGTACTACTAATAAGGTTGTTATTAGATATATTGTCACGCAGGGGGAGGGAGGAGGGAGGAAAGGATTTTTTTTAATTATTCAAGTTTTCACTTCTACCGGCACTCCCGGAGTGCAACCCGGTCTTTTTAGGGTTCCGTACCTCAAAAGGAAAAAACGGAACCCTTATTAGGATCACTTTGTTGTCCGTCTGTCTGCCTGTCAAGACCCTTTTTCTCAGGAACGAGTGGAGGTATCAAGCTGAAATTTATATAAAATACTCAAGACTATTGTCCCTTGAAGCTGTGAAAAAATCAAACTTAAAAGCCAACGCAATCAAAAGATACAATCGTTTATGCTGCAAATTTTTGAGTTTTTCGACACTCGCAAAACCTACGGGGTACTTCCCGTGAACTCGGAAACTTGAAATTTGGCATGAAGCAACGTCATATATCACAGACAAAGGAAAAATTACGAAATGTAGACATTTTTAGTAAAATCATACAAAAAAATGCTTTTTTAAATTTTAAACTTAACACCTTTTTCCTCGTAAACGTGTGGAGGTATTGAATTGAAATTCATGTCAAATACTCAGAGCTATAGGACCTTTCAGATGTAGCAAAACCAAACTTTTATGTCAACGCAATCAAAAGAAATTGCAATTTAAGTCGCATATTTTGAAACTGAGTACTCACAACAAACTCAAAACCTAAAGGGTACTTCCCGTTAACTCAGAAACTTGAAACTTGGCACGAAGAAATTACATATAGCACAGACAAAGGAAAAATTACGAAAAGAAGACATTTGTATTAAAATCATACAAATATCATTTTTTGAAATTTTAAACTTACTACCTTTTTCCTCGTAAATGCGTAGAGGTATTAAATTGAAATTCATGTCAAATACTCAGGGCTATAGGACCTTTCAGATGTAGCAAAACCAAACTTTTATGTCGACGCAATCAAAAGAAATTGCAATTTAAGTCGCATATTTTGAAACTGAGTACTCACAACAAACTCAAAACCTAAAGGGTACTTCCCGTTAACTCAGAAACTTGAAACTTGGCACGAAGAAACTTCATATAGCCCAGACAAAGGAAAAATTACGAAAAGAAGACATTTGTATTAAAATCATACAAAAATCATTTTTTGAAATTTTAAACTTACTACCTTTTTCCTCGTAAATGCGTAGAGGTATTAAATTGAAATTCATGTCAAATACTCAGGGCTATAGGACCTTTCAGATGTAGCAAAACCAAACTTGTATGTCAACGCAATCAAAAGAAATTGCAATTTAAGTCGCATATTTTGAAACTGAGTACTCACAACAAACTCAAAACCTAAAGGGTACTTCCCGTTAACTCAGAAACTTGAAACTTGGCACGAAGAAACTCCATATAGCACAGACAAAGGAAAAATTACGAAAAGTAGACGTTTTTAGTAAAATCATACAAAAAACATTTTTTGAAATTTTAAACTTACTACGTTTTTCACGTCTAGAGGTATTAAATTGAAATTCATATCAAATACTCATGTCTATAATACCTTTCAGCTGTAGCAAAACGAAAGTTTTACAAGTCCACGCAATCATAAGAAATAGCAATATAAGTCGCATAATTTAAAACGGAAAAAGGTGTATGTGAAGTCTCCAACCCGCACTGGGCCAGCGTACCTACGCTACGCGTATACCTATACGTAAGGGTATCAAAACCTAAAGGTACTTTCCCGTGAACTCAGTTTTATATCAACGCAATAAAAAGAAACAGCAATATAAGTAATCCGCTTATTTTGGCGTTCGCAACTACTCGCAAGGAATAAATCATGGCCTAAAGGATGATTACTAAATTGATAAAGTGACCCTGTTTAAATTTATGCTCCCTCAGCTTTCCACATTGTAATGTTACGGATTCCATTTTCATTTATCATTTAGTAATAAACATACAACAACTTTTGCTTGTTATAGATTTGTAGTACGGAACCCTCGGTGCGCGAGTCTGACTCGTACTTGGCCGGTTTTTTTTTATTCTCCTCTTTATTGAGAGCAATGACGCGTAGTTGCATTGCCCAAAAGACAACCGGATGGCTCGCGGTATTTAAGCTCCCGAAGCGATGTGGAACCCGCCCTGTGCAATCCAAACTGAGCCAATCTGGACTGGGGCGGAAATTGAGATGGAGTTTCCTAATTAGATACGTTATTTTGTTATGAAACCCTTCATTGTGCGCCCGTCACTCTTTCCTCTAAATGTTTAAAACAACCGTCGTTTTATTACGATTTTATTTTCAATAAGTAGTAGTAGGAAAACTCTTTACTGCAAAGGCCCTTCCACAAAAACTTTAACATGGCCGTTGAAACTCGATTGTCTTTTTAACTGTCAATTTCATTAACATTTGGAAATCAATCCTACTAATATTATAAATGCGAAAGTTTAGATGTTTGGATGTTTAGTTATTTGGATGTTTGTTACCAATCACGCTTTTTAAACGGCTTAACCGATTTGGATTAAATTTTGCCCAAAAATAGTGACCCCCCTAGTAGAGTAGTAGTAGGTTTCAAGCAGATGAAGTCACGGGCGGAAGCTAGTACTTTTAAATAATCTATCAGGAAATCATTATTCTATTGAGCATATCCGACAAATATAACAAAAATTCATATAAAAAACGTGTTTGCATTCGTTAAAAAAACATACCATGTTATAAAACAACGCAGCTATATCCCTCAAGATCTCTTCTCGTACTTTACCCATAACTACCCGATTCTGTGCCAAAATAATAAAAAAAACAATGTTTTCCAAAATGTTACAGTAACTCCTCCACACTAATCAGAAACAGCCGTAGCTACTGTATTTTCAAAAATGTGCCCAAAATCTTCCTTGTTCCAATTTTAAAAAGCTCACCTGTCCTCTTCTAACCTCCTTTTTCTTGCCCTTGTCTTCCTGACGGTCCTGTCGCTCTTGTCGTTCCTGTCGCTCCTCGCTCCTGTGGTCGGTGTCAGACACGCCTTCCGCTAGGGACATGGTCTTGCGACTGCGTGGCACGCTGCACGCCGCCGGGTTTTGGTTGGATACTGAGCAAGTCACCCGTGGCGGGCGCGCCTTGGTTATAGTCGAAAGATGTGGAGAGGACGTGGTAAAGTTTTTGCTCTACTTACTCATATATAGGCCACCGAAGTTGATAGTTTTTGAAAAATAAGCAGTTGGGTCAATCAAACAATTTCTTGTTATTATTATACAGGGTGACATTTTAATCAGTGTCCAAATTTTTTGTAGGCATTTGGTATCACTAATAGACTCCATTTTTGAAAAAAAACTGGTAGGTTATTTTTAAATTATAAATTGTCTATCCCAAAAGAGTTATCCGTACAGCGTGGTTACTGGGCATTCAGTACCGCGCGGAGCGGGGCGGGGTCGAAAGAGAGGAGAAGTGCCGTGCGCAAACCTTACTATACTACCCGCTGAGGTGCCCGCGCGGTAAGGTATTTTTGGATAACATTAAGCAGCAATCACTATTTTTTGTACTGAATGATATGAAACAAAAAAAAAAATATTATATAATGTGTATATTTGAACAGCGACCAAGACTATCTGGGGATGGGCAGCAGCATCCCTGGAGTGCGGTGGAAATACTGCGATCGCCAACCCGCATGCCAAGCGTGGTGATAATTGCGTATACATGCAATTATCACCACCCTCCATGGAAGGTACAAAAAACCTTTTCCTCGAGGTTCCGAGTTTCCGACCGGGCACTTTGACACTCTTTGGGGAAGGCCTATGTCTAGCAGTGGACTTTTTCGGCTGATATGATGATGATGATTTATTAAATACTTATATCGTTAACTGTGTAGTAGAGGTACCTACAACTGCTTACAACGCACTACAGATGCTAAGCGAGTATTTTTACTTCAGAACCGCGCACTTCGGTTGCTGGCCGGAGTGAAACAAAGGCATTCTTGCAAGAAGCTTTTTGGAATTCACCAGATTATGACCCATTACTCCCTTGACTTGTTCGAAGTTCTTATGTTTGTGAGGCATAATCTTCAGATGATCAGACGGGTCGAGGTCACGGGAAAACTAATTCGGTCCACTGGCAGACTTCGGACAGTTCCTCGTCGCATGGCACTTTCGGAAAAAAATGCGCATAGGACCGACGCATTATGAGCATATACCCGCCAAATTAAAAAACGAATCATCTGACGAAGCATTCAAACACCAACTAAGAATCTTTTAGTTGGAAAATAGTTTTTACTGTGTGACTTTATGAAAATAAAATATGTTTCACATTTTATAATAATATTGATTTGTATTTGTATTGATTGTATTGTAATGAAGTGTGAACAGTTATGCAAAAAAAAAATTACGAACTTTTTTGGAATGCCTTATTTTAGTAAAAATTAACGTGTATATTGACAATGATATGTAATTTTAAATTTAAATATTTATCAGGTTTTAGTTTTATTGATATTATGATAATATCAAGCCGTGTAAATTGACCAATGAGTCATTTCATTTATATTGTATTTTTATATTATGAAATAAAGCAATCTAATCTAATCTAATCTACTTTGAGCTTACAGTTCATAAGTATAGTACCTAAGTAGTATTTCATTTGTGACCTAGATTGATTCAGATTGTACCCAAATATTTATATATTCTCTATTGCTAGCCAGGAGACATGACAAGAGTTTCTTAGAATAAAAAAAAAATCGACCTCTAACATTTTTAATATAGTCAAAACCTATATTTGTCATCCATAAAATCAGTTTTCAAAAGTGATTCAGTAGACGTCACCATGGAAACTAGTGAGTGAAAAAAGTTGAGAAAAGAGAAATCTCGAAATCACATGTGCCCTGCAGCCCGTTCCGAAGCTACAAGTTAATATTTTAGAAGTCTAAAGTGGCAACACTGATCGAATGGCCTATCCTTATTATAAAAATAATATTTTTCTCTCAAACACGCATGAAATATTCAAATTAAATACCTATGAAATTGGCGTTTTGTATGGGGAATTTTATGAAAACTGTGATTTTCATACATTGTATTTTGCGGGTTATTCAGCAATGTCAAATTCAAACCAATAAAAATTTTGGTAGGAATGTATATAGAAAACTTTTAAGCTACTTTACACACATCCTAATTACTCCTTCTACTCCTGTACCTATCTGTCATTTATATAGGCTTTAGTCTAATAAGTCCTTAAGTACGTCGTCGTCGTAAATAAGTCGAAAAACTCTATGCTCTATGGCCCATAAACACACTCTTTAGTGTACTTTTATGGTTCATTAGTGTTCATACATTTTCCATAAAAGCACTGTTTACCACGATGTCAAATCATCTAACTTTTTTTAAATTAGCCACTATATTGCAGTGGCACCAACTTCATAAGCACTTTTTTCGAAATTAAAGGTTTTTATTTACTATCAAATATTTGTAACATAAAAATAAATTATCATGTATTGTGTGTTAACATACATATTTTACCAATTTTTGGTATTATTTATAAATATAAACCGATCCGATTCGGTTCGGATCCGGATTCAGTTTGGTTCGGAATTCGGATGGCAAGTGCAAGGAAATTAAAAACAAAACAGACCATAAACAAGAGGTCTCAAAGTGTCATATTTCTAATTTCCCACCAAAGTTCCAGTTCAAAATTAAAAGACGAAATATGATAACTATTCGTTATTAATAACTTCTTAAGATTTGATTCGTGTTTAAAAATGAGTACTTACGTTCCTTTTAAAATGGACGAAGAAGAAAACAACTGCTCCGCTGAGGAAATTGCGTGAGTAGTACCTGATAGAACTAACGGAAAACTTACTGCCTGAAAAGTCAATTGTTATTTATTTAAAATTAGTCGTAGAAAAAGTATTGTATGCAACGGTGTATTAATTGGTCTTAAAACACTCGGGTTTTACAAGAGTTGCATAAAATACTATAAAAATAGTTCGCATCATATAGTTGACTTGACGTACTTGACTTGTAAACTTGTATGTTCGTGAAACGGGTCACGGAGTCCCTGGTTTCGTCACACAAAAACGCCAGTAGGTATATACAACGGCCGCCATCTTGGAAAATCCACTCACGCATATTAAATTATTGATATTTAATATAGATTTTTACATGTCAAACAACCAACACATGGCGATGTGGAAACATTAAAAAAAACAACATGATAGGTAAATTATAAGCTTACGGTAGCCCAGTGGTTCAGGCATGCGGCTGTCAAGCGGCGATCGTGGGTTCGAATCCCGGCTCATACTACTTATGAGTTTTCGGAACTTATATACGGAATATTTACCGTTAGCTTTTCGGTGATGTTTCGTGAGGAAACCGGTCTAATCCCAATCAATAAGGTCTTGTTTTCCCTCTGGGTTGGAAGGTCAGATGGAAGTCGCTTTCGTAAAACTGGGACCCATATGCCAAATATTGGGAATAGGTGTCAAAGCGGACCCGGGCTCTTTTAGGGCGCAACCGGGAATAACGCCAGGAGGATGATGATAGTAGGTTTGTCTTAGTGGTGATAGATATAACAAAGATGTCGATGTGTTATCGTTTTGGGAGCGTAGGACAAGTCAGCTTGCTTAGCTTCCAAAAATGACAGTTGAAATGTTAGGACTTCTCCCGTTTGAAAAGTTAGGTACGCAGATGGGTAATTACGTAACGTTTTGACCGCCCGTTAGGACAATTCAACCGTATTTTTTTATATTTCGTTACGTGATCGACTTGTGCAGGTAATGTAATCTGTTTCTGACTAAATTGATTTTGACAGATCATTCCATCATCAAAAATCCAAATTCTACGCGACGGTGCGCGGGCTCTCTCGATTTTTCTCGCACTATCCGTCTCTCTCTTATTAGAACACTCAGAACAAGAGGTATAGTGCGAGAAAAATCGAGAGTATGTCGCGGCTGTCCCATGATAGACGTGCTGGGCTCAGGCCTCTCATGGACGGGAGAGAGAGAGAAGGAAATGGGCTTCTTATAGGTAATAAAATAATAAAAAGCCCATTTATTCCATAACCATCATGAAAAGAAAAAGTAAACTCGCAATATATATATTTTTTTAATTGTGTAGATAATAAAGTTTCTTCTGTGTTAAACTAGGTTAGGACCCCTCTCGGGTAAAGGCCTCCTCCAGCTCTCGCACAAACAACATCTACTTACCACAAATCCAATTAGAATTTCACCACAAAGCACTATTTACACTGTTATGACTAACCTCTTCGCCACTTTCCCGCCGGGAGATTTCTTCACTGTCCCGTCTTGGTATTATAACAGTCACCGACATCTTAATGATTCCTCCTAACTCGGTCCCTCCACAGCAGTGCTGAGGATCTTGACCCTTCACTAAGAACCAGCAACAGACTGAACCATGAACCTCAAAATACTAATTCTTAATGAATTGCAGACAACCAAAAATTATCCTTTGCAGTTTTTGAGTCGATGGCAAAGAGATGTTAAAACCACGCACATTTTATCGCAAAAAAAAAATGTTTGACAACGACTACAACTAAATTACAACTCGACTAAGGGACCAGGGTTGAAGTGTGTTGTGGGCGATGGGCTAGCAACCTATCACTGCAATATCACATTTAGTCGATCTTTTATATCCACATTTATGCTAAAAGTGACGCTGGAACATACGTTTCATGTGCTCTGCCTACCCCTTTTGGGAATAAAGGCGTGAATGTATGTATATATGTACAACTATATTAAAAGCAATAATCCACATACGATTATCTTCATGGTTTGGAATACAAAAGCAAAATCTATGCACTACATAGTCATTACATACGCGATCAGACATAATAAATGCGATTTCAAAACTTAATACAAATGTGTTCAGAATAAACTAACTATCGTGGTTAAAACTTGGGTCTAGGACACTTTTTACAGTAATATAACCACAATATGTAATACAATACGCAACAGTATGCAATACGTCCCAAACGTGCGTAAGGATAGTCCAACTGTCATCTTCCCATACAAAAAATGACATTTAGATCTACATACGTACGTACTTACAGTGTGTTACGCGATCGACCTGCAGTTAATGTGTCTAGTCAATATGACAGCCACATCACATTCAGGTAAAATCACTCACATCCATGTAAAATCACGGTTAAATCTCTTGAAGTATACTAGACCCACGGCCTATCATGATACGACCATGTACTGCATGTTTGTCTTGAAATTTCAAAAACTTAAAAATCCACGATTTCGCCGATAACCCCTACACCGTCCCACACCCCGCCTAGAACTCCACTGGTACTCTGACGAAAATAACAGAATTCTGAATAGCTCTTGGCAATGAAAAAAGAAAGAACTGCTGACAGATTAAGGATGGTTGTAAACTAATATTACAGCTCCAGTAGGAAATGATAAAAAAATGTTTAACAACACTACTCTAAAGCTTTTTACTTTTTATTGCAGGAACTTTGAGACGGCCTTTTAATCAACAGTAGTACATATAAAAATTGTAGTTCAAACTGAGGTCTTGTTCACGCTGTTGTTGCTTCTCAAGGTTGGAGATAATTGACGTTAAGAGGCCGCAGTAAGCTCGGCCGAATTTCACCTTCCCATAAAAACGTAGTTACGCTCTCATTTTAAAACTACGTGTTGGATAGTGACGAAACTTTGTATATACAATGACATGAGGTATATCTATGTCTGTAATTAGTTTGTATGGTTCCAATAAATTCGCTGTATTTTTCTTATTATGGTATCTGAAGCTACATAAACTAATTACAGACATAGATATACCTCATTTCATTGAACATGCAAAGTTTTGTTACAATCCAACACGTAGTTTTAAAATGAGAGCGTAACTACGTTTGTATGGAGAATCGAGCTTACTGCGGACTCTTAATATCGGAGGAAATGTCTTGTGGTCGAAATTTATAGGATTATAGTAAAGTAGGTATTTATTATTCTCAGATTTGCTCTTTCACTGGCTTATCTACAATATCAATTAATTTAAATACCTATTTAAGTAAAGGTTTTTTTTTTTTAATTTTCCTGGATACTTCCTGGTTATAATATAGAAATAATAATAATTATTATTATTTATTATAATGGAAATTAATGTATCAAATTAATCAACATTAAGATAAAATTGTAATGAATATGACGTACTACCTACCTATAGTCTATAGATTAACCTCAAGCTGTCAGAGTCAACTGCAAATAAAAGTTTTATTGGCCGAGTGCCGAAAACAACGATAATTAGGGGCTTGACAGATTTAGTCAACTCAAGACCATAATGCACACATAAATTGCAGATATATAAAGTAAAGTATGACATTTTAGCGGCGGGGTCGTGGCACATTCATATTTTATTGTACTCTTATTTAAAAGTGTTAAAAATATCGAAATACTCGTTATATTAAACTGCCATGGTTTTAGGAATGGAATAGCTGTCAGTTCGTATAAACATTGACGTATTTATATGGCCAAACGGTCGTCTCCAATCTCATTATAATCCCGGTTTGATAATTGCTATTGGTCGAGCGTAACAAATAATTAAAACTTAGATAACGGCAGTAGGTATGTAGAACGGCTACGGTAGCTTAGTGGTTCAGGCATGCGGCTGTCAAGCGGCGGTCGTTCGTGGGTTCGGATTATTACGGCTCGTACTATCGACAACACAGCTAACTTAACTGACCATCCGTGCACTTCATGCACTGTAATAAGGTTGCATAGGATGGTCAGTTAACTGTGTTGGCATTTCTACCAATGAGTTTTTCGGAACATGTGCACGGAATATTTACTGTTTGGTTTTCGGTGAAGAAAAACACCGTGAGGAAACCGGTCTCATGCCAATAAGGTCTAGTTTTCCCTCTGGGTTGGAAGGTCAGATGGCAGTCGCATTCGTAAAAGCGATTATCGAGCGAGGTATCGAAAAAGGTCTGTAAGGCCGTGTAATGATCGCCGCCGTGAGGAAAATAACAACAGGCAATAAAAAGTCGAGAGCGCTGCCGACCGGCACCCGGTCGCGGGTCGCGGGCCGCTGCGCTGCGCCCGCGCCCCGGTGCCGGTCGGCAGTACTTATATAGAACATGTTTGATTTTACCAGTTGACAGAAGTGACGCGCGACTCCGTAACTACTGTCTCACTTGCATTGTGCAAATTAGATATAGGATGGCAGCATTTCTACTGCGTGTATTTTTAATATTAGGTACCTCAAATTGTAACCAGAGGTACGTGTTAGGCTGTTAGGGCTATGAACCGCTATTGCTAGAAAATTTTAAGTTAGTCTTAAATACCTAAGCGTAATTAATTTGTGAAAATTTATCGAGCGGCAATGTATTGCGTACACTGTGACATGATGACACATGGAAGAATCGGGCCACGGGTTAAGAACAAAAATTGCAATATCGGTTCTTGGCCTTAACACCAACCTCTGGTTACAATTTGAGGTAATATTAAAAATACACGCTGTATATCAGTAACAGTAATCCAAATCGCGTTCAGGGACCCGATTCGGGATTCAACGCGCGATGTCCCAATCGTATCATGGGGATATCGCTACTTGTATGTCCCCATAGTTCAAGTGCCTAGTGCTGAGTCTACGACCCTTCCGTCTCCCTAAAGCCTCTCGCAGACTGGCGCGACCTGGCCGCGGCGGGCTTCAAACTTTTCTTTAGCTGTCTAATTTACTATAGACTGCCACTGCAGGCCGCACCAGTGTGTGACAAGCTTAAAGGCCTCTCACAGAATTTATAATATTATGGGCTAATTTTTCGCAATTCCACTGTATTATAGATACTGCATATTCTAGCAATCCTAAGCCACGCCATGGACACGTCCTTACTCCGAAACTTGGGCCGTTCGGAAGCAATAAGCCGTGACTTGTTGCTGTCGCTCCCCGAGGCCGAACCTCTGTCGCCATCTGCCGCAAATGTCCACGTGGTCAGGTGCGTATAATTCCAAAAATTTGTTAGCTATTGCATTGTTTTAAGTGCTTATTGTTATTTGTTCTTTTTAGGGCTCCGTACTTCAAAAGGAGAAAAAAACGAATCCCATAAATAAATAAATAAATATTTTTCGGACAATCTTCACATATCAACCTAGTCCCAAACTAAGCAAAGCTTGTACTATGGGTACTAGACGACGATAACCATACTTATATAGATAAATAAATAGTTAGATACATAGAAAACATCCGTGACTCAAGCATAAATATTCGTGCTCATCACACAAATAAATGCCCTTACCGGGATTCGAACCCGGGACCTCTCGCTTCGTAGACAGGATCACTACCAACACCAACTAGGCTACAAAGGTCGTCATGCCTTACCGGATCGCTTTATTGTACGTCTGTCCGTCTGTCAAGATCCTTTATCTCAAGAACGCGTGGAGGTATCAAGTTGAAATGAAAACCATATACTTAAGTCTACTATCTCTTGAGGCTGTGAAAAAATGAAAGTTCTAAGTTAACCCGAAAAAAAGATACAGCCGTTTATGCCGAAAAAAACGTATACTTATTTCGACACTCCCAAGGGAATCAAAACTTACAGGGTACTTTCTGTTGACCTGGGGGAAAAATCTGAATACTAAGCATACATTCGTATCCGTACCCTCGGCGGGCGAGTCTGACTCGTACTTGTCCGGTTTTTTTTGCATCACCTACCGGCTCATATCGTATTTGTATGACAAGATAAATAATCCAACTTCTTAAGTATGTATTATACCGAGGTACATTTATAAGACGGATAAGACTGATCCGGTTGAACCAATGGGCATAACACACTTTGCATAATAGTCATACAGATATTTAAACGCAGGATTATGTTAATGAAAAACGATCGTATACTTAATATCAAACGCGTAATATTGTAAATTGCATAATATAACAACAGCGAACAGTAGGTAGAGTAGGTACAGTCAACAGAAAATATAGATGATAATTTGGGATTACAATACTGCGAAAGTCAGGATGCGGCAAAGTAGTGGAAGT
Organism: Epinotia demarniana; assembly: GCA_945867215.1. Classification (NCBI taxonomy): domain Eukaryota; kingdom Metazoa; phylum Arthropoda; class Insecta; order Lepidoptera; family Tortricidae; genus Epinotia; species Epinotia demarniana. The sequence continues at coordinate 1,456,657 of OX244281.1, forward strand.
GGTACTAAACACGGACATACGGACACAAGGTACTAAACACGGACATACGGACACAAGGTACTAAACACGGACATACGGACACAAGGTACTAAAATGCTCATCTACTTTTTGCTGTTGACTTGCTGTGTACTTATGCGATAAGTTGAGTCAAACTTAAGGTTAACTGAACATATCTGCACTATCCATACGTACTGCGATCAATTTGCAAACAGTAAATTACTTTAATTTAATCTTACAACATCTTCCTGATAAAACATACGAACTGATTAGATATCGTCAAGATGGCGTTTGTAGACAGTATTTATCGATAAGTATGCAGGCAGGCGGCCTTACCAGTTGAGCGATGAATTGAGAAAAAAAACATTACTCTTATGAGTATTTGCTGAAGTAAGAATATATTCAAAATGACTGGAAAGCAGAGTGGATTTTCACCGTTTGTGAAACAAGTGAGTTTTTTGAAAGGACTTCATTTCTAAACGTAACGTATTGTACAGTCAGGGGTTTAATACGTAAATAAATAAGGGCATACATATCTGTCCAGAGGGATAATCACGTCAGGACAGTCTAACTGTCATTTTACCATATAAAAATTGACATTTAGATCTACCTAACGTACGTACCGGACCGGCCCCTATTTCACCAATTTGACAATTGTCAATTGTCATTGACACTGACAATTCGCCATACATTGCTTGTTCTAGAAGTTAAGGTGGTCGCTAGGTTACTTGTGGATCCAGGCATGTACAGATAATTGTCGTTGTCAAACCCCCTAGCACACTAAGTTTTATGTCGGACATAAAGCATTTGTCCCTCTTGCACTTATGCCAGATTGGGACGAATGCTTTATGTCCGACATTAAACTTAGTGTGCTAGGGGGTCAGGTGACAATTGTCAAGTTGGTAAAGGCGTGTACTTACTGATATTTATGTCGTTATTTTATTTGTGTACTTACGTATATTCGACTACGGGCATTAGTCGTTTTAATTACTTTTATTACAATTTTAATTTTCCCAATTTGTATTTAAGTATTCCGCTGTTTGGGAAATATTTCCAGGAACAAGGGAATATTCCCCGGCACGTCAATAGGCCGGCCGTATGATCGTTTGCCTCCGTCGTAGTAGTAAAATATTTTTTGTCATTTGCAGTGTTTCGTGACCGGAGCTGTGTGCTGCAACATAGTCGGCCATGGCTGCCTCCTGGGGTTCCCAGGGGTTCTGCTGCCACAGCTGCATCAGCCTGGCTCATTCATCACACTTACCAAGGAAATGGAGTCGTGGATATGTAGGCCTTTTGCACACAGACAGACCTACAGGGTGTACCAAAAATGGGGTGTTGAACCGATCAAGGGCATACAACGCATCGTGTCCCGATAAGAAAAAACTAAAATAATTTCATCGCTTTGGCACTCTTTGGGGAAGCCTATGTCCAACAATGGACGTCTTTCGGCTGATATGATGATGATGATGATATTGGCTTATGCTTCCCGCTATTAGCCTGAGCTATGAAGCCTTGTATTTTAGGAACCTCCTTTCCTATCAATATTACGATAGTCCGACCCCTTCTCTCAGTCCTCCGGAGGCGAATCCCCGCACGCCGCGCGCTCTCCCGTTACAGGTACTATCGGCTGCATAAATGCATGGACACCTTACGGTCTACTTTCGTTTGGATCATTTGACATACAGCTCTCGCATAGTTGCACGTCGTTCACAAAGCGTGAACTAGATGGCGTTGCTGTTGATACACCTTTGGATATAGAATAATATAACTAAATGCACTATTAAGTGACACTTGTAATCATCAGAAGTGTTCTCTTACGGGTATAATTATTAACAAGTCTAGCAAATGCTAATACACAGGAACTGTATTTGAGTGTGACAACTATAGTATGTGTATGCTTTATTCCAATGCTATCGATAAGTATCGGTAGCCTAGTGGTTAAGCACATTAATTCAGTTAACTCTGCACGAACCAAAGATCGATTCCCAGCCAGGGTATGGCAAAGGTAGCTTTTTCCGTTTTTTTTTAAATACATTTCTTGAAATTGTAAATAACAGTGAATGATAGTCTTTAAATAAAAATGTTATTCAGTTTTTAAGGATTAAAACGTTTTTAAATGTTTTAATTATCTTTATTCAGTTAACTACAGTAGATATCTAATTGTTAACGCATTTTTATAGTTAGCAATTTCCTACCATTTTATTGAGCTTTAAGGCTTAAGTTTCATTTCCGAATGAAAAAGATTGAAGCCTTACCCCAATACATATTAAGCTATTGACAATTATTAACTAAAGACCGGGTTAAAAATTAAAATCATAACATTCATAATTCAAATCAGCCGAACGCTTGTATAGTGTGGCGTGTGATTGATATTTGCAATAATGACAATAATGTTATTCGGGCTGACATGGTTACTTACGTTACAACATCATAGTCCACTAGTTAAACAATGGGTGACCCTAATAAAAGTGAGCCCATTGTCAACGGGATCCTCGCCTTTCTGCAACAAAAGCTGCTGCTGGAAGGTCTGATGGATGCGGTGACTGCTGTTCAGATCTGTTCGTCGCGTTTTACTGTCGACGAAATCTGCGCTGCGAAGAAGGTGCTGTACCAGTCTCTCGGGATTGTCGGCACATTTGTACCTCATCGCAGAGAAGATGAAGCCGGAAGGAAGACCCTCGGGGACATCATTGAGGTCCAAAGGGAGAACGAGCACGACATGCCTAAGTTCGTGGCGACGGAGGTCTCCAGATTGCCGTCCAATACGCCAGACCATGTCGACGTGAGCTGCCTGCTGAAGGAAATTGTGGCTCTTAAAGCAGGCATGGCAGAAATTCTAAAGAAATTTGACAAATCGCAGGCCGTTATTGACGTATTGCGCAAAGAAATCATCCGTTTGCGCGACGGTGCCCTAGAAACGCGGTCACCGACGGCGTCAAATTTCAAGAATAGTAACCGGGCGTCAAATGCCGACTCGGTCAATTCGCGTGTAGCTGACAATGCGCATAGCGATGTCACTGTACATGCTGATCCGCGGCCCCCCTGCCCCCTCCTCGCGGGGCCTCCCGTCAACGCTTCATCGAAACCACGTCGTCGTTTTGCTGACGTCGTTTCTGCTGGTGAGCCTACTGTTCCAGCCTGCCGGAAAGCTGCGCCCTCGAAAGCGCGTGAAGTTCGGGATCCTCCTAAAGAGGAAACCCCTCGCACCAATGTGGACAAGGAGGGTTTCACAACGGTGTCAAGAAAGCGTAAGACACGTAAGAGTCAGTGTGATACTGCAGACCCGGTTTGTTGTGGTCTGCGGGTCTCCACACCGAGCAAGGCGCTGTACGTGTCGCGCCTGCATCACACTGCCACCGCTGAAGAAGTGACGCAGTATGTTCGCCAGAAAACCGGCTACTCGCTGAAGGTGCACCAGCTGCGGTCCCGGCACTACGTGCACTTCAGCTCTTTTGTAGTGCGCGTGCCGCGGCCGCTCCAGGAGACCATCGCGTGTGCTGATTTCTGGCCGAAAGGTGTCGTGTTTCATCGGTTCCGGGGCAACCTACCAAATCCAACACCCGAGATGTCGACGCAACGGGGCCACGCCGTTTCGCCGTCTAAATAAACATTGTTCGGTTCATGACGCATTGGTGCTTACACTGTAATGTTATGTAACCTGTTTTTTCAATAAATAAATAAATAAATAAATAAATTTCTCAATAATTATGTTGTTTAAGTAATAATAATTCACCATCACTTTTTTAATAGTCCAAAAAAGAATACAATCGGCAGTTTAATAATAACAGCTAAGGTCTACTTACTTTGGTAATTTGTTTATTTTGTTAGCAAACATTTGTTTTGTTAACCCGGCCTTTCATTACCTTAATAAATAAATCTTAATTTACGGCTTCAGCTAGTATTTAGTGTAACCTCCTCTTTGGTCGATAACACTTTGCAAGCGGGAACGCATGGATTCAATGAGTCTTTCACATAAACTAGAACCACGAATACTTTCCCATATTTTTATACAATGTGCCTCTAACGCTTCTGGGCTTCGTTCATTGTGATTTTCCCAGCGTTGCACAATAACACCCCACAAATTTTCAATAAGGTTCAGATCCGGCGATCTAGCAGGCCAAGAAACTACTTGCAAGTTATCTTTATAACGGTCAAACCACTCCCGCCCATTACGCGAACGATGTATAGGGCAATTATCTTGCACAAAAGATATCACAGGTAATTCTTCTTCTGGGTACACATTTCGGACGGTAGGTAAAGGTAACATAGTTTCCTCCAGGACATTCATGTAATCCACGCTGTTTGCGCGACTCGGCATCCTCTCTAGTTCACCCGGACCGGCTGCACTCATCCAGCCCCACATATTGACACTTATACGACCAGATTCCATGTTCGGCACTACGTGACCACTATCATACCGCGTATTATTGCGACGCCATAAACTGAAACGTCCGTGTTGACTCGATTTAAAACACTTTTCGTCACTAAATATAACATTACTCCAGTCATCATTTAAATGCCTTCGTTGCAAATGCAAATTGGAATCGTGCTGTTTTATGTGCTTCTGTAAGCAACGGCTTGACGGCATGCCTGCGATAGTGCAAACCCTCGTCATGAAGCACACGACGAACAGTGTCTACACTAGTATGGAATAAACCAGCGTAGTGACTTGTTGGTTACCCATTTTCTTCGTACTCGGTCACCATCGCTGCACGCTGCGCGGTATCAATGAGACGAGGTCTACCCATTCTTTGCCGGTGTAGCAAAGATCCTTCCTCTTGGAATCGCCGTACCCATAAAGCAACCGTTTTTCGCTGTAACAATGACAGTTAATAAATAGGTATAATAAGCGAATAGTTACCACGGCGTCTATTAAAACAATTAAAAAAAACTACTTACGTTTACACCGGTTTCACTAGCAATTTCTGAGAAATTGTGGCCTTCGTTACATAAGGCTATTATTTGCGCCCTTTTAACAAGATCAATATTAGATCGAGAACTCATCATTAAATGTATAAATACGGAGGAAAAGATGAAAAACGTAAGTGAAATAGGGAATCGAATTAGAAACGGCTGACGAACGAACACGCAGTGAATCTTTGTTATAAAAAAATATGGTAGTTTCATATCATCTATATCTACCCTCTTTAGTTATTATACGAATCCTAGTCGTAATGAATAGAAATATTTGAGCATTCAAATTAACTGATAGTGAATTTGAACTATGCTGTCAATTAACCCGGTGGCCCAGTGGTGAACTAGGCAGGTCATTATCAACCTAGGCCGAAGGTTTCAGGTTCAAATCCCAACCATGATGTTGGGGAAAAGTGTTTTTGGAATTATCTTTGGAATATTTACTCGTTGTGCAGAAACACAAGGATACAAAAGAATAAATAAGCAAAGCCAGCGAACAAACAAAAATCGGAAATGTATTCCAATTACGTCGTATAAATGCTATTGGCAAGATTACTGAATAATAATGTTACCCAAGAAAATACAAAAAACTATGACGAGAACAAAATAGAAGTCATGTGCCTTTTCATTTTTTTTGTTAACAACGCCATCTAGTTAAATCTTACAAATCCTCTGAGGTCTCCATTGACATCTATAATGATATTCACCATCGCGCCACATAGATGGCGTAGGATTCAGTCGCCAAGCCAAACTATTTCTGCATTGACCATGCACTTATGCTGCCTGCTGTACCTGTAACGGGAGAGCGCGCGGCGTGCGTACCCCCGCCCCACGCGCCGCGCAAGAGAGGACTGAGTGAAGCGGTCGGACAGTAAGTATAAGTACTATCACGTGTTCTGTTCTGTGTCACTGGGTACATACAATAAGTACTCGCATAGATTGATAATGGCCACATGCTAGGCAAGTACTAATGGCACTTATTAAATTGAATCAAATCAAAACTCCTAGATTAAATGTAATATGTTCAAGCAACATAAAAGCATTCCTTCCTAATTATAATGCCAGGAACCGGCTGCGAACGTACAGTAACGCTACAGAATTCTTGGCACTGAATATGTCAATGCCCAGAATAATCCAAAACGTATATGACCCGCAGAACATGATTCGCCCAACCATGCAAGACATTAATACTAATAACCCAATAACCCATGGCCTAAGATTCCAGCGCAGCACAGAAAAGAAGAATAGTCTTTGCACCTGGCGGGGACCATCGCCGGTTGTATCATGTTTTGCACTCGGAGATGGTTTCCGCCATGTGTATCGCTCACTTTAGATTATTTTTGTTTTAAAGGGCCTCTGCGCTGTTGGCTTCGGTCACACGCAGCCTTTCAAAGGTCCGGGACCCCATGGTCCTGAAATATGGAAAAAACATACAACTAACAATATTAATAATACTTATTGCACCAAAACAAACAAATGCAGAACAATATAAGATAGAAACAGGTATAACAGGTAGCAACAGGCGGTCTTATAGCTATAGAGCGATTTCTTCCAGACAACCTTTGGGTACCAGGAATTGACGAACGAAAAATAGGAACAGGTCGTGCAAAATTAGTAGGAAGTATGACATTGTGACCATAAAGTCTTCACACCTTCAGGTCACCGGTGCTTAACGCGGCGATTTCGCGTTGACGTAACGTTTGCGTCACGTTTCCTTCATCCAGTGCTGCGTTTTAAGCTGCGTCAGAGTATCTAGAGTCACGGCGGTGTGATCGGTCCCACAATGCCTTTTATTTTCATTGCAGCATCAGTGATAGCGATATCGATGTTCTTCGGCAACTTCCTCACACCGCCGGTGATGGAGCGACTGGGCCGCAAAGCGGCTCATTACGCTGTGACCCTCCCTGTCATGGTTGGCTGGGTCGTCATCATCTTGGCTACAACTGCAGAGGTACTTCTGAATCAATTCACTTAAATGCCATTCATCCTATTGCCGCTTCTTCAATCGGGGTTGGCTACTTAATTCCAAGTTTTCTTTGAACAAGCTCGGAAGACAAAACAAGGTGCAACTAGCATGGATACCTGGACACGAGGGCTTCGTTGGCAATGGAAAAGGAGATGAGCTTGCAAAAATGTGCAAATTTTATTCCTACAATAACATCGACCATAAAAACTTACACCAAAACCAAATACTAACACGAGTGAAGGAACGAGGCTCCTGTCCACAAGTATTTAGCAGTAGTAACTCGAAACCACTAGAGTCTTATAAACCAGCAATGTTACCTTTTGCCTGACAATGATATTGTATTTTTAATTTCTAGGAGCTGCTAGTAGGAAGGGTGCTCCACGGCATCTCTTTCGGCATGATGATGCCACTTCGCTCCGTCCTGATCGGCGAATACACCAGCCCCCGCAACCGAGGAGGTTTCCTCACCACCATCGCTCTCGCGCAGTGCTTCGGAATCCTCTTCGTTCACCTCATCGGCTCCATCGCCAGCTTTCAAATGGCAGCTCTCATCTCACTCTTCTTCTCTTTCATCTCTCTAATCATGACGATCTACTCCCCTGAGTCCCCTAGCTGGCTCGCGACGAGGCACCAGTACGATAAGTGCAGACGAGTCTTCATATGGTTGAGGGGAGAGGAAGAAATACCTGAACTCGAGAAGATGATAGAAGCTAGCAAGCAGTTAAATGAACAGAAGACTGTTAAACAGAACAGGTTTAAAGAGATGGTAGTAGTAGCGAAGAAAAAAGAGTTTTACAAACCTGTTATTCTCATGTTTGCAGTGTATATCATGTTGAATTTCGCCGGAGGTACTCTCATGGCCGCTTATTCAACGACGATTCTGCATTTGCTCATGGGACCTGACATTGACGCACACTTCTGGATGGTGGCGTTGGATACCCAAAGGCTGTTCTTCAATATTGTCGCTGTGTACGTGATTAATAAGACTGGTAGGAGAACGATGTTGTTCGCGACTGGAGCGCTCTGCGCTGGCAGTCATTTAGCTATGGCAGCTTACGTCTTCGCTAGAACTTACAACTTCCTTCCATTTGATTCTCTATGGATCCCAGGCATTCTAGTCAATCTGCAAGTACTTTCTGTAGCTGTGGGAATGGTGCCGCTGCCTAGCGTAATCGCTGGTGAAGTATTTCCTTTACAATACAGAAGCCAAGCTGGAAGCATAAGCCTTATAGCAGTTTCCGGGACGATATTTGTGGTTCTCAAGACCTTCCCTGGTCTGATATCTGCTATGGGCTTGCAGGGGACTTATGCTCTGTACTCTGGGATTATTACAGCGGGTTTGGTGATTGCTTGGTTCCTGCTGCCGGAGACGAGAGGCAAGACTCTGCAGCAGATCGAAGAATACTTCAAAGGCGAACCCCTTGTCCCGGTATATGACAAAGAATTAGAAACGCTTGGATCTGAAAAGAAGAAGATGCTTGTTTAAATAATTGTTTACTAGGTAGGAATTCCACTGGAAATAAAGAATGAATATGGCTAAATGAGGAAATAATTAAAATTTGTGGAGCGGGTAGCGGGGAATCAGAGATACAACAGCCGGTTTACACGATTTTAGACTTTATTGACATTCAAAGATTAAAAGGTACATACATTCGAACGGTTCCCGGACTGTTTAGGGTATTCAATCTAGGTTGAAGTACACTAAGACAGTGCTGGACTTTATTAGTACTAAGACACTTAAAAGACTCAACGAGGTGAGTGCTCAAAGCGTGCAAGGTACTATTTTCCCTAATGGCGGAATACAATAACTCGATGCGATGCTTCGGACGTCATGATTCTACGGGAAACAAACGATAGCGCGTTCTATTTTTTTTTTTTTTTTTTTTTAAGTGATAGGAGGCAAACGAGCAGGCGGATCACCTGATGGTAAGCGATTACCGCCGCCCATGGGCACCTGCAACACCAGAGGTGTTGTGAGTGCGTTGCCGGCCTTTAAGATGGGAGTACGCTCTTTTCTTGAAGGTTTGAAGGTCGTATCGGTCCGGAAATACCGCAGGCGACAATCCATTCCACAGATTAGCTGTGCGAGGCAGGAAGCTTCTGGAGAAGCGCACAGTTGAGGACTGCCAACCATCTAAGTGATGAGGATGGTAATGTTGTCGCGTTGGACGATGGCGAAAAGAAGCGGTAGGGATTAATCCGAACAATTCCTCGGAGCACTCCCCGTTATACATGCGATAGAAAATGCAGAGCGAAGCCACATCTCTACGCAGCGCCAAGGAGTCAAGCCGATCCGAAATATGCTGGCAGTCAACAATTCGAGTTGCTCGTCGTTGGATGCGGTCCAGAGGGAGAAGCTGGTATTGGGGTGCCCCTGCCCATAGATGAGAACAGTATTCCATGTGTGGGCGGACCTGCGATTTATAAAGCTGCAGGCGGTGGGCCGGTGTGAAATACTGTCTCGATCTGTTGAGCACACTGAGCTTTTTTGAGGCTAATTTGGCCTTACCCTCTAAATGCCCGCGGAACTGGACTTCACTCGAAATGTCGACGCCAAGGATTCCGATACTGACTGCGGCAGTCAGGGGAGTGGACAAACTTTAACTTTTTCGCGGTAAACGCGCAAACCTGTGTCTTGGTAGGGTTAAAACGGACTAAGTTAAGTCGACCCCATTCAGAGATTTCATTTAGGGAAGTCTCAATTTCAGACACAAGTTTGTTCCGGCTCTCGATGACAATTTCCCGAGAGATGTTGGTACGGCCGGTGTAAGAGGCATCACCTGTACTATCATCAGCATAACAATGAATACCGCTGATTTTCAGCATGTCATTAATATGCATAAGGAATAGCGTGGGTGATAGCACACAACCTCGAGGGACACCAGCATTTACAGACATGGAGTCGGAACATTCACCGTCAACTACGACCTTAATGCTTCTGTCTGCTAGAAAACTACTGACCCATACACATAATCTCTCAGGAAGCCCATAGGATGGTAGCTTCGAAAGAAGAGCTTTGTGTCAAACCCGATCAAAGGCCTTCGCTATATCCAAACTAACAGCCAATGCTTCACCCTTAGTCTCGATCGCCTGTGCCCATCGATGTGTCAGGTAGACTAGAAGATCACCAGCCGAGCGGCCTCTACGGAAGCCGTATTGTCGATCACTAAGCAACTGGTGGTCCTCTAGGTACCGAAGGAGCTGGCAGTTGATAATGGACTCCATTATCTTCGAGAGGAGGGAGGTAACAGCTATTGGCCTGTAGTTGGATGGATTTGAGCGGTCGCCTTTTTTAGGGATCGGATGCACTAAAGCTGACTTCCACGAGGTCGGGACTACGCCAGAAGAGTACGAGAGCCGAAAGAGACGCGTTAAGACCGGAGCCAACTCGGGAGCACACATCTTCAGCACAATCGCAGGGATACCGTCAGGCCCACTTGACTTATGAGTGACGAGGGAAAGAAGTGCTTTACGAATCGAGCTTTGGTTGAACCGGATATCCGGCATACAGCACACGCACCGCGGAATGGTCGGCGGCGCGCTTCCCCCGTCATCCAAAGTCGAGTTAGCCGCAAAGACTTTACCCAGAAGATCGGCTTTGTCTTTTGCGTCGTGGGCCAATGAATCGTTCTCCATGTGCAGAGGCGGAAAAGATGGCGTGCAGAAATTGCCCTGGATAGCTTTGGCAAGAGACCAGAATGCACGAGTTCCCGACGGGAGGCGTTCTAATTTCTCGCCAATTCTACCAATGTGCAGTGACTTTGCTCTGGCTATAACTCTTTTAAAGGACCTGGAGGCAAAGTTAAACTCCTTTTTTAATGCGCCAGTCTTTACATCCCGAACTGCCGCTGCGTCTACCCAGGCTTGGTGACGTTCATGCTTTTGGCGAGAGGCCTTTTTGCAGAAGCGACCAAACCAGGGTTGAGACTTGCCACCAACAGGGACTACAGAGGATGGAATGAAAAGCTCCATTCCCTGCAGTACCACGTCAGCAACAGAATCAGCAACGACGTTGGGATCATCCGGCGTGAAGCAAACCTGCCCCCAAGGGTAGGATGCAAAGAAGGACCGCATCTCGTCCCAATCTGCTGACCTATAGTGCCACACACGGCGGCCACAGGCAACTCGCCGACGCGGCGGGCACGCGAGTGGCACCGTACTCCGGATCAAGCAATGATCCGAAGAACCGAGTGGGGCTTCAACGGATACATGGTAGTCAACCGGATGAGAGGTCAGCAGAAGGTCCAACAAGGAAGGTTCCTGGCCTTCCACATCTGGGATTCGCGTAGGCGCAGTAACCAATTGTGTCAAGCCATATGCCAGAGCAAAGTCAAAAACAGATCTGCCCGCATGATCAGTCTTGCTAGAGCCGAGCCATTCGGCGTTGTGGACATTAAAATCGCAGTTCACCAAGTACAATGATCTCAGCGGATGGGATCTGCTGCTGCACAGAGTCTGCAGCCGTTTGGATCTGCTCAATGAGTCGGTCAGTTTCGGCATCACCACTATGGGACCTATATAGGCACGAATAGACACGGGGATGGTCAGCAATGTCTATACGCAGCCATAAGGTGGAGAGGTCCCTACCTTCAAGATTGCTGAGGCGACGAAAACTGATATCGTCTCTAACGTACACGCACACCCCAGCCCTGGGCGAAAAGGAGTGTTCCAGTCCATACCCTGGGTAGGAGAGGTAAGATGTGTCAGCTATCTGCGTCTCGGTCAAGAAAAGCAAGGCCGGCTTTGCAGTCTCGAGGTGTAGGTGGACTGCATTAAGATTGGAGTGTAAACCCCTGATGTTGCAGAAGTCCACGGCCAGCGTAGCAAGGGGTGCCGAAGCTGCCTTGCTCTTGCCTCGGGCAGATGGCAGATGAATGAGCGCGGTTTTGCCCCCCCCAGAGTACGACGTGGGGCGGCCTCGGCGTACACGCTTAGGTATAATGTTACCTGAGCGTGGAAGCCCAGTGAGGGATTCTCCAGCGCTAGTGCAGCTGGTACCCTCCTGGGGTAACCTCTTTAACTGCGCCATCATCATTAGAAGGGGGGGTTGGGGATGGAGCTCTGGGAACCTTACTCACCATCAGGAACACAACACTACAATACCTTCAGAATAGGCAGCAGTGCTATTATGGCTGTGGTCTTCTGTAAGGCGGAGGTACTCCCCCAGTCGGGCTGCTCCAGATTCAAGCGTGATGACATTACGCTATGCCCTACCTCTCTTAAAACCTCTGCCCTACCTCTCTATTTCGATGGCGGCGCCATCTAGGGGTGTTCGGCGTAGACGGAGCGTGTACATTGGCTTTAGTATGGGCGATGCGGTACTACTGGCGCCATCTAGCGGCATATGGTGTTACAGTCTCCCCCTCTGTCCACAAAGTCGACTCGACGAGTAGGACAGTAACAGTAGTCGTTGTTATTGTTTTGTCTTGCGGGGTCTACCACGGGGTCCAGCCACTTTCTTCTGTGTAACTGGTTGCTTCCTAGGTCGGCCCCTCTTCCTGATCGGTATAGTGGGCTCTGGTACCGTAGCGTTTTGAGATCGATATGGAGTTAGAGCTGACGCATGGTAGATGCCAACCGGAGCGTTAGATTCAGTGGTAGCGATCTGAAATGAGCTAGGGCCATGTCGACGCAAAATGACATATGGCCCATCGCGTCGTGGAGCGAACTTGGAAGTGAATCCCTGGTTGGATTTGCTTAATACATGGGTAGTAGCCAATACCAAGTCTCCAGGCTGATAGTTGGGACAAGCTTGCCTTTTCTGGTCGACGAGTTCTTTCCTTTTTTCTTCTTTCCCTTCTTGTATTTCTCGTGCTTTGACCAAGGTATCAGCCATTATTAGTAGGCGCGGAGTGATTTCATTGACGAAGTTTTCATTTCTCACTATCTCGCGAAGATCATGCTTTACATCATCCGGCGTCCTTAACTCGCGCCCGAACGTTAGAAAGGCAGGCGTGTAACCAGTAGTGCTCATCATAGCCGTATTCATCGCGAAACGGATACTAGGCAACCTTTCAGACCACGTCGTGTGGTTGTCTTCAACGAGTATAGCCAATTGTGTTTTCAAGTCTCGGTTTCGTAAACCACTGGCGTAAACCCATGCTTGATGTCAAGACAGTAGGTCAATTGTTGCATGACACTGCTGACAAATTGTGTGCCGTTGTCACTGATAAACCGGCGGGGCGTGCCATATCGCAATATAATCTCTTCTAGCAATATCTTCGCACATTCTTCTGCGGTGGCTCGCTCCAATGCGAATAATTCCACCCAACGCGAGGCAACATCTTCAACGATAAAGATCCAGGTATGGTTTCCTGCAGTCCGGGGTAAGGGTCCGAATAGATCGAAAGCTACCACCTCGAAGCGTTGATTATGAGCTGTGGTTTGGAGTAAGCCAGCGGGCTTCTGGTTAGAACATTTGTAACGTTGACACTGCAGGCAGTTGCGAATATAAGCCTCGATGTGCTTCCTCATCCCTCTCCAGAAGTAACGCTTTGCTATGCGTTCAAATGTCTTCTCTGCTCCATAATGACCAGCTATTGCTTCATCATGGTAAGCAGTGATAATATTTGTCTGTTCTTGTTTCGGAATGACTAACTGGCTTGTATCTACGTTAGAGTCTGGACTATAGCGATATAATAGGCCATTGTTCATATAGTAGCCTTTTCCACTCCAGTATCTGGCGTTTTCTTCGTCATTACTCTCTAAGCTGTTTACTATTTTCACTATATCTTCGTCCTTGTGTTGTTCTGTTCTTATGACTTCTTTGCTTTTTGCAGGCATATCCACAATTACCGTGCAGAGCCCACAGTTGCCTTCTGTTTCAGGGTCACAATTGGGACGAGACAAAGAGTCGGCAACAACATTCGTTCTCCCTGGGATATATTTTATGGTAATGTCGTAAGGCTGCAGAAGTAGAGCCCATCGAGCTAATCTCCCAGTTAGAGATTTCAAAGACATAAGCCACTTGAGTGCTTGATGATCCGTCATGACTATTATCTTACCTCCTTCGATGTAGCCTCGAAATTTGTTTACGGCCCAAACTACGGCTAGGGCCTCGCGTTCAGTCGTGGAGTAGTTACGCTCGGCTTTGGTCAGGAGGCGACTGGCGTACTCTACGGGATGCTCTGTCTCTCCCTCCCCCTGGACCAGAACTGCTCCGATTGCGTATCCGCTAGCGTCGGTCTTGATTGTATATGGCTTAGTGTAGTCCGCTTGGGTAAGGATTGGAGAAGACGCCAGAAGTTCACGAAGTTTGGCAAATGCTTCTGTTTGGGCTTCCTCCCATCTCCAGGCCGCGTTCTTTCTCGTCAAGCGCGTGAGTGGTTCAGTGACCTTAGCAAAATTCGGTATGAATCGCCTATACCAGGAGCACATCTGGACGAAAGACATCAAGTGCTTGAGATTTCGCGGGGGCCTCATATCCAGTATAGCGGCGACTTTCTCAGGGTCAGGCTGCAGTCCTTCAGCAGTGATGTAATGCCCTAAATACTTGACTTTCTGAAGGCAGAACTTACATTTCTCTCGATTTGCTGTCAAGTTGAACTCTTTAAGCTTGTCGAAAACATCTTGGAGTTCCTTAAGATGATCCTCAAACGTTGAGGACATGACAATCAAGTCGTCAAGATACGCCAATAGCTTAATGTGGCCCAGCGAAACGCGGAACTGGTCCATCATTCGCTGAAAAGTGGCGGGAGCATTGCGTAACCCGAAAGGCATTCTTGTGAAGCGATACATCCCGAAAGGACAGACAAAACTTGTTTTATCGCGATGCTCTTCCTTAACGCTTATTTGCCAGTATCCGGCGCGCAGGTCTATGGTGCTCATATAAGGTGTCGGTTTAGCATCGTGGAGCAAGTCATCAATCCTTGGCATCGGGTATGCGTCGCATGTTGTTACCGCATAGAGTTGCCGGTAGTCCACGCATACTCTTGTGCCACCGTTCTTCTTGGGTACCATCACGACGGGAGCGGCCCACGGAGACGAGCAAGGTTCAATCACCTTCTCTTCCAACATATTTGCTACCGCATTCGCTATCTCGCTCTTCGTGGGAGATAGACGATATGGTGGTACTGCGATTGGCTGGTTGTCCCCAGTCTCGATTCGGTGCTCAAAACCTCTCACGGGTTCTCCGTTGGGTACGAATATGCTTTGATTTCTGTCCAACAAATCTTCAAGAACTGCGACGTCCACTGATGAAATCGATGTAGATGGAAAGAGAGCCCTCTCAAGGTCATCCATGTCACCCTCTTCGTCGTAATCTTGCAGGGCGCGACTTGCGTCCTCGTACAGTGCGTTGAGTATTGGAGAATAGTTCCCAGGGTAGATGAAATGGCGCCTCTTCTTAGGTGGCGATGGTACGTCCACCTTGATGAGAGGACCGTATGGGCGCGCTGTGTTGCTCTCCTCAGGTAGTGATGGTGACATTGACAGTGACAGGTCATCATCGGGGGTAACAGCAGCCACCGCCACATTATCTCGAAATCGGACGAAACTCTCTTCGTATAGCTCGTATACTTGAGTAGGGTTGTCAAGGAAGTTCCAGGTGCACTGTGCCAAGCTAATATCTATGTGTGCGTCCTGAATAAAGCCTACTCCAAGGAGTGTTCGGTTCCTGCGAGACTCCGGAAGGACCAGCAGGGTGGTCACCACAGTGCGATCACAAACTTTGATAGGTGCCTGAGTGATTAACACATTTTGACGTCTGCGGACGCCATCTGCCAGGGTTACTCCAACTTCACATTCCTTGAACACATAGCCCTTCTTACGCAGCTCGCAATATAAGGAGTAGGAGGCGATACTTGATTTTGCGCACGTGTCTAAGTAAGCTACGCCGGCAACTCCTGCGATCTCTATGAAAATTACCGGCCTATCCCTGGCATCAATAGTCGTGTCCGTCGAACAAAAGCCAACCTCAGCTTGCGGGCGCTGCGACTTATTCGCGTGGCATGTGGTACAGTTGCTTCTTACCACGCCAGGGGTACCGCAACCATAGCATTTGAACTTAGGTCCCGAAGATGCCTGTACCGCTTCCTCCAACTTCGAAACTTGGGTGTTGGTCTTGGGGCGTTCCTTAGGCTCGTTATCCCTGCGAAGCTTTCTACAATCTTCCATTGAGTGCCCGAAACTAATACAGTACCGGCATTTTGTTTTTTTATTGAATTGAGGCCGGGTATCTTGTTTAGGGTCCGCTGACTTTGGTTCGGTCGCCTCGCCAGAGTCCTTTTCTTTTAACAGTAACTCCGCCGCTTTAGCTGACTTCAGGAGCTCTTTGAAATCCTTGATATCCTCTCGCGCAACCTTGTCCCTGATTTCAAGGCGCAGCAATCCATATATTATGTCTAGTTGCTGAAGTTCGGTATGCATGTGTGACGCACTTGGCAGCTGTGAGAAAAGCATCCGCTTGCGTCGCACGAAAGCCTCGGTCGTAGTCCCTGTGGTTTGTTTCTCTTGGGTGATGTCCATGTAGATTTGGTAAGGTTCGCGCATGGGTGCGAAGTTCTCGCGTAGGCGTGACTCAAAATCAGACCAAGTCGTCACATCGTTCTTCACGCCAAGCCACCATACCCCAGCTTCGCCTTTGAGTAAAATCGGCAATTCACTTAACGCTGTGACGTCACCGATGTCCGCTGTACGCTTGAAGATATTTATTGCTGTTAGGAATGCCTCGACCACCTCCGCATCCTTTTCACCGCTATAAGTATACCTGCAGGCGATAAAAGATCCCTTGGTCGGTTGTGAAGCAGCAGGCATACGTTCAAGGAACTGCGCGAACTGTTCTGCTGACAGCATTTTGGTAGGTCTTCTTTTGACTTTGATAGTAGTGATACGTCCAGATCGAGTAACAAACGTTGGGCTTCTTATCCCTGAAACCTGTCTTGCGCTCATTAAAATAGGTCTTGGGTCGTCTAGTGACTAAGTCGCGGCGCGTAGCTCGTAGCGTGTGACGTGTCAAAGCTCGTAGCGTGTGACGTCACGAAGCTCGTAGCGCGTAGCAAATTACGTCACGAAGACAGGCCGCACGGAGGGGCGCCAGTTGTGGAGCGGGTAGCGGGGAATCAGAGATACAGCAGCCGGTTTACACGATTTTAGACTTTATTGACATTCAAAGATTAAAAGGTACAGCAGACAGCATAAGTGCATGGTCATTCCAGAAACAGTATTGCTTGTCGCCGAATCCTACGCCATCTGACGTGTAATATAGTTATGGATGTTAATTTAAACCTCAGAGGATTAGCTAGATTTCACTAGATGGCGTTGTAAGCAATTTTTTGGCAAAAAAATAATTTACGTTTTTCTTGTCTGTGAAAACTGTATGACTGATTATTTTTAGATTATATTTATCAAGTCAACCGCGTTGCCAATTTTTTGTTTGTCACTACTCACTTTTTGTGGATTTATTATCTTTTTCTTATGTTTGTGTTCTGCGCCACGAGGAAATATCCAAACATTGAATAAATTACAAAAACACTAATTCCCACCATAACTTGGCTGGGCGCAGATTTGAACTCGAAACCTTCGAGTAATGGTATCTTAGGACGTCTTAATCCTGTCTAGTTACCATTGGGCCATTATGACAGTCGTAAAGTTGGTTGAAATTCGTCATCAGTTTCATTTTGTATGCAAATATTCGTCGCATCACAACTACGAATTATTGAGGAGGGTAGACTGTATTGTAATATATAACTACCATCCAATTTCTTATTGCATTTACTTTTTGTTCGTAGGTCGGCCATTTACGATTCGATTTCCTTCTATACAAACGTAGCAATGAGTACTCGATTGACCTAGTTAAAAGATCACAATTAATTGGTAAAATATAATGTAAACGTAAGTTGTGTTTATATATGTTTTGTAATAATAAATATATTTAGGTATACCTTAGTGCATACTTGTATCTTACATTTTTCTTATTGTGTATTTACGAATACAGTTGTTACAGCGAACAACGGTTATTTTATGGGCACGAGAGGAACGATGGTCTCATTGATACCGCGCATTATGAAGCTGTGAAGATGACCTAATTATGAATAAAATTTGTTTAAGCGGACAACCTACATTCCATTCCAAACAAGCGAATGCCCAGTTCGTGGTCTCTAACAGAAGCCCAGAAAACAAGGTTGTGATTTGGCCTATGATATTTAACTGTCTAAGTGAAGAGTGAAAAAGTGAAGTTTATTAAATCCAGTCAACACGGCCATTTAAGTTTATGGTGTAAAATTTAATACGCGTCGTGATAATGGTCGCGTAGTTTACCTACTAAAAAAAAAGTGAAGATGCTGTCGGCCAAACAGTGCGGATTACGTTAAGATTTATATATATATTTTATAAACCGGGTTATCCTAAATAAATTAAATATATATATATTGTTGCAGTAGGTAGGTAATTATGCCGTTTGCATTCTTTTTTGTATTCCTTTACTATTTAAAATGTGATATTATTGAACTTCTCAAACAAGTCTAAGTAACGGTGAAAGCCCAGATAAAATTATTAGGTATGATTATTTTCAAATCAATAACGCAATAATTCATGGTTTGAACGCTCACATATGGTATAGATAGTTATATTCACGTTCTGCTGTTTTGAATGTTAGATAACCCGGTTGTAAGTTTATATTGTCAATATTATATTTATTGGGGTGAAGCTTCAATCTTTTTCCAATTACGGAAATGAAACTTAAGCTATTACCTCAATAAAAATGTAACAAAGTTGCTAGGTGACTATTACTAGGTAGTATTATAAAATTGCTTTAACAGAACTGTAGTGAAGAAAATAAACATATTTCAACATAAAAAGCTGTTTTGATTAAGTATTTAATTTATGAATATTTCATTTTCTTCATGACTAATATTTGTATATTATAAAGAACTTTCATCTGTAGAAATACAAAAAATATACAAAAATTTAAAAACATAAACCGATAGCTTGGATTCGAACCTCGATCGTTTTGGGCTGCTGAGCCATGACCACATTTCTTGATCCATTGAGCTATCTCAACATTCTAGATACCTGTGGAAATATAGCATTCAGATACCCGTGGTATCGCACTTAAATACAGCTATTATAAATTAGCATTTAGTAGCCTTGTTAATGATTATAATAATAGGAGAACATTTCTGGTGATAACAGGGGTCCATTTATAGGTATTTAATGTGCCTAATAATAGCATGCTTATTTTCCCCGGTATGTCGCGGTAACGCCATCTAGTTTAATTATTGCGCACCACGGGCAACTATGTGAGCAGCAGACGTCAAACGATGCAAGCGAAACTGGGCCGTAAGGTGTCCATGCATTATTGCAGCCGATAGTACATACATTCGAACGGTTCCCGGACTGTTTAGGGTATTCAATCTAGGTTGAAGTACACTAAGACAGTGCTGGACTTTATTAGTACTAAGACACTTAAAAGACTCAACGAGGTGAGTGCTCAAAGCGTGCAAGGTACTATTTTCCCTAATGGCGGAATACAATAACTCCTGATGGTAATCTCACGCGCCCTGCTGGGGGCACGGAGAAGCCGGACGCAGCTGGCGCTGCTTTTAGCGGGATCGGGCGCCGTCCGCTACTACGGACGGGTGACTGTGGTGGGCGTGACGCCCGTCAGGTCCGGTGGTGTTGCGGGATCATCTGATTCGTCCGTCGGCGAGGTCAAGCCCTGCCGGGTGGGACTCCATTAGGAGAGGCCCGGCGAGCGACCTGCGAGCCGACGGCGCTGCAGGAACGTCCGCGGTCCGGTCCGGTGGGTCTCAGGGGGGGCTAGCCATACAGGTCAGCCAGCCCCCTGAGGATGATGGAGGAGGGATTCGCTCCTTCCTGCAGGGCGCCGAGGCAGCTCTGCAGGATTCGCATGCACTGCTCTATCTCTCTCTCCCTAATGCCATCTTGGCTTGCCGGTAGGGGGAGGGGAGTATAACTCGATGCGATGCTTCGGACGTCATGATTCTACGGGAAACAAACGATAGCGCGTTCTATTTCGATGGCGGCGCCATCTAGGGGTGTTCGGCGTAGACGGAGCGTGTACATTGGCTTTAGTATGGGCGATGCGGTACTACTGGCGCCATCTAGCGGCATATGGTGTTACAAATCTCTTAAAATCATTTATTTTTCCTACGTAGAAAGTCTCATTAGGTATGGCATAGAAGTATGGGGCAACAGCACTAGTGTCAACAAAATACTTCTCATACAATAAAAGTGCCTACGATTTATAGAAAGATGTTTCCCCGTTACGCATAGACCACTTTTCACGAAGCATTGTATCAATACGGTTATTGCACTGTATATTTATCAAATATCCATTTATGTTTACAAAAATAAAAGCTCTTACAAGACGGTTCAACAAACACAAAGTTACGCGCTTAGAAGAAATTCTGATCTGGCACTACCTAAGTCCAACTTCATTCAATACAAAAAGAGTATCAATTATGTAGCTGTTCAGATATACAATCATCTTCCAACTCACATAAAACAATTGGAAAAATTGAGCGTTTTCTCAAACCAACTGAAGACATACCTACTTAAGTCAGAGACCATTTTACAGCCTTAATGAATTTATTGCGAAATTATTGGACTGAGTATTGTTAGTTTATTATTGTATGTATAGTTGTTATGACATGTATCTATATATTTCTTGTTTTTTTACTTTGTGTGTGTGTGTTTTCATGTATACAATTTTTGCATGGTATTTATTATTTAATAAGGCAAAATAAATATCTGAATCTGAATCTGAATAAAAACCCAGGAGTGGTCAGGGGGGTAAAAGTCGAAAACAGGAGATTTGTATGAGTTAAATGAGAGATTAAAGCGTGACTAGAAATATGCTAGTGTCGCCATTGCGGGATTTCGATGGTACTACAAATTCTTACAGCTACTTGATAGTTACTAATAACTATATATATAAATAAGTGGTCGTCAATGGACTTTGCTATCTATGTAAACAAACCGCCATATTGAAATTTTCTCTGAATTATGAATTTAGTAGTGATGGGGAAGACTCTTACTGTACTCTTTTATGTCAAAACATATCGAATATTAAAATATAGAAAGTAAAAAACAAATAGGTATTTTTAGTTATTTTAACCACTTTTCCCAGTGATAAAACACTACGATTCTTTACCCACTTATAAAACTACCGTGTAGTGTAGGTACACAACCGTGATGGCAGGTAGAGAACGTGATTTGGGTAGTGTGTAGCGGCTTTACACTATCACCAACTTTAGTCACAACACTACCCATCATAGACAATTGTAAAGCTTAAAGAAACAAAATCGTCATTGCATTAGGGCACACTAACCTAACTTATGACTTTTGAATGATCCATGGAACATGGCGGATCGTGCTCCAGACATCTTTTTTTATTTTCTGCATCCTGCTGTTAGGATGAATGGCAAACGTGATGGATACAGTTAATGAAGAACTTTCCTGGAAATGCGAATAACCAATTCTTGGGCACCATTCAGCGGTTCGTGGTCGCGGCCGCCATTATGCTTTGTACTGCTCCAGCTATCACCCAGTGCATCGTGAAGGCCTTCCACCGTAAATCATGCTAATAATACTGTGTATTGTGAAATGTTTTTCTTATTCTGTACTTGTCTAAGGCAAAGGCCCTAGAGGCTGCCATTTCTCTTATAAATAAAATAAATAACCTAACTTTTGACACCATTTTAAACTTTTAATGAAATATCCAAGATTCAGTTATATAAGTATTTAGTGGTTTTGTATTTTACGGTAACGACCGGTTCAATAGTGTATATTAGTATGAGGGGTGTTTCATGAGGTGATGTGAAAATTAAAGGAAAACAGCAACAAACCAAAGAACGTCCTTTGTTTACATAGACAGCAAAGTCCATTGCCGATGATCTTATACATAGTTGCTTATCTCATCCTCACATAATAGGCATGATGCCTCATGTTCAAATTGATAACGTAGTGATGCCAAATGGACAGTAAACCATCAAATTATAGTAATAGTATAAATTATAAAAGATTAAAGTCATAAAAAGAAATGAACCTTGAATTTAGAAAATTATTCATTTTTTTATTGGGGTTCCCTCTATTTGGCATAACTTTAAAAAAATCTATATTTCTGCGAAAATATTGTTCGAGTATGCTTAGGTACTTATATGTTTTATGCGTGAACATGATTCCGAGCATCAAAATTATGCACTAAATAATATTCGGTTCGGACTATTGAAATTCGGCGTAATCGAAATATGCGAATCTCGTTTCTGCCAAAACAGTTTATGTGCAAACTCAGTTATGCCTACATAGATTATGCCAAATAGAATTCTTACTACAAAAATTATGCCACAACAGGGGGAACCTTTTATTGTCCAAGTGTAAATTTAAAGCTACCAATAGAATCCTTATACGCTTTTATAGAAACAAAATTGTATGACAACTATGTACTTAAACGCAGTATTTCGCGACGAAACTAAATTTACCTGATCTTCCATACAACGATACAACTACTTTGTGCTAACAAATGTCAGTTGTGATGTCATACTTGTCTGTCTATCTGTATCACATCACACATCATCAGCCTATATATGTCCCACTGCTGGGCACAGGCCTCCTCTCATGTATGAGTCTACCAGTATAGCTAATCATGAATTAAGTATTACGGATAAAGAGAGAGCTGATTGGTGCGGTCGGACTATAGTTACTATGTTTGGCAATGACATACTTTTAAATGAACGACGAAGCAAGTGCAACAATCGTGTGGAAAGTAATTGTCGTCACTTATGATAACTTATCACCTACTCTCCATTATCTAATCGTTGTATAAGGTAAACTTCCCAGTGCTCAACATGGACACTATGTCAAAATGACATGGCCTAAAGAATGAAGAAAAATCCTCTTATTTCGAATTTAACCCATATTGCTGTGACATAAAATGCCCATGTCATATACTAGTACCTACCGCCTCGTGCACTCTGACGTTTACCTTATAGGTGTTCCGGAACTCTAAACGGGGTTCCCAGAACTATGTGACCACACAAAGACGACATAACAGAAGGATATTTGAGGCTGCTTTGGCGCACATACCTAAAGCAGCACGGCTATCATAAGGCTGCCCGCGAGCTGTGATGAAACTAGTTTAAGTATAAACCTTGTTTACCCGCTCACTGGAATCAAAATTAAAAAAAAAGGTAGGCTTAATTGCTTTGGTTTTTTTATCAATGATTGTGGTGGTTAGAACAATAAAATAAAAATGTTCATAAATAAACTAAACAAATGTATGTAAACACATATAAAAAGGATTATCATCTGGGTCAGTCCATATCTCAGTATTTGGAGGACTATTTAACTCTAAAGATTGATATTATCTTGATATGACATTTATTTATTAAAATAGGCCGAAAAATTATAGTACCTACGCAGAAGAGGTAATAAACATAGACAATGACGAAAATTCAATTCAAATATCTCATAAATTTTACGAGGTACAACGCGAAGAGAAAACGCTTGAGGCTCGTAAATGACAGTAGTTTCATGGGAAGTTGCGTTTTAAGGAAAAGAGGCAGAGTATACCCCCCGCTTAAAATATATATATATTAGGGGACAATCCTACACAAATCGACCTAGTCCCAAACTATGCAAAGCTTGTACTGTGGGTACTACTTAGACGACGATAAACTTACACTTATATAGATAAACCGTATTTATTTTCTAAAGTATATACAAGATGATAACTATAACATTAACTAAATTAAATTAAAGCTAAGTCAAATCTAAAAAAGGCCCTCGAGGCATTGTACCGAGGATGCTGGCGGCATTTCCACGCTGAATTGCAATGCTGATGCGTTGCGCGAGAAAACCGCCAGCTCTTCGGTCACCAGTTACGTCAACCAGACGTTTCGCGATTTCCGCAAATAACTTTTGCGCACTGGGACCCCATGGACCGAGGGTCTCGACGCCAAAAGGTACAAAGTTGTACTCTCTGCCGAGGCCACTATATTTAATGCGTTTCAGATTTTCGGCATTTTCCGCCGCTGCACCCGCTTTAGAAGTAGTCCGTTGGAGGTGGGATGGTCTCTCCTCACTCCATCCGGTCTTTTGCCATCATCTCTGACAATGCCAGGCGGCTCAAGAAGAGCAGGCACATTGATGGTGGCAAGAGACCGGCGGATTATGTCATTAAGAGTCGCATGTCTTGCAAAGCGGCCTGCACTTTTTTGACAACATAGTCCGTGGTGACCCAGTCGGTCCACGTCTGTGCCACAAGGGCATATGTGTGGAGTGCATACCGTGACCCCAAGCCGTAGACCAGTCGCCAGACGAAGAGAGGTCGGATCCAGAAAGGTACCGGTATTTGGTGAAGGATGGGCATGCAGCCAGTGACCAGCCTCTCTGGCTCCAACCGCCAAAAGCCTCGCGCGTTCTGGACCTGAACTGCGGCTCAGAATCGATTTGAACGTTAAATCGAAATAAATATCGTCTCAGCTCCTTTGAGATTTTGGGTTGTCTGGAAAATCTTTACCCGGGCAAGCAATTTTAAAAGCATTCTTGGCATCCTCCAAGCCCGCAGTCTCATAGTCTGTGGACAAAGCCCTTAGGATATTACCTATGAGACGTGACGTGCTATGGGTGGACGACAAAAAAGCTGGCGAAGCAACACTCGAGATTTTGCGTATTCCTAAGCCGCCAAACCGAATTGGGAGGGATGCTTGTAACCCAAGATGATTCATTGAGTTGAATATTTAAAATCATTTCTAAACTAATTTTGACTAAATCGTCTATTGGTGAAAGCAAATTTTGATGTTTCCAAAAGGGGCAGCAGCGGAGTACATACGTGAATTTGGGGACAAAAAGGCAAAACTTTAAAATTACCAGAGCATAATGAGGACTGATTTCGAGTAAACAATTTGCATGACTTTGGAATTTAGAAATTGTGTTATTAATATAATCAGGAAAAGATTCTTCAAAAATGGGAGAACCTAGGAGGCAAAGTGACATTCTGTCTACAATTTTTATACTGGGTGTCAGATCATTGAATTTGAATTTTAAATCATCCAAATCGTAAGAAGTTTTATGAATAAAGAGTTCACATTTGCTAAAATTTAAATCTAAACCAATATTTTCAAAATTTGTTTTAATATCTGATAAGTCTGATATTACAGTGTCCACATCGCCTCCCAGGGTTCCGTCATCTAAATACCAAACGTTAAATTTTGATTTTAAATTTTGAATAATGGGATTTATAGCCAAGCTAAAAATTGCTGGCCCGAGGGGATCGCCCTGCTGACAGCCGACCTCCGAAGATAGTTCATGGGAACGGTAAATTAATTTGGAAGGGTCTGCATAGCAAAGGAGAAGGTATTGATATAGTTCCGGAATTTTGTTTTTAACTTCTGTCAGCATGGTATCCCTGTTTACTGAATTGAAAACATCCCTGACTCAGGAACAAATATTCGTGCTCATCACACAAATAAACGCCCTTACCGGGACTCGAACCCGAACTTGAAACTTTGGACACTTACAACATACACATACACATACATACATTCACGCCTTTATTCCCAAAAGGGGCAGGCAGAGCACATGAAACGTAAGTTCCAGCGCCACTTTTAGCATAAATGTGGGTATAAAATATCGACAAAATGTGATATTGCAGTGATAGGTTGCTAGCCCATCGCCCACAACACACTTTAACCCTACTCCCTTAGTCGACTTTTACGACACCCACGGGAAGAAAGGGGGTGGTGAAATTCTAACCCGACACCACACGGGTAACACTTACAACTTTGTGATTATTTATTGCCTTGAGTTACTTTATTCTCCATCCATATTTTTAACCTTTTTCGAGAAAACTCAACTTTATTGATTACCACCCCTATTCACAGAAGGGAATTGTTCACCTATAGGCAAACTATAGGCACGTCAGGTGAGAGGTTCCAAAGGCCCGCGAGGACGCGATCTTATCTTATCTTATCTTATCTAGATGAGGGCCCTTTCGGATGCACTTCGACCCAGTGGGATCTTTTGTGCATTTGCCGTCTCCTTGCCACTCCCAACCTCGCTCCAACCAATGCTTCAAGGACGCGATACTTCTTTTGATATATTTTTGAATCTATGGCCGAGACGGGCGCCGATAAGGTGCTTGCCTAGGGCGCTCTCGACAATGAACTCGCCGCTGCCATTCATCCGCGGGAGCTCTTGTACTACTCAAGTACTACTTCAGCAGGCGCCGGGTCCGGGTCACCCGATAAGGACACGACAAACTATAAATCACGTTGTCGTCCCGTGATTCGTCTACTTATTATTCACTCGAATTACAGACTCACAACGTTTCGGACTTGTCAAAACGATGGTATCCAACTTTGACAGATATTAACAACGAATGAAAGTTACCGTTTGATAACATTGTCGCTGATTCATTAGACAAATTGTCGGATTTCTACGTGTCAACTGTCCGCGATTTCGAGCAGCGGCATCGGTGCATTTCGTGGGTGCGTGAGGCCGCGCTCCGATCTCTTGCTCGAACTTCCAGGAACTTCCGGGTGGAGGGTAACTGCTCTGGTACGATTTCGGGCAGCAGCTGTGGTGTCTACGAGACTACGAGGGAGCGAGAAATAGGAGCATGGCTTCTCGCTCCAACAAAGACACTACACGCCTACTAAGTAGTATTGTTGGGTGCCTGTCGTATCGCATAATGTTAATCGTCCCAAAAATTTTTGGCCGAGAACGTTAGGCATAATGTTGAGTGGCATACTACTTATTTAGCCTACTTATTCATTTTTGCGCATACACATTTAAGGTGCAACGTCACTGACGAATTCCATACAATTTTCGTTCGGACTAGACGTATAATCTATCGATGTCAGGAACTTGAAATTGTGATATTTAGATAATATATGACCCTCTTCTCCCGCAGTTTGAATAAATACACGCAAAAACCAGTAATATTCAAACAATAGCCATTTGAAATTCATAAAATTTTACTCCGAGCCTTGTATGTGTGCGTGAGTTAGACACTGTCCGTGTAAATGACATGGCCGCGTCACAATGACAGCACGTTGCCTAAAACCTTCACTAGATGTCTTTAATATCAAACAAGATTAGTTAGATAGCGGAGTGAATAGTAGTAATTATAATCACCAGACGGTGACACCATCGTACAAACACTTTTAGTTTGTGGTGAAAGAGATAGCATTATTTTTATCTTGCTACGCTGCTCATTTTGGTAATGACGTAAGAGCAATGTCATTTGTTTTTGATAGACTGAATTTCAAGCAACAATGAATGAATTTCAATGCTTTGCTCTTTAGCCGTGATAGACCTACTTAAAGTCCACGGAACGATAACTATGCATAGGTACATTTTGCGTCTTATTAGAAAGAAGTAAGATCCAATATTGAAACGTAATCTGTGGTACCGAACGTATACATAATAGGTTTTGATCAAATGACATACATACATACATACATACATTCACGCCTTTATTCCTAAAAGGGGTAGGCAGAACACCTGAAACGTATGTTCCAGCGCCACTTAATGTTGGTATAAAATATCGACAAAATGTGATATTGCAGTGATAGGTTGCTAGCCCATCGCCCACATCACACTTCAACATTGGTCCTTTAGTCGACTTTTACGACACCCACGGGAAGAAAGGGGTGTTGTTGATCAAATGAACCGTTTGAATTTCCAACTTGCAGATTATAAGCAAGTTTCGATTGAGTGAATGTTACGTAATGTAGCATTAAATATAACAGACAATTATTAGGAGTGTAAGTAACTGATAA
The DNA here is from genome assembly GCA_945867215.1 of Epinotia demarniana. Classification (NCBI taxonomy): domain Eukaryota; kingdom Metazoa; phylum Arthropoda; class Insecta; order Lepidoptera; family Tortricidae; genus Epinotia; species Epinotia demarniana. The sequence continues at coordinate 1,484,278 of OX244281.1, forward strand.
ATTTAAACATTCGCTTTAGTCGACTGCACATCGATTGACAGTAAATTACCTACTGCAACCTATTTAGGAATCGACTGTTCAACTAGAATATTAGATTACCCCCAAAATGTAAATTAACTAAGTCACAATTTTTCTTCTTTACGAGTACAATGTTGTGAGGGTAGAATTATACACTCGTAGGCATTCTTCGGTGCAGGGACTGATGCCAGTTACGACCGGTGGTTAGGCAAAGTGGTTAGGGGACAGCATAACAGTGCCGCAACCAGTTAGAAATGTCCATTACCGGTATTTTTTTAAAGCCTTGTGATATCTTTTTAATACCGGTTTCAAACCGGTATTATTTCGATACTTACTTAGATATTTTTTTGTTCTTAAGCGGGTCGACCTTGCCCTCCACGCCGAAGCCGAAATATCGGTTACCTTTGTAACTTTTATGAAACCGTATTTACGGTACCGAAAAAAATGACATAAAATATAAAGCTGCAGCCAGCTATGTCCCGGAGAAACCCGATATATTTAATTAATTATGCTATTATTAACATACTAGGTACAGATAGGGAATGCAAACCACCATCATGGAATCCCGAAATCCCGGAATCTCCTACCGATTTTTCCAATATTCTAATACCAGAATTTAAAAGGACCAATGTCGAAACAAGTGTATTATTATTATTTTTATCCTGCTAGTATTGTAAATGCGAAAGTTTAGATGTTTATATGTATAAATATTTGAATGTTTAGATGTTTGGATGTTCGTAACTCAATCACGCTTTAACTGCGCAACCTTATTGCCTGCCTAACCTCTTAAAGCCCATGGGCCTACTCATGGGACTTATTCTGTCGAAGGCATTTAAATTATATTCAACTGGAATAGAGCTGAATTTGTTTTGTTTCGGGCACTTTTCAAAACAAACGAAAGTCAATTCTATTTCCAACACAATGCGATTCCAATTCCAGTGCCAATTTGTAATATATGCTGAGCCTTAGGAGGAGCCTAGATTAAAATATAGGACATTTTTTTAATCCCAGGTTCATGCAGACGAAACTGTGAGTGGAATCTAGTTTTTAATAAAAAAAAAATTGACATGCATTTGTAAAAAAAGGAACGCATAATCTAATGTAGTTAAATTTATTTGTTACTTGTTATTGTCTGTCCTACGTAATTTTTCTACTGAAGAATAATCGCTTTTCCACTCTATTGTTGCTGGTGGTAGGAGCACTATTTGAACTGTTAGAAGGTAAAATAGGCTTCCGCTAGAATGGGTAACTTCTATGAATGAACGTAGAACACTGTAAATGGGGAATGTAGGAAAAAAATGATTTATTGATTTTTTTTCTGCTAAGTTTTTTCTTTTTTCTCAAAAAAACGTAGTTTTTAGGGTTGTTAACTGATTACACAAACGTTCCTGAAATAAAACTTTAAGTACTAAACCTTTGGTTGTAAACATGAATGTTAAAAAAATATTATGCATCTAAAAAAATAAACTGTTACTACTATCGGTTCAGGGAGGGCACTAATTCTATTGTATAGACAGTTTCCAAATTTACAATGACTCCCTGAACAGATAAAAGCAGTGGTCGAAAACAGCCCCATAGGTATTTTTAAGTAAATAGGTTGGTTTTGCTGTGAGAGATGAGTGTTTAATTTTATATTAGGTTATATACCACTAGTAATGTTTGGACAAAAAAATAAGGTGTAAAACTTCCAATAATGTAAATCCTAAACACAAAAACACAAATGTATTGTTTACACTTTTAATTTCAGACTTATTTTACAAGAAAAAGTGAACTTTATAGTGCTTTATTTTAGCATTACAAAGAAGGATAAAGCACAAAGCACGAGGTCTTTTATATAAGACACTTTATGCCACACAGCTGTGTTGTTCCACATACAAGTGTTTTTATTATTTATATCTAAATAGTACTTACAACAATCAATATATTTATTTTGAATGTATTTATTATTTAACTCTATAATTTTAAATTTCCTTATTCAGTTCTCGAAAAGTTGCTTAAATAAAAAACCTAAAGAAGAAGAGGTTTGAAACGATCGGTTCGTATTTTTCGCTATCGAAATTGTCGAAATTGAAAATCGTATCACGTTCTTTTTCTTGTTTTCTTGCTAATCAACAAATTATTGAATTCAGATCACGAGATTATTAAACGAGTATCTATTTGTTAATTAATATTAAGATTTTATTTTTCGCTGTGTGTGGTGGTGTGCGGACTGCGATGGAGCTACCAGAGGCAGGCCTAAGTGGCTTGCAAAAAAGACCGACTCGTTCTCTCCCGAACGTTTTGCCTTCAACAAAAGCAAAGAGGCAGAAACAAAGTCCATTATCAACAAATGAGAAACGTTGGTGTTCAAAATTTACAAGTTGGTGTGTGAACTTTGCAGCAATAATGAATTTCCGTGTAACAAACCGTGTCTGTTCAATATTTATCCCAAGCAGAAAAGGTTGACGACAACTTCTTCTCTGTTTAGCGCATTTCTAATCCTAAAAAAATGCACTATAATTTGCAACCAAATCTTGATAGGTATTATTATCGAAGCCCCGGTAATCTCGGTATTGAGGTCCAATATCAAAATTCAATGCTACCAGCATTGAGGATCATCTGATATTGAAGGTATATATCTATTTCGTTTTTGACGATTATAATAATGAATTCGTGTAAATTGGCATAGTAAATAATATATCAGTTTATATTACGCTCCACTGCTTGGCACAGATCTCCTCTCATGGACGAGAATTAAATGAAAAAGATAACGGTATCATAATTATACCGGTTTGGAAAAGGAATTATAAAAGTTTCAGTAAAATTAAAAATAAATACCGGTAACCGATATGTATTTCTACACGGTTCCGGATCCGGTACCGTTACGTTGGCGGCGCGGCTAACCTTTACAATATAACGCTATTGTAATGGAATACCGATTCCATACCGGTATAACGTAACCGAAATCAGTCCATGCTCGTAAGTCAGCCTTTGAAAACAAAAGTGTTCGCCAATTGTTAAAAACTGAATCGATAACAATATCCATATACTTAATTGAACGAGCGAGCGAGACGAACGAAGATTTTCATTTCAGCTAGGCAATTATTCCAGATTTCCAGATTCGCGTTTAAAAGATCTTTACTTTACGCAAGTTGTTTGCTAGCAGAGCCGTAAATTTTTAGTGTTTCTGTTCTCGATGTTCGTCTGTTTATATATATACATATATATTGTATGAAGGTATTTATATGTATTTTATTTATTTGTCTATTGTCGTTATTTATTATGTATGTATAACCACTGTGTGTTTATATCTGTAGTTGCACCGACCAAAATTTGTCTGCTTTGCCCAAATGTTGACTGATAAATGCTTACGGCTTTAAGTCCGCCTTTTGTACGATAAGTTGTTCTTTTGTTCAAATCAAAGATTAAATAAATAAATATTCTTTCGTATGTCCGGCTGTCTAGACTTCTCCTCTATATGTCGTAGGTAGCTATATTTCTCAACCGATTCTCGGGAAATTTTGTGAGCTGATTTGAAGATTATACAGAGTGACATTCAATCCGAAACTATAAGGGACACGGAAATTTGCTCTAAGGAGTCACCCAGACCGATTTTAGAAAGAATAAAAACTGCATTTAACTTAGTACGCAGTCAAATCTGTCTAAAAATCCGAGTTCGTTTTTTGCGTATAAAGTTAGCTTAGGCATAGTAAGTATACCTAAGTATACTTACTATGCCTAAGCACGGCTATGTCCCCCCAGTAAGCATCACCAGTGAAAGATTTTTTATAATCGGATAAGTGGTTTCGGAGGTTATACCGTACATACAAACATACAAATAAATAACACTTTACAATAATCGTTCCGGTAGCATAGTGGTTCAGGCATGCGACTGTCAAACGGCGGTCGTGGGTTCGACAGATAAGTTTCATCTCATATTCACCTAAACAAGACATTCAATAATTTTGTAAGCAAATGCCCATAACCCAACCATTGAAGATTAGTAATGAATGAGTGAAAGCATCATAAACGTATAGAAACGTAAACGCGTGAAAAAGTTGAATTCGAATTTTGAATTTTGACGTTCATCGAAAACAGTACCATATTGTCAAATGATATATTTCTCTCTTTCTGATGCGGTCTAGGTCCAGATTCGAGAGACTGGCCACTAAGAGTTTTGATATACAAACTCGCCAATTATTCACAAAGCTTACTAAATTCGTCCGTCCGGTAACGCAAAATTGTTACCAACTTTGAGGTCATTATTTTAGACGCGAGTCACGGGCGAATACAAAACATTTTGTGAATAATACGTAGCCTCTCTGATTGTAATTATGTAGTACCGCAACTGCGGGTGAATATGGATATAACAAATCAAAGTACCATTATACTTCCTAAGTATAGATACCTTATTCCTTATAACGTTAGATTTTTGTAAGGAAAAATACCTCTTTTATCTTCCTTTATAAATATTGTACTTACTAGTGTTATTTCGATTATTTAATGTGTTTCAAATGGAACAGTGTAAATGTTTTTGTTTATCAAAATAGTTTTCATGACGCGAATGACTTGAAGATTTACGCACGATTTGTCTAATATCATGTGGAATAAAGGTAGTACTTTGATTTTTCAACAGTAAACCTACGGATACTCATGAATCATGATTTTCCAATTAAATGAAGGCATAACATCTTTTTAAATGAAATACCTATGCATCATAATATTTACGTAGTATGTAACATGACAGAATAGGTCCGCCAAAAATATAGGGGGTTTTGTGGATAATCTAGATACAAATCATGCTTATCAAGAAAACTTAAACAAGTTAAATATGAAAAAAAAATTTTTTGCACATTACAAGTAAATCTAAGTTAGTTTAGACGGTCATATTGGTTTAGAAATCCAAATTGAAAAACAAAAAAGATGTACGTTCATCGGGATTTGAACCCGGTTCAACGATGGCATTACAGACAGATTTAAGCAAAAGTGTATAACACTGCGCTACCGCATGACATTAGGTAACGAGTGAAAAAGTCAGATGCATTCGTCGTAATTCTAGAGTGCCAGACACAAGTACATTTAGTTTCGCTATTTCCTAATAGAGGCGCTACTGTAGATTTAGTTTTGCGCCCTCTAGTTTGATTTATGCAAAATGTTTGACAATGACAAACTTCGAAGTGACATTTAGCTACGTTAGTCTGCGTAAATTCACGAAAAAGCACTTTTATGCATATTTTCGGACTACATTTTAAAAAGAAACATTGTTTAGTGCAGATTGATTGCGATTCATACGTAGCAAGCTCTTCGGCTTCCGCAGTTTGAAACATATGTTGGTACTCGTCACGGTTTTGCGTAAAACGATGAGCAACCATCGAAATTATATATCGCGACATCTGTTAGCAACAGCTCGACAGGAACCAGTGACGTTGAACCTTAAAAGTTCTAAAGTATTTTCATCCTGATATTGATTACTCGAACATCGAATTACCTAAAAAGTAATAGTCCTAATTTTCATCCTCATAGTAATTATTTTGCCTATTATTAAATTAGCTAGACCAACTAAGATACTATTTTTTCCTAAATTTTATACTATTTTAAACTCTGAGCAGACCCGACCTACATCTAGATAAATAAGATAGGTTCGTTAGTTGCCTTTTGTCCCTCAGAGCAGAAATAGGGGCTCCGCGAAGCGGGTCTCCGTCGACATGAGGGCGGGTCATAGGTTATTCAAGTATTAGGCAATTTTCAGCATTGCCAACCTTCATGTAGAGGAATTACATAGATTCGTTACTTGCCTTTTGTCCCTCAGAGCAGGAATAGGGGCCCCGCGAAGCGGGGATCCGTCGACATGAGGGCGGGTCATAAGTAATTTAAGTAATAGGCAATTCATTTAGATTATGCACAACATTTTTAGAACATTAAATATTATAATATTATAATATTATCAAAGTTAGGCACATCAATCACTCTGAAAAAAAAACTACGACACAATAAATATCGGACAATAAATATTTAGGACAATCGATATTAGGAACAACAATTTCGGCAAATAAAAAATATGCACAACAATGTTTATGCCATACGTTATTCGGCATAAAGTTGGTATGCGACAAAATAGTTTTTAGTTGTTTACCAACAATTTTATGCCACCCGATATAGACCCAGTATTGTTACTATGACTGCGGTCTTATGTAAGGACGATTTATGAAAACATTCGACTCCAGAAAAATCACACGCGGTGCGCAAGCGCGGCCTTGGCTGTGAAAGCGAGCGCGGATGATGACATTTTATTATCAAACCAAGACGACTAGTCAGATAGGCTCCCAGATACGTTACACTATCAAAACTGTTTCACGGAGATGATAGTAGTAAGACAAATATTATTCTAAGTTTAGTAGAAAATCTGGAGCCATTCACAGCCAAGGCCGCGCTTGCGCACCGCGTGTGATTTTTCTGGAGTCGAATGTTTTCATAAATCGTCATTACATAAGACCGCAGTCATAGTAAGTTTTTCTCACCAATTTTGATAGCCTGTGTTATTTTGATACTTCCTCCTAAAAAATCTGAAGTTTATTATTTGATAATGATAAGCGAAGTTTGACTTTTGCGTCGAAGCTATTGATACATTTCAATTTCAAGATTAAACCAGAACAGAATTAAAGAAGAAGAAGAAATGGCGGAGAAAAGGAGGTGTTCTCCATTTATGATACAAGTGAGTTCCTAACATGTATGATCAAGGGCACCAATATATATACACCACAAAGTCTCAGAAATATCTATGCAGACTTTATTTCTTTCACCAATAAGGTTGTAGTACCTATACATATTTATGAAACTTTTAGTAAATATATATTAGTGCCCTGGACTGTAGGTGCTGTGTTCTTTGTGGTGGCAATCCAGGATTTCTTAAAACCTTGAATCCTGAAGAGAAAAACGATAAATTCTACTGCGATGACCGACATCGACATCTTAAACTGGTAAACGATAAAAAGGCTCTAATGTCTAAACTTCACCCTGGGCCATGATGCACGCACGATTGTCTGGAGAATAATTATAATCGTCAATGATTGTATGTAGTTTTGCGCGTAGTGCAATAGTAAGTATTTGCACCCGGCGGGGACCATCACCCTCGCTTTAGATTAGTGTTGTCTTAAAGGGCCTCTCCGCTGTTGGCTTCGGCCGGTACGGTCCGGGGCCCCATTGGTACCGAGATGTGGCAAAGACGTACATAATAATAACTAGTGGCTCTGTGACCTGTAGACCTCGCGGGTTTGTTTCAAAACGGTTGAATTGAAATCGTGGTCATTATCAAAAACACGTCGAAATGTCGAGGTAATTAAATAAACACCTTTTTGAACACGATTAAGTCCGATTTTGTTATAATAATGTGTAAAAACCTAAAAACCGTAGCCATCTGAAAAAAAAACGAAAATTTAATAATTTTACATTCGGACATCCAAACATACGAAAGATGGGAAGGCCTGCAACGCACTCACAACACCTCTGGTGTTGCAGCTGTCCATGGGCGGCGGTAATCGCTTACTATCAGGTGATCCGTCTGCTCGTTTGCCTCCTATAACACAAAAAAAAATGGATTTTTGGTCAAGCTGGAACGGACCGACTTCGGTCAATAATCTCAAATGTCTCGATTGGTTTGTTCCGCCAATCTGCTTGGTCTCTTTTCCTCTTCAACTCGTAGAAAAAGAAGTTTCATGACCCTGATTCTGGTTAAACGATCAAAATTAAAGGGTTCCAGAATTAAGTCTCTCAGTCTTTGAACTCGTGAAAGTGCAACATATGAGCAACCCACAGCAAGTTCTCTAGACCCAAGGTCAACCACTACCCTCAATTGGTAACGTCAAGCCCTGCGACTTATGAATGGTGACTGCCCATGCTAATACAAGCGGAAACAGACTTCTAGAACACGCGAGCTCCTTGGAACGCCAAGTTCTCGTGACAGCGGCGATAGGCACTGATCCCATTATGGTTGGGCCATTGTAGTTGTCAGCGGGTGGTGCACGAGTAGGTGGATACACCATGGGAAACGAAGAGAAAAATACTCCCCGTCCCGTTTCCAGACGCCCACCGTCATCCCTTGAGTGGTAAAAGTAAACCTCCATCTGCGTCGGTAAAGGCCTCTCGTAAGCCCATCAAAGCCTCATTCTGTAATGTACCATCTCCATAGGATTTGGTAATTTCATCTGCCTAATCACATTTTTCTACATTGAATACCTTGGTCCTTGCCTAAGATATCAATGGGAGATAATAAATTGTCGGAATTTAGCCATTCGTGCTCTGCATCGGCTGCATCTTTAGTAGACATGACCTATAATAGATGTCGCCGGATGTAAATAAACCATCCACATCAAAATTATCAAAATCCATGCCAAGAGACGTTACCTACCTTAAATTACCGCTGCAACAGCCATCGCGAAACATTGCTGCTGCGGTTGGCGGAAAACGTTAGAAAATGGACTAAGTTTCCCTCGTTTTGATATGAAATTCATTTTGTTAAGCAGATAAATTAACCAAATTACGTATTAGCTCTGTTCCCTGAATATTTTAAACTAGCTTTTGCCTGCGACTTCGTCCGCGTAGAACTTGAGAAAAATATTTGTATATATTTTTTTAGGTGTAACCTTTATTACTTATCGCTGTCCCAAACAACCTTCTACCATTTTAAGGGATGATTTTCGAGATAAAAACTATCCTAAATACTTACAAGTAATATGTTCATGTAATTCCGTTCTGGGTTTAGGCGTAAAAGGTTTAAATTGCTAATGCTTAATTGAAATGTTAGTTATTTAAAATGTGCACACGTTTTTAACTACTTAAATTCTTTGTTTTTCAAAATGTATTAAAAAAAAAATTATATCTACATTACCTACAGATATTTTTTTTGTCTAAATCCGTTTAGTAGTTTTAATTACGTTAGGCCGGGGTGCCTATAAGGTTTTGGAAGTAAAATTATCATATGACACTATTTAGGTATGCATGTAACACCCTCGACCTCATCATCACTCTCTACTGGCACATATCCCAAGCAATGGAAGATTTCGCGGGTAAGGCCGATACCGAAGTCTAGGGATAGAGACAATGTTGAAAGTTATAGGCCAATAGCAGTACTTTCTACTCTTGCTAAGCTGTTCGAATCAATTCTTCACCGGACACTATCCGCGCACTTAAAACCTTTTTTGTGTGACTCTCAGCATGGGTTTAGAAAACATCGCTCGGTTGATACTAACCTGCTGATTCTGACTGACACCATCTCTGAATATCTCGACAAAGGTGTCCAGGTCGATGTCGTCTATTTCGACTTTCAAAAGGCGTTCGATCGTGTAGATAATGATGTTCTTCTCCTTAAGCTTGGCAACATTGGTCTTGGTCCAAATTTGCTCAAATTCTTTGCTAGTTATCTACGCGATCGACAACAATACGTTCAGCATGGTCACTTTGTGTCACCTCCCTATCAGACCCGATCTGGTGTTAGTCAGGGCTCGATACTCGGGCCTTTGCTATTTGGGGTCATGGTTAACGACCTGGAATCTGTGGTTGTGAACGCAAAGTGTCTTCTCTACGCCGATGATTTGAAACTAGTTTACGGAATAAAGAATGTCACTGATTGCGAGCAGCTTCAAGGGGACATTGCAGCAATGTTCCGGTGGAGCACTGAAAACAGGTTAACTTTCAACGTGTCTAAGTGCTGTGTGTGCACTTTTAGTCGCGCATGTGTCCCTTTATATGCACAATATTTGCTTGGTCTGGAGCAAATTAACAGGGTTTACTCTATTAAGGACTTGGGAGTAGTTTTCGATCCGCGGTTAACCTTCCACGGGCATATTAGGGCTCTGGTGGCCGATACTTACCGTAGGTTAGGTTTTGTTATGCGTAACGCGAGAGATTTTAATGACTTCGGGGCTATAAAGCTGCTATATAACGCTCTGGTGAGAAGTAAATTGGAGACATCGGCTATCATTTGGAACCCTTGCGAGGTATCTTACTGTTTGCTCTTGGAAAAAGTCCAAAAAACATTTTTGAGGTTTTTATACAAGAAAGTTTACGGATTTTATCCCTACTTATACCCCACAAAGTTTCTCCTTGGATGTCTGGGCTTCCATTCCCTAGAAGTAAGGCGCAACTTCAGTCTGCTGACTACTGTCTGCCGTGTGCTGCGGCGAGAGTCAGATTGCCTAGGACTGGTACAAAATGTAGTAAGGTTGCACGTTCCAGATGTTCCTCGAATAACCCTTAGACCCCGTACGCGCGTGTTGTTGGCTGTGCCAGCAGCTCGTACCGTGTCACACAGGAACTCTCCACTTCTCCGCGCCTTGACGCTGCTTAATGCGCTTCAGGCGTCAACACCAGAATGTGATATTTTTGCATGGCGATGGATGGCTGTGTGTTGTGCGTGCCTGAAGTATTGTGAGTTGATGGATAATAGAATGACTAGTGTCCCTACCTGATTGTTACCTTGTTTTAATTTAGTTTCACAGTGTATTAGGTTAAGTCTGTAATGCTGTGTAATATATTTACAATAAATAAAAATAAAAATAAAAAAAAATCACTTACCATCAGGTGAGATAGTGGTCAAATGCGTACCTATACGTAATAAAATAAAATAAAATATTTTGATTAGCCAAAATTATTTTCTCAACAAAACGATCCGCAGTTTTAATCTAACATTACCTTTTCTTCGGTTTGTGAGCATCGCAGTTCTAACCTAACCTACTTTTCTGCTAGCTGTAGGATTATGTATTCTAAATTAATGGCTTACCAATTAATACATATGTCTGACCGAAGAACTCCCTTAATTCAAAAAATACTTGTTCCCCATACTTTCAACCCTTTAAACCTCCAATCTTAGAGGAAGAATATAAAAAACGCAGTAATTTGTTTTCTAGTCCCAAACTGACAGTACCCTTATTTTAAAATTGTCTTATTCCCCGTATAAATTTCCAACTCTTTACTGCCCCTTTAGAGGATGAATGTCTTTGGACACCCAATATTTTTTTCTTGTCTTCTCAGAAATAGCCTAAACCCGAAGTTACCAATCTCTTACTTTAAAAATGTCTTGCTCATCATAAAGACTTATAACCCCTTAAGGAATTCATTTAAAAAAACACTGAAATCAGATTTCTAGTTTTTAAACAAACTGTCTCAAACCGATGTTGCAAATCTCTTAATTTAAAAATGTCTTGGTGTCTATACAAACGTTTTACCCCCTTTTAACCGACAAGAGGATAATTTTTAAATTGATGATGATGATTATGAGGAGATAAATAAATAAAAACCGGTCAAGTGTGAGTCGGACTCGCGCACTAAGGGAAATTTCACCTGTCTAGCTATCATATATTATTTTATATTGTTTTTAGTATTTGTTGTTACAACGGCAACAGAAATACATAAATTGTGAAAATTTTAACTGTCTAGCTATCGCGGTTCTTGAAATACAGCCTGAAAAAAAAAACGTTTGTTGTATGGGAGCCTCCCTTCAATATTTATTTTATTTAGTGGGTGGTGGCGTCTTCTGACAGACAGACGGACAGACAGCGAAGTGTTAGTAATAGGGTCCCGTTTTTACCCTTTGGGTACGGAACCCTAAAAAACGCTGAGTTTGGTTTTGAAGTATTTTAGCATACAGGCTACAAATCTCTTACTTAAAATATTTCTTGCTGTCAATACAAACTTTTCACCCTTAGGGGTGGATTTTTCCAAAACATTTAAAGCTCTTTTTTGTATTCAATATGTAAGTCTACAAAGTTTCAAGTTTCAAGCTCAAAAGGAAAAGTTTCCCTTGTACAAATTTTGCACCCCTAGTTAACCCCCTCAGGGGTGGAATTTTTTAAAACGCTGATAGTTCTTCTTTTGTATTCTAATAAGTAATCTTTCTACAAAGTTTCAAGTCTTTTGTTCAAAAAAGTAATGTTTCCCCCATGCAGACATTGCATCCCTATTAAACCCCTTAGGGGTGGAACTTTCTAAATCGCAGAAAGTACTTTTTTGTATTTTAATAAGTAATCTTTCTACAAAGTTTTAAGTCTCTAGTTCAAAAAATAATGTTTCGCCCATACAAACATCGCACCCCTATTTAACCTCCTTAGGGGTAGAATTTTCGAAAACGCTGGAAGTGCTTTTTTGTATCTTAATAAGTAACCTTTCTACAAAGTTTCAAGTCTCTAGTTCAAAAAATAATATATTCCCCATACAAACATTGCACCCCTAGTTAACCCGCTTAGGGGTGAGTTTTTTCTAAACCCTTAAATTACTTTTCTTTTATTTTAATAAGGAGTCTATACACAAAGTTTCAAGTATCTCACTTAAAATTTTACTCCATCCCCATATAAACTTTCACCCCCCTTTTTACCCCTTTAAGGGTAGAATTTTCAAAAATCCCTTCTTAGTGGGTACTTTCGTTATATAACCTACCTGTTCTGATAAAATCAGCTTTCTAGGTTCAACGGTTTGGGCTGGGCGTTGATTTAAGTGAGTGAGTGAGTGAGTGAGTGAGTGAGTGAGTCAGTCAGGACTTTTACGTTTATATATTTAGATATTCCAACCACTAAGCACCAAAGTCCTTCTATAAAATTCAAAATCATTTACCTAGATAAATCCAAATAATATAAACATTCCAAAGTTTTGAATTATTCGAAATTTAAAAATGGAACGCAAAATTTGTTGATTTAGGGCGGGTTGCACCGACTTACGATTACAGACCGATCAACGTTAAATATGACGCTGGCAGCTGTCAGTCCATAGAAACTTGTCAAACGTTATATTCATACATTCAGATTTTAACGAACACCGCTTACGATTACAGACGGTTTGGTGCAACTCACCCTTAGAGATTATTTATTTGAAATTCGAACATAGGAAACCGTCATCATAACGAATGCCTTAGTTCACATTCGAACTAATTACAATTTTTTGCCGTTGCAACCTCAGATTTTATGCACTTAGGTACTAATTGCAACGACTTTTTCCGAAAAGTTAGTACGACTGGGCTCTAAGGCATGGAAATCAGAGTTCAAGATACAGTGGACGGAACATAAAATTTGTGTTAAGTCGGTAGTCAACGCTCACCCCTTTCTTGTAATTTTTCGGTTTTCAACCCATATCTCCGCCATTTTTCAAAATTTCGAAAATCTGCCTCGACAAAAAAAAACTGTATACTTACCGAACCTACGCACAAAATTTCATGAGAATCGGTTGAGAAATGTGAGCTCTAGGCGAGAACAGCCGGAAATCTTAAGGCACTGGCCCCACCGCGAGCTAGTAAGCTATGAGCTATCGGCTATAAACACGAACAAAAGATAAGCACTCCCGTGTAAATAAAAGAGACACGGCGATATTTATAGTTACTCGCCCAGCGGTGAGCTATAAATATCGCGATAGCTTACTAGCTCGCGGTGGGACCAGTGCCTATCATCCGGACATGAGGAAAAATGATTTTTCGTCCAAGCTGAAGCATATTACTACGAAGCCTTTATCTGTACGTAATCTTTGTTCTCTTATCACCAAGGCTGGTTTTAAGCCAACGATACATTAGGGGAGAAATGTCCCACGACACGTATCGCCAGATTCGCCAGCGAGGTCAGGTGAAGTAGCGCGACGTTGCCGGACTTCGCTCGACATGTCTGGCAACATCGCGCGACACGTGTCGCTAGCGAAGTCGGGTGAAGTAGCGCGACGTTGCCGGACTTCGCTCGACATGTCTGGCTAGATCGCGCGACACGTGTCGCCAGCGACGTCGGTCGAAGTAGCGCGACGTTGCCCGACTTTGCTCGACATGCCGGCCAACATCGCGCGACACGTGTCGCCAGCGACGTCGGGTAAAGTTGCGCGACGTTGCCGGACTTCGCTCGACATGTCTGGCTAGATCGCGTGACCCGTGTCGCCAGCGACGTCGGGTGAAGTAGCGCGACGTGGCCGGACTTCGCTCGACATGTCTGGCTACATCGCGCGACACGTGTCGGCAGCGACGTCGGGTGAAGTAGCGCGACGTTGCCCTACTTCGCTCGACATGTCTGGCTAGATCGCGTGACCCGTGTCGCCAGCGACGTCGGGTGAAGTAGCGCGACGTGGCCGGACTTCGCTCGACATGTCTGGCTACATCGCGCGACACGTGTCGGCAGCGACGTCGGGTGAAGTAGCGTGACGTTGCCGGACTTCGCTCGACATGTTGGGCTACATCGCGCGACACGTGTCGGCAGCGACGTCGGGTGAAGTAGCACGACGTTGCCCGCCTTCGCTCGACATGTCTGCCAACATCGCGCGACACGTGTTGCCAGCGACGTCAGGTGAAGTAGCGTGACGTTGCCGGACTTCGCTCGCCATGTCTGGCTAGATCGCGCGACACGCGTCGCCAGCGACGTCGGGTAAAGTTGCGCGACGTTGCCGGACTTCGCTCGACATGTCTGGCTAGATCGCGCGACACGTGTCGCCAGCGACGTCGGGTGAAGAAGCGCGACGTTGCCGGACTTCGCTCGACATGTCTGGCAACATCGCACGACACGTGTCGCCAGTGACGTTGGGTGAAGTAGCGCGACGTTGCCGGACTTCGCTCGACATGTCTAGCAACATCGCTCGACACGACCTAGCAACATCGCTCGACACGACTTCTTCTGACGTTGCTGCGGACATAAGTCGCGCGATGTCGCCAGATATCTCAGGCGAAATCGCCCGGCTTCGGGTGAGCGACGTTGCCGGACTTCGCTCGACATGTCTGGCAACATCGCGCGACATGTGTCGCCAGCGCCGTCGGGTGAAGTAGCGCGGAGTTGCCGGACTTCGAACGACACGTCTAGCAACATCGCGCGACATGTGTCGCCAGCGACGTCGGGTGAAGTAGCGCGACGTTGCCAGACTTCGCTCGACATGTCTGGCAACATCGCGCGACACGACTTCGTCTGACGTTGCTGCGGACATAAGTCGCGCGATGTCGCTTCGCTTCGCTTGATATGTCGCCGACACATGTCGTGGGACATTTGTCCACTAGTGTATATTTGGATTTAGTCTATCTATTCCATTTCTCTTAATTTCAGTCAAAGTAGAAGTTAAAGTCAAATAATTATTTAGTGATATGAAACTCGTTTGTCGTTCATTGAAAATACTATAGTAGTGCGTTTCTGGCAAACATATATGTTTTAGGCACAAGCTTCTTTAATTACCGAATGTACTGAATGTAACATTTCAGCTCAATCGCCTAACGGCCCTTAATATTTAATAGCTGTGCAAAAAAATATAGTTGGCAATAAATCTTGAATAGTTTGTACCAGTTTTTCCTCTAGAGTTTGTCCTCTAAAGGACGAAAAGTACATAACGTGGGATTTTATAACTTATTTTGTTTGAAACACTAGTCTACCATAGCTTCTAAGGAACTAGTCTGAAAGTTAGAACGTATCGACGCATGCGAACAAAGTGTGTCGTCTCATACACACATTTAAAAGTGGCGGTAGTGTTTCAAGAGCGAAATGGCGATGACAAATATACTTTCTATTGGCAGTGTTTAGTCACAGCGGCAGTGAGCACCAGCATGGTTGGCTACGGCTGCGCATTCGGACTCCCCGGGATCATGCTGCCGCAGCTGCAGGCTCCAGGGTCACCCATTAGAGTCACCAAGGACGAGGCATCATGGCTAGGTGAGTGCTTATCATCGGCAGAACGCCTTGACTTTTCCCCTAAGCAGTTCCAAGGATGACATCATGGCTAGGTCATTGGTATCGACTATTTACTTGACGTGGGTCTCTTTGCGAGTAGACAGTTAATAATATTGGGAGCATGAAGACTTAGCAGTGTATCGATTCGGACTGAACACATCTATTAAATATACCTATTACACCAAGATGACAAAACGTATCTCATCCCTAAGGATCTATTTGAGTATGTCAGATGTTCTGACTGATCTACTCATGGAACGCCGCGCTGAGTCTCTTCGAGTCATCTAGACTTGGGTTGACTTTGCATCCATTCGTCGTTTTATTGCGTACCTACGACCGCTTTAGCCTAGTTGGTAGTGACCCTGCCTACGAAGCAAGAGGTCTTGCTTGGGTTCGAATCCCGGTAAGGGCATTTATTTGTGTGATGAGCATGAATATTTGTTCCTGAGTCATGGATGTTTTCTATGTATTTAAGTATTTGTTTATCTATATAAGTATGTTTATCGTCGTCTAGTACCCATAGTACAAGCTTTGCTTACAAATTTTTAAATGAAAGGAAAAATTGAAAAATTTAATGCTCCGAAAAATCCGATGAAATTTTTCAATTTTTCCTTTCATTTAAAAATTTGTAATTTTCTTTAGCAGCGTTACTGCTTCAAAAACAAATATTAAGCTTTGCTTAGTTTGGGACTAGGTCGATTTGTGTCGGATAGTCCCCAAATATTTATTTATTTATCGATCGGTTTTTATCACGAGTCAAAGACGTTGTTCAAGGCTTTCAATAAGATAAAACGCCTCTTTGAAAGTTCTCTCCAAAATAGGCATTAAGTAAGTGTAGTTGTCGGGTTGTGACTCGGGCGTGGACATAAATTAAACGTCCGAATGTTCCCACAATCACTTTTAATTTATACACAAACACGGTACAAAGATAGAAGGAGAAAGTTTATAATTTGGCCATAGAATGTCCGAAAGCACATAGAAGAAAGTCACAAGCAGTACAAGCACAAAGCACAATAATTAAATGCTAAATGTAAGCGCAAGCGTATAGCGGGAGCGAGTACAATAATTTGCATACGAGCGGCGTGCGCACAGTGGCGAAGCGGCATAAGTACTGGCGCGGGCGCGCGACCGGCCACCGGCCGCCGCCGTCCGCGCAGATAACGGGACACCGCATCTAATATGAAATCGGTTTGCTTGTCCGCGTGTACATACAAAATATTACATGTAAATATTAAGTTTAGTTATTTAGCTAGTATTAATGTTACATATTTAAGTGCATGTTGTAAATACCTAATTATAGATTTGTTTATATAATAATAAGTTTTTAGAATTACGTTTAGTTTTAAGTTTTATATTAAGTTAACACGTTTAATCAATAAAACTTATTTAATAATTATTATATCTAAGAGTAGGTACTAAGTACACTACATAAGTATATCAGGGTCGGCTACCAGGGTCATACTCAAATTTAGTTTCGCGTCTTTCCCGTGGACACTATAAAAGTTAAGGGCTACGAAGCCTAATTTTGGTTTGGACGAATTTTGTTTATACAGTGTGTTCGCGTGAACCCAGTGTATAAACGAAATTCGTCTCTCCTGTGGTCAATAATTAGGAGCTCACGTGCATATAAATAAGGTTTTTATAGAATAGTAATATAGAAGAGGAGACGCTGTTTATGCGCATTAAGAGTCCAAACCAAAATTAGCCCTTAACTTTTATAGTGTCCACAGGAAAGACGCGAACCTAAATTTGAGTATGACCCACCAAACCCCTCCCCAGTTAGTGGAAGAGGTGATTCCAGACGGCAAACTAATTAGACTTGTTGACAGGTTTATCCTAGTCGACTTTGAGACTTTTCGAACCACTCAAAGGCGAAACAATTCAAAACCGCTATCTGATTCTTCGGTAAAATGTTGTTTGTATACCTTTTCAGCCTCAGTGGGGTCAATCTCGATGATGTTTGGTAACTTCCTGGTCCCCGCAGTGATGGCGCACGCGGGACGGAAGGTGGCCATGTACTCCGTGATCCTGGTGGTGATGCTGGGCTGGTTCGCAGTCATCCTGGCTACTAGCTATGAGGTATGCTTAAATATCAATTATGGTGGGCTGTACACAAAAGCGTTGCTGATTTGACAATCATTATATCAGTCAACATCCTTATTCTCCATATCAGCGATACAGCAAATTCGTGATTCTTTCGAATTTTGACCCTCTTATTAAATTTGTACTTCTCAGATCCTATCGGCCGAATGATTACAATAGATGGATAGTCAAATTTGATCGCTACATCTAGTGCTGCTCATCAGGCTCGGTGCTCACTGAAACAAGGATCACTAATGTTGTTTATGCTGCCAATCTTTCCAGGTGCTGCTGATAGGCAGGATGCTCCAAGGCCTGTCGTTCGGCATGTTCATGCCGCTCCGGTCGATCTTCATCGGCGAGTGCACCAGCCCTCGCTACCGCGGTGGTTTCCTCTCAAGTTCCGCGCTAGCCCAAAGTGTCGGTGTCTTACTCGTCCATCTTACCGGATCACTAATCAGCTACCAGTTAACTGCTCTCGGCGCGGTATCATTCCCTTTCATCAGTCTCATCCTGACAATATACTCCCCAGAGTCCCCAAGCTGGCTAGCGACTCAAGGACGATACGATAAATGCCGGAAAAACTTCATATCGTTGAGAGGAGACGAGGAAATACCAGAGCTGGAGAAGATGATACAGGCCGTAAAGCTTGTAGAGTCACAAAAAAATCATGACCAAAGCAAACTTACGCAATTGAGACTGATTGCAGCAAAAAAAGAATTCTACAAACCCATTCTCCTGATGTCTGCGCTGTATGTTATGCTGACTCACGCAGGGGGACCAGTGATGGGGGCATATTCAGTGCCGATTTTGAACTTGCTAATGGGTCCCAAAGTTAACGCTTATTTCTGGATGGTGGCTTTAGACCTGCAGAGATTGGTTTCCAGTGTAGTCGCTATATACGTGATACACAAAGTTAAAAGAAGGACAATGTTGTTCAGCTTGGGTGCCCTATGTGCTGGTAGTCAGCTATCTATGGGAGTTTACGTGTTCACTAGAACCAATAGTTATCTGTCCTTTGATTCTCTGTGGATACCCGCTGTACTCATTAATCTGCAGATGATCTCTATCTCCATGGGAATGCAGCCGCTCCCGGCCGTGATAGCTGGTGAAGTATACCCTTTACGATACAGAAGTTCTGCTGGAAGTATAGGTTTAATAGCTCAGTGTGGGACTGTATTCCTTGTACTTAAAACTTTTCCCAGTCTCATTTCCCTTGTGGGGTTACACGGGGCGTACGCTTGGTACTCTGGGGTGATAGCATCATGCCTGTTGGTGGCGAGGTTCCTGCTGCCGGAGACGAGCGGCCGCACGCTGCAGCAGATAGAGGAGCACTTCAGGGGGGCGTCGCTCCACGACCCTGAAAATCCTGAAGCTGACCGCAAGGAATCTGAACCGTTGAATGAACTCGAAGGAAACCAGATGAATAAAAAATCTCTAAATTAACACTCAGTTAAAGAAGTGGTGAAAAGCTGATGAAAATACTTAAGCAATGTGGAAACGTTACCAGGACAGTCATTTTTAGTTCGAACTCAAAGGAGCGAATTAACGCCAGGAGCTATAGTCCGTTTTTTTAGGATTAGAAATACGGTAAACAAAGAAGCAGTCTCCGTCAACCTTTTCTGCTTGGGACAAATATTAGATGTTACCTGGAAATTCATCCTTGCATGCAAACATACACCAACTTGTTAATGTTCACCACTGTATGTTTCTCATTTAAGGTAACGGCGCCTATTACCGTGGTACGTGAACGGCGCGGTGCCCCGTAGTTACATCACGGGAAGAGGGTTGCGACGTCTGGTGCCTGGCTTCAATAGCCTCGGACTAAGTGGGCTGACCTAGCGAGGTCGCTAGTCCGAACCGCGAAGTAGGTCGACGCGCCCACAAATTAGCATGTGTGGCCGTCGACTGTTTACTGCAGCAGCGGAGGCACGGTGCGAGCGTGACGGGAGCTCAGTTGTCGTCGCGCTCACACACAAGCGGGATCCACAGGCGGAAATAAAACTCCGATACTCTTGAGAAAGCTTGATGGCACGGCTGGTTGGTTGGAGCGAGATGGGTATATGTTGCTCTAGTGATAGTCGAGCTTGTTATGAGAACATTTTGCTTATACTCCACCTCATATATAAACCTTCCAACATTACCATAAAGTGAAACATCTTTATTTCAAATAAACAATCATTTCTTTACACAAATTCGTCTTAGGTTTCTTGCGTTTGCATTCCAGTACCGTCTTAATCTAGGTAAACCTAGGTCTTAAATTATGTTAATCTTGTACAGAATTACTTAGTGCATAATTGTTAATAGGCTAAATGAATACATTGCAAATAGTTTAGGCGAAATACCTATCTAAACACTGAACCTTTGTAGTTTTATATAAATTAATACTTTTGATTCCTTTGTTATATCTAACAGAGGTCGTAAGCACTATTCTCAGTTATTTCATTAGATTAATATAACACTGTAGATTATTGATGTAGTAAAGTTTACTGTATTAAGCTTAAGGCTTGTCTAATATTTATGAATTATGAGCATAGTGCAAGCGAAAACTACCATAATATGAGCTATGCAAAGGAAATGATTATAATACATGTTTCTAATTAGCTTGAAGAGCTTTACCTACCGTGGCATAGTGCCGCTTATGCAAATTTACTACAGAAAAAGGAGGCAAGTTATTAACTTTACTATCAAGCTTGTATGTAAACAACTCATGTATCTAGAATATAATTATGGTTACAAAATTAATGCAATTATATGCAGATTCTACTGAATATAAAGAAAAGCTTGCTAGAAGCTAGTGAAAGCTCTTACGGTTAAAACTTATGCTAAATCCTTAACTACGTTCGGCGCATTGCCGTTTTAAGCAGAATTAATTACGGATAAGCAAAGGTTGTTTTGTGATTCTACTGTCGAATGTAAATTAAGAAAATTTAGAAAATATGGAAACAACCTTGTATGAAAACTAAATGAACCCAGCTTTGGTTATGTGACTGAAAGCTTTGCAAAGCGCACTCTGAAAGCTTTGCAGCCACCGGCTTTTCAGGCGGCCAGGCCAAAGTCACAATCAATGAGGAATATTTGAATCATGAGGCACACCTACCAAAGGTGTGACCTCTATAAATGGTACAACTTGGTCTACCTATTTATGTTTGGAGCTTAAAGCTCTTAACGGAGGCTTTTACCTACACGTTATTGTCAAGTCCGGGTATATTTGGATGGTTAGTAAACTAAACCAATCCGCTCATATAAGATGTTAACTGTAGGAGAAAGTATCTTGACATAAGTCTGAAACCTATGAACCAAAGAGAGCTGTTAAGATGGTAAAATAAAGAGTCAAAGCTATGTATTTGTCTTACAGACGGCTGCCTTGAACAGTCTCCCCCTAATACGTAAGCACAAGAAATATGCTAACCAAGGTAGCTTAATCGAACAAATATGAGTATAAATTTGTCAATCCAAATTTCGTTCTCACCTTTACAATACATGCGTGTACATCAACTTTCAGGTACTACTGAAACGCGCGCTGCAGTCATATTTACGTATCGATTAAAAACGAAATAAAATATCGCGCGCCGCGCTTACTACTTATTTTTCGTATTGTAGGTGGATCGAAATACTCCCATTCAAATCTACCCACCATACATTTTATGATTAGAACGAGACACAAGATAACAAGCGCCTGCTCGCTCAGTGCTCTTTTTAAATGTAGGTGGATTGAAACAGTCCCATTCACATCTACCCACCACATGTTTTATAATTAAAACGAGATGCATAATATCGAGCGCCTGCTTGCTCAATACGCTTTTTTCTTATGTGGGCGGATCGAAATGTTTCCATTCACATTTACCCACTACATGTGTTTTATAATAGTAGATGGGAATAAGACTACGAAATTTACTAAATAATGACTGTCTTGAACAATCTCCCCCCAGTACGCAAGTACAAAAACTAATCAAGACTAGTCGAATCTATCAGTACGAGTCTCGAGGTCGGGCGACGGATGAGTCCAGCTGATGTTCTTACCTCTGTGACACGTACCTTGCCATCAGGTCCAGGATAAACTTTCTCTATACGCCCGCGGGGCCAAATACCTCTAGGCAAAGTGTTGTCCGCTATTAAAACAATATCGCCGGGTTTTAAGTTTGGCGAGTCGGAGGCCCGCTTGCGTGGTAACAAAGTTGGTTTATATTCTATGAGCCACTTCTTCCAGAATCTCTCAGCGAGCTGCTGAACTTCTTGCCAGCTATTTTTAAGAGATTTTTTATCGCTGAAACTACCGAAAGGCATCATGTCATTACCTAACGTACTCTTTACTTGCCTAGAGGCAAAAATTTCAACAGCCACCAACAAACGACTGAGAGCGCGCTGCAATCTGACGAAACGTGAAAAACGCTGCGGATCTGGCAGGTGAGCGAACCTATCCTTGGTGACATTGCCGGCGGTGGCAGTATTAACCGGTTTACGTTCTTCACCGGTGTTAGACGTAGCCTGTACTATCGTTTTAATTTTAGGCCACTTATCTGGAGACTCTAAAATAAACTGAGGGCCTCTAAACCACCGGTGGTTTATATCGAAATCTGACTTTATACCGCGTGTCGCAATGTCCGCAACATTTTCACTGGTCGGTACCCAGTGCCAATCGGACGGTCTCGTAAAAGTCTCTAATTCGGCTAAGCGATGTGCTACGAACGGTTTAAACGTCCTAGGATCCGAGTTTATCCAAGCAAGTACGGTTCGAGAATCAGTCCAGTAGTAGGACTGGCAGATTTCGTAGTCCGTTTCACGCCGGACCGCGTCTGCCAGTCTGCAAGCTAAGACGGTTGATTGTAATTCAAGTCTAGGTATCGAAATACACTTTAAAGGTGTTACCCTAGCTTTACTACTGACCAGATGTGATGTTTTATTGCCGTCAAAGTCGGTAACTACAATGTATATCGCAGTTGCAAAAGCTTTCTCGCTCGAATCGCAAAAGGCGTGCAGATAAGCTGGTCCTTTCGATCCAGGTATATGCCTAGGTATAGCAAGATCTTGTAATAAGTCCAGACTATCCAACCACTCGCGCCATGCTTTGTTTAGATGTTCGGGTATCGCTTCGTCCCACTGGCAAGACGCCCTCCACAAATCTTGAATTAGCATTTTGCCAAAAATCGTTACTGGTGTCGCCATGCCAGTCGGATCGAAAACGCTAAACACTGCGCTTGTGACCTGTCGTTTCGTAGGTACCCTAAGTCCCTTGACTACGTCTATAGGTGTATTGCGTAGATTCAAGTTGAAACCTAAGCTGTCATTTTGGTGGTTCCACAAAAGTCCTAAGGTACGCTCGTGGTCCGATTTTCCTATTATCGTGGTAGAGTCCTTAGACACATCCTTAACGTTGCACACAGCTCTAGGTTCATTAGATGCCCAGCCACATAGCGTGAACGAGGCCTTTCTGAACACCTTGTCCATGTCGCTAATGGTTTTCTGCGCCTGCTCTACCGTGTCAAATGCGCCCAAAAAATCGTCTACATAGAAGTTACGTTCCGTGAGTCTAGCTACTTCAGGATACGTATCGCGATATTCGTTTGCGTTTTTATTCTTAACATAAATAGCCGTAGCAGGACTCGACGCACTACCAAAAATCAAAGACGTCATTCTATAAGTCTGTGGAGGCGAGTCCCTGCTTTCCCCGCGCCATAAAAATCGTAAACTATCGCGATCCGCTTCTATGACTTTAACCTGAAGGAACATTTGCTTTATGTCCGAAATTACCGCTATACGACCCTCACGAAATCTTATCAAAACTCCGAAAAGCGATTGAATTAAATCGGGACCAGGTAAAATCGCGTCATTTAGTGCTTTACCGCTTGTTCTACAAGCAGCATCAAAAACGACTCTACTTTTTCCTTTTTGGGGGTGAATAACATTAAAATGCGGGAGGTAAAAGGCGCGCGGTGAGTCCGTGATAGAGTCAACTCTTTCAGCGAAACCTTGTTCTATAAGATCATCCATCTGCCTATTATATTCAGCCTTAAGCTCCGGGTCTCTATCTAGTTTTTTCTCTAACGTGTATAAGCGTCGCAATGCGTGAGCTTTATTATCCGGTAGAGTCTCATCATCAGTTTTCCACAATAAACCTGCTTCAAACCTATCCTCGTTAGGTATACGCTTACACGTAGATTCTAGCAACTTAACAGCTCTATCTTCTGGATCGTTAATTTGTTTACGCGGCTCTATGCCCAATGACTCTATACTAAAGTGCTCGCGTATCAAAGCTAGAGCTGGATCTTGATTATCGCAAGTAGGTTTAATGTGATTAACTGCCCCTAACAATTTACGAGGAAGATCGTTAACTCCATGAAGCACCCAACCGAGGTGCGTCAGGGATGCACAGGGTAAAGCTCTACCTGCTTCACATACTTGCCTACTCACTATCAAATGCCATGAGTCTTGACCTATAAGTATAGTGGGTTGTGCTGACTCGTAACACAACTCATCTTCTAAATGCCGTAAATGAGCACATTTACGAACGACCGACCTATCTACAGCTTGCGACGCAAGGTTCAACTTATCTATCGTATGCGCGGTAAAATCATGAAACTCTCTACTAGAGGTACCTCTAATTCTAAGTTTTACTCGCGAAGAATCGTTGTCTATCACCTCGTGACCACCTACTCCTTCGAAGGAGAGGGTTTCCCGTTTACCGGGATGCGAAACTTGCAAAGCTATATCCTTCTGGATTAACGATAGCGTCGCGCCTTCGTCCATCAAAGCGTATGTAGAGATGGTACCTTTTGAACCCTTTAGCTCTACCGGAATTATTTTTAAATACGCTTGAGACTGGTTCGAGTGGTTAACCGAACTAACTTGCTCTTTAGTCGCTACGGTCTTTTCTTTACGCTCTAAGCTCTTTTTCCTGCCATGCAATAAAGCATGGTGGGATGCCTCGCATTCACCCTTCCCACATGGGTTATATTTGCATTTATTGTATGAGGATTTATGCAAGTCACCTAAACACCGGAAACAGAGCTTATAGCGTTTTAAAACGTCCCATCTATCGTTAACGCTCAGCTTAATAAAGTCAGCACAACTTGCTACAGGATGATTGCCTGCGCAAACTGCACACTTACTTTTCTGACTGTTATTAGCAGAGACGTTATTCCTATTTTCCTGTGGTTTAAACTTCCTATCATTATTACGCCTAGACTTGAAGCCGCCTCGCGTTGTGCGCTTGTTTGCCGTTGCAACATAATGTTGCTCCGAATCGGCTTCACTATCAGAATCATTTGATATAGGTAGAGTTTTCCTATCCTGCCTATGTGACGCAGACGCGCGAGAGTCGTGACTTGATACGGAATTGTCATCGTAGAAATCACTAGCTCCCTCATCGTCGGACGACACCGAGCTCTCCCTATACCTATGCCGTGAATTAATGTTATTCACCCTACGTGAGCGCACACCCGACTTGATCTTGGATTGTTCGTACGCGAACATACAGTTAAAGTTCTCACTCAAGTCCTTCAAAAATCTTGACAATGATAAGAGTTCCGGCACATCATCAGCGTTGTTCTTGTACCTATACCACTCAAATCTAACTATATTATTCATTTTTTCTACTATACGGCTAACTAATTCAGGAGCGTATAGGTACTGTGGCTTATTCAGGGCTTTAATAGAGGCTACTACATTACACACACGATTGCTGAATTCAGAAATGTTCCGACTATCATCGCTCAATCGCGGCATCCGCTTGACATTCTGAATTTCAGACAAAATAATTACGTCTGGCTTGCCGAAAGCTCTATCTAAAGCGGCGATTACTTCGTAAGGATTACTGCATGTGTGTAACATAGACCTTACTGACTCACGTGCCTGTCCCTTGACTGCCTTCCGAAGGCGTCCCATATTAGCTATGTCGGAGAACGAACTCTCCGTATCTAAATAAACACGTTTAAATGCAATCCAATCCGAGGGATTGCCGTCAAAAAAGGGCAAGTCACCTATATATTTGCCCGAGGTGAATTGCTGTGGCATGGGTGAAACGTGGTTGTCAGTCCTATTCATACTGATGGCTTGCACTATAGCGTCGCGTAGAGCGCTAATTTCCCCAGCCGTATTGTTTGGGCTGTGGTTCCTATCTATACCCTTGGTTTCTTGGGGTCTATGCTGTGGTGGCCTACTGCTACCTGGCTGTCCCAGAGTGGGAGAGGCGTTAGCTACGTTTCTACCATGCGTGGCTTCGTTGGGCAAACAAAAAGGGTTGGGCGGCGGCGCTCTTATAACCGAATGTTGACTTTCAGCTAACAACAATTCGTACCTAGAAGCGGCATAAGCGACGGCTGCCCTGGCTTGCTCCAACTGCGACGCGCGGAGTTCCGACTCCGCACGTAGTCTAACTAACCTATTGTCTTCAGCTCTTACGGCGTCATAATCAGTGGCGTCAATGACCCTAGGTGGCGTTTGTGCCCGCTCACCTTCTACTGAACCGGTTCTCGAACCACTACGCGGATTTACAACTTGATCGACAACGCCCGCGTGAACTACGTTGCCTACATTCGCGCCTAAACTGTTGGCGTCTAGAATTTTACCGTTATTGGCTAGAACGGGGTTCTCATCCTCACCGCTGTCTGACTCCTGCCTACTCCTCGACCTCGTTACTCGACCCTCCCCCTTACCTGTCATCCTAACCTTACCCCCTTAACACTAACAGTCCCTACCTGCCTAGCACTAACAGGCCCTATCTGCTCGCTCGGCGTACTACCGTATTGATGCCGATTGAGAATGGGAACGTAGGGAGGAAGGAGGTGATAGGTACCGTCTGGCAGAGGACCACTGTGCGATATAGGTGCTCGGGACGTGGTGGAACGCCACGCCCTTCAGCTTGCCAACCTGTGGCCAAACACCGCAAAGTATCAATACCAGCAAACGGCCGAGTTATAAAGACGCTCTGAAAAGAGCGCTGCAGTAACCACTCGGTATACCGCACTAAGACGTGTTATGAGCTCTGGTTGACACCGTTAGGCCAGAGCCACGCCACCTACCAGATTACAACGGGGATTGACATATACCCGGTTCTGATAGGATTTGCCGATGCTCGATGACCACGACGACTTGACGCTTCGATTTCGAAGTCTTCCTCGCTGGTGTGTCTTCCTCGCTGGTACGCCTTTTCTTGCTTCTTTATCCCTGTTGAGGGCTTTTCGGTCTTGAGGCTTCGTTATCCCTATTGAGGGCTTTTCGGTCTTGAGGCTTCTTTATTCGTTAACCCTTTTGAGGGCTCTTCGTGCTTGAGCCTTCGTTATCCCTATTGAGGGCTCTTCTTGTTTCTGCTTTCTTTCTTCATTAACCCTGTTGAGGGCTTTTCTTGCTTGAGAGTTCTTTGTTCTTATTTCCTGGCAGCTTCTTCGTACGGCGCAGATTGTTCGAAGTTCACTTTCTTTAAGGCCAATCCAACAGCTTGATTGTTAGAAAGGAATCTTCTTTAAGGCCAATCTGTTCGCGCTGAACTGCTTGCTTCAAATGGCAGCTTCTCGTACGATGCTTGAAGATTGTTAGAGGATGTCTTCTTTAAAAGGGCCAATCTAATGCTTGATTGATAAAAGAATCTTCTTTAAAGCCAAATCTTCTGCTTGAACTGCTTGCTTCGTCAGGAATCCGGTTCGAAGGACCATTGAACGCCGCGGTGCCCCGTAGTTACATCACGGGAAGAGGGTTGCGACGTCTGGTGCCTGGCTTCAATAGCCTCGGACTAAGTGGGCTGACCTAGCGAGGTCGCTAGTCCGAACCGCGAAGTAGGTCGACGCGCCCACAAATTAGCATGTGTGGCCGTCGACTGTTTACTGCAGCAGCGGAGGCACGGTGCGAGCGTGACGGGAGCTCAGTTGTCGTCGCGCTCACACACAAGCGGGATCCACAGGCGGAAATAAAACTCCGATACTCTTGAGAAAGCTTGATGGCACGGCTGGTTGGTTGGAGCGAGATGGGTATATGTTGCTCTAGTGATAGTCGAGCTTGTTATGAGAACATTTTGCTTATACTCCACCTCATATATAAACCTTCCAACATTACCATAAAGTGAAACATCTTTATTTCAAATAAACAATCATTTCTTTACACAAATTCGTCTTAGGTTTCTTGCGTTTGCATTCCAGTACCGTCTTAATCTAGGTAAACCTAGGTCTTAAATTATGTTAATCTTGTACAGAATTACTTAGTGCATAATTGTTAATAGGCTAAATGAATACATTGCAAATAGTTTAGGCGAAATACCTATCTAAACACTGAACCTTTGTAGTTTTATATAAATTAATACTTTTGATTCCTTTGTTATATCTAACAGAGGTCGTAAGCACTATTCTCAGTTATTTCATTAGATTAATATAACACTGTAGATTATTGATGTAGTAAAGTTTACTGTATTAAGCTTAAGGCTTGTCTAATATTTATGAATTATGAGCATAGTGCAAGCGAAAACTACCATAATATGAGCTATGCAAAGGAAATGATTATAATACATGTTTCTAATTAGCTTGAAGAGCTTTACCTACCGTGGCATAGTGCCGCTTATGCAAATTTACTACAGAAAAAGGAGGCAAGTTATTAACTTTACTATCAAGCTTGTATGTAAACAACTCATGTATCTAGAATATAATTATGGTTACAAAATTAATGCAATTATATGCAGATTCTACTGAATATAAAGAAAAGCTTGCTAGAAGCTAGTGAAAGCTCTTACGGTTAAAACTTATGCTAAATCCTTAACTACGTTCGGCGCATTGCCGTTTTAAGCAGAATTAATTACGGATAAGCAAAGGTTGTTTTGTGATTCTACTGTCGAATGTAAATTAAGTAAATTTAGAAAATATGGAAACAACCTTGTATGAAAACTAAATGAACCCAGCTTTGGTTATGTGACTGAAAGCTTTGCAAAGCGCACTCTGAAAGCTTTGCAGCCACCGGCTTTTCAGGCGGCCAGGCCAAAGTCACAATCAATGAGGAATATTTGAATCATGAGGCACACCTACCAAAGGTGTGACCTCTATAAATGGTACAACTTGGTCTACCTATTTATGTTTGGAGCTTAAAGCTCTTAACGGAGGCTTTTACCTACACGTTATTGTCAAGTCCGGGTATATTTGGATGGTTAGTAAACTAAACCAATCCGCTCATATAAGATGTTAACTGTAGGAGAAAGTATCTTGACATAAGTCTGAAACCTATGAACCAAAGAGAGCTGTTAAGATGGTAAAATAAAGAGTCAAAGCTATGTATTTGTCTTACAGACGGCTGCCTTGAACAGTCTCCCCCTAATACGTAAGCACAAGAAATATGCTAACCAAGGTAGCTTAATCGAACAAATATGAGTATAAATTTGTCAATCCAAATTTCGTTCTCACCTTTACAATACATGCGTGTACATCAACTTTCAGGTACTACTGAAACGCGCGCTGCAGTCATATTTACGTATCGATTAAAAACGAAATAAAATATCGCGCGCCGCGCTTACTACTTATTTTTCGTATTGTAGGTGGATCGAAATACTCCCATTCAAATCTACCCACCATACATTTTATGATTAGAACGAGACACAAGATAACAAGCGCCTGCTCGCTCAGTGCTCTTTTTAAATGTAGGTGGATTGAAACAGTCCCATTCACATCTACCCACCACATGTTTTATAATTAAAACGAGATGCATAATATCGAGCGCCTGCTTGCTCAATACGCTTTTTTCTTATGTGGGCGGATCGAAATGTTTCCATTCACATTTACCCACTACATGTGTTTTATAATAGTAGATGGGAATAAGACTACGAAATTTACTAAATAATGACTGTCTTGAACAGTACGCGAGGTACTTTTCAAATGATTCTAAAAAATGATGGGTATTCTCGGGCTCCTTAACGTCCTAGATTATATTTTTTATTGAAGAGTGTTTATTTATCTTTCAGAGTCGTAACTTTTTGAACCAATTTTAGTTTATTATATTTGATAAAATAATTATTGAAACCACGAAAGGAGAATCTGCTATTACCGTTGTAATGGATGGGATGTGATTCTTTTACCGCGAAATTAGCTTTTATTACCGAGGGTACAAAAAGCAGCAATTTTCTACCATCGGTAATAGTAACCTGATACACAATTCGGCACCCAATATCGAGGGTTAAAATAATATTCATAACTTTGGTTCCGTACTTATAAAAATAAAGAAAACATAAAACATACTTAAATCAACAAAATGATGTCCACTGGTTATAAGAATAACTACTACTTGCATACATAGCAGGTAAAGACTACCTTTTATTAAATCACAGTTACCGTACATTATACTATGGATTCGGTATTTTGTATTCAAAGATTAAATAAATAAAATACGGGGTATTATAAAAAACCTAATAAGTACAATACTGAGCATACTAACAGGCTAAATGACAAATGACTCGAAAACAATATTTTGCGTTTTGTGTAGGTAAGTAACACCTTTATCTATACTTATGTGTCGTTTCCGGGTTGTTTGAATGTTTTAGGACTTAATTTACAAATTTTGCTGGGATATGTTATTATCTCCGTTCACCACACATCTTAATAAAACGAACCAGAGAAATCAATTTTATCGAATGAAATTGTACGAACGGAACCCTAGATGTGATTTATTTTACGAGAAAACTAAAACGTCACTCGGTAATAGATACTTCTTTTTAACCTATTACCGACCCAAACAAATATTGAATGGGTCGGTAAAAAATTCCCATAGTAACTATTACCGATTGTTGTGGGATCTTAACATCGGTAATAGACTTAATGTGGAATTTTGTAAAATCTATTTCCGATACATAAAAACTTTAGGATAAAATTGTATTTTCATTACAAATCAAACATACATATTACAAGCTTGATATAAAACCAAGATCACATAACTGGTAAGTAAATATAGTTAATTATTACAATATTAAAACGACATGACAAAATAAGGGTTTCCATAGAAACTGCAGATTCAGTACTAAAGTTTTGGTTAAAAATTAAGGGTTTGTTGGATACTTTCCATACCACGGAAATCTAGACACACGGCAGTGTGTCCGCCAAGTTCGAGCAAAAAAAAGCGACACACCGGCCGTGGGTTATATTACACGAACCATTTCGGGCCAATTTCGACCACCCTATAACTCAAAACATATTTTATCTACGCATATGAAATTTCGAGTGTCTGTTGACATCCCCTTAATTGTCTAGAATACAAAATTTCATTATTCTACCTATAGCAGTTCATGAGATATTGACGTCAGAAAATCGCTATTTTTACTATACACTCACTGACTCACTGACTCACTGACTCACTCATCAAAAACCTAGACCACTTCCAATGGTCGTACTGACTTGAAATTTGGCATGGAGATAGGTCTTAAGGTCAATGTAAAGGGAAAAATCTGAAAACGGCCAAGTGTGAGTCAGTTTTAAAAATAGCGAAGGTGTAACTTTGTTCTACTATGAAGTCATAATGAACTAAATGGGTCTATCTTCCAATGGTCGTACCGACCTGAACTTTGGCTCGAAGGTTTGTCTTTAGGTCGAAATAAAGTAAAAATCTGAAAACGGCCAAGTGTGAGTCAGTTTCGAAAACAACGAATGTGTAATTTTGTTCTACTATAAGTAGGTATGGAGTGGAAATGAGATAAGACTTATTTAAATTTAGATACATACCAATTTAAGACAATACATGTTTGTCTTAAAGACAAGAACAATAAAACTGTTCCGTTTCCAATAAAGGGATCCAGACAGTGCCACGCAAGCGTAGAAAAAAGAATTAGACGCTTAGTATAAAGGGTATAGTATAAAGTACATACCTAAGTGGAATGAGACATTTGCTAAAGCAAAAGTGATAAAACAATAATAAGGAACCTACACCTAACAAAAATAAATGAAATCCCATCAAAAACATAAATGTGAAAGGCTGCCAAGTTCGATACTATGGGAATGCTTCGCCTATAAAAGAAGTGAGATCTGAATAAGTACCAAGTTCCATAAAAATAACTCAAATCATAAACAGTTATAGGAGTGCACACTTGATTTCCAACAGTTTTTAAGGTACATTTTGAATAAGTATCACGTTACATAGAAATACCTAAAATTATAATAGTCAGAGAAACGCACACCGGTTTTTTTAGCAGTTTCCTGATAACATTTATTATTTTTAGTACTTTTTAATGATGTTACTTGGCAAGTTTTCACACACCACACACCTTTTCAATGCAATGAATCGACACCTTTGGACTGCAATGTGTCAAGTGTATAATTTTCTATTAAAACTTGCCAAGTTACATCATTAAAAAGTCGAATTGTAAACAAAAAGATAAAAGATAACTGTAAAAATAACTACCAAAAACTGTTTAAAATATGTAAAATCCTACCGGTAAGCTCTAAACTGAAATACCTGTTAGCAGTAAATAACCATGTCAACCTGAAATACTTACACCGAGTTAAAGACAAACATAACACAAGGACAATGACCGCGGGCAAGTATGAAGTACCTAGAGTGTCCAATTACTATGGTGATAGGACACTAAAGAAACGCATACCATATATACTAAACACTCTGCCCGCGGACATTGTTCATGAACATAAAAAGCTAGATTTAAGAATCTATTTAAAAATACCTTATCGATGCCCTCTAGAAGTCTCCTTAGTATACCAAACTATATATTGCAGATATTTAAAACACTACTAATATTTAAGAGAAATGTGACTGTAATTTTTGACTCCACAGTCAAACTATGAATGTTGTTTTGTGTAGCAATGTACCTTATGTTCATGTATAATTTTAGTTTTTAATAAATAAATAAATAATAATAATAAATAAATCTTTCGCAGGCCGCTCAGCAGGCCTAACAGGGGGAAAAAATGTACCTATTGTACAAACGTTCCATCTTATGTCAAAACAATGGAGGTGAATATTGTTCAACGAGGTATCGACGAGGATTGTGACGACCATTTAACTCGGTCCTCGCCTGCGCGGCGCGCGGGTGCAGGGGTATGACGATAACGGGGCGCGGGCCCGCGGCAAGGCAGTCGACCTGACCAATAGCCACTTTCATGAATTGTTGAGGGATGAAAAGGTGCCAAGTTGACTATCGCTATATCGAAGTGCTGAAGTGTTTGTACGAGAACGCCACTATGTCAGTCCGACTCCAGGACCAGAACTCGAAACCTATTCCGCTGCAGCGGGGAGTCAGGCAAGGAGATGTTATTTCTCCAAAACTGTTCACCGCTGCACTGGAGGACGTTTTCAAGACTCTGGACTGGAGAAGGCTAGGCATCAGCATCAACGGCGAGTACATCACTCACCTCGGTTTGCTGACGATATAGTAGTCTTGGCTGAGACCATGGAGGACTTAAGTACGATGCTCGATGACCTCAGTAAAGCATCCGAGCGAGTTGGTCTAAGAATGAACATGGATAAGACGAAGATCATGTCAAATGCCCATGTAGTACCAACTCCCATTACAATCGGACACTTTACGCTCGAAGTTTTAGACGATTATGTATACCTAGGACAGACGATCCAGTTAGGTAGGTCCAACTTCGAGAAAGAGGTCAATCGTCGAATCCGACTCGGCTGGGCAGCGTTCGGGAAGCTACGGCAAATCTTTTCGTCCAATATTCCGCAGTGTCTCAAGACGAAAGTCTTTGACCAGTGTGTGTTGCCAGTGATGACATATGGCACTGAAACGTGGTCGCTTGCTATGGGCCTCATAAGAAGGCTCAAAGTCACCCAAAGGGCAATGGAGAGGGCCATGTTGGGAGTTTCTCTGCGTGACCGCATCAGAAATGAGACTATCCGCAGCAGAACCAAGGTAACCGATATAGCCCTCCGGATCGCTAAACTTAAGTGGCAGTGGGCGGGGCACATAGCACGTAGAACCGATGGCCGTTGGGGCGGAAAGGTTCTCGAGTGGCGACCACGTACCGGAAGGCGCAGCGTGGGTAGGCCCCCGACAAGGTGGACTGATGACCTGGTAAAGGTTGCGGGAGTCCGCTGGATGCGGGTGGCGCGGGATCGGTCACTTTGGCACTCTTTGGGGGAGGCCTATGTCCAGCAGTGGACGTCTTTCGGCTGATATGATGATGATGATGACTATGACGTGTTATGGTGTGCAGTAACTCCACTACAAGTACCACAACTGATCCGCATCCATCATCAGTCATCTTTTGTTTGTATATAACTTTCGTAGGTAGGTATATCTTTTGTAGGTTTGCCGCACTTTTTCTTCACTTTTTGATGCTTTTTCTTTCATAACTTGCTTAAATATTGAACACAGAAACATAGTGTTACAGTGATTTATAGAAAATTTATTCATCTTTCATTATAGGTAACCCCCCAATCATTATAATTAGTCCAGGCAATTAACTGACAACTTGTATGGAAAAAAATACAATTTTGGAAATATTTTATTATACTTAGCTTATTTTTGACGACCGCTTTAGCTTAGTTGGTAGTGACCCTGCCTACGACGCAAGGTCCTGGGTTCGAATCCCGGTAAGGGCATTTATTTGTGTGATGAGCACGAATATTTGTTCCTGAGTCATGGATGTTTTCTATGTGTTTAAGTATTTATTTCTCTATATAATTATGTTTATCGTCGTCTTAGTAAGTTAAGCTTTGCTTAGTTTGGGACTAGGTCGATTTGTGTAAGATTGTCCCCTAATATTTATTATTTTTTTATTTTTTTCTGTGTAACGGATATAAGTATTATCAATTAAATAGTCATCCACCACCAGGTGCAGGCAGTGATTTTATAACAGAGTTGGTCAAGAGTGTTTTAAGTGTAATTATTTGAGTGTATTATAACACCGTTATGCAGGCAAAGCCTACACAATATTCTTGACTAGGTACAGGTGCTGTAACTCAATAAGCGTAATAGATGATTTAATTAACTGACGCCTAAAGCTTTAATGTAAGTTCGTCATTGTTTAGGTGAACTCTAACCTACAAATTGATTAGGTTATTCAATATTTGACATCAAAATACTTCACTATTTATGTTACTCTTGCCATTCTATGGATGCAACTTAATTTAACATGCCACTGGCCAAGACACAAGAATATAAATGATAAAAACTTTAGGTGTCTATTTTATTCTTCATAAGTTTTATTAGAAATCTTTACTAAATCCTGGGCGCGTTAAAATTGAGATGGCAGATTGTTTTCACTTAATGTCACAAACACTTCCAATTTAATTCACTTTCAATTAGTACTCGACTCCTGTCACGTACTTAAATTAATACCTACTAACTCGCCATTTTGTCGGTAGAGTATATTTGTCTCATAATTTTATAGTAAAGAAAAGAGTAAGATGCGCACTTGAAACTGGGTGAGCGCAAGAGTATTTTAATAACACTCTCAGCTAACACCTTAAGCGTTAATACGGTGTTTGTAGAGCGTCGGTCAACACTATGGGTGTCAGATAACACTGCTCTACAGGCTTTCTAACACCTTTACCTGTAAAGGATGACTCACGCTAGAACGGGCCGTGACGGGCCCGGGCCGTTATCGTGACGAGCCGTCAACGAGCTTATTTGCTTGTCATATTTCACCAACGTGCCGTGTCCGAACCTACACCGAGCCGAGTCTCGTCCGCACCTCGGCCACCGGGCCGGTAAATCACGCAAACGACATGTCACCGAGCTCGCACCGGGCTGGGCCGACACCGGGCCGACACCGGGCCGCGGCCGGGCCGCTTACGAGCGTTGCGTGCCAATCACGACGGGCAGCGAACGGGCCGCGAACGGGCCGCTTCCGCAATTTAATGTCATTAACAAATACATTGACACTGTCATTGCCATTTGTTCGAGAACTGCAACCTAATCGTATAAATATATATACTAATAAATTAATAATCAATAATCATCATAAAAATCTTATAAATACATATCCAACAAAATAAACGTCGTCCGAGCCTCGGTTGTAGGTAGATCGGCCGTCAAACGTTGGTGTGATATATGAGCGGCCGGGCCGTGCCGACACAGAGCCGCTTCCGAGCCTCGGCCGTGGCACGGCCGGGCTTGGACCGCGAAAAAACGCCGTCGTTTTTCTGAGAAAACGGCCCGGGCCGGACACGGCCCGTTCTAGCGTGAATCATCCTTATTAAGACGTGGGCCTCTTTCGTGGTTTTGCTCTAACGCCTTTTTACAGGCATTCTTAACACCTTAACACTGGCTGGCTGGAACCGATATAAGTATGATATAAGGGTTATTTTAACGCTAGTGTGCTAGTTGAGGCGCCACTACGGTCTGCTTGCAGAATAAAAAAAAAACATTTATTTCATTTCATCATCATTATCATATCAACCGAAAGACTTCCACTGCTTAATTTATTTCAATAAAAATAAAATTGTCCTGCAGGTAGATAATGTACCGCATTGTACGTACGTTAGGTAGATCTAAATGTCAATTTATATATGGAAAACTGACAGTTGGACTGTCCCAATCCCAACGCGCGTTCAAAACGTGTTAAATACCCCTCAGAAGGATTGGGTACCACTACCCAATCCTTTTGAAGCTTACTGTGGGACTGGATTGATTTTTGTAAGATAGTCGAATATATATATGTAGGATCAAAGATGGTTTGAACTCATGATCGGACATAAGTAGTTGTAATGTAGAAATTAAACTCAAGAACTCAACTCAATATTCGATTTACTCTTCAAGTAATTACAATTAGGTACACAACAGAATAATCAACGTTATGAACGAAACGCGATACAGTTCCCAAGAGACTAGCGCACTTTGCCACGGTCAGACATAGAATGCTCGACCTCCAGGTCCACGCTACCACTCCTAGACTCCGTACAGCGCCACAGATGGCGCTTGCGTTCCGCTGCTGCTTCAGACGAGTCATTAGTACGGACTCAAGAAAACTTCCGTACTCATGACCAGGATGCGACACGGCCATCCTACGTGTACACGTCCTCGTGTTAATCTGGAACAATAAAAATCAAGAACAGCATCTCCATCGTTCGGTCACTCCTGACCGCTCCTTCAGTGATTTGATTCATAAGCTCTACAGGTCTAATGACCTAACTAAATTACACAAGCTACTATCGTAAGTAACAACATAGCAAAAAAATCCAACCCTAACAAACTTAAATAATTGCCAAGGGTCAGGTACACAAAACCAATCAAAAAAAGAAGATTATCTTAAGAACCATGGTATGCCCCTTTTGTCCGGCTATCCCTGAAGCCAAAACAACCATCCCTGTGGTTACTTTACGTACAACAATCTCTGTGGTTACCTTACGTACAACCATCCCTGTGGTTACCTTACGTACAACCATCCCTGTGGTTACCTTACGTACAACCATCCCTGTGGTTACCTTACGTACAACCATCCCTGTGGTTACCTTACGTACAACCATCCCCGTGGTAACCTTACGTACAACCATCCCCGTGGTTACCTTACGTACAACCATCCCTGTGGTTACCTATCGTACAACCATCCCTGTGGTTACCTATCGTACAACCATCCCTGTGGTTACCAAACCTACAACCATCCCTGTGGTTACCTAACCTACAACCATCCCTGTGGTTACTTAATCTACAACCATCCCTGTGGTTAGTTAATCTACAACCATCCCTGTGGTTACTTAATCTACAACCATCCCTGTGCTTACCTTACGTATGAGGTCATCCCTGTGATCTCAAACAGAAAAGGAGACTCCAGAGGACATACCTACCATAAGTAAGATAAGAGAAAAATTTATCTAACTGTTCATTCAGATTGTTCTGAATCACTGACTGCATTGGGTACCCGTCCCCCTGGCATCCTTCTTAACCTGTCATGAGCGTACTTGTAGGTGCGTTTAGAGTTTAGTGCTCTCAAAGTATAACAGTCAATTGAATTTCAAATTAAACTCCAGCGTTCGCATAACTTAAAACAGTATCAATAACTTGGAATCGAGAATCCAACTTCTTACAACTATCAATAACTTGTGGACTACCTCCATCCGGTATCCATATCACAAAACATTAAATTGCTTCTATCGAGCGATATTGTATCGCCTCGCTTCTATCCAGCGATTTCGGCCACCACTTACACCTTCAAACCAAATGCACGCCACTCACAATCGTGGCCGCACAGCAACAAGAAATCTATGCCCGGTATTTTACGCTTCGTCTACGAATGACATTGAAGGTGTATGCATTCTGAGCCAAAGACACCCAAAACTACACTAGTGATTATTAAAACTTTAAATCGCATGTTAAATTTCCTCTGTCAACTATTTTAACCAAATAGGTATTACCTAACTAGGCTACTACCCTTTAACCTTAACTAAATAGATAGCACGTGAGCACTCTGCTCAATAATCCCAATGAAATGTGAACTGCTCACCGGATAGACTGTACGCCATGGTGCGTTTCTACGAAGCACGGGAAGAGGGTCTTCTGTTATTTCGTCACCCACTGCCAAGCCGCCAGCCCGCTCGCTGATGTTAACCACGAAAAGCACGAAATCTCCACTGCAACGAAGTACCACACTGAATTCTGTAAAAGGCAACATGTATGGTATCAGTTTTATAATACAGACCAGATGACGTCTACGTAAAGATATTGTTCGAGTATTTAAGGTAGTTTATAATTTGCCTTGAATTCAATAGCAACTAATGCCATGGTCTACAACATAAAAAAAGCAATTAAGCTTCTCATTAATAATGATTGAAACACTAAGTATCGTTTGTTGGCTCTTATTTTGCATAAAAATCAATTGAAACGAAGTCTGTCCTTTTATTTTTCCGTAGCTAGCTTCAGTAGTCCTTTGATAGTCCGAAGTCCGAGAACCGCCGATATGCTGCCCGATCTCTAGTCTGCAATGGTCCACGTCTACTGGACGAGGAGTGCGCTGTCAGGAGAACTAGATGTACCCCATAAACTACACTGAAACATTAATTTCAAACGCGTAGCAAATATTTTTAACCCCTATACGATATCAAAGTACTTCACTTGTTAAGCAAAAGGATAAAATTCATCACATTTTACATTGTTCTAAAAGTTAATGCGGATGTAGTTAGATTTCCACAAATCTATCAAAATCAAATAATAGTTTCACAATCTTGTGACCAGGATTTCACGATAACGATTAAGGAGAACGTAGGAAAAACACTTTTTAATGGAAACATGTCGAATCTAGTTTATCAAAGAAAAACAATAAAAAAAAATTGACTTCACCGGATTTATGAGCACGTGGTTCAAATTGGGCAACGTAGTTGTTCAGTAACCAGCCCAGACCATCTCGACATAAACGATTAACGAAGTCATCATTCTTGCTGCGGCCTGTGCGCAATTCATTTTCTTTCGATCGTATCAGAAATCGATCCATGTCACTCAGGTGATGGTGTGATTGCCTCCAATAAATCCATTTTTTTTGCTGCTAATGAGCATTTTACACATGTGCACGTCCTTATTCACGTCCTGTGGGCGCTGATTACATCCCGCTTCTGATGTAGGATCAAAGATGGTTTGAACTCATGATCGGACATAAGTAGTTGTAATGTAGAAATTAAACTCAAGAACTCAACTCAATATTCGATTTACTCTTCAAGTAATTACAATTAGGTACACAACAGAATAATCAACGTTATGAACGAAACGCGATACAGTTCCCAAGAGACTAGCGCACTTTGCCACGGTCAGACATAGAATGCTCGACCTCCAGGTCCACGCTACCACTCCTAGACTCCGTACAGCGCCACAGATGGCGCTTGCGTTCCGCTGCTGCTTCAGACGAGTCATTAGTACGGACTCAAGAAAACTTCCGTACTCATGACCAGGATGCGACATATATTTTTTTAATTTCTCGTGCTCATCGCCACTAAACAATTACGAAGTTGTTATGAGGTCACTGAAGTGACTCCCATATAAACATCGCATCGAACACTCGTCAGGTGTTCTTTTGTCTTGCCTGCAACGCGGTTGGATACAAATATGCCAAGGGATTAACCTACCTGGGAGCCTTATGGGTCTGGCTATCCAGCGGGGCTAGAACAACTGACGCCGCTCCGCGACGCGAGTCGAGAAAGTTCTGACTACCCTCCTTTTTCTAATGGGTCTAGACTCAAAATTTATTAACACTCCAAATAAAAGAAGGCAAAAATATATCTAGTGACGAAACTCCTATTCAAGATATCTCAAAGAATTACGAAGCTACAACTGTTTTAATA
This sequence comes from Epinotia demarniana, assembly GCA_945867215.1. Taxonomy (NCBI): domain Eukaryota; kingdom Metazoa; phylum Arthropoda; class Insecta; order Lepidoptera; family Tortricidae; genus Epinotia; species Epinotia demarniana. The sequence continues at coordinate 1,524,195 of OX244281.1, forward strand.
TAATATCACAAAGTTATTCGTCGTAACATGACGTCACAAAATTCATATAAAGGTGCATTTTGCAGAAAAGTGCAGAATATAGCCCCTGTTCAATAAAAACATGCTTTGACTGTTAAAAAGACGTTTATTCAATTAAAATAAACTAAAGTTTAGAGCAGCACAGCTGCCATGATCAAAGATCGAAATCAAGAGGGGAAAAAGTAACAGTGTTGCTAGTTACATAAAATAAATGCGTTTTAATACATGCAAATTAGCCTACTTTTAAACAGATATTTCTCTGTGCTATTAATCCTATTTATTTATACTAACATTTTTAATATATTTTATTTATTTTAACTAATATTTATATATTCATGTTCATGTATTGAACATAGTTGGCCGGGCAAAGCTGTCAAGAATAAAATTAATTAAGAAAACTTTGTTTTATTTTTCAGAAAAAATGCCTTTATTTGAAAATCATTAATTTTGTTGTTCAACGGGTAGTGGGCATAATTTTTTATAAGAACGAGTGTACGTTTTATTATTAGCCAGCTTTACTTCAGCCACTCTTACTCTGTTATCAGAGCCAGGAAAAGTTTTAACAATGCGCCCCATGGGCCAGTTCATTGAAGGGACATTGGTTTGCTTAACAATGACTAAGTCGCCTTCCTTTAAATTATTACAATCATATTTCCATTTTGGTCTATTTTGCAATTGTGTTAAGTAGTCGCTGCTCCAAACCTTCCAGAACTCTTGCTTCATTTTAATGCAACTTTGCCAAAATTTAAGCTTATTAATTTTTGTTTCTGTAAAATCCGGTTCAGGAAGACTAGTTAACGGACAACCAATTAAAAAATGAGATGGAGTAAGATAACTCAAATCAGATATATCAGAGCTCATAGGAAGCAAAGGCCTTGAATTCAAGATAGCTTCTATTTGTGTAATGACAGTATGAAGCTCTTCAAATGTGAGGCAAGTATTGCCTATAACTCTTTTTAGGTGATATTTCACACTTTTAACCCCGGCCTCCCATAATCCTCCAAATTCTGGGCTATAACTAGGAATATATTTGAATTGAATCATGTTGTCGCAGCAAAAAAGATCAATTGCATCTATGTTATTTTTTGATGAATGCAGTTTATACAAGTCTTTTAAATAGTTAGATGCGCCTTTAAAGGTTTTCGCATTATCACAATAAATTTTTATTGGCATTCCCCGTCTGGATATAAATCGGCGAAGACATGCTAAAAATGTCTCTGTGGTAAGGTCACTAACTAACTCTACATGTATAGCTTTGGTAGAGAAGCATACAAATATAGCGATGTAAGCTTTTTTAATTAAAGGTTTACGAATTCTAGCTACCATCAAAATGACCACAAAAATCAATACCCGTAACCTCGAATGGCCTAGAAGGAGTTACTCTATCACGAGGTAGAGAACCCATAAGTTGTTTAGCAACGTCAGCTTTGGTCCGAAAGCATCTAATGCACTTGTGCAGTACCTTCTTTACTTCACGAATTCCACCAACGAGCCAGTAACTTTGTGATAAAGAACTGAGAACTAATTTAGCCCCAGCGTGTAGGAGCCTTAAATGTTCAGTTTCAATGAGCATGTGGGTTAAAAAATCCGATTTAGGTAAAAGTATGGGATGTTTTTTATTATAAGGTAAGTGTGTGGCATTATTTAATCTGCCTCCCACTCTAATCAATTTATCGTGATCTATGAAAAGATGCAATCCACTGAAATTAGTTTTAATAGGTTTACCTAAGGTCAGTGTTTCAATTTCTTTGAAAAAGTTAGTGCCTTGAGCATGTCGTAAAATTAAAGTCTGAGAATTATGCAACTCTTGAGGCGTTATGGAGCCTATTAATTTATTATTTGGATTTAAAATGTTATGTTTAAATCTTAAAAGTAGAGCAACAATTCTCCTCAGTTTGTAAAGGTTCGAATATCTGTGAAATAATTCATTCCCTTTATTTAATTGTCCTACGTTACAGACTTCAGCAACTTGCTGTTTAACGGAAATGTCATCATTTTTATTCAAAGCATTTTTGAAAAATGATCTAGCGTCGTAAACGACATGCTCATGTTTTCTATCAGATAGGTGTGCCGGGCCATGCCACCATAATTTGTTCTCATTTAATTTATGAGGAATAGTTCCGCGCGACAAAATGTCAGCAGCGTTTTCAGCACTTTTGACATAGGTCCAGGTATAGTCTTTAGTTAGACTAATAATTTCTCTAACCCTATTTGAGACGTAAACGCCTCTCTTAACATCCATAGCATCTAGCCATGCTAGCACAATTTGAGAATCCGAGTGTAAAATAACATCAAGGGGAAATCGTTTTTTCATTAAATTATAAACTCTATGTGCCAAGTGTGAGAGAAGGAGAGCACTATTTAGCTCCAAATTCGGAATAGTAAGAGTCTTATTCAACGGTGCTACGCGGGATTTCGAACACAGCAAATTTACGGTGACTCTACCATCCTTATGAAAAACTCTTAAGTAGAGACAGCAACCAATAGCCCTAAACGAGGCATCACAATAGCCTAGTAGCGTAGCTCTACCTTTTCTTCATCACCGGTCACTATACCTCTTTTAGTATTGATTGGTTTCATTTTGCTTAAACTCTCTACAAATTTTGTCCAAGCATCTAAGTGTTTCATGGGCAATGTAGAGTCCCAATCAACCTTCAAACTCCATAAAGTTTGCATAAACAATTTAGCCGTTACTATTATCGGCCCAATCAATCCTAAAGGATCAAACATTTTTCCTATGAAACTTAAAATTTCTCTTTTTGTTGTCAAATTTTTAAAATCCAAAGATGGACCTTCAAAAATGAGTGAATCTGTTATTATATTGTATTTTAATCCTAATGTCTTTATAATGTTGTCTTTGTTAAAATCAACCTGTTCAAAATATTTTTCAGTTGTAGGTAAGTTTTCTAATATTTCAATATTATTTGAACACCATTTGTGTAAGGTAAAACTACCTAGTTTCAACAAACTTACAAGTTGCTGCTTCAGGTCCTGAAGCTCTTCAATATTGTCAGTACCACAGGTGATGTCATCAACATAGGTATTATTCATTATAGCATCAGCTGCTAGTGGAAACTGATCCTTATAGCGGAGAGCAAGTTCAAGCAAACACCTTGTGCTAAGAAATGTACTTGCCTTAAGTCCGTATGTTAAGGTTTGCAGCTGCAAACAAACTATAGGTTTGTTTGGATCATCCCTCCACAAAATATTCTGTAGAGGTGCATGATGTGGGTTTATGCGGACCTGCCTAAACATTTTTTGCACATCACACATTAATGTATATCAATAGGTTCTGAATAATGTGAGCACATCAAATAACTCACTTTGGACTATAGGTCCATTTAACATAACCTGGTTGAGTAAAATGTTATTCCTTGATTTCATAGACCCATGAAAGACAACGCGAAAAGAGGTCGTTTTGCTACTTTCATTTTTGACCGCAAAATGCGAAAGAAAATAAACTGGGTCATTATAAACATCATAACTACCAATGTCGACTATTTTAGCATGTCCAAGCGAAATATATTCCCCAATAAAATTTTTATATTGTTGAAAGTACTCTGGGTGTGACTGAAACTTTTTCTCTAAGGCATAAAATCTCTGAAACGCAGCTGAAAATGAATCTCCAATATTCAGTTCATTCAATGGGGCTTTAAGCGGCATATCAACATAAAACCGATTATCTTGCAAGCTTACGGACTCATTAAAGATCTCCTCAGCCTTCTGAAATTCTGAATATAATTTATTTGACACTTCAGGGACTTTTTCGCTCAGCCAAAACTGCTCCATTATTTCATTCAATTTACAGTCATTTTGCACCTGAACTATATGATTAGAGACAAGCTGAGCATTTGAATTTATATTGGTTTTACATACAATTGAACCACCCATGACATAGCCAAACAGTGTGTTTTGTAAAACTAGCCCATTTCCTAAGGAAACATGTCCATCCAACAATGATTTAAAATACAGGTCTGCACCCAGCAGTAGAGGAATTTCAGAGGGAATGTTATAGTTTACATCCGCCAATTGGATACCACTTGGAATTTTAAAATCATTTACATCAAAATAGTTTTGTGGCAACTGAGTGGTGATTGAGTCTACCACGTGACAATACACATCAAATTTAACATCATGAACTATGGAGTTCAAAGAAACTTTTACAGCTTGGTTTATCAAATTATTGTTGTTGCCCACACCAATAATATTAGTGTTTTGAGTCATTGGAGTCAAATTTAATTCCTCAACCAGCGATTTTTTTATTAGATTTGCTTGGCTTGCACTGTCTAACAGTGCTTTGACATAAATTTCATGACCAAATTTGTCAATGATTTTTACCTGGATAGTAGGTAATAAAATGTTATTAACTGAGCGATTATTGGAATGCAATATAACAGCCTGCTCTTGATTAGCATCCTCATGCAAAAGTGAGTTGTGAGACTGCTTGCAGGTTTTGCATTTAAATGCATATCTACACTTGTCAGTGTGGTCGCGAAGACACAATGTACATAATTTGTTAGAATTAACGAAAGTAATTCTTTGTTTTACAGAAATAGTTTTAAATTTTGGGCACATGAATATAGCATGGTCCATATTGTCACAATATAAGCAACCTTTTTTAATGGTAACATTTGTCACTTTTGAATAATTAAACTTTGCCTTACCGTCATAGGAAGGGGCAGAGGGGCCCTTCAATGGGGGGCTGTCCTCTAGCGCCATAGCACGCTTTTCCAAATAAGATAAAAAACCTTCAATTGTAGGCATACCTTCAACATCCACCTTATCGAGGTGGTAAGCCCGATTCGTATAGGAATCCAATTTGCGGCTTAAAATTGCAATTATCAACATGTCCCAACTATCGGTGGGCTGTTCTAAATTTCTAAGGGCATGCAACTGCTGCCTAACATCTGACACAAATGACCGAATTGCAGCAGCAGTGCCGCGTTGTATCTGAGGCATATCCAGCAACATGTTTATGTGGTTAGTGACAAGACGCGGTTTGTTGTCAAATCTTTGTTTCAACAGCTTTATTGCTTCTGGATATGACTCATTCACAATGGGCAAATTTATGATTACTGATAAAGCATCATCCTTTAAGTATTTTTGAAGATAAAATAACTTTTGAACATTTGACAGTGTTTTGTTTTGATCAATAATTGCAGTAAATAAATCCATAAAGGGTTTATATTGGGTAAAATCTTTCCCATCAAAAAAATTTATGTCTATGCTTGGTAACTTTGAATTTGAAATATTGACACTAGCAGAAGACTCTTCTGATTTGATTGCACTTAGTGCCACATTGAGTTCCGACATTACAAAGTAATATTTTTCTTCAACTTCCGAAACACACTCTGAATCCGATTCGTCCAGCGATAAAATGTCTAGCGTTAAGTCCTCATACTGTTTTAAAGTACTCACAAGTTTGTCCTTTCGCGTTTGGAGTATCTCCTTACCCGCAGAGGCTACGGAGACCGGATCAGTGACGAAGGCCTCGATACGCGTGATAACCGCTTTCAACTGTCCACGCTTTTTACGCAATTTCTTTAATTCTTCCATTTTTAAGGTTATGTTTACTACTTACGTTACGAAACGAAACCGCACTGATACCGCACTTAACACTTTCACTGACTATTCGATTTATTATTAAACTGTTTTAAAGTTCGTCGAAACGTTATATCTTCAAATTAATGCCGAAAACCGCAAGAAACACGACACGATGAAATGTTTGTAAATACGAGTAAGTCCAAATGACAGCTGACGTATAGATGACAGCTATGACGTTGACGTTTAATTGACACTGACGCGTGAGCTAGACGAGTCCCAATGCTGCCAACACGATCATACGCACGCAACTTAATCGCACATCTCCAACGAGTATAGACAAGTTTTTCGATGCACCGCCGTTAACACGGAAAAAAAATATGACTTGGCAAAATGTTCCAAATTTCTTCAAACTTATAGAGTTTGAAGCTGTTCCTTCACAGGCCCCGACGAAAACTGCTCCCGCGCATAGTACATGGCACTTATGCAAGAGCACGACGTTAAATTCCGCTATAGCCGGATTGGCGCCGCGCGAGACCGACTTGTATAGCAAGCGGTCCTATCGCGAATTTTCGACGAACACTGCACTGATTCTACTGAACTTTTAAAAATATCGAAGGACCACTTAGCATGTTCAATAAAAACATGCTTTGACTGTTAAAAAGACGTTTATTCAATTAAAATAAACTAAAGTTTAGAGCAGCACAGCTGCCATGATCAAAGATCGAAATCAAGAGGGGAAAAAGTAACAGTGTTGCTAGTTACATAAAATAAATGCGTTTTAATACATGCAAATTAGCCTACTTTTAAACAGATATTTCTCTGTGCTATTAATCCTATTTATTTATACTAACATTTTTAATATATTTTATTTATTTTAACTAATATTTATATATTCATGTTCATGTATTGAACAGCCCCTCTTAAAACTTTGGGCATTTATAACGAAGGTACACTCCTATTTGTATGGTGCAAGTGAGACAGGAAATGCTCAGTCGCGCGCGAAGCGACTGAGGAGCAAGTTGTGCTAGATGTGTAGATCGATAGTGTTAGTCATCCATGCGGGATTCAATCCACTCCACTCATGTGGATATTTTAATATGCTATATATTTTCATAATGTAATAGTTCCTTACGAAACACCTGGAAGAAGTTTTAGCGCCTACTTCAAGAATACAGTATACGACTAAAGCATCGGATGACTGCACCGCCGATCTGCATTATGCAGCTTCAAGGATGTTAACGATAACGTAGACATCAGCTCCTCTGGTGACAGGGGCCGCCCTCGAAACTCATCCTCAATGTCCTGCAGAGTCCTGTCTTTCGTCTCGGGCAGCGTCATCCAACACACCACCAGGCAGTATCCAACTATCCCAGCATACATACAGTACGCTCCTTGAAGACCTATCATTGCAAAGAGATATGGCAACGTCTTCACTGTCAGGAACAGGTTCACAGAAACGAAGAGTACACTAATTCCACCGGCCAAACTTCGATATTCCAGGGGAAATAACTCTCCTGCTATTTTAAGAGGTAGTGGCACAGTTCCTGTTGCGATAGAGAACATGTGGATGTGAACAAGAACTACCCCTATTAGAGGATGATCAAATGGGAGGTATTCATGCTTCTTTGCGTAAGTATACGTAGCGACTGTAAGGTAAGCAGTAATGTTGATCAGACATGTACTTAACAACAAGGTCCTTCTTTTAATCTTCTTGATGACGTAAATGGCGCTCGAGTTTGATATGATTCGCTGTGTTCCGAGACTAATGATGATCAGACCATAAAAGGTGCTAGGTCCAACAACACTCTCTAAAATTTTGCTAGTGTAAGCAGACATGATGTTGGCTCCTCCCCACTGCCCCAAAGTATAAAGGTGCATCATTATAAAAATTGGTTTGTAGAATTCTCTTTTTCTCACAGTCTCATTGAAATATATGAAACCCTTTTTTAGTTTCCATACAGAAAAAACATTTACACCCGCATCTTCTTTAGATTCCCTGATGATTGTACTAGTTTCTATCATCGTCTGTAACTCTTCTTTCTCTTCATCTCCTCTAAGCCATCTGAAGACTTGTTTACTCTCCTCATACCGACCCTGGTCAGCCAACCAGCTCGGTGATTCAGGGGAATATATCACTATCAACAGATTAGTGAAAGATATAAAACACACACAATGGCAGCGGTTTGCCAGCCGAGATAGGATCCTACAGTGTGTACGGTTAAGACTCCAATTGCAATGGCTAGTGAGAGGGTCATAAGGAACGCGCCTCTGTTTGCTGGGCTGGTGTATTCCCCTATTTGAACTGGTCCTAGAGTGGAGATCATGCCCATGGAGAGCCCTTGGAGAAACCTGGCGACTAGTAGCCCAGACACGCTGGTAGCATAGATGATGCTAAACCACCCAACCAACATTGGTAGGACGCTGATCATGTTGGCAGTTTTTCTGCCAGTTTTGTCCATGATTGTGGGCACAATGCAGTTGCCCGCCACGAGAGCAAAACCGAGGATTGAGGCTGCAATGAAAAATAAGAATTGTTACCTTTTTGAAATAGATGGATATTGCGAAGTGATGCCATCTGCTTTATCTCAAATTGTGTGGTATGATGGTGTGCCAAGGTATTCAAATTAATGGAAGTAAGTGTATTACAAAATGTGTTGTAAATGTTTTTATACAGTTGGGGTCTATATCGGGTGGCATAAAATTGTTGGTCCTAGTATTTTGTCGCATACCAACTTTATGCCGAATAATGTATGGCATAAACATTGTTGTGCATATTTTTTATTTGCCGAAATTATTGTTCCTAATATCGATTGTCTAAATATTTAGTTATTGTCCGAATGTTTATTGTGTCGAAGTTTTTTTTTAGAATGATTGATGTGCATAACTTTAATGTTACTAATATTTAATGTTCTAAAAAATTTGCATAATCTAAATGTAGGTTGGGTCTGATCAGAATTGCCTATTACTTAAATTACTTATGACCCGCCCTCATGTCAACGGAGCCCCGCTTCGCGGGGCCCCTATTTCTGCTCTGAGGGACAAAAGGCAACTAGCGAACCTATCTAATTGATCTAAATGAAGGTTGGCTCTGCTGAGAATTGCCTTATACTTGAATAACCTATGACCCGCCCTCATGTCGACGGAGCCCCGCTTCGCGAGGCCCCTATTTCTGCTCTGAGGGATGAAAGACAACTTACGAACCTATCTTATTTATCCAGATGTAGGTCGGGTCTGCTCAGAGTTTAAAAATAGTATAAAATTGAGGAAAAAAATAGTATAGATGGTTTAGCTAATTTAATAATAGGCAAAATAATTACTATGACAATCAAAATTAGGACTATTACTTTTTAGGTAATTCGATGTTCGAGTAATCAATATTAGGACAAACATACTTTAGAACTTTTAAATGTGTACGCGCAAAAATGAATAGGCTAAATAAGTAGTATGCCACTCAACATTATGCCAAACATTCTCGGCCAAAATTTTTTAGGACGATCAACATTATACAGGCACCCATACAGTTGCGATGGAATACCGGTTTGATGCAACGATTCATTTTAACTCATCTTGATTGTTAAACTTATTAAGGATAACCCACCAGACACGAAAACTTAAGAGAATCCCATCATTACTTTTTATTTCTAAAATACATCTTGAGGATATTATTGTATCCTTCATCTTCCTCCTAGCGGTTTCCCCAGCAGGTGCCACCTAATCCAAAGATTAGTTATAGGCACTTTCACGACAGAGACATCTGACATTCCAACCTAGAGAGAAAACTAGACCTTGTTTGCTTCACCGCCAATATCATGTTGACCGCGCCTGGTGTTTACCTCTACTTTAAACTTCATGTTCCTTACTTTTTTGATCTTGCAGGTGGTTGATGTAGACTATTTAATTGTATCATCATAAGTACCTATCCAGGAGCCAGTGATATCATCCGCGAGGATTGAGGAGCCAGGTTTCTGCAGCTGCGGCAACAGCACCGCCGTGAAACCCACCACCAGGCCGTGCCCCGCCATGTTTAGACACACGCCTGACGTCACGAAACACTAGAAGCCATGAATAAACCCATTTTAGTGGCCAATTTTATTTGTAGTAATTTCACTTTCAACATCATCATATTTTTGGGTCTGTAAGTAACCGCCGACCATGGACTTCTTAGAAGACGCCTATGTTCTCAGTACCTACTCCATTCGTCTCAGCTAATACCCTGGCAGGAGCGACGTTTGATCTACCTAACGGCCCGGCCGCGACTTTGAGCGGCGGCGGTAGCGGCAGCGGTTTTTCTAATTAATTACGTGTGATCCCAACTATCCACAATGCGATGCTCGTCACGACCGTTTCGCACAATTCGCGCAATGTTGCGGCCATAAGACCACTTAATCATTTTTAATAAGCAATAAATTAATGTAATCTTATCTATCTGTAAGGTCGCGTCAAAGTACAAACTACTGGTGAACGTCCAACTCTCCTTTTACCAAAATATTGCCACCAATCCGAGAATTGCATAATTTTGAGTCGACCTACCATAAATCTGCCTGGCATCTCGCACGGCGTCCTGCCCTACTCCACAATTTAGGTATTGTACTAGTGTCACCCCAATTTATTTTGTAAAGTAAATCAGATACGTAGTTAATTTATACGTAAACTTACTTGTCTTTGAAACGGGGAAAAACAAATCAGCGTCATTTTCCCTGTATTAACTGACATTCACAGCTAACAGTCAGGTTGTATTGGTGCTTTCCTCAATCCAAACAGCATTCCGAATAAGTCAAAGTCTTAAAACTACGACAAAACATTACGAAAAACTTGACTTTGAAAACCATATACATATTAGGTCTTTATGTATTAATTGCTACTATGTATTTGTACGACTTTCTCACTTCAGGTGCCATGATAAAATGAATGCAATGTCGATTAGATATTTAGTGCTGGATTTTTACAACCTTTTACAATCTTTTACGATGTTCGATGAGTATGGGTGAGATAAACGTGGAAATAAAGAACTTTTTCAAAAGACGGCCTCCATTTATTGACATTTTTCAATGCGAGTCGATTTTATAAGGGGGGTGAGGGGGGGGGAACAGTAACAGTTTCGGCGACAAAAATATCACATGGATATTCGCCTATTCCACAGATCACCATACGATTATATAAATTAATAAAATAATAGAGTGGCGTTCAATTTACATTTAATAAAAAATTGTCTCGCCGGAAGACCAGCGCTGGCTCGTGAGCCAGCATTATGCTCAGCAGCGGGACCATTTCGTAACAAATAAATAGTCCTTAGTAATTAAATAGTATTACATATATGTATGTGATTATATATTTCTTTGTTACGAATAAATAATTTTCATTTGGTGATTTCCGGGATAAAACGTGTCCTACGTCCTTCCCCGGGACTCAAACTATCTCTACCTATACCAAGTTTCATCTAAATCCGTTCGGCGGTTTAAGCATGCAGATGGATGTATGGGTGGTATGGATTTTTAGTAAAGGAAAACATCGTGACTGAACCACAAGAAGAAACGTCAATTTGTTCTTTTATTTTCTGTTGTAATATAAATATAATATATTTTTGTTATGAAGGAGCGGGGCTTCCTGATACAGTTATTGCATACTTAATAGGGAGCCCCTACCTTTACCTTGTAATCTGTATAACACCGAGTTTTTAAAGAAAAAAAAATTTTTTACATTTTCATTTTCAAAATCTGGTGCCGGGAGCGAAACGCAGGCTCTGCAGCAAGAGCAGAAAACGTTAGAAGGATGATAATTTCCGTTTGTAAATATTTAGTTTTATTTAATGAGTAAAAATCGCGGAACTCGAAGGTAACATGAATATACCTTGTTAACAATATTATAATATTCATAATTGTACCCGTATAATTTATTTGACTATGCCAGGTGCCATATACACGGTGTTTTTTTAACCGTCTTAGAGCCGAAGCCCAGTTAATGTATACATTACAAAGAACTTAAAATAAGTCTTTTTTATTTTTTTTAATGCATTAATATTGTTTTTTTTTGTATTAATATTAATTTTAATCATCCAGCCCGATTTTCCTCAATACGAACTCGAACCGGGTGAATGAACTTCGTACCGCGCGCCATACTTAATTTTCAAACTTAATTACCTTTTATTGGTACTAAAAAGTTTTTTTTTCACGAATGACTAGTACCGTCTTTAATCTCTCGGGTGCTTAAGGATTATAAATTTTTCTCTTCTCGCACAGAGTCTGTTTCAAAAGCACACTGATCGGTCCCTAACACATACGACGGCTTTAGTGGGCTTCGGCTTTAAGACGGTTAAAAAAACACGTTGTATACGAGTGATATAAGTGTAAGAATGCCTTACGATCAATACTTATAAACAATAATAATCATATCAATGCAATATAGATTACAGTGGATTAGATCATTGATACAAAGATCAAAGCCGACACAGCAACCAAAATTAATAAATTGAAGTAACAATTGAGCTTTGCTAATCGTATGTGTGAAACATAAGTCCAAAGCCAATATTTTCTCCAATTAAAGAAAGATGACGTATCGGGGTTACATTATCTTGTCTGTTGCATTAGGCGTGAGGCGAGAGGTGATAGGTAAGGTGAGAGGTGGGGTGACCTGTGAGGTGATGTGTTGTGACGCCGTCGCGAAATATATAAATATTTTACTGAATTAGACCGCTGGTCAGTAAAAGTAAGGGGCGATGTAATTTCAGAACGTCCGTCCATAGGAAAACCCCGGTTGGTGTCGGGTTAGGATGGCATCGGCTAGTGTTTGGCCAGGGAAATATGAGCCTATAAAAGAGTAGCAAATAAAAAAAAATTGCACGTTTCAAAACCTTGGCATGATAAATTAACAATGATACTTTAACGATTACTATTTTTCGTGAATTCACACAATACAACTCATTAAGCTAAGCTCTCTTAAATATAAATGAGACATAATAATGTAACTTTTTATGATATTCTTTAGCAGTACCGTAAAACGAGGTGAGTAGGGATAAAACTGACATTCAAACCTCGATAACATTTTATTTTTACAAATGCTAACTGAATTTTGTCTATAATAAGTGTTCCAGACGTTTGTATTTTAGTTTTTTTTTATGATTTTGGGTAGTTCCATTTCATAACTTTCACGATAAACAGTAAATTTCAACACACTCAAAGAGGGGAAAATGCATTACGCATACCACCAGGGTGCGGGGACGGGCCCTGGTGGTTATGTGGGACTTCCATGTCGGCTAATGAGGCCAATGGTTTACCCACTAAAAACCCCTCTATGTGCCGCCTCTACGCTATAAGGCGAGGCCACGGGAACGCCCTGGGCACACTTCCGCAACCTCGCCAGCGGCTGTCCGCGCTGCGGACTCATCTCTGGGGAGATGATTCTCCCCCTACCTCCACAAGGGGCGCACCGAGAAACGGCACGCCCGCCACTCGGGGACCATCGTGTAGGCGACAGACGTCCCCGTGTCTGCCGCCCACAGGTACCCTAACCTAACCTAACCTAACCCAACTCTCCTCGCGATCCCTACTCACCCCATTTTACGGTACTTACATCCTTCAAATATGACTGCACTAAATTAACTTGTTTGCACAAATAACAATGACTCCGCCAAACCCAATTTTCACTCATAAAGTTGCCTCAAAAAGGTTTTATGACCAGACCCACTCACGTAACGTTTCGAAAGCGCATTAGGACAGTTCAACTTACAATGTTTTTGACCGTTTAGGGTTAGTATTGAAGATTGCGCAATGACAAAAGTTTGAGCAAGTTTAATTTTTATTGCACTATTTTTTATTGTACCGTGTAAGAACAGTGTTGCACAATATTTTTTAGTCTATGTTTAGCCGCCACGAGAACGCATCAAAGTTATTGCGCAATTTTTGCGTGATAATAGAGATCGTTTGATCGCAAGGGGTAGTTCAATTATATTGCGCCATAAAAATATTGTGTAAAGTTATTGTAGGTCTAGAGCCGGCCTAACTGTAATTTTTGATCGACAACATATTTATGAGAGGATTAAATCGGAACACATATTTGCACTTGACTGTAGGTACCTACTTGATCATTATTATCATCATATCAGCCGAAAGACGAAGAAGCTGGACATAGGCCTCCCCCAAAGAGTCCCACAATGATGCTGCTCTACCCAGCGCGCGGACGGAGCGGGTTTGCTTGAATGTACTACTTATAGAGAAAAAAACCTAATAAATGTTTATTTAGCTATGTAGCCAGGTACCTAATGTAGAACATAAATAACAAAAGTTGGTTGTTTAATTATTTATTTTCACGAACAAAGTATCACAATCACAACAAATCCAATACAACGACGGTATAAATATTTTTTTTACACTTTTGAGTTATTCATATAAATATAAAATATTATTATTACCTACCGGTATTTATATTAACAATGACTTATTTTAACGAAAACTTGACCCCTGCTTGCAATAAATAGAACATACAAAAACATCTTACTACGTCAACATTAAGCAAAATAAAGTTAAACTGAATAAAATAGGTAGACAGTATAGTAACAGAATAAGTTCATGTAAAATAAACCTATATAGCCTATAAAACGTTTATCCGGCATGTTTATTACATTATGTATTTTTTAAATATCTACCTTAGAACAAAAAATACAGGACAAAATATAAAACACCGAACATTAAATGCGAATATGCTTTTTTTATTTATTTTAGAGCGAAACTATAAAAAATACATAAATAAACCTTAAGTTTAGTGTATTGCATACTTTCGGCTCAGTTTTTTATCACTTACTACTTATATAGTATGACTAGTATTTGTATTGACACTTAGGACATTTATGGCCTGGAAAAATACTGGTGTCTACTAGAACAGTATAAACTCATACCTACTTAATATATAAGTAATATTTATTTTACCAGGCCGCATCATCCTTAAATATGGCACTTTCATACAAACCACATGTATTTAGTTTAAAAATAACTTACACGTACATTTCATTAGGTATTTTTAGTTGTTTTTTTCGTATGATATGTAATCGTTGTTTCATTCATAAAAATAATAGTTTTCGTTTATATTGACACGTCAATTGACTATAAGATTTTTTTGCGTTTTTACTACTTTTTTCTTTGTTTAACCATCTATCACCTTAACAAATCAGTTGGACTTCAGTAACACGCAATTTACTGCCATCCTCTTAGATTCGCCACATAGGTATTACATACACCTGACACCGAATCGAATTCCAGTGGGCTGATATACCATCTAGACAGCGGCGGAATTACGCCGGTACTATTCCGCCTGTCTGAAAAGTCCTTCGCTTTTGTATGAAATAGCTGCGTTCCGCACCAGCTCAGCGGAAATCGCTCTATATTAGATTATGTGGCGAATCTCAAAGTACTATTTTTGTGTAAAATCTAGCTTAAAATACATGAACAATCAATTACTAACTAAAAATCAGAGTAACGCGGGGCCGCCCCAGCGACATCTAGTGCGACGGGTCGGTAGTAGTCCTTCATCTCGCCCCAGCCGCGCGGCGCCACATTGAAGTTGGGTCCAGACACCAGCGGCATGCGCGGGCTCACGGGCGCGGCATACACATCGTTCAGCTTCGTGGGTGCGAGCGGGACGGGCTCATGGTGCTGCAGGTGGACGGAGGGGGACACCGGGAACGGCTCCATCTTGGGGAGGGAGTGCTTCAACGCGGACTTGGGGTAGGTCTTCTGGTTGCGCAGACTGGACGGCGGGCGGTACGCGGTGTCGTGGGTCGGGACCGGCGTTGGGGTCGTACACAGATTCGTTGTGTTGCGACCTGGAATGAGAGAGGGTTATGAGGGTGAAATTGAGTTGATGTTTATCTTTAGAAGTGTGTTTCAGCCTTTTTTACGGCGCGATCCCCTCAAAATTCCACGTTAATCATCTGACCCTGATCACCCAGGGGAACCTGGCGGCAATATTATATATTCAGCTAGGAAATAATGATAATGTTCGGTTATGGCGCTTCGCCGGACGCTACCGAGTCACGCTCGCTTCGCTCGCTCGGCTTGTGCGCTTTAGGGTCGCAGTTCACCTAACTTAACCCTAACAGATTCTAGTGGACAACAGCCATAATTCGATCCATTTTACTCTTTTCTTTAACCGCCGATGCAAAAAGAGGGGTGTTATAAGTATGACGTGTCTGTTCATCTCTCTGAGGCATCGTAACTCCTAAACGAATGGACCGATGTTAATACGTTTTTGTCCAAAAGCTGACGTGATGGAGGAGTTTCTTAGCTACGTTTCGACCAGACCCTGTATCATGGTCGGCCTTATCACGCCATAAGTGACAAAGCGTCCATCACTGGCTGACACCGTTCGATGGAACGAGACGGACGCTCTATCTCGTCACTTATCGCGTGATAAGGCCAAACGGTTTTGAGATATTGAACGTTGTAATGAAAAAGTCGGGAGTTTTCAACTTTTGTAAGTTGGTATTGTTCTGGCGAGTAATGCTACCCTCTACTAGTTATTTAACTTATCGACGAGAAGGCAAGGCAATCTTACCTCTGCCCTCGTGCACCCATTTCACCGAGCGTTTCTTCCGGTTGACGTACATGCTCTGCCCCCTGCTCATGTGGTTGCTCTGGTCGCTCAAACTCTTGGAGATGGCACGCGCTAGATCCATCTGCTCCTTCACTGTGGGGTGGACTCCGGGCACGTAGAACGCCGATGAGGCGAAGGTTTTCTCTGGAGAAAAGAAATTCTATGTTAACGCCAAGAGTATGAACATTTTTAGAGACGTAGTGCACATCAGCGGAATGTCGTCTCATGTTTGGAACAGCCCAAATGGGGAAGTATCTACTTTACAGAAGGCCGCAACTGTAGTAACGCCACTAGTTGCTCTGGACGCCAGAACCCCTGAGGAAGTGGTGTGAGAGAGTGAGGGACCCCACGTTGGTATCTAGCTATCAAAACGACGTATTCTCAACGGCGACGAAAACGCGGGTCCTCACTCTCAACGCAACAACGTTTCCTCAACGGCGGTGAACACGGGGGTCCCCACTCTCAACAAAACAACGTATCCTTAACGGCGACGAACACGTGGGTCCCGACTCTCAACATTGCGTATGAAGTCGCGGGCAGAAGCTAGTAATAATAAATAAAGAAATTAATGATTTGTGTAACGAACGTTACACATAAACTCCTCTCCTGAAGGCATGGCTCCTCTTCACTGATTGTTGAGCCCGCAACACGCACGCGAGAATCTTGTGTTTTCCTTCACTCCGTGGATTCGGCGCGTCGCTAGAAGTACATGCCGGCTACCAACTCAGTTTGTAGCACGTTATCCACGTTAATCACCCGACCCCAATCACCCAGGGGAACCTAGCGGCAATTATTTTATATTCAACTTGGAAAAAATGTTAATGTTCCGTTTTGGCGCTTCGCCGGACGCTGCCGCGTCTCGCTGGATAAGCTCGCTCAGCTTGCGCGCTGCAGGTTCGCAGACAGCAGTTCACCTAACAACCTAACCGTTCTTTTCCCCTGGGGGATCAGGCTAGGGGATTCTAGTGGACACAGCGTTTGTAGGTATCTTAGTGGAAGCCACATGCTGCTATGGAACGCACGCGTTCGCACTTTACGCCATTCGCTTATCAGTTTCGTCAATGCAACTCTTAACAACAACAGTGAACCTTGGCTCTATGCCACAAAACGTCACATAAGTCCAAAGACTAAAGCCGATTATCTTCTTCCTCGACACCCCGCCGCTGCCAATAGTCTACGATATAAGCTTATTTCGAATGACCCGCGTTCCAATGGACCCCAGTGTGTACTGACCAAACTTCCGGTCCTTCTTGATGAGATGCTCTTCCGCATCAGGCGCTGGCGTGAAGATCTTATTCAGGTCCACCTCCTTGCTCAGCATCGGGGCAGCCTCCAGGTTCTCCTGAACACACCATGAGACCAGGTTAATGGGAAGTTTTGGTCATCATCAGCATCATCATATCAGCCAAAAGACGTCCACTGCTGGACATAGGCCTCCCCCAAAGAGTGCCACAGTGACCGGTCCTGATCCACTCGCATCCAGCGGACTCCCGCGACCTTTATCAGGTCATCAGTCCACCTTGTGGGGGTCAAGTTTTGGTCATCTGTGATTTTGGTAGTGATTTTGGTATTTTCTGTTAAAACTCGTGTATTTACATTCGGAATCATAAATTTGGTGGCGAGGAATTGATGATGAAGACCACAGATGAATTATCGAATTCCTCAATTATGTACTTAAAAGTGCAAAAGTACGTCACAGGTTCTGATAAGATTCCGTTGAAATAGGAACTAATGAAGTGCCATTGGTGATGATCTTGGGGAATCGATGGAAGTCCTCAAATATTATCGGCCCACATACAGCGATTCGGTTTTTTTCTATAGTAATCAACGCATTAGCTAGGTATCGGAAATCAGTTCATGTGGTAAATTGTAAAAATTGAAGTCGGTTAAATCTTTGTTTTTAAAGTAAATTATTTATAACAATTTTGCGTAGCTTTACATGCTATCGTAGTGTTTTGTTTCCTACACGGATGAACAACTACGTATAAGCACCGTACTTACATACATTTTTGCTTTGTATACAATATTTCATGATAGCAATGACTCGTAGGCAGAGTCACTGTCAAATCAACTAGGCTAAGGAGGTCGTCAAATATGAAAGATATAAACCAATATCGCTGTGTGAGGATGATGCTCTTACAATTAATTCGTTTACCTACTAGCTCCCGCGACTTCGTCTGCGTGGACCCGAAACCATCCTGTATTTTTATCCAGGCTATAAACTATCTTCGTGCAAAATTGCATCCAATTCGGTTGAACCGTTAAAGCGTGATTGAGTAACAAACAGCTAAACATGCAAACATTCTCATTTATAATATTTGTTAGAACGTAAGATAAGACTGGTAGGATTTATTTGTTTATTATAAAATAACGCATCACGATTAACTTCTGTTGTTGACGATGCTACAGTGACAAACCAATATTTATACCAAGCAATAACAAAGTACTTTGTGAATGACATGCGAAATTGTACATAATATTATACATTACTACAGAGGCCGGGAAGTAAGAGGTTGCCTTGCCGGCCGAGTAGGTACATATTTATATTATAGTTAGACGGCCGAGCGTAGCGAGGCTGGCAACCCCTTTCCACGCCGAGGTATGTAGCCATAGTGCTTTTCTCAAACATGCAATGAAATAAATTAATAAAACTCCAAGAAATTAAACTTTAATTTTCATGGCTAAACGTCGTGATCCAGTGCCACAAATTGTGGAATGGAAATTAAAAAAGGCCATTTTGCAGGCCTAGGCCTCCAATTATGTATGCAATGCCATTACGGATCTCTCGTCTCGCCGCCCGAAACGTGACACGTCGAAGCCCATTATGAAGAATACAACGTCAATAACGCATCGCATGTTTGAGAAAAATCCATTACAACTACCAACATTAGGGCATCGGCATGTAATACCTCCGTACTATGTCGAAGAAACATGACTTAACATATTATTTGTCGATGAATCATGACTCAACATATTATTTGTCGATGAATCATGACTCAACATATTATTTGTCGACGAATCATGAGTCGACACGATAATATTATTTGGTTACGGATGCGTTGGGTCACAGTAGATGTTTGTTTTCTGTTTTTGGGAACACAATTAAACATAAACATAATTTTTATGAACATAAACGTAATATAATTTAATTTAATTAACTCATTATGTTCCACAACAAAAAGACGTCACAGATTTATTTAATTTTATTTAAGGTCCAGATAACTTGATTTACCTACACAAGTAGGTACCTAAATCACTTTCATGATCTTAGTGCTAAAGCCATTAATAGCTTATTTACAGCTAGACATCGGATTACCTACTACTACCTATTTGCTATGTACCCATGTACATTACACTCATATAATAAACATTTTTATTGGAACGCAATTATTATGATTAATTGGTCACTCGATATTTTTAACTAATTTACACAGAAACAAGAAAGGCGGGCTTTTTTGTTTTAAAAACATGCGCGCTCAACATAGTACCTATACTACTGCGCATGTGCAAATAACCGCCATGTCGTATCGGAAAAGGCATAAGCAAAGTAGACGGTATGCTTCAATAAATCTACTAATAAATCAAAATCAATCATCATCATCATATCAGCCGAAAGACGTCCACTGCTGGACATGGGCCTCCCCCAAAGAGTGCCAAAGTGACCGGTCCTGCGCCACTCGCATCCAGCGGACTCCCGCAACCTTTACCATCAGGTCATCAGTCCACCTTGGTGGCGTACCGGAAGGCGCGACGTGGGTAGGCCCCCCAAAATCAATGAATTCATCAAATCAAAACATAAATCATTAAAAGGGTTGATATATTATTGGTATTTGCGTACCTTGTATATGAAAGCAAAACTGTAATGTAATGAAAAAAAAAAATACAAATAAAAATTGAAAAACTTGTCTGAAGTAGATACCTAATAATAACTCTTTGCGTCAAGCTAACGACAAAGTTAAAAATAAAATATTATACCTGAAAAGTAAAAAGCACTAGTGCGAAAACTGGCATAGCACTTTCCGCTGGATTTAGCTGCTTGGAAATCGCTATTTTCGAGCACATGCACCATGCAAAAAAAACACATTGTTAAACAACTTTATCAAGTCAAAATTACGTTACTTTACCTAATTTTATAAAGGTAATTTCATAGAAGTAAACAATTACAAAAAATAACAAAATTCGGAAGGTTTACTCATATTTGTCCAAAAAGCCATTTTCGAAGTGTTGCTTCTCGGTGTCTCGTACACGGAAGACATAAACGCGTCTCTTGCATGGGGGAGTGATTTATGAGAATCTAGGCGTCGCCGGCGCCGTTCCATGAATACTTTAAATAACATTAGAACCTTAAACATCGTAAGCTTCATTTTAGGCTCTGCAGTCACTTAAATACTCGTACAACAGGTGAGTCACTAGTAAGTAAAATGAAAAAACCAAAACCATGTCTCAAAACCATGAAAAACACCTCAATGTTCTAGACATCTTATTTACACAATACACATACTGTGTAAAGCTGTATGCCTTGCTGGCTGGCTCAGCCACGAATACGAACGGCAGCGGAAGCGATGTGTGGGAGGGATCGGGCGCGTATGGCCGCTGCCGCTTCCGCTCGAAGTCGTGGCCGAGCCATAAGGGTGCGTATCCACCAGTGTTGTGCGAGTCAGCGGGGCGTTTCCTGGTGGATATTCCGCCCTAAGGCTAGCTAATAAGGCTACAGCTTCACTGAGAGTCTAGATCTAGACCTTGTCATTCTTACTATGTCATCATCCAGAGGCGGTAGCGGGGGCAAAATGTTGCTCCGCGCGAGCTCTCCATCGTTCTGTATAAATACATAGTTTGTTTATTACTTATGTGGTACAACCATACAAAACATGTGATTTGCTGCAGTACAGTCAATAAGGTAGTCGTCTCCATTCTCGACGCACGCAAGTAGGTACCTAGGCTTAAGACATCTATTTAGCAAATCGCTTGCACTTGAAATATGCATGCCGCCTTACAATACCAACCTAAACCAGTTCAACGCATTATCATTATCATCATATCAGCCGAAAGACGTCCACTGCTGGACATAGGCCTCCCCCAAAGAGTGCCAAACTGACCGGTCACGCGCCACCCGCATCCAGCGGACTCCCTCGTCACTTGTTATCAGCTGCACTCTTTTGGCTCCAAACATTTATGCAAACGTTTAACCGAGTTACAAATGTAGAGTGGGAGGCAGGGACCCTCAAGAACATTATTAACATAAAATCCACTTTTGGATCAGTGCACGGGAGCCCGTTGAGCGAGCTGATCATGTCGCACAGAGGTGAGTGGCGTCGCGCACGATCTAGCCCCTCTATAACTTGTTTTAAGCTCACCTCAACGCTCACCTACGAATATATCTTGACACCGCGATGCGTAGTAACTAAGCGTAGGTAGATGTCTAGTATCGTGACGGGTGACCGGCGGGGTGAGTCGCATTAGGGCGTAGCGCATAACAGCCCAGGGCTTTGCCTCCTGTCGCTGGTTGCCGAAACGGAAAAAACCATAGAATGCGAGATCCTTATACAAATTTCTACCCAAACACCTGCCTAAAACCCGGTATGCGCATGTTCTAACTTAACGGCTGCCTGGCATGATTGTGACACCCCGTCCCAATCCACGTATGATGGCAATGGCACCACACTGTGGGGCCAATTTGCGGCGATTCTTCGACGTCTATGGTTTTCTAGTTCGCTGGTCATTTGCCCCTGCGCAGCCCTGCGAGAACCGAGTCAGGCGGTCTACCTAATAGACCTTCATCATCATCATATCAGCCGAAAGACGTCCACTGCTGGACATAGGCCTTCCCGAAAGAGTGCCACAATGACCCGTCCCGCGCCACCCGCATCCAGCGGACTCGCGCGACCTTTACCAGGTCATCAGTCCACCTTGTGGGCCTATAGGTACTCGTATACCCACGCTGCTTACAATATCGTACTCGACGGGTGGCAACTCTGGTAATATCAGGAACCCGTAGCTGTCTGTTGCGTAATCGGCGCCGATCTATATAATATCCAAACAAACATCAGTATCGAATGTGCAATTCCTTAAAAAATATGTTGCAGCGTTAAGATTAAAGTCAGAATTCCTACGTTCGAAATTCCTAAACTACACTTCGCAAATCGAGTTTAGATGGAGAAAAGTGGCATAATTTTTTGCATTCAAGATTAATATTTTTGAAAATTTGCGCGTTCAACAAGCGATCGTTAAGAGTCCCTAGCATGGTCGACTCCATACAAACATAATTTGGTTCTCATTTTAAAACGGCATTTAGGTACTTACTGGAATAATTATAACACAAAAACAATTACGTGATCACTGATCAGAGACTTTGTATGAAAAACCCCATTCATTTTAATTTGTACAGACACTCGTTTTCGACCTACATAAATGGCGGATTGTTTAAATAAAGTTTCATGTCGTTTGAAAATGAGAACCAACCTACGTTTGTATTGAGTACCTGGATAATATTGCATAAAAATTAGGAATTAAGTATTCTTGTATAGGAATTTCGTACGTAGGTAGTAATTGAATATTCAAAATTATGCTATGGAGTCGACCTCATTATTGAAATATAATTATAATTTACTTCATTCGCGAGTACTTGCGACTTACATAGTGAAAATATTTTTTCCACGGACCAAATGACGGTTAACCTTAAAATGTTAACATCATAAAGATTGACACGGAAATCTATTTTCACACCTGCTTATTCAGAAAAGTATATAGTATCATAGTTGCCATCCAATGAGCAATCAAAGTTGTATTATCCTTCCCTGAGTCTGCTATACTTATACAAGAATCATTGTTGTCATCAAATTAAGGATTTCAATGTTCCTCACAGAAAGTGTGAAAAGCAGTATACTGTGTCACTCGGTTGCAAAATTATTTCCGTCTAGGGCGCAAAGACATGAAGGCGCAATGTCAATGTCATGAAGACTGACATGAAAAAACTTTTTTTACTTTATCTGTAATGCCACACACGCTTGCAAAACGAGAATATATCGACTGAAAAAACTGTGTGCGAAAATATTCTTATATGACGTAGTATGAAGGTCGAAAGCTAACGATGGTCAACCGTTACTGCATTTTTTTCCATTCTAACGAATATCTCTTCAAGTAAGTTAGTTCGTACTGAAAAAATAAACTCCATATTTCCTAAAGATACCTAAAACCATATTTTTTGCGTTATTAACTCATGTAACACTTCGGACGCGGGACGTAGTTTTAGTGTGAAACAAAAGTGGTACCTACCTATGTCAATACGGTGATGAGGTTTTTAATCAAATTCCTTACATAAATTCGATTTTGTATACACAATTATTTTGCATTAATAATTGCCGTAATATGGGTAAAACAATAAAAAGTAATGTGCGAAAGCTGCTACATACTATGATCAGTAAGTTCAAGCAAAAACAAGAGGAGAAAGAAGTTGTTTTCCAAGAGAAACAACAATGTTTAGATGCGATGTCGGATTTTTTAGGTTAGTATGACTTTGTAATCTTAATCCTTGTCGGCTGATTATTTGTTATAATAATATTGACGATAGTGATGATACGTTTCTTATGTTTACAAATAATCTTGAAAATATTCAAGGAATCCGCAAAAAACAAAAAAATAGTAATAGTAGTAGAATTTGCCGCGTTTTCCCAGGTCACGCTTACGTTTGCCAGACTCTATACTCACTTTTAATGATTGCTATCATACATTTGAATGAAAACGTAGATACTATTTGTAAATAGGAAACGTATTACATTGTATCTTTAATAAGTTTAGTTCCAATATAATTTACTTTAAAAACAAAGTTTTATTTAACCGACTTCAATTTAGAACGCCAAGCCATGAGAACATTTCCACATCTATTTTCCAATTTACCACATGAACTGATTTCCGAGGGCAAATGCGATTCTTAGAGAAAATAAAAAAGCGGCCAAGTGCGTGTCGGACAACGCACAACCAGGGTTCCGTCCCTATTAAAAAGGTCATGTCAGATCCACCATACCCCCTAGCCATACCCCTGGGGGTAGGGTGGACTGAACCATACCACCGTTAGTAGTGCTGGGATTTGATGGAAAAATAGAAAAAGAAATAGGTACAAAAATTTTAATTTCATTAAACTGAAAAAAACGAAGGCCGTTCTGGCCATTTTTTACCTTAGGCACTACTGCTTGGCACTGCCAGTAGTGTCATGGGTAAAAAAGAATTTCCTGTGACACTACAGTGGCCTTAGTAGTTTTCCCTTGGCACGCGGGGTATTATATCGGGGTATCGTAACTGCCATACGTTCACGTTCATAACCCACCTATACTATAAGGCAGGCCGGTGTAGATACGACGACGAGTGAAGCGAGGAAGAGTGTTAGGTGTACTGCGACTCTGCGACCCTACAGCGCGCGAGCCGAGCGAGCGAATCGCGCGTGCCGCGGCTGCGGCCGGCGAAGCTCCAGACCTAACTTTATTCGAAAAAAATATCCATAGTCGGTTCTGGCGCTTCGCCGGCCGCTGCCGCGGCACGCTCGCTTCGCTCGCTCGGATCGCGCGCTGTAGGGTCGTAGTACACCTAACACCCGCCAATCGCATCGGCCGGTTCTTTTGCGTTTAGTCAGGCGCGGGACACTCCGCGATTTACGTTCATCGCTACAAGTACATGCCGGTGCCCCAACGTTGGGGACGTCAGAGAGCCATAAATCTTAATGTTTTGACTGAGAAAAAAGCGCCTTTCGTAAAGATCAAAGGAGTGTCCTTTCTGTACATGTACTATTATCTATTTTGTGGTTTAGTCTGGTTTCAACCGTGAGACTTGTTGGTTGTCAGTTATGTCGAAATGTTCAGTCAATAACTGCATAAATACCAACAAAAAAACTTGAAAAAAGATGGGATTTATTTCTTTAAATAATTTATTTTCATAACATAACGAAATTTGTGTAAACTCATTGTAATTTAATAGTTTTGAACATGTTTTAAATAATTATTTTTGTTAGTTCAAATGACAAAGTCGCGGAACATAAGTCTAAGGAGTCGGTATAGATACTTTTTTTATGATGTCGTTACCTGCATGATTATGGTTTTCATTTTAAGATTTCCAAAAAATCCTCAGCGACGTGCAAAATGGGCTGCAGACATAGCACGCGACAGTCGAGGTGTTTTTTTTTAAACCAAACGACTCACGTGTCGTTTGTTCGGCTCATTTTAATGATTCGGATATATTATAGGTTATACGACAAAAAATGGAAGAACAGGTTTACTAAAACTGCCACACCTCTCATGAACGTACCTAAGCCCATTTCTTTCCATTACATATTTTAATTTCAATTACTTCCAATATACTTAGCTGTATCTTCTGCCTTCTGGCAAAAGGTAATTAATAGCATTAATGAACTATAATAAAATTCTATAATACAATCCCAACACATCATTTGGAAATGCGCAAATTGTTGCCAATTTTCATCATCATTCATTTTTGACCTTATATCTCGTAATACTCGTTTTATAGATGTCGGATGATCATGAGAGTGACGTTCAAAACCCATAGGATCGTTTTAATAAAATCGACAGCTGATCTCTACTTGACTGTACGCTTACATTACATCGCAAAAAAGAAAGTATTAAAAGTAAAGGCAGGTCGAAAATACAATTATTTAACAAACTGAATCTATTTCAAGGAAACTAAAATGACTTCTTTTTATGGACTCTGTCAGCTGTACTATATGTACTTACGGAAATCTCATCAATTGTTTTGTGTATAATATTTGTACAAATATTTGAAACTGTTTATTCCCCACTTGCAAAATAAAGAAACCAGATTTATTTGTGCTTTCTGTTGAAATAAATAAAATTTATAACGCGACTCCAACGCTAAACGCTAACTAAAGTTTTGACGTGAGCAGTCAATTCACATTGTATGTCTCAATAAACTATTCATTATAACCCGCTGGTTAATAATATGATTTCACTTTTCATAATTCTTATTACTATATCCATAAAGTTTAATTTTGCTAAACACAATTTGTCCTAGGCCATGGCCTACTTGATTTGACAAAATAAATGAAGTTTGCCTCCGTGTGAACCCCGGTCCGGAGGAGCGCGGTGTTCGAAATTCGAATTTCGAATCTAGGACCACGGCTTGTGCTTTCGAATTTGGAACGTCGCGCGCCTTCATTTGTTCACGCGTGACGAACAAATCGAGTTCTTGTAGGTGCCTATAGAAGATTTAATTTCAAAAATAATATTGAAAAGTCGAGTGATGAAAGTGTTTTGACTCCTGAGTTTATCAAATTAGACAACTCGACCTCAATAAACGTACCAAATAAAAACATTACCTTATCTTTCCATGATTGGACTAACGTGTCTAATGTTACTATGTACTTTTAATTTGCTAAATAAACATTATTTATCTACTGAGCCTGTTTTTTTGTCTCGCATAAGGTGTGAAAAGTAGCGTATACACCTCGGGGATAAGACTGTTTTAGTCTTGGGCGGTTGAACCCCTCACTGCACTCAGGACTCAGTCTTAATTCCCTCGCTTCGCTCAGGAATTAAATTATAACTCCCTCGCTACGCTCAGGAGTTAAATTATGAGTCCTTCGTTACGTTCGGGATTCAATTCGCTCCCGTGACATAAAACAGTGCTTTATCTCCTTGGTGTATAATCTACTATTAATCTTTTGATGTGGGTTTGCTAATATGGTGCTTAAGGTCTAAAACACTGAGTTCTTTTTTTATGAAATACCTTGATGCAGGTTATAAATTAACGCTATTAGCAACTACTGAAATGTACTAGAGCTGTCATTCTGGGGCTCTGGGGCACATTTCTTGGCATATTTGCTTGACATTGTGCATCTAGTTCTATATACTAAATCAATGGTTACTACAGATAACGGTAGTCTAACTTTTTCAACTACACTGCGTGATACTGATAACGGTAACAGGACATTTGGGATAAATATTATAAAGCATAATATAGTGCACAGCACTACGGTGGTATGGTTCAGTCCCACCCTACCCCCAGGGGTATTGCTAGGGGTATGGTGGGTCTGACATGAAAAAGGTCATATCGTTACTGAAAACTTATGGCACTTACGTCCTTTTCTTTAAGGAAGGCAGTTTTTTATAAATATCTCGAAAACCTTTTAACCGATCTTATTCAAAACAAATATCGCTGAAAGAATTTTATAAGCCCTATTAGCATGATTTTTTTCATAATTTTAAAGTACACGGTTCAAAAATTAGAGGGGGGGGACACAATTTTAGTGACTTTCGGGGCGATTATCTCCGACTCTATTCACTTAATCCAAAAAATTACTTAGAAACATTATATTTATTTTGAAAGGCCTGTCGATTGATGTACCACACGTGGGCTTGCAATGAAAAAATAATTTTTGACTTTCGGTTTTATGTATGGAGTGCACCCCTAAAAAAAATCTTTTTTAGTAATTTCATTGCAAAACTATGTAGCGGTTAACAAAATTTATTTATTTATTCATTTATTTATTTATTTATTCCATACAATTTCACAGCATTACAGTAACACCAAAGCACTGTGAAACAAAACAAATGTAGATATATATACACAAAAGAAACAAACTATCATTATAATAACACAGAAGACGGTCGTGCATCCATCTTCTCGCAGAACGTCAAACAATAAAATACACCCTATCCTCAAGTTTTCATTCAAATACACCTTATGGTTTTCGAGTAAAATGCCTGTGACATACTGACGGACAGACAGACAGACAGACAGACAGACAGACATGACGAATCTATAAGGGTTCCGATTTTTGCCATTTGGCTACGGAACCCTAAAAACCCAATCGCTGTATGTGGCCCGATAATATTTCATTGAAAAAAAAAATACAAGCGAATTGAGAACCTCCTCCTTTTTTTTGAAGTCGGTTAAAAATAACGTCTACCTTTTATTTTTAATGTTCAATAACCAGTTTTATGCCAAATTTCCCACATCGCAAAAATTCCCTCGCATACAATGACACCCGACACTTTTTTTTTTTTTTCTTATAAGGGGACAATCTTACACAAATCGACCTAGTCCCATAGTAAGCTCAGTAAGGCTTGTGTTATGGGTACTAGACGACGATATACATAATAGACGTAAATACTTAAATACATAGAAAATATCCATGACTCAGAGACAAATATTCATGCTCATCACACAAAGTTTTGCCCTTACCGGGATTCGAACCCAGGACCTCTTGCTTCGTAGGCAGGGTCACTACCAACTAGGCTAAGGCGGTCGTCGACACTTGACTTACCACTTTGGTTATTAATTATCAGAGTTCAAAATCCATTATTGCATTTATGACATTGCGTTTGACAGCGATATTGGCGCAAGTCCAAAACACGGTGCCAAGTCGCCATGCTGATTTACTCGCAACAACAACATTTTATTCGCAGAACCAGGCCAACATCGCTTTACTAACGGCGCCCTGAGAAATAACACGCAGTTATTGAACAATTGTTGGATATGGGACGCCTATGTCCAGCAGTGGACGCCTTTCGGCTGATATGATGATGGTTTAACAATCCTACGTCGATACGGGACTATCAGAACATCTCCGTTTCCCAGAAAGGCATGTTCCCGACACGTCATTTCCAAAATATACATAACAGATAGCATTCGAATGACAATATACGAATACGAATTCTCCACAACCGTTTTCTGAAGCATGTGGCCATATCAGAGAACCAGTATGGACACCTAGTCTTCATAGATCTCGAGAAGGTATTTGACAGGGTACCGCGAAAATTAGTATGGCAAGCTCTGAGATCGCAAAGAATACCTGAGTGCTACATATCATTGGTACAGGATATGTATGAAAACGTAAGCACACGAGTGAGAAGCCTAGCTGGTACAAGCAATCCCTTCGAGGTCAAAGTTGGCGTGCATCAAGGATCTGCTCTTAGTCCACTGCTGTTTAATATTGTCATCGACTACCTCACCAGAGACATCCAGTCCCCCCTACCATGGTGCCTGCTGTATGCAGATGATGTTGTCCTCATTGACAAATGCGCGGAACAACTGCAACATACCCTAGAGTTATGGAGGCGGGCCCTGGAATCCAACGGATTAAGGATTAGTAGACGCAAAACGGAGTACCTGCCATGCCACTATAGCCTCACAGAGCAGACATCACCCACAATCAGCATCGATGGACACCCAGTACCTAAAGTAAGCCATTTTAAATACCTGGGCTCGATCCTGTGCGCGGACGCAAATGTGGACATGGACGTGACACATAGGATAAATGTAGCTTGGATGAAGTGGAGGGCGCTCACGGGTGTGCTCTGCGACCGCCGTATGCCGATAAAGACCAAAGGCAAGGTCTATAAAACTGCTGTGAGACCTGCTATGGTGTACGGTGCCGAATGCTGGGCGATTAAACAAGCGCATGAACAAAAACTGCATGTCAATGAGATGAAGATGCTGAGATGGGCGGCCGGTGTAACGAGACTCGATAAAGTTCGTAACGAACACATCAGAGGAAGTTATAAGGTCGCCCCCATCGCAGACAAGGTCAAGGAATCTCGCATGAGATGGTACGGGCATGTTATGAGACGCGACGAAGACCATGTCGTGAAGAAAGCCCTCGCACTACCGGACAACAAGAGAGGCAGAGGTCGCCCGCTTGCTACGTGGTGGTCCACCATATCAAAGGACTTGAAACAAGCACAGTTGAACTCGTGGACAACCCAGGATCGACCAACCTGGCGCATGAGAACGAGGAGGGCCGACCCCAAATAATGGGAAGAGGCACAGAAAGAAGAAGAAGATTCGAATGACAATATACCCGTTTCCTATAAATTTGTAGCTTTACCAGACTTCCACGTTTTTTAATGGTTTCCATATTCTAATTCCCTCTAATTCCCGTTCCTGAAGCATCCCTACGCCAAAGCACGGACCTCATTACATTCGGATGCATTAGTTAATGAATGTTCCTTCGGTTTCGTTTGATGTGCGAATAATAACTGCCAAGTGGTGCGACAAATCGATCTGCACGGCGACGGCGACGGCGCGCGAGCTCCCTCGATTTTTCTCGCACTATCCGTCTCTCTCTTATTAGAACACTTAAAACAAGAGGTATAGTGCGAGAAAAAAAGAGAGTATGTCGTGGCCGTCCCATGATAGACATGCTGAGGGCCTACCGGAAAACGAAAACGAACTTCGTTCGTGTATCTCCGTCTCTTTCGCACTTGTCGATTCGAGCGACAGAGATAGACTGACTTCAATAATCTGAGCCCCTGGGACACAAAACTGCGATACTAACTACTTGTGATTTAATAGGATACTGTTTTGTATATTGTGAAAAGATATTTATTTGTAT
This sequence comes from Epinotia demarniana, assembly GCA_945867215.1. Lineage (NCBI taxonomy): Eukaryota > Metazoa > Arthropoda > Insecta > Lepidoptera > Tortricidae > Epinotia > Epinotia demarniana. The sequence continues at coordinate 1,554,694 of OX244281.1, forward strand.
AGTATTTTTATTTTATTTGTACTTGCTACTACAGTGTATGTATTGAGAATAATTTACTGTAGCGTAAAGGTAAATACATATCTATATGTACCTGTGTTAGTTTGTCTATCTTTTAGTTTCTGATCTCCACTCAATTGGTCAAAGGTTGACTGGAAGAGATCACTTACAGGGCTAAGATCGCCTGTGTACCAATTTAATACATACATACTATTACAACATAGGTTTAGATACGTGCCGGTACCCGAGAAGGACGGTCGCTCCGCCCAACACTTTTTTTAGCACATTTTTCTTCCATCTTCTGTCGTAGAATCGCCAATAGCTCAGCGACAATGGCTTTCTCCCGTTCTGATATCGAATCCATATCGATCTCACTTTTCCTTAGTCTTACAGTCTTGAAGAGAGAATCTGATCACCAATTTATTCAACTTCTACTTCTCTACACGTCAATATCACAACTCTAATTATTGACAACTGTGAATACAAATTTAAAACACGACCCAAACATAGCGTTGGCACAAAGCTAGCTATAAATTCACAATCTACGATTATAGAATGGCGCCAAAAGTCAATGTCAAAATCAGGCATTCCTCAGATGGCCAAGTCTTGGCAGAGTCTGAGAAGCCATGTTACCTACTCACAATCGGACACAAATCACTACCAGTCACTTCTTTTATAACGTGACCCAAAAATCCATAAAAACTGTGCGTATTAGGAGGTCATACTTATACTGGTTTCAGTGGAGAGTTGTTGATAAGCATTTCAAGGATCGTTGGTAGACGGTCAGAGTTCGATGCCCGCCGCCGTCGGGTTATTTTTAGCTAGGTCAGCTCTTTAGGTTTAAAGATGAGGCTCGGAGGAAGATTTTTAAATTTTGCAGTCTTGGAGAACGAAGCTGCTGCGCTTAGTTAAAAATCAACGCTACACGCGTTCAACGCTGTTCTGTGATCCTGATCGTACCGTTCCCGAGCGTTCCGTAATTTCATTATATCAGCCGAAAGAAGTCCACTGCTGGACGTAGTCCTCCCCCGCAAATTGCCACAATCACGAGGTCTTACGCCATCCAGCGGACTCCCGCGACCTTTCCCAGGTCACGTCATCAGTCCAGGGACCGGAAAACCCGTTCATTTGATTAAGCCTTTCGATAGGGTAACCCTATCAAATGATTACCCAAACGATATGGTTTCCCAATCAATGTGTTAGCCTATCGTTATGGATACCGTTTTGAACAGGGTAACCGTTTCCAAAGTGGTTACCAAGTCGAATAGGGTGAATATTTACCGGTTACCATTAAATAGTCTTACCTTTTCACGTCTTGATTTGATGGTTGGTTGTCAGTATTGTCAGTGAACAGTCACAGAGAGTCAGTTCTCTCTTCGTTGATTATTCACGTACATAACGTCAGCGTTACCAGCTATACAATATACTCGTATCAGTAGTGTAGCTGCGTTTAAAAGTGTAACGATTTTATAATGGAAACGTATGACACATCTCTCGACAGATTCTAGTGAAATTTTGTGAGCGAGTTCGATATTTAACTATAGGGCAAAAATACTTTCGTATGACTGGCTGTCCGGCTGCTCCCTCTATAGGTCGCATCTCTCAAGTCTCGACAGATACTCGTGAAATTTTGTGAGCGAGTTCGATATTTAAGTAACTATAGGGCATTGCGTGATGATTCGTTTGCTCGTGAATTACCGAATAATAGACTAAGATGCAAGATAAGCTTTATATGAAGCGTGCAGAGATTGAAATTGCTTGATTTTTTTCTAAAAACCCTCGATAGGGTAACCTTATGAAGGGGTTTTAATGTTGGTAAGCGCTTACCTGAATTAACTCTATCAATTTGGTTACACTATCGTTTCATTAAGTCGATCGATATGCTTACCGAATTGATAGTGTTTTGAAAAACAATTCTATCAAATACCCGATCCAAAACCCTTTAAGTAATGGTAACCGGTTCCGGTCCCTGCATCAGTCTACCTTTCGTAATTCGTAATAAATAATGACATTAACACACAGAATCAAGGTCCTGATTTGGTTCTCTGTGTTTTAACTCTCTGGAAGTAAGGCGTAACTACTTTTCTGCTGTGCTGTGGCGACACCGACTGTCCGGGTCTAGTGGCACGAGTTGTAAAACTCACTATACCTTTTGTGCCCAAAACAGCAATATTCACAAACTCCTGTCGTATTAACTCGCACTGTGGCACACAATGGCAAACTAAAACTTTTTTTTGACACGATTTTGAAGGTTTTTTTTTAATACTGATAATTAAAGCAATTCCCAAGTTTTCACTTCTGCCGGCTCTCCCGGAGTGCAACCCGGTCTTTTTTTTCATATTAAACTTGAACAATGTGGTTATTTTATCAAAATAATAAAATATTATATAAATTTTACTGTAGGGTCTTTTGTATTGCTCGCATCTCAGCTCAGCTCCCGGACGGACGGGGGGGGGGGTACCCGCGTCCTCAGCGTGTGCGTGTGCTGACTCGGCCCAATACGCTCTTGGCATCGGTGCCTGAATGTGCCCTGTTTGCGTGGCGATGGCTTAATCGTATTCCGGGAATGTTTGAGATTTTGTGAGTCGATAGACGACAGGCAATCCCCCGCATAATCTCTTCATATCATATCTCTACATATAATAAATGTGAAAGTTCGTTGGGGTTGTCATTGTCAGTGAGACATAATAAGTATAGTTTGAAGGAAATTGTATGTATTCAACGAACATTAAAAACTTCAATAGCGCGATGCAGAACTTCACCAATTTCCATGCATTTAGAAGATCAATCTCCAGATTTTTGTCGGCGTCTGAACTCCAACAAACCATATTAAACGTATAAAAAAGTTTGATGGAGTTACGGTGACCCACAGGCCAAATTTGAGAATATTTGGATAAAAGTCGTCTTGACTTTACGTAACAGCGCCTATCTGTTCTGCATCTATCTGTTTATTAATACGACAGCCCAACGAAAAGGAGTCTTATGTTTTCTGTTTTCCGGGTATCACGGGAAAACTAAAGAATGGATTAATATGCAACTTTCACTAAAACGTTCAATGGATCTTCGGCCATGCAATAGGCTATACACATTATAAAGATAAGGGTGCAAAGGGGTTAAAAAATGGGGTTGAATTCAGTAAGTATGTTTTTGTACATAAATAGTTTTTTTAAATGTAAAGTAGATGCTCACACGTTTATTTTATTATTATTATGTCGCATTGACAACCTCAACGAGCTTTTACATTTATTATATGTAGAGATAATATAAGTCTAAATAAAATCAAAAACATAATATAAGGGACATCTATCGAGCTGAAATTGGACTACAATTAAGTTCGCTAGATGGCGCAAATCGGCAACTAACATCAACGACCTCTATCAAACTGAAATTGTATCAAAATTATGCTCGCTAGATGCTGCTATATACATCAAGCATTAATAATGCTTCTTTTTCATTGAATTTGTGACTCTTAAATCTCATAATCATGAATATTATATTATTGTTAATATCCGTTGATACAAAGATCTGAAATTGCGTTAGCTTTAACACGTTCAAAGGCACCGGCGCGTTTCACCGCTTCGAAAGTCCGAATCCGAGTCTTCCCGGGATAAAGCTATCCTATATTTTAATCCAGGCTATAAACTAACTTCGTATAAAATTTCATCTAATTCGTTTGGGCCGTTTGAGCGTCATTGAGTAACAAACATCTAAATATCTAAATATCTAAACATCCAACCATCCAAACTGTCGCATTTACTTTACTTTTTTACTTTATTATATTTATTTTATCAATTAAATTTTCACTTTGTTGGTACACTTCAGCACAATTCTATCACCGTATCGAAAATCGTGAATAAACCTCATTCCTTAAACTATTTAATCATATGGCATATATTATTTTTGACCTTTAAAATTTATCACTCTTTAGTACCACCCAGGGGACACGTGCAGGGTTGTAGTACTTGTAGTAGGTAGCTCCTGCGGACCCGAGTAACAGTTGTCCCCCCTATGTCAAGTGAGTGGTCAACTCGACTGATAGGAGTTCTTAAGCCGCCCGGCTTAAGAACTCTCTAACTCGGCTTAACGACTACTGTCATAGACAGCAGCCGGGATCAACTGCTTAGCGTGTCTTCCAAAAGCACGGCAGCGCTCATTTATATATTAACCACCCACTCAAACATCAGGCGGTCACCCATGCAAAGACTGACCGCTGCCATCTTTGCTTAACCTGCGTTATCGTTTCCGACTGGCAGTTGCCGCTAGGCTATGATGCTAAAGTTTGGACCGCAATCAAGCAAAATTGATTAAAATGAATTTTGTTATACATAAAGTATACCAATAGGTATAAGCTGGATTAACATACGAATTTATAATACTTTTTATTCCGGGAATCATCGTCTAAGGGGGCGAAATAGAGGGCGCAAGTTTGTAAGGAGATATAGATACGATATAAAAGAGTTCCACGCGGACGAAGTCGCGGGCAGAAGCTAGTATCTGTAATATATCAAGTGTTTTGTGTGTGCAATTTTATCTTAAAGGTGATAACCATTTGTTAGTTGTTAAGTACTTAATTAAGTAATCTGGTTTCTCGGCGTTTTGGTTCGCTGTAAGGCCATGTAAACAAATTCAATGATAAATATTTGTAATAAAATAAAATATGATAATAAATTAATCTAATCTCATAAATTGCGAACAAAACAATATCAACGGGCTTGCGAGCTCTACAGCTCCAGAGCCTAGTTTTATTTTGGCAAATGTTAAGATGGTAAATGAAGTAAGTCAGCTCGGTAAAGACCGTAGCTATTGGTAAGTCGTGATCTCTGTCTACCCCGGTAGTATGCTGTCTGGAATACTCATCTTCGGTACTTTTGGCCACAGGTTTCGCTTGCAAAGACACCTAGAGATTGTAAGTAATAACCGTGGGGGCTTGCCTTCGGGTTTTCGGCCCTCGAGCTCGCCTATAGGTAGCGGTCTCTAAAAGCATGCTATAGACCTTTAATTCCTACGAAAAGCTCAGCCTTCGGTTTCGCTTGGCTCCCCTTTTATCGTCGGGAATTTGGACCTCAGGTTTCGCTTGCAAGACACCCGATGATAATGAGTGGTGTAGGGGGTGGCATTGAGAGCGCTGTTTAAAGGGATGCTGTGTCAGCCTTTGGCCGCGCTGGGGATAGTATAATATAAGTGGCCTTCAGCCCCCAAGTCCTTTCTTAAGGTTTGATTTGGATCTTTCATTGTTACGAAAAGTAGCCTGGCCGCTCACCTTCTGGAATTTGGTCTCCCGATACGAAGACACCTGGGGATAGAAGTGTCCGTGGGGGCTCAGCCCCCGACCTCACATAGTGACCGTTCTCTAAAACCATGCTTAGGGCCTGTCATTATTCCTACGAAAAACTCCCTGGAAACATCCGAAGTGATCCGCGAAGCCATCGGAAAAAATATTAAATAAGTGCCAACGAGTCGACAAAACGACCCCCGAACAGTAAGTGGTCCGTGGCAAAACAAAATAAAATTCAAATGGTCCCTCATCAGTAAAAGGTTAAGAACCACTGCCCTAGGGTCTTTGGACGTGGGGCTCGCATAGGGAGCGCTCTCTAAAAGAATACTTTAGGCATCTATATAAATTTCTATAATATTATGTATATAGATGCTCAAAGTATTTAGAGAGAGAAAGAGTTCATGAAAAGCACGTTATCGGCTAACAGGTCACCTTCGTTGATATGAATTCCTCTGTGGCTGAAGGATGCGAAGTCCGTCTGGAGAACATGCTGGACGTTTTGCGGGTCCAATACGTACACAGTGGGCGTCATTATCGATCCCATGCCCACTGCTGGCTCGCCCTTTTACTTTTTATAGAGGTCGCCGAGTATTTCGAACATGGCCCTGTCACTGATAAGGAACTCCCAGAAAATTCCAAGGAATATGTTTTATCGTAGAAGGGAACTCCGCGTTTTCTCCAATAGGTTTCATTGTGTCTTCCTCTGAAGTAGGCGATTGTCAGGGCGAAGACGACGAGAACTAGTATTATAGAGTACATTTTGATTGACTTCACATTAATTTATTAAATCATTTATTTATTTTATTTATTGGTATTGAGGATAACAACAGCCGTAGATATAACTAAGACATATTCATGCTTACATAAAATAAGGCCTATAACAGTCATCCATTAAGTTACATTATATAACGATTAAGAAATATCAAAAATAAGAAACCAATGAGAATGTACAATACACACAAATGCTCGATACGCTGAAAGTTCTAAATACATACCGGTTGTAAAAAGTTATGTAATCTAGTTTAATTTAATTTAATTTACAACTTAAACGTATTTTGTATTTTGTTTTAATTTAAATTTACCTCAGTTACAAAACCAACAAAAGTTGTAGATTGTAGATCAGACACCAGCCCAAATCCATAAAATAAACTGTGTGTAGGAGTACCCACAGCTAATTGCATTTCCCTGGCACCCAGGAACACGTAGCTTGAACAAGTTATGATATAAATACTTAGATAAATTGTAATAAGACTAATGAGATATACATATGTATTTATATGACGAATGAGTTATTACCACTACCAATGTCAAATGTAAATGTAAATTACAAGAATAAAAGTAAAAACAGAAACTGATTTGTATTAGTAGTTTAGTTTCCACTCAACACAACGGAATATATATCTTTTTTAAATTTTAATTGAGACCCTACAAAAGGATCTGCAGTGCTGAATTCAGTGTTATACAAGTGAGGGATCCGTGATAACACGGCGTTAGAACCATAGTTAGTGGAGTGGAAGGGAACATGAAACAGATCTGTCTGCCGAGTTCGGCGTCTTGGGACTCGAAACGATAGGCCAGATAATAGTTCAGGGCAGTCCAAACGATTTCTAGTTATATCGAAAAGTAGACTCATATCAGCCAATTTGCGCCTATATCCTCAAGTGAAAGGAGATTATATTCTCGGCAATTACCTTTATACCCAAAAGATGTTTTCTTAAATTTATAATTTAAATGAGCTACAAATTTTTTTTGGATTCTTTCGATGCGGTCTTTGTGAACGGCGTAACACACTGACCAGATAGTTGATGCATATTCAAGGATGGATCTCACATATGCGTAATATACGACTTTTAGACATGCCAAGCTTTGGAAAGGTTTACAGGTCCTCGTGACGAAGCCCAAACTACGATATGCTCCGTTAACAATGGAGTCAACGTGATTCCTCATTGTCAGTTTGGAGTCTAGAATTACACCAAGGTCACGCACAGCGACGACTCTGTTCACCGCAACGCCATTGAAGTGGTATGAGTAATTGATTGGCCTGGGACTTCGAGTAAAACTTGTACATTGACACTTAGTAACACTTATTGTTATCTTATTAAGGGAGTAATACTCGACTAGGTTATTAAGATCGTTCTGCAGGAGTTAACAGTCTGCTAAAGATTTAACACGCATGAAGACTTTTTTATCATCTGCATATAACAAATGGCGTGCGGTGACAAAGCACGTACTTATATCGTATATGTAAGCATTATAAAAGAGCGGACCGAGATGGGAGCCTTGTGGTACGCCGGAGGGAATATCGATGTAATCTGACCTGAAGCCGCCCAGAACTACAGCTTGGGAACGATTAGTGAGGTATGATTTGACCCATCTGAGTAAGTCTCCATGGATTCCTAGTGCTTCAAGCTTCACGAGAAGTATAGCATGGTTGAAATTAAGGAATATGGGTCAGAAGAAGAGAAAACAAGAACTTTTCTTTATTAACACGTTTATTACGCCTCATCTCAGTAATCTCATGACAGTTACTCACAACCACAGATGATCAGGCAAACAGCCCACTAGTGATGGGACACAAAGATAGGGATGTGACATTGCTACTATCTATAACAGTTGACACGATCAAATGCTTTTTCAAAGTCGGTATATATGACGTCAACCTGACCGCCACCCTCCATTTCTGTTAAGACATGATTCGTGAAGCAAGCTAGGTTCGAAACTGTAGAACGTCCCTTTTAAAAGCCGTGCTGTTTATCCGAGATCCCGCAACACACAAGGGGATAAATATGTTTAAAAATTATAGATCCAAAAAGCTTTCCAATGGTGTTGAGGATGGAGATAGGTCGATAATTCTCTATATTGGACTTTGAACCCTTTTTATATATAGGAATAATATGGGCCTTTTTCCATATGGAGGGGAAAATGCAGTCTTTTAATGATTGTTGAAAAAGGATGGTTAGTGAGCATGCAAGGCTTTCAGCACAGGAGGATAAAAAAACAGGTGGAACGCCGTCACAACCAGGTCCCTTAGTTTTATCTAGGCGCTTTAGGAAACTTTGTACGATTTCGCAAGTTACATCGATTGCGGACATTACATCGCACTGATTGCTGTTCATAGAACTATTCTGCCGTGATTCTTAAAAAGGCAGTCATCTAAAAGTAAATTGTATGAAGAAGACTGCCTTTTTAAGAATCACGGCAGTATTGTTAGGGTTACTAGAGGAGTTAGTAGTATCAAATACGCTCTCAAAAAACGTATTAAACGCATTACAGATATCCAGGCCACTGCTGTAATGATTACTACCTAAATTGAAGGAATTAGGGTAATTAGAGCCGCCCCGTTTAGATTTTACATATTTCCAAAAGAATTTAGGAGAGCGCTTGATGTAAGTTTCTGTGTTGTTCGTAAAACGTTGAAAGCATTCATCCTGTATACGTTTCTGCCTAGCTCTGAGCATTGAAAATTCGTCGTAATCACGTGGGTTTAAAAACTTTTTCCACCTTTTATGAACTTTGGTTTTTTCTTTAATTATCTTTATGAGCGAGGAGCTGTACCAAATAGGGTATGATTCATTTTTTGGGTATGAGATAGGTACGAATTTAACAAAACAATCGTTTAGCGTGTTATAAAAAATGTCAACAGCTTTGTTTACGTCGCTTGTGTTTAAAATTGTATTCCAGTCCGTATTACTTAAGTATGCATTTATTTTAACATAGTCACATTTGAAATCATGTGGACACCGCACGAGTCCAACATCCACTAATAGCTTGCTTACACCGCTCGGTATCTATACTTGTTTGCGTTATCATTCATTCATTATGCGTGATGATTACTTAAAATGTGTACTTTGCCAAACGGTCGTTGGTGGTTTAAGATATTAGTGTCCATTGCCTGGCAATAATTGGATGTTGATGGAGGAGTAGAGGGCAGACTTCACCCCACAGGGGTTTATGGCAGTCCAAACTCAGAGAGAGACTCTGAAGTACTTTCTATACAATGGTAATTTATTCATCAACGCACACGGTATATATACCAGTAGCTATATGTATAACCATTCATACATCTCGCACGCTTATCTTATACACGTTTAATAACTAGTATAGAATAGGTATGCCTTGTCCCCCCTCAACAAAAATGAGATGTAATTTCATTTCCTACTGAATAAGTCATTAAGTTATAGGTACATACATACATACATTCACGCCTTTATTCCCAAAAGGGGTAGGCAGAGCACATGAAACGTATGTTCCAGCGCCACTTTTAGCATAAATGTGGGTATAAAATATCGACAAAATGTGATATTGCAGTGATAGGTTGCTAGCCCATCGCCTACGACACACTTCAACCCTGGTCCCTTAGTCGACTTTTACGACACCCACGGGAAGAAAGGGGGTGGTGAAATAATAACGGTTATAGGTACATATTTATTAGTTTAAAATAACAATTAATTATTAGAACGCACTTAAATCCAATATAAAGCGAGAACAATATAAATACAATTCAACAACACACAAATGTAGCAGCTAAGCTCCATTTCGGATATTTGAGAAATAAATCACCAGCCAATGTAAGACAATAATTGTGTATACTATATGAGCCTTTTCGATTAACTACAAGATGGCTTAGCACAATAAAAATAAATTGAGGCATAGGTACGTACCTATAGGCTCAGAGCACCTATCTCATCCTGGGCATATTACATACAGCACAATAATAGAAAATGGAAAATTCATGATAAGTAGTTGCCTAAATTTAAATAACACAAGTGAATTACCTTGAAGAACGGAAACTGGTTTGCTCGCCTTATAACGTACATGCTGACAACAACACTCCGCGGCCATGATCTTGACAAAAAACACAATATATATTTACCAACGCTCAGAGCTACTTAGACATTTTTTTCCCGCGCGTGCTGCGAATTGTTTATGTTCTGTCTAATTATGACTAAGTAGTTGCATTTTCACCAATTGCGAATTCTTCATCCAGTATGTCCCCGGGCCGTGACGCAGCCGGCGTCGCACTATGGACGCTGCATGTTGAACGGCGAAATGTCGGCCACGATCAGTGTGGCACAAAGGCGCGCGACAAAATGCTCCATTTGCTTTATCGGCTTGCTGGCTTAGCGCACACGCTATAATATGATAGTCCTTGTCAGAAAATTATTCTTGATGAGAAGGCGCTTTACTGGGTCTGGAGAGACGGCTGGGGCGTCACTTCAACCATGAGGGGAGCGCGTCGCTGCAGTCAGAAGAGCGTTCTCCCATTCGGGAGCGTTGGCCGATTGTTGTACTTAATCTATCGCTAATCACTACACGTTTAATACATTATCTTATCGCTAAAACAGAATGTGCCTTGTCGGCATCTCGTCTCTACAAGTCTCTATGATAAATATTAATGAATAGCTTGCGGTATTTACAGTGGTAGTACAGTTACCCATCTATTTTTTCAACTTAGGTATTCACCGCGAACACGTATACACTTCTCCATCCGTCTAAACCACTTGGAAAATACTTATGACCACTCTTCTTAAGACACCTCAGAAATTTCAAGATTATTCGCAGCCAGAGCTAGGGCATCATCTTTGTTCTAAAATAGCTTTTCTTTAAATTTTTCTTAAATTTTTGGAAAAAGGTAAATATCACAGGGTGCTAAATCAGGGTGGGGCAGAATTGTAACGTTTTTTGAACAGAAATAGTCAAGTGTTCTAGCAGAAGTGTGCGGGACAGCGTTGTCGAGGTGCCAGAGCAGGTGCTGGGTTCCTGACTTCGGCCGCTTGTCACACCAAGCTGACAATACTCTTGGGGCACAAACTGTCACATGCTATTTCGAATTAACTGTCCTTTGATCTTCTACCGTAGCAATATGTCCCGTCTTGCCGAAAAATCAGGCAACCATTTGTTTCTGTGTACTTCGTACTCGGCGTCATTTTGTTGGAGTCGGCTCATCTTCAAAGCAGTCTTTTACGCATCATCTCAACAAATTGAGATAATACAGTCATGTAAATACTACCTAGAGCTTCAATAAAATAAAATTTACATTACACATTAAAACCATAAAGTAGATGACATATTAGCAATTTGCATATTTCTAGCTGTCACAGGGCTGGGATCATTTGATGCAAGGCACTCGTTTACAATTTATTGAGTAGCTATAATGAGCTGAATCATCACGTATAATGAGCTGAATGATAACGCAATACGTATAGTATAAACACCGAGCTGTCTAGACTAGCTGTTAGTGCAGTGCAGCAGTGCATGTTGGACTCGTGCAGTGTCCACATGATTTCATAAACATACGTGAAATCAATCATAATGTACTCTATAATACTAATACTCGTCGTCTTTGCCCTGACATTCATCTACTTCAGAGGAAAACATAATGAAACCTATTGGAGGAAACGCGGAGTTGCCTTCTACGATAAAAACAAACTCCTTGGCATATTCTGGGACTTCATTATCAGTGACAGGGCCGTGTTCGAGATACTCGGCGACCTCTACGAGAAGTACAAGGGCGAGCCAGCAGTGGGCATGGGATCGATAATGACTCCCACTGTATACGTATTGGACCCGCAAAACGTCCAGCATGTTCTCCAGACGGACTTCGCATCCTTCAGCCACAGAGGAATAAATGTCAATGAAGGTGACCTGTTAGCCGATAACGTGCTTTTCATGAATGGTCCGCGATGGAAACTGATGCGGCAGAAAATGACGGCACTCTTCACTTCAGCCAAGCTGAGAAACATGTACTACATTATGGATAAAAGTGCGCAAGACTTTGTGGAACATTTAAAGGACAATCCAGGGAAGTTGAAGGGAAATGGGTATGAGACGATGACGGAGTTCTGCAGCGCGGCCATCGCAGCCGCCGTGTTCGGGATCGGGACGGAGTCCACCTTCAAGTCGCCGTTCCTGCAGATGGCTAGAGATGCGGTGAAAGTCAACTGGAGAACAAATCTCCGGTTCTTAGTCAGCAGCCTAAGCGTGACACTAAGCAAAACTTTAGGTCTGAAATTTTTTAAAGAGCAAGAACCTTTGTTTATCGGAACAGTAAAGCAGGTGTTAAGAGCCAGAGAGAAGGAGAACACTAAGAAGCATGACTTCGCTGATATTTGTCTGAGTCTGCAGAAGACAGGGACCATGAAGGACCAGGAGACGGGGCAGGAGCTGGAGCCCACAGACGAGCTGCTGGCTGCCCAAGGCTTTTTCTTCTTCATCGCTGGTGTCGAGCCTGCGGCCTCTGCTATGTTCGGGGTGCTCATAGAACTTGGACAAAGATCGGAACTCCAGCAAAAACTGCAAAAGGAAATCGACGAAGCCTTCGAAAAATCCGGTGGGAACATCACATATGACATCGTCTCAGAGATGAAATACTTAGACCAAGTTTTGAGTGAAGCGCTCCGAATGTACCCGCCCATAGGCTTTGTAAACAGAATGTGCATCGCAGATTCTGTGCTTCCAGTAGGTAACATTAAAGTGTCAAAGGGAACGGTGGTGTACATACCTATTTTTGATATGCATTTCGATCCAAAATACTTTCCCAATCCTGAGGAATTTGATCCTGAGAGGTTTAATCCCGAGAAGAGAACAACCAGTGAGACAGCCTACCTGCCTTTTGGGAAGGGAGGTAGGATATGTATAGGGATGCGCTACGCGAGGTTGCAAGTGATGGCAGGGCTACTGCACGTGCTAAGGAACTACACCGTGGTTTCTCATAATGACAAGAGCAAAAAGAAATACGCGAAGGGACAGTTCCAAGTTAGAAGAATCGATACTGATATTGAGATGTTTCCTAGACACCAGTAAAATGTGAATGGATTCTGTGAGTGATTCTGCAGGGTTTTTTTGACTGACGTAACCAGTGTTGTGTGTCTTAGAGGCTTCACCTCATGCCATTCTGTGGTTGTATAATGTATGCATATATATGTAGGATTTCATTATTAGTATTTTTTTATATAATTAGGTATTGAAAATCCTAAAAATGAAATCCAAAGTAAAATCCTAGTAATAAAATACATTTTGCTTGTAAGTTGACATTGTTGTATTCTTTCTGTATGGTTAATAAAGATGGGCAATGATCTCAAAATACGTTTCATACATTATATTTTTCTCATCACTCAAGACCTTGAGATAAGATACCTCGAATGGGATAGGTATATTTTCATATTTAACACAAGAAAGTAATTAACAATTTTGTTTATCTCATAAGTAATTACAGCCAAACCAATCAAGAAAGTGAACGTTTTGCTCTCAGGCAGAAATAGTTTATTGTATCTCAAAGGAGCGAAATGGCATACGGCAACGTCGGTACCTATATTGAATTTTAAGTGAAGCGAAAGATTCTACATTCGAAATCTAAAGTAGAATCCTGAGCGTAACCACAGGCGTAATGGATTGTAACGCTCACGCCCGAGACGGAAATAATATCTACCGAGTGTCACAGTCATACTTACACTGCTTTTAACTTTCGCCTTCTATGAGAAAAAAATAAATCCAAAAAGGTATTTTTTGGGTTTCCGTACCTCAAAAGGAAAAAAAAGGAACCCTTATAGGATCACTTTGTTGTCCGTCCGTCCGTCTGTCAAGACCCTTTTTCTCAGGAACGCGTGGAGGTATCAAGCTAAAATTTAACCAAATACTCAAGTCTACAATCCCTTGGAGCTGTGAAAAAAAAATCAAACTTCTAAGCCAACGCAATAGAAAGATATAGGCGTTTATGCCGCAAATTTTCGAAACTCGCAAGGGAATCAAAACCTACAGGGTACTTCCCGTGAACTCAGAATCTTGAAATTTGGTACATAGCAACGTTAAGACGTTGCTAGCACAGATAAAGGATAAATAGCGAAAACCGTACATTTTTGTACGGAACCCTCGGTGCGCGAGTCCGACTCGCACTTGGCCGGCTTTTTTAATATAATATGCATCAGTAAACTTTCGGAAAAATGGACTTTTTTTGTTTTTTACCCTTATGGGATCGCTATGTTGTCCTTCTTTCTGTCTGTCAAGACTATTTATCTCGAGAACGCGTGGAGAGGTATCGAGTTGAAATTAAAAACTTATGAGTACTCCAGTCTATATTGTCTTGAATATGTGAAAAAATCAAACTTCAAAGTTTACGTAAAAAAGATACGGGCGTGTATGCCGCAAAAACTCATATTTCGACGCTCTTAGGGAATCAAAATGTATAGGGTAAGTACCTACTTTCCGTTGACCTAGGACTAAGAAATCTGGCAAGTAATGTCGTGTTATACAGTAAGTAACAGAACGAAAGGCAAAGCTGATACCTGGTTGATGGTAAAGTGGCGTATGTTGTAATAGCATACTTTCTATTAACGTTCATATGTTTTTTTTTAATTTGCTCAATCTCAACATGACTTTAGGTCCTCTTATTTGCAGTCGCTTAAAGATTCTTGTAACATCCTGTACAAACAGTAAGACGTCAGTTTATTAACGTAAACAAACTAATCAAAACCAATCCACTTATCAGATTACTGCAATATCAACTATGACCGGACTTCCACATGCCTAATACAGTACGAAACACTAACCACTTTCTGTAATTATCATTTGAGGTAAAAATAACAACTAGAATAACAATTTTTACCTTAAGAATTGGACTTTTTTCTTTAAACTCAAGCGATGACGTTTGTGTGTCAGATAAAATCTGGATAGATATTTTAGTTAAAAATACTGATAATGCCTTCGAACTTTCCTGCGGAGGTACTTGTGGATCTGATGCTTTATTACGGAGAATGTAGGAGTAACGGGAATGCCGCGCTTCGTTTGTTAGGCTTTTTACCTGGCGGCCGCGTAACCCGCGCGAGTTTAAACTTGAGCGCTAAGCGCAAATAAAACAGTGCCGTGCCGTGCCCAGAATGGATCTTTTTGTTTTTGGCTGAAATAAATATGTATAAGTAGTCTCTTAGATTGTAAAGAGGTAGATTTGTTTTCTTTTAAATGTTATGAAATTACATTTTTAAGTATTATGAGAATGTGTAGTAATGTGATAAACGAATACACAATTAAAATATTTTTAAAAAAACTTTTGATATGTATGAAATTGTAGTTTTTCCTGACTTTCATCCCCTTTTTACTTTTCACTACCTTAACAGATGATTTTCGGAATAAAATCTAACTTATCATCTACTCCGTACTAAAATTCGTTAAAAACGGTACGATTGTTTTGGCGTGAAAAGTGAATAGATAGACAGACAGGGTTAGTTTTGCATTTATAGTGCTATATTATGATTATTATTTCCGGTCCGGCTTTTAGAACGTAATGTCCGGCTTTGAAAAAGCTATACTTAATTAGCGCAAAAAAGGTCCGTCCGGCCTTTAGGGTAAAATGTCCGGCTTAATTAAGTGCCGAGTCCGGCTTTTGTATTTTTCCACCTGGCAACCCTAAGTACGAGGCGTACTGGATGCATTTTAGGCATGAGTCACCCCGCCGGCCATCAAATTGCTTGATTTTTTTCTTTTGGGGTTGGGTGAAACAATTAGTGTTTAAAAAGGAATCAAGAACTCGTAAAGAATTGGAAGCATGCATAATTCAACCTTTTGACAAAATAGGAATTTGATGCGAAATGTACACGAAAACAATCATCATCGCATGCCAGACTGCATATTATTATCAGCTGAGATTTATGACATTTATATACCTATTTTATTAGTTGTCATTGATAAGATTGTAAATAAATAATACAGGAGGTTATAAAATAATGGTTATTTTTGTATTCTTTTTACTACTAAAAAAAGGTGCTCAATTTACATAAGCCACTGCACCATAATCATATTTATGGTCTAAACATTTATGGTTCTCTTTCTTTAGAATAGAATAGAATAGAATAATAATTTATTGCCAGAATCAAAGTACATACATACAAACAGTGAAAAATACAGAATTATAAGATGCAAAACTAAAATAAAAAGTACAGCTCAATTATTTTGGGGCAATAAGTCCCAGGCTCAGCATGTGCTGAACAACACGAGTCCAGAGCTGGTTTTCAGCCTGGGCCTTATTAGGGCTCGGTCGGTAGCAGAAACCTAAGCGCCGGAGTTGGACGCCGTGCTTTCAGATGCGTACCAAAATAAAAATAATAACAATAATACATAAGTTAAATAAGAGCGTGTGTGTGTGTGTGTGTCTGTTTGCGAGCGTCGTTGTATGTGTGTGCGTGTGTACGTGTATGTGTGTGCCTCTTTGCCTTTCGTTCTGTTACATACTAACAATCTGAAAACTATACATTTGTAATTAAGTCCGGACCCCTCGGTGGGCGAGTCCTACGCGCACTTGTCCGGATTTTTAATAATGTAATCCATGCAGTGTCATATGAATAGCTTTTTATATAGTAACGCATATTTTTGGTTATATTTTACGATTGACATGCTCTTAGTAAGTTGAACTGATTTTGAAAACATAACAATTTGATAATTGATATGTGTAATTTGTATTTGTTAGTATTAGAATTTGTTTTTTGTTTCAATATTACGATTGACATGTAATTTCAGGCACAATGTAGCTACCTATCTATATCATTAAATGAAAATAAATTAAATGAAACGCCAAAGATTACATGTGATTAACAAACTCAGGATTTTCTAACAAAATGAAGTTTTCAGCGCATTAAGAAAGTAGGTTAATCTGTCGGTTCCTAAATAGAACCGAAGTTTTGTGCCAGTTAATTCAAATCTTTCTGGTCCTTGATGACAGAGTATAAGGTTTCTTTATTGCGTGTTCTTGGTGTTATAATTTATGTGGCAAGGCATGTTGTTGTTAGCAGCTATCTAATTCCAAACTATCTATTATTAGAGTATCGTTTTGTTTAAAAAATACCTTTCTTTTGAAATGATTACAGAATTCTTTCAATCGGTAGGGTAAGATCGTATGCATTGTTTATAAGAGTAGCTTTATTTTAAGATTCTTACGGTATGCTTTGAATCGGTAATGTTGCAACCAGTACCTAATCATCGTTTTGATTTAGTACCTTTAATCGGTACCTACTGATCTTCAAGGTCGTGAGCAAAAGTAATTTAAAACGATATACCTTGCAATTGCTTTATTAAGTCCCTACCTATAAACCCCGAATTTTGATGCCACATTCAGTCCAAGGCAAGCAATACCTTTTCGTTTCGATTTAATAAGTTCTCATACAAAGTTCAACCCATTTTTTAACCCCTTTGCACCATTATCTTAATATTTTTTATAGCCGACAGATTAGTAAAGTTTGCATCAAAATCCGTTCAGCCGTTTTCACGTGATGCGCGTACAAATATACAAACAAGAATACCAAAAACTTTTAGATCGTGTTCTGTTATCGATTCTAAGTAACTCCAGCAAACTTTTTTTCGAATATCTTCGATGACAGTACAGACTTTCGACCGTCTTCAGCTTTATTATGTGTATAGGTAACAGTTATAATATTGTTCGAAGTATTCACCGTGAACACGTAAAGGTACACTTTTCCTCCGTCTGAACCACTTAGAAAATACTGATAACCACTCTTCTATAGACACCTCAGAAATTTTACAATTATACGCAGCCAGGGCAGCTTCTATGTTCTCAAATCGCTTTCCTATTATTTTTTCTTTAATATTTGTAAAAATCACAGGGTGCTAAATCAGGGGAATATGGCGGGTGGGGCAGAATAGTAACGTTTTTTTTTAACAGAAATAGTCAAGTGTTCTAGCAGAAGTGTGCGGGGCAGCGTTGTCGTGGTGCCAAAGCAGGTGCTGGGTTCCTGACTTCAATAAGCTGACAATACTCTTGGGGCACAAGGCACTAATTGTTACATGCCATTTTAAATTCACTGTCCTTTGATCTTCTAGCACTATTCTACATATAATAATTGTGAAAGTTCGTTGAGGTTGTCAGTGAGACATAATAAGTAGAGCTTGAAGGAAGTTGTATTTATACAACATACATTAAAAACTTCAATAGCGCGATGCAGATCTTCACCAATTTCCACGCATTTAGAAGGTCATTCTCCAGATTTTTGTCGGCGTCTGAACTCCAACAAACCATATTAGACGTATAAAAAAGTTTGATGGAGTTACGGTGACCCACAGGCCAAATTTGAGAATATTTGGATAAAGTAATCTTTACTTTGCGCACCAGCGCCATCTATCTGTTTGTCTGTTTTTGTCCGGGTATCACGGGAAAACTGTCGAATGGATTAATATGCAACTTTCACTAAAACGTTCAATGGATCTTCGGTCAGGTAATAGGCTATAAAAATTATAAAGATAAGGGTGGAAAGGGGTTAAAAAATGGGGTTGAATTCAGTAAGTATGTTGTTGTATATAAATAGTTTTTTTTTAATGCAGAGTAAATACTCACAAGTTTATTTTATTCTGTCAAATCTTCTGTCAAATCACAAAATTATTTGTCAAAGTCCCCAAAAACGTTATTACCTACTCAAAATGCCCTCCAGAAAGAGATCGAACCTGACACGAATTTCTAGAGAGGCCGCCAGAAAACGAGTGGCAAGATCTCAGGAGTCCGAAGAAGCTTCCCGGGCTTCTAGATTCCTTGAAAACAGTGAAGACATGGAAGCACGTCTCGGCCACGATCGTGAACGCCATTCGTTGTCGCGAGCTTCCGAAGACTATTACGGAACGTGAAACAAGATTAACAGCGAATTCTCGGGCTTCTGAAACATTTACACGAGTACACAACAAGAAGACCGCTTCACCTCTCAGAGAAGTCGCACCTCAGTCACCCTATGTATCTGTGGGGAACATAGGTATGCATAGTCAGCGACACGCGGCTCGATGCATGCCCACACAGTTCCGCGCCGCAACTCGCTACCGACACTCGTCTGTTTACCGCATATATTAGTCAATAGTTGGTAGCGAATAAACTTAACTTTATATATTCCATCGAGTTGTGTTATTCCAACAAGTCGTCGCACCTTCACCTCACTAGGAGTCAGATGCAACCTCAACCGAGGTCACATACGGGGGTTGATAACAATAACCCAGCGAGTCCCGAGACCCAATAGTACCCACATCGCCATCTCGCACAGTGGTGACCCGCGACAGAAGGACATCGGCGATATATTTAGTTAACGGCGACGGAAACAAACGATGACTGGAGGTCAGACGCAACTGACAAATCAACAAGCACAACAACTACTGCTTCAAGGGCAATTGACACAGACTCAACCGACACAGGTGCATAACGCTACTACGTTTAAGCCACAAATGCAAGAACAGCCTGCGACGGTAGACGTGATGGCGATCTCACTGTCATCAAGAGTACCAGATTTCTGGACAGACCAGCCACGCGTGTGGTTTATCCGTACAGAGGCAGTACTAGCGCCGCAGAAGATGGGCGATGACGCCAAATTCGATATCGTAGTGTCGAAACTGCCCAAGGAAGTGATACTGCGTCTCACAGATTTCTTGGCAAAACCTCCCAGCACGGGCAAGTACGAGGCTCTCAAGGCAAAGCTACTCGGTATGCTGGAAGACTCCAAGAACCGGCAGATAGAGAAGATGCTCGGGGAAATGGACTTGGGAGATCAGAAGCCCAGTCAACTCCTGTTCCAGATGCGGAATTTGGCTAAGGACAACTTCCCTGACGACACAGTGCGCATCATGTGGCAGAATCATCTTCCCACAACAGTTCGAGCAGTGTTGGTGGCATCACAGATCACCGACCTGGACAGTCTGGCGAGCATCGCGGACAACGTTGCGGAGGCTACGCGTACCGGGCAGGTCGCTCAAGTTACGCAGAGGCCAGCAGCAAGCACAGGCGATACAGCAATATTTTTGGCGGAAATAGCGAAGCTCAGCGTCAGGATCATGGACCTGGAACGAGGTCGGTCAAGACAGCCAGATCGCTATAGACGACGTAGCAACTCGCGTGCGGCAACGCGAGGACGAAGCACGTCACGGCGTCGAGATGACCCAAATAGGCTCTGTTATTACCATTACCGCTTCAGGGACGCCTCTACTAAATGCAGACCGCCGTGCGCTTGGAAGAAACCTTCGGAAAACTAGCAAGTATGGTGCAGGCGCCGTCGGAAGTCTGTACCATATCGCCTAGCAGCCGACTTCGGGTTACGGATTATAATAGTGGTTTACGTTTTCTACTGGACACGGGCGCAGACATTTCGGTATTACCGGCCACTAAGAAAAATCGTTTTAAAAGTGCGTGCTCGGGTTACAAACTTTTCGCAGCCAACGGCACGGAGATAAAGACTTTTGGAGTGAAATCGTTAGTGCTGAACCTTAAGCTACGACGACCGTATCGTTGGGACTTCGTGATTGCAGACGTTAAACAGCCAATTCTAGGCGCAGACTTTTTAAGCTTCCACAAACTTTTAGTTAACGTGGGCGAGCGTAAGCTGGTAGACAGGGTGACCGAAATGGATGTAACTGCTGTAACTGTAAGTAGTAAACAACCTTCTATATATACAGTCGTTGAGAGCCATCCGTATCATGAATTGTTATCTCGTTTTCCCGCAATCACCAAGCCACCGTCGTTCAAGGAAACTCCACCCCATAATATTGTACATCATATCGAGACGACCGGACCTCCCGTATACACTCGCGCAAGACCCTTACCACCCGATAGGTACAAAAAGGTCAAGGAAGAATTTCGTCTAATGCAAGAGTTAGGGATTTGTAGGCCATCCAAAAGTGCATGGGCCAGTCCATTACATGTTGTGGCAAAGAAAAATGGCGAAATTCGTCCTTGCGGTGACTATCGATTGTTAAACGCAATAACAAAACCAGACCGTTATCCCATACCAAGACTTCATGATTTTACCTATACGCTAGCAGGTAAAAAACTTTTCTCGAAAATAGACATAAACCGCGCTTATCATTGTGTCAGCGTAGCACCGGAGGACGTCGAAAAGACAGCGATCATCTCGCCTATAGGCTTATGGGAGTTTCCTAGGATGAGCTTTGGTCTCCGGAATGCAGCACAGACCTTCCAGAGGTTTATGAACAGCGCAGTGTTGCAGGGGCTGGACTTCCTGTTCAGCTACCTAGACGATGTCATTATCGCCAGCGACGATGAGTCGCAGCATAAAGAGCATCTGAGGCAAGTGTTTGAACGTTTCGAGAAATACGGGATAACAATTAATTTGACTAAGTGTAGTTTCGGTCAAGTCAAGCTAAACTTTTTAGGACACGAGGTTTCCCAAGAAGGAATCAAGCCTTTAGGAGAGAAAGTACAAGCTATAGTAGATTTTCCAAAGCCAGAAACCGTAGAACAACTACGCAGATTTTTAGGCATGTACAACTTTTATCGTTCCCATATCCCGCACGCAGCGCAAGCTCAGTCGGAGCTCGATAGATATTTAGTCAATATCCGAAAACGGGATAAGACTCCGATCGTGTGGACGACCGAGGCCGAGGCAGCATTTCTAGAATGCAAGTCCGGTCTCCAAAAGGCCGCGCTATTAGCGCATCCACAGTAGCACGCGATTCTAGCCTTGATGACAGACGCGTCAGACACCGCGGCCGGCGGGGTATTACAACAACGAGTAGGGAATACATGGCAACCTCTAGGATTTTATTGCAAAAAGTTTAACGCAGCGCAACGTAACTATAGTACGTATGACCGTGAACTGGCAGCCACTTATCTAGCCGTAGTTCATTTTCGTAAGATGTTTGAGGGTCGCCCGCTGACAATATATACAGACCACAAGCCTTTATGTTACGCTTTCCAAAAGTTAAGCAACAATAATAGAGAGATATCCTTTATTAGCGAATTTACTACAGACATTAGGCATATTAGTGGTAATCAAAACATCGTGGCTGACACGCTATCTCGCATCGAAACAATAAGCTGTCCCACAGTTCTCGATTTCGAGGAACTCGCCAAGGCGCAAGCTAGCGATGAGTACTTACAACAGGCAATGCAAAATAGGGATCACGCGGCAGCTAGCAAAATCGTTTTAAAGGCGATCTTGGTTCCGACATGTAGCAAACCTATTGTGTGCGAAATGTCAACCAATAATGCAAGACCCTACGTACCAGAAAAATATAGACGTTTAGTTTTTGACAGTTTGCATAGTTTGAATCATCCTGGCATTCGTAGCACAAAGAAACTTGCAAGTAAAAAATATTTTTGGCCTAGTCTACAGAAAGAAGTAGGCATATGGGCTAGGGCTTGTGTACAATGTCAGAGATCGAAAGTCAATCGTCATACGGTATCAGGCTTAGGTAGTTTCGAAGAAGCAGCAAGATTCGATCATCTCCATGCCGATATTGTTGGTCCATTGCCGACATCTCGACAAGGATATCGCTACCTGGTCACCATGATCGACAGAGGCTCGCGTTGGCCTGAGGCTGTCCCAATCGTCGAAATGACCGCGGAAGCCGTAGCCAAAGCCATTTTTGAAACATGGATAGTACGTTTCGGTTGCCCACTCAGAATAACTACTGACCAAGGTCGTCAGTTCGAAAGCAATCTGTTCAAAGAACTCATGAAAGTGTTAGGGGTTGATAAGTTTAGAACTACTGCTTATCATCCCCAGTCTAATGGTTTCGTAGAAAGGGTACATCGATCCTTAAAAGCAGCTCTTATGGCTAGGATCGCCAATAACAGCTCATGGGTAGACGAACTTCCTTTAGTCATGTTAGGATTGAGAGCGGCAGGTCGAAGCGACAACGGGATATCTTCCGCAGAAATGACCTTCGGTAAGGTTTTAAGGTTACCAGGAGAGTTTTTCGACAGTTCAAAGCGTACGGAACCCTGCGAACCGTTAGAGCTAGTTAAGAATATTCGCGATACGATACGTAAGCTCAAACCAGTACCGACGGCCGCGCGCGATAAAAGAACGCTATTTATCCACCCTGACCTAGCTACATGCGAATATGTTTTTGTTCGTAATGACACTGTACGTAGATCACTGCAACCACCATATGATGGACCATACAAAGTATTAGAACGTAGTCCAAAAGTGTATTTGATACAGGTTGCAAACAGACAAGCTCGGATCTCGATCGATCGGTTGAAACCCGCTTATTTGTTGAACGTCACAGACGGTGGTGAAAACACAAGCGCCACAGCGGCGGCGGACAATTTGTCCCAACCTAGAGTCACGAGCGTTCCGGACACAAGTCCACTGACAGAACAGTCAGCACCGTTACCGTACGTTACGAGGAGCGGACGGACAGTATAAAAACCAGTAACATTCCGGAATACCTATTATAAGGATAGTTATTAAGATAATTAGGATAGACCACCGGAATATTATACTTATCACCTGTTAGGATGCGCATGGCACTCACGAAAGTTTTATAGATCGTTGATTACCAACCATGTACGTATTTTAATTCTATTAAATTAAGTATACACTAGGTATAACCACGCATAAGCGATAGCGATTTAAAAAAACGATCGCTTGGACCCGACGCTAAGGTAAGCGTCGCCAATGTAGAACGCTAACAATAATGTATGATAAGCATTTGATTTAGGTATGTTGCAATGCAATAAGTGTAATTTGTTAATTAGAAATATGGTTGTTTTCGTGAACTAGATAATATAAATGTGCAGAGTTCGGAAATATTAATGTTGCAATGTGTTATTGTTCTAGTAAAGCAATGGAAAATAATGAGGCGCAAGCGCATTTAATATGGTATGTTATTACTTTTACGCTCCACAAGAGAAGCCAATGTATGTTTTTAGTGTTAAATATAATTAATTTCGCAACGTGTACCAACTATTGTTACAACAGCTCGGATTTCTTGCAATTGCATTGAGCGCTGACATCAGCGGCAATGCACGTGCACGAACAACATGTTATGACGAACGTTGCAATAATAGCGCGTTACCTATAAGACATCTTTAATGTAATGTAATGAGTTAAAAAAAGTTATTTGAAATAAACATTTTTTTTGAGATAAGGAGGGGGTTGCTGTGGGGAACATAGGTATGCATAGTCAGCGACACGCGGCTCGATGCATGCCCACACAGTTCCGCGCCGCAACTCGCTACCGACACTCGTCTGTTTACCGCATATATTAGTCAATAGTTGGTAGCGAATAAACTTAACTTTATATATTCCATCGAGTTGTGTTATTCCAACAAGTCGTCGCACCTTCACCTCACTAGGAGTCAGATGCAACCTCAACCGAGGTCACATACGGGGGTTGATAATAATAACCCAGCGAGTCCCGAGACCCAATAGTACCCACATCGCCATCTCGCACATATCTTTTTCTAAATCTCTAATTATTATAAATGTTTTTGTGGACCAATTCGCGCATGTTTATTTCTCGGTAATCCATACTAATATTACATACATACATACATACATATAATCACGCCTTTATCCCTAAAAGGGTTAGGCAGAGCACATGAAACTTTTGTTCCAGTACCACTTTTAGCTACTATACTAATATTATAAATGGGAAAGTGTATGTGTTTGTTTGTTTGTCCGTTTTTCACGGAGCGACGAATTGACGTGATTTATTAAGTGGAGATAGTTGAAGGGATGGAGAGTGACATAGGATAGTTTTATCCCTGAAATCATCCCCTTTGGGGGTGAAATGGGGGGGGGGGTTTATATGGAGCTGCGATGTAAACGAGTTCCACGCGGACGGAGTCGCGGGCAGTAGCTATAATAAATAAGCAGATTCATATTGAAAATTGTACACTTATAGAATACTAGCGTTCGCCTGCAAATTCGTCTGCGTGGATCCAGGATAAAGCTATCCTATATTTTAATCCAGGCTATAAACTATCTTCGTGTAAAATTTCTTTCATATCGGTTGAGCCGTTTAAGCGTCATTGAGTAACAACCATCTAAATATCCAACCATCCAAACTTTCGCACTTAATGTTAGTATAGGATTATCCTTTACTTTATAATTTATCAATTAAATTTTCACTGTTTTTGGTAAACTTCAGCACAATTCTATCACCGTAGCGAAAATCGAGAATAAACCTCATTCTTTAAACTATTTTTTCTACTCCTGTACTTTTATCTGTCATTTACATAGTCCCGAACACTAATATAAAGACATACAAAATAAGTCTGCAGAAAAGTCTATACTCTATTCCCCATAACAGTACGGCACAACCGTGCTGTTTTGTGGCCAAAACGATACGCTTAGCAGCCATACGCTTCTAAACCTGGGTAGTGGCTACATTGTGCCACGGCCTACTAGACACGATCGAGTAGGCCGCTACGCGACTAATCTAGAGGGCCATGCCGAAACATAAAATACATTAGGTACTACCAACTTAACAAACCACTGAATGTATTTACTTCAAATAAATTATTAAGGCATTGCTGCCAACTTAAGAAAAACCTTGGTCTTAATATGACAGTACTGGCAAGTTGAATTAAGAACAAAACAGACCATAAACAAGAGGTGTCAATGTGTCATGTTTCCAATTTCCCACCAAAGTTCCAGTTCAAAATTAAAAGACGAAATATGTCAAATATGATAACTATTCGTTATTAATAACTTCTTAAGATTTGATTCGTGTTTGTGAAGTGAAGAAAAATGTGTACGTTCCTTTTAAAATGGACGAAGAAGAAAATAACTGCACCGCTGATGAAATTGCGTGAGTAGTAATAGAACTAACGGAAAACTTACTGCCTGAAAAGTCAAATTATGCTATTTATTTAAAATAGTCGTAGAAAAAATATTGTATGCAACGGTGTATAACTTGGTCTTAAAACGCTCGTGGCGTCTTTAATTGCGATGCTCGCCAAGGCTCGCATCGCAACTCACGACACTCGCGTTTTAAGACCCTACTTATACAACAGTTTCATAAAATACTATAATCGTACGGCATACATTATTTTTGGCCTTTAAAGTTTGTCACTCTTTAGTAGGTACCACCCAGGGGACACGTGCAGGGTTGTGGTAGGTAGCTCCTGCGGACGCGAGTAACAGTTGTCCCCCCTTTGTCAAGTGAGTGGGCAACTCGACTGTTAGAAGTTCTTAAGCCGCCCGAAAGCCTCTAATTCGGCTCAACGATTACTGTCATAGACAGCATCAATTGCTTAGCATGCCTTCCAAAGCACGGAAGCGCTCATTTATATCAACCACTCAAACATCACAGGCGGTCACCCATCCAAATACTGACCGCTGCCATCTTTGCTTAACCTGCGTTATCGTTTCCGACTCGCATGCGCCGGCTGTGAGCGGAGCGTTCACTCAGGGCTTACACTTAGAGTCTGTCAGGCGAGTCGTATCCCTCATTCACGCAAAAACGGCTTAACGGATTAAAATTGATTTTGGTATACATATATATATATATATATATGTATATAATAGTCTATAACCTGGATTAACATACGAGTATATAATACTTTTTATTCCGGGAATCATGGTCTAAGGTGGCAAAAGTTTGTAAGGAGCTACGATATGGGTACATATTAGAAAAGTTGAAAAATCCCTGACATTTTCATTTCAAAGTCCAATATCTCAAAAACGGCTAAACAGATTTTCATAAAACACACTAAGAACACTCGGGATAAAATTATCTATGACACATAAGAAACCGCATTCAAATCGGTCCATCCGTTAGGGAGCTACGCTACCACAGACACACACACACGTAAACTTATAACACCCCTCTTTTTGCGTCGGGGGTTAAAAAAGAGTTCCACGCGGACGAAGTCGCGGGCTAGTCTTAGCAATATGTCCCGTCTTGCCGAAAAATGAGGCAACCAGCGTCGAATTTATCTATCACAAAATTGCACCAATCCACGCGACGGTCCTTCTGCAAATCGGTAAGTTTGTGCGGCACCCACGCTTATTGAAGGAACAGTTGATCATGAATGGCAGTTTGCAATGCTGCTGATCCAATGCCCAGTTCACGCTCGAGCTCTGCATTTGTATGTAATTCGTCGGTTAGAATATTTTTTTCTTGAGTGACTGCGTTGGCGACCTGCTGTCTACGCCTCATCTTCAAAGCTCTCTCGTCCTCTTTAACGCAAAAGTGTATGTCGAGTAAGCTCCATTTTTGTAGTAATTCTCCCCAAATTCAACCAGAAAAAAATATTTAATACAAAGAAACTGTAATTTTTCGAGTGTTCCATTTTTGAATTTATAAGCAAATAACCAGCCTTTACAATGGTGTATAACTTGCCAGTATCAATCTAATGACCATGGAGTATCAAACTTCTTTTGGCATGACCCTCGTATATCCGTCTCATTGTCTAAGGTAGGTACTTAGTTAAAAAGGTATTTATCTAAGTAGTATACTTAATCTTAAGAACCTACTTATTTAACGAGTTGTCTAAAACAATTACTGAATGCTTTACAAGAATTGAATGTTATATTAGTTTTCTACTGGTTTTTACACAAGTTATGCGTTAGGGCTAAGATGCCAGCTACCCTCGGGGTCACGTGTGACGGACAGTGAACGCTCATCATCATCATCATCATATCAGCCGAAAGACGTCCACTGCTGGACATAGGCCTCCCCCAAAGAGTGCCAAAGTGACCGATCCCGCGCCACCCGCATCCAGCGGACTCCCGCAACCTTTACCAGGTCATCAGTCCACCTTGTCGGGGGCCTACCGACGCTGCGCCTTCCGGTACGTGGTCGCCACTCGAGAACCTTTCCGCCCCAACGGCCATCGGTTCTACGTGCTATGTGCCCCGCCCACTGCCACTTAAGTTTAGCGATCCGGAGGGCTATATCGGTTACCTTGGTTCTGCTGCGGATAGCCTCATTTCTGATGCGGTCACGCAGAGAAACTCGCAACATGGCCCTCTCCATTGCCCTTTGACTTTGAGCCTTCTTATGAGGCCCATAGTAAGCGACCACGTTTCAGTGCCATATGTCATCACTGGCAACACACACTGGTCAAAGACTTTCGTCTTGAGACACTGCGGAATATTGGACGAAAAGATTTGCCGTAGCTTCCCGAACGCTGCCCAGCCGAGTCGGATTCGACGATTGACCTCTTTCTCGAAGTTGGACCTACCTAACTGGATCGTCTGTCCTAGGTATACATAATCGTCTACAACTTCGAGCGTAAAGTGTCCGATTGTAATGGGAGTTGGTACTACATGGGCATTTGACATGATCTTCGTCTTATCCATGTTCATTCTTAGACCAACTCGCTCGGATGCTTTACTGAGGTCATCAAGCATCGTACTTAAGTCCTCCATGGTCTCAGCCAAGACTACTATATCGTCAGCAAACCGAAGGTGAGTGATGTACTCGCCGTTGATGCTCATGCCTAGCCTTCTCCACTCCAGAGCCTTGAAAACGTCCTCCAGTGCAGCGGTGAACAGTTTTGGAGAAATAACATCTCCTTGCCTGACTCCCCGCTGCAGCGGAATAGGTTTCGAGTTCTGGTCCTGGAGTCGGACTGACATAGTGGCGCTCTCGTACAAACACTTCAGCACTTCGATATAGCGATAGTCAACTTGGCACCGCTGGAGAGACTGTAGTACAGCCCAGGTTTCAATCGAATCGAAGGCTTTTTCGTAGTCCACGAACGCTAAGCAGAGAGGCAGGTTATACTCCTCAGTCTTCTGTATAACCTGACGAAGCGTGTGGATGTGGTCTACGGTACTAAAGCCTCTTCGGAAACCGGCTTGTTCGGGAGGCTGGAAGTCATCTAGCCTGCGTACGAGACGGTTTGTAATGACCCTCGAAAACAGCTTATAGACATGGCTCAGAAGTGAGATGGGTCTGTAGTTCTTCAGCAGAGTGTTGTCACCCTTTTTGAAGAACAGCACCACCACACCTCTGTTCCATGCCTTTGGAGTTCTCCCTTCCAGTAAGACGGAACCGAACAACTTCTGAAGGGCCGTAAGGACCGGTTTTCCACCCGCCTTCAGAAGTTCGGCTGTTATTCCGTCTTCACCGGGTGCTCTGTTGTTCTTGAGCTGTTTAAGAGCCATTACAATCTCGTACAGGCTGATGTCCGGGATGTCGTCGGTATAGTGTCGGGTTAGTCTAGCTCTAGGGTCTTCCGCCTGACTAACTTCGGGTCTGCGCGTTGATGTGTATAGCTGTCCGTAAAAGCGCTCTATCTCACCCAGAATCTCAGGTTTAGAGGAAACGCCCACGGTGAACGCCCATAATATATGGTGATTAACTGTGCAATATGCTTATGCCGGTTGTACACGCTGGGCCAACGTTGGCGCGTGAGCAGGATGCAGCTATGCAAACCAATGAGAACGAAATAAAGCCCTCTCCCTCCAACGCATAGCTGCATTCTGCTCACACGCCAACGTTGGCCCAATGTGGACAGCCGGCTTAAGTATATATCGAATAAAGATTCCTCGACTACCCGATCGAGTAGTGGTACCTCTGATTTGGAACGTGAGACAGGCTTCAAATTAACTTTATGACATTAACTTCACGACGCATTAAATTTGTGATATGGCGACTAAATGCACATTCCCCTGATACGGACCGGCTGTTATTCGCTAAGCGCTAATGCGGCTCACCCCGCCGGTCACCCGTCGCGAAACTAGACCTCTACCTACGCTTAGTTACTACGCATTGCGGTTTCAAGATATATTTGTGGGTTAGCGCTGAAGTGAGCTTAAAACAGTAGGGGGGGGCAGTATCTGTATCACTATTGGCATAAGTCGAAATGAAACCGGCTATAACTTCTAGAGCGATGTGGAAGGCAAGTGGGGACAAGCACATAACCAGCAGTGCTTAACTAAAAAGCCAACCGATTTCAATTACATCTTTCTAAATGTTTGCTAACAAATTAAGCGTAATTGGTACTTCACAACCCACCAAACTGGTTTACATATTTATAGACCAAACTGTATTTAAACTTGAGTGTCAGGGTAACTATATATCCACCAGTAATGCACCAATAGAAAGCGATGCGCGAGCTAGCCCAGCAATGCTATTGCTGGTCATTTGTTCCTCGCTCACCGCCTCGCAAACTCCCGTAAACCCACAAACTATTTACGTACGTAACGTAAACCCACAAAATGATAGACGATTGCATTTTAATAAGATACTTAATTGGTCGCACAAAAATGTCAGAATCCTAAATGTTTCAAAGACCACGTGTATGTTGATAAGGTCCCCATACCTGAAAATGTCCTGTGTGGAACAACCCACAAAAAAACGGACTTTTCCAGTTTTTGCCAACAAGGCGTGTGTTACTATTGAGTCGCTTAGGTAACATTTTAAGTTAAATAATTAAGGAACAAAATGAGACCAGTTTGGTCTTAGTAAACCAGATAGTAGGTACGAGTATGTAAGATACAATTGCTCAAAGTAAGATGTTTCAACCCAATGATATTGTACCTAAGATGAGGGTTTTTAAAGTGAAGAACAAGCCCATGACGCTTGTCATGGGCTTGTTCTTCAGGGCTTCCTGAAGGTAAAAAAATGAGGACCGGAAAAAAGGCCAGATCTTTTCGGTTCTTCCAGTTTTAAAAATGATTCGGAGGGCGTTCCAGGTCGCATATTTAGCTTTGGCGTTTACCATTTAATAACTATCAACATATAAAGAAACAAGAGCTAATCACAAACATATAGGACACATAATATTAAACAACAAAATGAACAAAAAACAGATAAAACATAAAACAAGTGTGTCTCTGCGCCAATTAATCGGACTAATAATCGGGTAATAAATAAACTACGTAAATGATTGGGACAGGCGAAAGAGAAATAAACACGTGACCTACACACTACCTAGATACAGCTTGAATGAAAAAATATTTACAAAATTGCACATAAAAAACAAAAGCTAGATGAAAAGTTAGCAAATTTCTTACTGTCACAGTCCTGGGATCATATGATGCAAGGCAACATCCTTTTATGTCCCATTTCCATGTACTGTTGCCACCTTGCAGAGCTCTGGTGGACTTTGATACTTAAGTTTAAATAAACACTTTGGTCAATAAAATCTGTTCCAATAGTTTACGCTGCTAATGCTCCACTCGATTACAATGTATTGAGTATAATGAGCTGAATGATAACGCTAAACATGTAAGTACTTAAATACCGAGCTGTCTAAACTAGCCGTTAGTGCTTGTTGGACTCGTGAAGTGTCCACATAATTTAATAAACATACGTGAAATTAGTCAAAATGTACTCTATAATACTACTACTCGTCGTCTTCGCCCTGACATTCGTCTACTTCAGAGGAAGACACAACGAAACCTATTGGAGAAAACGCGGGGTTGCCTTCTACGATAAAAACAAACTCCTTGGAGTTTTCTGGGACTTTCTTATCAGTGACAGGGCCGTGTTCGAGATACTCGGCGACCTCTACGAGAAGTACAAGGGCGAGCCAGCAGTGGGCATGGGATCGATAATGACGCCCACGGTGTACGTATTGGACCCGCAGAACATCCAGCATGTTCTCCAGACGGACTTCCCATCGTTCAGCCACAGAGGAGTTAACATCAATGAAGGTGACCTGTTAGCCGATAACGTGCTTTTCATGGATGGTCCGCGATGGAAGCTGATGCGGCAGAAAATGACGCCTCTCTTCACTTCAGCCAAGCTGAGAAACATGTACTACATTATGGATAAAAGTGCGCAAGACTTTGTGGAACATTTAAAGGACAATCCGGGGAAGTTGAAGGGAAATGGATATGAGACGATGACGGAGTTCTGCAGCGCGGCCATCGCAGCCGCCGTGTTCGGGATCGGGACGGAGTCCACCTTCAAGTCGCCGTTCCTGCAGATGGCTAGAGATGCGTTTAAAGTCAACTGGAGGACAAATCTCCGGTTCGCAATCGGCAGCCTTAGCGATACACTAACCAAAGCTTTAGGTCTGAAGATTTTTAAAGAGCAGGAACCTTTGTTTATCGGAGCAGTAAAACAGGTGTTAAGAGCCAGAGAGAAGGAAAACACTAAGAAGCATGACTTCGCTGATATTTGTGTGAGCCTGCAGAAGACAGGGACCATGAAGGACCAGGAGACGGGGCAGGAGCTGGAGCCAACAGACGAGCTGCTGGCTGCCCAAGGCTTTTTCTTCTTCATCGCTGGTGTCGAGCCTGCAGCCACTGCCATGTTCGGGGCGCTCATAGAACTTGGAAAAAAACCGGAACTCCAGAAAAAACTGCAGAAGGAAATCGACGAAACCTTCGAAATATCCGGTGGGAACATCACATATGACATCATCTCAGAAATGAAATACTTAGATCAAGTGTTGAGTGAAGCGCTCCGAATGCATACGCCTATAGGCTTCGTAAACAGAATCTGCATCTCAGATTCTGTGCTCCCAGTAGGTAACATTAAAGTGTCAAAAGGAACGAAGATGTACATACCTATTTTCGATATGCATTTCGATCCAAAATACTTTCCTGAGCCTGAGGAATTTGATCCTGAGAGGTTTGCTACCGAGAAGAGAGCGACCAGTGAGATAGCCTACCTGCCTTTTGGGAAGGGAGGTAGGATATGTATAGGGATGCGCTACGCCAGGCTGCAAGTGATGGCAGGGCTACTGCACGTGCTAAGGAACTACACCGTGGTTTCTCATGTTGACAAGAGCAAAAAGAAGTACGCGAAGGGACAGTTCCAAGTTAGAAGAATTGATACGGATATTGAGATGTTTCCTAGACACCAGTAGAATGGTGGATTCTGTGAGTGATTTGGCAGGGTTTTTGACTGAAACATTAACGTAAACAGTGTTAAGTTTGTGTCTTAAAAACTTCACCTCATACCGTTCTGTAGTTGTATAGATATGTATACAAGATTTTAATTTTAGGATTTTTTATTTAACTAGGCATAAAAAATCATAAAAATAAAATCCAAAGTAAAATCCAAGTACCTAATAAAATACATATTGCTTGTAAGTTGACATTTTTGTATTCTTTCTGTATGGTTAATAAAGTTGGGCAAGGAATTTGTATCTCAAAATACGTTTCCTACATCTGCGGGCACGGCAGTGCCCCCGCCAAGTCGAGCGCGAAGCAAACACTGCCGTACCATCCTTTACTGGAACCATTTCGCCGCATTTTCAGGCCCCTATTTGAGAACCTCTGGATAAGACCAGAACGCAGAAATTTTCGTTATCCAGTAAGCTATAATCACATACTTAAAATCCAAAATTTCAAGTCTTTAAGTCATTTAGTCCCGAAGTTAAGCGAAAGCAAAGTTTCGCTTTTATGACACTCACTCACTCATGATCATAAAAATAGAACTAGTACTTCCCATAAACTCAGAGAGCTGAAATTTGGCACAGAGTTAGGGTTTAATGGCCACATAAAGGGAAAACTATAAAAACTAGGATAATCGAAGATCTGGAGTACCTGGTGACCCTGATTAGAAAACACAAGAGCCCAACGAAACTATATGAGATATACGGCCTTTACAAAAAATATTCAACTTTTTTATTCTAATAAAATAAATCAATAAGCCCACGTTTCTGCAAAAAGAAGTGAAATCCCATCAAAAACGTCAACATCGGCCGTTGACTTGTACCCACTGACGTATAAATACATTGTTAATTGTTATTAAAGCTTAGGCCATTCTTTATACGTTAGTGGGTACCTACAAGTCAACGGCCAAGTCACACAACATTAACTATAAATAATAAAGAAATCGCAGTAAGGAACCTTAGACTTGGCACGACTTTGTCTAGATTTCATTACTTTTTAGAGATAAACAAGCAGCTCCATCGAGACTTGGCTAGTTTTTTACAGAATGTTTTTGATGGGATTACATTTTCCTCATCACTCGAGACGAGAGCAGCCACAGCGACTTGTGCACGTCATCCGATTATGAAGAAGTTCTCTTATTGCTGGCATAAATAATAAAATTTCAAACTAAAACAATATAAAAGCAAAAACCTCACGTTCACGATGGAAAGCTTATGTCCGACTATTACCCCAGGAAAATTACGTTTTTTTCAAACATTAATTTATAACAGCGTTTTTTTTTGTTTGTATAATTTTCAAATGTTATTCTAAGATGCCTTATCCAAGAATCCACCAAAATTTCCATCGGGAAGTAAATATATAAAAATAAATGACACATCCATTATGTTTTTTGTGTGATTTAGTTATTATTCTTGATGAGCTCCTGTAAATTAACCAAAACAAAAATTTAAATATCTATTAATATTTTTCCTCTTTTTTCAGGAATTGGTAAAATATCGATTGTTTTGATGACTAATATTTTGGTGGATTTTGAGTCTACGTAATTATTAAAATGATAATATATCAGTTACACACAAAAAAGCTGCTGTTATGAATTATTTCCAAATTTTCATTTTTTCCATACTAATGAAAATAAAGTGCTTGGGCTATATATAGGCGGCTGATCGCTGTTGATGATGATAATGTTATCCGAAAATTTAGCGTGGGTACTGGTTTTACAAAAGTAACTCACAATCCAGGCAGACAATTGGACTTTATTATTAAAATATTATTTACAATAGCCGAGAAATCCTGATTCCAAAATGTTGCGTAAAAAAACGCTGCATTTACGAGACAGTTGCGTTTTACGGCACGTCACTGCTATTCCGTATCGTGACCGTTTTTTAAGGCGCCGTAGGTTCATGGTCTTCTCTCCCTCTCACTGAGCATAAGCGTGAGCGAGATGAAAGTGCGTGCCCGGAAGCGCGGAAATCATGTTTTTTAATTATTATTTTTTTGCCGTTTAATTAAATAAAAATGTAAAAACTGATTTCTCTCAAACATGATATTGCCGATTTTTAGAAACCATTTTAATATTTTTAGCTTTTGTGCATAATTTGCAAGGAATATTTTAAGTGTATTTTAGACCCTTTTAGACCCATGTTCGTGATTTTTTTCTATCGAGCGAAAATTGCCTAATCATGTTTCTAAACACTGATTTCCCTGCAGAAAAATCTCAAGATTACTATACGTATTTTTTTTAAACCGTATTATTATAAACAGACGCATTATATTGTTTCAAAAACTCTGTTCGCTTAACTTCGCTGAACCTACGGCGCCTTAAGCAGCGGTGTGGTCGTACCTTTATAGTATTCTTCCATTAATCCTAGGTGAAATTCAATCTTACGACGGTACGTCGAGCCATCTTGTAGGGATGCGACGAAATAACGGAGTGAGCCGCTCCTAGCGATTCACAACGTTTCCACTCACCCCGTTGTCCCTGTTAATAATATTTGATCCCGAAAATAGTAATAACTATGCGGAGGTCGTGCGCAGGAGTTTTCGGTAAGTATTGTGATTGCTCAGAGTCTGTGTGAGCTCAGCGTGGTTTTAGGTAGTGACTTTGACATCAATTACGTCCTGTTTACCGTTGTACCAGACTATCCAACATCTGTCGTTATAAGAATTTGCCAGAATCTGCCATTCATCGAAAAAGGGATTTACGTGTGTGATATTGTACATAAATTAAGTACGGACTTAGATCAGTACCTAATGTGTCGTAAAATGTAACTGTATGATTCATTAAAATTGTATTGTGTAGTGAATGTTTGATTTATTTCACAGAAATGCAAATCGTACATTTTTTTGGTCACTGGTGTTGTAAATTGTAATACTAAGTTTACTCTCTTACGATTACCAGGGAATTTAGAGATTCAGTTGTATTTGCTGGTTAAATACACAACATGCATACAAAGCAGCTTTCATAGTTATGCGACTCATACGGTGAGTTAGTAAGATACCATATACATATACCTACGTAAATAGGTATACTTATTAATAAGAACGCGGGGCCAAGTGTAGCTCCTTGTGGCACACCTACTGTTAGAAGCTTCATAATGTGCACAGTATACATACGGTGATATACTTACTAACTACATTATACGCCTTTAAATATAAAGATTTAAAATTAAATTCTGAATTAAATATTTTTCAAGATAATAAGATAATTCGAACTCTACTGGTACTACAAAGATCATCTTGATGAAAACTTTGCCGCACTATAAGTGCTTATTTGAGGCATGTGTTAGGTAAATACATTGTTATATCCAACAAAATATTAAGACTAAATCTTCAAGAAACCTTCTTACACAGTAAGTTCTTATGTCGTTTAATAGGTAATATTTGTTCTCTTCTAAATCACGATTCTAAAGTGGTTTGATCCCAAGAGGCTTCCAAATATATAAATAAGTAGAATACAATCCATACATTACTTAAATACGGGTCCAATCTCCGTTAGCAAGCCTCACACTAAAATCGTAACTTACCAAACTTACAGGGAATAACTTATGACTGAGGTTGGTGAGGAACTCTCGCTTCTGAGGGTCGTACATGTCTGAGGGCTTGAAGCCCCTCTTGGTGACAAGGGCGCTGTTGACGCTCGAGGAACTGTTGACGTCATTGTAGCTGTCCCTGTGGACCACTCTGTCGTTGATCGAGTAGAAACTCGACATCTTGTTGGATGAGTACTGATTCTCGCTGATTGTCATCATTTTGTAACAATTTCACTGACACTGTTCGTTGGAAGTCTGGAGGCGACTGGGCTAGTTCTAAAAAGAGATGATTTGTGTGAGTGTGTTGTGTTTGATATGTGTGGATGCGGAACTAAAAATGTGCCAGTGTATGTTTTGCAGTGTGTTTTTTGTTGAAATAGAAATAATAGAAATAGAAATAGAAATAGTTTATTGCTATGTAGAAGAGCGTATTTATAGGGAAATTTATATTATATTTTATATTTTCCCTCCTGATGTGAACGCAGCGCAATGGGTGAAGAAGCTAGATATAAAATTATAGCTATCAATAGATTTTATAAAATTTAGATTGAGTATGTATTAATATGTTATTTCAGTAAGCGACTTGCGTTGCCATACGATTAAATAAATAAATAGGGAAATGTTACTTCTAGAAAACTTGATGGGATCCGGATGTAAATAAAAAAAGACTATCAAAATTTAAGATCTGACAGTAAAATCTAAAAACAGAGCTATGAGTAATGACTGGCTTTGTATAGGAGGAAGAAAAGTAAGTTTTGTTTCTGTGGGTTTTGGAGCGTTGGCGTTCTGTGAATTATTAATGTTTTTCGTGTGTGTTTCGTTCCCTATACGTTAACGTCGTATATATCTAAAGGTACTTGTATATACTTTTTATGTGGATGGGTAGTGTTGAAATGTAGTTTTTAATATCGGACACATTGTAATATCGGAACCTAACTCTTATAAAACATTTAGAGACCCAGTGCACGAAGCTTAAAATCGTATTAAAAGAAAAAAAACAGAAATTAAGCCTCCCAATTTGAGCCAATTAACTAATTAACATTCTAAATTTAACCATTGAATCATTGCACTAGTTACGCATTTAACATTCACACAAATAAACAAACAAAAAAACAAGATGGCTGCCCGTCGTCACTTGTCAAACTAGTAGCGATTAAAAACACTTCCTAACTATTAGGTTATTGAAATCACTGTGTTAGTTACAATTTTGAATCTAATAACGTTTAGGTTAAGACCGTTTTTCGCTTGTTTCCGGCGGACGTGTGCGCGCGAGTTGAAAATTACTGACTGACTAAAATAAGTCCTGAAACTGAGTTGCATAATACGTAGAAAAGCTCAGTCGATGTGCATTGACCACGCTTTGGTTTTGTCCAGGATAGTTTAATTTTACTTTATATCATTTTACACAAAGTTTACCTAGCTACTCAGGTGTAATCCGCACCGTACCATGAATATATTGTTAAGCATATCGAGTGCCGATGTTAGAAAATGCGTCGAAGATAGTCAGAGTCATGCAGTGTTGGTTTTTGATATTACTTAATTCATTATTAATTAGGTAAATATAAACTATCTGTATTAAGATTAAAGAGTCATTATCAGCTGTTACCGTTACTTTACTCTGTGTTGGCGTAGGAACTTTTCTGTTCGAATACTTACTGAAATTGTTCATCAGATTCGGAATTTTCACCAATCTCAAATTCAATAACCGAACATTAAAAGAAGGAAAAAGAAACATTCAACACTACATTAAGGTTATGCAATTGTGGTCACATTATAGTAAAAAATATCTATTAATATTGTTTCCAAAAATAAACCGTTTTTTTATTTGACTCAACTATTAATTATAAAATCATTTCTAACTGTGTCAACCCTAGCGACGATTGGCCGGCAAGAGCGGGCAACGACCCCCGCGTTCAAGGTCGCTCCATTGTTTAATTTTTTAGGCATGCAAAACGGTAGGTATTCCCTTTTTTATTCAGGCTTGAGTATCCCTTCGTAGAACTATTATTTATATATCTGAGCTATGGTGCAGGGTGTGCGTTGCAACCGGGCGCAATTCCTAGGGGGCGCTGAGCGCCACTCGCCGGGCTACTAGGGAGGGGTGCTAGAGGGCGCTAGATTAATGATTGCTCACAGGCGCGACATGGGCTAGGGATGCCTCTGTGAGTGAGCAATTTGACTCTTCTGAAGCCGTTTGAAGGCTTCTAACTAGGACGATAATCATAACAACAAATGGGATGACGTGCTTTCCACAAAACACACGGAAGCGCCCATTTAGCAGTTAGCACCCTGCGTTTTTAAAACGCGCCTTCGACGCACGTTTGTGTCAAATCACGTGTAAATGATAGGACCAGGTTGAAGCGGCTATCGATGCTGAAACCGTGCAAAACGTGACATCGTGCAGGTACCGCTAGACCCTGCGTGCCCAATGCTTGTTCGCCACCTTGGAGGCTGTCCCTCCAGAGTGATGCATGTGGCCACCCGCGCGCCGCAACACACTGCCAGAGTCTAATTCGGTCCGCGCGTTTCGCCACCGATGCGCACGCGCTTATAATATTCGACTCGCTCCATCCTTGCTTTATCCTTCAACAAAAAACAGCTGTCTGTGGTTGTTTGTTTACCCTATTGATAACAGGTAGCCCTGCTACGTAAGGACCAATAAATCATAAAACTATTTGGATATTTACCCATAGAACCAATGTGGAATATAGTTCAAATGTTTATTGAGCAAGTGCGTACTCAAGGGCTCTTTTACATGTCAGGGAGCCCTACACAAGGTTACAATCGACAAGCGCTAACGCCAATAAATTTAAAGTAGTTATATACAAGATGATAACTATAACATTAACTAAATTAAATTAAAGCTAAGTTAAATCTAAAAAAGGCCCTCGAGGCATTGTACCGAGGATGCTGGCGGCATTTCCTCGCTGAATTGCAATGCTGATGCGTTGCGCGAGAAAGCCGCCAGCTCTTGGAAGAACTCTATATTGTTGGTTATATGTTCCTAATAAAAATGTTATAGGATGTATAGTGCAGTATAACCTGCCTAAAAGGCGTACAATGGGACATAGAGTCATGAACACTAACACCGAGGTGACTTCCAGGGGGGCTAGCACAACTCACGCCGCGCCGCGACGCGAGTCGAGAAGGATCTACCGTCCTCGTTCTAATTAGCACGGTGCGAGTGTGACGGGGGACGCTCAGTCGCGCGACAAGCGGCTTCTCAGCAAGTTGTGCTAGACGTACAGAGGTTTTATGGCCAGAGAGGTAATCGCGTAACGATTCCAA
The DNA here is from genome assembly GCA_945867215.1 of Epinotia demarniana. NCBI lineage: Eukaryota > Metazoa > Arthropoda > Insecta > Lepidoptera > Tortricidae > Epinotia > Epinotia demarniana. Next base: position 1,594,314 of record OX244281.1, read on the forward strand.
CGCGCGTTTGGGCAGTCCCAACTGTCGTTTTTCCATTTAAAAACCGGCCAAGTGCGAGTCAGACTCGCGCACCGAGGGTTCCGTAGAAAAAATTATGGTTTTCGCAATTTTTCCTTTATCTGTGCTATAAGACGTTGCTTCGTACCAAATTTCAAGATTCTGAGTTCACGGGAAGTACCCTGTAGGTTTTGATTCCCTGGCGAGTGGCGAGCGGAAAATTTGCGGCATAAACGGCTGTATCATTTGATTGCGTTGGATTTGAAGTTTGATTTTTTCACTGCTCCAAGGGACAGTAGACCTGAGTATTTGGTATAAATTTAAGCTTGATACCTCCACGCGTTCCTGAGAAAAAGGGTCTTGACAGACGGACGGACAACAAAGTGATCTTATAAGGGTTCCGTTTTTTCCTTTTGAGGTAGGTACGGAACCCTAAACAAAATTTATTTAGATCTACCCAACGTACTTACTTATACAATGCGCTACGCAATCAACCAGCAGAGGGATAATCACGTAACGTTCCGAACGCGCGTTATGACAATTTAACGGACATTTTTCCATATAAAAAGTGACATTTAGATCTACCTGACACGCGTACTATGCGTTACGTGACCGACCTGCACATTTGTGTACATAAACGCCTTGGTGACGTCTGTGAGACGTCGATCTCACCGTGGTTGCAGACTTGGCTGCGCCTAGAAAACCTGCCCCAAAAAAAAAGCTAGCAGAAAGGTTGCGTCAAACGCTACGCTACAATATTTTTCGAGGTAAAAGCGTGACGTCTGTAAGACTATACTATGCCAGTTAAATTCGATTATGTTTCAGTAGAATACGATTGAGTAGCTCTAGAGCTCATCTCTCTCAAATCTCCGTAAATACTCATCTCCTCTTCTCGTCGTTTTGTAAGAATCAGCACGGCATCATCATATCAGCCGAAAGACGTCCACTGCTGGAAATAGGCCTCCCCCAAAGAGTGCCAAAGTGACCGGTCCTGCGCCACCCGCATCCAGTGGACTCCCGCAACCTTTACCAGGCCATCAGTCCACCTTGTGGGTGGCTTACCTACGCCGCGCCTTCCGGTACGCAGTCGCCACTCGAGAACCTTTCCGCCCCAACGGCCATCGGTTCTACGTGCTATGTGCCCTGCCCACTGCCACTTAAGTTTAGCGATTAGAAGGGCTATATCGGTTACCTTGGTTCTGCAGCGGATAGCCTCATTTCTGATGCGATCACGCAGAGAAACTCCCAACATGGCCCTCTCCATTGCCCTTTGGGTGACTTTGAGTCTTTTTATGAGGCCCATACACCAGCACTGCATATTTAGTTCCAATTCGCATTGATCTCAAGCCCAAAATTCACTGGTTCGATTCCCAGTCACACACCGGATTTGGTAATAAAGTGTAAACTCTTAAGGAAGGGTGTTTTTAACCCCCGACGAAAAAAGAGGGGTGTTATAAGTTTAACAGACGTCTGTGTATCTGTGTATCTGTCTGTGGTAACGTAGCTGCCAAACGGATGGACCGATTTGAATGCGGTTTTTTTGTGTCATAGATAATTGTACCCCAAGTGTTCGTAGCCATGTTTCATCAAAATCTGTTCAGCCGTTTTTGAGATATTGGACTTTGAAATGAAAATGTAGGGGCGTTGATAATCGTAAATGACTTCCGTTAAAATGCAGGTAATTGTACCTATAGGAAAAGTCAAGTCAAGTAGGAGGTTTACATCGGATTTTCTCCAGGTTCCATCAGCCGGCAGAAAAAAGGCGGAAAAGGGCATCCTAAGTATTAAAAAAATTCAATACGGTGCATATCGCCTGAAGAAAATTCAATGACTTGCGTGTCCCGTACCTGCTTGCTATTCTGTAACTTATATTAAGCTCACCTCACGGTTCACTCACAAATATACCTTGCCGCCGCGATTCATAGTCACGCGTAGGCGTTAGGCGTAACGAACGGGTGGAGCTCATTCGCGCGTTCTGAATAACAGCCGTGCCGCGTCGATGCAACTATTTATTTCTGCCCCGCACCGACAAAGTCCGCCCACGACAAAGTTATAACAACATTTGCATCCATCCGCTTTATTATGGTTATAATATATCAGAAATATATACGTCGCACTGATGGACACAGGCCTCCTCTCTTGGATGAGAGGGAACGGGCAGTAGTCCCCACGCTGACCCAGTAATAATAATAATAAATCAGCCTAAATACGTCCCACTGCTGGGCACAGGCCTCCTCTCATGTATGAGAGGGAACGGGCAGTAGTATCCGCGCTGGCCCAGTGCGGATTGGGGACTTCACATACACCTTTGAAATTCTTCGCAGATGTATGCAGGTTTCTTCACAATGTTTTTCCTTTACCGAAAAGCTAACGGTAAATATGAAATCATATTCCGTACATAAGTTCCGAAAAACTCATTGGTACGAGCCGGGATTCGAACCCACGATCGCCGTTTGACAGCCGCATGCCTGAACCACTGGGCTTCCGTGGCCGCTAACCCAGAGCTAATGGTAGGTAAATATCAAATGATACATATTAGGTAAGTACCGAAAAACTCATTCGAACCCACTTATGATGGATGCAACAAGTAAGAGTCACAATGTGCATGTGACATAACGAAACAAATACTTCATTGAAATATCCGCGAAATAATTTGCATTGTCGATGCCAAAACACAGTTCAAGGAAACACAGTTTTGGTCGTGACAGTGATTCGAACGAAGCAAGGTTTCAGCGAGGAAAAAGATATCTTCGTTGACATTTGTCATGGTTTTAATAGTTATTTGTGTCACAATGGAGCACAATAGTATATTTACGGCGAGGGCGGTATATTGAATCCTGAGCGTAGTGAGGGATACAAGTGTTTACGCCCGAGACGAAAATAATTTTGCTACCGAGTGACACATACTATTTTTCACACCGACTATGAGGAAATTTAAAAAAAGCTATTGTTAAAATATATCTAAATTATCTTAATTTTTATTACTAACTTTTAAATATTACGAAATATTTATAAATTTTTATACAACATTGTTATAGTTAAAACTTGAAATATGTTCGTTTTGAATCGACTACGATGAAATTACAATCGATTATTTTATTAACATCTGTGTTCAATTGGCACATTGCCTACAAATGTTCCAATGCCAAAGTATAAATTAAAAAAGTAGCTTGTACAGAAAAGTAGCGTTTTGGTCTCTCTCGTCGTGGAGCAAAACTTACTTTTCCGAATGAAAGGTGTGAAAAAGTGTTTTGTTGTGTTTATAAAAAGTTTCTGTTGGCTTGCTTGGAAACGATGAGATAGTTTTCTTAACACAACGCCCCTTTTTAAAGCGTTACAAATTTGACTTGTCAGTCACGCGTTTTAAACGCGCGTTTGTATCGCTGCAAACAGTTTCCATGTGTAACCGCTCTTGGGCAAATTCTTCCAAACATGAATTGAGTTGTATATGTAAGTAAAGCGCGTTGTTGACGTTTAATCTTGGATTACCTACGTATTCAGGTCACAACTAACGAGACTAGCAAATCTGACCGCTTCCTCGTTTTCAGACAGGCAGCCAAGTCGCGCGCATGACTTCAGCGACCCCGTCTCTGCCGCACTGTGCTAATTAGGAAGAGGAGGGTAGATTCCTTATGCTAGCCACTAGCCCAGTAGATTAGATCATCAGTACCTACCTATGTAGGTAGCATACGCGTTTATCTACAATGCCAATTTACGTTCTATGGGTGTCGCGATGTGTCAAAAGACCAGTTCCAAATCTCGAACACTGTACTTAATTGATCAACGCGTACTGAGGGGCTACCGCGAAATCTTAGTTGTCTGTTGTGTCTGCTATGTTTCATTGCTTCATTCACAGATTCAAGATGGCGGACATGAATCACCTGGCCTTTTTGCCTCCGTCCCAAATTCGGGCGCTGAATCATACATAATCATCATTTAAAAAATAATGAATATAGTCACGATGTACAATTGTACATAGTAGGGCTAGTATTATTTCAATAACATATTTTATACGAATCCTATTTCAGTTAGTAAAATTATTATTTTTTAATTACCGGATTAAGACGGATTTATACCTAATTGGCTGACGCGTCGTGTCTCAGTCTGATGCATTAATATACATAAATACATAATTATGTATATTTATGATAAATAATTGTGACAATTATTGGAATAAAGAATATAATAAATAAATAAAATAAGTACCTACCTACATTCATCAGATGAGCTTTGTCTGACACGAAGCATTCGCCATCACGTCAAATGTAAGAATCCGGCGTTAGCTAGACTTAGAACTTCTTGTCGTAATTAATACTATATTATTTCCAGTCTGAGTGATTGATTTGTTTAAAATTACTGTAGGGTTTACCAAGCGAGCTTTCGACCTTCATACGTAAAACGTTACGCACTAAAGCGCGTCATGACCACATTTAATAGCGACCGCTTGCCAAATGCCAGATGTACAAATTACTGGGATCCATCTGTTTCAGACAAACAATTAGCTTTGAGTCCAGAGAATTCGACTTTTGTGTCTGGATTACTGTTAAATTTAACCATGCATTGATAGTTAAGATCGGAGCTTCTTCATTTAAACTGGGTCTGGAAAGACCTGACAGAAGGGTTATAGGTAGGTACCTACTTAATGCATGGATTATCATACAATGTTTGTTCTCATACAAAAATCGAGTTTCCTAGTCATAGCAACGGCACTGTACCTACTGAAAATTTATTTATTTGTATAAAACCCTAACACTTTAATAAATTGCCTTAAGTACTTATACATGGATGGAAACCAAAAAAAAACCTCGGTAATTTTCACGTGAAAATATTTTTTCCGATGTGCGAAATAAATTACATAAACAATATACTCGTAGCTCTTACAATGGTTCAACTTTTTGAACTCCATCCAAATAACGAAGCCAACACATCAAACATTAATTGTTGTTTTGGTTCGGGGAATTTTCTTTTGGCTGAATTGTACCCAACATTTCTCGTTAAAATTTCACAAAACAAAACCCTTTCTATTACATTTTTAAACGCTACAATTAAGCCAAATGGAGTTTACGAGTATGTTCCACCTCTTGAATTAGAATTAAAATTTTAACAGCGATTAAATTATAAAACTCACCATTTTTCAGGCAATGTAAGAAGTCACTACTTTCGTTGTATACCGTCTACTGGCCGGACCGAACAATCAGGCCAATATACTTTTTTTTAGATCAAAGTTGTTCAGACATTTGTGTTCGCTTCCGACATGCCACACACGAGTAATTTACGCTTTTGCTATATATACTCAAGCGATTATAGTCTTTAACTTGGTAGCGTAGTGTTGCTTTTTATAATTGGATTGTCGAGTGAGATAAGAGCTATCAAAAGTAAGGATATTTTGCAATGATTACATGGCAATACCATGGGGCTGGATTCCGGAACACGAATTAGACACGTACGAGAAAGTATTAGAAATGGATTAGAATGAAGCGTTCGAATAAAGTTTATTACGTTTGTTACCTACAAAGTTCTCTGAACGTAATACTTATACCTAAATAGGATAAGAGTGATCAAGAATTAGGATATTTCGATATTTAATTGTGATTACATGGCAATACAACATGGAGCTTTATTTTGGAATGTGAATTTGACGTATTGGAATTGGATTAGAATCGTATTGGTGCGCTCGGATTAGCATACTAGGGGTCTGTGTTCCCTGCCCGTAATATACCTATTAGGTACCTAAATTAAATCTTACATCCTTTTTTTACCTAAAAGTAACCACTAAGATTTGAAAAAACACAAGTAGATACCTATTATGTATGTAGGTAGGGTAGGGTATGTGGTAGGTATATTCCTCCTGACGAATTGACCCGCGAGTCTTGGCAGCCAAGAAATTGGACAGTGCAAGAATTAGCTAACAATGTTGATAGTTGACTGTAGATTTTTGGAAAAATAAAATAAAAATTTATGAATCCAACGAAACAGAGCCTTGTTGTTAATTAAAGGACACTCACCGTTGCAAGGAGCTGCTGCAATGCTCCTTCGTCAGGACCCTGCCTGGCTCGTACTGTACTGACTTACCAGATTCCAAAGCCGTGTATCCACTACAGGCAGCCTCAAGGTTACCTGGCACCCGAGTAAACGCGGCTGATGAGATGTCCTTCTGCTTCCTCAAGGCACTTAGTGGATTTAAATAGCTCTCAATAACTAGCGCGACTATTCGCGATTTTCTTGAACCGTATTTCAGAACTCCACTTTATAATATACGCCACGGAGACTAAGGGTCTCCCGTCTCCCCACACCTATTGACGCGGAATCGAAATCAAAAAAATCTGTCCACGCAATAAGAGCGAAAAATACGTGGATCGGCTCGGCCGACGCGAAGCGACGTCCATCAACGGGATAACGAACAAAACACGAGGAATGTGGTACAAACCACTCGGCGAAAGCCGATTCCGCGTCGATAGGTGTGGGGAGACCCTTGTATCCACTCGAGAGCACAAAATAATGGGTAGTACCTACCTACCTACTAAGTACGTACGGAAGGATCTGTTAACAAATCCCCTGTTTATGTATGCCACGTGGCCATCCCTTTCCATCGATCGCATGCAACACGCTGTGATAGAACGCGTGCGCACCGTAGCAGCACTGACATACGGACCCACGGGGGAGGTAGGCCGAAGATATTGTTCCTTACTTTAGTAATTACTACTCGTATACTAATTAATTTAGTGTTTATTGCTCTGTTCAGCAGAGTTCTATTTGAATCTGTTTAGTCATATCCAATTAAGTCTTTTTTTACATTGGACATCTCTGCACATTCCAAACCATTTGGACTTTCTCCTTTATACCTTTGTAACACTAAGGAAGTCAGCAGATCAGAACTGCAGTGTTTTGTAATTCGAAAAATCTGTGCTATACAGAGCTTGTGAAGGGTTAAAGGAAACGGGAAAATGTTGATAGGAGATCCAATAAAACAAACATAAAATAAACAAATTTTAATTTATTGATATAATAACTAAAAAAAATATTTTACACAATACATTATAATTAGTATTACACCACTAAGAATAATTATTTTTTAATACAGTTGCTCAAAAAGTGGTACTTTTTGTGGCTGCGTAGCGTACGAGAAGCTCAATTTCTCGAACTAGTGCTTTTTACTTTTTAGTTCCAAACTATACTTTCGAAACGCAGTAAGTGGCGGTCGCGTGGCGCGACCGTCGCGGGTGCGCGGCCTGTGCGCGGCGGGTTGCTGGCGGGGCGCGACCTGTTTGACCGCGCTAGCGGTTTGTAGGCAAGCATATTTTATCGCAATGATATATTAATTTATTATTTTTCGCAATTGCATTAAAAAACGTCGTTTACAACACGTGTGAAGTGTCTTTTACCACTCGTACCGAGTCTTGCCACGAGCTTTCAGCTCGTGGCAAGATACCTCGGTACTAGTGGTAAAAAGACATTCTTTTCACACTAGTTGTAAAATGTACTATTAAACATATCGAAGATGTGGACTAGCAAATAAAAATAACTTATACAAATCCTCCGCATATATACGTGTCAAAGGAGTTTTAACAGTTTAAGGTTCATCTATCATTAAAATCGATAATAATATTAATAATCCGATTTTTATCGAGAAAATCACTTACACAACTTGCACATTTTTTTTAATATTTCTTCTTGCAATCTTTCGTGCGAACATTTAGCATAGATTTAAGAATTTCTCAATTTGTCTTGAAGGGCAGTCAGTCCAGCCACGTGCGCCCATTATATATAATAAACCCTACAAGTCTCTAGGTGACTTTCTTTTTAGCCTTTTGAATGTTGAATCGTTATTCATTAAGTGCATAGTCAGTACGTTTGGATGGTTATCTAATCTATTACTGTAGGATTTCATTGAGTGTTTAATCTCCTCTTGGACTGTTCTGATTTCAAGGTCGTGATGCAATTGTTTGTTTGTTATAAACCAAGGAGCGCCTGTGATAATCCTCGGCATTTTAGATGCGAATCTCTGGAGTATCTCCAGGTTTGAGTTGGAAGCTGTGCCCCAGAGTTGGACTCCGTAAGTTCAGATTGGTTTCAGGATACACTTGTATAACAGCAATTTGTTTTCCAGCGTCAGCTGTGATTTTTTTCCGAGGATCCAGTACAGTTTCCTCAATTGGATCCCCAGTGCTTTTCGTTTTGTGAAAATATGTTTCCTCCAGGTAAGACGATGATCTAGGTAAAGCCCAAGGTATCTGGCTTCGTTTGCTTGGGGTATCTGTACTCCGTTGAGCGTCACAGGAGGACATGTGTCGCGTCGGGTCGTAAACGTCACCTGTATCGACTTAGTTTCGTTTGCTTTTATCCGCCAGGTGGTTAGCCATCCTGTGATGTTGTTAGAGAGCGCTGAAGCATGGTACTTGCTTGGGCCGGATCATCATGGACAGTTAAGGCTGCTGTGTCATCAGCAAAGGTACCAATCACGACGCCATCTATCGCGGGCAAGTCTGAAGTGAAAACCAAGTAGAGGATCGGACCAAGGACACTTCCCTGCGGTACTCCTACGTGGACTCTGTGCAATTTAGTTATTTCTTCTCCTTGTTTAACGTAAAAATATCTGTCAGCGAGATATGATTTTAGGAAAATATAATAGTTTGATGGGAGTTGTTGTTTTATTTTGTATAATAAACCTTTGTGCCAGACTCTGTCAAATGCCTGGGATATGTCCAGAAATGCGGCGCAGCAGTATTTCTTGTTTTCGTAAGCATTATGGATTTCTTCTACCAGTCTATGTACCTGTTCTATCGTGCCATGTTTTTTTCTAAAGCAGAATTGGTGGTCAGGTATGATCTTTTTTTCTGCTATTACTGCGTTTAATCGCTTTAGGAGAAGTATTTCGATTACTTTTGACAATATAGGTAATAGACTGATCGGTGTGTAGGAAGATGTATCTTCAGGAGCTTTACCAGGTTTGAGGATAATTTTAATTTGAGCTACTTTCCATTGTGATGGGAAGATGCCCTTGATCAGTATGCAGTTAAACAGGTGCGTCAAGAAGCGTATTGCTATTTCAGGTATTTCACGGAGTATTTTTGCAGTAATCAAATCATATGCCGGGGCTTTATTTTTTTAATTGTTTCTATGACCTCACGTATCTTAATCCTTTCAATTGGCAGGTCGAGTTGATAAGGTGCACTGAGGAAGTTAGTGAGGTCTTCACCGTTGGTTATCGATTCGTTCCGAGTAGGGTTTCCTTTCTGCGTATCGGCAGATTGGAGGCAATGGGTCTTTTGAGTCTTTTGGTTGCTTACGCATAGGTACCTACGGACCCCCGGGGGCGGTAGGCCGAAGATATTGTTCCTTACTTTAGTAATTACTACTAAAGGAAACGGGAAAATGGTGATAGGAGATCCAATGAAACAAACATAAAATAAACAAATTTTAATTTATTGATATAATAACTAAAAAAAATATTTTACACAATACATTATAATTAGTATTACACCACTAAGAATAATTATTTTAAACATATCGAAGATGTGGACTAGCAAATAAAAATAACTTATACAAATCCTCCGCATACGTGTCGAAGGAGTTTTAACAGTTTAAGGTTCATCTATCATTAAAATCGATTATAATCGATAATAATCCGATTCTTATCGAGAAAATCACTTACACAACTTGCACATTTTTAACATATGAATTATGCGCGTAATTTTGAACCGTAAGTGTGGCTAGACAAGGTTCAGTTTTGGACAGGGCCAAGTATTCCTGTTAGACTCGAGGAAGCGTACTTCTTAAACTAATTTTATTTGAATTGTAGATGTTGGAAGCATGCTTTTTTTACAAAAGTTTAAGTAAGGATCTTAAAGTTGAACCTATTTTGACAGCCCAGTCCTGCTAAACGCATGTCACATTTTATGCATGTCACGAAGGCGACTGCGCGGTCCTATCGTTATGACGTTAAAGCCCAATTTCGTCGAGCGCACTCGCCTTCGCGACGCAAGTTGTAAACTATATATTATCATAGTAAGATTAAATATGGCAGTCCATTCCAATAACAATGTAAAAGTGAGAAAAATTGGTCTGAATAGAAAAAAAACGGGAGCCATCAAACTATCGTTATATAGTAAATATAGGTACATATATTTATACTATGATACTCTTTTAAGTTGTCGTACACCGATCGGAAAGAAGCGGATACCGTAGAAAACAAAGTTTACTTTAAAAAAAGTCTTAATCTAGGCATATATCTCTAGCGTACCAGCTAACTCCTGGGCCGACCAACTCATCTACGACAGATCAGGGGACTTTGAACCTTCAATCTACACATATAAGATCTATAACCCCAGGTAAGTTGGTCGGTTGAATGTCCGTCCAACGCGTCACGCACACCTCGCTCTGCTCGGGTGAAAACGTTGGTCAAACATCACTATCAGACATCAAGATGAATGCATTTGTTAAGATTAATCAATTTGCTCGGAGATACGGATATAAAAAGGAATTGTGCATTGTATAAATCAGTATGCGCATAAAAAAGGAGCAAATTGCTTGATATGCTATAACCTAGCAATCATCCTTAGTCTGTGTAGGTCATAGGCCTCTCTGGATATATCAATAACTTTTGTGCGGTGAACTTAAGCCCTATTTTGAGCTCTCATTACATCAAATACGGCGATCAGTTTCCTTTACGATTGAAACAGAAAATAAGGATGTAGTCTATTCCAGATAAATTGAAGAAAAGTACTCAAAACTATAGCCGAGATCTATTATCGCATTGTTATCCTCAAGTAGATAGAACCAACTGTATCATCAAATATCATAACTCGTCCCTTTCGCATTGTATTAAACGGAAAGGGACCATGTAACAAGTCATTGACACCGGAATAATGGCTGTGGACTTTTTTATATTGCCTTCCATCCTTATTACTTTCAGGTATAGACATTGCGTGGGTCCCCCCACAAGGACTGTTAAAGGTCACGGGAGTCCACTTGTGGGCGCAGGACCGGTCATGTGCCACTCTTTGGAGGAGGCCTATATCCAATAGTGGACGTCTTTCGGCTGATATGATGATGATAATGATGATAGAAATTGCAGGTTGTATTGATATATCCACTCCCTATCATATGTCCCGGTAGCTGTCGCCTTACAAATATCTAAGTATATATATATTATTACCTATCTAGATAAAAAAGGCTTATCCTTTGCCATGTGCTTGTCAGAATCTACGCAACGTACTCAAAATGATCTACACACATCTTTGACAGTTGGGATCTTCACAACGCTTACTGAAGTCTCCTTTGACGTTCGAGTCTGACCTCCTATTGCAATAAGTTGCTGCGTATAGGATCAAGTTATAATATTATGATGTAACCACTGTTTAGATCATATTGAGCGATTCGCGTTCTGACGTAAGATTTCAGTAGAATTCAAACCCAAAACGTCGCTTTTAAATAATTCAACTTTATTCTCAACACAACTAGATTCAAATTCCACTGTTGCATATAAAAGAGCGACAACCAACCAGTTAACTTAAACCTACATTTTTGTGCTAACAAATTAATAATACAGATTACAAAGTAAACGGAATAAATTAAAATTTCATTTCAACCTCTGGTCACGCCTCCCTAAGGCGTTATGATAGAGTATTGGCTATAAAATTAGTTGAACCGAGTAACGGTTTCGATAGCCTAGTTGGTTGGAACAATCTGCCTGGTATGCCCAAATGTCGCTGGTTCGAAATAACAATGAATTTTTACTTTTTCCCCTTTAACTTGAAATATATATTACCTTCAATACAAAATACCAAATGAATACTGCAAAGTAACGCTTGATTTTAGCAACAGAATGTTTCGAGTTACAAAATGCTTGGATCTTAACTTTAACCCTAAAGCTAGCTTATTCTAGAAAATGAACCGACGGGACCCGAGTAGGAAGTTACTGTGTAACCGGAGTTCGAAAAAGGTTATTGGGGTTACATTAGATTGTTAAAACCGTCGTATGCCTTAGCACAGATGCATATTTACATTCGTATCATGTATTTTCATAATTGGATTTTACAATTTCTTTATGGTCTTATGCAAATTTTACATCAGCATACGAGGGTTAAAAAAACCAACTGACTTTAAAAGTTTGCTTAAGAGTTGGCAGAACTGTGTTAGTCCTCTAAGGTTTAAGTTTGGTTGGTGGATTTTCACATCTGTTAAGCGTTTTACGGGTCTACAAGTGTCATTTTTACAAGTCTGTCAACACTGACCTTGGCCAAAAACGGGAGCCCTTTTCTCAAAATCTAATTTATACCATTCAGACGTATTCATACAAGTACATAAATATCTGCACAGGACTCTATTGTCAATGTGATAAAGGCGTAACACAAGCGGAAGCCTCTTTCAACTCCTTTTATAGGAAAGAGACACCTGCTGGTAGCTTCTAACGTTGAATATTTGAGAAACGGGCCCCTGGCCATTAAACCGGTATTCCCAGTTTAGGGCGAGTTGCACTTACGATTACAGACCGCTCAACGTTAAAGATGGCACCGGCAGCTTTCATCCCATATACACTTGTAAAACTTCCCACACATTCAGATTTTAAACACCACTAACCATTACAGACGGTTTCGTGCAACCCACCCTCAGACTTATACATTCTGAAAGTCCATTTGAGAGGCCATATCGCATATCGACTGTTGAATCCGCACCCATTGTAACAACCCCTGAAAACGCAACCATCTTAGAGCAGTCGATTTTGTCGGCTAGTGTAAACTCGCCCTTAGCCATGCATACATTGCAGTGCAATATTGCTGTGCTTCTTTAGTACGAAAAACTGTTATAAAAAGTCATTTTTATTTGTAATGAATTGATTAGTGTTATGGCCACGATTTTCAATTGTTTTTCACCCAATGTTATGACCGTCGAACGCTACAGGAATAATAGACCTTACTGTAACGCATTTAAAGTTTATTCTCGAGCGTAGTAAGGTTTAGGCGGTCAGTATATTATTTATTGACATTATTTTGGAGCTGAATTAGGAATTTTAAAGGTGCTTCAAAACAACACTTTTACTAGTAGTGTAGTTTTCCCGTATTGGGTTATGTGATAAAAAATAACAGGATGTGACATTGATAAATTAATATATTGCGTTATGTCAAAGTGTAAATTACAATTTTAAGTCTAGCTTTTGGAAATATAAAATAATATCTTATTGTTTTCAAACAATATAGCTTCCACATCGCTAAGATCCAGTAGAAAAGTACAGAATCACAGTGGATGCTATATAGTTTGAAAACCTACAATGAATAATGAATCATAATTTTGATCCGTGAGAGATCTTTACAGGGATCTCCATATCTACACATTAAAACGGATGACATCTTATTTATACATTATATATTAAAATTATAACTTATCCACAGTGAAATAATTCTCATTCAATAAATTACACATTATGTGTGAGCGAGTCGACTGTCCGTGACGCTAAATGTAGGGCCAAATCGCAAAAGAGAGACCCTTCTCGCTCCTCTCTAGGGACATGCGTTAACTGCGAGCGGCAGAGTGATTTATGGCCCTAGAGTGAAAGAGACAGTCCATAGGGACAGTAAACTCGAGCACGACCATTAATCATAATATTTGGTTCTTTAAACATTTTAGAACTTGTACCAAATCGGTTGTGCGAAACTGTAAAATAGATATAAATAAAATATTAATAACTAGTTTAACCGTCTAAGTTTAGATAGATAATGAAGAAATGCATTCTGTTGACAATTCTTGCAAAATAACACACGAACATAGAATGTAAACTATTTTCCCACTTAGCGTGTCGTCTGTCTCTTTTCAACATTCAAGTCTGAGTGAGACGAAGAAACAGAGCGCAGACTGGTAAATTATAAAGACTATTAACAGCTTTAAAAGGTGTTGTAGTCACATTACCATATACTTAGTGAATGTGTTGAAAAATGGTCTTAATAATTTACTTGTCTGCTAAAGGTTTGGAGAACATAACTGTAAGACTAATAAGTTTTTAAATACAAATGTTAATACAACGACAATTTTCACAATAACTTGCCAGCGTTAAGCTCTATGCCACTTGGTAAAGCTATAGGATCAGGGTGAAATTAACGTGAGGCCGACGGACTAAACAGTCAAGTATTGAGCTTTAGCAAATTCTATTTATTTAGACATCTTATTTCAATTCGGATACAACTTACGAATACAGTTAAAAAATTGTATTAGATTAACTGTTCAATGGCCTCACTAGTGATGGGCCTAACAAACGTAGCAATTCATCGTTGCGATTCGCAGCTATTGTCAGAATGAGACAGTACCTAATACATATCCCTCACTCTAACAGCTGCGTTCCTCGGTACGCATACGATAAATCGTTGGTGGAATCGTTACATCTGCAGACCCCTTAACTGTCACCAGCCCCAATATTTATATAATTCCACTCGAATACTCGCCTCGTCGAAAACATTCAGCAGCGGTGTCTTCAAGGCTTCTACGCTATATCATCAATATAAATGTGTACCGAGTTAAACCATAGAGACACACACAGCCACTCACAAACTACCCATATCGTAGTTTAAATACTTTGTTAGATCTACTAAATAAATAAAGCGAACGGCGTAGCCGTATTGATGAATATAAAATTATAAAAGCCACGTTACACTACACGATATCGAGGGCCCGATATCTGGGGGCGCCATTGTTTTTTGCAAAGATAACCCCCTCTTACACCAACCTCATTTGGACGTAGTTTTAACTAAAACAAAAGTCACAGCGTTCCAATTTCAAATTTTACATCGCGCGGGTAACTCCTTTTAGAAAAATGGCTTCCATCTAAGTTGATTTCACCAATGTCAAGTCTGCTTATAAAGCGAAGTTTTTGGTAGTTTGGTCAGTAGTCAATAATGCAATCAGCGTTAGAAGCTCTGCGAAGTATATCCTTAACTCGTAGATATATGAACGTCTGTTAAACTCGTATATTATAGAGGATATAATAGATGTCTTCCTAGCGTATGCCCGAAATGGACGATGGTAAATTAACCTTACCAAATTAAGAAGT
This sequence comes from Epinotia demarniana, assembly GCA_945867215.1. NCBI lineage: Eukaryota > Metazoa > Arthropoda > Insecta > Lepidoptera > Tortricidae > Epinotia > Epinotia demarniana. The sequence goes on from OX244281.1 coordinate 1,609,348, forward strand.
ATCAGAAGACTTAATACATTCTGACGACATGTACTGTTGTCATTTATAATTTGGTCGTGTTATAAATATTTTATCAGGTGGTGAAAAACAAAAAAGGCCTATACGCGCCGAGGGACGATAGATTTGACATTGTGTCTCGCTCCCACTTGTAGTATTGTCTATGGTTAGTTCCTTTTAACACATGTGACTATGTATTCTTCATCCTTGGTCAAAGTAGCCCAGCTCGTACCTGGCTTCCCATGAGGCAGCTTGACCCAACGTGTAGGTTATACAACTTAAGTGTTGGGTCAAGCGGCCTCAAGCAATGAGGATACCATCTTAGCCATAAGGGTCCCTAGATATCGTATTCTCTTCCTCTGTGGTCAAAGTAGACCAGCTCGTACCTGGCTTCCCATGAGGCAGCTTTACCCAACGTGTAGGTTATAAAACCTAAGCGTTGGGTCAAGCTGCGTCAAGCAATGACGATTCCAACTTTGCCATAATGCAGCTTGACCCTAACGGTTGGGTAACCTGTGCCAGCGTCCACAAGGGCCCCTAGATATCGTATTCTCTTCCTCTATGGTCAAAGTAAACCAGGTCGTAGCTGGCTTCCCATGAGGCAGCTTGACCCAACATGTAGGTTATACAACCTAAGCGTTGGGTCAAGCTGCGTCAAGCAATGACGATACCATCTTTGCCATAAGGCAGCCTGACCCTAACGGGTGGGTATCCTTTGCCAGCGTCCATAAGGGTCCCTAGATATCGTATTCTCTTCCTCTATGGTCAAAGTAGACCAGGTCGTAGCTGGCTTCCCATGAGGCAGCTTGACCCAACGTGTAGGTTATACAACCTAAGCGTTGGGTCAAGCTGCGTCAAGCATTGAAGATACCATGATCCTAACGGTTGGGTATCCTCTGCCAGCGTCCACAAGGGTCCCTAGATATCGTGTAGCGAGTGCCTGAGCGGTGCTGGGTGTAGGGTGACAGCGGGGGCGGTTGGACGCTTAGTTCCAGATGCGCAGGAACGAGTCCCAGGAGCCGGTGGCGACCGCCATGCCGTTCTCGGTGACCCCGAGACAGGACACGCGGTTGTCGTGGCCGGCGAGGATGCCTGCAACGAGGGTTGGTGTTAGTGTCGTGCTCAGTCGTAGGCCTTGAAGGCGGGACGGGCTTGACGGGTTTGACCAAGACTGGTGAGACTGCCCAGGAAAGGGACACGGGGACAATCTTACACAAATCGACGTAGTCCCATAGTCAGCTAGTAAAAACCGGTCTAATCCCAATAAGGTCTACTGTTCCCTCTGGGTTGGAAGGTCAGATGGCAGTCGCTTTCGTAAACCTAGTGACTGTGCCAAATCTTGGGATTACGTGTGAAAGCGGATCCCGGGCTCCTTTAGGGGCATTACCGGGAATAACGCTAGGAGGATGATGAATGACCTAAGGAATGCGTGGTTAGAATCTTTCGGGTTATTCGGGCCCACGGTGTATATAATCTACTGGTCTATTTATTTTTGTACAATGACGGTGGCAAACAAGCGTACGGCCCACCTGGTGGTAAGCGGACACCGCAGCCTATGGACGCATGCAACTGCAAAGAAGCAACATGGGCGTGGCCGACCCTTGATATGTTTTAAAGATTCGCCGTGTAGACAGCTGAAGGAACAAGTTCCCTCGTTTTTAATAAGTTTATATTGATATGTATGTTAGTCTTTAAGATATTTGTAATATGGGTCTTGTTGCCTGATTTAAATAAATAAATAACACAACGCATCCTCGAGAGCTCTAGCGACCTTGCTCACCTCCAGGAACACAACCCTACTACAGAGCAAGTAGTAGTGTTATTATGGCTGTGTTCTTCTGCAAGTTACTTCCTGGGACCCGCCCACCCCTTCCCAGAAAAAAGCCTTTGAACGGGTTAGTAGTTCGATTCGTTTAATAGCCCAAATCACTTGCTGGCCTTTATTGATTAAAAACTCATTCATTTAACTTAGCCGTATGAAGGGGTATCCCTTACGGGGCGCTACCGCTACTGATAGAAAAACCCTTTCGAAAGGCTTTTTGAAGCGCTTTTTAAAGAGTTGAAGCGCTTACTCTTGTTGAAAGCGCTTTAAAAGCCAAATGAATGGGTATTGAGGAGCATCGGCTTTGGTAAGCAAACCCTTTCAAAAACCCTTTGAAGGGGATACCGTATTGGAGCGCTGGTAGCCAAATGGTAAGCAAAGCATTACGAAAAACCCTTCCAAAAACCCTCGAAGGGGATACCGGGCGGGTCCCTGGGTACTTCCCCAGTTGGGCTGCAACAAATTCGAGCGGGACGACATCTCGCTGTGCCCTACCACACTTAAGGGAAGGGGTACTCACCGGCGCGCTCGCTCTTCATCGAGTCCCACACGTTGCAGTTGAAGTCGTCGTAGCCGGCCAGCAGCAGCCGGCCGGACTTGGAGAAGGCGACGGACGTGATGCCGCAGATGATGTTGTCGTGCGAGTACATCGCGAGCTCCTGGTCCGCGCGGATGTCGAACATGCGGCAGGTCGCGTCGTCAGAGCCGGTGGCGAACGCGAACCCGGACGGGAAGAACTGGAATGCAAGTTGCAAGTTATTAAGTAGGCGATATGATACAGAGAGGCTCTTATAGAAAGAGGAGAATAGAGGGACTCACTCAGAGATGGGCATTAATCGATTATTATTTTAATCAACTAATTAATCTATTAAACAATGAATCGTCACAAAATTTATTCGTCGGTCTTCTCTGTATTAAATAATGTGCAACTTTTTGTCGTGAATTGCCAGATTTTGGCGGACGCGGATGTGGATGCCGATGTTAAAATTTGAGAGGATCATCGTTGGATGCGAATGTGTGCAAGATCCCTGGTACTGACCGTGACCGCGTTGATGTCGCTCTCGTGGCCCGGGAAGGTCTGCTTGCACTGGCAGTCGCGGATGTCCCACAGCTTGGCGGACGCGTCGCAGGCGCCGGACACGAAGGTGCGCTGGTCGGGCGCGAGCGACAGCGACATCACGTCCCCCGTGTGCCCGGTGAACTGGCCGCACTGCTGCCCGGTCTCGATGTCCCAGAGGGCGCTGACAACGGAACAACACGACGCCGTTAATGAAGCAGTGAAAACAGACAACTTCAATATTATCGATATTGCTATCGATCGAAAGTAAATGCCTACAATTTTGACACTACATTTGTTATTAATTCTCGGGCGTTCTAAAGTCAAAAACTGGCGGCCCGTGCTCTGAACAGACTGCAGTGTCGCCATCTGTAATAAGCTTCTTTTCAGTGCCGGTCTTAGCACTACCTACCAGCGCCCTGGGCGTGATTTCTAGGGTGCCCCCTAACTCAATGAGCGAGAGGACATAAAGGGGCGCCGGTGCCCCGTTAGGTCCGGCGCCCTGGGCGTTCGCCCCACCGCGCCCTACCCTAAGGCCGGCCCTAAACGTAAACGATCAATTAAATTGCACAGAATTACGAATTGTGTAATGTTTTTGACCGTTTAGATTTAGTATTGAAGATTGCGCAAGATTGAACGAAAGTTTGAGCAAGTTTAATTTTTATTGCACCTACTTTTTTATTGTTCCGCCTAGGAACAGTATTGCAAAATATTTTCAGTCTATGTTTAGGCAGCGACAGACGCATCAAAGTTATTACGCAATTGTATTGCGTGAAAAAATTGATCGTTTGAGCGCAAGGGATACTTAAATTATATTGCACAAAACAATATTGTGCAAAGTTATTGTAGGTCTATGGCCGGGCTAACGCCGCTACAGCTTCTGTTGAATGTGGCACACATACCAGCTCATGTCGCCCGAGCTGGTGAGGATCTGGTTGTCGTCGAGGAACCGACAGCAGGACAGGTAGCCCGAGTGGCCGGGCAGCTCGCGGGACACGCGCACGTTGCCCTCGCGGGTCTTCAGGCTAGAACAAAACGAACAGTTAGTAGAAAATAAATCAGTGCAAGTGCCAACTAAGTCATAGTAGAAGGAGTGCAAAGTACGTTAACTTTATACAAACGCACCGCGCGCGGCCTGCATGTGTGCGCCATTAGTATCTACGCGTCGCGCACGCACACTCATGCAGGCCGCGCGCGGTGCGTTTGTGGAAGATGGCCTACTTTACACTCTTTCTACTATATGTAAGTGCTAGGGATGAAATGTTGGCAGGCTGCGAATACCCCATAAGTAGTCCTCGGAAAAACAGCGGCGGAAGTTCGGTGGGACGGGCTTACCTATAAAATACTGCAAAAAGCGAGATGTTTACTTTGGAACGTGGGGGAAAATCACCGCCACATAAAAAGCGGCGCACTATACTCCCTTTACTCTCGCAGCAAAGTGTAAATACATACATACAAGAGTCCAGCTTTTAAGTAAATAATGGTGATGACTACCATTTACTTTTCTGTTAATATTTGTGCCATTTAATATTTGTTCTTGGTCCACTGTCTATTAATAGAAAATAAAAATAATTTTATTCAGACTGTGATCCGTATTTTGTTAATATCAAAAGAAAAAAAATTAAAAGGTTGACAAAAATGTTAGCTATTGAGAGAGCGGAGAGAGCACAAAGACTACTTAGCTCTCCCAATAGCCATCTCAACCCAAAACTTCGTCAACAAACTTCAAAAAGCGTCTCATGTCTCACTCGCACCGTGCAAATTAGATAGAGGAGGGTAGAAATTTCTCGACTCGCGTCGCGGCGTGGCATCAGTTGAGCTAGCCCCCCTGGAGACGACTCGCTTTCGCGTAACGGCCAAAAAATCATCAATCGAGTCGCGTTTCCATGAACATGACAGATGCACTGCAGTGTTTCGGCAGCCGAAACAGCATCCTCAAGATGTTGTTACATTGAATGCGTAACGCATTATAGGCCCGTTATGAATATTTCATCTTTGTACAAGGTCGATTTGTATAAGAAGCTCCGAAGATTTGTCTTAAGTTGTCGTCAATGATTTTATTGAGTAGTTGTGGATTTTACAATCTTGCAGTGGTTACCCAGAGTCGTTCAGTAAAAGAAGCTCCAATGACGTAAGTACCTAATTCAAAACATCAACACAAGTCACGCGCCACTGACTCACTATCGGCTGGTTTAACAGGAATTTTACTGCTTTCCTGTTCTATAACCATATACGTAAATGAAATGGGTATACAATTAATGATCTTATTCGAAGGGATTAAGAGTCAAAATGGATAAATGTTGAAAGGTGTGACTCGCGCACATCAAAGCCGTTAGTCGTTATATCGAAATATGATTGAAAAAGGCGGTTATGCGATAATATAATAGTGACATCGTCGGATTACTGCACTACAGTGCAACATTAGTAACCTACTTGGAGTTTGCCTGAGACAGATTGGGTTAATCTATTTGATATTTTATATTTACTTTCTCATGTATAAGTTATATTTTAAGCTCTGTATATCCTCTGGATGGCCTGAAAACCAGCGCCTTTAGCATATATTGCTACTATCATATGCTGAGTGGCATTCATTCAGGTGCATTTCAGTTATATAAACACATGTGTAATTTCTTTGTCAAGCCAAATACCTAAATATATATTTTTCTGTAATAAAGTAATGACTTCCCAATCTCGGATATATTTGTAGGACAGGGAATTATGATTACACCGTAGGGGCCACTTTAGTTTGTCTGTACTTCAAAAAAACTGTGACAGTGACAGAAATTGGGGGGTGTAACGTGGTTGCCAATTTATCACTGTCCCACACTATCAGCTCGCCGTCCTGCTCGGACACTAGGTCACCATGGTTACCTGTAGATGGAGCAGATGTTGTCGAGCCCGCCGCACGCCACGTACGAGCCAGAGGGCGCGTACGCGCAGGTCATGACCCACGAGGAGCGCAGCGGGATGGCGTGCACCTTGTTGGTGGTGTGGCTGTCCCACACTATCAGCTTGCCGTCCTGCTCGGACACTAGGTCACCATGGTTACCTGTAGATGGAGCAGATGTTATCGAGCCCGCCGCACGCCACGTACGAGCCAGAGGGCGCGTACGCGCAGGTCATGACCTACGAGGAGCGCAGCGGGATGGCGTGCACCTTGTTGGTGGTGTGGCTGTCCCACACTATCAGCTTGCCGTCCTGCTCGGACCCTAGGTCACCATGGTTACCTGTAGATGGAGCAGATGTTGTCGAGCCCGCCGCACGCCACGTACGAGCCAGAGGGCGCGTACGCGCAGGTCATGACCCACGAGGAGCGCAGCGGGATGGCGTGCACCTTGTTGGTGGTGTGGCTGTCCCACACTATCAGCTTGCCGTCCTGCTCGGACACTAGGTCACCATGGTTACCTGTAGATGGAGCAGATGTTATCGAGCCCGCCGCACGCCACGTACGAGCCAGAGGGCGCGTATGCGCAGGTCATGACCCACGAGGAGCGCAGCGGGATGGCGTGCACCTTGTTGGTGGTGTGGCTGTCCCACACTATCAGCTTGCCGTCCTGCTCGGACACTAGGTCACCATGGTTACCTGTAGATGGAGCAGATGTTATCGAGCCCGCCGCACGCCACGTACGAGCCAGAGGGCGCGTACGCGCAGGTCATGACCTACGAGGAGCGCAGCGGGATGGCGTGCACCTTGTTGGTGGTGTGGCTGTCCCACACTATCAGCTTGCCGTCCTGCTCGGACCCTAGGTCACCATGGTTACCTGTAGATGGAGCAGATGTTGTCGAGCCCGCCGCACGCCACGTACGAGCCAGAGGGCGCGTACGCGCAGGTCATGACCCACGAGGAGCGCAGCGGGATGGCGTGCACCTTGTTGGTGGTGTGGCTGTCCCACACTATCAGCTTGCCGTCCTGCTCGGACACTAGGTCACCATGGTTACCTGTAGATGGAGCAGATGTTATCGAGCCCGCCGCACGCCACGTACGAGCCAGAGGGAGCGTATGCGCAGGTCATGACCCACGAGGAGCGCAGCGGGATGGCGTGCACCTTGTTGGTGGTGTGGCTGTCCCACACCATCAGCTTGCCGTCCTGCTCGGACACTAGGTCACCATGGTTACCTGTAGATGGAGCAGATGTTATCGAGCCCGCCGCACGCCACGTACGAGCCAGAGGGCGCGTACGCGCAGGTCATGACCTACGAGGAGCGCAGCGGGATGGCGTGCACCTTGTTGGTGGTGTGGCTGTCCCACACTATCAGCTTGCCGTCCTGTTCGGACCCTAGGTCACCATGGTTACCTGTAGATGGAGCAGATGTTGTCGAGCCCGCCGCACGCCACGTACGAGCCAGAGGGCGCGTACGCGCAGGTCATGACCCACGAGGAGCGCAGCGGGATGGCGTGCACCTTGTTGGTGGTGTGGCTGTCCCACACTATCAGCTTGCCGTCCTGCTCGGACCCTAGGTCACCATGGTTACCTGTAGATGGAGCAGATGTTGTCGAGCCCGCCGCACGCCACGTACGAGCCAGAGGGCGCGTACGCGCAGGTCATGACCCACGAGGAGCGCAGCGGGATGGCGTGCACCTTGTTGGTGGTGTGGCTGTCCCACACTATCAGCTTGCCGTCCTGCGAGGCGGACACTAGGTTCCTGGGGACAAGAGGACTTATATTAAAACAACGGGATTAAAAAAGAAATCTGTTTAGGTTTAGGAATGGTTCAACATCATTAATACAGCAATCTGTCCGTTTTGGATGTCGTTTGAAAAAGCCACAGCACAATACGGTATTTGACATTTTTAAAGTCAAATCCGCTTCTTTTTATATCAAAAACGCTCCGTTATTATGAAATTTGTAAGGATTACTTGCTTATGACGTCACAATCAAACAACATCCTTATTGTTGTATTGCAAACATAAATGAAAGATATCATGTTTGGTGAGGTAGGGCACAGCGAAATGTCATCCCACTCGAATGTGGAGCAGCCTAACTGGAGAAATCCGCCTTGCAGAATACCACAGCCATAATAACACTACTACTTGCTCTGTAGTAGTGTTGTGTTCCTGGAGGTGAGCAAGGTCACCAGAGCTCCCGAGGATGCGTTGTGTTCAGAGCGAGGGAATTTGTTCCTTCAGCTGTCAACACGGTGAATCCTCAATGATATGTTTGAGGATTCAGCTCTGCAACGCCCATGTTACTCCTTTGGAGTGGCATACGTCTATAGGCTGCGGTGTCCGCTTACCATCAGGCGGGCCGTACGCTTGTTTGCCACCGCCGTTGTAGAAAAAAAAACAATCTTTCATTTATGTTTCCGAGTGTGTAACAGCAAAACAGTCCGAGTATTTCCGTAATGTTTTGCTGCTACATATTATATTTTGTTTAAGTTCTCTACTATTTCGAAACAAGCAAGCCCGTGACCTCAGAGAACACAGAACAGCAGGTGGCACGGACATTGGACAAGCTATTATGAATTCTGCAAGCATATGTAAGTATCTATGCTAACATTATAAAGATGAACAGTTTTACAAAAGTATTGATCCATTCTAGCCCTCCTCAATAACCGTAAGTTAAACTCACTAAATTAGCCATTAAATTCGTCCTTATTACGGTAAGTAATTGCTAGATTTCCCCATACGTGCGCCGATACAATCTGCCATACAATGACGGCTCGGCACGAACCGTCGCTGTAATGCATTACTATAATAAGCAAGAAGTGTAGAGAGCGAATATAATAAGTTAAGGGGCCACTCTAGCTGACTGGTACCTTCACGCAAATTTCAAAATGGGATTCATATCACAATACTCATGCCGGCATTACACTTGAAAATGAAACAGGACACCGCATAGTTTCTTTACAAAAGTTTATTGAGTTCAAGATTTTTTAATACTTTTTTTTAAACCTGATTACTTTTATTTTTGCGATGCACAGAAATACAGACACACAGATACACATGTTGAACTCATAACTCCCCTTGTATGCGGCTTTGGGGGTTAATAGAAGTTATGTGGGTCAAACTAGGGTATAACTGTTTTTTCCTCTAAGAAACTTGAGACGGCTTTGCCCGAGGGGACGCATACATACATGCTGCCCGCGTGGCTTTACCTACGTATTACAGTCGAGTTCTCTAATATTCATAAATAAACAAAAACGTTTATTTCAGACATTTGGACGTCCATAAGGTATTACAAATTAACTAATAACTATGTTACTCCCTTCGGCCGCCGACAAAACCATGCTACGTAACCGGTTAAGTGTGAAGGATTGTTTTTCTTGCTACGAAAAGAAGACCTCTTCGTACGTAACTAGTTACGACATTTCTTTTCGTATTTGGCCACTTTCGACGGATCCCCGCTCCGCGAGGCTCCTATTTCTGATCTGTTTGCCCTTCGGGCATCTGAAGCCACCTAACGAACCCAACCTACCTAGTGTTTTGCGATCGTAACAGGTTTCCAACAAGGAAGAAGAATTATTTGTACGTAACTAGTTTCGTAGTAAGATAAATAATTCTTCACACGTAACTGGTTACGTGGCGTTGGTATCGTAGGCAGCCTTAGTAGGCAGCCGAAGCTATGTTACTACCTAAACTTAAATAATGGGCGGTCCAGAGTCCAGGTCATCATCATCATGAACATTTAAGAGCTTGGCTCTTTCGTTGGAGTAGATTCAGGTCCCGGTAAGGCACGGCATTTGTGCAACTTTTAATTACTATACAAAGCTTATCCTGGGTCGACCTCTACACCTTGATCTTTCCATCTTACATCATCATCCTCCTAGCGTTATTCCCGGCTGTGCCCTGAAGGAGCCCGGGGTCCGCTTTGACACCTAATCCCAAGATTTGGCATAGGCACTTTCCTTCTAGGGTATTTATTAAAGCAATCTTTTAAAATGTATTTATAATATTAGTCTCAAAATTACTCTGTTCGGGGCTTATTGTCAGGCGTTCAACACCAGTCACCTGTGGTGCCATTACACGAAGCGGTCGTTCAACAGACTCAGAGTACGAGGGCTGTTCCGAAAATTTTTAGTTAAACAAAAACTATAAGGAATATAATAAAACTTTAATTACAATTTTTCAAAGTATTCCCCTGCTACATTTATGCACTTATGCATTCGACTGAACCAACTTTCAAAACAGGAAAAAAACTGTTCTTGCGGAAGGTCAAAAAAAAGTCGCCTGAATTCGTCTACTGCTTCATCCGCCGTCGAAAATCGTCGCCCACGTAATGATTTTTTTAACGTGGGGAACAGAAAAAAATCACACGGAGCCAGGTCAGGGCTGTACGCAGGGTGTGGTAGCAGTTGCACTCCTGATTTGCTAAAAAAATCCATGGTTCTGGCAGCCGTGTGAGCCGGAGAATTATCTTGATGAAAAATTATGCCCCGGGTTCCAGTACTTGGACGGCTGACGTTCAGCTCCTGGAAGGCCTGTGGCAAGCAAACTTCACTGTACCATTGGCTGGTAACTGTTTTATGATCTTCAAGTGGAATTACGGCTACCGGTCCACTACGTCGAAAAAAAACAGCAACCATTTTTTTGTTGACGCTTCGGCCGCGAACTACTTTAGTAGGTAAATCATCTTCTTCAAAGACCCATTGCGTGGATTGCTGTTTTGTAAATGGGTCGTAGCTATATATCCAAGATTCGTCGGATGTCACAATGTAGCTCACTTGTTATGAATCGCCTTTATCGAATTTTTTTAGCATAAATTTGCACCAATCGACACGTCTATCTTTTTGCTCCTGTGTGAGAAAATGTGGTATCCATCGAGACGAAACCTTCCGAACTTGAAGGTGGTCATGCAAAATGGTAGAAACTGCCTGGGATCCAATCTTCAGTTCATCCTGAATCTCTCGGTGGGTAATGTTTCGAGATTCCTTGATTAGCCACTCCACCTTGATAACATTTTCTGGAGTGACTGCCGTTGGCGGTCGCCCCGGTCTAGGCTCATCTTTGACGTCGCTCCGCCCACGCTTAAATTCACGGAACCAGTAACTGACAGTGGCAAGAGATGGGGATATTGCCCCAAAAACACTAGTTAAATTTTCATGAGAATCCTTGTAAGTTAGCCCTCGTTTATAATCATAATATATCATAGCACGAAATGCTTCCCGCGTTAGCTCCATTTTTGCGGGCAAAAAGTGGCAGACATGTTTTTTTTCTGATTTCATGAAAAAATAACGGAATGTCACTGGCCAGTGACATTTACACGAAAAAGTTTGTAATGAAATTTGCCTTTGAGCTACAGTAAAATTATATGAATACGATTAATAGTACGCTGTTGACTAACTATTTTCGGAACAGCCCTCGTACGGTACAACAACGCGTTTCGTGCGATGTTGCGGCTGCCGTGGCGGTGTAGCGCGTCTGGGATGTTCGCCGTGAACAAAGTGGACGACTTATACGTAATTATGCGTAAAAGGCACTGGTCCTTTGTCAGGAGAGTGAGCGAATCGACAAACAGTATTGTTAAGATAATGTACTCGTACACGGCATGCTACCTTACCATTTCGAGTAACTTTTCATTTTAAGTTTTTTTTATTGCATTAGATTTTATTTTGTATTTTGTAGATGTATTTTGTAATGCATAGCAAATGGGTTAATGGGCGAGGCGAGGGCCAAATTCTTGGCCAGTAGTTAGTTTAGTTAGTTTAGTTAAAAAGTTCCGTTGTGACACGAAAATTAGCCATACATTTTCTATGGTTAATTTTCATGTCAAAACGGAACTCTTTAACTACTACCAATTAACGACGCTAACTACTGGCCAAGAATTTGGTCCTCACCCTAATACCTAAATAAACCTAAAAAAACAATTTTATTGATTATTATTTATTGATTAGTGTAATAAAAGGGAAAAGAACCGTTACTAATGGAGTTAGCATGTTATACCTACGTGTTATATGTTTACTATAGCACGGTTAAACGTGCAAACTTTCTCTTTCACCCACGTTTCGCTTGTAATTGGAGAGAAAGGCACAGGACTAAGATATAGTTGCCTCTGTAGCCTAGTTGGTAGTGAGCCTGCCTACGAAGCTGAAGGTCCCGGGTTCGAGTCCCGGTAAGGGCGTTTATTTGTGTGATGAGCACGAATATTTGTTCCTGAGTCATGGATGTTTTCTATGTATTTAAGTATTTATTTATATTTATAAGTATACGTTGTATACGTTGCCATGTACCTATATACTAGAAATGTGTAAATTTGTAAGACAACACTCCGAGTTATTTAAAAAAAGGCAAGAGCTACCCACAAAAAAAGTATTACGCTATCCAAACAAACTTCTACTACCGACATCAAGACTAAAAATGCACTCGAATAGCACCTATGTTATGGCCGTAAAAATATACAATTATCTACCAAATTCAATAAAAAACGAAGAATCTGACAAATCTCTTTATGTATCGACAAAACGTCTATTAGTCACAAAAAGCTATTATATATAGACGAATATCTAAATGACAAATTAGAGTAAAATTTCTAGCCCGACTAAACAATTATATTACCTACCTACCTAAATTTTATAATGATGGTAATACGTCATACATACCTACTCAATTAAAGAAAAAGATTTTCATGTATAATTTTACCTTACTCCATGTTTCTCTAACCATTGTTTATATCATTAGTTTTAATTAGTGTACAAGATTAGTTGCGATGCCCTTACAGGGCTCATGTTTGAGACCTCTACTCTAAAATGTAATATCTATGTACAACATGAATGCAATAAACATACTGATTACTGTATGTATATCGTCGTCTAGTACACGTAATAGTCGATTGGTGTAAGATTGTTTCCAAATATTAATTTATTTATCTACTTATAAATATTTATAGCACACGACAATAGCAGCTCTTCGCTCTGATCCGTTCAAAGTCTTCAAAAACGCATGTTATCTACATACCAAATACACTAATGAAACTACTACGACCACTTATCGGGTTTTTCCCTTGAAAACCCCAAATAGTAACAGATACGTGATTCCGTACAAAAGCTTTGTTACAGAATATTTCGAGATATATCAGCGAATACTTCCTTAATGGCTACATACCTTGGAACTTTGGAAGTGGTCCATTTGTTTTGGAGAGTTACTCCGGTTTCAGTTAATGTTTTTACTAGTGTCGGGTAGAAAAGTTCGTGGTGTACTGTCCACTACGTTGTATCCATTTCTGCACCTTATTGTAGAATTTGTAGAGTTAAGGTGAAAACCCAATAAATAATAGAACCTACTCAAGTTAAGGTGTAATTCTGTGCATCGCGGGCCATAACTGCCGCGCGCTATCGCTTGCGTGCGACTGACGCGCGCGGCATGCGACAATTTTAAGAAGGCGCTATATCTAATAAGAGCGATGATTAACAGCTCGGAAACTCAAAGCATGCCATCCCGCTCAGCCGCACAGCACGTGCTCTTTCATCTAGTTAATGCGCTTGCGTTCCGGCAGTGCGAGTAAAAGGCGCAGAGACGCTATTTTGGTGCTAAAGTTTGGGACTGCACTCAAGCACACAAGTTGTAAGATATGTCCTGTCAGCAACTCTAACTTGAATAAGATTCTGTTAAAACAATGTTTTTGGCACAAGCTTTTATAACAAACTATACATTTCTGTATACCGTCACCAACTACTGATTGAGACGATTTTAAAGAGCTCACGGGGTTACGTCGGTTAAGTACTGAATTACCATGGCCATTGGCCACCCTTTCACCATCATCAGATCAACTAGATGGTACCAAAATATTCAATTGTCATCCAAACTATACTTTTACCCAAAATTTCAGCTCAAGCGGTCGAGGTTAACCGGTCCAAAATTCAGTTCCAAGATTTTTCCCAAACTAACAGATCAAGCTAAATAAAAGCTTGTAAAAAGAGCGATACCTAATCCACTTTAATGTTAGAATGAAATTGTAAGTAATATTCAGCTCTCTCCCTTTCTAAATAGAGTGTAACTATAGGTAGACCGCTTAGCTTAACTCAACGCGGTGCTGGGGTATGACGATAGCGGTGTCTACCTATAGTGCGGTTTTTCGTAATCTGTTAAGAGTGCACCAGATTAAGGGTAAAAGTTATCGCTGTAGCAGAGAGTGTGTTGTCAGTAAAGTCTGTACGATCTTACCTAGAGTCACTGCCCCAGTGCATCGCGTATATCTTGGCGAGGTGTCCGCGCAGCGTGCGGCGCGTGCGCATCTGGATGCGACCGATCGGCTCCAGGTTGGCCGTGGCCTGCGACAGCGAGGTATCGCATGCTGCTTTGCGCGCGTCCTGTAACACACCATAGGGTTGAAAACGAATAAGTTCTCATACAGTTGAAAAGATCACAGAGTAATAGGGTTGAAAACTAGTAAGTTCTCAATGTTCTCATACAGTTGAAAAGATCATAGAGTAATGTGTGTAGTAGTTTAGTAAATACTATATTCGAAAGAAAGAAAATAAGTTTTCGCAAATACAGATTAACATAATTACATACATTCAGGGTTGGGCAGTATTTCAATTACATGTAGGTATTTGAAATACAAATACGTATTTTGTATTTGTATTTTAAGTACAGTTGGAGAAGAAATACTAAATATATTTAGTATTTTGTTCAACTATTGCAATTCCTCTGCAAGTAGGCCGTAATGGCACTTTTCAAGTCAACATTCTACCAGCGTTTTTGAAAGAGAAGACCACTGTTAAGAAGAAACGCCGAAACAAACTCAACAGTCGAGTCATTTTTTCCTCTAACCTAACCTAAAAATAAATAAATAAAACTGAATATGAATACAAATAAATACTCTTGTCTTTCTATTGGTGTTTTTTCCTCACTCCCTTAACCTGCCATAGCCTACGAGGGTTGTTTGATAACTACCCGTTTATGAAAAAAACAATCAATCGTTTTTGTAAATATGCATTTATTTTTCTACGTAGTCTCATTTTAACTCTTTACATTTATTCCATCTATACTCAAGCTTCAATAAACCATCTAAAAAGTATGATTTCGGAAAGTCATTAAAATTGGCCTCTGTGGCGGCAATGACTTCGTCATTTGATCTAAATCGCATACCACCGAGCCAATTTTTCAGATTGGGAAACAAAAAGAAATCGCATGGGGCCAAATCTGGAGAATACGGGGGGTGAGGCAATAGTTCGTACCGTAATTGTTTAATTTTGGCCATCACGACTCTGGACGAATGAGCTGGGGCGTTATCGTGATGAAACAGTACTTTTTTCTTCTTTAAATGGGGTCGTTTTTCCTTCAACACAGCTTCAAATTCATCCAATAAATTGGCATAGTACTGCCCTGTTATCGTTCTTCCCTTTTCTAAGTAGTCAATATGTATAATACCCTGCGAATCCCAGAAAACGGTGGCCATGACCTTTCCAGCCTATGGGACGGTTTTTGCTTTCTTTGGAGCAGATTCACCCGGTAAAATCCACTGCTTTGACTGCTCTTTCATTTCCGGGGTATAGTGGTGAAACGTGAACCCACGTTTCGTCTACGGTCACAAAACGACGCAGAAACTCCTTCGGGTTACGTTTGAACACTGCTAAACACTGCTCCGAAGTAGTCAGTCGGTTCCGTTTTTGCTCCTCCGTGAGTAAACGCAGCACCCACCTTGCCGATACTTTCTTCATACTCAACTTTTCTTCTAATATGTTTGTACTCGCTCAATTGAAACTTTTACAACATCAACGATTTCTCGAAGTTTAATTCGGCGGTAGCTAGAACGATATTTTCAATTTTTTTAACCATATCGCCTGTAGTCACCTCAATTGGGCGGCCTGGGCGATCCTCGTCAAAGACGGTTGTTCTCCCTCGCTTAAGGCGCCGTAGGTTCATGGTCTTCTCTCCCTCTCACTGAGCATAAGCGAGATAGAAGTGCGTGCTCGGAAGCGCGGAAATCATGTTTTTTAATTTTAATTTTAAGTAAAATTTTAAATAAAAAAGTAAACACTGATTTCCCTCAAACATGATATTGCCGATTTTTAGAAGCCATTTTAATATTTTTAGCTTTTGTTCGTAATTTGTAACAAATATTTTAAGTGTATTTTAGACCCTTTTAGATCTATGTTCGTGATTTTTTTCTATCGAGCGAAAAATGCTAAATCATGTTTCTAAACACTGATTTCCCTGCAGAAAAGCCTCAAGATTACTATTCGTATTTTTTTTGAACCATATTATTATAAACAGACGCATTATATTGTTTCAAAAACACTGTTCGCTTAACTTCGCTGAACCTACGGCGCCTTAAACTCGTTGTACCAGTATCTAACGGTTGTCATAGAAGGAGCATATTCATGGTAAACCGCCTGCATTCTTACTTTTATCTCATCACATGTTTTCCCTTCCAAAAACAAAAACCTAATTACAGACCGATACTGTTCTTTCTCCATTTTAACAATTTTACTATCACGCTTCCACTGAATCGCTGTCAAATGAGAAAAAAGAACAAAAGACTGCGGTTTTTTTTTTAATTTAGCAGCGTGCAGTAAAACTCGCATTATGGCCAGGTGTGACGTAATATAATACCTACTATAAAAATATACCTACAGTTTCGCACCCAGTCACAGAGGAATAATATACTACGTACAGGTCGATTCACAAGAGCTGGCGTGTAATGTCTATGACTTTCCGCGCCAGCTCTCTCTCTCGTGAATCGACCTGTACAGAAGGTTTCACATCATCATCAGCCTATATACGTCCCACTGCTGGGCACAGGCCTCCTCTCATGTATGAGAGGGAACGGGCAGTAGTCCCCACGCTGGCCCAGTGCGGATTGGGGACTTCACATACACCTTTGAATTTCTTCGCAGATGTATGCAGGTTTCCTCACGATGTTTTTCCTTCACCGAAAAGCTAACGGTAAATATGAAATCATTATCCGTACATAAGTTCCGAAAAACTCACTGGTACGAGCCGGGATTCGAACCCACGACCGCCGTTTGACAGCCGCATGCCTGAACCACTGGGCTACCGTAGCTTTACTGTTAACAAATTCCCGGTTTAGGTATGCCGAACGAGCCTAAACGTGACCCATCCCTTTCTAAAGGGTTGAACACACAGCACCGTCACGGGCGCGCGGGCGCGGCGCGCACGCGACAGGCGCGCAGCGCGACATTTCCCTACAAACCGCTAGCGTAGTCAAACAGGCTACGCCCCATCGGCAACGCGCCCCGCCAGCAACCCGCCGCGCACAGGACGCGCGCCAGACGCAGCGCGCGCGGTGTGTGTACGCAGTGCTGGCGGATTGATGGCGTGAGGCCAGCGCGATGCGCGCGTGCTCTGTGTGACGGGCCGTCCCGCCCGCATCACGGGCTCATCAAGCCTTAGCAGGCTTAACGCGATAGAACGCGTGCGTGCCGTAGCAGCGCTAACATACCGGCCGGCAATGTACTTGTAGCGGCGCGACCGCATCACGGAGTGGAGCCTGGCAATCCCCGCTATCTATAAGTAAACTAGTAGTGAAGTACCTACTTTTTCTGGTGCCGTGATATCCTAAGCCATTGCTTAATTTGCTTATGGGATAATCCGGCAATGTTTGCCTTGGTGCTTTGTAAAAACAAAGTTTTGACAGAGTTCAATTCAGTACTCCGCCAAGGAATATACAAGAACATTTCTACATTGCCCTTCCACTTTACCACATGAACTGCATTCCAAGAGCAAATGCGTTGATAAATACAGTAAAAATCTAGTGTGCCTATAAAAATTTAAGAGTTCCCTCGATTTCTCCAGGACCTGACTTGGTGGTCATGGGACCTACTGGGAAAAATAATTTTGAAATTGAAATTGAGAAGCTCCTCCTTTTCTCAAGTCGGTTAAAAGGGCGGAAAATGTGTACATATCTATGACGTGGACTGAACAGGGAATAGGGGTTTGAGGGGAAATTTGCGAAGGTTATCGCTTCTCGCAAAGGTCGTGTTTAGTGAAGACGGAGGTGAAATGTCGTGACCTTTCAATAATGCGGTTGTGGTGTATTTGATTATCTTGCGAAAAAGGGTCAAAGTTGTGTGGAAGATAGTAATAGTGAAAAAAGATTCAATTTGTGACACCGACAGTCGCTTAAACACTTTGCCAGGGAAAATTGTTCTCGTGTTATGTAAATTTATTTAACTTTATATGAATGGGTTTAGTCTTTCTTTTGTTCTGTCATTTTACGTTTCTGCGACAAATTTAAACCTGTTCTGTCCCATCCTTTGTTACTATATCAAATAGACGTGATTTTCAACGTTTTTTCATGCTGAATGTGTATGTGTGTTTTCTTTTATTGTATGCAAGAAATACCCTAAGCCTAATTCCCAACTGTAACTAATCCGACATGGATTTTTATTTGAAATAAAATATTTGAATTTGAAGATACAGTAGCCTGGTGGTTCACGCATGCGGTTTTCAAGCGGCGTTCGTGGGTTCGAATCCCGGCTCGTACCATAACTTATGTGCGGAATATTAACCGTTAGCTTTTCTTGAAGAACATCGTGAGGATACCGGTCTAATCCCAATACGGTCTAATTTCCCTGTGGGTTGGAAGATCAGATGGCATTCGCTTTCGTAAAACGACCTATGCCAAATCTTAGGATTAGGTGTCAATGCGGACTCCGGGCTCCTATAGGGCCACAAACGGGAATAACGCTAGGAGGATGATGACAGAGTAAGAGGATGACTCACCCTAATAGCATTTTTCAGGGTCTCCGCCTCCTGGCGTAAACTGTCAAGCTCATTCATGGCTGTGAATCCGTTGGCTCAGCTCACTGGAACTGCTCCCTTCGCCTAGACCGCACACAGCACCGACCTGTAACAACATATACATTATTATATAACGTCATATATATATATATATATATATATATATATATATATATATATATATATATATATATATATTAAATAACTATACAAACGTTAACTAGGTCTAGATCTTTCAATTAGCTAAGAAGTGACCCACTCTTACGGATCTCTATCTAACAAATGTAACTAAGAGTACAGGTCGATTTACAAGAGCTGGCGCGTAATGTATATGAAATTAGTGATAGTTTCATACATTTTCCGCGCCAGCTCTCGTGAATCGACCTGTAACAAGGCGCGGACACTCCGCGATTTACGTTCATCGCTACAAGTACATGCCGGTGCCCCAACGTTGGGGAACCGGCATGTACTTGTAGCAATGAACGTCGACGTCGTCAATCTAGATGTTTTGGCTGAGAAAAAAGCGCCTTTTGTAAAGATCAAAGGAGTGTCCCTTCTGTACTTGTACTATTATCTATTCTGTGCCTGTACCTAGGTCAGGGACCGGACCCGCTTACCCTAACCCCTTCAAAAACCCGGGTTATTTTAAAGCTGTTGTCCAAAAACCGCTTCATTTCGGTAAGCTTTTGATTGGATAACCGCTTAATAAACAAACCCTTTTTTTGAATTAATTCAGATTAGTGCTTACCGATATAAAAACCCGGGAAAGGGTTATCGCTTCAAGCGCTGATTAAATACGAGCCAGCTGTTTTAGCTTTTACGTAAACTGGATATGGTCTATTATCGTAGCGCAAGACACCAAACTTGGCGGATCCCTACGCGCGGGGCGGCATTGCGCGTGCGGCATTTGTCAAAAGCTTTGTAATTCGCCGACCTAAATCTAATGTTATATAAAAGTGCACGTTAAGTCACGTGGCGCAGAGCGTAGATTTCAAAATCAAAACACATGTAAGGCAACAAATGGCCATGAATGAGTTAGGTATATTTTTGTTTAGTACAATTAATCATATTATTGTCACTTCCTTTAATCGTTTGCTGTCTGCTCTCGTGCTCCCGCGAAGATTCGGCGTTTTATATATAAGTTGTAGTTAGGACTAAGTTTATAGATTAGGCTTGCAATTTTTTTTATAGCCAGCCGATTTTGACGTGCGTCACGTATAATGTGCATATAGTAAAGAAAATTATATGACGTCAATTATAGGATATAGTGTAAGCCACACGATTAAAAAAACCGCAAATCGATGTACAGTTTACTTAGCTGTTTGGCACACGCATACTAGGGGACAAAACAATTTTTTAATTTTTTGTATGGAAAATTTTTTTTTTCTTCTGAAACTTATCGTGTGTAGTATCATATGAAAGGGCTTTTTGTGGCGATTCTAAAAATATACCAAATCATTACATTTCAGCATTTTTTTTTAATAAACAAAAATAATTTTCGAAACATAGAGAGAAAGAAAGAAGAAAGAAAGATACATTTATTCACAAACACACAGGACACGCATATTCAACAATAGAATAAACAAAAAAAAAAAAAAACACATAAAACATGAAACAAGTTTAGGTGATAGCAAGTTTGGGCTTCTCCTGACACGATATGGCAGATCTTTTTAATACAATATATGACGAATGATACGTGATATCCTCATATCTAACCTCCAAAAAGCAATTTTGTTTTTTTTTTTCCGTATTACAAAGTGAGACAGTTCTACTTCAATTCCTATTTTACGTGACTTATGGAACTGTAGTGCAGATACGGTACATATTAATCATAAAATGATACGAAGTATCCATATTTCCAACGGGAAAATACCTCTTTAACCCTTTAACTGCACCTTTTCAGCAGTTGGTATAGTTTAAATTTTAAATGAAAGGAAAAAATTGAAAAATTTAATGCTCCGAGCCGGATTCGAACCGGCGACCACAGGCATTCATGGCCCGTCGCTACTACCAACTGAGCTATCGGAACAATCTGGTTCGGGCACCAAATCCTTCAATCAGTTCCTTCATTGAACAACGCCTTAGGGAGACGTGTAGCGACATCTACCAGAAGACTTAGGCTTCTTTACGGCACCAACGTCTCAAATTATATTGAGAAATCGTCAGTAACGACGCGCTACCCCATACTAAATTAATTTTTGTTTTTTTAAGCAGTAACGCTGCTAACGAAAATTATAAATTTTAAATGAAAGGAAAAATTGAAAAATTTAATGCTCCGAGCCGGATTCGAACCGGCGACCACAGGCATTCATGGCCCGTCGCTACTACCAACTGAGCTATCGGAACAATCTGGTTCGGGCACCAAATCCTTCAATCAGTTCCTTCATTGAACAACGCCTTAGGGAGACGTGTAGCGACATCTACCAGAAGACTTAGGCTTCTTTACGGCACCAACGTCTCAAAAATAATATAATAATAATTTTCGTTATAATTTTCGTTAGCAGCGTTACTGCTTAAAAAAACAAAAATTAATTTGGTATAGTTTGTTTAGTTTTTGCCATAAAATATCAAGGTTGGACCTTCTCTCTCTCTCTCTCCCCCTCCCTCAGATACGATATATCCAACATTTTTTTTTGTACAGTATATCACAAATGATACGTTATATCTTGGTATCTAACCCCAAGAAAGCAATTTTGATAATAATTACATTTATAGTATTAGCATTCCTATTTGCTTTATTTGACAGCTGTCATCTCAGTACAAATTATGTCAAATTTAACGTTTATTGTACTGGGGCTCTGTCATAATGCAAATAGGAATGCACCAACTATAGTTTTTTTTTATGTGTATAATTTTTCAAGATTACAAACAAAGTGACACAGTTCTACTGGAATTGTAATGAACTGTGCTGTTTTGTTTATAAAACGATAAATTCTTTGTCTTATCTGTGCCATATCGTGTCTGAAGGAGCCCATATGTATTAAAAATTATTTGTGTTTTAATTTTTTTAAATACTGAAATGATATAATGAGGTATATTTTTAGAATCTCTTCAAAAAGCCCTTTCATATGATACTACACACGACTGGTTTCAAAAAAAAAAAAAATTCCATACAAAAAATAAAATGTCTTAGCAAATTTGACCTCTAGTATGCGTGTGCCAAGTGGCTAAACTTCACAACGATTTGTGTTTTTTTTTTAATTGAGATTGTGTACGGCTACCACTAATATATTGCGGTACAAAAAAGAAAAAAAATACAATAACTGTTTAAAAAAAATACTTTCACGTCAGCGACAACACCTCCAAATTGTTACTCATATTTAATAAGTCACAAAATGAATGTATTTACTTAATTTTATGTGTGGTAGAATAAAGCGTTTTTTTTAAATTGAATATACATCTTCAATATCCGCTCGTTAAAAACTCGGTCAGCGTATAGCAAAGGTGAGGCGATTTTAGGATTTTTTTTGCATTTTTACTAGTTTTTTGATAAGAACTTAAAAGAATACATAAAAATAAACAGCTTTAATTGATTTTTTATATATTTATTAACTTGACCGTTTACGAACTAGAGAGGTTCAAAGTTCATTATTGGGTGGAGCTATCAGGGACAGTTCAGCACTTTAATTTTTTTTGCCAAAGTGGTGTCATTTAACACCTATTTTAAATGACTGTTACGTATAGAACACGTCAAAATCTTTTACTTGAAAAACTTTTCTCTAAAGAAAGTTTTTTCCGCTCTTTTATAAAAAAAAATAACCACGAAGACCTGCTCCCGCCGCCATCTTCTACCTTCTAACCTATCCGGTATCCGAGTCGATTACCATACCGAATTTTTTTAAGTCCCAGAATCGTTTATATGACTTACGTATCCTAATATCCCGGTAAATATCGATCTGAGAGAAGAAGTTGAAGAATAAAACATGATTATTTTTACGCATTTTTTACGATCGGAAAGAAAATTTTAAAAACATTATTAAAAAAATACCGGCCCCCCTTTCCTCCTACAAGTATCCCAACCAAAAACTCTTTATAGAAACGTGCATGTTTGTAATGAACACTGGCCACTTTGGCACTCTTTGGGGGAGGCCTATGTCCAGCAGTGGACGTCTTTCGGCTGATGTGATGATGATGATCCTGGCATGGCCTTGCGAATTGTATAAATACGTTTTATATTATTCTACTCTTTCCACTACATGAAGTAGGCATTAGAGAGGAGAGGGGTAAGGCTTACCCTAAACAGAAAGGTTACCGGTTAGTACACGCAAAACACAAACCGAATCAGCTCCTGTAAGCGGTAACCCCTTGTAACGATTAGGTTAATCTGCATAATACGGGTTATCATTATTGTTGGGTAAGCGGATGAACGGGTTACCCAAACGATTAGCTTATCATATGAAAGGGTTACCCGAATGAACGGGTAAGGCAAATGAACGGGTTTTCCGGTCCCTGACCTAGGTACTTCCTCATAAATGAAAATATCTATAAGTACAGATGTATATAGCAGTGGCGGGCCGTGAACATTTTCGATGGGCAAACCGAAACAAGAAAAGTTAAGAAATAGATTAGAGTATTACCTATAACTATGGGCTTGCGTAATAATAAATTTTAGGCAAGCCAGCGAGAATCGGCTTGCATGGGCGCTCCGCCACTGATACATAGGCAATAGAAGTTGTTGTCGATACAATTTTGGCCGTAAAGCGCTGCCGCCGCTTTTAAGCTGCAAACGCACAGAGGGCGGTGGCGGGGCGGCGCGGCGCGGTGCGGAGGCGGTACCGGTTGTAATGTTCGATCGAGCTAATACGAAAGGGGGACGCACAGAAAACCGCGCCGCGCCGCGCCGCTCTGTGCGGATCCTTTCATATTAGCTCGAACATTACAACCGGTACCGCCTCCGCGCCGCACCGCGCCGCTCTGCCACCGCTGTCAGTGCGTTTGGGCCTTTAAGAATATGTGCGTTCGGTTCGACATGAACACAATACCGTAACACGGTATTTAAGTCCGTCACACACTCGAGAGGTAATTCCTTACTTTCCGATCGCTGCGGTAATGTGCATTATTAAGGGCAGTCTGCACCAACTTACGATTACAGACCGATCAATGTTTATTATGGCGCCAGAAGCTATCATTCCATAGAAATTTGTCAAACTTCTCATACATTCAGAACGAACATCGCTTACGATTACAGACGGTTTGGTGCTACCCACACTAAGACACGTCTCTAACACCGAGTCCGGTCCGCGGGCAAGAGAGTCAAGAATCAAATCATATTCCGGTCAGGATTTCGCGATGGCATCCGGCTGCGTTTTGACACGGCAGCATCATTAATAGCCAGAATATTTCCCAGAGGGGAGGGCAGAGATACCATACTGATAGTACCGTTTTGTCTATAGAATTCGGAAAAAAAAATACTTGATGTCCGGTGTTCTCATCTGTGTGTAAGAATTGAGCACCTTGTCCGTCTTTGCAAAGTAAAAACGCTAGCGAGGCGTCCATAAGGACATAATTATAATGTGCCATAATAGTAGATTGTTAACCGAGAGGAAAGCCACCCAGATGGGGTATTTTGGCCAAAAGTTCGAGGCTGAACTAGGCTTTCCCGGAGTTCTACTTTAACATTTCGAATACGAGCAAACGAAATGAAGGCCTCCCCCAAAGAGTGCCAATGTCCAGCAGTGGACGTCTTTCGGCTGATATAATGATGGCTGCCGTTGGTTTTTTTTATTACTTATCAGCCCTGGGGGCGATATGCATCACTTTCAACCCGCTATTTAGATCAATGACCTACCTTCCGAGAACGAGAGATGTTTTTTTATTTGTGTCAAACATTGACAGTGATTCATCTGTAGATACTTCAATATTATTAACTATGTACTATTATTTACTAGTCCCACAATACCCCGAACGGGAGGATGAGGGATGATTTATGTCCACGCACTCAATTCGTTCAGCACTTTACGATTCCGTGATTGTTCTGACACAAGGCTGAAAACGTTTACGCAATTCTAGGACATATGTGTACTGGAAATAATACTACAATTGCGCGTAGGCATAGCACTTGGGACGGTCTGGTTCTGAGGATGATAAACGATCGATAAATCTTCTGGATTCCTGGATGTTCAGCGGAAAAAGACGGTAAGAATGTAGTATGCCAGTTCTCTATACTTTCCTATGATTTTAAGAGAGCGGGTAGTCTAGTTTTATTGTTATAACTTCAGGGAGAATAGCTTATAATAAAAATATGAACTCCTCTTCAAATACGTTTACGCATGTGGCATCTTTTGGGGAGGCCTTTCTACCAGGAGACGTCCAATGATGATGCTACAAAATTTAAATAGAGTTTAGCAGAAACGTCAAAAGTCGTTTAAAAGCTTGACGTATTTCATTTGTTCCGATTTTCCCATATGACAGTGTCAGCCCAACAGGATCGGGTACAAGTTTCTTAAATACTACGTCACCTAACCGCAGGACAACCGTCCAGTTAGCAGGAAAACTTCAGCCATTGTTTTGCTTTAATTGGCGTTGCGTCAATAATCGCGGACCAACGTCACAGTTAACGCCATGCAACTTATCGCAACGACACAAGGTTTATTATTACACTAGGTCTTCTTTTGTGCGTATCCGGACATTGGTAACGGTGAAAACAAACTCGGCAATAATAGTAGTTGAAACAATGGTTTAAGATCGTTCGCTTCGCTTCTTGTCATTGCATCAGGATGATGATGAGTCAATCGTTCCACTGCTGCACGGCTATCACGAGACGGCGCGCGAGCTCTCTCGATTTTTCTCGCGCTATCCGTCACTCTCTTATTGAAACACTTAGAACAAGAGGTATTATAGTGCGAGAAAAATTTAGAGTATGTCGCGCCCGTCTCATGATAGACGTGCTGGGCTCAGGCCTCTCATGGACTGGAGAGAGAGAAGGAAATGGGCGGTAGTCGCCATGGTGGACCAGTGCGAGATGAAAGACTATACTCATTGCGTCCTATCTATAGTAGTATTCATTCGCTGCATGCACCCGTACCCCAACGAAATCTCTGCTGGGCGAGAGACTGTTACGTTTACGAGATGTATGTACTCTCCCATTAACATAGATGAAGCCCGCTGGCTCTTTCTAAAGCGTGTCAAACATGTAATGTGCGTAGACGACATTAAAAAGGTAAATCGTTTCTTGGTCAAAGGACCTATTAATGTGTCATATATCTAAGGAACTATTGATCGTAAAGGAAAGCTTAAGACAGGCTCCTCCGTTGTCAATTTAGAATTCAGGTTTTTGTTTACAGTAAACAATCGAGCACACAGGCCCAAGTTACTGTAATATAATAAGGCAAGTTTACATGAGACATTTTCCTCAAATCAGAGCAGCGGACCGTACCGTCGCTTCTGCGTCGGTGGGCCGCCCCAGAGAGGTCTTGTTACTGCGTGGATAACGTTATGTTCGTTCTACCTATTACTGTGTTGTTAGGTAACTTTATCTACGCTCATATCATTAGTGCTCTAAAATGCGTTCAGAAACCGTAGGAATTGACCAGCATTACTACAACCGATTTTACTATGAGAACTTTCTTGTCTGTGGTAGTAGGTAAAATCTGTACTGTAATGTCATTACAGTACAGATTTTTGATAAATTTGTGAGTTTAAATTTGGAACAGCTGTCAAAACTCAAGTGGGTCTCTATTCTAGTATCCATAGACATTAAAACAGTTATCGATACGAAACGTCAATTCAGTACGTTTTTTAATACAAACCGTACGACATTTGATCTCGAGTGATATGAGTATAGGGACTTCATTCGTTTGTCTATGATTTTTTTAAAAAACCATTCGCCATGACGGATGGTCGAATTACCGCCATTGCTGTTGTCATTTTATTGTTGGTTTTTTGCTGTTAATTACTACTAATTATGATATGTGTGTAGATAAAGTAGTGTATGCAACTGTACATAATTAGGCCTTAAAACACTCGTAGGATCCTATTATGAAAACCACACTCTTTTTTTAAGGCCTCTCATTATGGATCAGTCGCATAAACTACTATTGCAGCACTTTACAGTACGTGTCAATTTGGGAAGATAATCAACAACTTACAATGCAATGCTTAGCAATGACGTGTAGTTGCAGTGTCTAAGAGGCAACCGGATGGCTCGCGGTATTTGAGCTCCCGAAGTGTTGTGGAATCGTAAAGAGTTTATTTATGGCAAACGCTATAATAATAGCCAAATAACATGTAACGATAATACTCGTGAATGCAGTACATAAATAGTTATGTGGCTAATTTGCATTTCTAGGTAGACTTATAATTTTCTACGTTTTCCAAAAAATATGACTAAGCTTGCCATCAATGGCAATAAAATCATATAGTTTATTAATAAATACCCTACCGTGGTCGTAGGTTTAAGTTACAAGTTGTAACCCTCAAGCTTCAATTTATTGTCCAGCGCTATAGGGCATATATGATAGATCATAGCAGAAATACCATTCACAAATGACCTCAATCCATCTCACTCCTCGTCTAGTTTAACCTGACTTGGAATTCCTAATAAATTAGCGTCAGTTGGCCAGTGCCTCTTGCCTTCCGAGGGGCTATTTCCAGTTCGCACTGCGGACTAGTGGGTTTATTTCTCACTTGGCCGCACTTGGAACAGATGGGGAAAAAAATCTGACTGGTGTATCGCGTGCTTAGTGGGAACGCATGAGGTACGTACTATTTACTCACTCTTTCATCCTACCTGTACAAGCCAGTAACTTGGGTAACCCCACAAGGTGGACTGAAGACCTGGTAAAAGTCGTTGGAGTCTGTTGGATGCGGGTCGCGCAGGGTCGTTCGCTTCGGCACGTGGTCTTACGGCTCATATTGTCAATGATGTAATATAAAAAAGAGGTACACACGTTGTCTATATGAAATGGAACAGATGGGGAAAAAAATCTGACTGGTGTATCGCGTGCTTAGTGGGAACGCATGAGGTACGTACTATTTACTCACTCTTTCATCCTACCTGTACAAGCCAGTAACTTGGGTAACCCCACAAGGTGGACTGAAGACCTGGTAAAGGTCGTTGGAGTCTGTTGGATGCGGGTCGCGCAGGGTCGTTCGCTTCGGCACGTGGTCTTACGGCTCATATTATCAATGATGTAATATAAAAAAGAGGTACACACGTTGTCTATATGAAATTCCGTGTTAAAAATGGCCCCCAAATCTGACAACCAAAGACACGTTTATACGTGTCCATTGACGACGCGACACTGAGGCAAAGTCATACAATTGGCTGAGTTTTAGTGTGCCACTTTTGGAGCGCTTATAACATCTTCGCGCATACATCATTGGATATAATGATTTTATTTATCGTACGGCAAATCAGTATTTAGAACCGTGAGATCGAACCGATGATGAAGTCCGCAGAAGGGTGCGGATAACTGGGAATAGCCTCTTCCGAGGTATCTACGCACCCGATTGCGCTAGGTGCGAACGAGACGTGCTATGCGGAGAAGGCGTGCGAGCGAAATGCCATGATTTGAATTTTCTAGCTGCCAAATATCGGTTTTGTTAGAGAGAGGACCTCCTCTACGTAAGTGTAAGTACCATTATTTATTCCGTGATCCTGATCTCTTGGATCAGACTTAGGGCACAGAATGAATAATAGTACCTACTACGTACAGAAGGTTCTCTGTGAACAAATCTCCTATTTAGGTATGCTGAACGAGCCCTTTCTATCGCACGCAACGCGCTGCGATAGAATGCGTGCGTGCCGTAGCAGCGCTAACATACCGGCCGGAGCCGGTGGCGCTAAAGAAATGCAAAATAAACCTTCGCACATCTCTGTATAATCCTTATACTGGTGCTTAAAGAGAGCGGGTCCAGGTGGGTAAGGCTTGTGAATAGCCCAGAACCATATTTATCTAGAACAAAGCATATTGTTCAGTTTCTGCGTTTTCTAAAGGCGGTCAGCTCTAAAATGGGAACTGTGTTATTATGAGTCGAACAATAGTAGAGTATTCTAATTTTATAAAAACTCGATTCGGTTTTGCGTCATGATATTGTAGGTTTTTATTAGTGGCTAACAAGTTTACGGCCTGATGGTAATCGGACACCTGCACTGTTGACAATTCTAGGGTTGATGAACGTGCACATTTTCGACCATACCAATCCTCTATCTACGCGCGCCGTAGAAGAAAAAATTCCAATTAAAATTGATGCAACTATAGTCCGACCGCTACACCGAGACTTCGCCGTCGCGGCGCGTATAAATGACGAGCGCGCGGCGTGCGGACGCCGCCGGGCTTCGCCTCCCGCTCCCCTGTTATACCTCCCGCGCGCCGCGCAAGCGAGAGCTGAGTGAAGCGGTCGGACTATAAAATAGAGTATTTTTTGTTTTAAAATCAAACGATGCAAAATAAATGCAACTGTTCCAAATCAGAATAATATAAATTACATTGAACAGGAGTATGCCTTCCAAAAGGTTTTTGGGCGGCTACAGGATTAAGATGGTCCATTGAACGGACCTCATATCCCTCCCCCTCCTCCCAGGCCTCGCTCAAAGAGTGCAACAATGACCGGTCCTGCGCCACCCGCATCCAGCGGACTCCCACGACCTTTGGCAGGTCATCGGCCCACCTTATGAGGGGACTACCCGCGGACTCCCACGACCTTTACCGGGTCATCAGTCCACCGTATGAGGGGACTATTCACGCTGCGCCTTCCAGTACGTGGTTGCCACTCGAGAGCCTTTCCGCCCCAATCGGGACAAGGTAAACATAGTTATTGATGTTTATTTTGCAAGGATGAGATATAGTAGGTACCTGTCATTTAATCCAAAAAATCCAGCAGGTCATTCATGCATTAGGTACTTTTCCCGGCAAGCTATTTTCCGACCGAGATTCTACGAACTCGTAAAAAACGCCTACGCAATCTGGTAATTCATTTCCGTCCATACACTCGGATCCGCATTAATTAGGATTGTAACCCTTTACGCCCGTTAAAGTGGGCATTTAAAGATGTCAAGGAAAACTGACCTACATAACCTACATAACTAGATAGGATTTCATATTTTACCACACTTGACCGACTAAAAGCTAAAGTAATATTCTAGTTAGTTTCCAGAAAACAGAGCGTTCGTCGGTAGAAGTAAGGACAGTACACATTTTTTTTAAATACCGAGACGGTTGCAAACAATCATACGTCCCGTGTTACGACTGCCTTCCTACTTTGTAGGTACCCTAGGTACTAAAACCTATTACTAAGTTTATAAAAGGAATTGTAATGCGATCAACGCTCGGCAGCGTTCGGAATTCATTGGTAGTTCGGATACTGTGTTCTTCCGATGTCATAAGGTTGAGATTATTTAACCTGGCCGACTTTTTATAAAGCTGTTATTGGAATTGGAATCTTATACCTCAGACGGCAGAGCTGCTTTTTCAATGCACTATTTTGAAGCAATTCTGTCAACTCGAATCTCAAGATTCTGAAGTATAGGTACTACTCCTTGCGTGTGTAACAATGTAGTTTTCACCAGTCATTGCGCACCTTTACGTCATACTCTTAATCATCGTTGCATGTCCTATACATAGCGGTTAAAATAAACCAAACGAGATAAACAGTAAACACGGTAACGAGGTACTCCGAAACGCGGCAGTCGGAACGTTCTACCAGTATGTACAGTCTGCATCGTAAGTAACTGCGCAATTGACGTCTTCAAAATCTATTATTCCCTTTTAATGAAGTCTTTTGACGTCTTCGTTTGCCCAGTTACTTTTGACGGTGACTGTACACTTGTGATTATTTGAGTTGGCCGATTTGCTTCAAATCAGTCCATTCAAAAAGCAGCTCTATAGTCTAAGGTAGAAGATTCCAATTGCAATTATAAAAAGTCGGCCATATGCAATAATCTTAGCTGTATATGTGAGGGTAAGTGACCGAAGTCCAGTAAGATTCTCACACGATTACAACATTAATTGATAATTAATAGATAATTAGATCCTAGAATGACGTGACTGTTACAAGTAGATATCGGTTCTGATGTAGTTACTGTGCAACGTGTGGTAGTAAGACGTGTAATGTACGATTCCCACCAAACGGGGCGCCGCATCGCAACGGATGTGCCAGGACCCGGGGGTACCCGACCGCGTTTTAATAGAGTGCAGCAGGCAAAAGGCGGACGGAGCCCGTTAGATGCGACGACAGCCGAGCACAGCCGTCCACGTCCACGAGGAGCCGAACGGCCGCAAATCCAATTAAATATGAAATGTAACATCTGTATTAAAGCTTCCACTTCCTTTGGCAACTTGAAAAATGCGCTCAGACGCCGAACCGGCCCGTTCCGCCCCTGGCATGATGGCGTTAACATCGGACACAAAGCATTCGTCCCTCTAACACTCACACTTGCTGTCTTGCTAGTAATGGACGAAACACCATTTTTTGCGGAAGATATACAGTTCACACGAATGGCCATGATTTTTTTGCGAGCACATAATCAACACGGAAATTGTAGTTGCATTATATTTGCATACTAAATGTGAATGCAAACAAACGGAATAGAAAGGACTTGGTCACGGCATGTTTAAACTAAACACAAAAGTTGCATGTTATTATAGGACTTAGATGATGATATGACTTTTTGGCTTAGCACCTTCCGATAATATATTAATTTCATGTTTTTTTTTATCTATGTGTAGTGAGAAAAGTTCATACACACTTACTAAAAATAATAAACAACGAAGACAATTCAAAGTACCTCCCTATGTCTTATGTGCCTCCCCCAAACAGTGCCAAAGTGTCCGGTCCTGCGCCACCCGCAGCCAGCGGATCCCCGAGACCTTTACCAGGTCAGAGGCCACATGAACGTCATTAATTCTGCCACCGCTGTCGGTGCTTTTCGGCCTTAAGGGGGTGCCTTGATTCGAGTCCACCACGCTGCCTTGACAGAGATACGCTTATGCCTTCCACGCACGAGAAAAAGACACTCTCCGGGAGTGGCTTTTTTGACCGACAAATACCTAACTTAGTGAAGTTTTATTTGTATTTCATTAAGTGAGATTTTGGATGAGATAAAATACTATATAGTATTAATTAACTTGAGCATTCCGTAAAATAATGTATTGTTTGAGTAGGCTGAGTAGAAAAAGGAAAATAAAGAGCCAACTTTGGATTTTTTTTCTATTGAGGAAATTTTAGGCAGTCAAGTATCGATTAAATCAGATAAAGAATCATATATCTGAAAAACGGCAGGTGAAAGCACGGTGCCATAACATTGAGCATAGTCGAGTGTCGAAGAGTAAGGCTCTTTTATGATGGCAAATGTGTGTTTATAATGGAACTAACAAGTCCGTATAGAAACCGCCAAAATAAACACGTCTGAGTAGTCACCGAGCCAATGTATCAAGATTAACCCAAAGCGTGGAAGCAGGACGCTGAATGCGGTAGCTTATTTATTCACAAAATATATAGTAGTAGACTGTCAAATCAACATTTTAAGCGTCACTTCACTTGACTCACCTGCACGGTTATCACGCGACGGCGCGCGAGCTCTCTCGATTTTTGTCTCGCACTATCCGTCTCTCTCTTATCAGAACACTTAGAACAAGAGGTATAGTGCGAGAAAAATCGAGAGTATGTCGCGGCCATTCCATGATAGACGTGCTGAGATTCAAAGCTGAGCGTAATCGGAGGAGTTTCACGCGGACAGAATCGCGTGCAGAAGCTAGGTCAAATATAAACAAGGTTCCATCCAAAAGCCCATTTTGGGAATGCAATCTCGCTAGATCTCGTCCATATTTTGCGAGGCTGAGTCCCGTACAACTTTCGTACGAGATCTCGCGAGATTGGCCTTACCATACAAAACACAGCATGAAAAGTTTTATCTGACTGAGAAATAAATAGAAACCTACTATTCGTTGTATATTCGTTGTAATAAACTGAAATAAACAAGTTTTAATTTTATTATACATGATGCTAATCATTAAATGGCATTCGTTGGATTTGCATACCTTTTCAGTGAAAAACCCCAATCTCGCGGGATTAGTAAATCTCGGCTAGGCCTGAAATTTTGCCAAATTGCATCGGCTACGCCCATTAAAAGGCATCCTCCGTTTCAATGGAATGTCAATCCGAAATGGCTGCACTGTAGGCACAAGCTTGGAAACTTAGCTGAGATAAACGAAACAGACTGTACAGCAAATACTGCAGCGTAAGGACTATCCTCTTTAAACACTTAAATTGCCAGGTTGTTTGTACTGAGGGGTTACGCCCGACTAACTGCATAAGTAGCTTCGAGATAAATGCCCGTAAGGGTGAATACCCACCACAGACGCGCGAAAATGCGTCTTCACAATTTGACACTTCGCATGATTGACAAGCTTAGGTATATGAGATAGTCACCCCAAGCTTGTAACATTTGATATATCATGATTAACACATGACGACGTTAGTTAAATATCCTAGTTAGTTTAGTAGTAAAAAAAAATAAAAATCATTTATTTCAGACGTTTGGAGTCCATAAGGTGTTAGTGTTACAGATTTATTTAAATAATAATGTTAGTACCTAAGCTTAAATGTTGAGTGGTCCAGTGCCTGATGAGGGCACTGTCCCATCTCTCTTTTTATTTTTATTTTTATTTATTTTTAGGTACCCAAAAAAAAAACAAGATTTTGCTTTACTGTTTTGCCGGCGTAATTGAGTATATATTTTGTTTCATTACAACCTGTATGTGAATGTGAATGCCTTGTGAGTTGTGATAAATAATACAGACATCTCTTAAAACACAAGAAGTTAATTAAATACAGCAGGTGCATCTAGCATACTACACAGAAATGTCAAATGCAGTAGCTCGACATTATAAAGAGACGTCACATTATCGCCTACGTACCTGTCACCCGTGTAAAAGTACGCCTACACTTCTTAAGGGTAGTTAATACGTAGTGACAGGTGCATTAAGCCAACATGATTATACATATAAAGTACCTTGACTCCCCCGTGTGGTGTCGGGTTAGAATAGCACCACCCCCTTTCCTCCCGTGGGTGTCGTAAGAGTCGACTAAGGGAACAGGGTTGAAGTGTGTTGTGGGCGATGGGCTAGCAACCTGTCACTGCAATGTCACATTTTGTCGATCTTTTATACCCATATTTATGCTAAAAGTGGCACTGGAACAAAAGTTTCATGTGCTCTGCCTAACCCTTTTAGGGATAAAGGCGTGATTATATGTATGTATGTATGTATGTAGTACCTTGACTTGGTAAAAACACGTTCGCTTGGCCTTTATCAAAGTATTTTTATAGTCTGAAGAGTACTCCAGCTATTTATTATTGTACATGGACGGGATTTATAAAGTTTCATATGTAAGTAATGTCGGTTTTGAGTAGTGAAGGCCGAGAACCTGAGCACCTGTGTTGTTGTTTAGTATTTAAATAAATCTTTTTTTTAACAAGCCTTACCATAGACACAAAGTTTGATGATGACAAACTAGCTCACGGTGAACCTAAAGTTAATAGGCAGTCTTCTTTCAGGCGGAGTCATAAATATTTCAAATGAAAAGCTTAGTTTGGGACTACGTGGATTTATCCCAAAATATGAATGAATTCACAAGGTCTACATTTTTTATATTGTGTAATATGCGTAGCGATATAGTTTAGATATAGTTAGTACTAACGTAATCGTGCAAATAGTTACACTATTGTATTGGGATTAGCTTCTGTAAAGATAGTTGTAAGCGTGGGAAATAAATAAATAAAATATACATACATACATACATTCGCGCCCTCACTCCCAAAAGGGATATGCAGAGCACATGAAACGCATGTTCCAGCGCCACCCCCAGCACAAATGTGGGTATAAAACATCGACAAAAGTGATATATATATATATATACATTATATATGTATATTTATTTTATTTTCCTTAGGGAATGTTCGCAAGGTTTTCATTAAACATCATTCAAGCAACAAGCATGCCTAGCTATTTGTGCCACGACCGCTCAATGTACAGTGCGGAGTCAAAGTACTGTTAATTTCGAAATCGTTTCGTCAGTTTCATCGTTTGTCACAAGTTTCGTTTTCAACCGTTCCGCTGCGCGGCGATGCGGGGCGGGAAACTTAACAAATAATTTGTTCTTCACTGACACTAATATCTCGCCTCGTCTCACCGGTGGAAACCTACGTTACCCAGGTTACGTCAACTAGCATTTAAACGTATAATCACGCAGATAAACATCTCAGCACGAAGCGACATTACGACCTCGAACTAGATTCCCTACTTGACATTGAATGGAAGAAAACAGATCCTAATCGCGAGTAAGATCCGCTTACGGCAGAAAGTTATAGCGTCTTTAACCTTTTGGCGTTTTTATGGGTTATCTTATCTGAATCACAAAAAAATTTTTTACCAACTGTGTCGTTGAGTAAGAGCCGTTTTTCTCTGAAGCCATGACTTTCACAGGATTGTTATGAAACATACCTTTTTTTAACGTAGGGGGAACGCTCCGTCCGGGGGATTGGCGCACCGTCCGCCATACTGGGGGGAACGGGGAAAGTCAAGTGCAAAAATATGTATGGCTAACATCCTCTCATAAGTACCAAAACCTTAATCCGCTGACATAAGAGTTACGAGACATATTTATGAGTTAGTTGTATCCACCCATATTTTTAACCTTGACTGTCCAGTCAGGGTGTGTGGGACTCCAGGGCGGAAGGCCCAGACTACCCACTAAACCCCCAACGATTGTCCAACCATGTCGCTTGACGTAATCAACTTTGACCCCCGCAACTGGCCCGTTTGCGCTGGCTCGACCAGGGAGAGCGCCCTTAGTGGAATGCCACCCTAACATCCTAAATACTGCAATTTCTTTTAAGGCTTGGCCAAACACAGGGATTCCTTGATGTGACCCAGCGCGGCGCAGCGTGCCGCCGCGTCCGCGCCGCGCTGCGCTGGCGCGACAGAAGCGGGGCGCGATGCCGGCGGGACGCAGTCTGTTTGACGTCGGTAACCTGTTGGCATGTATTTAATGCCGCCGCGGTCGCTCGGCGTGAGCGCAGCGCAGCGCGGCGTGGACGCGGCGGCACGCTGCGCCGCGCTGGGTCACATCAAGGAATGAGCGATCCGCCCGCATCGCGCGCGCGATGAAGGCGTTTTGAGACCGCGAGGCCAGCGCGATCCACGCGCGCTCTGTTTGAATTTGTGATGGGTAACTCAGGAGTGATTGATAAAAAAGATATATATCCGTGCGGACGAACAAATCACTCATTATATCCGACTGAATCGGCGTATATCTGTATATCCGTACAACTCACTCCGTTCACTCACTCCTAGCATCGCATTCGCGGTCGCGCTAACGCCAAATGCAACTCACCGTCTCGCTCACTCAATGACTCTGTCATCTATATATGTACTTGATTCATTCAATCAATCAAATGAATCCAATTCATATATCAGTCCGTGAACGCATTGCAATGCATCGCATGAGAGACGAGAGCTGATACTAACCGGAGCGACGGAATACGGATATATACGGATATAATGATATAAATGAGTGATTCATATCCCAGAGAGCAAAAGATATATTTCAATCTTTTCTTTAAAGTGACACATTTCGCCCATGTCTAGTTTGAATAATCATCGCGCCGGCATCACACGGTGCGGACGTCGCGCCCTGTGTCTGCCCAAGCATTTAAAGCACTACGGTGACAAACCAGTATACGACCTGGGTGATATTACTACACACTGTGCTAGCGCATTGCAGACCCCTTTCGGTTTGAGGATTCGTTGTGGTAGCACTTAGCTGATAGTAGTGTTGGGTAGGACATGAAATTGGGTTGCACCTCATTTCCAAAAATGGTACAATGTCGTACTTCAAATGAGGTGAGGTACCATCTAATAATAAGCATCTATCGGCAGTAGAAACGAATAGACCCCACCTCAATTTGACAACATTTCATATTTACATATAGGCCATTTTAAGATTTTGTTCGCTAAAAATGTTTTTTTGAGCGACACGTGTTTTTTCAGAACTATCAAATTGTAAAGTAGCGAATTCCAGAAGGTCGTAAGTAAATTATGACGTCGATACTACGGCTCTGTATGGCAGTGTGCACACCTTTCACATGACAGACGTAATATTGACGTCACACACGGTGAAAACATTTTTTATAGGTATACGTTTTCGCGATTTTCTCAAAAGCGAGCAGGAAAAAAAATAGAGAACTTATTTTATTACGTTCAGGTAACAATTACCGAAATGGTTTTAGATTTAGGCGTCATTACATATTTTGAAATGGTGTCAATTACTTTCATGTTCAATATTCTAACTTACCTTCCTCCACTACATACAATATTGTATCGTATATGGGGGAAAGCTAGGCGCGAGGGGCGAAAGGCGAGGCTTTGAGGCATGAGGGATATAAATGAAGCGCGAGTGAAGACCGAGGAAGTGAGGAGCGAAGTGTCTCGTGAGGACTGAAGTGGTTCATTTTTGCGTGAACTAATGCGACAATTTAATGAATTGAGGTGCCTCACGAGTGTGTGCACACTAGCACGAGAGACAAATGCTGGGGCCTCACGCTCAATTTAACACAGCACATACTCTGAAGCTTAGTTGACTCTTACTTACTCACTCCTAAGAACCGCTAGGAACACACCAGATCGGGAATTCTTTGAGTGAAATACAGCGAGAAGCTCAATACCGATCTGCATGTAGGATTTTATTATGGCCGTCTTCTGTATGGTGGAGTGATGGGAATATACATATTTGAAACCATAATTCGATTCCAAAAAAATAACCATAAAATTGCCATTAAGTAGAAAGAAAAGAAAAACCGACACTGGCAAACTTATACTCTTCCAAATGATGACCGTGGCTAAAAACTAGCTACGTCCATCATTTGGAAGAGTGTAAGTTTGCCAGTGTCGGTTTTTTTCATTAATGGGATATTTAAGGTTATTTTTTTGGAATCTAATTATTATGATTTCAAGTTTATTTTAGGTACACTAGGAATATCCGTGGTTGTGCTTTTTAAAATATGAGCGAGATGACGTTTCACACATCATCAGCCTATATACGTGCCACTGCTGGGCACAGGCCTCCTCTCATGTATGAGAGGGAACGGGCAGTAGTCCCCACGCTGGCCCAGTGCGGATTGGGGACTTCACATACACCTTTGAATTTCTTCGCAGATGTATGCAGGTTTCCTCACGATGTTTTTCCTTCACCGAAAAGCTAACGGTAAATATGAAATCATATTCCGTACATAAGTGCCGAAAAACTCATTGGTACGAGCCGAGATTCGAACCCACGACCGCCGTTTGACAGCCGCATGCCTGAACCACTGGGCTACCGTAGCCACGAGATGACGTTTGCTGCGGCCTTATTGTAGAGATATAGCGTATCTTGACATTTGCTCACTTTCTGTGAGATCATCGACTCACTTGGCCGTATAAGCGCAAATATTACCCTGTAGATATCTCTTGTTTTCCCTGTCGGTACAGTTAAATAATTCCAATGAAATATTCATATAATTTGTAAAAAGCGATGTCCCAACCATTGAGCGACGTACAGCCGATTTTCAACGCTTTTCACATACCAATGCAAACAAGTCTGACAAACACTACAATACACACTCGTGAGCCGCAAAAACCAGGTCCTTTACACGCGATTCGAATCCTAATTGCCAGTCAATTAAATGCTAAAATGCCGTAAACATTGATGAGGACTTAAAGCATTGTTTGTAGTCGTCTAAAACGTTGTGGCATTGTCGCTATACAAATGGCAGATTTTTGTATTAGAATGTTGTTCATGTGACCTTCATCGTCCAAAGATGGCGTCCTTGTCACTCTAAATGTTAATGTAATGTAGTTTCTAAACTACATATAAGAATGTATCTAGTTGTAGGTACAGTCAGCATCATATAGTTAGTACTTAGTAGGAGCCACAGTAAACAAATATATGGAAGCACATCCTCACTCCTATAGTAATTTATTTATTTATTTATTTATTTATTTATTTATTGATAAATACATTTACGTGACATTACAGTAACAACCAATGCGTCACGAAACCAAAACAACAAATAATACTATTTAGGCGACGAATCGGCGTGGCCCCGTTGCATCGTCGTCTCCGGTGTAGGATTCGGCAGATTGCCCCGGAACCGTCGAAACACTACACCCTAATAAGGACGTGTTCCGATTATTTGGCTACTTTGGCTGCTACTAACTATATGGTGCTGGCTGTAAGTTAGGTGTACGAGGGTTTCGGCCTTGTGTTACAGATATACCGCTTAGCTGGCCAGTTCCACTGCGCTTGAGCAACATTTAACAGCATAATCAATACTACTAACATAAAGCTGCAAACGCACAGAGAGCGGTGGCGGGGCGGCGCGGCGCGGTGCGGAGGCGGTACCGGTTGTAATGTTCGAGCTAATACGAAAGGGCCCGCACAGAAAACCGCGCCGCGCCGCGCCGCTCTGTGCGGATCAGTTCATAATTAACAACTTTATTTTGAAGATGCGATAAAGGTTGTCTGATAGATATCGCTCTGTTGTTGTCGTGTGCTTTTTTGTAATATTTTATCTTGATGAAGTGCAATGGAAGTATCTTATAATTATTCTCATGCACTCCATTTTTTTTCGTCTGTTTGGGCCTACGGTTCGCTCATAGAGAATGCCTTGAGGCATTAAGTCCAGTCCGCCTTAAGTTTTGTTTCGTGCAATAAAGTCTATATAAATAAAGTATAGTTTTGCGTGTCACAGTAGCAAGTGGTGTATGACTATAATCCTACATAAGGGCAGTTGACAGAGTAGCTTAGAGCTTAACGAGCGAGCAGGTTGATATGATTTTATAATAGCCGTGTCCACACCGGACGAACGGCTCGCCCGAACACCGTTCGCCCAAACGTGCTCGCCCGGTGTGGACGTGATTCGGGCGATCGGCGGCTCGCCCGAGCCGTTCGGGCGAGCCTCCGAATGCTTGCTCGAACGGTTAGCGGCTCGGCCTATGTGGACGGTGGTTTTTTGTTCGGCCGAACGACAGAAGGCGAGGGCGATTTTTGCCCTACGTATTTTATTTAAACATAGAGTGTACTATTATATCCATGTAGCTTTGTAGGACAGTTGTAAATATCGGTAGTTATCCAAGTTTTCACAAAGAAAAAAAAATATCTGACAGGTATGTACAGTCGAGGCCAAAGATATGTATATACCCAAAGTTGCAAAAATATATATACAACAACCTTATTTCCGTAGTAACAAGGTCTGTATACATATTTCAGTGAGTTTGTGGTGTACCTATACATATTGGTGACCTTGACTGTACCTACTTTATGTAGCGACGGAAAAGAAGCGAATGGAAGCGATTATAAATATGAGTTGTGACATATGAGACTTGGCTAAATCGATTTTTCGGCCGCGAAAACCTCTGTATTGCAGATTTCATCGAAATCGTTACAGCTTTTTCCGAGAACGTGATTACAAGTATTTATACGAATAGATACCTATTGCTCATTTGAAAGTAAGTAAAATAGTAGGTAAATTGGCTCCAGGGAAAAAAAGCAAAATTAAAGTTGTTGCAGCGACAGCTGTGCGCACGTGCGGCTTCATTGCGATCGTGAGCTCAACTAACGGTAGGTAAATTGCCGCGCGCGTTTTCCCGAACGCCCGTCCACACCGACCGAGCGCTTGCGGCCGCGTCTTTTGACGGCTCGCCCGAGCCTTCTGATGGCTCGCCCGAACCGTTCGGGCGAACGTTTTTGATGGCTCGGGGGCGCCGCTCGGGCGAACTGTTCGCCCGGTGTGGACACAGCTATTAACTATAATTTTCACACCGCTAGGGAATGATTTTGGGGATAAAAACTATCCTATGTCCTTCTCCGGGACTCAAACTATCCTATATCAAATTTAATCAAACTGGTTCAGCGATTTAAGCGACAACAGCTTGAGGTAAGAGAGAAAGAGAAACTTTCGCATTTATAATATTAGTATGGATAGAGATAAGATTAGTATCAATTAAGTGTACATTGTGAACACCAGCCCTGGTCACTCTGGTTATGTGTGAAAATGTGTCTGACTCCAATAACAATGAGCTAGATTGTGCACGGACTGTTGACATGACGTGAACAGTATCTTAGCTCTAAGTTGCATGTTTATTAAACATTCACACATTCTCAAAATAATATCTGCTTTAAATAAAATAGAAACATGATTCATAATTTTCTGATTACAGATATACCTATCAAATTCCTGAAATATAAGTCCAAAGTAATTTCCTTGGTGTGGCACTGGCTTAGTGAGAGAATTTTACATTAGATGTGATAATTAGTAAAATGGGGCATTTAGCCCTTACACACCCGTAAAACAACACCCTGCTAACGCAAAATGAAGTATATTGACATATGATTTTGATTTGACAATTAAATGTAATCAACTCGCACGATTGTATTGGCCGGGTCTGAAAGGGTTAGAGAACAAGTTTTTAATGAGAACAGACATGTTTTAAATCCATACCAAACTGTAAGCTGGTTCCAACAGAAGACCAGTGCTGGTTATCATCAGGTACATGCTGAGTTGGGAACGGTTCGTGACCGTCCTCTGTCTTCCGTTTGCTGTATTGCAATGCAAGTCACAAATCAATGTGTTTCTATTTCACCATGCCCGCTGACTCAGTAAGTTTCCTTTTGTGATAAAAAAGAGGACGTGTGTATCATCATCATCCCGTAATAGCCCACTGCTGAGCACAAGCCACTCTTCGAGTACACCGCTTCTCCCGGTGCTATGCTAGTGTCATGACGGAATGACTCGATTTTTGTTAGTATAAGAACTGTATTTTCTTTCTGGAAACTTTCAATCTTAATACCATCCTCAATATATCCATCGTAGACAGGCCTCTTCGTGTTTACACGATTTTGCTAGTGTCATTCACAATTTCCCAAAACTCACAAAAAAATGAAGTCAACATTTTTTTTCTGCATTTTATACCTATTAGTCCTCATGTATGTTTTCCTTGACCTGTCAGGACTGTTGTGAAATTAACCTGTTACCCAATACCGAATGTTTTTGCCAGCAAGTTTTATACAATTATAACTACTATGATAACATATAATATATGTCATTCCAGCCTCTGGTATATCTGGGAAGTTTAATCAAAATCCTATTGATAATTTTTGCTAAGTAAAAAAACATTAAGGAGGTTGTAGTTTAATCAATTCCACTAATTATGATAAGCCATATCAGTCTTCCCTTTGCTTAAATTTCACAGCACATGACAACACTGCATCATCAATTTAACTAGTTTGAGCATCCTAAACCCACCAAAATTGAATTGAAATTTGTATCGTTTAATGTAAGAAATAAAGTTTAATTTGAATCGTTAAAAAAATACTGAAGCAATACAAATGGAACTCTATTCCGATTGACAAAAATAAGCAAACAGGAAGCAAGCAGTGTAAGCAGTGTGAACCCATTGAATGAAGTGAACTATGATTTAGACATATCAGCGTCAGCTGCCTGTCTAAAATAGGATACACCAATAAATAATAATAATAAAACAATTTAAATTCCTTTAAGAGAATAAGTCCTATCAGGAGGCTCAGTCACTTCAGGATGATAACATTGCATGCGTGAATAGTTGTTACTGACTAGAGACCAGATTTTACATTGATGTGATATTTTCATATCATACTATCCCCAGAAATAGGAAGCTCAAGTTGATGTTATTTCTCTGAGCAAATATTCTAGTAGAAGTAATATATATTCTTTCCTCTTATTGCAGCAACACTTGTCAAATCTGCTATTATGCTCAAATTAACGTGTTTGGTCGAGCAATGTCTATAGACGTCACATATTTAGGCTTAACAACGATTTAATTGACGTTGCGGGTCGAAAGTGTTAAATTCACACATGTAATAACACATTCATTACAGTTGTTGACATGTTTGACACTTCAAACAAGATAAAAAAACATGTTCAAAACAATGTCCACTCTCCGAAAATAGTTATCAAATTGTATCAGTAGTTACAAAGAGAGCACAGTTGTTTTAATTATGCAAAGGGCAGGCCGTCATCATCAATTTCTCTTTACATTAGTGTAACTCACTATAGCAAGTGATATTCTTGTGATTTCTGTGAAACTAAGATTACATATTTGCAGATTTTTGAGTCTAGCCTTACTGACAGTCTAATATTTTCAATCGAATCAAACTTGCTCTGTTAGCCTGACAAGACATTTATTTCTAAATTCATTCAGTAGATTAATGTTTTGAAAGATGATTAAAATCTTAACATGGTACAGATACTATTTAATGAGAACTAGTATTTGGTTTCATGTTATCTATGTTGACAATGACTTGAATCTTCTTGAATATGTACTTGGTTCAGCTACGTCCAGTATAGTATAGTCCATTCAGTTTCATCTGTGAGACGAGGCCTGTGCCCAACAGTAGGATGTATACACTGATGTAATGAAGCTATTAGCAAGCAGTATTGGTTGTATTGTTATCTATTCACTTTAAATTAACTTGGTTTGTATGGTAATTTAACAATAATGATCAATAGCTGGAATTATCATACAAAAACCCTACTTTTGTTTCCCTGGCATCTGATACAGTAATATAACTGTATTTGCATATACATAATTATATTATGTACTGAATAAATGAATATATGTAGTGATGATTAGAAATTATAACTACTATAATTAAACAACAGCACAGGCTAAGTGAACCGCAAAATTACTCATAATTGCCTTACGTATTTCCACACTGAAAAATAACATGTACATTGGATTGGACCACACCGTATTTTACACACCACTAAAATGTCTAAAATAAGCCCCAAACGCCAAAATAATGCGTCTTAACGCTCCATTTACACCAAAAGTACACATTTGTGCACATATATTGCAGTAATGAGGCGATATGTATAAGAATCGATGGCCCGACTAGCAACAGGGCTGCGCCTCAGTATAACTATGTATCTATAGCATGCGTCCATGCACACCTAGATTTTCACGAATACGTGACTTCCTAGCACACGGTGTACTAGAAAGCACCCTAACGCACGGCAGACGGAACTAGATTGGCTCAATGATAGCATTCGGAACAGAAAATTAAATGGCTCACCAATTGTCGGTACAGGCCGGCGGTGCCCCACGAAAACTTGTCCGATACACTTATTCCACAGCGTGATCTCAACCCATGTTACAAAATACTTATATAAATAAAACAGAATCACTTATCCATTATTATTGCAAGCTAACAGAAGAAATTG
Source organism: Epinotia demarniana (assembly GCA_945867215.1). NCBI lineage: Eukaryota > Metazoa > Arthropoda > Insecta > Lepidoptera > Tortricidae > Epinotia > Epinotia demarniana. The sequence goes on from OX244281.1 coordinate 1,653,104, forward strand.
GTAAAATGAAACAAGAACTTTACCCTTCCGTCAGCAACGTATATTCGATCGTCCCTCCAGCGGTTTCAGGGCGCTTCCTATATCACCATTAAGACTGGATTCTCACTTTTTGGCACATTTTGTAAATGTACAAACACACCACACTGAATCTAGAATAAATCACTAGTTTTTACCAAGGGCTCTATCTACCACCATTAGCTTTTCATACACCTTATCCCGGGCACGGTCCTCCTCACGGCCATTTGCAAATTGCGTCAAAATTCCTGGAATGTGATTGGTTAATTCTGCGCAAGTCTTGTTTCAGTCCTACTCTGCTACCTGGTGGCAATATTGTGAACTAATAATCAAGCCACAGAAAATCCTTCCGTATTGCAATAATATAGAGACTTTTAAAATATTCATGTCTATACTTACGACCTTTTTGATTAAATTCTGTAGGGTGCGGTAAGGTAGTTTGAGAACCCCGTATCGTGACGTCAAACTGGGCGTGAATAATAAAAAGCGGGCTGTTTAAATTGCGATTATACAGAGTGCTACCGCCAAAATAATCATTCTAAATGATTGAATTTGAGGAGCAACAGTTAAGATGTGAGAAAAAACTACATGACACAAAACATAAACATGAAACACATGAAACTACATGTGATCTGACATAATTTCTACCAAAATTTCCTGCAAAATCTCGATTGTGTTTGTGTACTACATTACGCTCCGTTCTACGCTATACGCTATCATCGTGGCCTTACTTACTGCACGGTTAATTCCAGTTGTTTCTACATTTCCTTTACTACTGTTTAACAAAGTAAGAGATTTTTTAAACATTTACATTACTTTTCCGTGAACGAAAAACGTTACGAAAATTAAATGAGTGTTTTCTTTCCATCAATTTCCAGACGAAAGTTTACTGTCAAGCATGAAACCAAATGTCAATCAGTGCCCTTTGTCAATGTTTGCGTGATAGACGCATTGTGTCTTGCGTTCTGCTTGTTCCGTGAAGATTTATTTGGAAATAAACAATTAAATTAATTCACGCATGTACCAGCCGTGGACTAGAAAGTGTCGGAATTTAATCTAGGCTCCCTTTAAATCCTAGTTCGTGTAGGACTTTGTTGGAGATTTGTATTGCGAGTTCCACAATAATAACAGACTGTGTACTTCTAATATACGTAAGTATTAGTCTTATTTTAGAAATAATTTCCATGACAACGTTCTCGTAGCTTTGAGGAGCGTCGTGGCTGACTAATTTTTAATGATTCGCATTAGGTTCTAAGATTTTCAACTAGATTATGATTTGCGGTTTAAGTCCTTGATGCCCTCTTTTGTTGCTTTCCTCGTCAGCCAAGCTGGCGCATTGCGCAAAAACGTTGCAGTGTAATAAATATCCTTGTCTTAATAATATTGCTACACTGTTTGTGTGTAGATTCAGATCTGAGAATTGCGCCTCCAATTTGTTTTCGTAAGTATTCGTGTGTATGTTTGTCTTCTTTTCAAGCTTAAGGCGCCGTAGGTTCAGCGAAGTTAATCCAACAGAGTTTTTGAAACAATATAATGCGTCTGTTTATAATAATATGGTTTAAAAAAAATACGAATAGTAATCCTGAGGCTTTTCTGCAAGGAAATCAGTGTTTAGAAACATAAGCAATTTTCGCTTGATAGAAAAAAAATCACGAACATAGGTCTAAAAGGGTCTAAAATACACTTAAAATATTTGTTACAAATTATGCACAAAAGCTAAAAAAAATAAAATGTTTTCTAAAAATCGGCAATATCATGTTTGAGAGAACTCAGTGTTTACTTTTTTATTTATTTAAACTGCCAAAAAATAAGATTAAAAAATATGAATTCCGCGCTTCCGAGCACGCACTTCCATCTTGCTCACGCTTATGCTTAGTGAGAGGGAGAGAAGACCATGAACCTACGGCAACTTAAACTATTGAATTCGGATGAGTTTTAGTATGGAGATATTTTTAATAATGAAGAGGGACTTACAATACTTTTTATGCCAAAAATCTGGTTATTTGGGGGGAAATGTGAGGAGGAAAGTATGGACGTGGAAGAGCCTTTGAAAGTAAAAATATTTTTGGAGTAGATAAGAAATAAATAAATAATAATTGACTATTTTACATAAATGTATCTAGTCCCCCAGTAAGCTTAATAAAGGTTGTAATATGGCTACAGCAATAAACATACAATACAATACAAGTATTCTTTATTGCTCACCAGAAATAGGTAGTAGATATGCGAAAAACAGAGGTAATTATTAATTAAACCAACCACATAAACAATGGAAAACAACAGGCGGTCTTATCACTAAATGTCATGGTAACACTATCACTTACAATCGAAAACAAACAAACAGCACACACCAAGTAGGAATGACTAGTTACGGAAGATACATACTTATGTAGATGAATATAATTGTACATAAATTAAATACCTATTACTAATATTATTATGTATTACGCAAAACTGTTTTCTACAGATGTATTTTATATAGTCGCCTATAGTTGTGCACATACTCTTAACAATTTAAGCCAATTTTCAGAGGTTTTTTTTAGTTAGTTATTTAAATGTAAATGGTTTTTTCGTTTCCACTATAAAGGGTGGATTGCACCAACTTACGATTACTTTCTCGGCAGTCGGGTAGCCCCATAGTGGCGACTACCCACAAGCCAGCCATGATCAGCCGATACAGCCTCCGGGCTTTGATATAGAGAACCGGTTAAAAAAAAAAAACTTACGATTACAGTCCGATCAATGTTAAATATGTCTGCGGCAGCTGTCATTCCACAGAAGCTTCTCAAAATTTTCATACATTCAGATTTTAACAAACACCGATTACAACTACAGAAGGTTGGGTGCAAACCACGCAAAATGCGTTCAGAAGCACAACTTTCTCGACCTGCTGCCATGCATTTTATCATGTTGTCATGTGACATAGGTGTATTGGGAGTGGGCCCAAAGTCTAACATTGTTATTGAACTTCCACCCCATATAAAGATAATTTCATTATCAACAAATGCCAATCCATACTAATATTATAAATGGGACAGTGTATGTGTGTGTTTGTTTGTCCGTCTTTCACGGCAAAACGGAGCAACGAATTGACGTGATTTTTTAAGTGAAGATAGTTGAAGGGATGGAGAGTGACATAGGATAGTTTTTATCCCCGAAATCATCTCTTAAGGGGATGAAATGGGGGGGGGTGGGGTAAAAGTTTGTATGCTGTGATATGAACGAGTTCCACGCGGACGGAGTTGCGGGCAGAAGCTAGTACTGATAAAAGTAAAAAAAAACATATGTATATGAATGAACGTATTTTTTTTTTCAATATATGTTTCAGGCAACATGTTATTCTTTCATCATGGGAAGCATCACTTCAGTGTAGTGAAGTGGGTGATGGAAGTTTGTATGGAAATGTGAATTCAGTTCTGTTCAGTTCAGGCAGAGCTCGCTAATATATTCTTCATACAAAAAAAAACATTGAAGGTGCCCAATTTGCTAAACTTTCTTTAATTATTAACAACATCATATGCATATCAACCGAGAAACGTCCACTGCTGAATATAGGCCTCCCCCAAAGAGTGCTGGATGCGAACCGGACCGGTCATTGTGGCACTCTTTAATTATATATGCTATGTAATACATTTTTTTTGTTCAAATACCCCACTAAGTGCCGAAACGCACTGACAGCGGTGGCGAAGCGGACCCTTACATATCAAGGCCGAAACGCACTGACAGCGGTGGCGGAGCGGTGCGGCGCGGAGGCGGTACCGGTTGTAATGTTCGAACTAATACGAAAGGGTCCGCACAGAATACCGCGCCGCGCCGCGCCGCTCTGTGCGGATCATTATCGAACATTACAACCGGTACCGCCTCCGCGCCGCTCAGCCACCGCTGTCAAGTGTCAGTGCGTTTCGTCCTTAAGCGACCTTACTTAAATGCGAGATACTGACGTTCATAAGTTCACCCACGGCTTTGTACGTGACATGTAAAAAAGCGGGTGCCGTGTTGTTTTTATACTTGTTGCGTCGCGGACTTCGTATTTCCTGATAGCACTCAATCCATCATAGATAAATAATTATCATCATTATGATTTCTACCAAATAAATGTATTTGCATTAATTTATTATTATCGTAAGCTGTTAGAATACCTCCTGTTGCTGATAAACAGATTCACGTAAGTAATAAAATAAGTCTGTTTTAGCAGGTAATTATTACTTCATAAGTTTAATGGTATTATTACAGGTTACTTAGGAAGAACATGTACCTATTATTTAAGGCTAGCTTTTGCCAGCAGCGACTTCGTCGGCGTGGGACTCGTTTATATCGTCATCATCATCAGCCGAAAGAGCTCCACTCCTGGACATAGGCCTCCCCCAAGGAGTGCCAAAGTGACCGGTCCGGCGCCACCCGCATCCAGCGGACTTCCGCAACCTTTAACAGGTCATCAGTCCACCTTGAGGGGGGGCTACCCACGCCGCGCCTTCCGGTTTATATCGTAGCTCCATACAAACCGTGAAGGCCTCAATTTCACCCCCTTAGGGGATTATGTACGGGATAAAAACTATCCTATGTGCTTCCCCGAGACTCAAACTATCTTTAATATAAAATTTCATCCAAATCGGCTCATTAAGTACTTCGTATATCAAGCGTAATGTTATTTGAATTATATGCATGATACCAAAAATCCCAAAAGATGTTAAATTGTGTCAATCGCTAGGATTAAATATTTATCGAGGCGCGTTACCTTAAAAAAAGGACGGGATTCTAATAATTGATTGAATTTATTATTTTATATGTTTTTTTGTCAGCTTTAGTTATTATTGAATCGATTTTTGTCTATATTCATAGTGTAACGTCATATCAATATTTGAGTAGTAATTTGTTAAGTACATTGGTATTCTACGCATTTGGTTATCTGATGACAATCACTAGCTTAATGATAGCATATGATAGTGTGCTATTTGGAAACCGATTATGTAGATCAAATTAATTCGGTAACAGTTTTACTGAATGCATACTTTTTTTAATGCCATTTACAGTGATTTTGTTCTGAAAATTGAAAATTCATTCTAACAGAACAAAAGCGCTGTAAATAGTGTGTAGATACCTACTTATATTCACAAATGCAACACAAAATAAATAATCAAAGAAATTCAAAGTACTTAATCAAAGTGAAAAACGATGTAAACAAGGTGACGTAACTGTTTATTCTCTTACAAATTAATGATTTTCATGATGCTTCATCATGAAAATCATGATCAGCCTTGTATCCCATTTGTACAAACTATTCATGAAAATTATGGAAAGTGGCATTGTTGATCGCCACCAGCCACCAGAACAAGCAGGATTCCGCCCTGGCCTGTCCACCACCTTATGCTCTGAACCAAGTGATCGAAAAGTGCCAGGAACATAATATCCCCATTTACCTGGCCTTTATCGATTACTCAAAGGCTTTCGACAGTATATAGTCGGCGATGGCGTGACAACTTGGACTCCTTTTTAAAAGACTGGCCAGACATTGCTCAAGCAAGATCGCGATGATTGGAAAAAGAGGGGGGAGGCCTTTGCTCAGCAGTGGGACATAATGGGCTCGATATAATAATAATAGAGGGCCCGAGTGATCTGGCCCTCGCCTCTGTGCTTGCCTTAACCGGCCGGCCAGAGTGGAGTCGCAAGAGCGGAACCTATGCTCCAGGTTGGAAGTGTAAAATGTCGAACGCCGGCGGCCCTTGAACGGATTACCGGGATCTGGCGCACCGCAGACTCACCTCTCGACAACCTCATAGCCGCTCAGACGTGTTGCTCCATTGTCGCACTGTGCGTGCGACTGTTTGTGGGGCCCACTTAACGAATAGGCAAGTCACCACCTGCCTTTTCACAATTTTGAGGCTAATTGTCACGGCAGGTGTCCGCTAGTCTCCTCCCATAACCCATTTTCCAGACCACCCACCATTCAACCCAATAACCCATGACCTTAATTTCCATCGCAGCACAGTGTTGCACTGCAATAGTCTTTGCACCTGGCGGGGACCATCACTGGGTGTATCATGTTGTGCGCTCGGAGATGGTATCCGCCATGTGTATCCCTCGCTTTATATTATATTTGTTTTCAAGGGCCTCTGCGCTGTTGGCTTCGGCCCCACGAATGCCTTCCAAAAGTCCAGGACCCCATGGTCCTGAGATATGGAAAAAACATACATAATAATAACAATAATGATGCTTCACTATCATCATCATATCAGCCGAAAGACGTCCACTGCTGGACATAGGCCTCCCCCAAAGAGTGCCACAATGACCGCGGTATCCCTTGAACTTAGGCCACTCTGGTCTTCAACTAGTAATTCGCCAACCACAGCTGATTCTTATGTAATTAACGACTCGTCTGCTCCTAAACATAATAATTTCGTAGGCCATTCAATTTTGAAGCCTAATCCTTCGCAATGAGGTCTAATTTGGAATGCGCACGGAACAAAGAGCGGCTTTGTATTACTCACATTGATATGATAAACCGAATCATCGTTTTCCAGCCATTTTGTACAGGGCACGATTGATTTTGAATTTTATATGTTTGTTATTAAGGGTCATATTCACATGTTTATGCTTACACATGCATTGTTCATGGTTTCTCTTTGGGTGTTAATATTATTATGTATGAATATTGATAAATATCCGCACTTAAAGGTGATTGGATTTTAAGTGCATATATTCGGTATAAACTTTGTAAAGATTTGCACCCCGGCGTGTGGTGTCGGGTTAGAATAGCGCCATCCCCTTTCTTCCTGTGAGTGTAGCCCGAGTCGTACTGAAGGAACAGGGTTGAAGTGCGTTGTGTGCGATGGTCTAGCATCCAATCACTGCGTTATCATATTTGGCCTATACCTTATAACCACTTTTATGCTATAACTGGCACTGGAACATAAGTTTCAAACATTTTACGTAAACTGGCCCCATATGAGTTCTGTAATACCTACCTGTTGTCTACTACTATTTATGTTTCATTTAAGAGTTGTTATTCTCTTAAGTGTAGTTTTTGGTGAACAATAAATAATCTAATTTGTATTTTTGTATTATATACTCAACATTAAGCAAGTGCATGCCGTCCTACCGGCCGATGTGAGCGCTGCTACGGCACGCTCGCGTGGTATCGCAGTGCGTTGCATGCTTCTCTTCGGCTTCTCATTGAACTGGTTTAGACCGGATTAAGATATGCTCTATTTGCACAATTATTGATTGACATTGACTGTTAGAAACTACTTATTTCGGATTAACCTTAATTGGTGTTCTACTTATGTTTGACATGTATCGGCCTTAGCATGGTCAGTTTATGTCCGACGTTAAGAGTACGTCTCGCATTTTTATACTAGTTGACACAAATACTTTTATGTCCGCCATAAATGTGGTCATGCTCTGCCAAATCTGGGGATTAGATGTCAAAGGCTCAAAGCGGACCCCGTGCTGCCGGAAATAACGCTACGAGGATGATTACATTGATGACATAGTTTATTTATATAATAATGACATAGTTACTAGTGTTGACGAATTTCTGTAATTATTGGCCTAATCCCGGTATTCGTAAATTTGGAATAGAGAATAGCTCAGAAAGCTATCTCGCTGGGTGGCGTCAATCAAATAATTTGTCAAATTACATAGTTTCAAATAATCTGTCAAATTATCCTGCCGTCTGCGATACGTCAGTAGACGCCCGTCGTCATTGTCAGTAAAAATTGATGTTCAATAAATATCAAGCGGTATTGTTTTTTTGTTTTTTTTTTGGCCTTCGCTTCGGTGTCTGTCTGGCTGACATCTGTCAGTGTCATTGTGGGGGTCGTGCACTTGTTCGAGTTGTGCTGCCAATAAAATTGTATTTTGTTTTGTTTTCACAACAGGTTTTTATTGCCGTAAGGTACAGTCGTGTTTACCAATATCTATACATACATCATCATCCTCCAAGCGTTATTCCCGGTAATGCCCCTTAAGGAGCCCGGGGTCCGCTTTAACACCTAATCCCAAGATTTGGTATAGGCACTAGTTTTACCACCAGTTTTACCAGTAACCAACCCACAGGGAAAACTAGACCTTATTGGGATTAGACCGGTTTCCTCACGATGTTTTCCTTCACCGAAAAGCTAACGGTAAATATTCCGTACATAAGTTCCGAAAAACTCATGGGTACGAGCCGGGAATCGAACCCACGACCGCCGCTTGACAGCTGCATGCCTGAACCACTGAGCTACCATACCAATATCTACACATACAACCCTTCAAAAATAATAAATTGGAGAACTCGACTGTACCTACCTACTTTTTCTCATAGTTTATTAATGAATATTTTTTTAAATGTTTTTTGTATAATCTTTTAGACGAGCTTCGTCCGAACTCTACCCTAACACAACCGGTATACATTCTTAAATCTGGTAGTTCCTTTGAGGACTTTCCTTCTAGCGTTGTTCCCGGCTGTGCCTTAAAGGTGCCCGCGGGGTCCGCTTTGACACCTATTCCCAAGATTTGACATAAGCACTAGTTTTACGAAATCTACTGCCATCTGACCTTTCAACCCAGAGAACACTGGACCTTATTGCGTTTAGACCGGTTTCCTCATGATGTTTTCCTACACCGAAAGCTAACGATAAATATTCCGAACATAAGTTCCGAAAAACTCTCCGGTATGAGCCAGGATTCGAACCCACGACCGCCGCTAGTCAGCCGCATGCCTAGACTAGGTACCATAGCTTAATGGCATAATATTGGTACAAAATCTCATCTCACTTGAACTTCGCGAAATCGGTGAATTTTGACTTAAACATACACACTGCATACCAAGGATGCACCAAAAAACTTCGATATTCGTTTCATCAAACTGAGAATTTCATACAGCCCGAAACCTGGAACCGACGCCATCGCGTATCGTAAACCCGCCATTACTAATATGACCTGTAATTCCTCAGCCATGGTTGGGCGGACGCCGGATGGACGTGATTGGCACTTTTCTGACGGCCGCGGCCGCGTTGGTAATTAGATCTGACTTGGAAATAAAAAGTGGAGTAACTTCCCGTTATGCTGTTAACAGTGCAATCAGTTGTTGACAGTGCAGTTCGAGAGCGGAAAATGTAGGTGCTATAATTTGGTTTGGTTTACTTAAATAAAAGTGAATGATATCTTGTGACCATGAAAGCCGTACAATTTGACCTTTGACAACATTTTAACCCCCGACGCAAAAAGAGGGGTGTTGGGTGTTAGAAGTTTAACGCGTCTGTCTGTGTATCTGTGTATTAGCTCCCAAACGGATGGACCGATTTGAATGCGGTTTATTTTTGTGTAATAGATAATTTTATCCCGAGTGTTCTTCTTCTTAGCCATATTTCATGAAAATCTGTTTAGCTGTTTTTGAGATATTGGACTTTGAAATGAAAATGTCGGGGGTTTTTCAACTTTTCTAAGTTGTAGTTATGTGTAATCCAAACTTACACCTAACAAAAAAGTAAGTTCGGGTGTGGGATATAATCTATGAAACTACAAATCCGATATCAAAAATTCTTTCACCAACAGGGAAATGTAGTTGACGACCGGTTTTACTCTTTTTTCCGGGGAGAGAACCTGCGAAGCTGGTATCAAGCTCTCGGGAAAAGTCTGGGTTATGTGAAATTTCTGCCCACGGCATGGCAGGCTGGCAGCTGCCATCTGCGCTTAGTAATTTGGAGGACTCTAGAATCCTAAGTTGAACGCACTAGAGCCCTCGGGCTGTGCCCCTGCGGGCTCGTTCTGGGCATCTTCGTCGCTTTCTCTGGGGTACATAGCCAAAGTATTGTGGCCCGTGCCATATACAAGAAAGTTTACGGATTTTATCCCTACTTATACTCTACAAAGTCTCTCCTCGGATGTCTGGGCTTCCATTCCCTTGAAGGCGCAATTTCAGTCTGCTGACTACTGTCTGCCGTGTGCTGCGGGGAGAGTCAGATTGCCTAGAACTGGTACAAAATGTAGTAAGGTTACACGTTCCAGACGTTCCTCGAATAACTCTTAGACCCCGTACGCGCGTGTTGTTGGCTGTGCCAGCAGCTCGTACCGTGTCACACAGGAACTCTCCACTTCTCCGCGCCCTGACGCTGCTTAATGCGCTTCTGGCGTCAACACCAGAATGTGATATTTTTGCATGGCGATGGATGGCTGTGTGTTCTGCATGCCTGAAGTACTGTGAGCTGATGGATAATAGAATGACTAGTGTCCCTACCTGATTGTTACCTTGTTTTTATTTAGTTTCACAGTGTATTTAGGTTTAAGTTTGTAATGCTGTGTAATATATTTACAATAAATAAATAAATCAATAAATAAAGGCTGACCCCGGTGACCCCTTTAAGTGGGTATTCACCATGCCTGTTTTAATAGATATAAACACATAATTCATAAAATAAGCCCAAAACTAAGGAGCAAATACACTTGCTCATAACACAAATATTTGCCCTCGCCGGGATTTTGAACTTAGGACCGTCAATTTCGCTCCCTGTCTATCGAGCTAACTGGTCGTCAATGTGTCGATGGCTACGACATCAAATGACCTCCGAGATTAGTTCCAGTTACATACAAATTGAATGCTTATACGGTCAGTACATTCCCACTAACACGTGAGTGATTCGTGGGCGCATTTACTATGCACTTTGGTCCTTCGATATCTGCCTGGCCACACTAGATGCGTAGGCGTTGATGCTCATTCTGTTGCGTTTTAAAGTAAATTATTATAAGATATGACACACCGCTACGTAAGCTGGCCTTCGCCGTTGACGCGGGACCCGAAAAATCAAGTTAAACAAGTAGAAAGTTTCGTCCTTACCGTATCACTTTCCAGTCTCGAATGAAGCGGCCATTGTTGCATTGACCTGCTTCCATCGGCGATATTTTTCCAGGGAATGTTATCAATTTCATATGAAGGATGCGTCGGCGAAACGACACTTTGTATTGACACTATCGAAGTTTCAACATTTTACTAGATACAGTACCTATAGCACGTTTCGCCTAGCCAGCCGTTTCAGAGCTGACAATATGTCAAAATCAAAATATTTATTCAGCAAATAGGCCACAAGGGCACGTTTACAAGTCAAAATGTATATCTATAGACTCTAAATAGTATGAATACCTGCATCATTCATAATACAACGAATTACATCAAAGTTTACGTGTCAAAAAAAGGAAGAGAAAAAAATAATCTTAGATTATCCTACCTACGTCAAGGTCTCAAAGTTTCAATATTCAAATAATTTGAATTAAATTTCATAGGTATCGACAGAGAGGTATAAGGTCTCTGAGTGTCAAAAACGAAGTAATAAAATAATACAATATAATTAAAACAAATTGAAATGTCTCATGTACTTAACAACGTAATTATGTATGCACTGGATTGCGATTTGTTTGCCTACAAATGGAGTAAACTTCTTCCTATTTTTAAAAGATTCTGTGAGATTAAATTTTAAATATCATTTGTAACTAGGTATAGCTTGTTTCTTATTGTGTATATGTATGTTATATAGTTTAAGTTTACCAGCGCCTTGGCTTATACTGTAATGCTGTTAAATTGTATATCAAAATAAATGAATGTCAATTCCGCAAAACAGTGAAATGAAGATATGTTAGTCGTCCTTGCAAACAACTGACCGGACTCCACAATGTCAAATATCATAATAATAAGTTAAAAATATTTTCATCAATAACTTTCAACATCATCTCCAACACCTGGTTATGGTTTCCATAACAAGAGATAGACAATGATATATCTTAAAGACAACATTATTGTCCAAGACAAATATTCATCCTGAAGTATAAATATTCATACGATTCTAGCAGACTATTATAGAACAAATGACAGCTTGTGGCCATTTTAAACATAGCTTTCAAAAGATAACGGAAAATGTCCGTTGAATATAGAACACCTATAAATACTATTAACTTAAAACAAGTCAAAGGTGCTAGATACACTATTAATCATTTATTATCCAAATCTGTTATCTTTATTACGTTTCGCTTAGGGTGCAATTTTGAATAAAACTTACGGGTTTAGTAAACTGGTAATGGTAAGATAGTAACCGAATAATAACTGGTTCTGCTTCCGTGTCTCAGCTGATTTTTGTCAACGATCAATGACTCATGATGGTCTAATATGATACACAATAATCGTTCAAATCAGATGTCTCTTTTGTTACAGGCTTTTATTTACCTTGCAGTATGTAAATATTAATTACTGTCATTAGGCACAAATAAAACCATTTTGAAATTAGACCAAATGTGAATTTGGTAAAAATTGGATTGTGTCTATAATTTTTTTTTGCATTTTTTTATGGGTCTAGTCCAAATGGAATTTTGTCCAGTATGAAATTATAGGTTTATATATTCAAAGACGTGCAAGTTTATTTTGTTAAAAATTCATATATGTATTTTGTATTTTTGGAGGGCACGTAATTCCAAATGGAGTATATATTTCTTTCAGCCTATATTAATTACATTTTACTTTAAGGACGTTATTAAATTTGAGCATTATTCAAGCTGAACAATTTTCCATGTCAGGGATTTTCAAATCATCGTATCGTTTCATCTCGATCGGTTCAGCGGTTTAAGCGTGAAAAGCTAACAGACAGATAGACATATTATACCTACCTAATATTAAGTGGGTGAATCAACTTTTTTCCGTTACTAGTTGCCATGGTTATCCCTGGGTCACTTTTTAGAACTGCGATTGTATGGTTATTCACCAAATGTGTTTCTTGTCATTGTTCGACCCCTTTATGTACCGTCTTCTATAGACACGTTAGAAGTCCATATTGTAACCAGTTTTCTAAGAAACTCTGCCAAATTGTCTCTTAGCTATCGGGACAGAATAACAGAAATAAATGGTCATTGATCCATGTATGGATCGATATAAGACTAATTTATGTTTACTGTTGTCATTGTCAACATCCAATTCACCATTTCAATAATTAAAGTTCCGCTTGTTACGCGGCGGCGCTGTTTACGTTACGTAACCTTTTCACTTGCACTAAGTAGTTAACTTTCTCGTAAGTTTTCTAGTGGGTTCGTTCGGTGTTTTTCCTACTGTTTGTTATTATGTTATGTCCTTCCCGTTCACGGGACAATGATGTCCCGGACCTTTGGGAGGCGTGCATGCATTAAGCATGCTTTCGTTAAGAGACGAAATGATGACGTTTGAGGTTTTCATCTAAGTCTGGGTCAAACCAAAACATGTCAACCAAATTTTAGTAACTCAATACATTTGTTGATATTCATTATTATCATATCAGCCGGACGTCTACTACTGGACAAAATATGCCATAACTATTTTTAAATACCATTCCTAATTACGCTAAATAGTTTTTTTCAAGAACCTTCACATTTTTTCCGTACTGGGTATGCCGGTGTCCACTGAATGAACGATTTTTAGAGAAAAAAAAAATTCTAGACTAATTTAAATGTGGATCTGAATTTGTTGAATAGGGCAAGTCTCGCATTAACAGGCTATTACCAAACTGTAGGTACTATATGAATATGACAAAACATTAAATATACTATACATGTACATACATATAACCTGTCTAGCAAGTCTAGTCGTGAAAATAACTTTCGAACCGAGGTTTTACTTATAACCTGAATATATGTATGCAAGTACAGTTCGCTTAGATTTATTCTGGTTGGGCCGGTATGGCATAAGTTGAAAACTAAAAGCGATATGTAAAACTGTTTCAGGGAGCTGTATCGTTGATTTTAGGGTTAATAAAGTGGCTCAATTGTATGATCGGGAATCGAATCCAGTTAAATCAACCGAAATAAATGGAAGCTGCTTTATTGCCCACGAATCCCACGATTTATAGAATTGGTTATGTTAATTGTGTCTTTTTTATTATCATCTTGTTTTGTGTTTTGTTTGTCTTGTTTGTTTATCGTGGTTAGTTAACCACGTCGGTGGTAAACAAGATGATAAGCGCTCATTGTAGCCTATATGGTCCCTTGAAACTCTAAGGGACACAAAAACTAGACATTTAAGTATGTTAAATGAAGTAAATATTGTATTTCTTTAACAAAAGATTAGGTATTAAATACTTTAGGTCACACACAGCTTTTCTAAACAAATGTGTTAGACTGTACACTGTAGGCCGACCATTTAGCATAGCAGATCTTTCGCTGGCCCCGATTTTAGCTAGACCAACGTTTTTTAGGTCATTCTAGCCATCAGGCTAATTTTGTACTGGTCTTTTATTACCTTCCTATTTTCATTTATAGATATTTGACTACTTGATTAGGCAGTTTTTGTTACTTTCACGCTATTTTCACTTGCTACAACGAAGTTATAGTCTAAACGATAGGTTTTTTTTATGTAATATTGTATAGGGTAGGGGGCACAAGATGGACTGATGACCTTGTAAAGGTCGCGGCACTCCGCTGGATGCGGGTGGCGCAGGACCGGTCACTTTGGCACTCTTTGGGGGCCTATGTCCAGCTGTGGACGTCTTTCGGCTGATACAAGTTTGTCTAAAAATCCCGTAGAGTGCAATGTCGGTTAGAAAATGAATAAAAAATTAATCTACGACTAAAAAAAAAATCCTGTATACTTATTTATTTATTTATTTATTTATTTATTTATTGATAAATACATTTACGTGACATTACAGTAACAACCAATGCGTCACGAAACCAAAACAACAAATAATACTATTTATTAGGCGACGAAACGGCGTGGCCCCGTTGCATCGTCGTCTCCGGTGTAGGATTCGGCAGATTGCCCCGGAACCGTCGAAACACTACACCCTTCGGCCAGAAGTCAGCACATGCGACGGTCTCACGCACCACAAACGAGCTGAAGTGCACATAGTGGCGCGAACGCAGCTGGAACACCCTCAGCGAGAAGCCGATCTTCTGGCGAACGTACTCCGCCACATCATGAGCCGTGGCGGAGTAATGCAGGCGCGATACATATAGTGCCTTGCTCGGTGTGGCAACCCGAAGACCGGAACCAACCGGTTCTGCAGTACCACACTGACTCTTGCGCGGCTTGCGCTTCCTCGACACCGTTGTAAAACCCTCCTTATCCACATCGGTGCGCGGGGGCTTCTCCTTTGGAGGAACCCGAACTTCACGTGCTCTTGAGGGCGCGTCTCTCCGGTCGGCTGCGACAGATCGAACTTATATGAACTTAGTCTGCAGGGCGGGTTACATCTGTTCAGGGAGCGAAGGTGTATTTTGAAAACTCTCAATAGGGTCGTCGACTCAAATTGTATTATTACTCCAAACGAAAGAATGCACGAATATACGACTATAAAGACGAAAATTCCATTCGAATATCTCAAAAAATTACAAAGCTACAACCGTTTTAATGTTTCTTATTAGAATAAGAGTTAGGTAAAGTAAATAATTTAGGAATAGTCAATGGCACGTTTATATGAAGGTGCGTTTTGCAGAAAAGGATAGAATATATATATTGTGATAGATAGTTTTTATAGATACTCGTGCCTGCAGACAAACAGTTTTGCAGGAAAATGTATTAGATTAAGTTTTGTATCCCATTGTTTAGTAATAATAAAGTATTTATTACCGGTCTAATCCCGATAAGGTCTAGGTTTATTTATTTATTATTTATTTAAACTTTATTGCACAAATAAGAAGTACAAATGGCGGACTTAATGCCTTAAGGCATTCTCTACCAGTCAACCACAGGGCTAAACAGAAAAGCTTATAGGTGCAGGCAGCTGACAAAGAAAACACAAATGGAAAGGATAAGGTAGCCAATGAAATACATTTCCTAATATAATAAATAAGTACATTTCCTAATATAATAAATAAATACATTTACTTACATAAATACAAAAATATAATATACATACATACATATTACTTTGCGTACCCAGTGCAAAAAAACTATGCCACTAAACTAACCAGAGATATCGTTGAGAAGATGCTTGCGCAACATGCGCTTGAAGGTGAGTTTCGTTTGAGCTTGTCTGATAGTAAGCGGGAGAGCATTCCAAAGCCGAATGGCCTGGACAGTGAAGGAATTACTCATAAATCCAGTGCAGTGAGAGGGGACTACAAGCTTCAGGCTACGGGACTGGCGTAGAGTACCACCAGGTCGGGCGGTTACAAATTTAAATTTAGACCTAAGATAGCTAGGCGCAGCAGGGTCGAATAATATGGAAAACAGCGTACAGAGAACTCGTAATGACCTTCGTTTACGAATGGGGAGCCATTTAAGTTGACGGCGAAAAGTTGATATGTGGTCATATTTACGAAGTCCGAAAATAAATCTGATGGAGTTATTAAGTAGACGCTCTAGTCTGTCCAGGGAAACCTGGGTAATATTAGTGTAGCACACATCAGCATAATCAATAATAGGCATAATGAGAGCTTGAACTATGAGAGTTTTAGTGCGGACAGGAAGAAAATGTTTGAAGCGGTAAAGCGCTCTAAGTGTGTTAGTCACTCTGCGGCAAACGTCAGACACTTGAGGTTCCCACGTTAGCCCGCTGTCAAATATCAGCCCCAGGTCTTTCACTTGCGACGACAGGGGAATAAGAACATCCTCGTAGAAGATCGGATTCAGGTTGGAGACGTCGGTTAAGGCAAGTAGGCGAGGGCTACCGAGCAGTATGGCCTGGCATTTACTTGGGTTAACGGCAATCCCAAAAGAGCGAGACCAAGTAGAAATTCGTTTCAAGTCATCGTTTACATCCCCTATCGCACGATCCAGATTTCCAACGCTCGCACGGGTATACAACTGCAGATCGTCAGCATAAAGATGGTAAGAGCAGGCAAGGTTTGAAACAATCAAATTTATAAATATTGAGAAAAGGAGTGATGAGAGAATGCCGCCCTGTGGTACCCCAGAAGCCAGTGGACACCAATCTGAAAAGGACTTATCGACGCGAACGGATTGGCGCCGATTTTGAAGGTAAGAGGCAAACCAGTCAGCCGCCGATGATGAGATTCCCAAGTGCTTAAGAGTCGCCAATAATAGATCGTGGTCAACTGCATTAAATGCATTGGAGAAATCAATTAAGACTAAGACAGTCAGCTGAGTTGATTCCATTCCAAGCCTCACATCATTTCCTTCCTCACATCGTTTCCTTCTGGTAAGGTCAGATGGCATTAAAACTATTGCCTACACCAAATTTTGGGGTTAGGGCACTACGCATTACTCATATGTTTAAGACTATTTCGTTTTTGTGGACCAGTAAATGGCGCCACCTTTTACAAACTAGATAACGGTTTTTCGATTCAAATTCCTTAGGACAGTGCCGTCTTGTCGTATATATTGATTGGTAACCAAGTGAGTGCATAGTAACGGTGTAAACAAAGTGGTCCTTCGAGCCGGATAGGAAGCTGTTGGCATTGACAGGCTGTGTGTAGTTGTGTACCCCTGGTCTTATTTATTAAGTATATCTACTAGTACGCTTGCACGGCTAGGACGTCCGTCTCTTTCTAAGCGTTCTAATTAGAAAGAAACTGAGGCTATCGCGCCGCGATACAGCTCTCTGGCCGACCTGTGATTGCCGTGCTGCTGCGATTAGCCTGAGGGGGTGTATGTTTGTCGCTTTCTTGGCCTCTAAACCGGAAACCTTATCCCAGTTATCCCCCTTCCTCTAACTGTTCTGTAATTACGATCTCGACTAGCGTTTTCCTGTAGTATTTTCTGTTTTGAAATATAGAAGATAAATGTGTAGGTGTGTACATAAAGGTCGTTGATCTATAGCCAAAATCTCACGGTCTACTTTTGTTCATAATGAGACTGAACTAACGTGTTAAAAGTTATTTTTTTAGATACTCTGATGACATCTGAATAATCAGAAATGTAGAAAGCTCGAGCTTCCTTCTTCGAACGCTGAACTGGAATGAGGCTGCCGCGGTTTCCCCCGGCTGCAGTGCTTCATGAAGGAAGTGTGTAAAGAATACTCCCGTGAATGTCAGACATATGCAAAAAACGAGCTACTGCCCGCGACTCCGTTCGCGTGGAACTCGTTTGTAGCTCCATATAAACTTTCATTCCTATTTCCCCTCCTTCGGGGATGATTTCCGGCATAAAAAGTATCCCATATCCTTCCCCGGGATTCTAACTTAATCCATACTAAATTTAATCTCTACACATGACAAACAGACTCACTTTCGCATTTATAATATTAGTATGTGTAATGAAACGGGTCACTCCCGTCTTTCACTAGCCTGTTAAGCGCGACATCGCGAGTGTTACTCGTATCGAATAAGGACCACGCATTGGTGCGAAACGTCTCAAGCGATATTCGACCTCAAAGACGATATTTTAAGGAGTATACTCCTGTTACAACTTATTATTTTTTAAAGGATCAGCATTGCATGTTGGCCCTTGGAGTTGCCTTAGTACCATCAGGCGGGCACGGTTTCCCACCGACGAGTTGTAAGACGCTGTAAGTAAAAAACCCAGAAAAATATACCAGCGACATTTTCATTTCAATGCTCAATATCTCAAACTCGGCCGAACCGATTTTGTTGAAACGTACACTGAAAAAAAGGATCAACCAAACTAGTTTTGTTAGTTGATAGTTTCGTTGTAGGGAAGTAAACTTTAGTTAAAAAATATAAACAACATCAACTATATAAATAACAAACTGATTTTCGTACTGATAAGTGTTATCCAGTAGTTCGCAAGTTCCTAGATTACGACCTACTGGTAGCCAAATTTTGGTTACAGTTAACCAATTTCTTTTTTCAGTGTAACTAAGAACCATCTCGATCGTGCCAAAATCGCATTAAAATAGGTTTATTAGTTTCAGAGCTACGATACCACAGACACACACCGACACGTCAAACTTATTCCCCTCTTTGTGTCGGGGGATTAATAATGTGCCACAATTTACAGTGTAAGTACCCTGATAACCTTCGTTATCCGATGTTTACACCCAAATTGGCTCGAATTGGGCTCAGGGCCGGCGTGAGCTTACCCGCCACTTGCAAGTACTCGTTCAAGTGCCGCTACTTGACTAAACCGGGCGAGAATCACGCAATTATACGTCCTTAGATATAAATGATATAACCCTATGGCTTTCGATATTACGTCAAAGGCCTGGTTAGTGCCCTGCGAAGCGGTCCCAGTACGGCTATCCTACTTAGACTAAGTTACGGCGGCCGAGAAGCCGTCTCGTTCTAAGCGTCCTAATTAGAAAGAGACTGAGTCTATCTCGCCGCGACACAGCTCGCGGCCCGACCTGTGATAGCTGTGCTGCCCCCCTGTTCTGTAATTTGTTTTAAAAGCTCACCTCAACGCTCACCTTCAAATATATCTTGACACCGCGGTGCGTAGTAACTAAGCGTAGGTAGAGGTCTAGTTTCGTCACGGGTGACCGGCGGGGTGAGCCGCTTAGCGCGTAGCGAATAACAGCCCTGGTTTGAATCCCGCTAAGCGTATTTATTTGGGTCCTAGATATTTAGATTAGCGTCTACTGTGGATATTCCCAAAGTTTAGGGCTATAAAGCCAAATTTTTGGTTAAAAAAAAAAAAAATTTTTTTTTAAATTTAAGCTGTTTATTTCAAGTTTTATACATTGTTTTATCTGTTAGTAACTTAGCCAATCTCTAATTTTAAAGATTATAGGTGCTAGGTTATTACTGTATTTATATCTAATTAAGTATTTACTTTTACAACTTATTTATATTATTTATCGTTACATAAAAATTTCTTCAGTACAGGTTTAGTTTTATGGGGTTTATCCACTATTATATCTACTATTTCTCTGGGCAAACCATTCAGTGTAGAGGTAAATGACTGGTCCATACTCTCTGTCCATACAGGTTACACAATTAGAGAGGGTTGCACCAAACTGTATGTGTAAACGGTGTTCGTTAAAATCGGAATGTTTGGAAAGTTTGACAAGTTTTATGGTATGACAGCTGCCGACGCCATTAGGACATCCGTAACGTGTCCGTAACGTTCTCACAAGTATATGCAATTGCGACTCTTATCAAACGATAAGTGAAATAAGTTTCTGTGGAACATGTCATTCTTGGTACAAGCTTTTATAGCTGTACTTTTCTGTATAGGTCATCACCGTCATCAGCTACAGTAAGGGGTTCTTCAAAGAAGGAGTGTATAAATTCTTACGGTAACGACTTACCATCAGATGGGCCGTAAGCTTGTTTGCCACCGACGTTAATCGAAAAACTGCTCATTGAGCCGATGTAATCTCCATCATCAGATCAGTACGACGGGCCCGCGCGCTACCGTGTGATAGAGATAGTGAGTCAGAGAGATATTAAATGCGTTGGTAAGTGAGAGAGGTATACCGACCCGCGCCGCGCCCGACCCGACCCGCACCGCGCCCGACCCGACCCGCACCGCGCCCGACCCGCGCCGCGCACGACCCGCGCCACACACGACCCGCGTTCGGTGTGTGGAGGCCTTTATACGTAAATACAAGATCTTTAAAACCTACCTTCGTTATTACGTAGTAAGATAAAAGTCAGTGGTCTGTGACATTGAACTTGTACCCTTGACCTGGTTATAACAACAGAATTTCAGATGTATTTTAGCAATCTGATATTAAGTCTTTATTGTGAAACTTGAAATAGTTATATTCAAATGGTTTAATGATTTTTTTATACGAAGCTTTTGCCAGCGGCTTCGAACGCGTAGAACTTACAAACTACATCCCTCTATTTCAACTTTCAACCCCTCGGGGTATAACTGGGATAAAAGTAGCCTTTATCTTACCGCAAGGATTCAAACTATCTTCATACCAAATTATATCGAACCTAGCCTCTTCCACGACCTCGTCCGCGGGGAACTCGTTTATATCGTAGCTTCATATTAACCTTCACCCCCCGTTTCACCCCTATAGGGGATGAATTCCGGAATAAAATATCCTTCGTCCTTTCTGAAACTGAAAGTATCTTTGTAACACGTTTCAATCGGTTCAGCGGTTTAAGCTTGAGGAGGTAACAGACAGACAGACAGACAGATACACATTCGAATTTATACTATTAGTATGAATATGGATTGGTTCAGCGGTGAAAGCGTAACTAACAGATAGACTTAAATTCGCATTTCGTGACGGCAAACATCAAATATTAATTTATCTAAACTGACATTATTTTATACTTGAATTTTCTAACATTTATCATCTTGACTAGCTTTCTGACTCCAGAACCAGTTTTCTAGAAAATTACATTAATGATCCACAATTATCATACATCATCTATGTTTATGCTGATTGTACATCATTTAAGTTAATCGTGCACATACTCGTATAATACAAATATTCTAGTAAATTATTTCGCATAATATCAAATAGTGTTCCTTAATTTCCCAGAAAAATATATTTTACTTATTTTCTTTATTGCGGAAATAACAGGAATAGAAATACACAGTCATTTGCAAAGGGAAAATAAGTTATAGGTACTTGATATTTAAAATCTATTTCCTAAGGCATTCCCACTAAGAATTAAGATTTAGAACTTGGTTTTTGGAGATATTCGATATTTAGTTATTGCGGAAGCCGTTTTTGCGGATTGAGTCCAACTTAAAAATGAGGCTTTACAGCCCTTTACTTTGACAATGTCTACAGAAGAGACGCATTCGTAAATCCCTGTTAGGCCCGACTATTTAAACCAACCTACCTTAAAACATGTTTTCAGAGTGTAATATAGAGAGTGTTGGTTTAACTTTAACGTGGAACTTCCCCTAGATCTATCTGTTATGATATGTCATCATGATTTACAATTGATTGGGCAGGAAAGATGACCTTTGTTTTTCTTTTTAACCGATTTAAACAAAGGAGGTGGTTCTCAATTCGACTGTATTTTTTTGTGAGTTTATTACGAGTCACAAAGACGTAAGCACATAGGTACAATACCCACAAGTGGGAACGTGATACAATGTCAAATCTCCTGTCCCTCAAGGCGTAAAGGTTTTGTTTGTCAGCTGTCAAAAATTCAAATGAAACTGACATCACGCATATCGTCATCAATCATCACATCAGTTAAAAGACGTCCACTGCTGGATATAAGCCTCCTCCAAAGAGTGCCAAAGTGACCGGTGACGCGTAACACTACAAAATTATATAGTTATTAGTCTTCTGATGTTTCTCAATTTAGTCAGGTTAATTTACATGTAGGTATCCCTTTCGAGCCGTCACTAAATAGGACGCTATCAATGAAATCCTTAACATAAGTATTTGTCAGTCTAGTCTGTGGTAAAGTCTACGGAGTAAGTAGACTATTCATACTATAATTAAGTTTCCACCTGACATATATAAACTTAATGGCAGCTCGCAAGTTTCTAACATAGTCGACGCTATCTTGTGGATTGTAGAGAGTTTTATAACCGTTCTACTATTATCTACCTGCGATCGAAATGGGAACGGAGGTGTCAGTTTTACGATATACTTACGTCAAAGTTGAAGAACAGCTATCCCATTCCCAAAATTCGGTCGAATTGAACGAGTGAGCAAAGCGAACGAAGTTTTATCTTTCAGCAAATTCTTGGGTCAAAAGTTTGGGCCTAAATTCTTCCGTATGTCCGGCTGTCCGGCGTTCTCCTCTTCAGGTCATTTCTCAACTGATTCTCGTGAAATTTTGTGAGCAGGTTGTTTGTAAGAATTATAAGTATGTTTTTTAGCAACATTACAATATAAATCACGACCCAGTGTTACAGCAGCCAGTTTCGTCGTTCCAATTAGTTAACCTACGTGACATATCGTTAGGTATATCGATTCAGTTTATGTAAAAATTTCAAAACACATGTTTTTTCGAGAATAAGACACTCGCAAATTTTGAATGAATGAATGAATATATTTATTTCAGTTCATTTTTACAGCTCACAGAGCCGCTAGTAATATGTTGGTGAAAATTTTAGTGTTTCTAAAAGAATATATTAGTTTGTAGGGAAAAACAGACTTCAGTGTATTTTGTGGTCAGATAGTGCCCCCCAGAACTCTGCCCCACATAAAAAATTACTTAATTGACGGATATGGGTAACAGGACTGCTCCACAGAAAAAATACTTGATGTAAGGCCCAAACGCACTGACAGCGGTGGCGGAGCGGCGCGGAGGCGGTACCGGGTGTAATGCTCGAACTAATACGAAAGGCTTCGCACATAATACCGCCCCGCGCCGCGCCGCTCTGTCCGGATCCTTTCGTATTAAGGCCTCCACCCACCGGACGCGTGTCGTGCGCGGCGCGTGTGCAGCGCGGCACACGCGCAAGTTGTAAAGCATTGAAACTACACTTCAAACACACATCGAACGCGGCACACGCGCAGCACCCGGGCGGCATACGCGCAGCACCCGCGCGGCACACGCGCAGCACCCGCGCAGCTGCACCGCAGCACCCGCGCGGCACACGCGCAGCACCCGCGCGGCAGCGGCGCGGCATCGGCAGCCGCGCTGCACACGCGTTGCTAGACGCCGCCCGCTTCCGGTGTGAATATACCGCTTCAAACGCGCCCGACACGCGCAGCACACGCGCAGCACACGCGTCCGGTGGGTGGAGGCCTTTAGCTTGAACATTACAAACGGTACCGCCTCCGCGGCGCACCGCGCCGCTCCGCCACCGCTGTCAGTGCGTTTCGGCCTTTAGGAAAAAAACCTTTAACCAAGAAATGAATAAGGAAGCATTTAAATTGTCTCTAATGAAGCGAAATGATCTTGAGCCAAGATTTTTTCTCTTGGTTCGAGAAAATCCAATCATCACCCAGAACGTTCCTCAACTCGACTCTGCATTTTGTATGGAGAGTCAAGTTAGGAGTCTCTAATCACTTTTTTTTTCTATTATGACTTGGAGCAATTTATTATTTCAGTAAATTGTGTTAATTGTGTATTGTCTTCTGTTACTTACCTAATTCGGCTTAAATCGTTCGTTACCCTAACATAATATAGATAAATAATAAATAAATAAATATAAGGGGACAATCTTACACAAATCGACTTAGTCCCATAGTAAGCTCAGTAAGGCTTGTGTTATGGGTACTAGACGACGATATATATAATAGATATAAATACTAAAATACATAGAAAATATCCATGACTCAGAAACAAATATTCATGCTCATCACACAAATTTTTGCCCTTACCGGGATTCGAACCCAGGACCTCTTGCTTCGTAGGCGTAGGGTCACTACCAAGTGGGCTAAATATATTATGGATCAACCGGTCTGTTTTTTACAAGCTTTTATTTAGTTTTTTTCACGTTTCCCGTTGTCTGTCTGTCTGTAATCAAATCTTGCAAGTTAAATTTGACCTACTTCCCGGGGACCGATTGAGCTGAAATTTTGGGTGTAAGTATAGTTTGGATGACTATTCAATATTATGGTACCATCGTGCTGATCTGATGATGGAAACAGAAGGTGGCCATGGGAATTCAGTACTTAACCGACGCAACCCAGTTGAGTTTGGGCTCGTTAGAATCGTCTCAATAAGTAGTTTATGATGGTATACAGAAAAGTACAGTCGGCAACAAAAGCTTGTACCATAATGAAATTTTTGCCAGAAACTTGTTTTTAGAGCAACAGAAACTATTAGTCTGCGACTTAGATATGGGGAATGTTATTCCAGCAAGCCGTTTTAAACTGAGAATCAAACTACGTTTGTATGGAGATTCAGCGTTCCGGCGATCCTGAATCCAAGATGATTTCTGTTTCCTTCAATACTTTCAATAAAAAAGCCTTTGTAATGAATTTCTCGATTCTAGTATTTTTTCTGTCCCTGGTTCTTCATATGATTAAACACATTACACGCTCCGCCATGCATGCTGATTGACCAATTCGGAATTGAACAATCCAAAGATGTCACATGCGTGTGTACATATATGTGCAATCAAAATCGCATGGTGGCCTCAAATTTTTGTGTCACAACTCGGTGCGGTGGCTATTGGCTTAATTGTACTGAAACTGTTTCTCATAGCTAATGTTGTTTTGGCGGAATAACATAAATCATCATCATCATATCAGCCGAAAGACGTCCACGGCTGGACATAGGCCTCCCCTAAGAGTTCCACAATGACCGATCCTACATACATTACTAAAAATATTTTTTTGGTTGTCAGAAGCCAAAACACGTTTGCTTAAAATAATCTCTAACTGTATAGAAAAAAAAAGAATTGGGTCTTTTTCTTTTTTGCCCGCTAGTCGATTAAATGTTTAAGTTGGAACCCAGCTGCAGACACCAGCAGCAGACGTGTCGCTAGTTACGAGTTTTTCTTAAAAAACGTAGAAGGGCATTTTTTTCTTGTATTTTGGTGTTTTGGCTTGTCCAGTGACATTGTCACTCTACAAATACGAAACACATTGAAAATGTGTACTTGTAGCTGTTTTAGAATGTCTATAATATATTATAAATTGTAAACAAACCCAAAGAACATATCATATAGCTTTAAATTTACCACATTTTCTTGGTTTTTCTGCTTACCCTCGATTTTTGCTTGTCCACCTTCAAGCCAACTTCAAGTATCGATTCGAAGTATTAGGACTTGTATAAACCAGTAGTACATCACATGGTAGTCATGTGATCTAAATATTTTATCTCCCATAAGGATCGTCAAGTAGGGTAGCCAGAATTAAGAATTACAATAAATAAAATGGGAATAGTTTAAAATTGGACGATAGTTGGAAATTTTGGAACAGTGGTGCAAATATTTTGAAAAAGACTGTCCCATTTAACATCACGAAGCCTTGTCGTAATGGTACACTGACATTTGCCCTACTGCACCCCGTGTTTACACTTCCAAGTGTTTACAGATATTGCATTTCATGGCAGGCTCGCTAAAATTGACTCTAATGTTATATGCACTCGATTGCTTCTAAAGTACCTACTCTTGTCATCGAAGCCATCGATGTTCAATTGTTTGCTCTCTTGACTTGAAGTGTTAGTAAATACGCGACAATTTTGCAAACTATACCTCGAGGCTGTGCAGCGAAGTGTAGTAAATTACCATACCATGTTGTGTAAAAGTAGGGTACAAAAAAAAAAACAGTTCCTATAAGCTTTTGAACGTGTTCACACCAATCGGTAACTGAATCGTCAGAGTTTGAAGCCGGTTTTTTTTATTTACCTCGACGTGCAGTTGGCAATTTGTTTGCCATTTATGCCAATTTTCAAGCGGCTGCCGTACGTACAACTTCGCGTACAGGGTCGCTCGCGCCGGTTGGACCAGCAGGGTCCCTTATTTAAACAGCGGACAAACTTTCAGGCAACTGCTGTTTCAATCGGATGCCTCGCGACAAACATCTTTTATTCACCATAAATTATAAAAAGTGCATTGACGTATTTTAATGTCACATTTAGATGTCAATGACCTCATGAAGATTTCTTTTCCTTCTATCCATAAATTTTTAACACTGTTTGTGTTTCTTTTAGTATACCGTGAAACGGTTGATGACGTCAACGTTTGGGTGTTAACCTCGAGTTATTTTCGGAAACGGGGGGTTTAGGTTCTGCCATCGTCAGCATTATGCAAATAAAATGTCATTCGTTTCAGAACTTCAATTGAAGACATTTCAAATTAGATATTATGCGAAATAATAAAATAATATGATGATTACTAATTTCTGGGTTCCAAGGTCGCAAAAACGATGCTGTAATAGAATTCCTAAGGAATTTCAATGCAAATTTATTGGAATTCCCTTTTTAAATATTAGGGTTCCGTAGCCAAATGGCAAAAAACGGAACCCTTATAGATTCGTCATGTCTGTCTGTCTGTCTGTCTGTCTGTCTGTCTGTCCGTCAGTATGTCACAGGCATTTTACTCTAAAACCATAAGGTGTATTTGAATAAAAAATTGAGGATAGGGTGTATTTTGTTAACCGCTACATAGTTTTGTAATGAAATTACTAAAAAAGATTTTTTTAGGGGTGCACCCCATACATAAAACTGAAAGTCAAAAATTATTTTTTCATTGCAAGCCCACTTGTGGTACATCAATCGACAGGCCTTTCAAAATAAATATAAGGTTTCTAAGCCATTTTTTTGGATTAAGTGAATAGAGTCGGAGATAATCGCCCCGAAAGTAACTAAAATTGTGTCCCCCCCC
The DNA here is from genome assembly GCA_945867215.1 of Epinotia demarniana. NCBI lineage: Eukaryota > Metazoa > Arthropoda > Insecta > Lepidoptera > Tortricidae > Epinotia > Epinotia demarniana. The sequence continues at coordinate 1,680,129 of OX244281.1, forward strand.
CCTCTAATTTTTGAACCGTGTATTAAAAATATGAAAAAAATCATGCTCATAGGGATTATAAAATTCTACCAGCGAAATTTGTTTTCAACAAGATCGGTTCAAAGGTTTTCGAGATATTTATAAAAAACTGCGTTGCTTAAAGAAAAGGACGTAAGTGCCATAAGTTTTCAGTAACGATATGACCTTTTTCATGTCAGACCCATCATACCCCTAGCAATACCCCTGGGTGTAGGGTGGGACTGAACCATACCACCGTAGTGCTGTGCACTATATTATGCTTTATAATATCTATCCCAAAAGTCCCATTACCGTTATCAGCATCAAGCAGTGTAGTTGAAAAAGTTAGACTACCGTTATCTGTACGAGTAGGTAAACTTTGATTTAGTATATAGAACTAGATGCACAATGTCAAACAAATATGCCAAGAAATGTGCCCCAGAACATGAACGAAGAATACTCTGGACAGGCTATGGTAATAATAATACCACGTGCGAGCGAGCTGGTAGCATACAAATCTCTATAAGTGTGACAGAAAGGGGAATATCATTCATTGTCCTTGTCATAGTTCCACTTTTTAGGGTTCCGTACCAAAAAAGGTACTAAAGGAACCCTTATGGTGCGACTCCGTCTGTCTGTCTGTCTGTCACAAAGTGAAATATCTCACGAACTACTTAAGGTATCAATTTGAAATTTGGAATGGTTTTAAATGAGAGTCATCCACTTGCATGGAAAATGAAAATTTTAAACCTATATTTTAATTTTCCATGAAATCTTACGAATATGCATTAAAAAAAATTTAACTATTGGGTCTAGTGGGGTATCATTTGAAAGGGCTTGAGTTGCACATTTTGAAACAGTTTTTTTTTCTACACGGGGAAAATTTTGATCTATGAAGGAAAATGTAAAAAAAAATACCATCCCCCCCCCCCTTATCTCCGAAGTTATTCAAGCGAAAAATTTGAAATAATTACTTGTGAATAAGATAAACATAAATATTACGGGAAATGTTTTTTTTTTCTGTATCTAGCATATTTTTTGTTTTATTTACAAAAATCATTTCCTAGTTAAGTTTGCAATTTAATCAACTTTATAAGTATTTTTTTGTTTTGAAATTCCTATAAGACTATAATAGACATACCCTTATTTCTAATTAAAAAATAACAATCGAGATCGGTACACGTGATAAACAATAATCGCTAAAACACCAACATACATACTAAGCTGATTGCCCTTGCACGTTAGCACCAAATTGGGCCGATAGACAGCGCTGACCCCATTCGCGTTGTTAAGATTTTTCTAGAATGAATGGAGTTGGGCCGGGTATATTTCAATAGCAGGTCAAAAAAAATCGCGATTCAATTGTCTTGGTAGTTTGATGGTGTTGGTGTAAAAGTTACTAGTTGTTTGAAATTGAATTCTGTTGTGTTGGGTTAAAATAAGTAAATAATTTAACAAATATTGGGACATTAACCTTTACCTTGAGTTAATTGCTAGTTTGTACGGAACCCTCGGTGCGCGAGTCGGACTCGCACTTGACCGGTTTTTAAATAAAGATAGGTCTGGTCTACGTGTCTACAAGTTACTTGGCGCTTGGTAGTTACTGTCAATTTGGTGCGACGTTTGTCTATGGTTACCTCGTGTGTAAGTAATCTCATTGCAAAATCTGAATTTTGTAATTTTTTTACGTACAAGTATGTTTTTAATGAATCCTGATTCCCGGCTATTGTATTACTATATTATCATATTATATTATTAGTTAAAAAAAATTGATGATCATTTCGATGGCAAACATAGCAACAGTTACTGCTAGAACTTAGTAATAAGAAAGCCAAAAGCTTCAGAAAGTCCATAAAATTATATTTGTTAAAAAAAAGAAGTGGTTAGGTAATGTAATAGAAACTAGAACAATAATGTATATTAGAATAATGCTATCATAGTCTCGCAACTCCTTAACTTAAAAAATCTTTTCTTATTTAAGATTAATAGTTAAGTAATTATCATATTTTTATTAATTTTTTACTGAAATAAACAGCTAAACTTTTAAACTTTTTAACTTTTTTTTAACTAAAATAGTTATCATTTTGGATGTTCAGTCAAGTGGTACGTTGACAACCCTATCTCATTCTATCACCTGTCATTACTGAGGCAGTGGGCCTTCTGTACCTTTGGGTACGGTTCATTATTATGTGCTAGAAGTAACAATATTTTTGCTATCCCGCTAAGTCGCATGGTAGACTGATGACCTGGTAAAGGTCACTGGAGTCCGTTGGATACTGGTGGTGAGGGACCGACCGTTCATTGCGCTCGGGGAGGGCTATGTCCAATAATTGACGTCTTTTCAAGGTTTTATTCTTCCGTTTGGTCGGCGTGATTTATTTATACTATACTCATGCCGAATGACAGAATTCTAGTAGTAATGGTCACTGAGCTAAGCCGCAAAAGGATGGACAGGGCGAAACTATAAGGGTGCCTTGTTGGCTATGGGACCCTAAACAGCGTTAGGTTAGTAATTTCATTGCTGGTTGGATTATCAATTGTAAAATATGTAAATTGACACTCAAGTGAAGCGCTGTCCGAAGTAGCGACTACTTTATCTATTCCATTAAGAGTTGAGTATGCCTATTTTTTTCTTGATGCGTGCATCGTGGTTGTAAGGACTTGTATATGCTGGGTCGTAATGACGATTCAAAGGTCGACGTCATACTAAGCATGGCACTATTGACCCAAATGATCCAATGTACACACACCATAACCTACTCATGAATGACAAACATATATACTCAATTAACATATACTTGATAGATATATTATGTTTGCTAGTTTTACTACCATTGAATACCAATTTATATGTTCACAATGACACTAGATTTATAGCATGCCAATAAAGAGACAATGGAATTTATTTGGCTGTATTTTTAATTGTTGACAGTCAGTATTTTATTTACTTAAGGTTGAATTCGGTATTTAGTACACGCGCCCATAACCCGGGTATTAGAATAAAGGGTCGAACAGACCGCCAGCGGGGCGGTAGCGGCGCTTGACGAGCGCGGGACGGCCGGTCATACAGAGCACGCGCGCATAGCGCCATCAACCAGCCGGCATCGCGCGCGCGCATTGCGCTGGCCTCGCGCCATCAACCCGCCAGCACTACGTACGGACCGCGCGCTACGCTGTCTGGCGTCACAGTCACACTGACACGCCGCGCGCCCGTGGCAGTCGCGCGGCGCGACCGTCACGGGTGCGCGGCCTGTGCGCGGCGGGTTGCTGGCGGGGCGCGACAGAAGCGGGGCGCGTTGCCGACGGAGCGCAGCCTGTTTGACCGCGCTAGCGGTTTGTAGGGAAATAACGCGCGGCGCGCCCGTCGCGGACGGGCCGCGCGCCCGCGACGGTGCTGTGCGTTCGACCCTTAAGGCTACGGTATCGTATCCCCTGGCTGTCGTACAAGAGGACTAAAAGATATATTGATGTTTTTAGTTTATTAAGTGCTTGCGAAAGCCAAACCAAATGCAGGAAAAGCAATAACAAGCAGACTATGGAGGCAAAATACGGTTTTGAAAAACATTATTTTATAATAGCTTTTTTTTGTTGATTTCATTTTAAAATGTTATTCTAAGATGGTTTATTCAAGAATCCGGCAAAGTTTCCACCCGGAAGTAATTAAGTAAATTTAAATAAATCATGCGTTGTCTTTTTTGTAAGAAATATCTAGAATACTATAGAGCAAATGTTAATGAACCAAAATAAACACAAAAATATTTATTTATATTTTTTCTGACTTTTCAAGGGCTAGTTAAATTATCATTTTTTTGATGTCTGAAATTTTGTCGGGTTCTGTCGCTGGGTGACTATTTAATTGATAATAAATCCGTTACACAGAAAAAATAAGCTATTATAAATTATTTCCAAAATTGTCATTTTTTCCATACAAGTTGTCAGTTCATTGCCTGGACTATAAATTCATGTAGGTAGGCTAGGTATATTAAAAAATAATGAGAACGGGTCACTCACGTATTTAAGGTCGAGATAGACAATCTGTGACAGTTTTTTATCGAGTTGTTTTTTAGAGCACTCGCGTTGCGGGCGCGTTTAGGACGTGAGTGACCCGTTCTCATTTGTTTTATTATGTCTGATTCTAACGGAAGTTATCCATACGGGCTGTTCGGGATATGGATTGTAGGAACTTTAAGGAGGTGATATACTGTGACTAGAAATCAAAAATAAAATCACACAAATAAGCAAGGAAATAAATAGAGAGATTTCAGGAAATAGCAAAGCTCGCAGGAAAAAAACTTTCGAAAAATATATCATCAAGACAGGAGCCGTGAAAAAGGCCTACAAAGAGCTACAGGCTTCCTCGAAATGGACGACTGATATTGTGGACAAAACGGGAAGAAAAATCACAAAACGTTCAGACATAATAAGTACAAGAAGCCACTACATTCTATCGTGAACTCTACTCTACAGAGGCAACCTCGAATTTAGAAAAAATACTTTCGGAAAATAAAGTCAATCTCGAGACAACACCACCAATACTGCTCTCCGAGATAGAGTTCGCAATTAAAACCCAAAAAAATGACAAGGCGCCGGGAGAAGACCAAATTAAAAACGAATTATTGAAATCTATATCCGAACGTCTAAAAAGACCTCTACAAATAATATTTAACAACATATTAGAAAAAACCACAGCTCCAAATCAGTGGTCCAAGTCTACAACGACTCTACTTCATAAAAAAGGCCATAGAGCGAACCTAAACAACTATAGACCTATAAGCCTAATGAGTACCGTCTACAAAATATTTTCAAAAATCATCTTGAACAGACTATCCAGGACTTTGGATGAGAACCAACCATGCGAACAGGCGGGCTTTCGAAAAAACTTTTCTACAATTGACCATATTTACGTCATGACTCAAGTAATAGAAAAATGTAAAGAATACCAGAAGACTCTATATATATGTTTCATAGACTTCGCCAAAGCCTTCGACTCCTTAGATCATGAAGCGATATGGAGGGCACTATTACAACAAGGCACAAACAAGAAGTACGTTGAACTCCTTTACAACATTTATTCAAAATGCTCCTCTAAGATACGGTTGGAGAGAGATGGCCCAGAATTCCCTATAAATAAAGGTGTAAGGCAAGGAGACCCGTTATCACCCAAAATATTCTCGACTGTACTGGAAATGGTTTTTAGAAATATTAATCGGGAGAGCCAAGGTATAAGAATAAATGGTGAATACTTAAGCCACTTGCGATTCGCGGACGACATAGCAATATTTGCAGAGGAGAGTACGAAGTTAGAAAAAATGGTAAACGAACTAGCCAGGGAGAGCAAAAAAGTTGGATTGTCTCTAAACGCAACAAAAACAAAAATAATAACTAATGGCAGAGATCAAATTATAGCAGTAGATGGAGAAACCATAGAGTATGTCTCGGAATATATTTATTTGGGCCAATCTATTTCGTTCACGGACCAGACTGAAAAAGAAATCAATAGAAGGATAGCGATTGCATGGAAAAAGTATTGGAGCCTAAAGGAGGTCATGAAAAATAAAGATATAGACATAAAAATAAAAAGCAAACTATATGACATTACGATCTTACCCAGTTTGACGTATGGATGCCAAACATGGACTCTACGTAAAAAAGACGAAAATAAACTAGCCGTACATCAACGCAGAATGGAAAGGAGCATGCTGAGCATAAAAATATCAGATAAAATTAAAAACTGTGCAATAAGAAAAAAAACCAAAGTGACTGATATTCTGAAAAAAATAAGAAACTTAAAATGGAAATGGGCTGGCCATATATGTAGAATGCCATGCGATAGATGGGCTAGAAAACTCGTAGAGTGGGTGCCTAGAAATGGAAAAAGAAACAAAGGTAGACCAAAGAAAAGATGGGAGGATATATTTAAGGAAAAATGTGGACCAGAATGGAGAAGACAAGCTAGAAACAGAGAAAGATGGCGTAAACTGGGGGAGGCCTACGCCGCCGAGGCGACTTACACATGTTGATAGATACGAGTAATTAAGCAATGAATAAATAGGAATGGAATTAAAATAAATTAAAATTATAATGTAATGTAATTGAAAAGTATATAACCAATTAAATATATATAAATACGTATAATTAAGAAAATGAAGCATATAATTGAAATAATAAATCAGAAAAAATGTATAATAATACTAACAAGATATTTTGCTATTGTTTTGCGATAGGAAATTAAAATCACTATGAAATTGTTGCATGTGTTAGAATAAAGGCTATTTTTATTTTTATTTTTATTTTTATTTTATTTTATTTTATTTTATTATACTGTGACTATTAGGAAGAGTTTTAACCTTACATGTCTTAGTGCAATCTGTGATAGTCTTTTTTTAATATTAGTAAAAAAATAGTTTTGTTTAATTTATTATTTAATATATTTCCAACGAAAAAGTAGGTACAATGTTTTTTCATTTGTTTCGCCAAACATAATTGTTTATTGGCGAGTATTACACTCATTTTCAGTTTATCTATTGTACCTAAACATCTGTTACATAACAGCATGCATTATACTAAATATTAATCTCACATGCAAGTTGTTTTTCTCATCACATATCACGTGTTTTATAATAATATACGTGTTTTGTAATAATATTTTTAGTATGACAAGTGGTTGGTTTCCTCAGACAGAATAAGCTTTAATGTGGCAAAAAGTGAATGTGGCCGCATAAAATATTCGCTAAGGTCTTGATATACTTGGAGCCTAGACTTTTGCAATCGAAGCCGAAAGGGCTTGAGCAATATCTACATTCTACAGGAGTGGATGCAGGCATAGATGTACTTTATTGATGTTAAGGACTAAGGGTCCGATTCGACTTTTAGGGACAGCTTGTGACATCGCGCTAAATACTCTGCCTAATTAGGGTTAAATTCTTTATTAACAACTACAACTTAGAAAAGTTGAAAAACCCCCGACATTTTCATTTCAAAGTCCAATATCTCAAAAACGGCTGAACAGATTTTCATAAAACATGGCTAAGAACACTCAGGATAATTTTCTGACACAAAAAAACCGCATGAAAATCGGTCCATCCGTTAGGGAGCTACACAGAAATGTTAAAAATACCTAAAAACTAAATAATACTAATTGTAATAAATCGTAATTTCAAATAGTATAGGTACGTTAGAAGCTAGAAAATGTCGTGATTAAACAAGTAAAAGCAGTAATGAAAATAAAGCATTCATTCCTATGTCTAAGTATTAACAATGAAAAACGTTTCCTTGCACTCCATGTGTTATTTCGCGTGAATCTGATGAATACGTAGGCAAATTTTATTTATTAGTGTAAGTTGTCTCCTGTTACTTAAGTACGATTTATTAAGGAAAGTTGGAAACGAATAAATCATTTTTAAAATTAATATTAGCACCATTAAAGGCTTAAATAAGGTCGTGAACATTTCCGCGTAATTCATATATTAGTTTTTACAGTTTAGTTGAAATTTTCTTCGTCGTTTCATTCTTGACAGGTCTCATTTCAGGTGTTGCTAGTTATTTTATTTATTTAATCGTATTATTTTGGCCTTTAAAGTTTGTTACTCTTTAGTACCACCCACGGGACGCGTGCAGGGTTGTGGTATTAGGTGGCTCCTGCCCCGAGTAACAGTTGTCCCCCCTTTCTCAAGTGCGTTGGCAACTCGACTGTTAGAAGTTCTTAAGCCGCCCGAAGGCCTCTAACTCGGCTTAACGACTACTGTCCTAGACAGCAGCCGGGATCGACTGCTTAGCGTGCCTTCCTAAGCACGGAAGCGCTTATTTATATTAACCGCTCAAACATCAGGCTTTGCTTAACCTGCGTTATCGTTTCGTTCGCTGGCGGCGCTATGAGCGCTTCAACTTTAGACGTCCTCAAACATATCAAGGGTTGGCAACGTCCATGTTACTCCTTTGGAGTTACATGCGTCTATAGGCTGCGGGGTCCGCTTACAATCAGGCGGGCTGTACGCTTGTTTGCAACCGTCGTTGTATAAAAAAAATACGTCGCCACGGAAAACTTTCTAATCGTAAAGATATTTATGTCAGTCAGACCTTATCACATCAGCATCACATCTACCCTGTAAGGCGAGCTGTGGTTATGATTACTTAATGTGGCACACTTTTTATAAGACTGCCATTGGAATTGTAATCCTCTGCCTTGGTAAATAGAGTTGCTTTTTGAATGGACTATTTTCATGCGATTCGGCCAACTCGAATAATCTCAAATTTAACAGAGATAAGAAAAACTAGCGTGTACAAATGCCAACACAGACTGACCATCTTGTATTTATATTGAACCTTATAACAATCCACATAAAGTTCACGGATGGTCAGTTGCCTGTGTTGGCGATGGTAATACGACGACCTTTGGTGAAAACACCGCAGATCCGATTACTGTTTTTGCGAGTAGGTTTATTTATATTCACGTCAAAGTTTCAAACGTCAAACGTGACTAGCTTTTTAAACTTATTGAAAGTCCTTTTCTCCTTTTTATCTCAAGCCATAACATTACCTTCACTTGACTAACTTGGGTCTACCTCCTAATCTTAATATTTCCTAATCTATCTCTTTATCTTGGATTATATTAAGTTTCTGTCAAAAAGGACCATGAACAACTTTGTATGGAGCCTGGTCCATTCAAAGCGACCGTGCTCGTAAGGAACTTATAATAATAATAAACCAAATTATATTTGCATGTCCTTGTGACCAAACATGTAGCTCTACTGTATTTCTTATTGAACCACCTATTTGTACCATGTTTAAGCGAATAAATGACTGATTACTGATTACCACCTTCGTCTTAAATCCATACTTATCGACCGTGTATCCACCTAATCGTGCACCACCCGCTGATCGCCCTTTGCTAGTAATGGTCAGATTTGACAACTACAATGACCCAACCATAATGGGATCAGTGCCTATCGCCGCTGTCACGAGAACTTGGCGTTCCAAGGAGCTCACGTGTTCTAGAAGTCAGTTTCCGCTTGTATTAGCATGGCCAGTCACCATTCATAAGTCGCAGGGCTTGACGTTACCAAGGGTAGTGGTTGACCTTGGGTCTAGAGAACTTGCTGTGGGTTGCTCATATGTTGCAGTTTCACCGGTTGAAAGACTGACAGACTTAGTTCTGGAACCCTTTAATTTTGATCGTTTAACCAGAGTTAGGGCCATGAAACTTCTTTTTCTACGAATTGAAGAGGAAAAGAGACTAAGCGGAACAAACCAATCGAGACTATTGACCGAAGCCAGGCCTTTCCAGCTTGGCCCAAAATCTTCCGTAGATATGTTTGGATGTCCGAATGTCTGCAGTTCTCCACCGATTTTCGTTTAATTTTGTAAGCAGGTTCAATAATTTATAGGTACAATTTTTCTTTTTGTCACATCAATTTTCGTATTTTTTTCAAATGGCCACGAATTTTAAACATTATTATAACATTAATCGGACTTAATCGCGTTCAAAAAGGTGTTATTTAATTACCTCGACATTTCGACGTTTTTTTTATAGTGGCCACGATTTCTATTCAACCCCCATGGGTTAAAAAGGTATAAAATTACTAAATTCAACCGTTTTGAAAGAAACCCGCGAGGTCTACAGCTCACAGAGCCACTAGTAAAAGCGAAAGTGTACCTGTCTGTTACCTCTATGAAATTTGGTATGAAGTTTGAATCCCGGGATAAGGCAAAGGATAGCTTTTATCTCGAAAATCATCTCCTGGGTCTTTATAACTTTGCTCCCTTGAGTGAGGCATAAGACATAATCTACTATTTGAACCTTTCCGGCACAGTTTACGCGTAATGGTAAAGCTGCAAACGCACAGAGAACGGCGCGGCGCGGTACGGTGCGGAGGCGTGTTTGCGGTAAAGCGAATGCGGTCCAGAGGACGTCGCAACAAAATCGCGCGGGATAGCTGCGCGGAGGCGGCGTGTTTGACATATCAAGCGGTAATCGACAGTTGACAGATTCGTCATCATCATTCATTTAAGAGTTTTCCTCTTGTCGGTGGAGTATTTTCCATTTCTCTCTTTCGTACGCCAGCCCTTTGATTTGCTGATACGACACGACACCAGCTTTTTCCTTTATTTGACAGATTCGGAAAGATCAAAAATGTTATCCTCAGAGTCAGATATCGATGACGAGATTTTGCCTTTACTTGCATTATGGCAAAACAAAAAGAAGAAATCTAAACGGACGTGGGTCCATGAAATAAATAAAAAAGAGAAATATTCGGACAGTCCCATCATTTATGTCAACAGCTGACTTCTTATGAAGATCATTTTTACGCTTATTTTCACATGACTAAAAACAGCTTTGAAGAATTACACATCTTAAAACCAACGATCACTAAGGAGGATACTAACTTTCACCTGGGAAATCAATTTTTAGTTGTAATCATTGTTAAAGTTAATAAAATCTAAACTGAAGTTGTAAAAAAACACAACTCTCGCGCCGCGCCGCGCCGCGCCGCCGCCGTCGGTGCGCGCCGGTGCATTGACAACTGTGTAATACAACTTCCCGCCACCGCGCCGCCTCCGCGCCGGGCTCGCCTGTCTGTGCACGCGTTTCGCCGCCTCCGCCACGCTTTTTTCCCGGCCGGTTTTCTGTGCGGACCATTTCATATTAGCTCGAACATTACAACCGGTACCGCCTCCGCGCCGCTCCGCCACCGCTATCAGTGCGTTTCGGCCTTTAGTGTTATCTGACCGGTGGCCGGAAGAGTTGCAAGGCGTTACGGCTGTTGAAAGTCAGGAACTAGCTAGGCCCAGGTTAGCCAACCGGCAGGGCGATTGCGTAACGTTTTGAACGAGCGTTGGCATACCAACTGGCTTTTAGACCTTCGAAAAACCGTTGATATGTCGATACAGGCCCCTTATCATGGTCGGTCTTATTATCACGCGATAAGTGACAAGGTCTATCGAACGGTGTCAGCCAGTGACGGACGCTCTATATTGTCACTTATCGCGTGATAAGGCCGACCATGCAACGGGGCCAGGTGTGTTGTACAGTCAGCATCATTTGTTAGTAGCAGCCAAAGTAGCCAAATATATCGTAACAGATCTTTACTCCCAGACGTGTTCCGATATATTTGGCTACTGTGGCTGTTACTGACTATATGGTGCTGACTGTACAACATGCTACAGGTTTTTAAAGGGTTGGCGTTTTTTAAACACTGGGGCGCAATGGTAAGGGAGGGTCCCGGCTTCTAGTATTTTTAAACTATTAAGTAAAAAATTAAAAAATACATGTTAAAAGGGGTGGGTCGTGAAATATGTTTCCATGCTAGGGGCTAAACACTGGTTACGGCAACCGCTTATTACCACCCGTACGCTTGTTTGCCACCGTGGTATATAAATAAATGAGTATTAGCTTCCGCCCGTGAATAAAAAAAATGTTCGTCTGCGTGGACCCGGAATAAAAAGCTATCCCATATTTGAATCCAGGCTATGAAGTATCTTCGTGCAAATTTTCATCAAAATCGTTTGAGCCGTGATTGAGTAAGTAACATCCAAACATCCAAGCTTTGGCATTTAAAATATTAGTAGGAAATAGGATTCCAAAAAGTGTAACATAAAAGGTTGACTAACCTAAGTGTGCCTTTGTAATGCGGAAGCGGTCAATAAGGTCTTGTCACAGAAATAAGTACAAATTGTATTGTGTCTGTCACACTAACACACAGCCAACCACTCAGGAGGTCAAAGGCCCTTCCATAGTGCACGCCACAGTTCACATTTAGCAGAACAGTACTCTACTCTCATGATATTTAACCATTAATTTGAAACCCATAATTTAACAAGAAAAAACAAATGCGAGTCTGACTCGCCCACCGAGGGTTCCGTACTTAATTACAAATGAGATCCAGATTTTTCCCTGTACTTGTTGTATAACGATATTAGTAGTTACAGTAGTACCGCAAATATGAGTTACAATGTATATAATGTGCGTGCGCAGAAAGCATTCTTTGAAAACATTTTAACCAATCGTAAGGCAGCGCGTTTGCGCGGGTAAAATCGTCATTGGCCAAAATTTTGCGTGCGGCGCCGGCCATTTTATCTGGCGCCATCAGCGGGAATGCATGAGTTCACCTGTGCAGATTGTACCTTACGTATAGTGCAACAAGTTCTTTATTGCAATGGTCTTACGTTCGATTTTATTCGGTACTTGTCAAGTTGTCAGCACTCGTCGGAGATTTGTATGTAACTTGTATTTGTGGTACTACTATATTTGCGTAATATTTCTCTCATTTGTAATCAAAATTCGGAATGAGCATCAGTCACCAAGGTAGACGTTGTTGTTTTTGAAAAAACAAACCTTAAAAGGTTGGGAATGCAGAAAGTAATTCAAGTTTTAAAAAAAACCATTGAAGACATTAACATTTTTGCGTTTATATAAAACTAAATGTTTCCCCTTCCAAGGCGGGTGGAAATAATGTGACAAACGACTCGACAACTTCTTTCAAATCATTATAGAAGGAAATTTATAAGGAAAAAGAGGCGGGTAATACCATATCGCAGTTTTTGGAAAAGCTTGTGTCCCGGCGTATCAAGAAATCGAAAAAAAAATCTGCAGATTTTTTATGACGTGAAATATCGCAACATGTACCTACGGATGAATTGGAAGGACTTCCTTAAATTTTAAAGCCCACCTTATTGAAGCTTCAAACACTGCTAGCTATCAATCTACTGTGACAATGCTTTCGTTCCGTATTAGCTAGAGATGGGAAAGGGATCATCGTATGATCGATTGATCGTAGCGTCTATCGATATGTAAAAGCGACGTTACGCACAATGGTTCAATTATTTTAAGAATATCGGCAAATATACAGGGTGTTTTTAACCGTCTTAGAGCCGAAAACCATTAAAGAACTTAAAAAAAGGTTTTTTATGTTTTTTTAAGTATTAATATAGTTTTTTGTATTAATATTAATTTTAATCATCCAGCTGAGTGACTGCAGTGACCGCTAGCGCCATCTTTTGTGGATAGGTACGAACTCTATCCGGGTGAAGCACCGCGCGCCATACAGGATTTTTCTAACGTGATTACCTTTTATTACTAAAAGCTTAACATTTTTTTTTCACTAATGATTAGTAGGTTTCGGATACTTTGAGCTCGGCTCTAAGACGGTTCAAAAAACGCGTTGTCTGTATCATGTAAACAAACACCTGCTTTCTTATTTTATATGACATCACCATCAGCTGCCGTGGCTCCGCCTTCGTTTTACGGAAACTGCAAGCGCAGCCACGGGATAAAAGATCGTGTGTCCATCCTGAAGATCCATTTATGTAGGTACGCTTGATGTTTTTTTTTAATAAATCTAATTATTTTTAATGGATGAGTGAGTAGGTTATAAGACTGCCCTCATGTCGTAATGTCAGAATAAAATCATAGTTCACAGACTTTGCATATAATTATTATCTGTATCCCGAATTAGTATCACGTATTACAAGTGATACAGCAAAATCAAAAAGAAGAAAAGTTTATCGTAGATTGCGAATGAAGGTTATCGGTATTGGCCCAAAGTTCCGGGTTTTAAGTTTGATATACAGAAATAATCCTCAATGTGATATAATTATATTAACCGTTCAATAAATCATATCTTTTGCAAGAGACGGACTTAGACAATGATAAAAATGGTGAGTCAGCAGAGCATTAACAGGACTTAACAGTTGAGTCTCATTCCCTTATTCCTAAAGGTCCACCAAATCTGTCTAGACTGGCAACTGTAAAAATATGAGTGCAATCAACTTACTCATAAATATGTCCCAGAAAGTAAATTGATTGCACCCATATTTTTACACTTCACTGTACAAAACACATTTAGTTAACAAACATCTGTTAAATTATACGCTTACTAGAGCTAGACCCCCACCACAAACGAAAAATGACAATATAATTATGAACTGTTACAGGAAATAGAATACTGTTTTGAAAAATAAAATTGAAGAGATTTTGTTTTGAAATTGAACGAATCACATCAAATGAAACTCTCAATTAAGTTTGATATAAAGTCCATTGAAGATGAGGATACCTTTTAAAGATTTTACGTCACACTTGTCCATAATGCCTATGGGAAAACTCGCATTGTGGCCAGGTGAAGACGTAAAATTTTGTACTCAACACGGGCGGTTATTCGTAAAGCCCCAGAGTACATATTTATGGCCCTCACCTTCGGTTCGGGCCACAAAAACCTGCGATCTGGGGCATTCACGAATTCACCGCCCTAGTTACGTAATGTAATATTGATTTTTTTTCTTTGTATTCAATATTCAGTACTTATTTTAAGTAGGTTAAGAACTTTTTTGGCTAAAAAATGACTTCCTGTTGAGTTTGTTTCGGCGTTTCCTCTTAACAGTGGTCTACTTTTTCAGAATTGCTGGTATAATTTTAACTTTTAAAAGTGCCATTACGACCTACTTGCAGAATAAAATTCATTTATTTCATTTAAAGGTTGTTTGGGCGGCTAGAGATTAAAGCGGTGAGATGTACGGAACATAATGTTTGAAGTCCTGAACAAGTGATTTATTTGTATCGATATAACTGGCGTCACATCACTAGTGATCCCGAGTTATGAAACGACTCTTACTTTCTGCGTTACCTAATACGACGCGCCTGAGTCTCGCTCCCGCACAGCTTCTTTTGCGTGTTTAGTCCCGTCTATTAGGCCGTATGTAACCCTCGAAATTTTGTCTCGCTCGCTCACTAATGCTAGGTCGATATGCTGTGCTCTTCGCTCGCCGACGGAAAACCTGGCGACTTTTGAATGAATAAGCGATCTTTTTAGAAAGAAACTCAGAAATGGTCAAGTTTTGAGATATTGAACTTTGAAATCAAAATTTAGGGAGATTTATCTTTTCTTGGTTGTTATATTAGATGCTCATTTAAGAGCCTTTAGTCTTCAAAAACCAACATTCTACATTATTACTCGCCTTAATATCCGAAGTCAAATGACAATCCATTTTTAACTTTGGAGTAAGTAGATCCTGATATCGGAACGTTTCGGTTTTCGAATCATGTTGGTTGTTGTTCAAGCCAAGACAACAAAAACCCGATTAGCACAATTACGTCGAGGTATACTCATGAGTGATGTTTTTGTTGCAGATCAAACGAAATACATAGCGTGCAGACTTGCCAATTAAGTTTTTTCTTAATGTAATTTAACCATTATGATCATGGGGGCATGGACTTTCGAGCGCTGGACTCTTTCACCCGAATTCGGTCAAAAACGATGAAATGCTGTTATGAAATAGCGATAGAAAATACTAATGTTATTTGAAAATTTTATTATATCGGTAGAAAGTAAGTGCCTACAATTTTGTTTTGACACTACAATAGTATTAACACGGATTAAATTTTCGAGCGCTCGAAAGACAAAAATCGGTCCCATGTTATTAATTGCTATGGAAAAGGCTCGATAACGCACACATCTTGTCATTAAGGGTGGGTTGCGCATGCGCAAAACCTTCTGAAATCGTAAGCCGTGTTCGTTATTATCGGAATATATGGAAAGTGAGGCGATGGATGATAGGCAATCCTCCGTGTACGCATAATATATTTTTGTATGTGCAATGTTATCCTAAAGGTGATACCATTTGTTAGTTGTAAGTTGTTTCACTGTACATAGTTAAGTATTCTGGTTTCTCGGCGTATTGGTTCGCTGTAAGGTCGTGGAAACTAATTAAATAATAAATAAATAAATAAATTTATTGCAAAATTGAGAACCGAAACGACACTGCGAAATTTGAAAAAGACTCCCATGAAAACTCTTTTAGTTTAGGTTTAGAAAGAGAAAATGAAAATTTGAACTGTGTTAGCCCCTACTTTAAGAAATGATTACTTAAGTATGTTATCAGTTTTTGAATAAGTACTAACAAGCAAGCATTTTGCAAAATACGCAGGTACACAAATCCCGTAAAAACATTTTGAGAAAAGCTTTTTTTGCATTGCAAACTACTTTTTTGCACAGTAGTCAACTGTCCGGCGTTCTATCCAGCATTGACACGAAAGCTTTTTATATGTGGTTCCTATGGCCATCATCAGGGCTCAGCCACGACTGCGGGCGGCAGCGGCAGCGATCCTCCGAAACTACTCTTCCGATTATAAAAAATCTTTCACTAGCCTTCAACCTTCAACCTACACTATTGTTGTGTTATACATATGTCTAAGTATACATAAGACTATATTTTAACCTGTGGCTGTGCCTGGGTTCTTTAGACAGAACCATGCGGGCATCTTTACCCTATTCCATATAAGATTAGAAATGGCGTGCCGGGCGTGCGTTAATCTTCATGCGAGTTTACGGAAAACCATTTTGGCACGCTATGAATGGCTTATTGTTGTTTGAAAAGCACTTATGTGGTTCGACGACCATACAAAACGTCTTTTGACAATCGCAGGCTAACGGCGAGATATTTTAAGAAATTTATGTAACAATCTTTCATAAATTGGCTTTCTATTTGCGTGAAAAACCCCATTTCCCTGAATAAACTTTTATAAACTAGAATAATCCATACTAATATTATAAATGGGAAAGTGACATACGTGTTTGTTTGTTTGTCCGTCTTTCACGGCAAAACGGAGCGACGAACCGACGTGATTATTTAAGTGGAGATAGTTGAAGGGATGGAGAGTGACATAGGATAGTTTTTATCCCCGAAATCATCCCCTAAGGGGGTGAAATGGGGGGGTAAAATATTGTATGGAGCTGCAATATAAAAGAGTTCCACGCGGACGGAGTCGCGGGCAGAAGCTAGTCTAAGAATAATCGTTTTCGCAAAGTATCACATGACAAACTTATTTCGCAAATTATGCAGCTTCGTAGGCACTAGGCTACACCGGTTCAGAATAATAAAAAATACAACATTTACCTTTGAAATCCTATAGATGAACTTGGACGTATTGGTCCGTTAAAAATCTAATGTTATATGGAATGAAGGAAAGAAAGAAAATATGTGTATACTAAATAATAACCCAGCAAAGACCCAGGCTATCATCATTGGTAGTGCTAAGATGATTTCTGAAGTTGACTATGCTAATCTCCCACCGATTTTGTTTGATGGCGTTTCGAACCCGTACTCTCTGCAAGTTAAGAACCTTGGCGTTATCTTGGACCGCACTCTTTCGTGGGTGCCACAGATGAATGAGGTTAGCAGGAAGATGTTTGCAGCTGTGGGTTCTTTGAGAAGGCTTCGTATATTAGGAGAACAATATTTCTTTGCTATTCCGCTAAAAAACGTGCTGGTCTATTAGTGAAGATAAGATGCAACTATTTGCGTAAAAACATGCAAAAAATTACAGCAAACCACCACCAATAATGACAAAAACCTCGACACGTGTTTCGCCTCTCTACGAGGCATCATCAGGAGATGCTGGCAGGAGATGTTGCTTGCGCCACGTCCACTGAGCAAATGACCCGCCCGGAGCCATCCGCCATATTTATATTCTGTCCCCCCATACTACCGTTCATGCGTGAAAGAGATGGAAGAACACGTAACAACGGTGATGACGCAACATTCAATTGTCATCACCGTTGTTACGTGTTCTTCCATCTCTTTCACGCATGAACGGTAGTATGGGGGGACAGAATATAAATATGGCGGATGGCTCCGGGCGGGTCATTTGCTCAGTGGACGTGGCGCAAGCAACATCTCCTGCCAGCATCTCCTGATGATGCCTCGTAGAGAGGCGAAACACGTGTCGAGGTTTTTGTCATTATTGGTGGTGGTTTGCTGTAATTTTTTGCATGTTTTTACGCAAATAGTTGCATCTTATCTTCACTAATAGACCAGCACGTTTTTTAGCGGAATAGCAAAGAAATATTGTTCTCCTAATATATCATGGACTTCCGCAAAGTAACGCCTGATTCAATAAATTAAAGGCTTCGTAATTTCCTTCCCATTGCTTCCAAAGTTGCGCTTGCTCAATCGCTTCTCTTCCCTATTTTGGATTATGCTGACGTGTCCTATATTGATCTCTCTGAGGAGCAACTTAACAAGCTTGAGCGTATTCAAAACTTATGTATCAGGTTCATATTTGGGTTACGCAAATATGACCACGTATCCAGTTTCCGTTCGCAACTCAAGTGGCTTCCTATCCGATACAGACGTAACTCTCACATTCTCGCCCACCTTTATGGAATTCTTTTTAACCCTGCAACCCCCCGCTACCTAAAGGAACGCTTTAAATTTCTTTCTTCTGCAAGGTGTGCTCAGATGTTGCTTCTGAGGGTTCCTCAATCAAACTCTAAATTTTACAACAATTCTTTTACTTTTCGAGCTGTTCGATTGTGGAATTCTTTGCCTATTGAGATTAAACGTGCTAAGTCTCTTCCCATTTTTAAAACTCGACTTAAGGATTACTATTTATCTCTTCCGTAACTAGTCATTCCTACTTGGTGTGTGCTGTTTGTTTTCGGCTGTAAGTGATACTGTTTCTATGACATTTAGTTATTGTATGTGTATGTAGGTTTATATATATATGTATTTATGTGAGTGTATAGTCTTTCTTATAGTTAAGTTGTTCTTATTTTCTGTTTTCACCTACTCAAATCTTATCTTTTCTTGCATCGTCTCCACCACCCAAAGGTTGTCTGGAAGAGATCGCTTTTTAGCGATAAGACCGCCTGTTGTCTACCATTGTTTATGTTTAACTTACCTCTTTTTTATTTTTTTACTATGTCTGGTGAGCAATAAAGAATATTTGTATTGTATTGTATTGTATTGTATTGTAATATATAAGAAATATAATAAATAACAACTTACAGACACATATTCATAACAGAATGAATGGGGTACACAGTAGCCAATAAAAATGATGCGCTTGGTGAGCGTTGAGAATAACAACTCGATAACTGGTACAGGTCGACACACGCAAAAAGAGCCCTGGCGGCCATATAAAATGTATGGCCGCCAGGGCTCTTTTTACATGTGTCGACCTGTAACAGACGCGATAAAAAAAGAACAATAGTTCTCCGACTGAATGAGATTGCGTCAATGAATGCTTCCGATAACCAGTTAACTTTGTTACTCGTAACTTGTTCCGTAGTTTAATGTTTCTATTAGGGATAATGACGCCAGAAAACGAAACATTTTTGGACGTTTTCAAATAGTATTTTATGCAACTGTTGTATAAGTAGGGTCTTAAAACGCGAGTGTCGTGAGTTGCGATGCGAGCCTTGGCGAGCATCGCAATTAAAGACGCCACGAGCGTTTTAACACCAAGTTATACACCGTTGCATACAATATTTTTTCTACGACTATTTTAAATAAATAGCATAATTTGACTTTTCAGGCAGTAAGTTTTCCGTTAGTTCTATTACTACTACTCACGCAATTTCATCAGCGGTGCAGTTATTTTCTTCTTCGTCCATTTTAAAAGGAACGTACACATTTTTCTTCACTTCACAAACACGAATCAAATCTTAAGAAGTTATTAATAACGAATAGTTATCATATTTGACATATTTCGTCTTTTAATTTTGAACTGGAACTTTGGTGGGAAATTGGAAACATGACACATTGACACCCCTTGTTTATGGTCTGTTTTGTTCTTAATTCAACTTGCCAGTACTTTCATATTAAGACCAAGGTTTTTCTTAAGTTGGCAGCAATGCCTTTAGTACAATAATTTATTTGAAGTAAATACATTCAGTGGTTTGTTAAGTTGGTAGTACCTAATGTATTTTATGTTTCGGCATGGCCCTCTAGATTAGTCGCGTCGCGGCCTACTCGATCGTGTCTAGTAGGCCGGGGCACAATGTAGCACTACCCACGTTTAGAAGCGTATGGCTGCTAAGCGTATCGTTTTGGCGACAAAACAGCACGGTTGTGCCGTACTGTTATGGGGAATAGAGTATAGACTTTTCTGCAGACTTATTTTGTATGTCTTTATATATTAGTGTTCGGGACTATGTAAATGACAGATAAAAGTACAGGAGTAGAAAAATTATTAAAAATACAGGTTGTCCAATAACCGTAGTCTTGTGACCTAAGATTTTTTTACGATGCCATTCGAACCAGTTTTGACGGAAACTTATTATCGTATTGTTAAAGAGTAAACGCAAACTTCCTGCTTGGAGTGAGCCGGTGCAGCCTCGAATCGTCCTCGTGCCTTCAAATGGTATTTCGGGCCTTGTTTTTTTTATGTTATAGGAGGCATACGAGCAGAAGGATCACCTGATGATAAGCGATTACCGCCGCCCATGGACACCTGCAACACCAGAGGTGTTGTGAGTGCGTTGCCGGCCTTTAAAGTATGTTGATATGTTGTTGTTATAAACCTCTCATTGTACATCACGTCACCCTTTCTACTCGTACGTCTACAGGTTCAATCACATTAACAATGTTGATTATTGGTTTTGTTATGTTGTTTTTAACCGCCGCGGGGTGTTTCAACTTTGACGTGTCTCTGTATCTGTGTGTCCGTCGGTGGCATCATAGCTCCTACACGAATGGACCGATTGTAATGCGGTTTCTTTGTCCGAAATCTGACGTGATCCAAATGGTCCTTTGTTGCATTTTAACGAAATCGGTTCAGCCGGTTTTGAGATATTGAAATTTGAAAGAAAAGTGACGGCGTTTTGTGTCGTTTTTCTTTAGTCATGTTATTGACAGTCTTCTCGCTTCCGGTGGACATGTATATTAAAAAATGATTTTTACGGGGTAGCATGGCTATCACAAGACTGCCCGCTAGCTGTGTCGCGGCGAGATAGTATATCCATCTCTATCTAATTAGAACGCTTAGACATCACATGTTTGGATCCATGATATAATTAAACAAGGTAAGTCATTCCGGAAAATGTATCTTGCTTACGTCACACAAATGTTGCCAATGTGCAAGATTGGCACACAAAGTTTGCCATTGCCTGACATATTATCTTCCATATCAACAAGGAGGTTAATTTGCTGTAAAATTTAAGCTAGTTAAAAAAAAGCATGTTTTTTTTTTCAGAAAACTGGTTCCATATTTTGTTAGTAGCAAATGCCTTTGACTGAAAATGATAGAGAGACATTGGTTTCATCCATACTGAAGTAGCTAATTTAGCATCCTCTTTTATGAATCACCTGGCAAGTGAAAGCGCGTAACGTAAGGGCCTGTTTACACATTGAGTAGGGCGAGTCGATCCAAACAAAAGCTACCGCTCGCAGCAAATGTATGAACTCGCAATAATCACTAATCAAAGTGTAAACAGCACATAAGTGAAGTAATGCAATTTACTTTCATACAGTCGCTACTGGCAACACAGTGACAGGCAAGATACGCTGACGTCAGGAGCTGTCACGGGAATGACTTACCTTGTTTAATTCTACTATGGATGGATGGTGGTGGTGATTTTACCTCTCGCCATAATGCTGCCAGCT
This sequence comes from Epinotia demarniana, assembly GCA_945867215.1. Classification (NCBI taxonomy): domain Eukaryota; kingdom Metazoa; phylum Arthropoda; class Insecta; order Lepidoptera; family Tortricidae; genus Epinotia; species Epinotia demarniana. The sequence goes on from OX244281.1 coordinate 1,701,501, forward strand.
AGGTGGTCAATAATAATGAGGGTTTTATCGACCAACTAAGCTTCTGCCCGTGACTCCGTCCGCGTGTAACTTGTTTATATAGTTACATACAAACTTTAATCCCCGTTTCGCCCCCTTTGGAGATGATTTCCGAGATAAAAACTGTCCTATGTCCTTCCCCGGGACTCAAACTATCTTCATACAAAATTTCATATAAATCGGTTCTGCCGTTTAAGCGTGAAGAGGTAACAGACAGACAGACATGCAGACACACAATTATAATATTAGTAAGTTTTTTTATCGAGTGTATATTTAAAACATCATTTCCAGTAGCGATGAAAGTGCTACCATCGAGGCCACACGTAAATCAAAGTGCTTGCGATGTCTGTTATTAAATCGTGATGACGTCACAGAGTGCGCGGGCGCACGCTTCCTATACTTAACTCGAGTACCTACTTCCAGTTTTTGTACTTACTACGCCAGGAAATAAACGGTTTTGAAAAACATTATAATAATAATAATAAATGCGAAAGTGTCTCTCTGTCTGTCTATTACCTCTTCATGCTTAAACCGCTGAACCGATTTAGATGTTTTTTTTATACATATAATTTGAAGACTTAGAATAGCTTTTATCCCGGAAATAGTCCTCTACGGCGGTGAAATGGGGGATGAATCTTTGTCCATACAAAGACGCTACGGTATGAACGAGTTCCACGCGGAGGGAGTCGCGGGCAGAGCTAGTATGCTATATTTTTAACTTAACAGCGTAATATGTAGGTGGAGCTGAGCCGCGCGGGTACAGTCCGCGTCATATAGTTAGCAGCAGCCAAGATGGCCAAATATTGCGGTACACGTCCTTATTACTCTAAGAATAAGGGTGTGTTACTAAATATTTGACTACTCTGGGCTACTCACTATATGAGGCCGACTGTACCTACTACCTAGTAGGTTACAATTAGAACTATGGACAATACATTCATATTATTATAGCCTGCTAAACAACGATTTAGCGATGTGAAACAACGGGTGGTGAGAAAAAGCACCTGCGGCCCCATTGTTGCGCCTATTGGACACGATCGATGTCAGTATCACTACCCTATGGATTCCTAGGGCGCGATTCCACATGTAATAATATCAGGTGGTGATATAGCGAAATATGGTATAATGTTATGTATGTATGTAAATACTGTATTGTACACAAGACATTAATAAAAATAGAGACAAAATAGGTTAAGTAGGTGAACGATTTTTTGAAATCGGATAGCCGGTGTGCAGAATAAATATCGCTTTGACGACCGCTTTAGCCTAATTGGTAGTGACCCTGCCTACGAAGCAAGAGGTCCTGGGTTCGAATCCCGGTAAGGGCATTTATTTGTGTGACGAGCATGAATATTTGTTCCTGAGTCATGGATGTTTTCTATGTATTTAAGTATTTATTTATAAATATATAAGTATGTTTATCTTCGTCTAGTACCCATAGTACAACCTTTGCTTAGTTTGGGACTAGGTCGATTTGTGTAAAATTGTCAAAAGTCAAAAAATCACGTTGTGATTATGATGATGTTGTTGTTAATTAGTTTTATAGCTCCTGGTTCTTCTGAAAATATATAAATAACAATTTAACCATGTTAAATAATTAATTGTTGTTTTATTACCTACGTTACCTTACTGGCTTATTACTTAAAACGTGTTAAATGACGACAATAACCTGAACTATGCCCTTCATTGCTGTAAGTCTAGAGTCTTCCATTCGCACACAATAACAACCTCTGAGACAACTCCGCGACTTTTAAGGTAAATGTATTGTACGAAATAGTACATTTTACAACTAGTGTGAAAAGAATGTCTTTTTACCACTAGTACCGAGGTATCTTGCCACGAGCTGAAAGCGAGTGGCAAGACTCGGTACGAGTGGTAAAAGACATTTCACACATGTTGTAAACGACGTTTTTTAATACAATTGCGAAAAATAATAAATTAATATATCATTGCGATAAAATATGCTTGCCTACTGCCCGCTAGCGCGGTCAAACAGGTCGCGCCCCGCCAGCAACCCGCCGCGCACAGGCCGCGCACCCGCGACGGTCGCGCCGCGCGACACCCACTTACTGCGTTTCGAAAGTATAGTTTGGAACTAAAAAGTAAAAAGCACTAGTTCGAGAAATTGAGCTTCTCGTACGCTACGCAGCCACAAAAAGTACCACTTTTTGAGCAACTGTATTAAAAAATACTTATCGAATGTAATGGTCATATTTTGTTTTGTTTTCATTAACTTTGTGACATTCAGTGTCTTGTTATATAGGTCCTTAATCTGCAAATTTTAAATTAATATTGTGTTAGATTATTATTCTTTTATAATAAGTAAATAAAATATTGTAAATTACCGTTTGACATGTAAAAGTACCCTTGTGCCCTGTTTGCAGAATACATAATTTGTATTTTGTATTTTTACTGAAATTATTGCACTTGAGCAGAGTAGTCAGGCAGGGGGCCTACCGCGAAACGAAAACGTGTATCTCTCTCTGTCGCACTTTAATTATTTCATATTTATTACGCATAATATGTTCAAAATTCAAATTGGGGTACCTACAGTTGGAGGTTGCAAGTACGTGTTCTGAAGGGCAAGGTTAATAGGTTACATGGTTCACTGCAAGAGCTCAGGCAAAAAATACATTTATTCACCGATTATTAATAACTATAGTCCGTGTGGTCTGCGTATTACAGAGTTCTCTGCGAGCGAAGTCGCGGCATAAAATATACGTATATTTATACATACATAGATTCACGCCTTTATTCCCAAAAGGCGGTACCCAGGCAGAGCACATGAAACATATTCCAGTGCCTTTTAGCATAAGCATAGGATACAACAACTTGGAAAAGTTGAAATACCCCCGACATTTTCATTTCAAAGTCCAATATCTCAAAAACGGCAGAACAGATTTTGATGAAACATGGCTAAGACCACTAGGGGTAAAATTATCTATGACACTAAAAAAACGGCATTAAATCGGTCCATCCGTTTGGCAGCTAATACCCCAGGCAGATACACAGACAGACCCGTTAAACTTGTACCACCCCTCTTTTTTCGTCGGGGGTTAAAATATAGTCTAAGTACGTGTGTCGCAGGGAAATGGCCGAAGTATAGAGATTTGAACTAATCTCAAACGGATATGAATATGACCAAATCATCACACAGGATGTTAAAATGGCGAATCCATTTTATCATTTGCCTCAAAAATCAATCATTTGGTCAAATCCCCGAATCTGTTTAGTGAAATGACGACTTCAGCCAAAAAAGACAAGTAGTTTTTAGGGTTCCGTACCCAAAGGGTAAAACGGGACCCTATTACTAAAAGTCCGTCTGTCAGTCTGTCCGTCTGTCACCAGGTATCTCATGGACCGTGATGGTGAGAGAGTTGAATTTTTCACAAATGATGTATTTCTGTTGCCGTTATAACAACAAATACTAAAAAACAGAATACAATCAATACTAAGGGGGCTCCAATACAACAAACGTGATTTTTTCCGTTTTAACAGATAATGGTACGAAACCCTTCGTGCGCGAGTCTGACTCGCACTTGCCCGGTTTTTTGTTATTTAATTTCACCAGATTTGTTTAGTGATTTGATAAAATCCCGGTAACACGTGAGTGAGTGACACGAACTCGCCAAGACAACTCGTTTTGTTATTTGTTTAAATCTCCGATTTGGCCATTTCCCTGCGAAATATATGTTTATCCCAAAGATCCAATCACGACCATTCTATACATTGGTGATAGATTTTTCGAAATCGGATGACTGGATTCGGAGATTACCCTCTACTTACAAACTTACAACCTCACAAACTGTATCTCTAAGCTCGTTATTATATGTATATTAGCATAGGTAGATAACAGAAACCAAGAAAAACCATCGCATGTATAATATTTAAAATGATCTTTGACTTCTATTGTCTGGGATGACACTATGAGAGACAATGATGACGGATTTGCACGAATATTATATACTAGCTTCTGCCCGCGACTCCGTCCGCGTGGAACTCGTTTATATCGCAGCTCCATACAACCTTTCACCCCCCCCCCCATTTCACCCCCTTAGGGGATGATTTTGGGGATAAAAACTATCCTATGTCCTTCCCCGGGACTCAAACTATCTGTATACCAAATGTTACCTAAATCGGTTCAGCGGTTAGAGGTAACAGTCAGACAGACAGACACACTTTCGCATTTATAATATTAGTATGGATATGGATTAGCACATAAAACATGTATGCCTAAATAAACTGACCTTAGTTCATTGGTTTTTCTACAAGGCGAGGCGTTTAAAGACCGTCGCATGACCGTCGCTCTTGCATGGTGCTTTCAGGGAAAAATCCCTGCGTCATCGGTCGGATCTATTACGAATCTATTCATTCAAGTAGTAACTACATAGTAATGTAGTAGGCTACCAGAAGAAGAAAAATGAAACTTATTTATTCAGTCAGAAATATGTTGAAAATAGTCAATTGATACTGCAGTCAAATTTTGCACGAAGATAGCCTGGATTAAAATAAAGGATAGTTTTTATTCCGGGCTGCAAAAGAAGTCGCTGGCAGAAGCTAGTATGTCTATAAAAGATCTACAGAAGCTAGTAATTATATACTTATATATGCACCACATCATTCATTATCCAGTCCGAAGCTATTTTAATCGACCAGTCCATTAGTTCATCATTCATCACATTATTGTTTAATAACCTTTCCGTATCTAATATTTTCTCATGGGGAAAATGTAAGACAGAAATGAATATAATGTCTGTTTGGTTGTGCTTAGACTAGTTAAGACTCCTCATCTTACAAATATTGCGATCGCTTCCCTAACCCAATGTATACATACTTTCGGCTACCTAATCCCAAGAATAGGATCATCATATCAGCCGAAAGACGTCCACTGCTGGACATAGACCTCCCCCAAAGAGTGCCACAATGACCGGTCCTGCGCCACCCGCATCATCGAGCTGCAGTGCTATTTGTATATTATAATCTCTTCATTGACTTGGACTGAGAAAAATGCAATTTTAAAAGAAACAAGTACAATCTAAAGAATTGTATTATTATTCTCCGTCATGTCATTCACCCTAATGTACCTAGTCCAGAGCACCGCAAGCGCACACAAATTATAACTTTGCGGATAAAATTGTAGTAATGACAGCGAAGTGGAACGGTGTGATTACGGGACCAGGCTCTACAATGGAAATATAACGGAGACATAAATATATGACGCGCGTTTATCGCGTGACAAAACCTAGACTTAGTGGCTCTGTGACCTGAAAAACAAGCAGACGACTTTAAAAAAAGTGACTCGACAAATAAATTACTGTATAATTAACGAACTTGCTCAGAAAATTTCACGAGAATCGGTAATGCACATTTGGACAATGGACATAAAAACGATTTTCGGCCCTAGCTGAAGCATAGTTCTTTCGCTTTGCTACCTTGTTAGATAAAGTATTTGTTAATTTCAGACTAAGTAGTTATAATCTTTGTTAATCGTAAGTTACGTACGTTGATCTGATTGTGTAAGCAGTAAATCTTCGTATTATATGAACAAAACGGTATTGTAGATCATTTCACCGAAGTCATCTGATTGTTTATGAAGTTTGACAGTCTTCTGTTGAATGACAGTGGCCGGCGCCGTTCTACCGGTCTGTAGTGTAGGGTTTTGGCTGCAAAAAGCCCTAACAGTCAGAAAATGTCGGATGGTTCGTCACCTCCACCAATAAAGATCTACAGTAATTACGTCATTACCGTCTGTAGAATTACTAAAATATTTACCTAAGCACAGACACGATGAATATGTATATGTCACAAAGAAGTTTTTAGTACATATGGTGCTACTTTTCCGCACTAGTGCGGTAAAGAGCACTTTTTTGTGCATATGTCGAAACTTTAAAGAGCTATATGTACAGTAAAACGTTGTACGATACACGTGCGAATAGGTAATTCGCAACTCGTGTCGATTTAAAACACTCCCTTCGGTCGTGTTTTAATTTATCACCACTCGTTGCGAATTTCCTATTTTCGGCACTTGTATCGGAAATAACTATTATAGACCTGTGCTGCATTTATTTTTATTATTGTAAAATTGTATATGATTTTTATACTAATATTAAAAGCGAAAGTGTGTCTGTCTGTCTTAAACAAGAGAACCGATTAAGGTAAAATTTGGTATAGAGATAGTTTAAATCCCGCGAAAGGACATAGGATAGTTTTTATCCCGGAAGTCATCCCCTAAGGGGGTGAAATGGGAAATGAAAATTTGTATGGAGCTACGATATAGGTACAGGGTGCCTCGTGAGGAACCCGAATAATTTGGCCAGCGTATTCCTAAGGTCGTATGGAGTAAAAAATGTTATATGAACATAGGTCGAAATATGGTTTTTTTTTATGTTTTCATACATAATAAATAACTTCTTGTATGAAAACATAAAAAAAAACCATATTTCGACCTATGTTCATATAACATTTTTTACTCCATACGACCTTAGGAATACGCTGGCCAAATTATTCGGGTTCCTCACGAGCACCCTGTATTATACGAGTTCCACGCGGACGGAGTCGCGGGCAGAAGCTAGCATTTACTAAAATATTCATTGGTTACTAATCCTACAGTGGTCAAATACAATACATACAATACACAACTATTCTAATCTTCTTACCTGTTTTGAAGGCGTTTCGAACATTCTAGTACCTACTTATTTGCATCTGATTGTATTGCAGATTTTCTAAATCGGTAGTCTCTCGCCTTGATTTTTATAGACCAAAACACAGACATTTAACACCCACGGGAACAAAAGACAGAAAGCATTTTTAATCCGCTAAATTTGTCGATAGACTTGCGGGCAAAAGATGTAACCTTGAGGATACAAATCATGATTACGAAGTATCATTATCTCTGGCAGTCGTTCCGCTGCCGACGAGGTGTGCGCACGCGTTGATTTGACTCGGCAAATGTGATGGTGTTGTGAACTTGTGAACGTGTATATATACCTCGTATATTTGAGTGCCAGAGGTTTTTGGTGCCTGGATTCTAGCTGTATTACCTTCGGTGAGTGCCAGCGGTTTTAATGCAATTTGATTTTTTTCAAGATAAGAAGGCTAGGAATAGGATTTAATAGTTGTCTGTAATTCTCATTTTGATCTGGGATCTTGAAGTTGGTGGGACTGTAAATTTATTGCGCTTTTTATGGTTTTGATGACTTTGAAACGTTTGTTCTTTTTAATAGCTGTAATGTTTATGTTCGTCGACGTAAAATGTTTGGCTCAATCGTAAACTAGGTAGTATTCGTTATCTGCGTTTGGTAGTTGTTAAAATAATCGTGGGTATTAATCACGGAATATAGTTATTAATGTTAAAAACGCCAATTTGTTGAAAAACGTCGTTTTTTCTTAGAAAAATTGCGTTTGTATGTATACATTATCAGGAGAGATCTTCACTTATATCAATAAGTTTTTGAAATAAAAAACACATTTTACCAATAGCCAATGGGTAATTTAGTATTTTTTATAAAATAAATATTAGGGGACATTTTTACACAAATCTACCTAGTCCCAAACTAAGCAAATTGTACTATGGGTACTTACTATTAGGCGACAATATACATACTTGTATACATAATTATATACTAAAATACACATGCTTGATTTGAGAACAAATATTCGTGGTCATCACACAAATAAATACCCTTACCGGGATTCGAACCCGGGACTTTGTAGGCAGGGTCACTAGTTTACCAACTACGCTACAGAGGTCGTCACTTATAACGGTAAAAACCTCAGTTTAGTGGTATTTTATTAGTACCTAATTCACACACTAATGGATGGCTCGCAAGCATCTAGGCTTTCTTTCACTCGGCAAATATTAACTTTAAGTAAACGGTGTTTACACTGTACTGCCTACTTTCGTCGGCTGGTGAAAGTCAGTAGCTTTTTGATGATCGTTCTTTTATGTTTCCTCATTTACTTTACGGTAATTGACGTCAAGTTGAATACAGGCAATCATTAGCTCATCATCATTTTTCATACCTTTTACCAGCTTTTGTTTAACTTGTCCTATTTCGTTGGTTAGTGACGGACAAATCTTGGAACTGATTTTTCAAACCCATTAACCTCAACCGATTGAAGTGATGGAATACGCTTTTAGTTTCAATGACATACAATATTATGGTACCATCGAGCTGATCTGATGACGGAGACAGAAGGTGGTCATGGGAATTCAGTATTTAACCGACGTAATCCCGTTGAGTTTGGGTTCGTTAGAATCGTCTCAATGAGTCGTTGATGACGGTATACAGAAAAGGACAGTTGGCAATAAAGGCTTGTACCTAACATGAATATTTTGACTGATTGGCGCAGTTTTGGCGAAACTAAAGTGTCGAAGGCTTTTACCATTTATTAATCTCGTTATAAAATGAGGGTAATAACGTTTATTGCACGTCAATTTATTCGGCACGGCTATCTTCTTCTTTATTCAGATGAATGAAAGAGAAATCTAAATGGATTTCTAACACATATCAACAGGGTTTTATCGTTGACGTAAACTTCGTTGTTCTAGCACGTATCGACGATAAACGATAAATCAGCGATAAATGTATTGTGCTAGCGATGCAGAGTATCATTAACATTGGTCTTAGTTGTAAGATTGACGTGTTGATGGGGTTTTAAATGTGTTTTAATTTTGCGGTCTTTTTAACCGACTTCAAAAAAGGAGGTGGTTCTCAATTCGTTGGAATCTTTTTATGTGTGTTCCCCGATTACTTGAAAATACATGGACCGATTTAGATTTTTTTTTTGTTAGAACGGGTATCCTTCTCCGGTGGTTCCAAGGTCATCAGGTCAGGATCTGATGATGGGATCCCGAATTTGAAGTCGGTTAAAACTTTGTTTTAAAAGTAAATTATAAGACAAATACTTGATCAATTATCACGTATTTTTATTTATTAACGAGGACAAGGAACTATCTATAAATTGAGGTTGGGGGGTCGGGTTTAAGTAAACACTTGTTATGTGTATATGACAAGTTAAATAATATCAATATTATTGATTATGATGTGCTGGATTTGTACTTTCATTGTTTATCTATGTATTTGAAGATTAAAAAATAAGGTTTTAAATAATAAATGATTGGTAAGTGGAAAGATACGTAAGCTAGTATCATATATATAATTGTAAGAAATAAATCTGCAATGAGAAAATTTAATAAAGAATAATTTATTCTGCATTGTTCGTATTATTAATTTAATTTATTCATTCATTCACTTTCTTGTATTAGGTAAAGATAATTGTCTGTTTTATTTATAACCACTTTAGAATTCGTTTCGGTATTTTATAGTCACCCGACGATTTACTGTGTAAAAGATGAAATTGACTTACTGTCAAACCCTGTTCCATGGACTCCATGGTCTTCTCTTGAGACAACATATAACAGTAAATTGTGTAAACATGTTTATTGTATATATATGTATATAATTATATATAGTTAAAGTATGTGTAGGTATACTATTTATTTATTTTTATATGTACTTGCATGTATTATATTATATATATGTATTACATACGTATGTACACGTGTTAGTTTGTCTATCTTTCTGTTCCTGATCTCAACTCAATTGCTCAAAGGTTAACTGGAAGAGATCCCTTACAGGGATAAGTTCGTCTTTGTACCGATTAAACTTTTTTGTCCGTATTTTTACCTGTGTCTTGTGTACAATAAAGTATTTACATACATACATACATATAATACTAGTATATAATATAGACAATATAATACTATATAATTTCGAGCACCATAAGAACCAGTGCCTTGTGTGGTGTTTTTTCCATATTTGTTTTTAAATTTGAGAATGACCTAAGCAATTAGGTCATTCTTTTGTTTTTTTGATTGTTTTTTATTTTAATCTGCTCACATGAGAATTGGTTGAGAAATGCGACCTGTAGTGAACAGCCGGACAGACGCGGCACATACGAAATAATGTTTGCCCATGAAACAGAGAACTTCGTTCGCTTCGCTCGCTTAATTCTTATTCGTATGATTATTCCTGCAAAAAACCATATGCGCATGATTGCTGCTTGGCATCGTATTGACACCCCGCCCCCATCCCCGCGTTATGGCAATGGCACCCATTCTGTGGGGTCATTGTGCGGCGTACTTAGACTTCTATGGTTCTTTCGTGCACTGTCTACAGCTCACAGATCCACTATGAATAGCCTTACAATAATGTTTTTGGCCGACTACGGCAGAGCCGGAGGGAAGGAATATGTTTTTAGCACTTTGTTTTTAAATATTTACGTGTGTTCCGCCGTTGCGTTTAAAATACTGAACCGATTTTGATAAATGAGGTGTTAATCGCTTCGAAATTATGATCCAGGTGACATAGTCATAGGATCACAGATAACACTAAAACAGATTTCTGTAATGCGTCTTAACCAGTGAATTACTATGTACTTTTTTATTTTGAAAAAAAAAAACGCGTACGTTTTTTTCGCAGAGGTCTAACCAAACAACCTCCGTTGAGGTCGCGACGTAACCTAGTTCCAACCTCTACGGAATTTGTGTGTTTCAAGATCGAATTTGTTTACACACACATTCTAAAACCTTCGGCCATTCGAATGGTATTGACATACAGCACAATAAAAAAAAAAAACAACTGTACTTTCTTTCCTTCATCATCATCAGTGGTATTTTCCGTCTGTTAAAATTTATAACGTAATTGCTATATGGATGGTACTTACTTGCTACGGTAGCCTAGTGGTTCCGGCATGCGGCTGTCAAGCGGCGGTCGTGGGTTCGAATCCCGGTCCGTACCAATGAGTTTTTCGGAACTTATGTACGGAATATTTGAAGTGAAGGAAAACATCGTGAGGAAACCGGACTAATCCCAATAAGGTCTAGTTTTCCCTCTGGATTGGAAGGTCAGATGGCAGTCGCTTTCGTAAAACTAGTGCCTATGCCAAATCTTGGGATTAGGTGTCAAAGCGGACCCTGGACTCCTTAGGGGCACAACCGGGAATAACGCTAGGAGAATGAATTGCTATATTGATGGTAAACCGTCAAATCTTTACAATAAAGCGTAGCCAAATTACAAATTATATTTGAAATATAAGACTTGAAAGTTTGTAACAATGACAGACAGGCAACGGAACCATATAAGTACTGCGCGTGGTCCGACACGCACTTGGACGGTTTTTGATTTCACAACATGGAAAAAAAGACAGAAAGAAAACATTCATATGACACAACTCTAGCTTTTTTTTTTTTGTTGCTGCATGCTATTTTGTGGCTATTTGTATGCCTTGACAGGCAAGACACAGTGATACAATCCATAAACTGAACCACCGATGTACTATACCTATGTTGTACAAATAAAATAATTTGTATTTGTATTTTTCTCACATATAATTAGCGACCCGCCCTGGCTTTGCACGGGCACTATATTATAAATATAAACCTACCTCTTGAACCACTCTATCTATAAAAAAACGCATCAAAATCCATTGCGTAGTTTTAAAGATCTAAGCATACATAGGGACAGACAGCGGGAAGCGACTTTGTTTTATAATATGTAGTGATAGTGATACAAACATACATATATTAACGCCTATTTCACGGAGGGGTAGGCAGAGATCTCGGATTTCCATTTGCTACGATTTTCACAAACCTTTCTTGCTTCATTCACTTTCATGACATCATTACATTCTTGACCTGATAAGACCACCTTGGTCCTCTGCCTGTCCTTCCTTCCATGATGGTTTTAAAGAGGGTCGTGCAAAATTTTATATGTTACACAAATATAACCCAAGGATGCCTTTACCAAACAGGCAAAAATTTTGCAGTGCCATTTTTTTACGTATACTTTTTTTTTACGTCTCGGGCCGTTCTGTGACCTTCGTACTGTAACTTCAAAGCAATTTACTTTTTTACCATCTAAAACGATACTATGATAAATTAAACCTTATTATGAGGACATAAAGTCTACTATTTACTTTAAAGGCATGACATGTTTGTAAGTTCTATGAAATATATAATTGACATAATAGCTGACCGTCGCCCGCGCATCTATACTATATGTGAACAAGAGATCCACAACGCATGGTTAAGTATATATATATAAACTTGATATTACTATAGATAACTCCGTCGACAGTGTGCAAACTCCTCGTGTCGTCTTATGCAATCCAACCTCGGAACTTATACTATTAAAATAATTAAATTAAGAAGTTGACTCCATATTTGCCCACCTTTTGCCGGGTTTTTGGCAACTTTAGGTAAATATCTCACCGAATATCCGAACCCTTGTCTTACTTTCATGTATTCAAATATAACGACCACTTATGAAATATAATTTAATAGTTAATTTAAAACAGTTACGAAAACCATTCAGTCAAGGTTACCTCAAGGTTTAAGGTCTTTAGAATATCATTTTAAACATTAAAGCGAGGTTTGAAATAAATTAGTTTGAGTAGTGGTGATATGCTTTAAATTAGGTATTATTTATAAGTACCTAAGGATTTGTAGGATATTTATAAAATTTACAGAAAAGCATTTAGTAGACATGTGACGGGGTTCAACCATTTAATTAAAACTACGTAAACATAATAGTCCCACAAAAATATCATTTAGTATTTCCAAGCAGAATCTGATCTCTGTCTGAGGAGCTTAGGGTTTGATGAATAAATGTACGAATATGCAATTATATCAGTCACGATGTTCATGTCACACTGATAAGTCGTTTTATAGTGTGCATACAATGATAATCAAAATCATTGTTTAATAAGTCATATAGTTCCTCTTAAAAATTTTAAGGTTAGAAAAGGAAGGAAATGCCGCTTGGTTACATTGATTAGTGATTATGATTGGTGCGAGTCCATACAAAAGTTACTCGCACTACCAGCAAATGTATAGACTCGCACTAAACACAAATCATTGTGTAAACCGGCCCTTAATAACATCCTGTGTTGTAGGTGCATGCGTATGCGCAGCGAACGAAAAAATCCATAGAAGTAGCGTCGCAAAATGGCCCCACAGAATGGGTGCCATTGCCATTATGCGGGGATGGGGGCGGGGTGTCACACCGATGCCAGGCAGCCGTTTAGTCCGAACATGCGCATACCGGGTTTAGGCACGAGTTTGGGTACTGTAAGGAGCTCGCATTCTATGGTTTTTAAATCAAAATCAAATCATTTATTTCGAGTAACATAAGACTCATAATACTTGTTCGGGGCCTATTGCCAGGCGTTCTACACTAGTCATCTGTGGTATCATTACACGAAACGGTCGTTCAACAGACTCAGAGTACCTACAGTACAACAACGCGTTTCGTGCGATGCTACGGCTGCCGTGGCGGTGTAGTGCGTCTGGGATGTTCGCCGTGAACAGAGTGGATGACTTTTACGCAATTATACGTAAAAGACACTGGTCCTTTGTCGGGAGAGTGAGCGAATCGACCAACAGTATTGTCAAGGTAGTGTACACGGCATGCTACCTTACGAGTAAGGTGTCTACGCCTCGTCTATAAAACTGTTGCCTGTAATTTTAATTTTTTTATTTTAACTTTTAATTTTAATTTGTCATTGTAAATTTAATGGGTTGATAGCTAAATAAAGAACAATTTTTTTTATTTTTTTTATTTTTTAATACATTGTTCCATAAAATCCATACAAATACTAAAATTTAATAACTCAATAAAATGTCAAATAAAATAAAATAAAATAGGATAAAATAAAATGTCACATAAATAAAATAGTTACCCACTCGTCCGACTTATTTTGCTGGAACATGTCTGTCGCAACAATGCCGGACGTATGGGCAATCTACTTTGTCGGCTATCATAGATAGAAGAGCGTTTTGCCTGGGACGCACTCTGCGCACGAGCGCAGCACTGCGCGCGCGCATGCTCGCGTGGAAGCACGCCACGCGCGCCTCCGCGAACGTTTAGGATTCCGTCCCCAAAGGGTAAAACGGGACCCTATTACTAAGACTCCACTGTCCATTCGTCTGTCTGTCCGTCTGTCACCAGGCTGTATCTCATGAACCGTGATAAGTAGACATTTGAAATTTTCCACAGATGATGTATTTCTGTTGCCGCTAGAGCTATAACAACAAATACTAAAAAACTGAAGAAAACCTCTAACGCTCACCCGTCTATAAGATACTCGTAAACTTCTATAGTATCACAACGCTTACTCAGTCGCCTTGGACAAACCAGCATATCTGACTCCCAGTAACGACTTGTTATTACAAAACCAGGGGTCAAGATAAAAATAGAGTTACTTGAGATTATTTAAGCTAGCCAAATCGCATGAAAATAGTCCATTTAAAAAGCGACTCCATTGTCCAAGGTACAAGATTGAAACTCCTAAAAAAAATATTAAAAAGAGACGGCCACCTTGAACTCAACCATACATCTAGTTGAAAATAACTTAGCTGATGATGATAGGATTATTAATGGGTTTCTTGATTCTCAATAAAGGCAGAAGTCAAGGAATATGCGTTTATGTATACAGTCCTCAAAGATATGCATAAAATGATAGCCTTATTACAGTGTAATACTGTGTAAAATCGTAGGTAGGTACCTACCGGAAGGCGCAGCGTGGGTAGGCCCCCCACAAGGTGCACTGATGACCTGGGAGGGAGTCCCCTGGATGCGAGTGGCGCAGGACCGGTCATTGTGGCACTCTTTGGGGGAGCCCTATGTCCAGCAGTGGACGTCTTTCGGCTGATATGATGATGATGATTGTGGAAAATCTCTGAAGAAGGTCTTACAATGACTTTTTAGGGTTCCGAAGTCAACAAGAAACCCCTATAGTTTCGCCATGTCCGTCTATCCTTCTGCAGCTTAGCTCAGTAACCCTTACTACTCGAAAACTGGAATTCGGCATGGGTATATATATATATATAAATGAATCACGCCGACAAATCAGTAGAATAAAATCTTGAAAAACCTTTTTTTAGGGGACCTTTCATACATCGAAAGTGGGACGTCATTTTTTTTTTCTTGTCAAACCCAGGGTGTGTGCCTTAGCTTGTTCAAAAATAATATTGGTGTCTTGAACCATTTTTCATCTCAGTGATTCGTTTGCGAGATATTGGACTTCAAAGCCCTAATTTTTGCTCCAGTCAGTCACAAGATTTATGCTACTGTGAAATGGCTCTGTTTGGCCGACTTGACTTTGAACCGAATAATTCGGCCGAATATTCGGTTCGGCATACTCGTAAGTTGCACCTGGAAGCCGAATTAAGCCGTATTTGGTAAAACCCATATTCGCCGCTGTTTTACTTTTTTATATCTTCATTAATACTTAGGGACGTAGCATATTGATAGTCGTCGTTTGATGACTCGATATGTGTGTATAAAAACAATAACCGATTGCCATCAATTCGGTCCGCACGCGGAATATATTGGAAATTAACTAACGAGGCATAGGTAGGTAGGCATTTGGAACGTTATAAATGTGGATTACAAGAGTGCCTAGTATAAGCTAATGTATTGTGTTATATAAAGTTTATATCATCATCATCTATTTAAGAGCTAGGCTCTTGTCGGTGGAGTAACCGCCACTGATTTTTGTCCTGTGCTAGCCTCTTCACGTCTTCATTTGACTCGACAGCCACTTTCTCTTTTATTTGGCTGGTGTAAGTATGTCTGGGCCTTCCTCTTCCTCTCCTTCCTTCGATCTTGCCCTCCAAGATGTTTAAAAAGAAGCTGTCGTGCCGTATTAGATGTCCGATCATTTTGCCTCTTCTATTTTTTATTGTTTTTAGCAAGCATCGGCTCTCTCCTACCACCGTCAAAACCTCTTCGTTTGTCTCTTTCTGTCCAGCTTATTCTTTCCATCCTCCGCCAGCACCACATTTCGAAGGCTTCGAGCCTTTCTCTGTCCTTTTGCGTCAGCGTCCACGTCTCTCCCGTACAATGCAATACTCCAGATATACTTTGATTAGAAGTTTCTTGGTTTTCTTAGATATACAATGTGTCTTAAGTAGGTGTTTTTTGTTGTTGAAGGCAATTCGTTGTATAATGTCCTTGGTGCATCTCGAGTCACTAGTAATAACACTTCCTAAATATTTAAATTGCTTGACCTGTTATATTGGTTTAGTTTATATGTATACTCAGATAAAATAAACTAAACTAAACTCATCTCGCGGGTTCGACAGTACAATATAGATACCTATACATATATTACTTTGTATTACTTAGTCGAATAGTCAATACAAGTGACATAATAGCGGTTTCTCTCGGCCGATGTGCCAGAAACACACTTATTCTTCCGGTTCTATGGATTATGTAATACTTGTGATGTATTGTTACATACAATATAGTCTTACTTAGGTACAATGAGAGCTTACAAATAGCAAAGTTTATATGACGTGGACATAAGATTGGATTTCGCTTGGCCTGGGTGATCAATAATGATAGATTAAATAGGTACCCTGGAAAGGGTTACTTTGATCAAACAGGTTTATTTCGAAATCATTGATTTTAGGTAGGTACTTGTGATTAGGTACGGCAGTGAATATTATTAGTATTCTTTCATGCTGTTCACTCGATGAAAGCTTCTTAATTTCATATACTTCTGCTTTTATACTACAGTAGCTGCCCGGCCCGGCTATTACCCGTTTTCCCGTAGGAATGAAGCATTTTCCCGTGGTAAAAAGTAGCCTATGTTCATCAGGGATAACGTCGGCTTCTAATGGTAAAAGAAATTTTCAAATCAATCTAGTAGTTTCGGAGCCTATTCAATACAAACACAGAAACAAACAATCAAATATTTCTCGTTTATGATATTAGTGTAGATTCTAAATGATCAAAGTAGCCCCATTTTTCCTAAAGTAACCACATTCCACGGTATATACGTTCATTGAATCTATTGTAGCTAAAATGTCCTTAAAATTCGTTTTTCTTGATCTGTCTGTTTGACATTTGCGTTTGTCAGACAACATAACAGTGGTTTTTTAAGTTCTATAGCCGGCTGTCCACATTTGGCCAACGTTGGCGCGTGAGCAGAGAGGCTACCGGGAAATGAAAGCGAACTTCGTTTGTGTCTCTGTCGCACTTGCCAGTCAGAAGAATCACAAGCGCGTTGCCGACCCTCAATTGATTAGAGGGGGTTACCTTTGTTTTACCAAAAAAAATTTGACAAATTATCACTTCCCAAAACATTATTCGTAGAATTTCATTTGCCAAAATAATCGTTTGCCAAATTTACACTCTACAAATAATTCTTACGCAAACCTTATGTTTGGTATATTCATGTTTAGGCAATATCTCGTTTACCAACTGGTACTTTGACCAAATTTCATTCAGTCAAATGTATTAGTTGGCATCATATGTTTTAACCAAAATAAAATAAGGCAAATGATTTGTCTCGTCAATATTTATTTGACCATTTCTATTCCGTCGGTTAATCAGTAGAGGAACTCTTCAATGACAAATCATTTGCATCTTTATTTTAATGGTGTATAAGATACACAATAAAATAACATTTTTTTTGTTATGTGGGTAGGGAAAATTAATTTGTGTAGAGGTCGCAATTATAACCTTCCCGCAAGCGTGTCGACGTCACCCCGCTTCGCGGGGTGCCTATTTCCGCTCTAAAGGACACAAGCTAACCCTAACCTAACCTACCAAATAATACTATTGTTACGATTGTTTGTTTTTTTACTGCTAGGAGGCTTCGCCCCCGAGCCCCCCTTTTTTGGCTGCCCTAACCTAATTTAACGCCTTTGCCTACCGACCTAATTAACCGTGCATTTATTTTATTTAAGGGACCGAGCCGTTTTATTAATTGTATTTTGGTAAAATGTCATAACCCAAACAATTGTGATTTTTTTCTATTTATAGTTTGCCATAACATTAACTTGACGAAATGTTCATTGTCTAATGTTTTTTTGCCTTATTAAAGCAGTTGCTAAAAGACCACATGCCATAATGTAATTTTTCGTAATAATATTTTGTTGAATGAAAATTTTACGTAATGAAAATATTCGTATTAAAATTGTGCCAAAGTTTGCATTGGCAAACAAAATAGTTGCCAAAATTTGTTTGGGAAATGAAATTCGACCAAAATAAATTTGGTAAAACAACAGGATCCCGATTAGAGGATTCGTTGTGTTGATAGCTAGAGACGAACGCACCCGCGAGGGACCCCCCTCGCTCTCAACCTCAACTCAACACGACACATCCTCGGGAGCTCTGGCCTTATGTACTCACCACAAGGAACACAAAACCACACACCTACAGAGCAAGTAGTGTCGTTATTATGGCTGCTTCTGTAAGGTAGAGGTACTTCCCCAGGTCATCATATAAGTCGAAAGACGTCCAGTGCTGGACATAAGCCTCCCCCAAAGAGTGCCATGATGACCCCGCGCCACACGCATCGCATCCAACCTTTACCAGGTCAGCAGCCCACCTTGGGGTGGAGTCTACCCATGCTGCGCCTTTCAGTACGTGGTTGCCACTCGAGAACCTTTCCGCACCAACGGCCAACGGTTCTACGCGCAATGCCCTTTCCCAGTTGTGCTGCTCCAAATGTGAGCGAGAAATGACTTACCAACCTCTCTTAAAATTCTATCGGAATTCGATACAAAAAGGGTTGTATACCTACCTATCGCAATCACTAAATAATACTTATTCTCCAACTGTATTGTTTGTCCGAATTTTAATTATGGCAAAAAACTGGGTCTCTCTCTCTCTCTCTCTCTCTCTCTCTGAAGATATGGAATTTTCAGGATTGCTATAAAAAACAAACAAACCTAACCTAGCTTAACGAACCTAAAAACCATAGAAGTCTAAGTAGTGCCACAAAATGACTCCACAGAATGGGTGCCATTGCCATTATGCGGGGATGGGGGCGAGGTGTTGCAACTATGACCGCCTGTTGTTTACCTCTACCTACATGTTATTGTATTCTTTCTCTTTATAACTGTTTGTGTGTGGTGTGCAATAAAGAGTATTTGTATTGTATTGTATTGTATTGTATGCCAGGCAGCCGTTAAGTTCGTTCGAACAAGCGCATACCGGGATTTAGGCTCGTGTTTGGATAGTATGAGGAGCTCCCATTCTATGGTTATTTCGTTTGCTGATTGCGATAGGATACCCGATACATAGTGCACCAGTTTGCGGTCCCGAAAAATCTGCGCGTGATTCATCAGAGCTTATTCTTTACACGCTCATGCCCTTCACTCGACCCGTCTCGCCTAACGAAACTAGACCTCTACCTACGTTTAGTTACTACGAATCTCGGCGCCAAGATATATTTGTGGGTGAGCGTTGAGGTTAGCTTAAAACCAGTTGTGCGCAATGTGATTAGGTAATATGAAACCAACGCCAAAGTAAACAAACAACATTGCAAGCTATGAACAGAGATATCGTAAGAGGAACTTGTGCATACGTGAGGCTGGTCTCTAGATAGTTCCAAACTTCTGTCAGGACACGTCACGAGACGCGATTAGCGTTTAAAGGTGTAATTCCAGACAATATTCAATGTATGAAAACGCCGCACGCGTATGTCGCAGACTTCGGAAGGGGCGCCATACATTTTCATACACTTGACTGGCTATTGTCGCATCAGCCGCGCGGGTCAGTCGCACTCACACGCGATCGATTGCGCGCGGCTGCGATATCGGCCGCGATGCACGGACACACCCTGAAGGCCGCCGCTGTGCTGCGCGTGTTCTGCGCGTGTGCTGCGCTGCAGCTGCGCGGGTGCTGCGCGTGTGCCGCGTTCGATGTGTGTTTGAAGTGTAGTTTCAATGCTTGACAACTTGGGCGTGTGCTGCGCAGCAGCTGCGCGGGTGCTGCGCGGGTGCTGCGCGTGTGCCGCGCGGGTGCTGCGCTGCAGCTGCGCGGGTGCTGCGCGTTTGCCGCGTTCGATGTGTGTTTGTAGTGTAGTTTCAATGCTTTACAACTTGCGCGTGTGCCGCGCAGCACACGCGCCGCGCAGCACACGCGTCCGGTGACTGGAGGCCTTTAAGGTCGATAAACAGCGTTGCCAGCTATAATCGGAGATATCGCAAGCGGAACTTGTACTGCACGCGAGGCTGCCTCTCGAAACTTCTGTCAGGACACGTCACGAAAGGCGGTTAGCGTTTTAAAAGGTCTTTTTCATAACCAGCATTGCCATTTATAAACGGAGATATCGTAAGAGGAACTTGTGCGTTGTGTGTGTGTTTGCTGTCTCTAGCTAGCTCGAAACATCTGTCAGGACACGTCACGAGATGCGATTAGCGTTTTAAGGTCAATCTAGTTGCACAATCGTACAATCGGTGTTGATAAGATTGAAATTTATAGTACTTAATTTAGAATTTACACGAAGCCCAAACTAACTTCATACTTATATCAAAACCTGTAGGTATTTAAAGTCTTTTCAACATTTTCGAGAAGAGATATGATTTATTATTTATTTATTACTGTACTTGAATTTGAATTAGTTATCATGAAAACCCTTTTATTTTAGACGGACAGATGTTTCTACTTGTATATGGGTAAATCTGGGGGCACGGCAGTGCCCCCGCCAAGACGAGCCAAGCGAAGCGCACGGGCACTACCTACCTTTTCTCGTTCAACTTTTTCTTTTTGTTATTCTGCCCCGCTAAGAAAAGATTCAACAGTGACAGAGTTACAAAAAAAATACTAGAAATGAGACTCCTAAGGAGATGCCCCACCATAAAATGGGTTTACCAATATGAGAAAAACACGTAGCGGATTTAAACCCCATGAAATCATAGTTTTTGACCCAGGCCCTAATGATAGGAAAACCTCAGCTATGATTATTATCGCCCTCGTCCTTGGCTCGTGCGAAAACATCTGTGACATTATTTTATTCGTCGCAGTTGCGCAAAATCAAAATATGATAACGATGTCCCGTATTCTATTCATTTCGCTGCAATTTAAATATTTATTTCAGTTCAGCAAAGGTTTTTATTGCATTTTGTATGATCATTCAATTATAACCTCAGCCTCTGTAGGTAAGTATTGGTCGTTCGATGAACTTACAACGAGATCGTAACTTTTTATTGTAAATCAAATATTTGGTTTCCGCACACAGAGCAAAAGTATTGTTTACATTATCTTTTCCTTAAACTAAAGGTTTTTAACTTGGAGGTTGAAGGACCTTCAAAATGAATAGTGCGAATTGTTTTGCATTCTCGCCTTGTTCCAAATATGGCAATAATTAGTACCAACTTGATGATAAAATGATGAGTAATGGGTCAATGAGTAAGAAAAGGAGCGTCATATATAGATAGGTAGTTCAACTCATTTTGCGCGCGGCTGTATGTGTGGGTGGGCGTGCGCTTATCTTGGGGCTCGATGTCGTTTATCCTTGGATTCATTATTACATTACCTGATACATCTTCAGAGTGTTGCCACTGATGAAATATGGCACTGAAACGTGGTCGCTTACTATGGGCCTCACAAAAAGGCTCAAAGTCACCCAAAGGGCTATGTTGGGAGTTTCTCTGCGTGATCGCATCAGAAATGAGGCAGAACCAAGGTAACCGATACAGCCCTCCGAATCGCTAAACTTAAGTGGCAGTGGGCGGGGCACATAGCACGTAGAGCCGATGGCCGTTGGGGTGGAAAGGCTCTCGAGTGGCGACCACCTACCGGAAGGCGCGGTGTGGGTAGCACCCCCACAAGGTGGACTGATGACCTGGTAAAGGTTGCTGGAGTTCGCATACTAAATAAAGGTTTGCATTCGCGTACTGTCATCTTAGACCGATCGATCATGTAACGCATTGTACGCGCTTCAGGTAGATATAAATGTCAATTTTTGTATGAGAAAATGACAGTTGCATTGTCTTAATGCTTGTTCGAGACGTTACGTGTTTACCCCTCTGTTTAAAAGGACTGGCATCCCACGAGGCAGCTTGACCTGTTTTGGTGTCGTCTCGACACAAATGTGGGCTATTAATTCCACTCGCTCCACGTCTAAAAGGCCACAGCATTACCGCATCGGCGTTTTCCTCTGGCAAAGGTCGCGTGGAAGTGCGCCCGGTATAATTATATCTCGCGGCGTTGCTTGCATTATACTTGGCCTTCGATGGTTGATTAATGCTCACATTAGTATATGTGGTTGTCTTACGTCACTTTACGGGTCAATGTTGTGATATAATTGTACATACATAACGTACAGTCACCAGCAATAAGATCTGCCACAACATAGCCCGCATAAATATCTGACACGACTATAGAGTCTAATGCCATAAGGATGTGTCAGATATTTTTGCCGGCTTTGTATCGGCAGATATTGATGCCGGTGACTGTACCTGGGGCGGTGAATTCGTGAATGCCCCAGACCGCATAAATATGTGATCTGGGGCTTATGAATTCCCGCCCGTGGTGCGTACACAATTTTACGTCTTCTCTTGGGTGTGAAGTGAGATTTCCTGCTGCGCCCGTGGGCGGTAAATCTCAATTACCGCCCAGAGTTACGTAAACAAATTTACAATCTTTTATTTAACTGGACGTGTTCGTTTCTTTGTCACTTTGTTAGTGTGCGACAAATCTTTGAACTGAATTTTGAACCAGTTAACCTCAACCGATTGAGTTGAAATTTCGGGCATAAGTGTAGTTTGGATGTCAATTTAATATTATGGTACCATCGAGCTGATCTGATGATGGAAACAGGTGATAGCTATGGGAATTCAGTATTTAACCAGCGTAACCCCCTTGAGTTTGGGCTCGTCAAAATTGGCTCAGTGAGCATTTGAGGACTGTGTACAGAAAAGTACAGTAGGTTATAAAAGCTTGCACCAAAAATGAAATTTTAGACAGATTTCATGTTTAACATTAGCTTTTCCGCGAATGAAAACATAATATCGGCAATATCTTTCTGCGAAGTAATACATCGTAAACTCCCCAACCCGCGCTAGGCCAGCGTGGAGGACTGCGTTCCCTCTCATTCATAAGACTACCTAGCATTGAGACGTGTATAGTTTGTTGATGATAAAATGAACAGTTGAATACATGTAGGGCATCAGCGGCGCTGCCACGAAAATCGAAAGTCGAAACAATGTCTCTCTCTCTGCCGCTTGAATATGCAAGTGCGGCAGAGACAGATATACAAAAACGAACGAAGCGTTTCATAGTGGCCGCTCTGCGGCGCTACCACGAACTTCGAAAGTCGAATTTCGGGTATTTCCATCTCTATCGCACTCCCATACTCGAGTGACAGGGATGCATATATTACGAACTTCGACTTTCGAAGTTCGTGGTAGCCGCTCTGTTTTTTATGCGTTGCGCACGCGACCCGCACGTGCGGGGAGCGCATGCGTCGATGAGTCCGCGTGAATCACAAATATACACGACGTCCTCTATGTAGATAGTAGACATTATTTACCCTGTGAGATTAAAAGGAACATGTTATTGAATTTTCAATCTTCTGGCCTAGAAAGAAAAGTTGCTTTTTGGATGATTTACTTTGATACTCGGCCAGCTTATGTAATTTTAAGTATAGGTGCCTATATGTGTAGATATAGTAGAAAACATTGAAACGTTCAGATCAAGAAAAATGTCATTGAACTTTTAATCTTCTGGCCTATACGGTTAAGTCGCTTTTTGGATGATTCCTGACTTTGATACAACTCGGCCAAATTTAATGTAGGTATTTGCGAACAATCTTACACAAATCGATCTAGTCCCAAACTAAGCAAAGCTTGTGCTATGGGGGTAACCTACTAGGCAACGGTAAACATACTTATTTAGATAAATAAATATTTAAATACGTTAAAAACATCCATGACTCAGGAACAAATATTCGTGCTCATCACACAAATAAATGCGTTTACCGGGATTCGAACCCAGGACCTCTTGCTTCGTAGGCAGGTTGACTACGTCACTAACTATTGGCTAAAGCGGCAAGTTCTTGATAAATGTATTCATCTAAAATTACAAACGATGCATATAGAAATTTGTAATGTGGGTATTGTTCATTTGTTAGTATAAGTGAGTGGAATTAATATTTACTAACCATGGTTTAGCCTTGGGAGGTTTCCGTTGATTCATGACCATTGACAATTTTGAACAAAGAAGTTTCAATGCGTTGAGTTTAAGTTCGATAATGGGAAGATTTTGACAAAAACTGTCCGTTTGTTTGAAGTTTGTTAACTTATCGTGTTTGCTCGGAAGAAACAACGCCGGTTTTTACGTTAATATACAGTTTAACGTTGTCCTTTAAGTTGTACAGTCAAATGCAAAAAAAAATCCATTTAATCCTCTCATTAAAATATACAGTCGCCATCAGATATCGGAGCGGCCAAAGTGCTCACAAATATGTGAACACGTCTTTATTGTCGAGGCATTAGATACGTGTTTAGATATTTGTGAGCACTTTGTCCGCTCCGGTATATCTCATGGCGACTGTACCGAAACATAAAGCCAGGTTTAGACGAAGCCAGTGCTGGCTTGCTGGCTTGAAATATAGGCCGGCGCTCTATTCCCGCCAGTGCTGGCAGCCAGTGCTTTACATACACAGTAACAAGCCAGCACTGGCTTCGTTTAAAACTCGCTTAAGGTAGTTCGATCGCCATACAAACGTCATTTGACATTCGCAGGCTATTTAACGGCGTGATATTTTAAGAAACTTATGTAACAATTTGCTTCCCATTTGCGCGAAATTCCCCATTTGTTAGAATAAATTTGTATACTTAAACCAGAATAATTTGAGAATAATCGTTTTCTCAAAGTATCACGTGACAAACTAATTTCTCAAATTATTCTAGTTTACACAAGTATATTCTAGGAAAGGGGGAATTTCGCGCAAATGGGAAGCCAATTTATGAAACATTGTTACATAAGTTTTTTAAAATATCACGCCGTTAGCCTGCGAATGTCAAATGACGTTTTGTATGGCGATCGAACCACCTTAAAGAGCGTTGGGACATATTTATGAGTTTAAGATGTACGCACCACTTCAACACTTTTTGGCTTGTGTTATGTTATGAGCAAGGAAAGGTACAAGTCCCAGGGGAAATAAGCACAAAAGTTGCCATATGATACCTTGTGGTTCTAGAAACAGTCTTTAAAACAATGCACTATCTGCAATTTTATTTACAATTATGAATAGATAAGCATGTTAGAATATACTTTGCTACATCATGAGTTTTATTTCAAATTATGTGTAATCATATGCAATTGGACGCAAATTGTACATAACAATAGTGGTTGTTTCCGTTGTAATGCACGTAATGTGATCCACGTAAGTTTAGGTACCTTATAAAATCAAAAAAGGTTGATATTTCTAGAACAATAAGTATGTTCTTTTGCTACTCCGCTAAAGAACAATACAATACAAATATTCTTTATTGTTCACCAGAGATAGTAAAAATAAAATAGAAAAATAGAGGTAAATTAAACATTAACAATGGTAGACAACAGGCGGTCTTATCGCTAAAAAGCGATCTCTTCCAGACAAGAAGAACGTAGGTACACACCCTGAAAAAAACCATAGATGTCTCAGTAGCGCCGCAAAATAGCCCCACAGAATGTGTGCCATATATTGCCATTATGCGGGGTGGGGGCGGGGGTCAAAACGATGCCAGGGTAGCCGTTTAGTCCGAACATGCGCATACCTAGTTTGTAAGGAGCTTCCATGACCTTTTGTTCGCTAAGGTGGATTGCTTGATTCAGTCCTCGCTTAAGAGGCCGCAGTCAGCTCGGCCGAATTTCACCTTCCCATACAAACGTAGTTACGCTCTCATTTAAAAACTACGTGTTGGATTGTGACGAAACTTTGCATATACAATGACATGAGGTATATATATGTCTGTAATTAGTTTATATGGTTCCAATTTATAAAACAAAGTAAATACAGCAAAAACTAGTTTTGTATGAAAAACTTAAATTCGCTGTATCTTTTTTATTATGGTATCTGAAGCTACGTAAACTAATTCCAGACATAGATAGACCTCATTTCATTGAACATGCAAAGTTTCGTTACAATCCAACACGTAGTTTTAAAATGAGAGCGTAACTACGTTTGTATGGAGAATCGAGCTTACTGCGGACTCTTAAGCGGCGTGGGTGCGAGGGTAGGACTATAACGGGGCGCGGACGGCCGGTCGCCGGAATTCGCCTCCTCCTCCAAGGACTTAAGCGGTCTGCCTATAGTGACAATGAGATGTACATATTTGTGTATTTATGCATGCTGTCAATGACCCTCCGCGCCCACTAACGTGCAAATAAATACATCAAATCACCACCAATATTGAAAAAACCTCGGCAGCTAAGAGACGCAGCAGGGTATTCGGAACGCTTGCTTGACACCATGTATTCTTTGTAAACAATTTGTTTGTAAATACGATTTCGGAAACAAAATCTTTGCTTCTGAATCACTAGACAGTGTTGCGGTTATCGTCATTTTACTGTGCTCCCAGACGGTAGGGAGTAGAATGAAATGGTTAATTTGCGTTTCATTTAGCCTTAATTTTCTACAAGTCGACTGAAAAAAATAAACAAACTTTCTTCCTATTAAAAATCAATGCCCTTTTCTGAAACGAAGCGCAGCCCACCGGCTCAGCGTTTCGTTGGTGTCTTTTGTTCTATGACTAAGGCTTGGTCAAATTAATTATAGTTTTCTATACAGTTTTATAATAATTTTACAGTTGAGTTAGGAGCTCCTTAGAAAAAGTATGTAATTATTGTTTGGTGTACGAAGTTTTCATTCAACCATCAAAGTCGACGTTGCTTCATGAGTGATTCATTCAGATTATGATTCAGTGATTGAAATCCTTTGTACGAGGTCGCCCTATGGGAGCAAGCGAAACAATTTAGTTCTCAACTACCGTTTTGGTCTTCTTCTTCGTCGTTTCACTCTTGACAGAGTGGTCGTGGTCATCATTTCAGGTGTTGCAAGCTTCACAACACGCCATTCCTCTCTGACAGCCGACATCCTTATCCTTGCGTGTAAATGCATCTACTGCAGCTTTTATCTGGTCTGTTCATCTCATTGGTGACCTGCCTCGCGGTCTGGTGCCCTCGACCTTTAGATTGCAATTAACCAATTATCGCCTAGCAACATTATCGGACTAAGATTTAAAAAAAAAAGTAAAGATATTGTCTATACAATGACGAGTCGAATTTGAGTCGTTTAGTAGCAGCCAAAGTTGTCGTGTCGTTTTCGATTGGCTTGCTCTGAATTATTCCGTAAAACAACTGATTGTCGCGTCGCAGTTGCAAATAACATAATTTTAATATATAAACCGAGTGTGGAAGCAGGACACAACCATTTTAAGTCAATTCAGTTGAGTGCCGACAAGACTCCTATCGGAGGAAGCTTCAGGAAAGGTATTTCGCGAACTGTAGGTAAGTCGGCTAGCTGAAAGTTGGTGAAAGTACTCTGCCCTGTTTGCTGACACCGACTTCTGCCTACTACAATCGCAGACAAGCCTGGTAAGTGCTCAATTATATTGACTTAGAGACTATTCCACACAAACTTTATTTCGTACATTTTCGTATATTTTAATCTCGTAAATACAGTCCATTAAGAAAAAGACATTTGGTCTTCGAGCCGCATAGTATTGTAAGGCGATCGTGGAATATTTGGTGTTTTTAACAAGATTTTGTAGATTCACATAGTTTTTTTTCTCGTTGTACAAATTTGAGGGTAATCCTAGAAACGTTTGGGTTGATTCTCTTTGGATAGAAGACGCGTTTCGTTTCTGCGTGTTGGTATACGTCGCGATCTGTCAAATAGAATAAAATCTAGTTTCGGAACGTTTCTAAGCTGTCAAATCAGTTATTGTTTAGTTCTTCAGTTGAGGTTAGTTACTTTTTTTTTTGGCGGGAACGTTGAAAGAGATAGGTGCGCTTGATAAAATATTTTATTGTAAATTAATTTTAGGTGTTAATTTGTACATATTTAGTCTTAATTTTAATTTAAATTCATAGTCGGTTTGGTTATCGGTTTGGTGCGCTTCCCCAGTCATGGGGAAGCGTACGGGAAAGCGTTCTCGGTTGGAGGGCTTGGAGCCGGAGCCAGATCTTCAATCTGAAAGTAGTTCTGATGCGGATACAGGTGCGCCCTCGGAGCGCATACCTGCAAAAAAGAAGACTAAAGAAGATGACAAAGAGAAGTATACTCCTTTCAGGGCCAAAAGTTATTACAGGTTGTACGACGAAAATTCAGCTAAGAAAGAATTTATTGTTTTTCTGAATCACAGAGAGGATGACCACAAATTTTCTGACAAAGATAGACTTGCTTTGTCCAATGCAATCCGAAAGCATCGCGTGTCGGGCGTGATGCATCTAAGAACAATTAATGCATACAAAGTTGGGATTATGTTCGATCTCCCAAATCACGCCAATGTCTTCCTAAAAAATGAAAAATTATTAAATGAAATTCACATGAATGCTTCAATCCCAGCATCTGAGACCGAGGTTACGGGTGTTCTCACTTCAGTGCCGATTGATTATTCGAACCAGAAGATTTTCCAATTAATAGCTTCCAGTAAAAAGGTGATAAGCGTAAGACGGTTTATGCGGCGGGTAAAAGACACGCTGGGTATCGTCTCAATGGTTCCAACTCAGACGGTTGCCGTGACTTTTGCCTCTGTACAGTTGCCTGAATATGTAACACTTGACCATTGGAGGCACGAAGTAGGGATCTATATTCCTCCAGTAAAGCAATGCCTTCGTTGCATGAAATTTGGTCATATAGCAAAGTATTGTAAAAATAATGAAGTATGTTCAATTTGTGCTGAACCTCATAATTTCAAAAATTGTAATAAGGTTAAAACACAATGCGCAAACTGTGGTGGGGATCACGTGGCTATATCTGCTGCATGTCCAATTAAAAAACAGAAAATTGAGGAAAATAAGTTAAAATCACGTAGTGCTAAATATTCCGATTTGTTTTGTGACGTTGCATTTCCGCAGCTCGGCTCAAAATATATTGACACCCATCTAAGTAATCTGACCAAATCTGACAGATTTATGAATCTACTTGTGGAAGCTATAGTTAAAATTTGTGCTGATAAAGAAACGCCAATAAATTCTAACAATATAAAAGAAACACTTAAAAACACTTTCAGGAAACAACCTTAATTTTTTTTTCTTTATGGACATATTGAACATAGTGCAGTGGAATGCTCAGAGTATAATAAGCAATAGGCTAATCTTTACTAGATTCTTATATGAAAATAACATTCACATAGCAATAATTTCTGAAACCTGGTTAAAACAACATCAAAAATTTTCAATTAAAGGATACAATGTCATTAGAAATGACTGTGGTAATAAACATAATGGTGTAGCAATACTTATTCATAACAATATAGTATATTCTAATATTAAAACTTATTTTGACAATGCTCTACAAAATATCTGTGTACAAATAATTATAAACAACAAGCAGTTGAGTGTAGTAAGTTTTTATAGTCCATCAAATTCTGATCCCCCATTTAATAAAAGTAAATTTGATGCTTTGATAAAATCTATTCCGCAGCCAATGCTTTTTGGAGGCGATCTAAATGCTCATCATATGTCATGGGGCTGTGTTGATACATTGCCTCGAGGTAGAGATGTCTTAGATATTATTGATGGCAATGACTTGGTTCTTTTAAATAATGGTCAAACTACTACGACTGGTTCTTCTTCTTGGCGTCCTAATGCTCTGGATTTAACTTTCGTTTCTCCATCATTGGCACTTTCATGTGATTGGTCTGTTATGGATTGTCCTCTTGGCAGTAGTTATCATTTGCCTGTAATGATAAAAATGATAGTTGGTAATGAAAATAGCTCACAAAGTAATCCAATATGTAATAATGTACATTTCCCCATTCACCCAAATTACAAACAGGTGAATTGGAAAATGTACAGGCAATCAGTTGATTTTTGTTTGGCTAATATTGATTTTGAAAATATGTCTTCGATAGATGCGCTCAATCTGTTTTGTAATATTTTGCGATCTACTGCTGTAGAGTCCATCCCTAGACATAGGTCTTTGAATAGTTCTAATACGTGTACACCAAAATCTTTGAAATTTCCCCGGCTGCCTTGGTGGAATCAAAAGTGTTCAGAAGCTGTACTTAATTCAAAACATGCTTATATAAAATTTAAAAGTGAACCTAGTGAAGAGAATTATATAGAATTTAAAAGACTTCGAGCCCTTAAAAAGCTTGTTCTTAAGACTGAACGGCGTAATAGTTGGATAAATCTGTGTAACTCATTTAACCGGTGCACTCCTTTGACATTAATATGGAATTACATGCGGAAATTTAATAAAACATTCATTTCAAAACACGCTAGTAATAATAGTTGGATATCAGATTTTCTTAAGAAATACACTCCTGATTTTGTGCTTAATGAGTCTTTAAATTATGTTCACACAGAAAATGATAATGATAAGTATCTTACTGAACCGTTTTCTTTGAAAGAGCTTAAATCTGCCCTATTTTCAAGAAGAGATACATCCTTTGGTCTTGATGGAATACCATATATTTTACTGAAAAATTTAAGTTCACAAAATCTAAAGACCTTTTTAAACATATTAAATCAGCTGTGGGAAGAAAACTTAATTCCTGATGATTGGAAAATAGATTGCTTGGTCCCAATTTTAAAGCCTGATAAAGATAAATTGTTACCCGACTCATATCGACCTATAGCACTCACATCTTGTGTAGGAAAGGTTTTTGAACAGCTTCTAAAGCAACGGTTGGAATTTTTTGTCGAACAAAATGGTCTGTTACCCTGCAATCAGTTTGGTTTTCGTAAAGGTCGGTCTTCTCGTGAGAGTATTTGTCAGTTGCAACTTGATGCACTTAACAGCATATATAATAATCAGTATCTTCTTTCGGTATTCTTTGACATTGCAGGTGCATTTAACAGTGTCAATATTTCCGTTTTATGTAGAGAGCTGTCAATGATAGGGTTACCTGGCAAAATAATAAATTTCTTACAAATGTTTTTAACAAACAGGAAGGTTTTTGTTAAATTTAACAATCACTTATATGGCCCAAGATTATCTTCTTTAGGGGTTTGTCAAGGAGGTATCTTATCCCCTTTAATTTTTATTTTGTACATTAGGAGACTAAATCTTATTCTAGGAACAAAGGTTAAAAATCTGCAGTATGCAGATGATTTGGTTGTATATGTGTCAGGATCTGATTTAAATCAATTAGCTTTGACTATTAATGAGGCATTAATCAACTTACATAAATACTTTGCTTATCTGAACTTAGATGTAAATTCGACTAAAACCAAAGTTTTTATTTTTGGTCGCAAAAGCATGTGTTTGCCCACAGTTTTGTACAATGACATATCACTGCCTATTTCATATGATCTAATAAAGTTTTTAGGTGTTATATTTACTTCAAAACTTTCCTGGATAAAATATGCTGACAGTATTATAACCAAAGCTAACAAAGCATACAATGTGTTAAAATCGCTGTGCGCCACTTCATGGGGTGCAGACCCCAAAATTTTGTTAATCTTGTATAAGTCTCTAGTTCGAAGTCATTTTGAATATGGTTCTCTATGTTTTGCTGGAGATGATAAAATTGTAAATTCATTAGATAAAATACAAAACAAATGTATGCGGACAATACTGGGTGCATTTAAAACTAGTCCTATCGCTGCTATGCAAATTGAATCGAATCTTCCTCCTATTCATATTAGATTTCGTTATTTAAAAGAAAGATTTATTTTAAAGTTATACAGCTTGCCTAAGAACGATCTTCTTCACAACTTGATTTCTTTCCAATCAGCGCCTTTTCAAAGGCACATGTATGTTCTTCAGGATTTTACTTCTTTCTTTCACTCTTTGCAGGAGTTAAATATACATCTTGATAATGACCTTCTTCCCTGTTACACAGGCTCTTTTAAGAGTAAATATCCCGATATAAAAATTGTAATAGATTCAAAGCTAACTTCCAAAGAGGAGGCTTATTTATTGTTGTCAGAATGGTCTAATTGTAAATTTATTTATACGGATGGTGCCAAAAATAATAATGCTGTTTCCTTTGCAATTTATCGACCTGAAATTAATAAAGGTATTGGGTTTAATATCAATAAAAATGCAAGTATCTTTACTGCTGAAGCAACTGCCATCTTATTTGCTTTGAAACATGTTAAAGAACATAATCAATATAGTAAAGAATGGGTCATAGTAAGCGATAGTATGAGTGTATTAATAAGTTTATCGAGTAACAAAATGAATGCTAGCACTTGCTATCTAATTTTTTCCATTAAAGAATTATGGTTAGAACTATCTTTAATTGGTATTAAAATAGATTTTGTATGG
The DNA here is from genome assembly GCA_945867215.1 of Epinotia demarniana. Classification (NCBI taxonomy): domain Eukaryota; kingdom Metazoa; phylum Arthropoda; class Insecta; order Lepidoptera; family Tortricidae; genus Epinotia; species Epinotia demarniana. Next base: position 1,733,754 of record OX244281.1, read on the forward strand.
GTTCCGTCTCATAAAGGAGTTTCTGGTAATGAAAACGCCGACTACCTAGCTAGAACTATTGCTAATGCATCTGACTTGTCCCTGGTTCCCGACAGCAGGGACTTAGCTGTGACCTTGCCATATTCTGATATTATAAGTAATCTAAAACAGCGTATGACTGTTCTTTGGGGAAGACATTGGTATCATTTTACAGAAGTTGAGAATAAGGCTCATTTGTATGCTTTGTTAGATAACCAAGTTAATAGTAAGCCTTGGTTTTGTAAGTTTAAAACTTACATGCATCGTAGGTTTTACACCATAATTACTCGTATGCGCATTGGTCATTGTCGTTTAAATTTTCATCTCCATCGTAAAAACTTTGTCTCTTCCCCTTATTGCGATCATTGTCAAAAGCAAGAGGTTCAGTCTATAGATCACATTCTGTTTAGTTGCTCATCCTTTGGCATTCAGCGCCTAGTGCTGATGGATGAGTTGCTTGAGATTTATGGAGCTTCTAATCGAATCCCGCTTTCAGTAACTGATTTGTTGAAGGAGTCGTCTACTTATTTACCTTTGTTTAATTTTGTACATAATACTGTGTGTATGCTGTAAATATGATGCTAAATTTAAAACTTGCTTAAAATTGTATATATTTTTATTGAAGCATTGTACCTATATTTTGTTGGTCAAATGACTTTTTGGAATGTCTGGATGAGGTGTAAGCTTTTTTGAAGAGCTGAATATTGGATTTGGCGTTTTTATTGGAACATACTCAAGACTTTATTACTGGATTTGACTTCATGAATTGGATTGGAATAACTGAAGACTTATTTTTTGGATTTGACACATATGTTGATAATACTGATGACTTAATATCTAGATTTGTTCATATGAATTGGAAATAACTGAAGACATATTTATTGGACTAGAGACTTCTGATTTGAAACTACTGAAGACGTTATTACTGGATTCGATCAAATGAAATTATACTTACTGAAGACTAGGCAGTATGGCCCATGGTCTTAGCCTGTCCGAATGGACGAATTAAAAAAAAAAAAAAAAAATCAGTTGAGGTTAGAATAAATAATAATTGTCGGTGTTTTCGTTTATTGTGAAGTGTTATTGTGTTTCGTACGGGTAAAATGACTGGAAATGGAAATAGTGATAACGCTAGTGACAAGTGTGATAGAAACCGCGTAGGTCATGATTATGCGTTCGCTCGAATGGAATACATCGCGAGCTCGGATTTAGCCGGGTACTCGCCTGATGATGTCAAGGCACTTGAGAGGGAATTCCACGCATTCCAAATAGAATTGTTATCGTCGCTGTCGAGCGGAGAGAGGAAAAGTGAGCTACAAGTGTCATCGCAGTTCGAAATGATGGTAAAAGCTATTAAATTGCGCTTCACTAATCAAGTGTTAGAACAAAAGCCGCCACTTTCCAGTTCGAGCTCGTGTGTGCAATTGCCTCGTATTGTTATTGCCCCATTTAGTGGGAAGATGGAACAGTGGGTGTCTTTTATTCAAATATTCGATTCATTAATTCACAAGAAAGACATTCCTGCAGTTGAGAAGTTCCATTATTTGTTAACCAATGTGCAAGGTGAGGCTTTTAACCTAATAAAAAACTATCCCTTGTGTGACGAGAATTATGTTGCTGCTTATAACACATTGAAGCAGCATTATGAACGGAAAAGAGTAATTGCTTCAATGTTTTATGAAAAGTTGCTTAATTGCGAGTCTGTAAAATCGAAAAATAGTGTTGAATTGAATCGTGTTTGTCGCACCTTTAGAGAAAATTTAGAAATATTGGAAAAATATCAGTTACCTGATAAAAACTTCATGTTGTATCATTTGTTGTGGTCTAAGTTGGATGTTTTGACCAGAGAAGCATTAGAGTTGCATCTTGAATCAAATATTGACATACCAGATTATGGAGTGTTAATTGCTTTCATCGAGAAGCGGAGTCAGGCCTTGGAAAATTCGGTGTCTCGGGCCAATAGTGTTGTTAACAAGCCCGTAGTTAAATCTAAATCGTCATTTGTTGTGCCGCCTGTCAGCCAATGTGTAATTTGTGCTGCTTCGGGCCACGGGTTGGAAAGGTGTGCTCAATTTCTGAAATTGTCTCCGATGGAGAGATTTCATAGGGTAAAAGATAAGAAACTTTGTATCCTCTGTTGTCGGCCATCACATGGGGTGAAAAATTGAAAATCAAGTGTCATGTGCCACACATGTAATGGCAAACATCACAAATTGTTGCATTTTGATAAAAGCAGCGACTCGGAACCTGCATTATCAGAGGTCTCAGATGCTCCGGTAACCTTGGCTGTTCCAAACTGTAATGCACAGGTCTTATTCTCGACAGCTATTGTGCTGATAAAAAACAAATATAATAAATTGGTACCAATTCGAATATTGCTAGATAGTGCAAGTGCTTGCAATTTCATGACATTGAGATGCGCTCAAAAACTTGGATTGTCCATAAAGAATGCTAGTGGGCAATCAGTGAATGGCATTGGCCAAACGTCAACGGAGACTCTGGGATCTGTCGATTGTGAAATTGTCCCTACAAATAGCGAGTCCCATTATGAATTTTCGTTGGAAGCATTCATTTTGTCGCGGATTTGCTCTGATATGCCCTCGGAACAAATTGATGTCGCCTCTTGGGGGCATATTAGAAATTTAAATCTTGCAGATCCATCATTCTTCAAACCTGGACCTATTGACATGCTGGTTAGTGTGAATATTCTCGCTTCCGCTCTACAACCCGGTGTTGTCAAAGGCAATGCAGGGCAGCCTATTGCCATCCGCACAGTGTTCGGCTGGATTGTAATGGGCGAGTGTGCCTTAGGTGTTGCTTCTTCTCGTTCTCGTTCTCGTCGTGGTTCCAGTGTTGAGACGAAAGACTGCCTTCTCGTGTCGAGTCTTTCGTTGGACAATAATATAAAGCGGTTCTGGGAGTTGGAAAGTGTTGATACTCCTAGAGCTGTTGTTTTTTCGAAATCGGAATTGTTGTGTGAACAGTTAATGGAATCTTCGTACTGTCGCAATCCTGATGGAAGGATGGTGGTACCATTAACTTTTGTTGACACTGAGGACAAGCCTAAGTTTTCAGGGTCTCGAGAGATTGCCCTCAAGCGGCTCTTAAATTTAGAAAAGAAGTTTATCGTAAATCCCAATTTTCGGCAAGCTTACGTAAATTTCATGGATGATTATTTGGAGTGTGGTCACATGGCGGAAGTGGATCCCCCGTTATCGTCTGAGGGTCACTTCTTCTATATACCTCATCAGGGAATTTTGCGTGACTCTGTTACAACGCCTTTGCGCACAGTTTTTGATGCGAGTTCCGTGGATGCTACCGGGAAATCCTTAAATTCTACCTTGCTGCCAGGTCCCAAGTTACAAAAAAGTATATTCGATTTGTTGGTTCGATTTCGGTGGCATGCGATAGTCTTCACAGGAGATATCAAGCAGATGTATCGCAAGTTTCTAGTCGATCTGCAAGACTGTAACTATCAACGGATTTTATGGCGTCCATCCCCTGATGAACCTATCAAGGACTATCGCTTGCTCACAGTTAGTTATGGCGTGTCCTGTGCCCCCTACCAGGCGCTCTGGTGTGTGTCGAAGTTGGCGAAGGAATTCTCAGCTCGGGCGCCCCACGGTGCTGCAGTGCTAGCCAGGGATGCATATGTCGACGATATTGTTTCAGGGACGGATTCGGTCGAGAGTGCGATAAACTTGCGCAAGGAGTTGGTGGAAATTTTGTCATCCGCTCAGCTTTACTTGCGTAAATGGACCTCTAATAGTCCTCAATTCCTTGAAAGTCTGCCTGGGTCGGAGCTATATTCGGAGCAACTTCATAACTTCGAAGATGTTCATGACTTGTCGCTCAAAATTTTGGGTCTTTCGTGGCTCCCGAAGGAAGATAAGTTCACATTTAAGACAGTTCAAAATGACTGTCGCTGTACGAAGCGGTCGATCCTCTCTGACATCGCTCGTATTTTCGACCCACTGGGTTTGTTATCGCCTGTTGTATTTTTCGCAAAATACTTAATACAACGGTTATGGGTGTCTGGTGTCGAATGGGACAGTGAAATCCCCAGTGCTATCGCTCAGGAGTGGCGTAAGTTGAAGTCACAATTGTCGGAGTTAAGCTTACTGTCCATTCCCCGTAGAATGATTGAAACTTTCGTGTCGTTGCAGCTCCACGGGTACTGCGACGCTTCGGAGAGGGGCTACTGTGCCGTCGTTTATTGTCGTGTCGTTCAAAATGACGGTTCCATTGTCGTGCGTCTTTGCTGCGCAAAATCGAAGGTGGCTCCCCTGCGTAAGTGCTCGATACCTCGTTTGGAGTTGTTATCAGCCGTGTTATTGTCGGACCTGCTTGCTTCGTTCACTGAAGCTTTAAAAGATTTCCACACCTTTGACAGTGTCTATGCTTGGTCGGACTCCACTGTAGCCCTGACCTGGATTCGATCGTGTCCCTCCAGGTGGAAAACCTTTGTGGCAAACAGGGTTGCGCACATACAGGAACAAGTTCCCCCTGAATGTTGGCATCACGTTTCTGGTTTGGAAAACCCAGCGGATTCTGGTTCCCGTGGTTTGCTACCCGCTGACTTGATCCAGAACCCGTTATGGTGGGCGGGGCCTTCCTGGCTGCCCCTTCCCCAAAAGTATTGGCCACAGTCAGAGATGATTCTGGACGACGCTGCTTCCAGTGAACAGAAGATTTATAGTCTATTCACAGCATCTAACGTCTCGTTTATAGACACAATTTTAAATCGATTTTCGTCGTTGCAGAAGGTATTGCGCACTTTGGCTTATTGTTTTCGATATTTGCACAACCTGCAAAATCCTTCGTCGAAAAATACAAACCCTAATTTGTCGCCTGAAGGACTTCACAGTGTTCTCCATTTTCTCGTGAAGCATGTCCAAGAATGTGCTTTCGCTTCAGAACTTCGTTGTTTGTCGAAGGAAAAGTCGCTCCGCTCTGTGGCCAAACCGATCCGAAAATTGTCGCCTTTTTTTGGACGAATCTGGTTGTTTAAGGGTGGGCGGTCGCCTTGCTAAAGGTACTTTGTCGTTTGATGTTAAACATCCGCTCTTGCTGCCTCGTGATCATAGGTTAACAACGCTGGTCATTGAGGATTATCACAATCGGCTTATGCATCCAGGATTGCAAACGCTGCAAAATCTAATATTATATTAAAACTCATAACAACATTTTGAATAATTATCAGGTACTGTAGATTATTTTCTTACCAAGTGATTGATAAATTAAGCAGAACAAACAAAAAACTGATATTGCAAGCATTATTGCCAAAAACCGAATCAGAGCGCCCCACTTCTACGTGGTCTTGTCTGTCCTACCCCTGGAGTGTATATAAAAGCCTGCGGAGACGAAGCGAGTTTCTGACGGGAGCCTGGGCGGAGGGCGGAGGATTAGGTCCCAGAAACGAGAAGTTCTTTATAAAAACGTATATTATGAATCGAACATTAGAATAATTATTAATTGTATTTGGACGCTTAGAGACTTTATACATCTCTGGGATACTAAATTAACATCATCTGGCATTATGCGTCTGGCTATCCCCCTCAACAATAGTTATTGCACGAGAATTGCACTTTTCACTATAGCGAAGTTCCTATTTTTGGTATAAATATAACCATTTACATTTAACTTTAATGTTCCTCGCACACTTTTGAACGTCTCACTGTGTACTTTTGACATTTTTATAAACTTTTGAGTAGTGCAGTGGAACGTGAAACATTGTTTGAACAAGTATCTAAGCAAAGACGCCAATTAAAGATATCGTAACACCCTCTTAATATATTTATTTTTATTCTGCAGACATACCCTCAACAAAATCATGCGAGCTATTACCTGGTAAATAGAATTTGCTCTTCGATTTCGATAGGCGTTTAGAAAGATATTCGTAGACCATTATGAAATAAGTTTTTTATAAAAAAAGTACATTATGAGCATTAAATTTTATACAGCGTGCCCATTATAGCGTTTGATCATTATACAATTCGAAATTATGAAAATTGATAATTATAATCGATGAAATTATGCAAATAGTTTGTATGCATTTTATTTTTATGCAATTTGACCACTTATACAAGGTAAAATTATGGTATTCGTTGTTATGCAAAATGAAAATATGCAATTTGTTTTTATATGAAACATTACACACCCACTTGTGGGCCATTCAATCAAACATACAATAGGTATGTACCCTTCGCACAATGGGCTTTAGTTTAACAATTGAGTGATGTTTTTTATATTATCGTTCCGCACTTGCAAGGTGTCGTGTCGGTCTTATTATACCTACCTCCGTAACGCAAAATTGCAGTTCACAACTTACTCATAAATATGTCCCGTCCTCTTATGCCAGCGAATTAAGGTTTCGGTACATATTTATGAGAGGATTATTAGATCGATACATATTTTTGCAGTAGACTGTAACTACCCGGTACAGTGCTATGAACAAAACATACGGAAAATACATTATTGTTGCCAGGAGACAATTCATTCCATCGAAACATAGGTCTATGGATAAAATCTCCAAAACACATCTTATTTTCATCTATAATTTCAATGTACCATACTTACGCTGCTTTTGCTATTCCCGAGCAATGTCAATGAATGTTTTTTTTTCAATTTGGTTAGATTCCCAGAATGGTTTTTTTGAAAACGCAAAATTTCACGTTCGTTATTTATGAAACGAACCCAACCTCCTAGAAGCGGAGTATCCATATAAGCTAACTAGGCACGTGCCTAGGGGCGTGGGGTCGGGGTTCCGAAGGGGCATTTTTTTTTTCTGTGCCTGCTATGCACAGAAAAAAAAACGCTATGAGGGCTTGCCTAGGGCGCTCTCGCCGGCAACCTCCTGTTTAGTCCATCCTATTCTGGAGTGAATGTAAAATAGTTTTTCTTTTGTTTTTTGCGAATATTTTTTGTCGAAACAAAAACCGAAGCTGATCCTAAACCAAGACTAACCAATTACTTGTCTTTGTTACAGAAAGATGGACAAAACGTGACAACAAGAACAAGCTGAACTCAACACAAGTATCTCTAAGCCATATAGAACACTAACAAAATGCCGGCAATATTAACCAAGATACGTGAGCAGGCGTCGCGGGTGCAGCCGTCGGTGGCCGTCGGCGTCGGTGTCGGCGTCGCGTTGGCTGCGTGCGCGCTGTACGGCACGAGGGAGAGGAAACACGCGCCGTGCCCAAACAACAACAATAATTATAAGGTGAGTCACCACCGTCATTATGATTGGCCTTACACATCTATGAAAAGAGTATCCTATCGTATCGTAAGAGTGGATCATCAATTCATCATATACAACTCGTATATACTTACATCTAAACAGCTTCCGTATAAATGTGTAATTCCGTGCATCGATATAATGCTGCACGACAATCACGCGACGGCGCACAAGCTCTTTCGAATTTTCTCGCAGTACCTATCCGTCTCTCTCTTATTAGAACACTTAGAACAAGAGGTATAGTGCGAGAAAAACCAAGAATATGTCGCGGCCGTCCCATGATAGAGGTGCTGATACTGCTGATGCGACAATGGACGTTTAAAGAGTAAAGTTGCTTGTAAGGCCGATAGAGAAGCGACAACCACGACCGCTTGATTCCCAAGATATAATATAACCTGCCGAGATGAAAAAGAAAGAGCAGCATCGTTGGTATCTTAATTCACCCCTATAGGATAAGAGATCGAATCGGGCCTTACACTCCACCACTCCATTGCATGTGAGAATACTGTTCGCAATTTTAACCAAGATTCCGCACAAATCCATCAGTGGCTGTTGGCGTAGGCGTCGGTGTAACGTTGGCTTTGCGCGCTTTATGGTATGAGAGAGAAAGGAAACACACGTATTTTCCTATACAAGCAGTGTCAAGAAGGCAGATAACGTCATTCAAGGCTGTGCAGACTAATGTGGGATTAGCTTAAGTACTAGACCGCAAGCCTCGTCATCATCAACCGAAACACGGTCACTGCTGGACATAGGCCTCACCCAAAGAGGATCAAAGTGACCGGTCCTGCATCCAGCGGACTCTCGCGACCTTTACCAGGTCATCAGTCCACCTTATCGGGGGTCTACCTACGCTGCGTCTTCCGCTACGTGATCGCCACTCGAGGACTTTTCCGTACCAACGGCCATCGATGACCGCAAGCCTGGCAGATGTAATTTGTCCGAGGGCACCCGGTGCCACGTTGATGTCGCTTGGCTCGCGTATATGCGAGGGTATAAGCTTCATCGTGGACTTGACTACTTTACACTTTAGGCCATTTGTTATTCCTGTCCTATTCAAGCCAGCCACGCCGTGGCGTACACCTACCCACCTAAAACCACACACCAGTACTCAGCCAATTTCTTATTCCAGATCGCGAAAAACGGCCAGCTGCATTCAGTCCAGAATGGGTCCAACGGCCAAACGTGCGGCGGGCGGTGCGGGGCGGAGCAGTGCGCCCTCTGCCGGGGAGACGTCGACACCGACAACAAACAGAACATCGTATGTATTAGTTCACCTAATATATCTTTGTTTTATTTATTTATTCAATCATACAAAATGTATACAGTTTGATAGTAAGGAACCAAAGCACTGTAAGTACAATTTAAAACTCCTAACGCGTAAAAATGTAATAATATATAACATCTAAACATCCATCGTCTCGCAGTACCTCAGACAAATTGACATACGTCCGCCTATCGACTAGCAAATATAATAATAATAATAAATATTTGCGGACAATCTTACACAAATCGACCTAGCCCCAAACTAAGCAAAGCTTGTACTATGGGTGCTAGACGACGATAAACATACTTATATAGATAAATACATACTTAAATAGATAGAAAACATCCATGACTCAGGAACAAATATTCGTGCTCATCACACAAATAAATGCCCTTACCGGGATTCGAACCCAGGACCTCCAGCTTCGTAGGCAGGGTCACTACCAACTAGGCTAAAGCGGTCGTATCGCAATCAAGTGCTTGTGACAGAAGCGAGTTCAGAAGTTTCAGTGCCCGAACAGATGGAGAGTTTCTGTGTGCTACGTTTTTTTATTAAAATTTTATTTGTTTCGTGTCAATTTAATGTGGAAGTTACCACGATCAATTCCTATCCTGTCCTGGGTTTCAGACGATGGTGGTTTAATTTTCATTACATTTGTTCTCTGTATCATATCTCTGTAGCATATCTCTGTATCTTTTACTAGGTATTTCACTTATTCATAAACATTCATCAACGCTATTTTACTGACACTATCTATTTGTGAGAAAGAAAAACAATACACATTTTAGTTCACAGAACTTTGTCAAATCTCATCACTTATGTATGAGTAAGAGTTTATAACGTCACCTCATTGATAATTCCAGGAAGATGCGGAAGAACCGGCGCCCGAAGTAAAACACGTGCCTGGTCTAAACTTAGAGTTCCTCCGACAAATGGTCTCGCTGGCCAAGATCATGGTGCCAGGGTTCCGCAGCCACGAGGTGGCGCTGCTGACTGGTCACACGCTGTGCCTGTTCACTAGGACCCTGCTCTCTATATACGTCGCGGCGTTGGAGGGGTCTATAAGTAAGTCCGTGTTTAAGTAATCCTGCCGACTGCGCCAGTTATAAGTCAGTAATAAGTCTTTGAGGAAGGATCGTAGAAGCCCTACGCGTACCGTCAGGGACGGAAATGGCTTCCCATAATTTACCTTGGGCGGTCATAAGTCATAGTCATAGTCATAAGTCATAAGTAATTTATTTGCTCAAGATAGGGTTTACAGTCAGATGTTACAGCAGATATTCATTAGCGGCCTTGCTACCTTGTCATACAGTGACATGCAAATTTTAAGTCCTTATCATAAAATATTAATTATAAGCCATCCCAAATTACAATATCATCCTTAAATAAATTGCATTAATAAAATTTAGAAGATTAAGTCCTTATCATAAAATATTAATTATAAACCATCCCAAATTAAAATGTCATCCTTAAACAAATTTCATTATTAAAATATAGAAGATTAGTAGGTACCATAATATTGAATTGATATGTCCAAATTTATACATAAAAAGTCAACAGGTAGAAAATACAATAATAATCAAAGAGATCATGTTCTAAAATATAATGTCAGATGTATCATACAAATGTAACTAATAGCTTTCAATGGGACTCAAGATATTCTTTTATGGAGTAAAAAGTTTTATCTTTGAGCCATTTAAACAGGTGTCTCTTAAATAATTGAAGTGGAAGCTCCTTTATGGTGCCTGGTAGTTTATTGTATATACGAATGGCCATCGGATAACAATTTCTTCTATGTAATTCTGTGTATGTTCTTGGGCATACCAGTCTATTTGGGTAACGGGAGTTAAAGTGGCACACTGTTTCATTCTTCGTAAAAAGGTTCTGATTGCCTTTTACGAATATGCACATTTCGTATACATATAAACAGGGTACAGTGAGTAGATTTAGATTTCTAAATAAGGGTCTACAAGTCGTTAACGGGGGAACATTACATAGCGCTCTAATACACTGTTTCTGTGCAATAAATAGTCTATTTATGTTTATCGCATTATCCCACACTATAATGCCATATCGTATACTGGACGCCACGTAGCCATGATACGCTTGCAATGCAGTTTTTTGGCATGTGATTTTCATTAGCCGCCAAAGTGCATAAGCAAAACTATTTATTTTCTTGCAGACACTCTCAATATGGTGCGTCCATGAACATCTGTCATCAATTATAATTCCAAGGAATTTTGTTTTTTCAGATTCCGCAATAATTTGTGTTTCGTATGTCACTGTTAGTGTTTTTTTTATACTTCGTTTATTGCAGAATTGGATATAAGTGGTCTTATTTAAATTAACTTGCAGATTGTTTACATTTAGCCATCCTATTATTTTGGCAACTGCTAAGTTAATATGTGAGTTGTGTTTATTGCATCTTTGCTAGATATAATTACAGAGACATCGTCGGCAAATAGTGTACAATGATGATCTGTGACTAGTGGCAAATCGTTGATATATATCAGAAAGAGTAACGGTCCCAAAATGCTGCCTTGGGGAACACCGAAGTTGTTGGCTTTAGGTTCGGATTTGAAGCAGACTTTTTCATTTTTTGCGTTGATGTTAGTGATTTCGACGTATTGCCGCCTGCCACTGAGGTAACTATTTAGCCAATTATTCGCTTGACCACGTAATCCACAGTTGTCACACTTAGACAGGAGCAAGTCATGTACTACAAAATCGAACGCCTTGCTCATGTCAAAAAATACAGCCGTAGTTGAAACTCGTGTATCAAGATTTCGCGTGATTTCCATTAACATTTGAAAAGTAGCTAGTGTCGTCGATTTGCCTTTTTGGAATCCATTTTGTTGTTTAGTTAGTATCTCATGTTTGTTAAAGAACTTTATTATTCTCTCGTAAATTACCCTCTCTATGATTTTAGATATTATTGGTATGAGAGCAATTGGCCTATAGTTATCTAGTGCATCTCTATTTCCCTTCTTATAGATAGGTATTATTACACTTTGTTTAAGTCTTTGAGGGAATACGCCTTGAGTAAAAGATATATTTATTAGATAACTGAGGATAGGCGCAATAGTGTCAGCACAATGTTTCAGTATTTGAGTGTTTAGCTCGTCATAGCCTGCAGAAGCAGTGTTTTTTAATTTTTTAATTGTTTTAAAAACCTCTTGGCTGTCCGTTGGGAACAGAAATATGCTATCGTCAATGTGTTTAATGTTCACAAGGTACTTACTGCTGGTGTGAGGTTGACTGCTTTTAGTAATTTCTATAAAATGATCATTAAATGCATCTGCGATTTTTTTTGGATCAGAGATATATGAGTCATTAAAAGCAATTTTGTCTATACTTTTTGGTTCAATGATATTGCTAGATTTATTTTCTTTTATAATATTCCACGCTGCTCTGCATATATTCTTAGCATTTTTAAGAAACCTATTATTGCTTACTTTCTGGGCTGTTAGTATACATTTTTTAAAGACTTTTTGATAATCGCAGTATTGTTTTTTATTGGATGCATCCTTCGTCGTGTAATATTTATATCGTAGTACGCGCTTCCTAGTGGACGCTATTTTAATTCCTCTAGTGACCCAGGTTGGATTTGTCAATTTCCTTTTAATTTTAATCCTTTTTATAGGGAAACATAATTTAAAGAACAGTGTTACGATGTCATGAAACATGTCGAAAGCGACGTTAACATCTGGTTCCTTGTATATTTCGTGCCAAGACAATGAATTCAGACATTCCGAGAATTTTATAATATTTTCTTTGCAGAAGTCCCGTTTCATAATGAACCAAGACGGGTTATATTTGACCTTAGCCACACCCGGTAATATCAACACCTGTCCCGTGTTATGATCAGATATTTCAAGCGTATGCAGTTCACCAATAGCATTTGAATCGTTACTTATTATATGATCTAAACATGCATTCTGCCTTGTTGGTTTGTTTATATGTAATTTGTAATTATAATTTTGAAGTAGCCTATTGTATTCTACAGTTATCTTATTCTCCTTGAGTATATCAATGTTAAAATCACCTGTTATTATTATCTTTTTCTTAGTTTTATGTCTTAATCTTTCTAGCAATAGCTCGAGCTTATTTAAAAAGATAAATGGCATTTGATTTGGTGTTCTATATATACAGATTATGATGCATTGTAGTTTAGTAATTTCTATGCCACAGCATTCAAAATGATACTCTGTTTGGATTTCTCTAAGGTAGTCTAAAGCTTTAAAATCTATGTAATCTTTACACATAATGCATACGCCCCCTCTTTTTTGTTTTTTCCTGGAGTAAGAGTCTGCCAGAAGATAACCTTTGATATGTATATTAGATTCTTCCCCAGACTTAATGAAAGTTTCACTCATACATATAACATCTATTTCTCTATTTAGTGCATATAGATCTTGAAGAGCCAATTCTATTACTTCTTTTTTACTCAATAAGCCGGCAACGTTCTGATGTAACATAATAAGGTTTCCTTTATTGTTTGGTACGAAAAAAGTTATTTACAGTTTGTTCCGTAATGTTGCTTTGGTTTATGGACTTTTGTATTTTAGGGAAATAGTTCAATATCGTGTTTGTTTTGTTTTGTGTTTTTGGCGAGTTTTGTGTGCCAGGGGATTTATTTAAATTTATGTTTTTGTTAGCCATTCGATGGAAAAAGTAGGGTATTGTACCCTTTTTATATGCACATGTGTGTTGTTTTTTAGTGTCGGTATTTAAGTAGTCTTTCCGTGACAGTCGATTTAGAGGCAATTGCGTCTTGTTGTAATACATCGTGTCAATTTCCATATTAATTTTATAACACAAATCATAAATAAATTGTTTAGTATTTGTCGATTGGCTCGATGGACTTACAAATATACAGTTTTCATTATTATTACAAATTAATCTTAGCATACTATTCAAGCTTTTTTCCTGGAGGTGCTTATTTTGTCTAATACCAATAACAAAAGTTGTTAAATTGCTGTGAGATTTCAGGAAATGACTTAGTTCTATAAACAGCTTTGTAACATTTGAGTCACTTTCCCCGACACAGAGAATTATTTTGTCGTTGCTTGAGGTATTCGCCAGAAGAGATGACTGTGTTCTGAAGATCTCTTCACACGGCGCGTCAGGTTTGAGAAATGAGCAAATCTCATATTTTTCATATTTTGTGTTCCATCTTGTCCTTAAAAGTGTTGAAGCCATCTCTTTACACTGTCGTCCGCCAAGAATTAAAATCCTGTTTGATTTGGGCTCATCCTTTTTATCACATAGTAATGATGAATCAATCTTGCTTTGGTGTGTTTGCTGGCTTCTATCCACCATTTTTAACGGAGTCTTACTCGGTCTCTCTCGATCGTCTGGCATGTCATTCAAAGAACATTCTTCGCTCGCGTTGCTGTTTGGGTTAGACGTTGGGGTGCTTGTGATATGTGATAGTTGCAACTGGATTTTTTTTGTTTTGTTGAAGATTTGCTTTGTGATTTTTTATTGCTATTTGTCTCAGTGCACATCTTCTTCAGTGTGTCTATTGTATTTTTGTGTTCAGTTAATTGTTTTCTTATTTTGTTATGCATACATAGTGCTTAAAACCAAACAAAGTGAAAGACACAAACCTGTGTATGACCCGGTTACACAAGTGTTACTCGTACAACACAAGGCGTATAAAGTGGTCCATGCTAAAAAAAACAGTGAAACTGTGACACAGGCTAAAATTATATAAATTAATTTTATATTAAGCAGTAACGCTGCTAGCGAAATTACACATTTTCAAATGAAATGAAAAATGTAATACTTCGAGCCGGACGTGCATCCCTAAGGCGTTGTAAGAAGGAACTGACTGAAAGATTTGGTGGCCGAGACAGATTGTTCCGATAGCTCAGTTTGTTAGTAGCGACGGGCCATGAAATGAATGCATTTGGTCGCCGGTTTGAATCCGGCTCGTCGCATAAAAAAAATAAACTTTTTCTTTCATAAAAATATGTAATTATAAGTCTCGCTTACGCTGTGGTGAGAAATGGCGCGAGAATAATGCCATTTTAACATCTTCCTCATTGGCGTAGCTTATAAGTGATCTCGCTAAGATGGTTACAATAATCTCCTGTGATGAAGGAAGATTTGAGTGCCATCACCAATAAACCTTACTCCTCTTTTCCAGTGAAACACATAGTCCAAAAGGACCTCAAGAAATTCGCCGCCCTCCTGCTCCAGTGGTTCGGCATCGCGATCCCAGCGACCTTCATCAACTCCATGATCAGATACCTGGAGAGCCGGTTAGCGCTGGCGTTCAGGACGAGGCTGGTTAACCACGCTTACGACATGTACTTCAAGAACCAGACTTACTATAGGGTGGCTAATTTGGACGCTAGGATCGAAAATGCTGACCATAGGTGAGAAAAAAAAAAACTGAGATTACTCTTTGAAGGGACTATTTAGATACTAAATACTAGCGGTTTAGAATGACGACAACTAGTGAACACACACAAACACAAATAAACACACATGCACAGTTATCCATTTAGCTATTGCCCGCGACTTCGTCCGCGTGGAACTCGTTTATATCGTAGCTCCAAACCAACTTTCACCCCCCATTTCACCTCTTTAGGGGATTGTTTCCGGGATAAAAACTATCCTATGTCCTTCCCCGGAATTCGAAATAACTCCATACCGAATTTCATCTCCTTCGGTTCGGCGCAAAGGTCATTAATATTTTGATTACGAGTAGTTGCCAATAAATACAAAGAAATCGGGTCATACAAAATGTAGTTGTTGAATATGAATTATCGGTTGATCATATCATACAATTGGTGCTATAACTACCTTAAAAACTTAAATTATATATCCATACTATACTAAGATTATGAATGCGAAAGTGTGTCTCTCTCTCTGTTTGTCTGTTACCTCTTCACGCTTAAACCGCTGAACCGATTTAGGTGAAATTTGGTATAGAGATAGTTTGAGTCCCGGGGAAGGACAGGATAGTTTCAATCCCCGAAATCATCCCCTAAGGGGGTGAAAGTTTGTATGGAGCTGCGATATAAACGAGTCGGTTATTGCAATTTCAACCTTGTGACTTGGAGAAGATGGTAGCTATTTGTATGAGTTTTATTGTTACTTACTTAATTTTTATCTGGTCGCACGATTTGCGGTGGGCCTATACAATAGGAAACAGTGCCATTGTTCACAAGATAAGCTTTCAAGTTCTAAATGGACGGCTTAAATAATTTTAACTATAATTTTCGGTGTGACGATGATGATCTTGTCCACAGATTAACAGAAGACGTGTCAGTCTTCACGCAGTCCGTGGCTCATTTATACGGTTCGCTGACGAAGCCGTGCTTCGATCTACTCCTCATAGTGCTGACCCTGGCCAGCTACTCCAGTAAAATGAAGGGCAACATATTCCTTGGTAAGTAAACATTATAGTCCAGTCAATGAACTGACAACTTGTATGGAAAAAGTGACAGTTTTGGAAATAATTTATGATAGCTTATTTTTTCTGTGCAACTGATATTTTATCAGCGACAGAATCCGACAAAATTTCAAACATCAAAAAAATTATAAATTAACTAGCTTCTGAAAAGTCAGAAAAAATATAAATAAATATTTTTCTCTTTATTTTGGTTCATTTACATTTGCTCTATAATATTCAAGATAAATTATACAAAAAAAGGCAATGCATGCTTCATTTAAATTTACACAATTACTTCCGGGTGGAAAGTTTCGGATTCTTGAAAAAAGCATCTTAGAATAACATTTGAAAATGAAATCACAAAAAAACGCTAGCATAAAAAAATGTTTTTCAAAACCGTATTTTTCCTGGAGTAGGTAGACCGGGGACAATTGAAACAATTTGCCTTTAACCGCCTGTAACCGTTATATGTTTAGGAGTAGAAAGATGAACGCCCAAAATATTTCAAGGTTAGTTATCTGGTTCCTAAATGTAATGTATTTAGTTGGTCTATAATCCATAGTTTTGTGATAATAATGTCATGAAGAGAATGGGGCAGTATGGTTCAATTGACCTCACATGACTGTCAATTGAAACACTATGTGAGGTCAATTGAAACACTGTAATATCTTCGGCACAATGAAAGTACTTATATCTTTTTAAATCTTTTATTTAATCTTTTATTTTTCTTTTATTTTCATGACTACCACGGCATACAATGAGCTCATCAAAAGTTCGCGAGCATATCATAAATATTTCTCAATTTATGAGCTGATCTGAACATCTCGATAAAAACGCGCGTGTAATACTTTTTTATACGACTTTTAGCTTTCTTTGTTGCTGTTACCTTATACATTTAGCTTAGCCAAAGTCGTTTTAATGCAATTATAATATGTAACGATATAGATATGCAGAAAATAAGCATAATCATGTTTCATACAAAAGTGCTTGTTTCAACTATAACATTGTTTCAATCATAACCATTCCGTGTACCTACCCGGTGACAAAAAGTGTTAACAAACGTCGGGATGTAAAATTAAATTATAGACGCAATAAATATCAATCAATAATCAGTTTAAATTGTTTTACTAAACAAAATATTTGCGATATGCCAAATTATATTTAAAAAAATGTGTGATGTGAATGTGTGATTCTTTCTGATATAGGTATATTTTGAATACGGGTCAAACTGATTACCTCCTTTTTTAGACGTCGGTTAAATACAAATGTTCATAAAATCACGGATAAAAAAAACCAGTGAAAACCATTTCCATAATCTATAAATAAGGTCAAAAACTACACAAATAATAGTGAACATTAACATAACCTCCGTATATTCTCAAGTCGGTTACTTTTGGGGACGATTAAAACGCGAGGACGATTGAAACGTTTCAATCGTCCACAAGCAAGTTGTTTCTTCCGTCCCCACACGACGTTTTTAACTTCAAGTTCAAATATTACATATAAAAAAAACTCCAACGCTGATCAAAACCCATTATAAACTTTCCTTTATTTCTAACTATAATACCAAAATGATTTGATCTGCCAAAATACAAAAGGAACAAAGTAATAAACAATTATACGACAGCACAAATACTCAGTTTTTACCGCGAAAAACTGATTTGGCTCGTTTACACTCCCATCGCGCACCGTCGCTCGACCGCTACTAGCCAAGGATTCAAACGTGGCAGAACGCGTGTTCTGAGTGTTGCTTCAGGCGCGTAGGTATTATAGTTTTCGAGAAATTTGACTTGTTTCAATCATGACGTGTTTCTATTGTCCCCGATCTACCCTATTAGCCCGAACCTCGGCGCGCTATATTCTCCTCTGCAAATTATTTCCTGACTCGCCCCGGCTTCGCACGCGTACTACGAGTTCATACATATAAACCTTCATCTTGACTCACTCTATCTGTTAACTCATCCTACGGTCACGTGACCGTAAGATGTCATTTACACACAACACGTCGGTCTTTTTAGGGTTCCGTATCCCAAAAGGAAATAACGAAACCCTTATAGGATCACTTTATTGTCCGTCCGCCCGCCCGTCCGTCCGTCTGTCAATACCCTTTTTCTCAGGAACGCGTATCAAGCTAACATTTACACCAAATACTCAGGTCTACTGTCCCTTGGAGCAGAGAAAAAATCAAATTTCTAAGTCAACGCAATCAAAAGATACAGCCGTTTATGCCGCAAATTTTCGGAACTCGCAAGGGAATCAAATCCTACAGGGTACTTCCCGTGAACTCAGAATCTTGAAATTTGGTACGAAGCAACGTCTTATAGCACAGATATAGGAAAAACTGCGAAAACCGTAAAGGACCATGGGCAACTTTGTATGGAGCCTGGTCCTGAATCCAACAAAGCTGATACTTAGGTCATTAAATAGGTCTTTAAATCTACTTCAATTCGTTCTATGGGCACTGAGTTGAATTCCATTGCAGAACTGAGATATTCATTTATTTAAGTTAAAGTGAGTAAGATCTATGAGAAAACGGGTTCTCTCAGTGAATACATATTCAGAATTATTAAGGTAAGGTTAGTGTGTAAAATAAACATGTTTTTTGAAGCTAATTTTGTTTTTTTTTGATTTATTAATAAAATATGAATATATGCCACGCTCGATGTGCCTTCATCATTAGTACATTTTGTCATAACTACCCTCCAGAATACTAAATATGAATATTCTCCGAATGCGTTTTTTCATAGCTCGCACTACTGACTGTGGCTAAAATACGAATATCTTCGTTCTGCAATGGAATTTGACTTTGTGCCTTTATTAATTCTATATGATATAAAGTAGATTTAAAGGCCTATTGTCATTAACTCTCAGTGCTCTTGGTTTCAGGACCATTTTGACGCATGGTCCTTTTTATATGTATAATCTTACCTAAATGTAAAAGATTGCAACCATAGATTTAACGCACAATTAAGTTTTTTTAAGTGCAATAAACACTTTTTTTTTGTACGGAACCCTCGGTGCGCGAGTCGAACTCGCTCTTGGCCGGTTTTCTTTTGTTATTTTATAAGTGTCGACATTTGACCCCCGCTTGTTGTTGACCCCTGAGCTCCCGCACAGGGCCGGGGTTCGCGACGGTGGTGATCTGCATGACGGGGCAGGTGCTGCGCCTGCTGTCGCCGCGCTTCGGCGCGCTGGCGGGCGAGGAGGCGCGCATGCGGGCCAACCTGCGCCACGTGCACGCCTCCATCATCGCGCACGCCGAGGAGGTCGCCTTCTATGGCGGACACAAGGTATAAGCTCCACTTTATACTCGTCGACCTTCATGTTTCAATTAAGGCGCCGTAGGTTGCTCTTCCCTCCCTCTCCTTGAGCATATGAGGAGATGGAAGTGCGTGCTCGGAAGCGCGGATAACATATTTTTTAATTTTAATTTTCTGACCGTTCAAATAAATAAAAATAATAACTGATTTCTCTCACACATGATATTGCCGATTTTAAGAAGGCATTTTAAATGTTTAGCTTTTGTGCATAATTTGTAACGAATGTTTTAAGTGTATTTTACACTCTTTTGGACCTATGTTCATGTTTCTAAACACTGATCTCCCTGCAGAAAAGCCTCAAGATTACTATTCGTAATTTTTTGAAACCATATTATTATTATAAATAGACGCATTATATTGTTTCAAAAAGTCTGTTCGCTTAATTTCGCTGAACCTAGGGCGCCTTAAGACTTCGTACACCAAACTTATATCACATAGTTTTTACTATGGAGCTCTCAACTCAACATTTCATAACTGTTGAGACAACTAAAATGAAATTGACCAATCACGTGGCGCCTTTACTAAACTATAATGTATTTGACCAATAGGAAGCCGTCATGAGAAAGTCAAAAGGTGAATAGACATCAACGCACACAAAAGAAAAAGCCGTTGGTTGCACTTCGTTTTCAATAGATACTAAGTTTGTTTAATTAGTTCAGTTGACTCTTAGAAAAAGTATTGTATACAATAGTTATATAAACTCCTACTCATGGGCGGAAGGCATCAGCGTGTCTCTGTCTACGGGGCGTGTACGGCTCAAATTAAGGCATCCCCTTAATGCTGTCAATTTTTTCCATTCTCCAGGTCGAACTAGGCCAACTGCAATCCGCCTACAAACAGCTAGTGGCCCAGATGACGTCAGTCTTCAACAAGAAGCTCTGGTACGTCATGCTAGAGCAGTTCTGCATGAAGTACGTGTGGAGCGGCACCGGCATGGTCATGCTGGCGCTGCCCATCCTCACGGCGACCAGGAAAGATGGTGAGTGTTTTAGTTAGGGCACTTTACATATGGTACTGTTGGATTCAGGGGGCTAGGCAAGTCAAGCGTCCTACAACAGCTTGTACTAGCTGCCTATTCTCACGGCGACCAGGAAAGATGGTGAGTGATAAAGTTAGGGCACTTTAAATAATGGTACTGTTGGATTCAGGGGCCTAGGCAAGTCAAGCGTCCTACAACAGCTGGTCCTAGCTGCCTATTCTCACGGCGACCAGGAAAGATGGTGAGTAATAAAGTTAGGGCACTTTAAATAATGGTACTGTTGGATTCAGGGGCCTAGGCAAGTCAAGCGTCCTACAACAGCTGGTCCTAGCTGCCTATTCTCACGGCGACCAGGAAAGATGGTGAGTGATAAAGTTAGGGCACTTTAAATAATGGCACTGTTGGATTCAGGGGCCTAGGCAAGTCAAGCGTCCTACAACAGCTGGTCCTAGCTGCCTATTCTCACGGCGACCAGGAAAGATGGTGGGTGATAAAGTTAGGGCACTTTAAATAATGGCACTGTTGGATTCAGGGGCCTAGGCAAGTCAAGCGTCCTACAACAGCTTGTACTAGATGTCCATCCTCACGGCGACCAGGAAAGATGATGAGTTAGGTTAGGGCACTTTACATATGGTACTGTTGGAGTCAGGGACCTAGGCAAATCCAGCATCCTACAATAACTGGTCCTAGCTGCGTATTCTCACGGCGACCAGGAAACATGGTTAGTGATAAAGTTAGGGCACTTTACATAATGGTACTGTTGGATTCAGGGGCCTAGGCAAGTCAAGCATCATACAACAGCTTGTGCTAGCTGTCCATCCTCTAGGCTACCAGGGGAGTGGGTGAGTGTTATTCAGATGACACTGTTGGATTCAGGGGCCAATCAGTCTACAACAGCTAGAAAGAGTTGTCACAGAATCACAGCTGTTGTCACAGGGACCAAGGAAAATCTATAAGTTACATCGGCAATCTTCGTGCCAGGGACCCGCCCGGTATCCCCTTCGAGGGTTTTTGAAAGGGTTTTTCGTAATGCTTTGCTTACCAAAGTCGATGCTCCTCAAAACCCATTCATTTGGCTATTAAAGCGCTCCAATACGGTATCCCCTTCAAAGGGTTTTTGAAAGGGTTTGCTTACCAAAGTCGATGCTCCTCAAAACACATTCATTTGGCTTTTAAAGAACAATTAATGGGTATTCAACACGAGGAAGCGCTTCAACCCTTTAAAAAGCGCTTAAAAAGCCTTTCGAAAGGGTTTTTCTATCAGTAGCGGTAGCGCCCCGTAAGGGAAACCCCTTCATACGGCTAAGTTAAATGTCAATCAATAAATGTCAGCAAGTGATTCGGGCTATTAAACGAACGACTAACCCGTTTAAAGGCTTTTTTTCTGGGAAGGGGTGGGCGGGTCCCTGCTTCGTCCACGCCGACGAGTGCTGACAAGTACCGAATGAAATCGAACGTATGACCATTTCAATAAAGACCAATGGCGGGCGCCGGAGCGGCCGGCATCGCGAGCAAAATTTTGGCCAATGGGCGTTGAAGATTTTACCCGCGCAAACGCGCTGCCTTATGATTGGTTAAAATGTTTTCAAAAAAGGCATTCTGCGCAAGTACATCGTTGTAACTTATATTTGTGGTACTACTGTTCTCATAAGGACTAAAAGAGTTCGTGATTGTTTTTGGATTCAGGGACATCGGAAGGCTTAGTCTCAGGCTTCAAAATCTGTGCATATTGGGTTTGCGTGTTAATTGCATTTTAAAACATGACGGTCTCTATTTCAAGGATTTTATTCCTGGTGACCTTTAAAGGCTAAGTTTAGGTAAATTCGGAGTTCATATAGGACGATCCTTCTTCCTTTTACTGTTTTATTTATTCACTAGCATTCTCCCGCGACTTCATCTGCGTGGACGCGGGATTAAAACTATCCTATACTTTATTTAATCCAGGCTATAAACAATCTCCGCAAATTTTCGCCCAAATCCATTGAGCCGTTTAAGGTGGTGATTTAGTGACAAACATTCATTATTAGTAGATAACACGTCGGTGGCAAACAAGCGTACGTACATGATGCTGAGCAGTCCCCGCAATTTATGGCAGCTTGGAATATAGTAGCGTTTGCGTCGTGATGACCCTTCAGTTTAAGTTTAAGTGTGAATATTTTTATTAATACAGTTGCTCAAAAAGTACTACTTTACGTAGCTGTATAGCGTGCGGAAAGTTGGTTTTCGCGAACTAGTGCCTTTCGCTTTTCCCACTCAATAATTGTACAATTTGTACCATTCATTATTATGTCAATAAAAAGTAAATAAAGTCTTGTAATTGCAACTAGGTATATGTGTCTGGTAATTGCAACTAAATTTAAAATTTGCCCTGTATGATCACTATCATATGGAGGGCATTATGAAATTAAGTTGCAATTACCAGACAGATATACCTAGTTACAATTACAAGACTCCATCTTATTAAAAAAAAATAACAACTTCATTATTTTTGAACTGTATTACAATGATGTCACAGAATGAATAATAGAAAAGTTTCGAATTCGTTACTTGTTGTTTTTCTTATTTTTTCGCAACTGTATTAAAAAACATCGTTTGATACACGTGCGGAAATGTGATTCTTCCCGAGTCTTGCCACTAGATGTCTCGGTGATCGTGGCGTAATGACATACTTTCCGCACTAGCATGGAAATCCACGCCAGTTGTTGTAACTGCGCGTTTTGTCGCAGGTTCCGCCAGCGAAGGCATCTCCGCCAGAACCGAGTACATGACCACGTCGCGGCACCTGCTCAACTCCGCGGCCGACGCGATCGAGAGACTCATGTCCAGCTACAAGGTAAACATTTACATGCTTTTTAGGGTTCCGTATCCAAGGTAGAAACGGGACCCTATTACTAAGGCTCCGCTGACCGGCCGTCCGTCTGTCACAAGGCTGTATCTCATGAACCGCGATAGTTAGACAGTTGAAGTTTTCTCAGTGGTATATTTGCACGGATGTATCTGTTGCCGCTATAACAACAAATACTAAAAAACATAATAAAATAAATATTTAAGGGGGCTCCCATACAACAAACGTGATTTTTTGCCGTTTTTATAGATAGTGGCACGGAAACCTTCGTGTACGTGTCTGACTCGCACTTGGCCGGTTTTTTTCTTGCAGAATTCACTCTTATATATTTTTTTTACCTATGACTTTACACGGGTGTAATTAATGCGATAATTAGGGTTATTCCCACTTGTTACCACCAAATTGTCACCAGTGGTAACAGCTGGGTTTTTTTCCCATCTTACCCCTAAAGTACTCGGTGGTAACTACTGGGAAGAAACCCTCAGTAGTTACCATCGAATACTATTCCCATTAGTGCCCACTGGTAAAAGATGGGGGGGGGGAATCCCAGCTGTTCCCACCGGTAACAAATTGGTGGTAATAACCCGATATTTATTAACATTATTGCATATAAACGTTTTAAATATATGTCACGTTTCCAGGCAGAAGGTATGGGATTTTCAATTATATTGCGGTTCAACAATTTAATTAACATTATTATGCCCGCAGACAACACACATACTATTTGTTTGTGGAACTTAAGAAAACATAATGCTAGACAGTTATTGCACTGTATTGAAAATCTAGTTTGAGTTAAATAAAGTGATTTGAAAATTGTCAATTGAGAATTCAGGACTTTGTCAGTTATACTTTTCGAATCGACTGTTCTACGCATACTACATACGCATTACTAAATACGTTTTTACTTAAAACACGGTGATTCTCAAATAGATAAATAAATAAATACATAGAAAACATCCATAACTCGGGAACAAATAATCGTGCTCATCACACAAATAAATGCCCTTACCGGGATTCGAACCCGGGACCTCTTGCTTCGCAGGGCCACTACCAACTAGGCTAAAGCGGTCATCAAACGTCTTTGGTCGGCATATGTCCAGCGAAGGACGTCTTTCGGCTGATATGATTATGATGACACCGAGTACTTAATACAACTAAAATATTATATATATAATAGAGTGTTAGGAAGAAGTTGCATGTTAGCTATACGATTTCCGTATTTTAACATTTTAAATTTGTAGTATTAAGGAATTGCTATGCTCAACAGAGCTCATGTTTAAATGTACCTAGCTTTAAGATCTATTATACTAACATGAAATGCAATAAATGATTGATTGATTGACTGATTAATATTTGTGTTCTAGGAAGTGGTAACGCTAGCCGGCTACGCGGAGCGCGTGTCCGACATGTTGGACGTGTTCGGCGAGGTGGCGCGCGGCGAGTGCGTGCGCAACGTGCACGTGTCCACAGGCAAGGACAACCCTAACGCGTTCCAGGTCACCTTCCGGGACAAGCGGCCGGTGCCGCAAGGTGAGTTACAAAGACTATACGTAATAGAAAGTTGAGGTAATTTGGTGTTCCATGAGGGGATAATGGAATAGGAAGGTATTTGGTGGCCCATGAGGGGAGAATTGAATAGGAAGGTATTTGGTGGCCCATGAGGGGAGAATTGAATAGGAAGGTATTTGGTGGCCCATGAGGGGAGAATTGAATAGGAAGGTATTTGGTGGCTCATGAGGGGAGAATTGAATAGGAAGGTATTTGGTGGCCCATGAGGGGAGAATTGAATAGGAAGGTATTTGGTGGCCCATGAGGGGAGAATTGAATAGGAAGGTATTTGGTGGCCCATGAGAGGAACATAAAACTAGAATTTGCGTTGTGGTCGGCTAGGACAATCCTAAACGTTCTAGATTATCTTCCGGTACAAACAGCCTGTACCGCAAGGTGAAACTTACAAGTTTTTTGGTTGGCTCTTGACGGGAGCATATTAAAAATTTAAGTTATTTGGTGGTACCTTGGTACACAAAAAATCCAACTAAAAAAGATGCCTTTTCTTCAGGAAAAATAACGTACACGAGCGACCTATCCATCCGGCTTCGTAACGTGCCGATCGTGACGCCGGCTTGCGACGTGGTGGCCAGCGGCGTGTCCCTGGACATCGCGCCGGGGACGCATCTGCTCATAGTCGGACCCAATGGCTGCGGGAAATCCAGGTGAGCATATTTAAAAGTAACATCATTGTTTTTTTGGGTATTTTTTTATATTTATTTTTTTGCGATATTTTGCAACAACCCTTTACACATTTTTTCAGTTAGTTTTTAAGACATGACTTTTAGGCCTGCAATAAAAAAATATTAATTATTGATAGACGCATTCATTCAAGTCCAGTAATAAAAAAAAAGTGTCATTAATTATTTTCCTTTTTTTAGGTCTGATGTTTTTTATTAGAAATACAAATGTTACTTGGTGTTATTATGTCCCGTTAGCCAAGACACTAAATTCCAGAGTTTCTTAGAAAAAATGTTACAATATACGGACTTATATTATCTTGCCTCGAAAATGGTCCTTACAAAAATGGGTCGAACTTGACAAGAAACCCATATTTGGTGATGACTTATATAAATCTCAGTTTTAAAAAGTGACTCAGGACACGTAACCATGGCAACTAGTGGCAGAAAAAAGTTGACCCCATGTACCGCAGAAAATTCGTTACCTAATAACGGAAATGATTACAGTTTGGTTTCAAAAAGCAACTATACGATGTGAATGTTTGCCAGCCTGTTCCGCATCATCTCCGGTCTGTGGCCGGTGCACGGCGGTTCACTAGCGGTACCGCGGCCCTGCGCGTGCGCACACTGCGCCGGCGACGAGCCCACCGCCGTACACTGCACCGAGCGACCCATCATGTTCTACATCCCCCAGAGGTAATTGTCCCCGACAGTGATCGAAACTAATTCATTTGGTAAATTGTTAATTCACACTTATAGCCTAAGCATTTTATTTTCATTAGTATGGAAAAAAATGGAAATTTGGAAATAATTCATAACAGCAGCTTTTTTGTGTGTAACTGATATATTATCATTTTAGTAATTACGTAGACTCGAAATCCACCAAAATATTAATCATCAAAAAAATCGATATTGGAAAAAATCCTGAAAAACGAGGAAAAATATTAATATATATTTTAATTTTTGTTTTGGTTAATTTACAAGAGCTCTTCAAGAATAATAATTAAATCACACAAAAAACATAATGGATGTGTCATTTATTTTTATATATTTACTTCCCGACGATGTAGGATTCTTGGTTAAGGTATCTTAGACTATGGCAAAACTAATTTCCAGGCCTTACATGTCGATGGGCTCCCTAATGGACCAAGTGACGTATCCCACGCGCGTGACGGCCGCCGACCAGGAGGCGTTCTTGCGCGCGACGCACATCCTCAAGGTCGTGCGCCTCGACGCGTGCGCCGCGCGCCACGGCGGGCTCGCGGCCGTGCGCGACTGGCGCGCCACGCTCAGCGGCGGCGAGAAGCAGAGGATGGCCATGGCCAGGATGTTCTATCACAGGTGAGGCGTTCTTGCGCGCGACGCACATCCTCAAGGTCGTGCGCCTCGACGCGTGCGCCGCGCGCCACGGCGGGCTCGCGGCCGTGCGCGACTGGCGCGCCACGCTCAGCGGCGGCGAGAAGCAGAGGATGGCCATGGCCAGGATGTTCTATCACAGGTGAGGCGTTCTTGCGCGCGACGCACATCCTCAAGGTCGTGCGCCTCGACGCGTGCGCCGCGCGCCACGGCGGGCTCGCGGCCGTGCGCGACTGGCGCGCCACGCTCAGCGGCGGCGAGAAGCAGAGGATGGCCATGGCCAGGATGTTCTATCACAGGTGAGGCGTTCTTGCGCGCGACGCACATCCTCAAGGTCGTGCGCCTCGACGCGTGCGCCGCGCGCCACGGCGGGCTCGCGGCCGTGCGCGACTGGCGCGCCACGCTCAGCGGCGGCGAGAAGCAGAGGATGGCCATGGCCAGGATGTTCTATCACAGGTGAGGCGTTCTTGCGCGCGACGCACATCCTCAAGGTCGTGCGCCTCGACGCGTGCGCCGCGCGCCACGGCGGGCTCGCGGCCGTGCGCGACTGGCGCGCCACGCTCAGCGGCGGCGAGAAGCAGAGGATGGCCATGGCCAGGATGTTCTATCACAGGTGAGGCGTTCTTGCGCGCGACGCACATCCTCAAGGTCGTGCGCCTCGACGCGTGCGCCGCGCGCCACGGCGGGCTCGCGGCCGTGCGCGACTGGCGCGCCACGCTCAGCGGCGGCGAGAAGCAGAGGATGGCCATGGCCAGGATGTTCTATCACAGGTGAGGCGTTCTTGCGCGCGACGCACATCCTCAAGGTCGTGCGCCTCGACGCGTGCGCCGCGCGCCACGGCGGGCTCGCGGCCGTGCGCGACTGGCGCGCCACGCTCAGCGGCGGCGAGAAGCAGAGGATGGCCATGGCCAGGATGTTCTATCACAGGTGAGGCGTTCTTGCGCGCGACGCACATCCTCAAGGTCGTGCGCCTCGACGCGTGCGCCGCGCGCCACGGCGGGCTCGCGGCCGTGCGCGACTGGCGCGCCACGCTCAGCGGCGGCGAGAAGCAGAGGATGGCCATGGCCAGGATGTTCTATCACAGGTGAGGCGTTCTTGCGCGCGACGCACATCCTCAAGGTCGTGCGCCTCGACGCGTGCGCCGCGCGCCACGGCGGGCTCGCGGCCGTGCGCGACTGGCGCGCCACGCTCAGCGGCGGCGAGAAGCAGAGGATGGCCATGGCCAGGATGTTCTATCACAGGTGAGGCGTTCTTGCGCGCGACGCACATCCTCAAGGTCGTGCGCCTCGACGCGTGCGCCGCGCGCCACGGCGGGCTCGCGGCCGTGCGCGACTGGCGCGCCACGCTCAGCGGCGGCGAGAAGCAGAGGATGGCCATGGCCAGGATGTTCTATCACAGGTGAGGCGTTCTTGCGCGCGACGCACATCCTCAAGGTCGTGCGCCTCGACGCGTGCGCCGCGCGCCACGGCGGGCTCGCGGCCGTGCGCGACTGGCGCGCCACGCTCAGCGGCGGCGAGAAGCAGAGGATGGCCATGGCCAGGATGTTCTATCACAGGTGAGGCGTTCTTGCGCGCGACGCACATCCTCAAGGTCGTGCGCCTCGACGCGTGCGCCGCGCGCCACGGCGGGCTCGCGGCCGTGCGCGACTGGCGCGCCACGCTCAGCGGCGGCGAGAAGCAGAGGATGGCCATGGCCAGGATGTTCTATCACAGGTGAGGCGTTCTTGCGCGCGACGCACATCCTCAAGGTCGTGCGCCTCGACGCGTGCGCCGCGCGCCACGGCGGGCTCGCGGCCGTGCGCGACTGGCGCGCCACGCTCAGCGGCGGCGAGAAGCAGAGGATGGCCATGGCCAGGATGTTCTATCACAGGTGAGGCGTTCTTGCGCGCGACGCACATCCTCAAGGTCGTGCGCCTCGACGCGTGCGCCGCGCGCCACGGCGGGCTCGCGGCCGTGCGCGACTGGCGCGCCACGCTCAGCGGCGGCGAGAAGCAGAGGATGGCCATGGCCAGGATGTTCTATCACAGGTGAGGCGTTCTTGCGCGCGACGCACATCCTCAAGGTCGTGCGCCTCGACGCGTGCGCCGCGCGCCACGGCGGGCTCGCGGCCGTGCGCGACTGGCGCGCCACGCTCAGCGGCGGCGAGAAGCAGAGGATGGCCATGGCCAGGATGTTCTATCACAGGTGAGGCGTTCTTGCGCGCGACGCACATCCTCAAGGTCGTGCGCCTCGACGCGTGCGCCGCGCGCCACGGCGGGCTCGCGGCCGTGCGCGACTGGCGCGCCACGCTCAGCGGCGGCGAGAAGCAGAGGATGGCCATGGCCAGGATGTTCTATCACAGGTGAGGCGTTCTTGCGCGCGACGCACATCCTCAAGGTCGTGCGCCTCGACGCGTGCGCCGCGCGCCACGGCGGGCTCGCGGCCGTGCGCGACTGGCGCGCCACGCTCAGCGGCGGCGAGAAGCAGAGGATGGCCATGGCCAGGATGTTCTATCACAGGTGAGGCGTTCTTGCGCGCGACGCACATCCTCAAGGTCGTGCGCCTCGACGCGTGCGCCGCGCGCCACGGCGGGCTCGCGGCCGTGCGCGACTGGCGCGCCACGCTCAGCGGCGGCGAGAAGCAGAGGATGGCCATGGCCAGGATGTTCTATCACAGGTGAGGCGTTCTTGCGCGCGACGCACATCCTCAAGGTCGTGCGCCTCGACGCGTGCGCCGCGCGCCACGGCGGGCTCGCGGCCGTGCGCGACTGGCGCGCCACGCTCAGCGGCGGCGAGAAGCAGAGGATGGCCATGGCCAGGATGTTCTATCACAGGTGAGGCGTTCTTGCGCGCGACGCACATCCTCAAGGTCGTGCGCCTCGACGCGTGCGCCGCGCGCCACGGCGGGCTCGCGGCCGTGCGCGACTGGCGCGCCACGCTCAGCGGCGGCGAGAAGCAGAGGATGGCCATGGCCAGGATGTTCTATCACAGGTGAGGCGTTCTTGCGCGCGACGCACATCCTCAAGGTCGTGCGCCTCGACGCGTGCGCCGCGCGCCACGGCGGGCTCGCGGCCGTGCGCGACTGGCGCGCCACGCTCAGCGGCGGCGAGAAGCAGAGGATGGCCATGGCCAGGATGTTCTATCACAGGTGAGGCGTTCTTGCGCGCGACGCACATCCTCAAGGTCGTGCGCCTCGACGCGTGCGCCGCGCGCCACGGCGGGCTCGCGGCCGTGCGCGACTGGCGCGCCACGCTCAGCGGCGGCGAGAAGCAGAGGATGGCCATGGCCAGGATGTTCTATCACAGGTGAGGCGTTCTTGCGCGCGACGCACATCCTCAAGGTCGTGCGCCTCGACGCGTGCGCCGCGCGCCACGGCGGGCTCGCGGCCGTGCGCGACTGGCGCGCCACGCTCAGCGGCGGCGAGAAGCAGAGGATGGCCATGGCCAGGATGTTCTATCACAGGTGAGGCGTTCTTGCGCGCGACGCACATCCTCAAGGTCGTGCGCCTCGACGCGTGCGCCGCGCGCCACGGCGGGCTCGCGGCCGTGCGCGACTGGCGCGCCACGCTCAGCGGCGGCGAGAAGCAGAGGATGGCCATGGCCAGGATGTTCTATCACAGGTGAGGCGTTCTTGCGCGCGACGCACATCCTCAAGGTCGTGCGCCTCGACGCGTGCGCCGCGCGCCACGGCGGGCTCGCGGCCGTGCGCGACTGGCGCGCCACGCTCAGCGGCGGCGAGAAGCAGAGGATGGCCATGGCCAGGATGTTCTATCACAGGTGAGGCGTTCTTGCGCGCGACGCACATCCTCAAGGTCGTGCGCCTCGACGCGTGCGCCGCGCGCCACGGCGGGCTCGCGGCCGTGCGCGACTGGCGCGCCACGCTCAGCGGCGGCGAGAAGCAGAGGATGGCCATGGCCAGGATGTTCTATCACAGGTGAGGCGTTCTTGCGCGCGACGCACATCCTCAAGGTCGTGCGCCTCGACGCGTGCGCCGCGCGCCACGGCGGGCTCGCGGCCGTGCGCGACTGGCGCGCCACGCTCAGCGGCGGCGAGAAGCAGAGGATGGCCATGGCCAGGATGTTCTATCACAGGTGAGGCGTTCTTGCGCGCGACGCACATCCTCAAGGTCGTGCGCCTCGACGCGTGCGCCGCGCGCCACGGCGGGCTCGCGGCCGTGCGCGACTGGCGCGCCACGCTCAGCGGCGGCGAGAAGCAGAGGATGGCCATGGCCAGGATGTTCTATCACAGGTGAGTCATGTTCGTGTCGCAGTGGAATACTATACAGGGTGTGGCCTGAAACAGGAGCAAAAAATTAAACGGTAGACTTTGAGCTCGTGAGCAAATATTTCCTGGTGGTTTTAATTGGAAAAAAGTGTGTTTTTTTTCTGTAACTTACTTAAGTTCACGTGTATTAGTTACTCTTCTGGGGTGACAGAAGTAGTATAACAAAAAAAAACACAAATATGTTTTTAAAACAAAAATGCAAAAACTATTATGACTCATTACATGATGTTACCTCAAAATCTGCACTGCTATGATCACGTGGCGCCAAGATACATTACTTGAAGATCATAACTCCTAGATCAAAACTCCTCTAAAAAATTTTTTTTTTGGGGCAGAAGGGTTTTCTACAGATGCTCTTTATTATTTGCCCCTGTTACCAGCCACACACTGTATATAATCCGCCGTTCTACCTAACAGCTAGCTGGAAACAGCGCTGTTTTGTAATGTGGGTTGACGATCAGGCGATATGAATACCGTATACCGGGATTGTCATTTCATTAGTCATTACGATACTTTATTTAATATAGCGGCAATACGGTGAACACATTCCAGCGGATTTTCATAAAGCGGTATTCAATCCGCCTGATGGTCAACCCGCCGTATTACAAAACAGCGATGTTTAGTGAAACAGCTAGCTGTTATGCTGTTAGCTATAAAACGGCGGATAATACAATATGCATGCGACATTCACACCAGCATGACTATCACGTTTTGAGAGCCGGCACATCAGAATGTCTTGAGAGAGTTAAAGCACAACAGAATGTGAAAGACCCGCGTTCGTGTCTAGCTGTTAACGCAACGAATAATCAATTTGTCTGCTTTTCCCAAAGTTTGACTTGTACAGAATGCTTACGGCATTTAGTCCGCCTTTTGTACGATAAGTTGTCCTTTTGTGCAATAAAGATTAAATAAATACAGAGCCGACGACCCTCAAACTATTTCCCCTCATTGCGTTCAGGAAAATGACCGTCTCGTAGCAATATGGCTTATTTTAGACCTTGCCATACGATCTACTATTATTTTGCCAATATTTTGCCACCTCTATCCCTGCCAGCTTTTAAGGGATCTTCCGCAGTGCACGTACCTATGTAGCCGGACACAATGAGTGCGCGAAGTTTGTTCGGTACCACACACGCAAAATGCATCGCTCCTCGGATCTGATTCCCCATTTCTCCGTTATCTTTAGAATGATAACTCCCGTATCAATATAATGTATTTTCTCAAACACGCATTGAAATATCGACGTTGTGTTCTTCATAATGGGGTTCGAAGTGTCACGTTTCGAGCGCAGCGAGACGAGGGATCCGTTATGGCATTTCATATAAAATTGGAGGCCTGCAAAATCTCTATCTCTGAGTTTTTTTAATTTCCATTCCACAATTTGTGGCACAGCGTCACGGCGTTCAGCCATGAAAATAACAGCTTGATTTATTGGAGTGTTTTTTATTTATTTCATTGCATGTTTGAGAAAAGCTGTACATAGCTCGGCGTGAAAAAGGGTTGCCAGCCTCATAACTATCCGGTCTATATGTACTAGGCCGGCAACCCCGGCCTTTATTTCCCGGCCTCTAATAATGTAGTATTTCTCTAAACAACCGTTTCTTTCCAGGCCGGTATACGCGTTGCTGGATGAGTGTACCAGCGCCGTCTCCATGGAAACGGAGGTGGTGATGTATGAGGAGGCTGTGAAGGAAGGCATCACCCTGCTCTCCATCACCCACAGGCCCAGCGTGTGGTTAGTATCATTTCTAATTTCATCATCATCATCATCCATCACTTTTACTACATGGGATCATCATCATCATATCAGCCGAAAGACGTCCACTGCTGGACATAGGCCTCCCCCAAAGAGTGTCAAAGTGACCGGTCCTGCGCCACCCGCATCCAGCGGACTCCAGCAACCTTTACCAGGTCATCAGTCCACCTTGTCGGGAGTCTATCTACGCTACGTGGTCGTCACTCGAGAACCTTTCCGCCCCGACGGCCATCGGTTCCACGTGCAATGTGCCCCGCCCCCGCCCGCTGCCACTTAAGTTTAGCGATAGCGTACAATTAACTTGGTCTTAAACCATATACATGTTGATGCCGTCGTGCCGATCCAAGCTCGTGGGACATCTAAGATCACCGAAGGATATTATAGCCTTTCAATCAGATAAATAAGATTGACTGCAGTTGTAGAAGTTACCAGTAGGCGAGACCAAGCGGACCATCGCGGAAAGGGGCAAGGAACACTCGCTTAAGGCGGCGCATTGGAAATTATCGCGTGCTTTGAAACGCCGTTCTGACGAGATTAAGAAACTATAAGGTCTGATTTTCAGAAATATGATTCTTGACAGTATGATTGTTCATCTGATTTTATCGATACATGATTGCTTAAAATTTCCTCGATAGACAAAAAAATCTGTTGGGTCTGTATTTTCCTTTTTTTATTCAGCCTACTCAAACGATACATTATTTTACGACACAATCAAGTTAATATTATAGTATTTCATCTCATCTAAAATCTCACTTTATGAAATTTTAATAAAACTTCACTAAGTTAGGTATTTATCGAAATTTGTCCAAAAGAGACCCGAAGAGTGTTACATCTCTTTTTCTCGTGGGCGGAAGGCATCAGCGTGTCTCTGTCTAAGGGGCGTGTACGACTCAAATCGAGGCATCCCCTTAAGAACCCCACGGAAGGTGGCAAGATCTCTTTGCCCTACGACGAGCCATATGTGGCGAGGCGCGAGGGCTCCAGTGCGTGCATGAGTTCATTCTAGGAAAGGGGGAATTTCGCGCAAATGGAAAACCAATTTATGAAAGTGTGTTACATAAGTTTCTTAAAATATCACGCCGTTAGGTAGCCTGCGAATGACAAAAGACGTTTTGTATGGCCATCAAACCACCTTCATATCAAATGTATCTCAGTATTGCTTGAAAGAATTTTGGCCTAAGGGAGTCAAGTTCCGACGTTTCCACGGTTCCTGACACCGAGTTATAGTGTTTCTGTTATGTTTTAAAATGAGTACATATTGATATGTCTGTAAGGTCTATGTAAAAATGGGCCTTGTTGCCCGAGTTAAATAAATAAAATAAATAAATATAGTGTAAATACCCCATAGGTTGAGTTAGTTTTAGTCATTTTTGTACTTTTATTGTAAACTTATATTTTGAAAAAAATATCTTGTCTAATAAAAAAAAAAAGATAAATTGCTAACACGAACACTTTTGTACAGGAAATACCACACGCACGTCCTAGAATTCGACGGAGCCGGCAACTGGTCCTTCCGGCCCCTCGAGAAAGACGCGCCGGCGATCACTCCCGCGCTGCCCGCGCCCGCGACTAGCGACAGCGACACCAACTAAAGTTGCGACAATATTCCCAAGGATGTGTTGATGCGGCACATTTGTGTATAGCTGACAACGCGCCTGTTATTCTAATGCAGTTGCATTGCAGCTTCATCAGGCAGACCGTGTGCTTGGTTGCCACCGTCTGCTGGCTATGGTCACAGCTTCAAGCATTTCTGTAAAAAAAATGCCACTATTTTTATACGAGATTTTGTGAATCTTTTATGCTATTTCTACTCAGAATCACGACCTCTTTCCTTCACAATAGAAGAAAAGTGTCCTAAAATTGCCTTATATTTGTGAATTCCCCATTGTTCTCCGCCATGCAAAATGAATATGAAATAACATAAAAATCCTAGAATTTTATTAAATTAATAAAAGTGGCATTTTTTAGAAACGCTCTCATCAGGCAGGCCATATGCTCGTTTGCCACCGTCGTTGGTATACATACAAAAGCACAGTAACCGCAAGCACGTGCTAGAGTTGACCGCGACAAGCCTGCAACTAACATTACACCAGCAGGCATAGCATGGTCTATTTTATCGCTCATCGCTGTGGACAAGACGCCCGTCACGTTCTGACAAGTATGCGAGTGGGGGAGAGACTGATGTCATCCAGAACGATAAGTGATAAACTGGCAACCGTACTGTGTCCACTGGAATTTGGTATAGAAAACATTGAAATTGGTTTATGCTCCTGACCGACTTCAGGTAGTATATAACCAACAAATTAGTACGAAAACGTAGGTGTTCTTGGCGTCCTAAGGATTAAGTTGTGACTCTTTGACAATTTGACAAGGATTTTAAATTGACAGATTTTGGAACCAGGTCGAGTAACTTGAAAATGACGTCCAAATTGAGTATACTGAAAAATTATTTTCATATTCGGGATGACAAAGTCTGTAAACTTTCTAGTAGCAATCTTTTTATATGAAAAAGGAATATTTTAAGTAAACTAAGATTACCAAAATATTTTTATCGTTTTGTAAGATTCATTTGAACTTAGGATTCGCTTAAGATGTTCTACTGGCTATGCTAATTCAGAGATGTAGTTTTTGGGTCCAAATAGAGCAATACTAGGTTTTCGGTAATAACTTAAGTTTAATAGTTTGTTAATTAAACACTAAGTTATTAGAATACCACAATTTACAGCAAGTAGAAGATTTTCGTTCACAATCTAGCAATATTCTTACCATTACGAGTAACTTATTGGTTGGAGAACTAGTACCACTATTTCTTAACGATTTGGACACTATAATGGCTCTTTGACTATATATTCGTGAATTAATATAAATGTACTTAAGTAGGTACGTAATCATCCTATAAAAAACCTATTGTTAATCCCAGTTAAGTTTAAAGTTAAGTAAAAAAAACAGTTTATAAAATACTTTAATAAGTTTTTCCAAATCCATAAACCTTACTCTTGATTATTCGAATTAACACGAAGTACATTAGGCAAATATTTTTTGGGATTAAATATGTATTTCTTTGTCACTGAAGACAATACAAGTATGTGCTTAGTTATATCGATAAAAAGCTGGTTGGTTTAAAAAAAGAAATCGAAATGCGTCATGGAGATTACTAGAGATTTTCCCAAAGTCCTCTAAACTGGACATTTAAAGCCTGCAATGTATATGTGTTACTATAATCCTAAAAAACCAGTTATAGTGTTATTTATTTTTTTAAGATTCGGGTGATACGGGTGGTGACGATTTACATATAATTTTGATAAGCCGCTCATTGAGTTGAAACCTCGCCAATTTTGTAATTTTTTATTGATAAATGTTGCCACCCAAAAAATAAAGATTTATTTTGATAGAGATTATTCGAAATGGCTGTTTAAGATTTTAAGGTGGTTTTTCCTTTTTTATCCTGTGGTAGGTTTATATAGATAAATATGTACAATATAAATGCTTATATGAACTAAAAAAATGTGATGGCCGCGTTGTATTTTTAGTCAGAGATTTATTGAAATTACTTTGGGTATTTTAGTGTTTTTATACAGTTCGGTTTTTACATATAATTGTGACATATCGTACCGTGTTATGGACCTAACTTAGCTATGTATAGTGAAATGTATTATTTATTTACATGGAGTTATTCCTGCGATTGTAAAGTGTAAATAATTAGTTGTAAGTGACCAGAGGGATGTTCTTGAGAATAAACGGGGTTTTATAATAATGTATTCTTTTATTCCGATTTGGCCCTTGGCAGTGGGAGAAGTTGGCAGCCAACTGCCAAAAATGGAGATATTCATCCTCCTAGTTTTCTTCCTGGTTGTACCCTAAACGTGCCTGGGGTCCGCTTTGATACCTAATCCCAAGATTTGGCATAGGCACTAGTTTTACGAAAGCGACTGCCATCTGACCCTCAAACCCAGAAAAACCAGGGAAAACTAGACCATATTCGGATTAGACCGGTATCCTCACGATGTTTTATTTACTAGCTTACGGTAAATATCCCGTACCTACATAAGTTTCGAAAAACTCATTGGTACAGTCGAGGTCAAAGATATCTTTACAATTGGGTGTTACAAAAATACCTTTACATTTAAATAAGTTTACACACTACATGACAAAAACATACTTACAACGCACATGACGGTTTCATCTTTTCACTTAATGCTCCAAAGTTCTGTTTACCATCTGTCTTCCATAAAAACATTTTCACACATTGTGACATAATAGGTTTACATTGCATGTTACAAAATAAGTTTTCCTGTCAATGTGCCCTAAATATGTTTACATTAGCAAAGGCACTTGAAACCTATTGCTACATAATAGTACATTGTGATACAAGTGAGGTAGGTTGATAATTACATGAGAGGCGAAATTGTTCACGCGAACCGCAGGTGAGCGTGATAAGGAAGCCGAGGATGTAATTATCAAAGCTCACGCGTATCATACGACGTTTTTCAACACATTTTGCGAGGAAAAAATCATTTTCATAAGATCAAAATGTTATAGGCCTGCCAAATTATTTACTTAACATTAAGCAAATCATTAAGATGACAACAGGTTTTTACTCACAATTGCACATCGCCAAGAATTTCCAGTGGCGTCCATTCTATTTATCACTTTTCTAGTCACCACGAGTCAACATTTTTGATAATAAATTAATAACCAAACACGCATAAACAAATTTTACAAATTTTTGTGAAATAAATAACCTATAAGGGCGCCCAACAGTGTTTTTTTTCGTGAAGTTTGCGCAGTGTGGGCACAGAAATCTCTAAACAGCCAATACACAATAAAATTGTATTTTCGATTTAAAATGTTATCTGTATTTAATTCATGTAAAATGTTATGAAAAGAGAATAGTTTTACTAAATTAAACGTTTCCATATCATATACAAAAAGAAATAGTCAATTAATTAACAAAAAGGATTTAATTTGTTTAGTCGAGTAAGAATCCATTTGCCGAAAATTAAAAAAATTGCTGTACATTCTGTACAACCCAGTTAATTTAAGAATGCACCGTGTTCATGCATATAACTTGCTGCAAGGTGCCAACGTGACTTAATCGGGATATAACCATAACACACAAGTGTTGTAATGTTATAAAACACGCGTTTTTAATATCCAGGATTATGAGCCTAAAAGCGACACAATAAGAGGTACGTTACGAGCAATTGTGTTGAAAATATCTTTACAGGTTGATTGAAAGGTTCTTAATTTGAATATTGACATTGAATTGTCATATTCAGTTCTTCCTTAATTTCTTGATTTGAGTCTTATATTTGATATCAATTTCGGCTCTTTAACCGACTTAAAAAAAGAGGAATTTATTAGTCGTTTTTATATTAGCTCTTATAGTTTTGCCATGTCTGACTGTCTGTCTTTTGGCGGGTTCTTTATACAGGGTGTACCAAAAATGGGGTGTGAAACCGATCAAGGGCATAACCCTTTCAGCCACTTTCGAAACCAAATTTTTGAAACTAGTAGAGAAAACGGAATCATTCGTCTTGTTTGGAAACCAGGTTTCCTAAAAATTAATCACAGTCTGTTTTAGAAACTTCTACCGAATACGGAATGTTAAATCTGCTTCCGAAGGGCAAACAGACGAGAAATAGGAGCCCCGCGGAGCGGGGCTCCGTCGACATCGCTAACGTAAAGATAAAACGACGAAAAATGATGTAGGCACGACATCATTTACTCTTATACCTTACATCAAAAAAGTTGATATTTTTGAGGTTTCGAAAGCAGATTTAACATTCCGTATTCGGTAGGAGTTTCTAAAACAGACTGTGATTTATTTTTAGGAAACCTGGTTTCCAAACAAGACGAATGATTCCGTTTTCTCTACTGGTTTCGAAAATGGCCGAAAGCGGCATAACAGGCATCGTGTTCTGATCAGAAAAAACTAAGAGAACAATTTTTTTGAGGCGATTTTTTTATATTTGTATGGAGCATTGGCCGACTTCC
Source organism: Epinotia demarniana (assembly GCA_945867215.1). Classification (NCBI taxonomy): domain Eukaryota; kingdom Metazoa; phylum Arthropoda; class Insecta; order Lepidoptera; family Tortricidae; genus Epinotia; species Epinotia demarniana. The sequence goes on from OX244281.1 coordinate 1,772,428, forward strand.
GAGGCCATCTGGTCCATACAAAAGTAAAAAAATGGCGCCAAAAAAAAGTATTAGGGAAGGGGGAATTTCTCGCAAATGGAAATCCAATTTATGAAAGATTTTGTTACTTAAGTTTCTTAAAATATCGCGCCATTAACCCGTGAATGTCAAAGACATTTTGCATGGCCGTCGTACCACCTTAAAAATGTTTACAAATATTTGTGAAATTACCTATAATGGCGCGCAACAATTTATCCTTCTTACACATAACATACAACAAAATAAAGGATTTCTCATTGTATAACGCATACGCTTCAATTACCCGTTTAATTAACGCCATAATCTGTACGTATCCCGATTAGAAAACAAGTAGGATTTTTTTGACGCGTAATTTTTCACTTTTCTATGTCGGCCTTAACGTTAATGTCGTCATTAACGTCACGCCCAAAATGAAAGAGACAGAAATATTTGACAGTATGGTACTGTTTTCGGTGATTGTCATTATTTGAAATAAGAACCGAGGTTCGTGTTAAACTGTAAAGATATTTATGTAGCAACAGGTGTAAGTAAAGAAAAGTACGCTTGAGCGTAAAGTTTCAAGTGCCACTGCAAATGTAAACATATTTAAGGCACATTGACAGGAAATCTTATTTTGTAACATGTAATGTAAATCTATTATGTCCCAATGTGTGTAAATGTTTCTATGGAAGACTGATGGTAAACAGAACTTTGGTGCATTAAGTGAAAAGATGAAACTGTAATGTGCGTTGTAAGTAAATTTTTGTCATGTAGTGTGGAAACTTATTTAAATGTAAAGGTATTTTCGTAACACTCAATTGTAAAGATATCTTTGACCTCGACTGTACGAGTCGGGATTCGAACCCACGAACGCCGCTTGACAGCCGCATGCCTGAACAACTAGGCCGATTGTATCTTAAATAAAAATTCAACCATCCACCTCTGAATCCCGTCGATGCATGGTCCTTGATCGCAAATGGGAAGGGCTGAAAGCCCGACCGCCTGCAGTGATCAGCTATAATTTTATGAATGGTGTACAGTAGTAACACAAATAAGTTACATCGGCAATCTTCCTCCACGCCGACGAGTGCTGACAAGTACCGAATAAAATCGAACGTTAAAATTTTAATAAAATAAAGACCTTGTTCAACTATACGTAAGGTACAATATGCAATGACAGCTGAACCCGGTCATGGCGCCAGAAAAAATGGCGAGCGCCGGAGCTGCCGGCGTCGCGCGCAAAATTTTGGCCAATGGGCGTTGAAGATTTTACCCGCGCAAACGCGCTGCCTTATGAATGGTTAAATTGTTTTCAAAAAATGCTTTCTGCGCAGGTACATCGTTGGAACTTATATTTGCGGTACTTACTTTACTCGTTTTGTTGCGGTTCCTCATAAATAAGATCAGGAGTGCGATTTTTGAATCTCACTGGTGATATCAACGTCACTGGTGACTAAAATTATCACCGATGACTTTTATGTCACCATTTTCCGAAAGCCGTATTTTTGAAAGTCACACGCTGTTTACCAACATGCAGATTTTTTTTTTTTTTTTTTTTTATTGTGGCTACTTGTATCGATTAGCCAGTGTCATGTCGATTTAGATTTAAAAAGAAAAAAAAATAACTAAACGGACTTAATAACAGAAATAGTTACTACTCCTGAGAAACAAATCAGTTAATCAGAAGCCCAGATAAATACCACACAGTTATGAGTAACGAGACAAAACTACAAAGTTAGTAACATGTAAAGACAACACAAATACATACAAATAAAATTAGGTAGGGTAAACTGTCGATCAATGAAACACCTAAATTTCAAGCCGGGATATCTCTGCAGTTTCTAAAGATACAAGTCTGATATTTTGCACCATGATAGACAATTTATTTAGCTATCGTTTGGCATTTAAAATCAGAGCTTTACTTTAATTATTTCAGAGTTATTATAACTTTTTAAAAAAATGATATTTTTTTCATTGTGTCCATGTATATGTATTCAATAAAACACCTTAATTTTTACAATGAAACTGGGGGTTTCACATTGAAACAGTGTAAGAAGTACTTTGCTTTTACCTGTCCATCAATGGAACACCTAAATTTCAAGCTGGGATATCTCAGTAGTTTCTAAAGTTACAAGTCTGATATTTCACACCATGATAGACAATTTATTTAGTAATCGCATGGTATTTCCAATCATTGCTTCACTTTTACGATGTCCGAGTTATTATATATATTTTTTTAAAGAGCTTTGTTTCATTGTGTCCATATAATAACCCCTGATTTGTCCATCAATGGAGCACCTAAATTTCTTCACCTAAAAGTCGCCCTACCTCTGCAGTTTGGAAAGATACAAGTCTGATATTTTGCACCACGATAGACAATTTATTGAGTAATCGCATGGTACTTCAAATCATAGCTTCACTTTTACGATGTCTGAGTAAATTTTTTTTTTTTTTATAAATTTGATTTGTTTCATTGTGTCCATATAATGAATCCCTGTTTTTTTACAATGAAACAGGGGTGGATGGCACAATAAATCAGGTTTTCACATTGATTTATACCAATTAGGTGGGTAGGAAAGCTAAAAATAAAGAAATTTTTAAATCAATGTCTTTTATTTTAATAAAAACAACAAAAGAATTAAGTTTCAAAACAAAAAACGGGTATGTCCCCCCTAAAATCTAACAGGTAATCTTCTCTTCTTAAAAATCTAATCTGTGTGTACCTATGGCACCTACATACGACCTGCAGTCTCATTATTACGAATATCACAATCATCATTATTATTTATTTAGGTAACCTTTATTTTAATAAAAACTTCAAAATAATAAAATTTCAAAACAAAAAGCGGGTAGGTATGTCCCTCCAAAAATCTAAATGGTAATTTTCTCCTCTTAAAAATCTAAGCAGTGCGTGGGTAGGTACATACGTCCTGCAGTCTCATTATTACGAATATCACAATCAGCATTATTATTTGACATAGGTAACTTTTATTTTAATAAAAACTTCAAAAGAATAAAGTTTCAAAACAAAAAACGGGTATGTCCCCCCTAAAATCTAACAGGTAATCTTCTCTTCTTAAAAATCTAATCTGTGTGTACCTATGGTACCTACGTACGACCTGCAGTCTCATTATTACGAATATCACAATCAGCATTATTATTTGACATAGGTAACCTTTATTTTAATAAAAACTTTAAAAGAATAAAGTTTCAAAACAAAAAACGGGTATGTCCCCCCTTAAAATCTAATAGGTAATCTTCTCTTCTTAAAAATCTAATCTGTGTGTACCTATGGTACCTACGTACGACCTGCAGTCTCATTATTACGAATATCACAATCAGCATTATTATTTGACATAGGTAACCTTTATTTTAATAAAAACTTCAAAAGAATAAAGTTTCAAAACAAAAAACGGGTATGTCCCCCCTAAAATCTAACAGGTAATCTTCTCTTCTTAAAAATCTAATCTGTGTGTACCTATGGTACCTACATACTACCTGTAGTCTCATTATTACGAATCACAATCATCATTATTATTTGGCATAGGTAAACTTACCTAACTTAAAACGTACCTTTTATTTAACCTACCTTTTATTCAGACTTTGATATGAATGTTCATTCATACCTATAGGTAGCAAAAACGCGAATAATAAAAATTTGCTTGATTAGAGCTACAAACCGAAACTCATTAAGAATTAACGCAAATTTAGCTTCGGTGACAGACGAACTGGGAAAACATAGAAAGAATTTCGGTTTTTGGTGCCAGTAATTGTTGGCTTAGGCAAGTACATCTTTATATCCGTCGGTCTTATTTCTGAAAGATCTGGCTCCAGAGGCATATAAAATTTCATTTCAGTCTTGTTTTTCATTCTCATGAAGGAAACAATATATGCATTAGCACTTACTTTTTCAGTAATCAACGCGACGTAGCATATTTCAAGTTTTTTAGTTTCAAAACCCACCAAAACGTAATCGCCTACTTTCGGTTTTCTATTAATTGGTTTGAAATTTTCTTTCACTAATGGTAAATTATCTTTGGAGTTTTCATCTTCGTCATCCAAGTCAGAAAATTCTGTTTCACTTTGGCATAACACCATATCTACTTCTTCGCTAGTTTCTTCATCTGATTGTTTGACGTCATGTTTAGTCTTTTTGCGTCTTTGCTTTTCTTTTTTGTCACTCAGAACTGTCCGCTTTGTTTTCATGCTTGCGGATTTTCTTGCTTTAGCTTTGTTTCTTTCTACAGAGATTTCATTTTTTTCCGGCGTGTCCGTTGCAATCATGCTTCTACCCAACTTCCTTGGCTTGCGCCCTTCAGTTCGTGGGCCAGCTTTTAAAGGTGCCATAAAATCTTTGGGTGACTTGAATTTCATTAGGGTACCAGAAGAGGTGCTTGCGGCACCAAGAGTGTCGCAAGGCGGCGTCATTCCCCTAACCCTTTCTTCGACAGCAAAAGGCGGTGTTATTTCTCTTGGAGTAAGTAAATTCAAGTCCTGTGATGGTATGAACGCGTCATGCAAAAGGGATTCAGCAAAAACCCCATCTGTTTCCATTATGGATGGACTTTCACCTAGTGGTGGTGGAGAACTGACCCCATCTGTTTCCACCATGAATGCCATGAATGGACTTTCAGCTTGTGGTAGTGGAGAACTTCCAGCTTGTGATGATTGAGGACTTTCAACGAACGTTATATCTGACGAGGGACTGCCAGGACATATTGACTCGCAGCGCAGGTGGTCAGAGAAAGCAGATGTATGCAATTCTGTGGATGGTCCAGGCTGTTCCCTGTTGGTGATTGCTTTAGCAGCTGTGGTAGACGATCTTGAGGATGGTCCAGGCTGTTCCCTGTTGGTGATTGCTTTAGCAGCTGTGGTGGACGATCTTGAGGATGGTCCAGGCTGTTCCCTGTTGGTGATTGCTTTAGCAACTGTGGTGGACGATCTTGAGGATGGTCCAGGCTGTTCCCTGTTGGTGATTGCTTTAGCAGCTGTGGTGGACGATCTTGAGGATGGTCCAGGGTGACCTCTGTCAGTGATTACTGAGGAAGCCGGTGTGGGCAATCCCGAGAAAGCTTCAGGCTGCTCTCTGTTAGTAACTTCTGATGGCAGAAAATGAACATCTTCAAAAATGTCTGCGTTATATGGAAAGATTCCACATTTTTTGAACGCTGCTGCTATATTCAATGGCGTCATTGCCTTTGGGTAAGCTTGACCCACACAGTCGGCGACATTGTAGATTGTCATTTGTTTGCCGGGGTTTCGTCGCAACCACGAATCTACGGCACCGTTATAATAGGTTTTAAATGGTCCGTTTAAGCCAACATCAAGTGGCTGCATTTTAGCTGTTGTGTGTGGGTGCAGAGTAAGAATACAGACCCCAGACTTTTTGGCCAAATCTAAAGCCTCAATACTTAAATGGGACTCATGATTGTCCATGATCAATAATGCGGGGTTTTCTGGAGACGCACATGTATGTGTTATGAAATGCTGCATCACTTGGACAAATAGCTCGGCATTCATCCACCCACTGGCGGCAGCCAGTCCAAGGGACCCTGGAGGTGCACCGGTCAACATATAATCCTTGTAATTTTTTCTCGGGAAAACAAGCACTGGAGGTAAAGCTTGCCCTGAAGCGCATACAATAGCACACGTCGTGACTAGTGTCCCTCTTTCGCCGCTTGTTATCTGCCCTAGATTGTGCCGGCCCTTCGGAGCCATGACTTTTTTTGTTTTTTGTACGGTACCCGTTGCAGTTTCATCTAAGTTGTATACTCTACAGCCAGTTCCGAAAGTCGGGTGTCTGTCCATGGCATTTTGCAAATTGGTAAAAAAATTACCGACCGTGTGTCTATTAAAGGCAGTAGCCCGCGCTAGACTGCACGCTTCAGGCTTTTTTAATGATAAATCAGGGTGCCTACCCCTAAAAGATCGAAACCACTCGATACCTGCCAATTGGTCAGCCTCCCAGCAAGCAGGATATTTAATTTTATTTATACGTGCCATCTGGAACGCAACGCTTCGGATATCTTTACTAGAAAGGCCATAAAACTTTGCCGCGCAATCTATTACGTATTCTTTTAGTTCAGCTTCTTGTTCTTCCGAAAAGGTTCTGTTGACGTCGTAATTCGGAATTAATCTTTGATTTATTAAGTTAGCATCATTTACAGCTGCAAACTTCTTTGCATAGCGATATAGCGTCGGATAATGAACATCACCTTCCTTTGCCGCCTTTCTCAAACTCATCCCCGTCCTATATATTTGGATGGCACGTAACATATTTTCGGCCGTATGGTCTCCTTTTTTCCTCTTCAATACTTTTGTACGTCCCATCTGAATCAAAAAGATATACCAAATAGGTAAGCTTTTGTGTTTTACTAAGAATAGGTAGGTTACCTACCTAAGGTATTGTGTGTTTATTGTAGACAAGGACCAACATTATATAAATATAGGTAGGTACCTATATTGGTCTTTGTCTACAAGAAACACACAAACAAACAACAAAAATCTTGTTTACCTACCTACGAGTAATTTTTTTAAAACAGGATTTTTATAAGGTTCATCAGTATTCCTAGGTTCACCCTGTTTAAAAAAAATAAAAAATATGTATTTATCGCCAGAAAAACCTACCTTGAACTTTTTTACGTGATCTGTGCTTAAAAAATGATGACTTGAGTTTAATTTATTAATTTCGTGGCATCTACATAAATAAACTTTAAATTTTATTATACCTATATATATTTTATTACCGCACCAGAATTTTGGCAACACCGCCCCAAACATGTAACAAAATATCCTCCCATTTTACTGACGTCAGAATATATTCCATACCATTATATTTATTGAGCTATTAAAAAAAACATTTAAGTGTATTATTGAATAGTGGCACAATAGGAATGACAATCACAAATTATCATCACGAGGCCAAATCATGCTCATTCTCAAAACTTATTAAACACCCCTCGTATTATATAATTTCCTAAATAAACTACAATGAAACTAGCTAGTGCAACAATGAAACATGTTTCATTGCCCACTCCACTGGAATGTTTCAACGTGAGACAACCAGGTGGTTTTTTATTTCCGTTAAAAATACTGTGACAAAGAGTGAACGATTTCCAATAATCTTTAGGTCTAAATATAGGTAAGAATATACTGAATGCATAAGAATATTGAACGGTAAGAACTCTTTATCAGTAGCATGCTAAAAAATCACCAAATATGGAAAAAAAATCTTACTTTGCCGTCGCGAAATCACAACTGTGCTCCTGGAGACGTGTTGCTTCGACGCGGCGCGTTCCCGAACTGGGCAGGCGGGGGGGTGTACTGGCTTGTCCTTGCGTGATATACTGCACTGTTTGGCAACGTCGCGTTTTCGAGATATCGCAAAGTTTCAACGTGTACAATTGTTTCAATGTTCGACAGTTGACCCTATATCTTAAATCTTAAGATTGTTACTTTGGCAAAAAGATCCCAAGGCCATCAATATATCTTTATTCCTAATTTGAATAAGTTCCAAAATGTGAGTTGGGAGAGGAACCTTCAGTCTTATAAGTTCGTCGTATAAGCAATTGTGATTATATAAAGGACACGCGAAAAATATATGATTAAGGTCCCCATCGTCTAGTCCGCATTCACACAAGGAGGAATCCCGGATGTGTATTTTTTTTCAAGTGAGCAGGAGTACAACAATGACCCAGCCTCATTCGTATCACAGTGGAACAAAAAGGTTTTGGAAGAAATAACTTTGAGAACCACGGTTTTCGCGACACCGTGGGCTGAACGAGTGCCTGGTCTGTGCCCGTTTTTTACTAGATGTTGTCCAGTCGGCAGACCAAGCCTTAATAAGGTACTGGGCCGCCAAGGGGACCAAATCATGACAATAATTTCTGAACGGAAACTTATCACCACAGACCACCGCATCCTTTGCTACCTGATCGGCCCTTTCATTTCCTGTAACCCCTGTATGACCAGGGACCCAGGCTAAGACAACCTCGCACCCTCGGTTTCTACATTTTATGAGATTCTCCTGAATTTGATAGATAATAGGATTATGGAACCTGACCGAAAACGGGTTGGAGAGAAGCGCTTGTAGACAACTAAGGGAATCAGAGAAAATTATAGTTTTTCTTAAATGGAACATTAAAATATATTTCACGCTCTCCAAGATGCCGATACACTCTCCAGTATACACCGAAGTTTCAGGAGGGCATTTAATCTTCTGAACTATATCATACTGGGAATGGAAAACTCCCACCCCTACACAACCAGCTGGGGACAACTTAGATGCATCACAGTAGATTGTATTCCAACCAATCCACTCACGGGTAAGAATCTGGCGTAGATATTCATCGGCATGAGGATCATCATGACAAATGTCCATACTAAGAATAATACGGGGCTGATGAGTTACAATTTCATAACTAAATTCAAACAGAGGAAGCCGAGTGGAGTGGAAAACAGGATCCTTAACAAGCTGAAATTTCGTTAGGCTCTTTACGAGACAAGGCGCGTCTTCCTCATACCAATGGGAAGCCGCCTTAAGATCATAAAGACGGTGGATTATAGGATGATAAGAGAGTTGTAAAGCTCGGTAGAAATAACTGTCTGCCAAAAATTGCCGGCGAAGTTTAAGAGGGGGTTCCGCGCATTCTACCTGTAAAGCATGGGATCCTGTTGTTTTACCAAATTTATTTTGGTCAAATTTCATTTCCCAAACAAATTTTAGCAACTATTTTGTTTGCCAATGCAAACTTTGGCACAATTTTAATACGAATATTTTCATTACGTCAAATTTTCATTCAGCAAAATATTATTACGAAAAATTACATTATGGCATGTGGTCTTTTAGTAAATGCTTTCATAAGGCAAAAAAACATTAGACAATAAACATTTCGTCAAGTTAATGTTATGGCAAACTATAAATAGACAAAAATCACAATTGTTTGGGATATGTCATTTTACCAAAGTACTATTAATAAAACAGCACAGTCCCTTAAATAAAATAATACACGGTTAAGTAGGTCGGTAGGCAAAGATGTTAATGTATGTATGTATGTAAATACTTTATTGTACACAAGACTCAGGTTAAATTAAGTTAGGACAGCCAAAAAGCCGTAAGCTCCTAGCAGTAAAAAACAAACAATCGTAACAATTCTATTATATGGTAGGTTAGGTTAGGGTTAGCTTGTGTCCCTTAGAGTGGAAATAGGCACCCCGCGAAGCGGGGTGACGTCGACACGCTGGCAGTTAGGTTAGAATTACGACCTCTACACAAATTATTTTTCCCTACCCACATAACAAAAAAAGTTGTTATGTTATTGTGTATCTTATACACCATTGAAATAAAGATGCAAATGATTTGTCATTGAAGAATTCCTCTACTGATTAACCGACGGAATAGAAATGGTCAATTAAATATTGACGATACAAATCATTTGCCTTTTTTGTTTTGGTTAAAACATATTATGCCAACTAACATATTTGACTGAATGAAATTTGGTCAAAGTACCAGTTGGTAAACGAGATATTGCCTAAACATGAATATGCCAAACATAAGGTTTGCGTAAGAATTATTTGTCGAGTGTTAATTTGGCGAACGATTGTTTGGCAAATGAAATTATACGAAAAATGTTTTGGGAAGTAATAATTTGTCAAAGTTTTTTTGGTAAAACAAAGGTAACCCGTAAAGCATTGGTGGGGCTAGACTTCATCGCTCCCAATATTATTCTCAATGCCTTATACTGGACACGATCAAGCTTAACTAAACCCGCCTTGTTTGCTGGGACCAATAAAAAGAATCCATAATCTAGTATGCTACGAATCGTAGCATTATAAATTAATCTGAGAGAGGTGGGGTGAGCTCCCCACCACACCCCTGAAAGACATCTTAACGTATTGAGGCCCCGTTCGCTTTTTTTAATCAAGTATTCAAAATGTGAAGTTCCGTTCAGTTTAGAATCTAGTATAATCCCTAAGAATTTATAGGAGGTACGAGCTGGGATACAAGAATTATTTATAGTTATGTTAATGGTAGGAGGGGCTAGTTTACGCGTAAAAACAACGGCGCAGCTTTTTGACGGGGAAAGGGATAAACCATTATTTGTTAGCCACGTGTTCAAGGACTGAAGGGAATGGTTAATATTTTCATAAGCAGTAATTATACTTTTATTTACAGAGTAAACTAATATATCATCGGCGTATTGAAGTATTTGACAGTCAGCAACCGAGCCCTCAAGGTCGTACGTAAACATGTTATACAGTAATGGGCTAAGGACTGAGCCTTGAGGCAATCCACGCCAAACTAATCTGATGGGTAAATGTTAGGATCCTTGCCTCGAAAAGTAACTTGTCTCTCTGAAAGAAGATTACCCACAAAGCATGCCAGCCTCTCCGGGATTCTCAGCTTATGGAGTTTTTCCCTGAGAAGAGGGAGCTGGACATTATCATAGGCAGCCTCCACATCCAGAAACACTGCCACTACCGAGGCTCGGTTAGAGAAAGATAGTCTAATATCTGTAGTAAAAATCCCTAAACTATCCATGGTACTTCTTCCCTTTCTGAACCCAAATTGAAATTTACCAAGTAGTTCTTGACTTTCTAGAAACCATTCCAGTCTATTCTTAATGAGATGTTCTAGAATCTTTGTAAGAACCGACGATAAAGCTATTGGGCGGTAAGAACGAGGGTCATTAGGATCTTTACCAGTTTTCAGGATAGGCATTATCAGTTGTGTTTTCCAAGTACGAGGAGGACGGCCCGATGTAAAAATGCGATTAATTAATTCAAGGAAATATTTTTGGAATGAGTCCCCTGCTTTAACTATAAATGAATAAGGAATTCCATCATGACCCGGAGCGGAGTCTTTGACTGATTTTAAAACATTTGTGAGCTCCAAAAAGGTGAACACTTGATCTAATGGATCAGACGAGTTGTTATTTAGGAGCCCTATTGTAGAGTCAAGAACACCTGGGACATAAGAAGGTGCTATTCTGTCCAGGAAAGATTCTGCCCATTGTAAGGAAATAGGATAGGGATATCTACTATCATTAAATGATCTCCTAAACTTTCGGATATTATTCCACACGATTGCATCAGGAGTAGAAGGACTCAACGTTGCGCAGAAAGACTTCCATCCGTCTAACTTCTTAGAACTCAATAACGCTTTCGTTTCTGCCATAGTTTTGGTGAGAAGCTGGAAGTTCTCAGATGACATGTTCACAGCATAAGCAATTTCAGCTTTCTTCCTACTTTTAACCGCTACAGTACCTACACTCTTTGTCCCACCAAGGAGGAGAGGCCATCTTACCCACAGCAGTGTTTTTAAGAGGGAAAACCTTATCAGCTGAATTCTTTATAGCCAAAACTAGAGCATCAGAGCATGTTTGCGTAGATTCTAAAGTAATAGGGGGTAACTGTTTGACTTCCTGTTGCAGATGCTTTCTATAAGTATTCCAATCTGCGCCATTAATGTTATAAATTAGCAAAGGCTTAATGACAGTAGGTCTCTTTGTAGATACGAAAGGTGATCTAAGTAAAATAGGAAAGTGATCACTGCCAAATGTGCTATCCAACACCTCCCAGGTAATTTGAGACGCAAGTATAGGAGAGCAAAGGGATATATCAACTGCACTAGCTGTTTGATTAGGGAGAGTACGTAGAGTTGATGTGCCTGAATTTAATAAACAAAGGTTACACTTGTCTAAAATTTCTAAGAGTTGTTCACCTAGGGGGTCACTATTGTCACAACCCCACAAAACATGATGAACGTTAAAGTCACCAAGGACTATGACCGGGTGTTTCAGGTTTTCTATAATATTTTTAAGTTGGTTGAGGATTATAGCGGAGGGATATGGGATGTAAAGAGATAAATAAGTAATACCTTTGAGCAATTTTAACAGATGAAAAAGGAATATGATCTCTAATGAAGAGGGCACAGCCAGCTCGGCCGTCAGCCCGACAGTCCATTAAAGATGAATAACTCGGTAATTTAAAATTAGATCCATCTTTAAGCCATATCTCCGATAGGGCTAGAATGACAGGGTTGTATTTATTAATTAAATAAAGTAAATCTTGCTTTTTATTCGTGATGCTATGAGTGTTCCACTGTAGAACTACTTGATCCATTGTTAGGAGGAAACAGGAAAGACGAAATAAAAGGAGCAGCGTGGGACAGCAGAGCAGGGTCGGACAGGGGACTGGAAGGAGAAAGTACCTTAACCACAGACGAGAGTAATTTAATTAGTTCGCTAATTACATTCTCTCTTGATTGTCGTTGTTCGGGGTATATTGGCCTGGACTCGACAACAGGGTCCCTGGTCAAAGCTTCATGAGCCCTTCTATCATAACCTTTGTCCAAGCGGGGGCGTGACCGAGGCTGACGAAAAACAGTCTTTTTATACGACAGAACTGGTGGAGATTGAATGGGGGCAGATGTTACATTTGCATAAGACCTCTGGGAGATTTTAGCATGCAGATTGGATGCCTCGATATATGAAATGTTTTCGTCTGTCATGGTTTTTTTTAATATTAATTTGTCTAGCATACTCGGGACAAGACTTACTGTTAGCGCAATGGCCTGCTGCCACGCTTCGGGGGCAGTTGCAGCAGAACGATCCATGGGTTTCTAGGTCAACCTCACACGATTCTCCGGCATGGGCACCGCCGCACCGGAAACAACGAGGAAGTGACCGACACTTTTCCTTAGTGTGGCCAAATCGGCAACACTTGTAGCACTGTACCGTTGGGTACTGATACGATTCGACTGGCAGTGAATTCAGACACAAATAAACCCTTTTTGGTAAACATTGTCCATCAAAAGTTATTACAACCGATTCGGAGGGCAACCAGCTAAAGGTACCGTCCGGTCTGTTTTTTTAAAAGTTAAGACGTCTGACCTTTATTGGGCGAGCGCCTCCCGAGTTTACCGGCATCTGAACCTGCTCAAGGACCTCCTCTGGTGTCCACTCTGCCGGGACTCCACGCACTAGCCCCATTCTAGTAACATTAAAAGTTGGCAGAAATGCCTTATAATTATTGTTCATTAGTGTGGGGGAATCCAGGAAAGAGTTAGCATCCTCAGCCGAGTGGAAGCCTAGGGACACACGGTTTCGCCCTATTCTCTTGACTGAGCCTTCTACGATATTTTGGAACTCCCGCTTTCTCTTTTAAAAAAAAAAAAAAAAATTAAAATTTGAACTGTTTATTTCAATAAAAGATAGGGGTTTAATTACATTCTTAACTACTAATCTTAATTTTAAAAGATTAGGAATAATCCGAAAGTAACAGGATGTAGGGTTACCCCTGAATCTGGCGCAGTCTCTATTTTTTGGATATGTACGATATACGGACCCTGGTCATTTGTGATGTACCTTTCGCGCCCTACTGGCGTAAAAAGAGAAGCCGGCGACTGGGTGTGCGTCAAATCAGGAGTATCAACGATTAAATGTGCCGGCGGCGTGGCCGGGATCTGAGGCTGGGTAATCATATTTTGCCCGGGGGGGATCTGCGAATCAACTTCCTGAGGCCGATTACTAACCACTGTAGTATTCTGATGTTCCAAACTACGCTCCGTTGGTGAATGTGTTGACCGGGATCGTTTATTTTCAAGGCTACGCTCGCTGTTTTCGCGTGCCCTCCTACGTCTTTCTTTTCTGGGATTAGCCATAGCGGGAGTGAAAAATTCCGCCTGTGAGTTTTCGAATATTTCGTGTTGAGATAGACTTACATTTTTTAATACTGGACGGAAGTCCCCATCTCCAGGGTCGACCAAATCAGCATCCTCACTCATGAGGACGCTGACCCAGCCTACCCTCTGAACTACGAAAAAAAACAATTATAACTATACTACTTCTAAATCACAGACACAAACCACTTGCCCCACCTCCCACAACCATGGAAAGGAATAGTAACTATATTTAAAACTAAATTCTATAAGGTTTCACCGAAAAATATCGATCAGAGACACTAAACTCAAAAATATTTTTAAGCTAACGTCCGTACGCTATCGACACTCTACCGCCAATCCGCAGAAATTTTACAATGTCAGTCAGAGCATGTCAGAGACAATCTTCCCGTTACGTTCCTTTTTACGCAGATGTTGTCCTTGATACCGGTTTTTATTTTCTCATACTATAACTTAAAACCATCTTAAAACAGATTCCAACGTAAAACGTAGCGTATGTGTGTGTGTCATGTAACCGAAAATTAAAGTTTTGAAAACTTCTTGGCAGATGTCACATACGTCAACTGTCAAAAACAATAGCATGGTGATTTCAATTACGAGTGGGTAGGGGCACTCGTAAATCGATATCATAGGTATGACAAATGTAAGTCACCGATGAGTTTCAAAAATACGAACTTTCGGAAATCACTCAAATCAGTGATAATTAGTCACTTGGTGAGATTCAAAAATCGATCCCCAGCTACGTGAGTCACTCCAGAGCACATGAACGAGATCAACGTAGGAGTAGAAGCGGTCGCCGCGTCCGAAATCGGTCTGGAGAATATACAGGTGTAACATAAATGGGGTGTGAACTGATCAAGGGCACAACAGGTATCGTGTTCTGATAAGAAAAAACTAAGTTTTCTTTTTTTCGTCTCGATTTTTTTTTCACATTTGTATGGAGATGTCATGTGATAGATGTCATTTCGTACAAAATTGAAGGCCTAGGCCGGCAAGATTGTCTTTATTAATTTCCATTCCACAATTTGTTACACAGTAGGTATCACGGCTTTCAGCCACGAAAACAAAAGTTCGATTTCTTGGAGTTTTTTATTTTTATTTAATTGCAAGTTTGAGAAAAGCGCTATACATAGCTGCCTCGGCGTGAAAAGGGTTGCCAGCCTCATAACCATCCGGCCTCGCTACGCTCAGCCGTCTATATGTATACTCGGCTGGCAACCCCTTACTTCCCCGCCTCTGTAGTATTGTACTATTGAATAGAATAGAATAGAATAACATTTATTCATGACAATACCACATACACGCACATAAAAAAAAACAACATTGCCACGAAACGGTTCCATCTCAGCGTTGGCCAGCGCTGTTCTTCCGATGGAACCATCCGGTGATTCCACGGCGTAACACATATTTTACACTCGCACAAAATAATAATAGTAATACAGAACAGAAACAATACAGCAAGACAAATTATAAAATTTCCGAACGCAACATAACCGCGTCAACCGACAAACGATTTTACTTAAATAGGTCCTCAACCCGCACTCTGCAGAGTAGAGATTGTAAGCCCATTAATGACCCATTGACGACCGCTTTAGCCTAGTTGGTAGGGACCCTGCCTACGAAACAAAAGGTCCTGGATCTGAATCCCGG
The DNA here is from genome assembly GCA_945867215.1 of Epinotia demarniana. Classification (NCBI taxonomy): domain Eukaryota; kingdom Metazoa; phylum Arthropoda; class Insecta; order Lepidoptera; family Tortricidae; genus Epinotia; species Epinotia demarniana. The sequence goes on from OX244281.1 coordinate 1,787,756, forward strand.
CATAAGGGCATTTATTTGTGCGATGAGCACGAATATTTGTTCCTGAGTCGTGGATGTTTTCTATATTAAGTATTTATCCTACTACCTAATCCTACTAATATCCTACTAATATTGTTAGTTTGTCTATCATAATATTCATAATCATCCTCTAGTACCCAATAGTATAGGGACTAGGTCGATTTGTGTAAGATTGTCCCCTAATATTTATTTAATCTATTTCTAATCGAGTCTTTACCCTACAGTGTGACGAAAACAGGCTGATGGCAGTTGTTTTATGATTTACTAGCTACCTGCGCGGCTTTTTCTCCGTATTACAAAGATCGCAGGTGGAGCTGAAAGTCCATTTTATAGGCTGGTAAAAGGTTTTTTGAAATCAGACCAAGACATTAAATGTTTACGAAGCAGAAACGTCCGCTAACTAAATACCAAATTTCGATCATAGTTCGCGGTACTTCGCGGTAGATGTCGCTACGAGCCTCCCTAAGGTGTAAATACAATAGTGGAATGAATTTAAAGATTCGTCGCCATTAGCGGACCCACGGTAGCTCAATTGGGAGAGCGATGGACGGATTCCAGAAGTTGTGGGTTCAAATCCCGCTCGTGGCGAATAATTTTTCAATTTTCCACTATGATCGAAATTTGAAATCAGACCAAGAGTTCCGGAGATAGCCCCTGCCAAAAGCTACTCAACAAACTTTACCTTAATACTAGTATTAAGATTACGCTGTAATTATTTCGTTGTAAAAAAACTAAATAAAAGCTTGTAAAATATTAGAAAGTTAACCCCAGGCCAATGAGACCTGGTTTAGTTTAGTGATCTATATCTATAGCTTCGTGCTTTGGTCACACTTGGTCCGTATGGTATTTCGACCGGTAATTTCATTCTCTGATTGTCCCATGTACAATCAACTGCAGTTACCTAGAAGTTTGTATGCAGGTTGGTCACGTTTCTCTGCGGCTGACTGTACCTGCAGGACTAAGCTCCCTATAGCATGTAATTGAGATGGATACCTAACGACACAACTAGTAAACAAGTCAATAGGAATGTTGTTTAACATTCTGCCTAGCTTATCTCATAGAAAAGTTCTATAACTAGATCATTTGTTTTCTACCTTGAGGTATAATTGTGTAATTAATGAAAAAAACAATGATTATCGCAGTTCAGTGTCCTGTGTAAAGGACGGAGTAACAGCCGTGACCTAAGAAAGTTGTTGTTTGTGACCTAAGAAAGTTGTTGTTTGGTCTTTACCTAGGTATTATATTGAATGCTATATAATACCTACTAGATAGGGTAAATTTTGTGAGATGTGCTGCGCCGGCTTTTACGTATCAATTGGCCCGCCATAGGAACCAATGTGTCTGGAGTTGTCTAGTTTACTATTAGTTATTGTTTATTTTTGGGGCCCTCAACTGAAAACCAGCGCCACGGACCCCGTGACAACCGAGGCTCCCATATATGATGCGTTAAGCTTTTTGACTGTAGGCCTATTTTCTTAGCTTGAATATTTGTAGGTAATAGGTACGCGCGGGCATACCCGCGCGGGCAGAATATAGTTATTTATAAAGGCCGAAACACATTGACAGTAGACTAGGCGCAACTAATAAGAAACGGTCCGAACAGAATACCGCTCTTTGCGGATCCTTTCATATTATCTCGAACATTACAACCGGTACCGCCTCCGCGCCGCGCCGCGCTAGGGACCGATTTTTGACTTTCGGGCGCTCGAAAATCAAATAAAAGTAAATAAGTACGTTTGTAGTGTCAAAATGTCCGGCACTTACTTTCTACCAATAGAATTGAATACGAGTGGTCAATACCACTCGTTTTTGAATTTTCTATTGCTATTTCAAAATAGCCCTTCAAAACGGCCTTCTAGTCATATATTAAGAAAGAGCACATACGCAAATGGAATTATAATATTCAACAACTTACCGGACAACATCAAATCATTGGAAGGGATTCAATTTAAAAAAAAACTGAAAGACTGGCTTTTAAGTAAATGTTTTTATAATTTAAACGAATATTTTCGAAATGGACTATGATTATATTATATTTTAATTGTGTATGAATGCCATTTAATATTATTATTTATTGCAAATATGTCTAGAATGTGATAATTATTAACCATTATAATTTTATTAGTTTTAAGTATCTTGACATTGTACGTCCGAAATGGGCAACTGTTGAAACTTAATTTATATGACATGTAACACCACTGTACCTACACAGTTGAAACAATAAACTATCTTTATCTTTATCTTTATCTTTAGCATTTATTTCATAATTTTTATCAGTTTTCGAGTGAAAGAGTCGAGCGCTCGAAAGTCAAAAATCGCTGCTCCGCTACCGTTGTCAGTGCGTTTCGTCCTTAAAACCTATACTGAAAGCAATGACGCGTATTTGCGGTATCTATTATTCAAGTTGCCTCAATTCGGGTTGCACAGGGCGGTAGCTCAAATACCGTGAGCCATCCGGTTGCCTCTGGATACTGCAACTACGCTTCATTGCTCTGAATATTGCTCTGAATAAGGTAATATTTTAGTGGACATAATATTTAGTTGACAATCTTACACAAATCGACCTAGTCCCAAACTAAGCAAAGTTGTACTATGAGTACAAGGCGACGATAAACATATTTATATAGATAAATATACTTAAAAACATAGAAACATCCATGACTCGGGAACAAATATCCGTGCTCATCACACAAATAAATGCCCTTACCGGGATTCGAACCCAGGAACTCTTGCTTCTTGTTTGCTAACTAGGCTAACGCGGTCGTCAGTGGGCAAAGGTAACAAAGCTGATGTACAATTTTCTCCGATGTTCTCCATAATTTCACTAATCCGGCACTTCAACAGACCGGCACGTCCAATAATCCGGCACCCTCCGCCCACGCCTCCCTCGCCCCTCTCAGTATATGCGCTCCGCGGTCGCTGCGTCGTCGTCTAGCAGTCTAAAATGTTCTTTCTCTATAATCCAGTAATCCGAACCCTCTGGTTTTTAATAGTGCCGGATTAGCGAGATTATAATACAGACAACCTTTCAAAAATATCTACACATCCGTCTTAAAATGTCAGTAACAACACCAACAAAGACTACATATTTATTTTTGAAAGATTGTCGGTACAGATATTGGAAACTTAAATTGATTCGTCTGTACCATCATAGCCGAGGAAAGATATTAGCTTACCATTTTGATTACGAAAGCGGGAAAAGCAAATATGAGTGACGCAAATCTTAGATTAGGTAGGTACCTACTTGGTAATGAAGTTAAATTAATACTTGCAGGTACCTATTCCTAGTTCTGTAGATGACAAGCGGTAACGACCTTGTATCTCCTGTGCTATCAGTTATATTATAATAATTATATGTCCGCTATTAATAATACGAGCACGTGGTCGGCTGGTGGACGCTACGTTATTATTGTCATAATCATAAATCATAAATAAATCATAAATCATTTATTCAGTCACAGAGTGGTTGACAATTGTAATTTGATGGTGCCTCTTTTTAAGTATACAATACCTGTGCTAAGAGGCAAAGCTCTTCCTTAGTTGGTAGTGTAGGTACATGTGAATGGTCATGTGTCATGGCACATTATTGCGCGAGACTCGTACAGTCGGCCTAGAACGTGGGCTTACGGTTTTGAACCGTGATAAACCGTTTTCCTGGTTTACTAATAAGAAAATACTAGTTAGTAGTTTACTAGTAAGTAAGTAATGTTCTGGCAAAAATGTCATGTTTGGTACAAGCTCTTTATTGCCGGCTGTACTTTTCTATACCGTCATCAACTGTACTCATTGAGACGACTTACGAGACCAAGCTCAATGGGGTTACGTGGGTAAAATACTGTATTCCCATGGCCACCTTCTGTCCCCATCATCATCATCATCAAAAAAAAAATGAAATTTCATCCAATACTTATGTCCATAATTTCAGCTCAATTGGTTAGGTAGGTATTCCTGGTTCAATATTCAGCTCCATGATTTGTCCCACACTAACAAACGAACAGACCCCTATTTCACCAACTTGACAATTGTCACCCAACACTGACAATTCGCCATACATTGCTTGGTTTAAAAGTTAAGGTGCTCGCTAGGTTACTTGTGGATCCAGCAATGTACCTATAGGAGAATTGTCGTCGTGAGGTGACAATTGTCAAGTTTGTGAAATAAGGGCCAGATCAAGTTAAATAAAACTTGTAAAAATGCTTCGACTACAACAACAATCTACGAGTATAACAAGCCATTTCAATACAATTTACACCTCGCTTCCCATGTTTCCAACGTTCACAGCAAGAACAAGTGGTATTTCCAATGTTGCTTTCTGAGATTGGAGTAGCAAGATACTTATTGCCACGCATCAGCATTGCAATTCAGCGAGGAAATGCCGCCAGCATCCTCCGTACAATGCCTCGAGGGCCTTTTATAGATTTAACTTAGCTTTAATTTAATTTCGTTTATGTTATAATTAGCATCTTGTGTATAATTAAGAAAATAAATGTTTAATAAAAATAAAATACTTATGGGTTATTAATTTATTCAAAATCGCTTAATACTTATTCCGAAATAAACATTCGTTTTATTTTAACAATATTATTCATATTATCGCAAACTTGGTCCGTGCGTGGACGTCGTCGGCCCTAAACAGACGGTGAACGGCAATTCCAAAGAAACTGCAACTTCCAGTTACTTTTGAGTTTATGCCATAGACTCCAAATCAATCAAAAATCAAAAAAATATTTATTAAATATAGGTTCCTACAGAACACTATTTGAAGGTCAAAGTTCAATACATTTAACAATTAAGCACATGTTAGATTACAAACATAAATGCTTTTATAACAATGTCAAAAAAAAAAACATTATCACTAGGTAGTCAGGAATTATATAAAACAAAGTCAAAATTAGAGTATGTCAGTTCACAACGAGAAATAAATAATATATATTTTTTTTTTTGTCATACTATGATATTTTAATATTTCAATAATAATACAATTCGTCGATAATAACGACAATTATGGTACATCATAAATACTAAATAAAAAATAATGAAACAAAAAAATTATTACAAAAAAAAATAGACCGTCCAAAAGTTCTGCCTGCGGCATGGACCCCATGACGCTGGCGGCATTTCCCCTTTGGACCGCAAGGGCGATCCTTTGTGAAAGATACGCGCCAGCTCTGGGGTCCCCTGAGGCGTGGACCAGCCGCCACGACAGGGTCCTCATGAAGGCCTTCATGTCGGCTGACCAGGGTCCCATCGTTTCAACTGCAAGCGCCGCAAACTCGTAGTTCTGAACTAGAGAAGAGTATTTGCGGCGCTTAAGTAATTGGGCCTGATCAGCCGCAGCGCCGGCCTGAGACCGTGTTGCCTGTATGTGGGACAGTGCGAACGTATCGACGCATGCTGCGTCCCACACCAGGGCCCTACCGAGTTTCCACGGTACCAAAGTTACTCCGTCCGGGCGCTTGCCATCGTCTCTCGTCATACCAGGAGGCTCTAGTGACGAAGGTATGGAGGCAGTGGCGAGCGCCCGACGCAGCAGGTCGTTTATAGTACCATGGCGGAACATGCGGCCGGCGCTTCTGTTACATGATAGGCCATGTCTACCCAGCCGGTCCACACCTTTGCCGCAGCCACAAGTATGGGGAACACATATGTTGGATCCCAACCTTAAACAGATAGCTATTCTTAGCGTACCTGGGTCAAGAACTGTGCCTATGTTGCGTGAGGGAAGGGCATTAAGCCAGGGGCCTGACTCATGTGAGGAGACAGCCAAGAGCCGGGCGCGTTCTGAGTCGTTTGGACTATTTTCCACTAAAGAACCGTGAATGGATTTGAGCCGAGGAGTGTCCCATAGTAGGTGATTATTGGGAGTTTTGAATCAAGATTCAAAACAGTCCCAAGAAATCACGGTAATTATAATTTTAAAATCTCAATCGGCTTTTTGATATATCAATTGGGTTTTCTGATTCCAGCGTTGAATCAGGTGTTTTCTTACCTATGGTTATGATTTTAAACGCTCAATTGGGGTCTGAGATATTGATACTCTGCACCGCGTTTTGATTTAATTTTGAAATTGTATTTGTCAGTTATATAGAAGTGTAAAATAATATCATCTTCAGTATGTTGAAAATCTTTGTTTTGCTTACACGTAACTAGTTAAATATGAAGTTTATTAAACAAGCACAATCACTAGATTTAAAAAATATATACACAGATTCTAAAACAATTTATTCTCGACATGGAAAACTTTTACCAAGTACCATCCGATGTCTTATTTGCGGTCCATCTAATAGTGGGAAAACTAATTTAATGATAGGACTTCTTCTGCACAAAAATGGTCTAATATTTGAAAATATTTATGTTTATTCTAAAACTTTATTTCAACCCAAATACATATTTTTAGAAAAAGTGCTTCAACGAGTACCGATGGTATGTTTTTTTAAATACAAAGAAAACGAGCAAGTGTTAAATCCTAACCATGCTAAACCAAATTCTGTGATTATATTTGATGACATTGCATGCGAAAAACAAAATAACGTTCGAGATTACTTTTCTATGGGTCGCCATAGCAAAATAGATTGTTTTTATCTAAACCAAACATATAGTAAAATTCCCAAACAATTAATAAGGGACAATGCCAATCTCATTATACTTTTTAAACAGGATGAACCTAATTTGCGTCACATTTATAACGAACATGTAAGTACTGATATGTCTTGGTTGCAATTTAGAGAAATGTGCGCAAAAATTTGGTGCACACCTTATGATTATTTAGTTATAAATAAAGACTGTGAAAAAAATAATGGATGTTATAGAAAAAACTTTGACACGTTTATAATTTTCGATTAAGGATTGCATAGTATAAAAGTAATAATTTGTTACTAAGTCATCATTTAAAATTACGACGTCTGCAAAGACAGAACAATATTTAAGATGAATATGGAAAAGGTAACTAAACAAGAAATCGTTAAATCAGCCGAAGCAGTTAAACGGAAACTCAAAATGATGCGGGATATGACATGTGAAAATGAACAATTTCTCGAGACAGTACTTAAGCCGCTTACAAATCCCCTTAATCAAATGGCTGGTCAAAGTGGAATAAATGTGAAAATTCAAAATGAGAGTGATATTAGTCCTCAATACCATAGTACACCTAAAAAAAATAAGTTGAGACCAAATTACACTAAACTCACTTCGTCCCACGATGACACGGTTTTAGAATGTAATCGGCTCTATCAAAACGAAGATAAAAAAGAATTAGAAAAAAAAGACGATGAAGAATTAGAAAAAGACGAAGAACACAAATCAGATTTGAGTGTCAAAAATGAAGAAGATATAAATGAATCTTATAGTGACATGTCAGATGATGAAACTTTTAAGAGTGTTTCTAGTTTAGAAAACAATTTTGCTTCTCCGCTTTCATTTTCAGCAAAGGAATTTGAAGATGTGCCTTATGGCGTAAGACAAGAAAGAGGAAAACTAATGTTAGGAAAACATCGAGTTTTTGTAGCAGAAAAAACGATTACTATTAACGCAAGTACTTATGAAAAAACTAAAGGGCTAAAGCAATTGTTATTTGAGAAATTACCAAATATGAATTTAATAACAGAAAAAGATAAAGAGAATTATAAATTAATATTAAATCAAACTAATGCACACCGGAGGGATTTTGACCCCAAAAAGCCCATCAAAAGTAATAGAGGTAGCAAGTATTTACAAATTATAAAACCATTATTTAAACTTGACAGAAACCATGACAGTACAGAAAACCTTGCCGTTGGTAAAGGTTTGAGTTTATTAAAGAAGGTCAAACCTAATATCGATTATGTGTACTGGGATGATCCAAACGAGTTAGTTGATCGGTTGAAATTACTAATCGCTTCACGAGAAGCTGGTAACACTGGTTTAGATAATGAAATTAAATCGATAATTGAAGAATTACAAGAAAATGGCATCATCTCTTAAATAAAACCTTCCGTCTCCCTATGTTTAAATCAGTTTAAATGATGACATAAACAAAAGCGGACGGATAATGAACATTGACAAATTTGGTCACCACGTTCACAAACGTTTTCGTTTTGCTCAAAATTACGACGAAACATTACAAAAATCGGAAAACGGTGATTTCGACTTACGATCGTCAAGACTTAAAGGTTTAAAATTACCACTTTCCAACGATGAGGCTGTTAATAAGGAGTATGTTGATCATATAAATAAAATTACTCAGACTAATTTGGCTAACATTATACTCAGCCTTAAACGCAATAACTCGATCTTAGAAGAAATTGATAAAAAGTTTTGCACCAAAGAGGATGTTATTGGAATTATAAAAGAGGAGTCTAAATGAGTATAATGAGTAAACAAGAAATTGTAAATGAAATCCATAGGAATGCTAGAAAAAATTTCAGACGCTGTCCGGTCATATTAAAGGGAATAAATGATTTGTGGCAAGCTGATTTAATAGATATGCAAAAATTTGGTTCAGTAAATAACGGGTACAAGTATATTTTAGTTGTAATAGATTGTCTTACAAAATATGCCTGGGTGGTAGCAGTAAAAACAAAAAAGAAAATGGAAATAATGCAGGCATTTGAAAAAATTATAACGTTTGGTTACATTGTGACGGTAGCTCAGACGGTGGAGATTAAATGATTAAAACTTCGTCAGCACAATTAAATTTATTTTTAAAAAAATATTATGGTCGTGGATGGCCCGTCCGTTTCACTATCGCGGTGCGGTACTCCCCTGGCGCTATTGGCGCTGATGATGCACTGGCTGGTGGCGAACAGATAGGCTCCCACTCTGACGACGGCGAGCGATGAGGGGTCCTCGTAATTTGTCCAGCCGTGAGGGGAAAAGGCGCGCGCCGAAGGGGCCGGTGTTTTTTTATCAAAAAAACGTAGTATCAACGAAACACCCTGTGAATAAACGGCTCGCATTACAATGTGCTATTTATTGCCGATTATGCCGTCGACGGTGAGCACCCTGGTTTAGCGTAAGCAGGAAAGATACCGATTTTAGTTGGTGAGTGCTCACGATCAGAACGGAGGTACAGGTTTGATAGAAAATTAAAACACGAGAGCGTAAAAGCATGATTTGGCAAGAAACTAACTGTTACTGAGCGCAGAAAGGTACACTACGGTAATATAATGAATATTTGGGCAAGGCAATTTGATGTATGACTAACTAATGAGATTGCTTAAAGCTAACACTGAATGATTGTTTTGTTCAACACTTTACTTACCCGTAACGGGGTGCTCGAACTACATGTAAACACAAACTTGGATCGTAATAAATGTGAGGTTCCACTGCCGCGAAGGGAGAAAGGTTTACTTAAATCACTTATAAGATAGTGCAGACTGTAAAATCCAGGCGCATGAAGACGCGATTTAAATAGGTATGCGAACGCACTGGCAGCGTCCGCCGTCTCGAGTCTCCTAGCAGTGAATGACGCGGGCGCACTCACACATACACAGCGCCGCCTCATTTACCATTATGCCCGCTGTACATAAGGCCGGAGATAAGGAGACCGTTAGAATTATCGCGTGGAATGCCGGCAGTGACTTGAGATTTAATATTTATTTTGTATGGAAATTTTCGACTTTTATTTGTTGCTTTAAATAGTTATATTATTAGTTAGTATATCTTTAATTAATTAGTTTATTATAATTCAGTGATTTAAAACCCCTTTTTTGTATATTTTATATCAGATAGTGAATGAAATAACGAATCAATTGAATCAAGCAATAGATTTATGATTCGATTTTATTTGTAATAAAGTAAATAATAAAATATAATTGTTTAAAGTGTAAAATTGAAATAATTTAGAAATATGTTACTGATTTATGACTTTGGGTAAATAATTAAATAATAATGTTAAATAAATTGTAAAAATGAATATTAAATTAATTAAAATAATTGTAATTATATAGCTTTAAAATAACATTTCATTAAATAATTAATAACATGTAACTATTACGTTACATTACCCCGCGCGTCACCAAGGGTTTTATTCCTGACAGAATAAAATCCGAAAAAATAACATGTAACGTATTTATACTCCAATTACAAGCTTCACTTTTATACTACATTTAAAATTCCCTGTCATACAATTAATTCATACAAATGAGCTACAGTATTCCTTTTTTGAATACTGACGCGGCCTAGTACTACGAAGGTCACCAACAATAAAACAATTGATAACCAATACAAATACTATATTTTAAGATGGTTTTTAGTGACGGTGTAATGTAACTTTTCATGAACTTATAAAAATTGTATACTAAGTAATTCATGCACATGCTTAGCTATTTATTTAATCCAACCAATTTCAAATCTTTGATGTGCCATGTTCCTATATTTTTACCTGCCATATTTTCAAGAACATAGACAAGAGGTGACTTTTTATCGACAATTTTACATTTTATAAATTTAGGTGCCAACTTTTTGCTAAAGTACTTGTCTTTATTGCTTAGCAAGTAAGTACGTTTCATGACGATATCGCCCACATTGAACTCGCTTGACTTACGACGCAAGTTATAATGTGAGGCGTTTTTTGAATGAGCATGCCAAAGTTTTGCCTGAACTGTTTTGAATATCTCTGCAAGACAGCCTAAATTTTCTGCGTAAACCTCACGTGGAAGAAATGAGACCTCATCACCCAGATTATTATCGAGATAATGCGACCCACAGGTAACTAGTTCCCTGCCATATACTAAAAATGATGGAGTAAAGCCCGTTGCTTCGTTAACCGAATTGTTAATGGCAAAACGTACTTTTGGGATGAAAAGATCCCAAGAACGATGGTCTTCGTCGACAAATGTGGATATACAAGTAATAATAGTACGATTGTAACGTTCAACTGAATTAATCTGTGGGCTATACTTAGGTGTGAAGAATACATTAGGCACGTTATACCTCTTCAAGAGCCCCTGTGTCATATTACTCACGAACTGACTGCCATTGTCAAGGAAAATTGTCTGTGGGACCCCATGTTCCAGAAATAGTGAGTCCTCCATAATCTTCGTTACAATAGCTGAAGTAGCGTTCCTAATTGGAAATATAAGGCAATACTTTGAGAAACAGCATGTGATTACTAATATGAAACTGTTTTGTTTACGTGTAACGGGAAGAGGGCCCATAAGGTCTACAGAAACCATTTGAAATGGTCGAGAACACTGTTTAGGTCGGCCCATTTCTCCTAGAGTTTGGTGGTTCTGTGGCTTATAGGACAGACATTTCTCACAAGAACTAACAAAACGGACTACGTCTTGGTGCATACCGGGCCAATAGAATCGTAACGCTAATCGCCGATAGGTCTTGTAAATGCCTAAGTGACCAGCAACCGGCTCCGAATGATTTTCACGAATAATACTTTCGCGTAACTCCTTCGGTACGACCTCTTTCCAAGAAAACTCATCGGTCAGTTCATGCTTATTCTTACACAACCTGTATAAGGAATTATTCTTTATTAAATAGTTTAAGTAATTTTCTGGGCGTGTTAAACAAGAGTTGTAAATGGACTTATACCATGAGTCGGAAGACTTAAGATACCAGTTAGATGTACTAATAGCGTGAACAGGAACTGCTCTTGAAAGGGCATCGGGAATAACATTATCAACCCCTCGACGATGCTTCAGCTCGAAGTTGAATGCAGACAAACGAACTCCCCAACGAGCCAATCTACCTGTGGGGTTGTTTATAGACAAAAACCACTTCAGGGCACTGTGGTCTGTAAACACTGTGAAGGGCTGGCCGTTTTCTAAGTAGCACCTCCAATGCTCTAAGGCTACGATCACAGCAAGAGCCTCACGCTCCGTAATGCTAAAATTCTTTTCTGCCGGTGTTAAGGACCTACTCATGTAAGCAATCGGGTGCTCCTTGCCATCAATGGACTGCGTAAGCATTGCTCCAACCCCGTAATTACTCGCATCGGTATGTACCTCGAAGCTTTTACTGTAATCAGGACAGGAAAGAACTGGGGCTGTGACTAAACATTCCTTCAACTTCAGGAAAGCAGCGTCGGCCTCTGGAGTCCACTTGAATGGAGGGCCGCCCTTTTTGCTAGAAGTTAACCTATTAAGAGGCCCGGCTATGGTGCTGAAATTAGGCACAAAACGACGGTACCACGTTGCCGTCCCCAGGAAGCGTTTTATATCTTTCCGACTAGAAGGAGTCGGGTAATTAAGGATAGCTTCCACCTTCTCGGGGTCAGTCCGTAAGCCACCACTGTCAACCACATAGCCAAGGTACCTTAGTTGAGTACGGAAAAATTCGCTCTTTTTTAGGTTAATCGTTAGATTAGCTTGCTTAAGTTTCTCCAATACCCGAAGCAGCAAAGATACATGGGAATTAAAGTCCTGTGAAACGATGATTATGTCATCGAGGTAAGCGAATACCTTAAGGTCGAATTCTCTAAATAAGATATCGACCAGGCGCTGCTGGGTTGCCGGCGCGTTGGTTAAACCAAACGCCGTACGTTTGAAACGATACGTACCACGCGAGGGCACGTAAAAACCTGTCTTATCTCGATCTTCTTCTGCTATAGGTATCTGCCAAAACGCCTTTGACAAGTCTATACTAGACAAGTAACGAGCATCACGCAGGTTGTCCAGTATTTCGGAAATGTAAGGTAAATTATACGCGTCCTTTTTCGTAACTGAATTCAACTTGCGGCTGTCAAGACAAAACCTAGGCGAACCATCCTTTTTATTAACTATTAACACAGGTGACGACCATTCACTCTCGCAAGGCTCTATAACGTCTAATGCCAGCATCTCGTCAACTTGTTCTACTAAAACGCGTTGCTTCTCAGGCGACATACGGTAGTAGCGTTGCCTGATTGGCAGTGCGTCACCAGTGTCAATCCGATGAGTCGTAAGAGTTGTTACGCCCAATCCCTTTTGTTCGGAGGAAATCTGCTCGAACTGTGCGATAACATCATCTGCCAACGACTTTTCTGAGGAACTGAGGTTATCATACCCATGGACATGTGAAAGCGCGTCAGTCATCAAGCTGTCTATATGAGGAACGTTACTAGTAAGAGTAATGTTATCCAAATGATTTGGCAATATTTTAAACTGACGCCAGAAATCGATACCTAAAATAAGATCGGTGTTCACATCTGGAACTACATGTGCCTTAATTATGTGAAATTGATTTTCAAATGTGATGGGTAAATTAATGTACCCCAAACTCTTAAGAGCTTGACCTCCTGCCGCTGTAAGAGAGATGCAGAGGTCCTTTTGTAATGGCAGGTCATCCCGTACGAACACCTTATATGCATTGCCTCCCAAAATTGTCACCGCCGATCCCGAATCTAGGAGTCCCATTACTTCTAAACCATTAACCTTAACCGTGGCATAAGGCCTACAGTCATCAATTGGCTTTGTCTGCAGAATTGTATCAAGTGTATAAGTGCTGAAATAAACATTTATAGAATGAAGCCATCTATCCCAATCCTCCTTATCAAAGTTGGCATTTTGAGTATTGATACAATTCTGCACATCTAGTTTTTTGAACTCGATGGCCTATTTTTACCACACTTAGGACAATCTGGTGTTTTGACATTGGGCAGTCCACAGACAAAACAACGGATCTCGTCTTTGTTGGCAGTACACTGTCTCAAATTATGGGTGTTTACACGACACCTGGGACAGTAATAGCTCTTGGCATTATTACCTTGAATGGCATGGAGTTGCGGTTGATTTGAATTTGGTTGGTATTTATTTTTATTTGTGTAATTAGTAGCATAAGACCTATTATTATAGTTAGTATTAATATAGCCTGTGTACTTGGATTGTTGATCGTTATTATTGTGATTCAAATTGTAACTGTTTTTGCTATAACTGAATTTATTATTTGAGCTGCTGTTATAAGCAAATTCTGGGGCCAAGGTATCCTGTGACTGTCTGGGAGGCTCTTTAAATTTAGCAAGACGTGCTTGAATATTTTCGTAATTTCGACAAAGGGTTCTCAAGGTATCCACATCGTTTATTGTTGTTACTGAAGCCAAGGTACTGGCATAACAAGGCCTAATATTATGCAGGAGTATTTCCAGCCTGTCCTCCTGCGACAACGGTTTTGAAAGGCGTGAAAATAACCCTGACATAATCGATAAATATATCGTGATATTTTCGGCCTCTCCTTGAGTCCTTAATCGTATCTCCGAGAGCAAACGGTAATCATAATCTGACTGGTCAAAGTCCTTTTTTAATAAGGAAACCAGTGCATCCCAATCAGCCACTTGATCCTTAATACTCCTATACCAATGAAGTGCGTCGCCTACAAAAATCTCCGTAGCGTAGGATAACAGTTTCGGTCCGGTAATACCCCTTGCCTCGCGAAACTCGGTAATGCGTTGCACGAACGCCCGGACACAAGATTTCCCATCAAATTTTATACGGCCAAGATCACTAAGGCCGCCGCGATCACACTGCACAGTGACGTTCACTGGAAGAGCCGTTGCCGTTGCTATATCCGAAGTTGGCCCGGGAGCTAAAATATTTACTCCCTTATCCTTCAGGGAATCGCACTTGTCCCGCAGTAACAAGTACTCGGAAACGCGCGATTCGAACAAAGGTATGGTTTTCTCATCGATTGAAATACGATTAAACCTGTGATGAAGGTGATTGAGCAAATTCTGAGTTCGAAGTAACACGTTACTATCTGAGCTGGTTTCAAGGTTAGCCTTAACCTTCGTGAGTACGTCACTAACGCCAGCAAGGTCAACTTCTGCTGGAAAAGGGCTAGCCAGTATATCCTCCGAAGGAAACTGGGGACCGAGCTTTGCTATTTGTCTACGCAAATCCGACACGTTAGTACCGGGAGTGGAACCTCTGATCTCAACCTCGTACTCTAACTCTGCCTTTTGCAAGGATAAAAATTTTACTGGAAAAGCCATTGTAAGAAAATAAAATAAAAGAAAAGTGTTGAACAACGCAACAAGCTACTCCGTTCTGTTACAATGGTGCGATGGATCGAACGTTATGGTTGATAAAATGACTAGGAACAGAAAACAACACATACACAAAAAAAACAAGCATAAAAGTGCAAATAGCGCGTACCAAGCTAGCAAGCATAAAAAAATCAGTTAAAATTATCAAAAAAAAAATTATAATAATAAAAAAAAATATCTATCACAGTAAGAGTTCGTAAAGCTAAGAATAATAATTTAAAATCAATACAAATTCAAAAAATACTCTACTTCAATGCCAATATGCACAAGGATATTAGTCACAAGCATTAAAATAATAAAAATAAAAAATTTAATACATTAACATTATTGCATTATAAAAATAAAACTGTGGTACGCGCTAGTTACAGGCAACCAAAAAAAAACGTTTTACAACATAAAATAAAAGCAACAACACACAACTAATTGACGAAAGTGAAACGGACCATGAATACCACGTTAGAGGGCGCCAGTGTGACGGTAGCTCAGACGGTGGAGATTAAATGATTAAAACTTCGTCAGCACAATTAAATTTATTTTTAAAAAAATATTATGGTCGTGGATGGCCCGTCCGTTTCACTATCGCGGTGCGGTACTCCCCTGGCGCTATTGGCGCTGATGATGCACTGGCTGGTGGCGAACAGATAGGCTCCCACTCTGACGACGGCGAGCGATGAGGGGTCCTCGTAATTTGTCCAGCCGTGAGGGGAAAAGGCGCGCGCCGAAGGGGCCGGTGTTTTTTTATCAAAAAAACGTAGTATCAACGAAACACCCTGTGAATAAACGGCTCGCATTACAATGTGCTATTTATTGCCGATTATGCCGTCGACGGTGAGCACCCTGGTTTAGCGTAAGCAGGAAAGATACCGATTTTAGTTGGTGAGTGCTCACGATCAGAACGGAGGTACAGGTTTGATAGAAAATTAAAACACGAGAGCGTAAAAGCATGATTTGGCAAGAAACTAACTGTTACTGAGCGCAGAAAGGTACACTACGGTAATATAATGAATATTTGGGCAAGGCAATTTGATGTATGACTAACTAATGAGATTGCTTAAAGCTAACACTGAATGATTGTTTTGTTCAACACTTTACTTACCCGTAACGGGGTGCTCGAACTACATGTAAACACAAACTTGGATCGTAATAAATGTGAGGTTCCACTGCCGCGAAGGGAGAAAGGTTTACTTAAATCACTTATAAGATAGTGCAGACTGTAAAATCCAGGCGCATGAAGACGCGATTTAAATAGGTATGCGAACGCACTGGCAGCGTCCGCCGTCTCGAGTCTCCTAGCAGTGAATGACGCGGGCGCACTCACACATACACAGCGCCGCCTCATTTACCATTATGCCCGCTGTACATAAGGCCGGAGATAAGGAGACCGTTAGAATTATCGCGTGGAATGCCGGCAGTGACTTGAGATTTAATATTTATTTTGTATGGAAATTTTCGACTTTTATTTGTTGCTTTAAATAGTTATATTATTAGTTAGTATATCTTTAATTAATTAGTTTATTATAATTCAGTGATTTAAAACCCCTTTTTTGTATATTTTATATCAGATAGTGAATGAAATAACGAATCAATTGAATCAAGCAATAGATTTATGATTCGATTTTATTTGTAATAAAGTAAATAATAAAATATAATTGTTTAAAGTGTAAAATTGAAATAATTTAGAAATATGTTACTGATTTATGACTTTGGGTAAATAATTAAATAATAATGTTAAATAAATTGTAAAAATGAATATTAAATTAATTAAAATAATTGTAATTATATAGCTTTAAAATAACATTTCATTAAATAATTAATAACATGTAACTATTACGTTACAACATTCCAGTTAATTTGCAGACAGACATGGGAAAAGAGTTTTATAACGATGTATTTCTACAGCTAACGAAAGCAAAACCTATAAATCACTACTCAACGTATTCCACGAAAAAAGCTTCAATAGTGGAACGATTAATAAGAACACTAAAAGGAAAATTGTACAAACACTTTAGTTTACTGGGAAACTATAAATGGATTGGGAAACCGCTTAATAACATTGTTAAAACATATAATGAAACTGTTCATCGAACAACTAAATTTAAACCATCCGATATAAATTGCACAAATGAGCATATAGTGAGAGGAAATATATTAAAAATACAAAATAAACCAATTATGAAGAAAATTAAGCTTAAGATAGGAGATTGTGTACGAATCAGTAAGCATAAGTCAGCTTTCAAGAAAGGCTTTACTCCAAATTGGTCTACAGAGTTATTTAATATTGTGAAAGTAAAAAACACCAGTCCCGTGACATATCACATTGAAGATTCTTTTGGAAATATTATACTTGGCTCGTTTTACGAACAAGAACTACAAAAAACGTATCATCCTGACGTATACCTGATTGAAAAGATTATTAGAAGGAAAGGAAATAAATTATTCGTGAAATGGCTGGGACTCAGCGAAACAGAAAATAGTTGGATAAACCAAAATGCCTTAGTTTAACTATAAAATAAAAGTATTACCTAATTTTCATCATTAAATTACTAGTAATGTCAGGAAGCGGACTAGTTAATAATTTAATAAATAACTTACCTTTCGAATTGCATTTGCCTGGATATAATTATTGTGGACCGGGTACAAAACTAAAGGAAAGATTGTTAAGAGGTGACCGTGGTATAAATAAATTAGACGAAGCTTGTATGCAACACGATATCGCGTACAGTAAATACTTGGACCTGGCTCAACGTCATAAAGCTGACATAGAGTTAATAAACATGGCAAAACAAAGATTAAAGTCTGCAAATGCCAGCAAAGGAGAAAAGTTGGCATCATGGTTAGTAAACAAAATAATGAAAACTAAATTGCGAGCTGGGGCCGGAATTAAATCATTTAAAAACGTCGTTTCGAAAATTCGTACACAAATTAAAAAACAAAAACCTAAATGTGATACGTCAACAATTAAGTGTGCATATAAAGCAGCAAAAAAGTTACTTTCTAAAAATTCGCGTATTCGTTTACCACGCATAATTCCTATCCCAAAAACTGGTGGAATCTTACCTCTGATTCCTATTTTTGCTGGGTTGTCAGCTCTTGGTTCATTGGCTGGTGGGGCTGCCGGCATTGCTAAGGCTGTAAATGACTATAAATCAGCTCAAAAGAATCTACATGAGTCAGAACGACACAATAAAATGATGGAGTCAATCGCCATTGGCAAAGGCTTGTACATAAAACCTTATAAGAAAGGTAGTGGTTTGTTTTTAAGCACTCCAAAAAACTGAGCAGACGGCTACCAAAGAGAGCTCTAACTAACTTAGATCTACTAAAATATGGAAGTGACATCCCGCATTTCAGGGGCGTTTTCATGCGTGATAGTTTACCAAAACGACCTCATCGTATGGAATGTGCAATTGTTAATTTAGATAGCTCTAAGAACATAGGGACTCACTGGGTAGCATATGTAAAATTAAACACGTATTGCGAATATTTTAATAGTTATGGTATGTTATTATATATATAAAACCTCCTGTAGAACTTATTACATATTTAAGGAAATATGAAATTTTTTATAACTATTGTACTTATCAAAAATTTGATACTGTTAATTGTGGACATTTGTGTTTAAAATATTTATGCAACTTTTGGCGAAAACAGTATAAATATAGCACAATAAGCAAATAAGATCACTTCTAAAATGTCGTTCACCCTATCTGTAACTGGTTTAACTTCAACGCTTATTACAAATTATTCCCCACCTCTGCAGTTGGAAGGGGATTATGAGTGTGGACTTTTATATTTTTCAACCTTTAATTCGATACCCAATATCGATAGTAGAAATAACCGATTCTACTATGGTAATAATGAATTCCTAGAAATACCAGAAGGATCGTACGAACTTGAAGATATTGGTGATTATATAAAAGATAATGTCAAAGACTGCACTTTTAAGTTAATTTGCAATAATAATACACTGAAAACTAAAATATTGTGTTCAAAGGATATCCATTTTGAAAAGAACAACTCTATTGGGAAAATTTTAGGTTTCGGAAACGAAATACTCAAACCCAATATAATAAACTGTTCGCAATTCCCAGTTAGCATTTTATCAACGACCGTTATCAGGATTGAATGTGATATTGTGAGCGGATCATTTGTTAACGGAAAACCTAGCCATATAATACATGAGTTTGTTCCTAATGTGCCACCTGGATATCGAATCATAGAAGTTCCGAGAAACTTAATTTATTTTCCAGTAAATCAAGACACACAAAGTTCAATTAACGTGCGCATTCTCGACTCGGATAATCAACTTATAAATTTAAGAGGAGAAGATATTCAGTTATATTTACATCTTAGAAGGAAAGCAAGATGATAGATTTCAATAAAAAGTCTCTGTGTCGACCTAGACATTACAGTTTAGAAACTATTGTCAAAAGGAGAACACCTATCAAATTAACGAAAGAAAACATATTTTTTTTAAAATCAATTGGATTATTAAAATGACTGATATACTTAATGTTGCAGAGTCTTTTGCAGAAGACAATGCTATTGAAAGCTTTGAGGTTCATTCCTATAGACCATATGTAACAACATTTAATAAAAATGATGAAATTCGAATACCCATTAATCAACAAGACTTGTATGTTTTACCTTCTTCGAGTACTTTGTATTTAGAAGGTACTGTTAAGGTTATAAACAGAGAATCGAATGCGGAAGTGAACAGTATTCAATTCACAAACAATCCTTTTCTTTTCCTGTTTCAAGATATCCGATATGAATTGAATGGGGTTGAAATTGATAAAGTGAAGAATGTTGGTGTCACCACCACTATTAAATCTTTGCTTTCTATGAATAGTAATGAATCGTCTATGTCAAAGGCGTGGGGATGGGACTTTAATGGTACAAAAAATATTCATGGTGGACATTTCGCTGTATCTTTGCCACTGAATACAATTTTAGGGTTCGCTGAAGATTATAATAAAATAATAATAAATTGTAAACATGAGCTGATTTTGCTGCGAAGTAATTCAAATTTGAATGCGGTAAAACTTAATACTAATGAAGTGTTGGAAGATATTATTATCGATAAAATCGTATGGAGAGTCCCTCATATTAAAGTATCGGATCGTCAAAGAATTCAAATGTTAAAATTAATGGAAAAGGATCGCTCGTTAAACATTGTTTTTAGAAACTGGGACTTATATGAGTATCCTCTCTTACCAAAAACCACTAAACATACATGGGCAATCAAAACATCATCTCAGTTAGAAAAGCCGCGTTTTATGGTGTTAGCCTTGTCAACCGACAGAAAACAAAAGTCTGGGGAGGATTTCTCGCGTTTCGATCATTGTAATTTACGTGAAGTCCGTGTATTTTTAAACTCTACTTACTTTCCTTATGAAAATTTAAACGTGAAGTTCGAGCAAGACAATTATGCATTGTTATATGAGCAGTATACAAGGTTTCAACAGTCGTATCACGGACGCCGTGCTGAACCGCTTTTAAATATACAGGACTTTAAAAGTTGTGCTTTATTTGTTTTGGACACTTCAAGACAAAATGATCGTTTGAAGACAGGTCCTATAGATGTAAGAATAGAAATTGAGAGTGATACACAAATTCCTGACAACACATCTGCATTTTGTCTAATATTTAACGATTGTATAGTAGAATACAAGCCTTTAAGCGGCATTGTGAAGAAAATATCATGAAATCGGATCATTATATTGTGGACATACAAGGCTTCAAAGATGATCAAAATAAATTCATTATTAAAGAGTTGGCAGTGGCTACTGAAGAATTTACATTAGTGTTCTCAATTAAACCACCATTCCCATATTCTCGTTTATCGAATGAAGAGCGTAGAAATGTGTCCTGGATTGAAAAGACTTTTGGTTTTCGATGGAGTGAAGGCCATATTAACTTTAGAGAATTTAAAAGAATAATCGTTCCTTATCTTGAAAATAAGACAATATTTGTGAAAGGTCAAGAAAAAATAAAATGGGTTCAAGAATTGTGTGATACTTGTAATATTTTCGATATTGGACAAAAAGGATGTCCAAACTTTTTAGTTTTGTATAATACGTTCCTTAAGGGAGTAAATAAAATAACTTTAAACCATGCTATAGATAAGCATTGTTCATTAAGAAATGTAATTTGTATTAAAAAATGGTATTTTCAAAATCAAGATTTTTTTTATAAATAAAAATGTTGTGATATATGAATGTATTTTATTTCAGTTACCTACCTTTTTTTATTTTCTACCTACAGTATAGGTGAAAAAGTTAAGAAAATAACCTGTTGCATGAATTAGTGTCGTATTCGAATGTATAAATAGATGTTTAAAATTAGAACACAAACAAAACAAATGCCTATTCATAGACATTACTCACACACTCGTAGGTACAACAGCTCATCTTCTTAAGTTTTTTACCTATAATAAACATGCGCATGTTTGTATTCACTCCAACAGCTTTACTATAAGATATTTATACTGTTTTAAGTAATATTATTCAAACTGGATATTATTATGTCTGGGATATTGTGAATACAAATACGCCTGCACAAACATGAGAGGCAATGCTCACATTGCATCATAAAGCCATAAGGAAAAGGTTTTTAAATATAAACAAATAAAGATCAAACTCATTTATTTAATAAATCGACAACCAAACATAATTTCAAGTAAACAAGTTACTTAACCAATATAATAAAACTAAACCCAGTATATTAATAAACAAAATATTTAGAAGAATGTTCTATGCCCCCAGGAAAGAGTGTGAATATTGTCCTTTAATATGACTCGTTTGTCATCATTTGAAGACAAGGCAACTTTACTAAGAGCTTGTGTAAAAATGTTATGCTTGACAGACTTAAATAAAATGTTCTTTTTTCGTACCAATTCTTTATTGAAGAGCACATTCTCATAATCATGAAAACAAAGATCCGTGATTGCATGTTTTTTAGTGCCTTTTGCTTTCTTCAACAGTTTTTCTTGTGTTTTAATGCAGTATAATTTCGATCTAAGACCAACAAACTGAACAATTAACTCGCCTCCTAGCTCATCTTTAAATAACCCGGGTACCTTTTTATTTTTTTGACATATGTTGTATATATTATCCACGGGGTAGTTACTTGTATCTAAGTGATGCTGAAAATTCAATTTTAAATCTCTATACAAATCGGGTGTTTTTATAAAATACAGATAAGAATCGGTATCTGAATAACACATAGTAAGGTTTTTTCCATAAAAAGGTTTCATTCGAGAATAATGAAAGTCGTACATGTGAGATTTGGATATTTCTAAAACAGTAAATCCAATGTAAATTGGTTTATCGAGCATAATATTTTCGGGGTTCATTTGAATAGCTACTAAGTTGTCAGTAAAGACACTTGCACTATGAAAATTCGGACGTGCTATCAACACTTCTGCACTAGTTTTTTTCTTCGTTTTGTTCTGAGTATCAGTCCATTGATTAACTAACAAAATATTTGTCCTATTTTCTGTTGCTTCTAAAGTTTTTCCGAAGAGACTGTTATTTAGTAACTTATAGAAGTTCATCTGAAATTCAGATTTTGATTTTTTTCTCAACTGTGTGTTTAAGTCAATATACTGCTGTATGAATGGACTTTGTTTGAACTTTATAACTCTATGTATTTTTTTGAGTTTTAAACCATGTTTCAAGCAAGTTTTCAAATGTATGTAATGAATAACGTATTCATATTTGTCATACAAGTTTGGAATAAGTTTAAAATTCTTTGATCCGGGCGGTATATATTTTTGTGGACAAAATGGAATGTCATTATGTAAATCGTGTAGGTATTCTGGATATTGTAAATCTACCTCTAATATGTAACCATAGAGACTATCAGCTGGAACTTCGAGGAAATTAGTTTTTTCAATCTCATCCCTACATAAGCTTGAAATCCGCATAAGGTAAATAACTGCACATTGCGAAACCATAAAGATTGTTACAGTCAATATAAAACAAAAAAGAATCTGGAACGGATGGGTCATAAACCTGTAAGTATTTATTATTGGCACGAGCATATCTAGTAGAACAAAAGCATACACCTCCACGAATTCCTTTTTGAATCATTCGAATTATTTCTAAATCGTTTATGAGTTCTAATTTCACATCAGTAATAAGTAACATTGCGTCAAAGCTTAAACTCGGAGCCGTCATGTAAAAAGCAGGATCTAGTTTGTAGTTTAACATGGAGGTACGCCGAAAGTTTTCAAATATATCGGCCAACATTAACACATCCGACTTAAGGTAAAGATCTGTGTACTCTCCTAAGGTCTTTAAATTAAATACGTTCCAAACATGCTTAGCTCGGTTATAGTTAGAATCAGAAATATTGCTATCGGTTATCGAACTGTAAAAACAACGCTGTGATGGTAGTGTTTCCTCTTCATACACTTTCCAACAAGTAATGTATTCGTATGGGTATATACCCTTGCCTCTGAGTAATGCAAATTGGTCTTGAACAGGAAAAAAGCTACTTAAATGAACAAAGTCTTCATCATTTAAATCAGCTGATAGTTTTTCTAAACTGGTTCCTAAAAATTTGAAAGAATCAACGAAACGCACAGGGACAAACTCCTCATTACCTATTTGGAAAAACTTTGTAAACAAAATATAATTTTCTTTATTTTTTGCAATGACTTTTAACCTACCAGTCTTTAGGGAGGCATCTGTATACCAGTTTGCCGACGACACATGCATAATAACAGCTGATTCTGACATAAATGTGGCTGAACGCAAGATGCGGCGCGAGTTCGACTCGTTATGCAGGTGGTCACACGATGCAGGGCTATCCATCAACTACCAAAAAACCAAGGTCGTACACATACACTCACCCCACATCAAGACCAACGTAGTACCTAGTATAATAGCACATGAACACACCTGCATGCACGACTCGGGATCGCGCTGCAATTGCAACTGTAAGCATCTAGATGTAGTAGAACAGCACACATATCTCGGACTAGTAATTGATAACAGATTTAACTGGGGCCCCCACATAGACAGTGTATGTAAGAGACTAAGAGCAATACTAAGTAACTTAAGCATACTCAAACATAAAATGCCATATAACACACTCCGACTATTATACATGGCTATGGCAGACTCCATGATAAACTATGGGCTGTCTAGCTACGGGAGAACCTACAAAACCTATCTACAGCGCATATATAATATACAGATAAGAATGTTAAAAGTCATCGTGCCGCTAAAAATTAAGTACCATTATAAAAATAATTATGATAAACTGTTCCAACACTGTAAAGTATTAAGCATATTTGATAAAGCCAAAATGGCTGTGATATTAGAATATAGTCATAATCTGGGTAAACTAATCAGATATGAAAGATCAACGAAACTCCGTGCACTAGAAAATAGAAATAATTTAATTGTACCAAAAAGCACCAACCTGTATGGACAGAGAGTATGGACCAGTCATTTACCTCATACACTGAATGGTTTGCCCAGAGAAATAGTAGATATAATAGTGGATAAACCCCATAAAACTAAACCTGTACTGAAGAAATTTTTATGTAACGATAAATAATATAAATAAGTTGTAAAAGTAAATACTTAATTAGATATAAATACATTAAAAACCTAGCACCTATAATCTTTAAAATTAGAGATTGGCTAAGTTACTAACAGATAAAACAATGTATAAAACTTGAAATAAACAGCTTAAATTTTAATTTTTTTTTTTTTTTTTAGTCATTTCTCCTAACTGCCGAATGAACAAATGGGAATCGTAGCCAGATAAATTATGAAAAAATACAGGTATAAACTTTGGTAAGCGAAATTGAATATTACAATACGAATGTGCAGCGCCTCTGAAACGACCTGTTAAGTGGCAATGATCTCTAACTGCATCGTCCAGCAACAATTTATTGCAAAGAAAACAATGTTTCGCTTTTAAAAATTGCATTTCATCCTCGTCCGTCTGTTTTAAAGGTACAGGGGTGCTATAGATTTCTTTAATCTTAGTTACATCACTTTTTAAATAGTCGAGAAATTTTTTAACACAATCTCGCCCTCGATAACTAACATATTTGTTGAGAGAACTATCATATGAACAAACAATATAATACGCGAATGCAGCTGGAATGTGTTTTTGTAACGTAGTAGTACATTTAGATTCAAATTCGTTACTTGTGTTTGGTTGTAATATACATTCAAAATCCGCATACAGCACAAAAGGCATCGCTTGCATTCTTTCATAGTTCTTAAATTGAATATGTGTTCCACAATCAGGTAATACTGTCGCAACACCCCCGCACACATGATTACTCAAATTATCTAGGCTGTTAAAAAATATCAAGCATTCATCACAAAAAAATATTTTTCCGTTGTGTTTCGTTAACTGACGTTTTAAAAGGCGACCCAAATCTTTTATCAAGCAATAATGCGATTGATCACCATTTTCTAGGATCAGCAAATTAACATGATGTTTCCTTTTCTTATCAGTTTTATATAATGGCCCAACAACTTCATTTTTTCTTAAACCATAGACATTAACACTTATTTTTTGGTTATTTTTTTCAAATATTTTGATGTCGGACAGACCGACAGGAAACGTCATGTTTTTTGTGTTGAGAATGTTTTCAAAGTGTGGATAAGAGGATATTCGGTCCTGATTGTTTTTCACTGGAAATAATGCAGCTATTATACACCATACAGAAATTGTCTTTATTTTTAATATTAACGCAAGCCCTTCTGTGTTTAATTATTTTAGGCAATTCTATAAACCTAGACGCTCTCAGCGGATTGTATTTATTAATGTTTATTCCCAAATAAAGGTTTTGTAAAAAACTCCATCCACTGTCCCTTTCTTGGAATTCGTCAATTTTTGAGCTTATAGTTTTCAAAATTATTGAAAAAATTTCTTTGAATTCATAACTTTGATGTAAAATTAAGTTTTGCGTAGCGAATGATTTAATTTCACTTGTATTATTTTTCGGTAAACAAAATTCGGCAAATAATTCGAAGTTAACCTTAATAGATCCAAAAGCAGCTCTTCTTGCTTCTAGAATTTGCCTAACATATTCACGAAGAGCGCTCAAAAACTTTGCAGGTGTGTCATGGCTACTACTTTCCTCGCCTCTTACTCTATATGATGCTATCCTACTGCGGAAAGCACTGCTAATTTTTTCAATATTAGGAGTTAATTGAACAGAATTATTGTTTTTATGTAAATTAGTACGTAAGTGAGCAGAAAAGGCTCTGCTTGGGATACTTATGTCACACACAGAACAAAATATCGAACTTTGACGCATTTTACTAGTTGGCACGAGAATATACTGGGTTAGTTAATTTATATATTACAACCTTATAGAATTACACACTTTTTTTGACTGGGAAGAAGGTTCCTTCGTCTGAAAAGTCCCCCTTACAACGGTTCAGAATCTTATTTATCCCTTCAACTACAGCTGAATCTGAATCTACTCGATACTTTAAATTAACCAAGGCCTTCTCCCATCGGTTTTGAGAAGGAACATTTTTCAAATCATCTACGTTATACAGTTTTAAATCAATAAAATGATCACCCGTTAACGAAGCTGAACGTCGCACGTAGCCACCTGCAACGCGACGTGTTAGAACCGACGCTAGATAATTATCCGCTGATGCTCGACGTTGGGCTTCGATTTCTTCCTCATCACCCCAGTTCGAAAACCAACCAGGTTTTGATTCAGGTCTCGCTTGTAGAGGTTTCTTGTTATTGAAAATATTGAAAACTTGGTATTAACTTAAATATAATCGAAATTGAAACGGATTTTTAAATCATACTCACTATATAATTAATTAAACTAAGTGATTACATTTATGTAGTGCGTAAATTAGCAAATGCCAAAAAAATAAATATTAAAAATTAATATTTTGTTTTACTACGGGTCGGTAGAAGTAATATAATTAGATAGGTACCTTTTGCTTGAGCGTCCTTCCTCGGTTTCAACTTCACTGGCCTGTGAGCGTTGTTTTTTGTTACTTTTTTAGGTTTCTTCTGACTGGAAAATAGAAAACTTAGTGTTACTAACTTTAAATTTACTGGATAATATAGGGATGTAAAAATCTTGCTTAACTTTGAATCTATTAACATGAGTTTATTTGTATAGTTCGTAAAACTCAATACGAATGAAACATGAGATAAGTAGTAGTTAAGTATGAAGCAAATTTAATTAAATACCTTTTACTCCCATGTTGTTCCTCGTCGTCACTGTCCAGCGACCAGCCAGAGTTCGCACTTCGTTTCGGATGAGGAGAAGCGCCTTTCCTTTTCACCGTTTTTTTAGCAGCCCTTCAAATAAATAATGAATATCAATTAGACAACTTGTTTCTCATCATTCGATTAAGTATAAATTAATAACTTTAATTACGTAAAAAATACTAACTTGTACGTTACAAATTCGTCTTCAGACTCATGGATTTTTTTAGACTGAATCACGTTGAATTCAATGTCCGACCTGAAAATAAACACGCATAATTTAATGAATATTCCTTAATCTTAAGTAAGAAGCTTACCTCGTTTCAAAACATAACCGGGAGAGATTTAAATTGCGCATATAATTGTACTCCAATATTTCACTCTCTGTTTTATCACAGATTGTTTAAATTTGAGGGCCAACACTGATAAAACAAACAAATATAGCATCCGTGATCGATTAAATTCACAAACTTGTAAACAATTAACTCTGAATAATTAAAACCAAACTTACGAACATTATTTCAAGGTGAGTAATTTCTCCTGGGATGTATTACACGCTCTGTGACACAAGCACTTCCTACAAAATATTACTGGAAATGAATAAATCCAAGGTTTTATTGCATAAGCAAAACTCATGCAAGTCAGACATTATCAACCTTTAAAGCAAATAATACTAAACTTGTCTAACCAGAATTATAAAATATAGTAAGAAACAAGCATATTATAAAGGTTGCACTTCAATGTAAGTTATATTCAATTCATCAGCTAAATTTTACTTGAAAAACAAAAATATCATATTAAGTCGGAACACAGAACACC
Source organism: Epinotia demarniana (assembly GCA_945867215.1). NCBI lineage: Eukaryota > Metazoa > Arthropoda > Insecta > Lepidoptera > Tortricidae > Epinotia > Epinotia demarniana. The sequence goes on from OX244281.1 coordinate 1,815,768, forward strand.
TCCACTAGAAGCCTAATGTTTGTAATTTTGTTCCCGACGCGAGTCACCAAAGCATGAGGAAGAGGTGAGGGGAAGGGCGGGTGCTAACAGCGTTGCGATTGGGCGATGCGCTCGCGCGCGTAATGCGTAGTGATGAGACATGTTCACGTACAAGCATCCTAATTTTTTAGGTACATTTTAAAGTAAAGTAAGTAACTACTTACTATACTTTTATCTTTAAGTTAAGGTAAAGTATAGATAGTTTGGTTACCATTTTAATACACAGTAAGTTAGGAATCCTAACTGGTACCGTAATTTTTTGCTGATAAATCATGGTAGGTACTTACTGTACATATTAAAATGGTAATTAAACTATCTATACTTAAAAGTGTGCTAAAAAAATACTGACCATTTAGTATTTTTGGTTCTAAAGATTAAACTACAAATACTTCAGTTTTTTTATGGAAAGTTTCGGAGCAGTTTAATAATAAGTAGTCTCATTATTCCTTTAAAAGTTGTATTTATTGTTCTCATTTTAAAATAAAACAAACAAAACACGAAAAAGGCATTTGGCTATTTAGGATGGTGACGTATCTCACACCAACTCCGAGTTCCCTCGCACTTTCTCGAAGTTCATCATCAGGCCCATTTTGTGGCACTGGACCCAACTGCTCACTGAGAGGATTCTTAGAAACCCGCACAACGTATATCTATCTCACACCAACTCCGAGTTCCCTCGCACTTTCTTGAAATTCATCATCAAGCCCATTTTGTGACACTGGGCCCAACTGCTCACTGAGAGGATTCTTGGAAGCCCGCACAACGTATATCTAACTCACACCAACTCCGAGTTCCCTCGCACTTTCTCGAAGTTCATCATCAGGCCCATCTTGTGACACTGGACACAACTGCTCACTGAGAGGATTCTAAGAAGCCCGCACAACGTATATCTATCTCACACCAACTCCGAGTTCCCTCGCACTTTCTCGAAGTTCATCATCAGGCCCGTCTTGCGACACTGGGCCCAACTGCTCACTGAGAGGATTCTTAGAAGCCCGCACAACGTATATCTAACTCACACCAACTCCGAGTTCCCTCACACTTTCTCGAAATTTATCATCAGGCTCATTTTGTGACACTGGGCCCAACTGCTCACTGAGAGGATTCTTAGAAGCCCGCACAACGTATATCTAACTCACACCAACTCCGAGTTCCCTCGTACTTTCTCGAAGTTCATCATCAGGCCCATCTTGTGACACTGGACACAATTGCTCACTGAGAGGATTCTAAGAAGCCCGCACAACGTATATCTATCTCGCACCAACTCCGAGTTCCCTCGCACTTTCTCGAAGTTCATCATCAGGCCCATCTTGTGACACTGGGCCCAACTGCTCACTGAGAGGATTCTTAGAAGCCCGCACAACGTATATCTATCTCACACCAACTCCGAGTTCCCTCGCACTTTCTCGAAGTTCATCATCAGGCCCATCTTGTGACACTGGACACAACTGCTCACTGAGAGGATTCTAAGAAGCCCGCACAACGTATATCTATCTCACACCAACTCCGAGTTCCCTCGCACTTTCTCGAAGTTCATCATCAGGCCCATCTTGTGACACTGGGCCCAACTGCTCACTGAGAGGATTCTTAGAAGCCCGCACAACGTATATCTAACTCACACCAACTCCGAGTTCCCTCGCACTTTCTCGAAATTCATCATCAGGCCCATTTTGTGACACTGGGCCCAACTGCTCACTGAGAGGATTCTTAGAAGCCCGCACAACGTATATCTAACTCACACTAACTCCGAGTTCCCTCGCACTTTCTCGAAGTCCATCATCAGGCCCATCTTGTGACACACCACTCCACCAACTCCGAGCTCCCTCGCACTTTCCCAAAGTTTATCATCAGGCCCATCCTGAAACCTAGACGCAACTGTTCACCAAGAGCATTCTAAAAAGTTACTAAAACAGTAAAGTAACTACTACTACTAGTACTACTTATACTTATTATATATTACACTATTTACTTTAAATAACGAACAATAAATAAAACTAAATTTAAGTTCTAATCTACAGAATAACTACTCAAACCAAAATAAACGAGAAATCTGTATTTATGTTACATTTCTTCAAACCGGTAGGAACGAAAGCACGTGGTTTGTCGATTGACCATCATAGCATCATCGGGACATCACTAGTCGTGACGTGTTTTCGTAAGAAAGGAATAGCATACTGCATTTTCAAAGTGATGAAAAGTGACAGACATAGTGTGTCTGTACCTCAGTATTCGCACCGGCCAGTATAAAATGACCTCCGCTGGCTATAAATATTTTCAATGAAATATTGAATTTGACTCAACTGTGGAATGAAATTCCATCTTTTTTGTAATTAGAAGTCTTTGACGACTTTTCGCACCACCTCACACTACAAAAGCCCACAATTAGCCGCGAAAATCCTATTATTTTGTTTTTTTTTTGTGAGAGTCATGCACACTCCGCACAGGTCGTTAACATGGACGCAACTGAACGGAAAGGCGGGCGACCGCGGATTAAATAAGCGCAACAACACCAACGCTTGGTGACTCCACTCGCGAACAAACTGAGAAACATTAGGCTTCTAGTGGAGGTGTTCTATGAGTCGGAAACAGGATATCACAAAGCGACCGCCGCACATCAGACGACCGACACCGCCTTTAGGCTGAATTCATAGTAGAAGCTATAATATAAACATTATCTTTGTCCTCGCTATATTGTAGCAAAACAAGTTTTAATTTGGCAATGAGTTTTCCTCGCCACATGCATATCGTCTTTAATAAAAATGGTTTTCGTGTTTATTTAATGATTGATCACAAACTTGTGATCAAGTTATTTAAACTTAAATAATTAGGGCATCTTAACATTAAAATATCTAGTAATTAGTCACTGCACTCAACTTTTTAACAATTTTTTCCACAAGGCCCTCGGTTGCATTTAATAGCTCGTCATAATCTTCTTGTACAACGTACTGCACCGTGACGCCATTAGATTCCAGCTTCGATTCAACAATATCGGAAATGCTAATTTTTATAAGACGCTTTCCTTTGGCTACTTTTCTGATAACATGGGAATTTAAGTCCATTTCTTTGGCCTTCTTTCCTTTTTTTGAGGTTTTCCTTTCTTTTTTCGACTGCGACAGAGGAATTTCTTGTGATGGATTCAAGAGTGCATCTTGATATTTTAAATACACATCCATGTCTTGTGAGTAATTAAATGGATCATTCATCTGATCACAAAGTTGAGAGTAAAATGGAGTGGTTGGCTTAATTTTGGAGGCGGACTCGATGGGTTGTGAGCTCTGTAAAAAGAAATTTTGATTTGAATAAGTAATACAGTAATATATCTATAAACAGAAATGAGATACTCAAATGTTAATTTAAATGATGCTTACCATTTTGATAAAATCAGATTGGGAGTGATAATGCGTCCTTCTTGAAATCTCCAATAGAAGTATTTTAGTATTCCTATAAGTCGTGTTTTATACTTCTATTGAGCTTAATGTGCAATAATAATAACTACCTAAAGTCAGTATGATTCAGGTATGAACTAGTCACTCTATTGTTATATTCTAATTCTACGACATGTATATTGTTATTTATAATCTGTAATTTTTATTTTATTTTTATTCAAGTTTTTATTTAACGATCATGATAATTAAGTCATGTAAATTGTTCTAGGCTAATTTTATTTTTATTTTAGTATCTTGCGTTATTGAGAAACTTAACTAATAAATCGTATCTATACTTTGGATTTGTTTTTTTTTTTTGCTTTCTAATCTGCTTAGAAAACGAATACCCAATTATAGTACGTCCAAAATTGTAAGATACATCTCATCAAAAAACGCACGCAGAAAACGAGTTTACTATGAGAGCATAAAGTCATTTTTTGCTTGCGTTCGTTTGACAGAATGTTATTCATATGTTCAAAATGCTCCTTTAACCAACGAGTACAATGAGCGGACAGGCAGAATGACTCGAGTTACATGAAAATGCACGATGACAAGTTAGTTACGTCGATCAACTTTGTTATGTAGTTAAAAGCAATATGAGCCAAGTGTTCAATTCTAATATAAATCTAACAGCTTCGTTATAGCCTCTATTTTGCAATAAATTGATCTAGAATATAGGTCATCAAACAGTTTACAATTGAAAGCAAAGAAATATAATATTTAATTTGCCTTAATTTAAAGTCTAGATTACTAACAGCTTTGTTAAACATGAGGCACGAGCACGTCATGAGTTATAGCCAATGGAAAACCATGGCCTGAAACACGCTATCAAAGTTTTATACATTTGTTCATATAAATAAAAAATCAATCCTAAGTCTGTCGGGAAGTTGCGACCGGACGACCCCAGCACGTAATTCGGATGCACTGGACTTGGCCACCCAGTGTGTTAGTTGTGCTGAATACAGAACCTTGAATACAGGGGTTTTCTATACCTAGGCGGTCGATAGGTCTGGATACCCACACCCGGAGGGGGTTAAACTCAAAGCATGTAATCATGTCTTACGAGCTTGATCAACTTGTTCGATATGTTAACGTGCAAACACCATAGTCGCTCTGCGCTATGAGGGTTTCTGCCAGGAATCAGCTTCCTGGGACCCTTGCATGCAACTGAGGGTTGGCCGCCTTAGACTGCATGTTGTGTTAAGCTTTTGCTATTTGAAAGGACTGATTTTATTTATATGAACAAATGCATAAAACTTTGATAGCGTGTTTCAGGCCATGGTTTTCCATTGGCTTATAACTCATGACGTACCTACTCATGAATCATATTTTACAAAGGTGTTAGTAATCTAGACAAATAAGGTAAATAGACTGTGTATTATGCTTTTACTACTGTATGTTATGCTTTACTATTTGAAATAATGTCCATTATTTACAACTTCAAAAGTGATTGTTTTGGAGTATAACAGGAGTTGAAAATTAAATACGGTTTCTCGAATTCAAGTAACGTGTAATGTGTAATGATGTGTGACTTTAAACGCAGAACAGATTATCAATATCTCAGAACCCAATTGAGCGTTTAAAATCATAACCATAGGTAAGAAAACACCTGATTCAACGCTGGAATCAGAAAACCCAATTGATATTTCAAAAGCCGATTGAGATTTTAAAATTATAATTACCATGATTTCTTGGGTCTGAACGCAGAACAGATTATGAATATCTCAGAACCCAATTGAGCGTTTAAAATCATAACCATAGGTAAGAAAACACCTGATTCAACGCTGAAATCAGAAAACCCAATTGATATTTCAAAAAGCCGATTGAGATTTTAAAATTATAATTACCGTGATTTCTTGGGACTGTTTTGAATCTTGATTCAAAACTCCCAATAATCACCTACTTCCCATACTTTCTGGATGTGTTTCATAACAGGGACGTCCGCTTCCGGGCACAAGGCGCACCAGGCTCTCTCGGCCTCCGCCAAGTTCGCGATCTCTACGACCGGTATCTGTTCAATGTTTAAAATAATACCGACGAGGGACAACGAACTGTACGCAGAAGACAGGAAAGCTGGTAGTGCCACATCGGAAGTGGCGCGAACACCCAGACCACCGAGTCTTACAGGTAGAACTGCTTGGGACCATGAAATTGAATCGAAAGTAACGTTTAGAATTTTGGATAAAGTTGTTTGAAGAGTATTATCGATTGACAAAAGTATAGAGGGGTATTTCCAGATCGGACAGCATCGGAGTAAATGCATGAATTTAGGTGTAAAGAGACAAAAACGGATAATAAAAAGTGCCATATGGGGGTTTACATCAAAAAGTAAGTCAGATGTACAGTTAAACAAGTCTAACTTGCAATTAATAACTGAACTGATCGCTTCATCAAAAATTGGAGACCCTAAAAGTGTGAGTGATGAAGTGGAATGAACGGAGATGTTGGGTAATATCGCATTAAAGTTAGTCAGTATTTCAATTTTTCTATCCGGGGGAAGGCGGTCAGGCAGAAAAATTTCACACTTCGTGAAATTAAGGGAAAGCCCTATTTCTGCAAATTTGTCCATTATCAATAGCAAGTCCTGCAAGACTGTTTCAGCGTCCCCACCGAGGGAACCGTCGTCTAGATACCAAAGATTAAATTTTGAATTTAGATTGTTTATGATTGGATGGATAGCCAAACTGAATATAGCAGGACCGAGCGGGTCTCCCTGCTGGCAACCAGTGTTTGAATCGATAATTTTGTCACCAAAAAGTAATTTTGATGGCGCCCCATAACATTGCCATAGATAACTATAGGCATCGGGGAGATGTTTTTTGACTTCTGCTAAAAGGGCACCACGATCAACCGAATTGAAAGCGTTTCTCACGTCGACTTTGACAAATACTTCATAGTCCTTGCGACTCAGAAACGTGCGCGCAGCGTGTACTGCAGCCTCACAGCCGCCCTTGACGCCAAAACCCAACTGTCGAGGCTTGAAAACTTTGGTGAGACTCTGATTGAATTTCCTACAGCAGAGTTTTGAAGACAGACGTCTAAAAGTGCAACCGACGGCGATCGGCCGAATGCCACCATCCTTTTTAGCTAAGGCTACTAGATTGGCACCGTAGAGGATCGGGATGATTTCCACGTTTACACGACCAGTTAGCATAAGGTTGATCAAAGAGGTTAACTCTTGAAGTAACGCCGAACCTGTATCCCCAGAAGGTGAGGTGGTCAAATCCTTCAGGTGTTGCGGGGACAAACCATCTAACCCTCCCGCAGAGCCATTGGGGAAAGACATTAACGCTGAAAGTACAGCGTCTTCTGAAACGGTTACACAATCGCCATCAGTGTAAGGAGGTTCTGGAAACTGAGTGATACCTTTTTTTTTTTTTTTTTTTTTTTTTTTAAGAGGGGAAAATGCATTACGCATACCACCAGGGTGCGGGGACGGACCCTGGTGGTTATGTGGGACTCCCTTGTGGCTAATAAGACCTACGGTTTACCCACTAAAAACCCCTCTATCTGCCGCCTCCACGCTGTAAGGCGAGGTCGTGGGAACTCAAGTACTCTACCACAACCTCGCCAGCGGCTGTCCGGAGCTCCGGACTCGTCTCCGGGTGGACTTTATACCTCCCGCTTCTTCTCAAAGGGCGTGCCGAATGGCATGCCCGCGACTCGGGGAACCTTCATGTAGGCGACAAGCGTCCCCGTGCCTACCGCCCACGGGTGCCCTTAAGGGGGAATTCGGCGGTCGTAGGCCAACCGCCGTCGCCCCACACGTTTGCGGCGCATTGGTTGGGAGGCCGGATCCTCCTCCCTTCCACGCTCCGCCGCCTCCTTCTGTGCCATCACATCCTCACAGAAGGAGGCCACCGCTTTCCATGACCTGTCGCCGCCAACCATGGCTTCGGCCACGGCAGGCAGGGACAGGTCGTGCCCCACTACAGCCACGAGAGCGGCCCGCTGTTCCGCCCAAGTTGGGCACACTGCCAGCGTGTGTTGGGCCGTATCCTCGGCATCACCGCACGCGTGGCATTCCATTGTCGGTTCCCGTCCCGCCACCCTGCACAGATATCTCCCAAAGCAGCCGTGCCCTGACAGGATCTGCACAAGGTGGAAGGAGAGAAACCCCCCGTTTCTTCCGACCCATCTCTCAAGGACGGGCCGGATAGCTCCGATGGTCAAGTGGCCAGCACTCGGCGTCTCCAGCCTTTCCTTCCACTTCTGGATGAGGACACTGCGGGAGTCGAGCCTCCACCGCCTGATCTCCTCCAGAAGTGGTTGGTCCCCCCTAGCCCGCGCCTCGGTGACACGCCAATATACATCGGCCAGTACTGAAGCGTCGAGGTCCCAGGGTGGGGTCCCCGCCAACACGCAGGCCGCCTCGTAGGAAACGGTGCGGTATGCCCTCGCCATCCTGACCGCCATGACCCTCTGCGGCCTTCGCAGTTGGGCCTGGTTCTTGGTGTTCAGGGATCCGGCCCAGATGGGTGCCCCGTACAGAGCCATCGACCGCACCACTCCTGCGTACAGTCTCCGGCAGCTCGCGTTTGGCCCGTCCAAATTGGGTAACAGTCGGCTGAGTGCTGACGCCGTCCCCATCAGTTTCGGAGCAAGGCACCTAAAGTGCTCCGTGAACGTCCAACGACTGTCAAGGATTATGCCTAGGTACCGCATTGTCGACTTGACAGCGATGGACGTTCCTCCCACCGCCAGGCTGGAACCCGCCGGAGGAGCCTTCCGGGGCCCATGAAAGCACAGCGCCTCGGATTTATTCAGAGCCACCTCTAGCCCCAGCCTTCTGATGCGGGCCACCACCGTTGCCACGCCTGCCGTGGCCCGGATCGATGCCTCCTGGAACGTGCTCCCGCGTGCCGTCACCAAAGTGTCATCGGCGTAGCACGTCACCTTGACACCTGGCAAATTGCGTCCTCTCAGCACCCAGTCGTACCCGATGTTCCACAGGAGCGGGCCAAGGACCGACCCTTGTGGAACACCGCACGACAGCCTCTTCTCCTGCCACTCCTCGCGCGTAGGGTACCTGACGGCTCTATCGGAGAGATAGTCCTCTACCGTCTTCCGGAGGTACTCGGGCACGGCATGGTGCCTCAGTGCCGCCGTGATGCAGGCCCAGGGGAGGGAGTTGAACGCGTTGGCGATGTCAAGGGACACCGCCAATACTACCTCTCCCTGGGCCACTGCTTCCTCCGCCAGGGTCCTCACGCGCGCTATGGCGTCAATGGTGGACCTGCCCCGGCGAAATCCGAACTGGTGGTCGCTGAGGTCCGGCCCTATCCCTTCCAGGTGCCGGTTCAGGCGAGCGGCCACCACGCGTTCGAGCAGTTTGCTGGCCTCGTCCAACAGCACTATAGGCCTGTAGGCCGAGGGCGAGTCTGCGGGTCGCCCCTCCTTACGCAGAAGGACCAGTTTACCGGCTTTCCACGCACGGGGGAACTGTCCCTGCGCCAGGCATGCGCTGAATAGCGCACTCAGTCGTGCCTTTAGTGGGCCCAGGGCCAGAACCCAGGCTCTTCCGGGAACTCCGTCAGGACCGGGAGCAGTATTTTTGGCTCGGAGCCGTAATACCGCTGCGCCCAGTTCACCCTCCGTTACCTCCGGTGCATCGCCTGTGTCGGCCTCACTCCCCCTGGGCGGGATCATAGGTGGGGGTATGTGCGCTCCCCTTGTCGGGAACGGGAACAGGCCGTCCACCACTTGTTCGAGGAGCTGCGGCTGGAGACTCTGCGTAAGTGGAGGAGTCCAGGGGCGAAGCTTGCGTCTCACCATCCTGTAGGGTCTCCCCCACGGGTCGCTGTTAAGCGTCTCCAGCATCTCCTGTTCAGCCAAGTCTTTTGCCCTGGCGATTGCCCCCTGTAGCAGCTTGACGGCCTCCGAGTATGCGGCATAAAGGCGCTTCTCCCCTGGCACGTCTCGGATCCGCCGCCTCCAGCTGCGAGTGTACTCGCGTCTTGCAGCTACGCAGGACTCGCGTAGCTGCGCGAGTTCTTGAGACCACCAGTACACTCTGCGCCTAGGGGGAATCGGACCGACACGAGGCATGGCTGCGTCGCACACCCCTACCATGATACCGCCCATGTTTTCCGCCTCCGCATTAACGTCCATAGGACCTCCGGGGCCCGGCAGCCAAGCCTGTACCAAGGCTGCCTCCACCATCAAATCCCTGTCCAGGCGTTTGAGTGACCACCGCGGGCCGTCCCCTCTCAAGGGCCGACTTGGGCCTCTCGGGGTAGTCGGGAGAGTTGAGACCTCGAACCGAATATATCGGTGGTCCGATAAGGTCTCAACTTCCTCCAGAACCTCCCAGCCCCGCACAAGGCGCGCCAGGGCGGCGTTGGCGAACGTGACGTCCACAATGGAGCCACCCTGTTGCCGCACGCATGTGTTGGTCGACCCTCGGTTGAGGACAGTCAGTCCGGTGGCGACCGCCCACTCCTCCAGCTCCGCCCCGCGGGCGTCCGTCGCCGGGGATCCCCACGCCGTGCATTTAGCGTTGAGATCCCCGGCCACGAGGACCATGCCTGGGCGACTCCTGCTGATCATAGTGCCGATCTCCGCCAGAAACCGCTCGAATTCAGCCAGCTGTCGGTTCGGAGAGAAGTAAGCTCCTACAATCATTACATCACCGATCCACGCTGCAACATATCCGTGGCCCCTTTCCACTCTTTGCGGCGGTGAGGAGCCAGCAGATGAATTGGTGACAATCGCTACCAAGCCATCCAGGTCCCCGACCCAGTTGTCCCTGGGAGGAACCGAGTAAGGCTCGGCGACGACAGCCACCCCAATCAGCCACTCCGCCAGGCTTTGAGTTAGCAGGTCCTGGGCCCTGGCGCAGTGGTTGATGTTCGCCTGGAGAAAGCGAGTGTCCATTATTCTACGGTCATCTGCTCCGCCGCCTCGCAGGAAGCCTCAGGTGTTGCTGAGGCTGGCTGGGAAGGCTGTGAGGGGGCCCGGGGGCCATCAGCAGTTCTCTTCGCTCTTCTCGGGCGTGGTGCGGAGCAAGGCTTGGACCCCATTACGTGCTCTGCCGATTTGCCCGCAGTATTACACAGCACGCAATGAGGTGCGGCCGTGCACTGTGCCGACTTGTGGCCGGGCTGACTGCAGCGGTAGCATAGCTCGCTACGATCCGTCTGCGCCTGGCACTGTGCCCTAACGTGCCCATTCTCCAGGCACCGGAAACATCTCATTTTCCTCGGCTCAAGTAGTTTGACCTGAGCCGAGGACCATCCCACCAGGAATCGACCACCATCGGCCACCTTTTTCGCCGCCGCAACTGGGCAGCGCACCCATAGCGTACCGAGGCCGAAATAATCCCGACGGATATCACCAGCTTTCACCTGGTCCTCGGAACAGCCGCCAGCCCTAACTACGGCAGCAACCACCTCCGCAGGAGTCACCGAGTCGTCCAAGTGAGACAGGCGTAACTCCGCGCACTTAGTCAGTCTGGAGACCCGAACCCCCGCCCCCAGCTTTGCGGCTAGTTCTTTTGCCAGCTTATCAGCTTTTTCACCGCTGTTGGCTCCCGGCAACTCCAGAATCCGTGCACCTGTGACGGCTCGCCGGAAGCGTAGGTTTGTGATACCTAGATCGGCAAGGTCCACCTTTTCCTTTGCCTCCGCAAGGACTTTGGCGTAAGTAGCTCCTTCGGCTACCGTCTCAGGCAGCAGCGTCAGCACTACTGCTGCAGACCGCGGGGGGCGGAGCCTGCGACCGCCCGATTTAGGCTGCCCCTTTCTTTGCGGTTCCCTTGCTGATTGTGCACCGGTTTCAGCTGGCGCCTGAGTTTTGGTCTTCGCAGCCTTTTTACGTGCCCCTCTTACTTTCCAGGGCTGGTCCATCGATGCGGGTGCTGGGGGTTGTGGCAAAGGAGCCGGTGTCACGGGAGGAGCAGTTTCCGCTCCAGCACTGGTCACCGACTTCTTCCCCTTTCCCTTCCCCTTCCCTTTCCCCTTCCCTTTCCCCTTGGCCGGCTCCTCGGTCATGTTCGGGGGGCCCCGTCTCACAGCTGGAACTGGGGCCGGCCCGGGAGTGGGAACGGGGGCGGTCGGGGAGTTTTGCCCAGTTTGTCCCGGTTGGCCATTAATTGCGACTTGGCCAGACGGCCCTTCTTTTCCGGGTTTTCTTCCTACCTGTCCTTTGGCGGACGACGTAGGCCGTACACGTGTCTCCGGAGGGATTCGGCATTCAATGTCCTCCAACCGGGCGTTGAGCATGGTGCTGAGCTGTTCCCGGTTGGAGCGCGAGACCTCTTCGACTAGCTTCCTGAGTTCGCTTTGGGTCGCTCCCGGAGGCTGAACACGCAGTTCAGCTACCTCTTTGCGAAGCTCCGCCACTTGCCATGACAGTTGGGCATTTGCCGCTTCCAGGCGCGCAACCTCCTCGGTCACGGTTAGGGACCGTAGCTCGGTGAAATTTCGCTTCACGGTCGCGAGCACTGTTTTCAGGGCTTTAACGCTTGTGCCCTTCATATTTCTCGACTTCTGGATGACTTTGTTCGCCGCTTCTAGGGCTTCTTCCACTTCGGCAGCCATGGTGGCTGAACTTTGTTTGATGAACTGTGTTTCGCCCAACTGTTGTCGGTTCAAGAGGAGGGACTGCCTTTCTTTTGCCGCTGCCTCCACCGACAGGTCGTAGGCGGCCAGTTCATCCTCCAGCTCTGCCTGTTTTTCTTGGCTCCGTTGCTTCGCCAGTCCCGCGGGCGAGCGGCCCTTACGCCACCACCCCGGAGAAGAGTTGCCACTTGCCGTGGACTGGCTGGATTTATCCTCATCTTCCTGGAGGCGACGTTTCTTCCGTGGCGCCCTCGGTGCCTGGTCGCGCGTGAAAGCGCCGAGGGTTTGGGAACCCCTTTCCGCTTCCACTGGGGTCAAGGCGCCCCCTGCCGCAACCGGAGGCGAGCCTCTACCCGCCGCGGACTGACCGAGGCCCTCCTCACCCTCCTGCCGGAGCTTTCCGCTCACCAGCGGGCCCGGCGAGTCCTCCGGTTCCGACTGGGGCGCCGATGAGTCCACGGAGGATTTCCTCGTCACGCCAAACCTGAAAAGGGTGAGCGCGGGTGGACGCGCTCGTCTCCCAGGCCTGACCCTTCTCATAGGGGGCTGCGGATTCCCGGCTTCACTGCCGGAGGATGGCCCCTGATCATCCACGCCGGCACCAACTCCGGCGTCGGCGGCAGCGGCGCCGGCAGACGAGTCGGACTGGACGGTGTACATTGTCTCGTCCGACTCCCCGGGAGTCCCACTGCCCGCTCCCTCCTTGAGACGGGACAGAGCCACGACGGGCGCCCTCTCGAACCGGGCCTCCCGCCCTCCCTCGAGCGGCGGCGCCAACGGGCAGGCGTCACTCACGGTACGAGCCGAACCGCCCGCATGGCCCCTCGGCATGATCTGGAACGCAGCCGCATTGATGTCAATGTGTGGGCCGTCCTCTCTCCACACTGGTGACCGTGCCAGGGATAGGCGGGGGCGGAAGATCGCCTCCTCATCACCACTATCCACTCTTAAATCTACTCGGTTGTCCGTTTCCATGCCATGGTCATCGTGTTGGTTTTTTAAAGACTCTATTTTTGTTCCCACGAGAATGGGGGAAAAAACAGTCCACCCAGGCAGTGCCCCCTGTGCCTGGGTAACCCTACTTACACCGTGAGGTCGGGCGGTATCACGGGATGCTTAAAACTAGCTTAACCTATAGTTTTTTATTGAGGTTGTCTCCTCTTGACCCGGCCGGCTAAGGCAAGATCCTCGGTCCTGTCAGAGGCCGCGAGACATGTCCACGACACCTCATCATTTAGGGAAACGAGTTTGAGGACGGCGACCGTAGTCTGCCCACCCGAAGACGACACCGAAGCCAGGCGAGCCCGTCACTCCCCCTGCTGGCGCACAACAGCGCCCCGAGCTCATCTCCAATGCCCTCTGTTGATCAGAGGGACATGAAGAAAGCTTCTCCCCCTTTGACCACAAGATGGCTGCATCCACTGCCACCTCAGATGAGCTGAGGCATGCTAGGAGCAGCCATGTGATCTCCCCCCCGTGTCGAGTTATTGGTAGCTCCGGTAAGTGATCCCCGGACAGGATCATTTACCGTAGCCTCCAGGGCGCACCTGCCAGGACGCTTCCCTTCCCTGCGGATCCGCGAGGATCCAGAGGGATTGGAAGAGCCCGGACACACGTGGAGGTTACCCGACATAGCGCCCCAACTGAGTGATACCTAAGGGAACTGGCTGTTTTTGCCTGAGCGCGGCGAAGGTTTCGGCGGAATGAGTAGCCAAGACATCATTAGAAAAAAGAAGGCGAGCAGCTCCACTCACATTTCCCTCTGAGATTTTGTTTTCTATTGCATTTATTTTAGAAAAAATACGAGGGTTGAAATTTGAATTGATTACATCATTTTGTATCTTGTCAGGTGTCAGGTGACACGAAAATCGAAGATGTATTGTCTTTTATCTGTTTCGTCAAAGAGTCTTTCTTGGACTTGTTTGCGTGTAGGACTGAGTAAGAGAATGTGAGCAGGCGCTGCCACGCTTGGACAGAATTCTCCTTGACGACTTTGGTGACACATTCCGCAAGACTGCTGGCTACAGCTCTGCGCGCACCGCGAGGTATTCTCTTGATTATAGGCACATTTCTCTTTAAAGTTCCCAATTTCTCTGCAAAGGAAGTCGAACTGTTAAAGTTATCAACTCTGACAGTTGAGGGCACAGGCTGTGAAGCGCTAGACACAGGCGGATCAATCGCTGCACGTATACCATGTTTGCGAGCGGTATGAATAGCTGGACCCCGGTTTCCCTTGTACAGTTTTTTATCTACGCAGAGACGACACTTCAAAAGTTCGACTGTTGCAAAACAGGGCTGCGAACTCATAATATATAAGGAAAACAATGCAGGCTTAAAAATACTTACAGACTATAGTAAATAACTTCACAAAAACACCAAACACAATCAGTCCACTAATAAAAAAGGAAAAGACATGATTTTAAACAATATTTACAATAAAATGAAAAGATCAAAAAACTGACAACTAGCGACTGTCACTCAAGTTGAGGTGCCGCGCCGCGCCGCCCCGGGCGCATGCGAAACCGCTTTGCTTGTGCCGTGGAGTCCAGGGACTGCATAACCGAAAAATACCGGTATTATTCATAACCGATATGACGTCATATCGGTTTTGAAATAGCGGTTTCGGTAGCGAAACCTTTATATTTCGCTATCGAAATATAACGGTAACCTTTATTTTTTTCGGTACCTTAACCGATTTTTAAAGGTTACCGATATTTAGATTTTGGCGTCGCGTCGTTGCCAAACCGCCGGCGCTGCCGTTTTGTCTTTCTTTCCGCGGCATCGTCGCATCGTCAGTACATTACATTCAGTATTCAGTACAGTACATTGGCACAGCAACAGAGCGTGAGGTGCGGGTGTGCGGGCGGAGACTCGGAGAGTGCGGAGCTATGTGGTAAGTATTTAATTATTATCACGACATTAATGAGTACAAGCGTAAAGTTTAGATAATAATGATAACTTAGCAAGTGGTTCTAGGTAAGTTGTTATTATTTAAATAATACTGTTTTGCATTCTACCTTGTATTGTATGGCTTGCATTCTCAGTACTAAAGAAATATGCATCCCGGAAACGGCGGCTACATACGACCCAGATGAAACCCAATGTTTTGATGACTTGCCGGATGCACAAAATTTTGATGACTATGGTGCGGGTGTGCGGAGAGTGCGGAGCTATGGGGTAAATATTTAATTATTATCACTACATTATGGCACTTGTCCCACCGCCGGCGACTAGCGAGTACCTACTCTCATAGTAATTCTTACTCGCTTTTACTCGCGCGAGTAAGAATTACTATGAGAGTACTCGCTACTCGCTGGCGGTGGGACAAGTGCCTAATGAGTACAAAATAACGTAAAGTTTAGAATGTTTAGATAATAATGGAAACTTAGCAAGTGGTTCTAGGTAAGTTGTTATTATTTAAATAATAATATTTTGTTTTGCATTCTACCTTGTATTCTCAGTACTAAAGAAATATGCATTCCGGAAACGGCGGCTACATACAACCAAGACGAAACCCAATGTTTTGATGACTTGCCGGATGCACAAAATTTTGAGGACTATTTTAAAGAAGATAATACAAGTAAGTTATTCAGTTTATTAATTAGTTCAACTAAGACGTTTAGTATTATCAAATCGTATAAGTAGGTACGCCAGCCACCGCATCCGCAGCCAACCGCCTGACCCACTGACGGAGAGGTGGAAATGGACGGAAGCCTCATAAGCAGAATAAAATTAAGCGCGTACTGCACGCATTTAATATTTTAATGTTATTGGATGAAATAGACTGATCTATATGTGGCTATAATAATAATATCCAAAAAAAGAAATAGGATAAAAATTCTATTGTCTGACGTATTTTCTGTCAGGTGTTGAAAAAAAAAATATAATTAAAATATTTAAAGTCATTTAAAGGCGTCATTATCATTTAAAAAATCGTTTATCGTGTAGTAGGCCTTGCGAACTAAATGGCTTTTTATAAACAACTTAAACTTATTTAATGACATACCTTGTACATTTTTGGGAATTTTGTTATAAAAACGCACACAATTGCCCATAAAAGAAGAACTCACTTTTTGCAGACGATAACGAGGCACGGCAAGTTTATCCTTATTTCTAGTATTTATTGAGTGACAGTCACTATTTAGTTTAAATAAATGTACATTTCGTTTTACATACATAACAATTTCAAAAATATATTGCGAAGCAAATGTGAGGATGTTGATTTGCTTGAATTTTTCTCTTAATGGAACGCGAGATCCTAACTGATAAATAGCGCGAATCGCTCTTTTCTGTAATACAAATATGATCTGGATGTCAGCGGCTTTACCCCAAAGCAAAATACCGTAGGTCATTATGCTGTGAAAGTAAGAAAAGTAAACAAGCCTTGCTGTCTCAACATCGGTGAGTTGCCTTATTTTTTTGACTGCATACGCTGCCGAACTAAGCCTATTACCTAACGAAGAAATATGTGATCCCCATTGCAGTTTATGATCCAGTGTAATACCGAGAAAAACTGTGCTATGAGCAAATTCAATGAACTCATCATTAAGTTTAACCTGTTCATTCTTATTGGTATTGACTTTAGAAAGACTGAATTTGATACATTTCGTTTTCTTACTATTTAAAAGTAAATTGTTAGCGGTGAACCATCCTGCAACTGAGTCTAGTGCTGCATTAACTTTATCCAAATTGGTTTCCTTTCTGCTAACTTTAAATATTAACGATGTGTCATCAGCAAACAGCACAATATCGTGTTTGTTTTGTACGTGATATGTTTGTTTTGTACGTGATATGGCAAATCGTTAATATAGGCCAAGAAAAGAAATGGACCAAGTATTGAGCCTTGTGGCACTCCTATGGAAATATTAGACCCCTTAGATTGTATCCTATTTATTTCCACGTGTTGAGTTCTATTGGATAGGTAAGATTTTATAAGATCAAGTGCACGATGTTTTACCCCATAGTGGCTAAGCTTTAAGATAAGAGTGTCATGGTTTAGGCAGTCAAAGGCATTTGACAGATCGCAAAAAACGCCAATTGCATCCATAGATTTTTCCCAGGCATCGAAAATGGTTCGTAGTAGTTCAACACCAGCATCGGTTGTTGATCGGCCTTTGGTGAATCCAAACTGGTTTGCATGTAGAAGATTATTCAAGTTAAAGTGTGATAACATTTGGTTCAAGATAATCTTTTCAAAAAATTTACTTATTGCTGGGAGTATAGAAATAGGTCGAAAATTAGAAGGGTCTGATTTGGTGCCCGTTTTGTGCACTGTTATTATTTTACTTTGTTCATTAGGTCTGGGAAAATTCCAACGTCTATGCAACTATTAAATATGTAAACAAGATATGGTGCTATAGCTACCATTATTGCTTTCAATGCTTTAACTGAAAGGCCCCAAAGATCTACGGTTTTTTTTACCGTGAGTGTATTGAAAGCAGTAACAATTTCTTTTGGAGATACGTGCGTAAATTTAAAAATAACTTCGCATTCATCCACACAATTATCCAAAAGGATTTTAGCTGCAGCGGGAGAGCTATTTAATGACCTTGTCGTTTCAGTAGGGATATTGGCAAAAAAATATTCGAATTCCTGTGCTACTTCAAACTCAGTATTAACTAATTGATTTCCGATCCGAAGGCTATGTTGAGGTCCATTTTTTTTATTTCTGCCAGTCTCACTGTTTATAATTTGCCAACAGGTTTTGATCTTATCTGGGGAACATTTAACTTTATTTTAAATAATAAACAAGGCTTTAGCCGCAGCACAGACCATTTTAAACGTTTTAGAATAACGCCGAGTATAATCTAAAAAATCAGGGTCATTATTTATATTTTTTAGACCATACAACTCGTATAGACGGTTTCTACTTTTATAAATACCAGGCGTAGCCCAATCACTAAATACAGTTTTTTTGTTTTTTTTTAATGTTTTTAATTTCACACAAGAGACAAACTCTTCCTCAATGCAACGAAATAGAGTAGAATACATTAAGTTCGGGTTTTCATGCGTAGACGGTAATGATGAAAGGCGCTCGGTCACGCATTTATTGAACTGGTCTAAGCGATACATCGTGAGGGGTCTAAAAACTACGTTACTCTGAACGTTATCAGCTTTCCCAGGGAAGGAAGCGAGCTGGCCACAGTGGTCCGAACTTAACTTATTCAGTATACAACTTTGAATGGGCTCTATATTGCAGAAAATATTGTCAATACACGTGGCACTAGTGGCCGTGATCCTAGTAGGCTCAGAAAACAAATTTACCAGGTTATATGATTTAAATAAATAAATTAGACTGTGGGATCTAACAGACTGTAACAGTTCAGCCCCCCTGGCTAGAAAACGCTTCCGAAGACCTACAGCTAACGAAGCAGCTTCCCGCTGAAGCTCAAGAAACGCTAAATATTTTGCAATGAATTCTAACTTAATGTAAAACCCTATTCCTTCGTGCTAGACTACTGTAACTTACTCTCTATTTACCTACTTATTAAACCTACTTTTGTTGCGTGCTTTTATTTAAGAATACCTGACGATTTGGCCAAAATGTGATCGCTAGCGGCTGAACCCCGAAGTGTTGTGTACCGTAATAACCCTAGATCCTTTTATGAAAGCTTGACAGGTTTTTGGACTCTCCATTCATAATAAAATTAAAGCTAGCTTATCTGTACATAAATTAACCTACTGAAATGCTACTTTTAACTGCTATTTTCCTATTTATGAGCATAACAAAGTCCTAAATCTTGTAGGAATAATAAATTAATTATAAATCACTTTATGATTATAATTACACTGTAGGTTACTTTATGATTATAATTAAAAATTGTTTTTGGTAGAAAAACACCTATCCCCTATTACATGTCCGGTTGAACAAGGAGTAGCCTTCATAAAATCAAGATTATTTATTTAAACCTATTATTATCTAGAAGACTGCCCTAAATACTTGTATTTTGGACCAAAGTTCTATCGACGGGTCGTGTGGCAATCTTTTGCTCACACTGGCTACTCTCTTGTTGGAATGGAGTCTGGACATCCTATTCAAGTTACTTACCTAGCTATCCTACGAGTTTAGGACTCAGAGAATGAATCTACCAGTGTCTCAAACCTAGCGGTCAGTTTCGAGAAGATACACCGAGACAAACTCGACTGACATCTTTTAGTATTATTAATCGTTTATATGTATAACTAAGATGGCCTGGACCATTTTATACCGACGGCCGTAGAGTAATGCCGTGGTAAACCGTTCATTACACGCGAGACATTCTACCCAAACCATGCCTTAAATGGAGAATTCCCTCTCATGAAAATAAGATACTTTAAATAGAGAGTTCTCTCTCATGAAAATAAGATATTTTAAATGGATTTGATGAACTGCTCAGCCTGTCATCAAACCCAGAATTATTTCATCTTTCTGAGACAATCCTGATATCACAATTTCATGAATAATACTGTGACCTTTTTAATGATATTTAACAATTGTCTCGTGTTTCACGTGTAATCCACGGCAACCCAACACCACTTGCCTTACTACTCAAACATCACACTGGTTACTCATTAATAATTTTAGTCGTCATTAGATTTTATAAGAATAATAACTTCAATTTTATTAATCCTACCAAACACTTGTAATATCTTTAGTTACAGTAGATATAGTTTCAAGCCCTAATACCCCATAACGCGTGAATTTACTCCTAAGCCTACCCCACAGTCCCTATTCTGCTTACTCCTGGAACCATACCTTAGTTCAGAAGCAAGAATGTATCCCTATTGAAGCTGTAATTAGTTCAGTCGGCGAAACTGAGATGACAACCCTCTAACAGCCTGTGTAATTCATCTCCCCTCGCTGTGCCCGAAGGCTAAAGGGAAAACAGCGAGTAAGATGCACTAACTGGACATACGGTATGTTGATATATAAGTATATTTAACACTGAACGACCCCTCAAGCAACCGATCGGTTTCCACGAGCGGAGATATCCTCCTATGCTTTTCGTCACATAAATGCTCAAGCCACGTTTCCACCGTCAGTTGTTTTGAGAGACGTGAGGGCCCCGATTAAAGGGTTTCGTCTCCTATGTTGGTAAAGAGGTAGACGCCAGACCACACCTCAAGTCTGGTAACTACACGGACACGGATTCATCCCCGTTGGCACCGTTAGGTGGGGCTGACTCCGCAGATAACTGATTCTTGACAGTGTTCCGGCTGATTGGACAGTAAGAATTAACCCCAACTAAATTTCGAAAACAATCGTCAAACATACTCAATCCCAGGGAGTACCCTGGCATAATTAAATATATTTGATTAACTATATAAACCTCCGGACCAACTCCGTTACGGTAAATACAGCTTTGACTGAGTTCCGAAAACACTTGTCAAACATGTCTAATTCTAGGGAGTGGCCGCTAGCAAATCAAACATATTTGATTTAACCATATAAACCTCCCGGAGTACCTCCGATAAAGTAAATATAGCTTAGGCCCTAATACCCCTTTAAATATATAATTAACTTGTAAAATTAAGAAAGTAAAAGACTCATAATTATGAAGAGAGATTCCTCACAATAACAAGCCATTCACCAAAACACAATAGAGGTAACACACACCAATAATTTCACAGCCCACAACCAGAGACACTGCCAGTCCGAACGATGAGAAATGAATAATCCCCCATACTACTTCGGCATTCCCTTTTATACTCTTCACGAGGGTCAATAGGGTCACGAGGGTCAATAGGGTCACAGTGCCACGAGGGTCAATAGGGTCACGGGGGTCAATAGGGTCACGAGGGTCAATAGGGTCACGGGGGTCAATAGGGTCACGAGCGTCATTAGGGTCACGGGGGTCAATAGGGTCACGAGGGTCAAAAGAGTCAAGAGGGTCAATAGGGTCAAGAGGGTCAATAGGGTCAATAGGGTCACGAGGGTCAATAGGGTCACGAGCGTCATTAGGGTCAGGGGGTCAATAGGGTCACGAGGGTCAATAGGGTCACGGAGTCACGAGGGTCAAGAGGGTCAAGAGGGCCAATAGGGTCAAGAGGGTCACGGGGGTCAATAGGGTCAAGAGGGCCAATAGGGTCAAGAGGGTCAATAGCGTCAAGAGGGTCAATAGGGTCAAGAGGGTCAATAGGGTCACGAGGGTCAATAGGGTCAAGAGGGTCACGAGGGTCACGAGGGTCAAGAGGGTCAATAGCGTCAAGAGGGTCAATAGGGTCAAGAGGGTCAATAGGGTCAAGAGGGTCAAGAGGGTCACGAGGGTCAAGAGGGTCAAGAGGGCCAATAGGGTCAAGAGGGTCAATAGGGTCACGAGGGTCACGAGGGTCAATAGGGTCAAGAGGGTCACGAGGGTCAAGAGGGTCACGAGGGTCACGAGGGTCAAGAGGGTCAAGAGGGTCAATAGGGTCAAGAGGGTCAATAGGGTCAAGAGGGTCAATAGGGTCAAGAGGGTCAATAGGGTCACGAGGGTCAATAGGGTCACGAGGGTCAATAGGGTCACGGAGTCACGAGGGTCAAGAGGGTCACGGAGTCACGAGGTTCAAAAGGGTCACAAGGGTCAATAGGGTCAAGAGGGTCAATAGGGTCAAGAGGGTCAATAGGGTCAAGAGGGTCAATAGGGTCAAGAGGGTCAATAGGGTCACGAGGGTCAAGAGGGTCAATAGGGTCAAGAGGGTCAATAGGGTCACGAGGGTCAATAGGGTCAAGAGGGTCACGAGGGTCAATAGGGTCACGGAGTCACCAGGGTCAATAGGGTCACGAGGGTCAATAGGGTCAAGAGGGTCACGAGGGTCACGAGGGTCAATAGGGTCACGAGGGTCAATAGGGTCAATAGGGTCACGAGGGTCAATAGGGTCACGGAGTCACGAGGGTCAAGAGGGTCACGGAGTCACGAGGGTCAATAGGGTCACAAGGGTCAATAGGGTCAAGAGGGTCAATAGGGTCAATAGGGTCAAGAGTGTCAATAGGGTCACGAGGGTCAAGAGGGTCAATAGGGTCACGAGGGTCACGAGGGTCAAGAGGGTCAATAGGGTCAAGAGGGTCAATAGGGTCACGAGGGTCAAGAGGGTCAATAGGGTCACGGAGTCACGAGGGTCAATAGGGTCACGAGGGTCAATAGGGTCAAGAGGGTCAAGAGGGTCAATAGGGTCAAGAGGGTAAATAGGGTCAAGAGGGTCAATTGGGTCAAGAGGGTCAATAGGGTCACGAGGGTCAATAGGGTCAAGAGGGTCACGAGGATCAAAAGGGTCACGAGGGTCAAAAGGGTCACGAGGGTCAATAGGGTCACGAGGGTCAAAGGGTCAAGAGGGTCAAGAGGGTCAAGAGGGTCAATAGGATCACGAGGGTCAATAGGGTCACGAGGGTCAATAGGGTCAAGAGGGTCACGAGGGTCAAGAGGGTCTCGAGGGTCAATAGGGTCACGAGGGTCAAAAGGGTCACGAGGGTCAATAGGGTCAAGAGGGTCAATAGGGTCAATAGCGTCAATAGGGTCAATAGGTTTACGAGGCCAGACGTTGGTGGTATCATCAATAATTTCAACCCATTAACAACCTTAACTCTTTAGCAATAAGGTTCAAATCAGATTGTAGTATTAAAGCGCTAACGTAAACACATTGCCTTACCACAAAAAGTCGTACTATTCATTTTCATTTAGCTTCTAATGTTCCAGCTATTACGATTGAAATTCGTATGTCGCCCTACGCCTCCAGCCATGTCCATGACCAAAGCAGGAATTCTATTTAGGTATCGATATATGAAATGATTCATACAATATCCGTAGATGAAATAAGTCACCGTTACAGACTGTTTATACGATTGTATATTAACTTTATTGTCTTCCTTCTCCCCTTCATTTATCTAATCAATTTTCTAACTTTGGGTATGAAATAAAAGTATGTCATTCTCTCTCTCTCTCTTCATATAACAATACACACAGAAATCCGCCAGCGAGCATGCCCACTCTATTACAAGACGGTTCTAGAAGATTTACATTAAAATCCCCGCACACTATAATACATTTAGAATAACTAGACATCTTAATAAGTGCTTCCTCCATTACAGACTCAAACAAGCAGTAGTCCGCAGATGGTGGACGATAAGCACTTAAGCACTAAGAATTATGAATTGCTCAAGCTCGGTGCAAGATAGTTCAACTGCTCGCTCGATGGACAGACTTACTATGTCCTTGCGTTCTTTACTTTTTAAAGTATTTCGGACCATTATTAAAGAACCACCTCGGGCACTAGTTTGGCGCATATAACAGCTTACAATATTGTGGTTATTAAAATTAAACATTAATTCATGATTTTTTAACCAATGCTCAGTGACGCACAGTATGTGTATATTAGGACAATCTATAAATAATCCTATTTCAAGTTCCTTGTGGGAAAATCCTTGTATATTTTGATGAACTACGTTAATTTGACTAGACAACTGTATCACAGATTGAAGATTAATATATTATTATTATGTCGGCTGCCGCGACTGCGGGCAAACGAGTCCACAGCCGCGGGCTTCGTCGATATAGTTAGTTTAAAGCTACTGGATTGAAAGACTCACAGCTTACTTCAGCAGAGCTGAGTCCATTTTTCAAATCTCTGTCATCCGAAATATTTAAAGACGAGTTTTGTACATTATAAGCCAATAGTCTGGCACATTCAAGCTTATACTTTTTCCAAATATGGACGGAATCACGCTTACATACTACATTTTTAATAAACTTATTAATGTCAAAATATGAAATAGAATTATTATATACACACAGCTTATGTAAAATGGAATTTAAGTAAAAAATGTCATTATTAATATTATTTGAGACATTACTGATATAAGGCAACCCACATAATATTATTTTTCCTATGCCTAATTCACAAATCTTAATGAGTGTCTCGGAAAACATGATCAATTCATTTTTTGAAATATTTAAACTATTACCTAGTAGCACAATTAGTGTAGTACTTCTGTCGAACGAATCAGCCGTAATCAATTTGGCTAGTTGTGCGAGAGTTGCTCCAGGCAAGCAATTATTACACACCTTTTGGTTTAGGAATCTGTTCAACAAATTGCCAAACCCCACACCTGCCTCATCACTATATAATACTGTCCTACACGTCTGCTTCGTTTGGTGGCTGTCAGGCGCAGTCTGAGTGTCTTGAGGGCACGTGTAGTGCTGGGCGGGCAGGGCGAGGGCGGCCACTACTGGGCTGCCGCCCGCATGCGCCGGCGCAGGAGTACAACCACGCGGCAGCGCAGACGTGTCAATAGCGTTTAAGGCTAGAATAATTTCTCCTTTGAGAGACCACAGATGAGCAACCAGTTTCAAAGCGGTTTACTGCGTTGTAGACATGACATGAGTAGTTCGCGAATGAGTGATTCAAATGAAGTACTTCACTTGGTATAATTGGTTCACTTGGTAAAAATTAAGTACCAATATAAAAATAATTATGATAAACTGTTCCAACACTGTAAAGTATTAAGCATATTTGATAAAGCCAAAATGGCTGTGATATTAGAATATAGTCATAATCTGGGTAAACTAATCAGATATGAAAGATCAACGAAACTCCGTGCACTAGAAAATAGAAATAATTTAATTGTACCAAAAAGCACCAACCTGTGTGGACAGAGAGTTTACTTCATACACTGAATGGTTTGCCCAGAGAAATAGTAGATATAATAGTGGATAAACCCCATAAAACTAAACCTGTACTGAAGAAATTTTTATGTAACGATAAATAATATGAATAAGTTGTAAAAGTAAATACTTAATTAGATATAAATACATTAATAACCTAGCACCTATAATCTTTAAAATTAGAGATTGGCTAAGTTACTAACAGATAAAACAATGTATAAAACTTGAAATAAACAGCTTAAATTTTTAAAATTTTTTTTTTTTAGTTATATAGTATATTCAATCGAATCTATCTATCTATATCAAATTATGTAGATGCACCTCTAGAGCTACTGAACTAAATTGAACTAGTGAACTAAAAGAGTGATATACTTCACAGCGAACGAAAGATGCATAATATCAATCTTTTCTTTTTAGTGACACATTTTGCGTATGACTACTGCTCAACGCAGGCGCATGGCGATCTTTGGCAGCGTTAGAACGTGCGACTGTCAGTGTCAGGACTCAGGACTCTAACCATAGGTCACCTGTCAAAATGACGTGTATCGATGCATGGCGTTTGTACCGAGCCTGCATCACACTGGCACGGCCTGGCCGCGGCAGACAATAGTAAACTTGTCCGCCGCTGTCAAATTTACTATTGACCGCCACCGCAGGCCGCGCCAGTGTGTGGCAAGCCTTTTAAGTGAGCCTTAGATTGGTTACTCATGGTGACTGACTTTATGCAACTCTACTAAAGCCCGCAACACACTGGCGCGGCCTGGCCGCGGCGGACAATAATAAACTTGTCATTAGCTGTCAAATTTGCTATTGACCGCCACCGCCTTAGAGCATGCATACCTAGAGTACCCTTTCAGTAACTTACCCCTCTCAAAAACCCTTAACACCTATCATAAAAATGCACGCATGTGCTGTAAGCACGTGTAATAAACGTTCAATCACTTCAAGCTTCGAAAATATGGCAAGTATATAACATTCTATTTGTAAGTAATTTTGGTATTATTGTATTGCTTTAATATTATTTTTATGAAAATATTTTCATGACATAAATAATGTAATCGATTTACAATTCTATCTAGGATACGTCATGACTGTCCCCACGAAATTCCGTTTTCATGTTTTGTAAGAAATAACTTAATGGCATTTGAAAAAGTGTCTATAATAACATTAGCATTGATTAAATCCAAATTAGTATAATTTACGCACTCCCCACGAGACTCCGTTTTCATGCTTTGTAAAAATTAACCTAATTGCAATAGAGTTAATAATAATATTTGCAAAGATTATGTAGACCTTTATATAGCGAGCGCTTCAAGAACCAAAATTCTGCATTTCCAATTCTGCATTTCAAATTGTGTACTTTCCCTACAGCCGGGGTGTTAGGTACTGCCCAAGAACCTGCACGGCTATCACAAGACGTGTCGCGGCGAGACAGACTAATCCATCTCTTTTTAGTTAGAACGCTTAGAAAGAGACGGAGAGTCTAAGTCGCCGCGACGCAGACCTGTGATAGATAACCGTGCTGAACTTATCATCCTGTTACCAAGTGTATGAATGATTGAAACGACACCCCTCCCCTTATGATCCAATTTTACCTACAAAGCACGGTGCTTGTGTAAGTATATAAAGGTCAAATGCCACTTAAACATTTCACTAATTAGATTAAAACTTAAGACATATCATAAAATATTATATGCTAGCTAGTTAGCTAAGAACGTAATTCTGATAACTGGTCAGTGAACTTTATTCTTCTGGCGACAATGGCATGGATTAAGATTTAAGACTTGGAAATACTTATACATCAATTTGTGTTGGCAACCGTTAGTGATTCGTTGATCTTTTACGTGAGTTTTAGAAAGTAAGGTAGGTACCTAGTTTGGATTCCGAAATATGTAGGTCCATCATGATACTAGTACTAGCCGAAAGACGTCCACTGCTGGACATAGGCCTCTCCCAAGAGTGCCACAATGACCGATCTTCTTGCATATCTCGGGCGGTTTTGCGTGACCATGTAAGTAATATGTACTTTTACCCTATGTATTTTTCATCCTCAGACCCTAGAACTTCAATACGAATGTTTAGCCTCGTGGGTAGTGACGCTGCCTGCGAAGCTGAAAAGGTCCTGGGTTCGAATCCCGGTAGGGCAAATACCTAAGCTATTTATACTGTTTTAGAGGAATTTCAATGCAGTAGGTACCGGCGGAAAAACCTTGGCATGACTCTCTGTCACGGTTATCCCGTCTCGAGGTACTGCATTATATATTTGAAACACATTACATTAAAAATGGAGCTATACACTCCTTTCTTTTAATGAATATGAAGGAAGGATTGTATGAAGCTAATTTTTTAACGGGTAATGACAATGACACCATTAGCGGGATCAAGCCCCGCGTATTACCAAAATCGTGGATCCGTTACTGTACGACTCCCCTGGAGATGCAAGTGTCCATAAGCTGTGTTGACCGCTCTTCACAAACCGCCCAAAAGCCTCTAATTTACGATTCTCACCGACCGGCCCGGGCCGGAGCGCACCTTACAAGTTTCACAAGTTGCCAAAGGAATTTGAAGCTTTAATAGAAACATTAGGTACATCTCATATTTAAATGGATTTGCGGCCGGACGGCTCCTTGCGGACGTGGATGGCTGTACTAGGCTGTCATCGCATCTGACCGGCTCCGTCCAGCTTTTGGATACAGCACACTATAAAAACGCGGTCGCGCATCCACTGCGATGCGGCGCGACGCGACCCTGCCCGGCCCGTTTGATTGGAATTATACATAAATCGTCATAGATAGAGCCACCTGGATTAAGTTCTTAACGTGCCTTCGAATGCATGGAACACCCAGTTTAGTGATCACTCCGATCACTCAAACCATATCTGCTCAAACCGGAAGCGGCCACCCATCGGCGTGACTTTTTGCCGTTATGGCTTAACCCATTCAGGGCCCGTGACTCAGCGTATGGGTCATGTTAAAACAGTCGCGCAGGGCCCGTGACTCACATGTGAGTCGTGAATAAATTCTGATTTAAACATAAACAAAACGTAATATGACAAAATAATATAAGTATAATTTGAGCTAACAACCATCTTTATAAGGCATGTTGAAAAACATAATTTTAAACATGTTTTATTTTAGTGAAACAGGGTCTAGAATATTCAAGTTTGGTTTACTGGAAGTGTAATATAGTAAATATTCTGAAATTCGAGATACATACGTGTCCCAAGCAAATGGATAAATCTACATTTCAAAAATATCAAAAATATATGTATGCCTGAAGTTATTGACATGACTCAAGGTATGGGTCACCGTGGCCTGGCGCTAATTGTAAAAACTACACATATCTTCATAGCACGCAAAAATAAACTTTATACCTTGGTTTTAAAGCTGATGCACCATGACGAAACTCGTTGCAAATTGTACCTTTTTACAATGGATTACTGTTTGGATGGTAGCAAGCAACATTTCTAAGGACCAAACTTATTACCATGCCATTTTTTTTGTTTCATTATAAAAACAGGGCGGCTTAAACTGTCACCAACTAAATGGTATATTGTATTATCACAACAGTGTGTGAGAAATATTTACAAGAAAATATTTTTTCTAAACATTTTCGTGGTAATAAGTACTAAAATACATTTTAAGTGCTCTATTGATTATATTATAATGACGTTTACCAAAACAAAGTTCATGACCGGCCACATGTAAGATTATCGGAGACACTTGGACAATAAACAATGGATGCACCTGGGCGGCGGCGGATTTAGCGGCGGTATTATCTTTAACGTGGTATTTTTGACATAAACTCCAGAAATGATTCACCCCATCCCCTCTATTAGTATGTATTTTAGAGTAACATGGGAAATTATATTTAGTCACGATTTATTCGTTGGCGACTTTATGCTCCTCTCTGGGCTCTTCAGTGATTTCGTAAATATATATTTTTTAATATGAACAGTAAACAGTTGGTTAGTAAAAATGTTGCATAATATAGTCCAACGGACCGGATTCATAAGCGGCAATTTCTTTGACGTTCGCGCCAGGCCCCGAGACCCATAAGCTGAGTCACACGTTTTCGCTGAAAACGGTTTGTATGGTGGCCCGGCGTGTTGTGTACGCTTCGTGGTTCGTGGCCATGAATGGGTTCCTGCGCAATCGATGAGATTGTAAAGATTGTGTTTGTAAAGCAATGACGCGTAGTTTCAGTTTCTAAGAGGCAACCGGATGGCTCGCGGTATTTGCGCTCCCGAAGCCCAACCGCAGCCAACTTGGACTGGAGCGAAAATTGGAGGGGGGGGGGGACCAAAAAAAAATTTGGTCCCAGGTATTCCAGCTATTGAAACAGCATTTCATTATAGAAACGTCGGACCGCTTTCAGGCAACCGCTGTCTCAATGGGCTGCCTTCGTGACTCGTGACAGAAAAACATATTTTCAAACCTTTCATTCGGAAAAGTAAGTTTTGCTCCACGACGAGAGGGACCAAAACGCTACTTTTCTGTTCAAGCTACTTTTTTAATTTATACATTGGCATTTGAGCATTTGTACGCAATGTGCCAATTGAACACAGATGTTAATAAAATAATCGATTGTAATTTCATCGTACCTAGTCGATTCAAAACGAACATATTTCAAGTTTTAACTCTAACAACGTTGTATAAAAATTTATAAATATATCGTAATATTTAAAAATTAGTCATAAAAATTAAGATAATTTAGATATATTTTAACAATAGCTTTTTTTAAATTTCCTCATAGTCGGTGTGAAAAATAGTATGTGTCACTCGGTAGCAAAATTATTTTCGTCTCGGGCGTAAACACTTGTATCCGTCAATACGCTCAGGATCCTAGGTTAGAATCCCTCTCTACGCTCAGGATTTTATTGTAGGATCCCTCGCTACGTTCAGGATTCAATACACCGCCCTCGCCGTAAATATACTATTTTGCTCCCTTGTGACACAAATAACTATTGTTTTTCTATTTTCGCCCCAGTCCAAGTTGGCTCAGATGGTAGGGAGCTCAAATACCGCAAGCCATCCGGTTGCTTCTTAGACAATGTAACTACGCGTCATTGCCCTGAATATCGTGCGTGCGCCGCTAGGCGGTGAGCATTCATACAGGCACATTGCCGGTTAAAGACATAGTGTCAAAGATTAAATTATTTACCTAAGCTTCGACCCAGTTCCTTGCTGTTGCTCGGCAATCCGCCGGTCACTGCCCCCGCGATAACTCGCGAAAACAACCCGCGTGGCTAGGATGAATCCGTGATCGATGATCTGACGTTGCTATGTTATTGTTGAAGAATGAACGTAAAAACCATAGGATGCGAGCTCCTTAGAAATGTCTACCGAAATAACTGCCTAAAACCATAGATATATATATTACAACGTAAAGGTAGACCCAACGCCCACGAGTAATTCGTCCAATGCGGTAGCCCGCCACGGGCAATCGCGGACCACCGTGCCTTAGTCTTCAAATGTCACAGTGTGTCACAGTATGTCAAGCGAATATTGTTCGGACAGGCGTATCTTTACTTTCGATATCATTGCCGAAAACCCAGTAGATATGCTGGCTGCTTGGCGTCGTATTGACACCCCGCCCCCAACCCCGCATTATGGCAATGACATCAATTTTTTCGTTAAGTTAAGATTTGTATTCTGCAGGTAGGCCGTAAATGGTACTTTTACAAGTCTAAATTCTACCAGCGTTTCTGAAAAAAAGACCGCTGTTAAAAGAAGAAACGCCGAAATAATCAGCAGCTAATCTGTGGAATGGATGGTCGCCTGCGGTATCTACGGACCGATACGACCTTCAAGAAAAGAGCGTACTCCCATCTTAAAGGCCGGCAACGCACTCACAACACCTCTGGTGTCCATGGGCGGCGGTAATCGCTTACCATGGTAATCCGTCTTCGCTCGTTTGCTCTCAGCAGCAAAACTCAACAGTCAGTATTTTTTTGCCAAATGCCGTTCGCTGAATGTATTAAATTAACCCGGTCTCCCCTACGCGTGTCAACCTATGACTTCGATACCCATGACCTTTGCACATTTGGAGGCTGACGAAATTATAACTGCGCCATTAATGTGAGAACATTGTCTCCACGTGATATGCAAAAAACTAAGTAGGTATCAGTATCGTATGATACCAAAAAAATGCGTTTTTTTTCCTCATTTGCTTGTCAACTTTAGACTTTGGTGACTATGATTTAGATTCGCGTTTCGCTTAATCGTTTTGCATTTACGTACGTATGACCTATATCAGTGTGGTTACTAATGTTATACCTAACTTGGTGAATACTAAATACTATCTTAAATAATACAGGGACGGTGAATTAGTAGCCAAGGTCATCATCATCATCATATCAGCCGAAAGACGGCCACTGTTGGACATAGGCCGCCCCCAAAGAGTGCCAAAGTGTTGTAGCCAAG
Organism: Epinotia demarniana; assembly: GCA_945867215.1. Classification (NCBI taxonomy): domain Eukaryota; kingdom Metazoa; phylum Arthropoda; class Insecta; order Lepidoptera; family Tortricidae; genus Epinotia; species Epinotia demarniana. The sequence continues at coordinate 1,846,835 of OX244281.1, forward strand.
GTCGTGAGGAGTATTTTGTGACTTGAATTTTTAAAAAGGAACGCAGTTTTTAGGGTATATATCAAATCAATCTAGCTGTGCTTTCAAAACGGCAATTATACTTATGTATATAACTTCATAAATGGAAACTTGCCGTGGATTCTCGTGAATCCAGCTACTTCTGAATATATTCCTGTTTTTGAGAATGTCTGTAATTTGTACCAGGGGCGGCTCACTCCGTGATGACGTTGCTCCGCTACAAGTACATGCCGCCTACCGCCCCCGGCCGCTATGTTACCGCTTTACTAACGCACGCACGCGTTCTATCGCAGCGCGTCGCATGCGATGGAAAGGGATGGCCACGTTTAGGCTCGTTCAGACAGGGGATTTGATTTTTAATAGTACAGAAGGTTCTCTGTACTTAGTACCTACCTACTATTTTTTATTCTGTGCTTGTACCTACATTGCTATTCCCAAGGCCTGGCCTCAGGGGATGATTTCCGGGATGAACTATGCTATTTCCTGCCCGAGGATTAAAACTATATCCATACCAAATTTAATTTGAATAGAATAGAATAGAATAAGTTATATAATAGAAGAAGCTACGGTAGCCTAGTGGTTCAGGCATGCGGCTGTCAAACGGCGGTCGTGGGTTCGAATCCCGCCTCGTACCAATGAGTTTTTCGGAACTTATGTACGGAATATGACTTCATAATATGACTTCATATTGCCCATTCCCCTCATACATGAGAGGAGGCCTGTGCTCAGCAGTGGGACGTATATAGGCTGATGATATGAATAGAATTTATTGCATGAGTGCTAATTGTGCTATTCAGACATAGGTGCTTACAAATAAGTCAGTGGTGTACATGTGACGCCCTGCAAGGGCATAGCAACATCAGAGGACTAATTGTAGTTACATTACAATTTATTTACAAGAACAACTGGCATAACAAACTTTAAACATGAACAAATCATTTAAATGAGATATTCTTTCTATCATCAAATCATCATTAAAGAATTCATTTAGACAATAAAAATATCTGGTAAACGAACTTGGGTTGTCCAGGTTTTTTATAGAATTTGAGCGTGAAGAGGCAACAGACAGAAAGACAGAACTCGCTCTATAATTTCCACAAAGCGGACGATGCAGCTCAGCGGGAGCACCTTGAAAGCCTTTGATTAAGGATAGCCGTCACCGAATTAATTCATTATTTGTCTGGCAAAAGCATGACATTCACACAGTCGTCAGTGTAATGAGGATAACTACGAAACTACTCAGTAATTTTTTTACCAGTAACGTCAACCGGGGCAAATGTGTCAATGGGGTAAATATGTCTATTGATATCTCCGAAACGGAACATTTTAGAACTACTACAATCGTCTTAATTGAAAGTTTTGTTACCATACTTTGAACATAAAGGGCTGTAATAATCCAAGTGCGTCCCATCCCCAGTATTCAAATCCGACCCCGTCGCCGCATTCTATTCGCTGTCCCGGCGGCACGAACTCGTGCCCTATCACACTCACCACTGCACCATGCCCTGACTCTTCTCAATGATAAACTGGACAGCGACAGCAAACTGGATATGTTTCACAGCACGGAATCTCAATTTCTCTCATCTAGCAGCCGATACTTGGAGTCTATTACGATTTCAAGTTCCATACTTTATTGATATCTACTGTATTGTATAGTCTAAGCACCTTATTGTATAATATCCTCCTGTATAATTAACATGCATAGCCTGTCTGTTAGAGTTAATTAAGGAATAAATAAATAAATAAATAGTTCTAAAATGTTGCGTTTCGAAGATATCTTCAAAAGACGCATTTACCCCAGTCACCCCCAGTGGCGCATTAACCCTGGTAGACGAGTAGAGGTATCTTTATTTTATCCCGCGGATTTTTCTGTGTTCTCTCACTGACTCAACTAGTGTACAATAAAACTTGGCGTACCTAGTTAATCCTTTGGGTTTATTAATGCCTAAAGTTACTAAAGCACAGATATCTTAATTATACTGAGGTACCCATTCGTGACATTCGTGTATGTTTTATTATTTAATTTTATACTATGTATACTTTTAGTCTTTATAATTTATAGTTTTTTTTTCTTACAATTGCTTTTCTTTTTATGTCACGAGTTTTTTTCTTTGTTACTTTTCTATATCTGCTCTGCCTACCCCTTTTAGGAGTGTAGGCGTGAGTTTAAATCGGTCGGTGTGCACGTGGAATGTCTCCTTACGCTGTTATCGGACAATGGGCCATGCGACATGGGATCCGGCGGGGGCAAGGTCCAACCCGTATCTGCGGTACCCAAAACTAGGGTTGCCATCGATGTAACAGACGCTTAATTTGTCTCTTATTTTAAAATAATAGTAAACCATTTATTGAGTTGAGACCTAGTCCGATGCGGAATTCGGTAGGTTCCGGAACCGAATGGATGATTTAATTATCTGTCCATCGCGTGGGTGACCGGTAGGCTTAGGACTTTTGGATGCCGTGGTTCTAGAATCCAAGGAGTCGCCATTATGTTAAAATATTTTTTTCGAAGTTAAAGTGTAAAAATAGAACATTATATTAAATGTCATGAATCATAAGATCATAACTCATGATACCGAACCTGTAATAACCAGATGGGGCACTTGGCTAACTGCAGCTTTCTATTACAGTACGTATTTTGAAGAAATAAAAAATATAGTAGCAAACTTAAAGTCGAAAGATGCCATGCTAAAGAGGTTTTTTCAAACATCAATCTCAGAAGTGATCTTGATTTTATAATAAACGCCTACGAAATAATACCGAAAACTATAACTCGATTAGAGTGTACCATTATTTCTCTCGCTGACTCTTTATAAGTTGTTGACGAAGCACGTATTGTTTTACAATGGTGTGCTACCGATACTTTTCTAGATAAACTAGAAAAAGTGTTAGATCGGAATCCCGACTACGATACTATACGGAATTTTAGCGCTACGCACCACAAATATGACGAATCGGAAAAGTTTCTGGAGAATACAAATTTAACTTCAGTAGACGTGGAAAGGTCGTACTCAATACACAAAAGGATTTTTTGATAAGTCCAGAACTCGTTTAACCCCGGAACATATAGAAAAAATAATAATAACATTAGATGGGTCAATTTTCAAACGAGCTGTTTTTGCTGTCCCACGGCCATAATTTCAAGTCAGATTAACATGGAGTATTGATTCATATATATTTGTATTCCGTGTGTTATAAAGTATTTAAAATATATATAACAATACCTTAAATATTCATTGATTCTGAAAAAAAATGTATTTGGAATCGCAAAACAGCGAAATCTACCGCTTTTTTGCGTGTCCCACTTGCGGTTTTGCTCAAACAAAAATTCATAACTATGGACTACGGCAACGTATATATAAACAACTTGTACTGTTATAAAGAAGATTTATTAGCGTATTCATTAATATATCTTGCAAATTTAATGCGCGAATAATTAAAACCTGTGAAGTATTTTTGTAGTTGTCCCACGCGAGACCCATTTATTAACCGACGAAAAAAACGGAGGAGGTTCTCAAGTCAACGCGTATATTTTTTTTTTTATGTATGATCACGCATAACTTTTTACAGAGTAGTCCGATTTTGATAATTCTTTTTTTATTAGAAAGGGTATACCTCGAAGTTGGTCCCATATAAATTTTAAATAAAAATTTCAACCCTAAGGGTAGGAAAACAGGGGATGATTGTTTGTTCACTTACTGATTGATATGTATGACCACGCATGTGTGTGTGTGTGTGTGTGTGTGTGTGTGTGTGTGTGTGTGTGTGTGTGTGTATGTGTGTGTTGAATGAGCTTTACACCTGTCAGTCTCTTGTGTGTAGACCTCTCAGTCTCTGCATTTCTGCTAAAGCTCGTTTATCGTGAGGTTTGTGTAATACCTTATTCGGCTCTAGGTCAGATAAAGCAATACTATCAAGTGTATTTACTCTACTCAGCGCCACATATGCCTGCCGCGGCTTCTGGCAACAATCACTGGATATTTTTGCACCAATTTTAGTCGTTCAGGGAATGGTATGCTGTCTCTATCATTTACATTGCGGCCATCCGCAATGAGTAACGCTTTTATCATATCCGGCCAATTTAGATCATTGCACGAAAAGGTCATAAACCAGGTAGGAGGCCCTAGACTTCTTACCATAGTAATCAACTCCGAACAGCATCGTCTCCAGTAAGAAGCAGACCCTCGCACATTTCTCATAGTCGAAAATCGGTTGAAATTTGAGGTCTGGTTGTGGCATGCTAAGCCGAAAGCAGGACCAGTGTTTAATGAAATGCGAGAAAGCAAAAAGATCTTTAGATCTCGTTTAAAGTGGTGTCAGAAGAACGAAGAACAAATTAAATTAGATATTATCGCGAAGCATCACTCTAAACGAGATTTTAAGGGTTTGTAGAAGGCAATAAAGATAATAAATGTATTGCCGACATGTTTCAACACCATTTCCAAGTCGAATTACCACTGGGGCTACCACAGTCAACGGGGGTGTCAGATGCTGGGTCTCGTGGTCAGGGGATGATCACTAGGTCTACGGCAAAAGATGTTATCAAAGCTATTAAAGGTATGACACGGGGTGAGTCTCCTGGGCACGATGGTCTTAGCATTGAGCACCTCCAGCATGCTGGCCCGCATCTGCCAAGAGTTCTGGCTATGTTGTACACATTCTGTGTAGGGCACTCGTACCTGCCGTCGGACGCGATGAAGACTGTGGTGGTGCCCATCGTGAAAAACAAAACAGGTGACAGTAGCGACAAAACCAACTACAGACCTATTTCACTAGCTACCATTATAGCCAAGGTGTTTGATAGTGTGCTTAACTCCCACATTGATAAATATCTGAAATTACACGATAATCAATTTGGATTTAAGCCGGGATTATCCACAGAAACTGCAATTGTGGCTCTTAAAATACTGTCAAGTACTACATGGACCGACAGACAAATGTATACGCATGCTACCTTGACCTATCTAAGGCGTTCGATATGGTTAATTACGACATCCTCTGGCAGAAATTGAATGACTCTGGCGTGCCAGCTGACCTGACTAGCTCTCTCAAATTCTGGTACCTTAACCAATCCAATGTCGTAAGATGGGCAGGGGCGTTTTCGGATGCATACAGGTTGAAGAGTGGAGTAAGACAAGGAGGACTAACCTCTCCTAAGCTCTTCAACCTGTATGTAAACGAACTTATAGAGGAGCTCAGCAGCGCCCGCATCGGTTGCCATATTGACAGAGTGTGCGTAAATAATATCAGTTACGCAGATGATATGGTGCTGTTTAGTGCCTCAGACCTCACGACTCAAAATTACTTCGGTACACTTAGATTAATTTAAGAACTTATTTATTAAGGTTAGGTAATTAAAAAGTCAAAATAATTACAAAATTATATACTTACTTAGGTATAAGTACTTACAATAGTTTAAGAATTTAGTTATTAAACTAAATAAAAAAGTTTTATTATTTTTTGCTATTCAGTTCCTTTTCGGCAGTTTAATTTTTTGTTAAAAAGTTTTTATTAGGACTCAAGCTCAAAACCCTTAAAATCTGTTTTTTTATTATCCCACCGTTACATTTACTTTACGATACGATAGACAGGTTAGTTGGGCTTAAACCAGCAACGGGAGTGGACGCAGAGCCGGTATTTTCGAAGGAGGAAACAGGTTTTCTTGATACGATGTATTTTGGTACGGCTATCACGACATTTGTATGGGCGTTAATTTATTAATATACGATTGAAATAAAAATGTGTCTTTCATAACAAAGGTTAGCAATATGGGGTAAGAGTTTCGTGTTTAACTAATTAGTGAATTCAATTAATAGTGTACGAAGGATCGCCAAAAAACATTCATGTTGACATTTGTATGGCGACATTTGTACGGCTATTTTGGCCATACAAATGTCGAACGTGGCATACACATGTCGATTCAAAACAAAATCTAAGTGATTTTTAATATTTTGGAATATAATCACAGAATAAGTAATAGTACAATATAACGACCATCATAAACCATAAACCGGAGATACTATATCGAAATAGTGAGTTTTTTTATTGTACAAATATTTTAAGCTGTTTCAACAATTGTATGGCAAGATCGACATTTTGATGGCACTCGTTGACATTTTTATGCCGCTATCGACATTTATATGGCAGAATCGACATTTGTATGGCATTATATCGACTTTTGTATAGCGCTGTCGACATTTGTATGGCGCTGACGACATTGGTATGGCACGGTGATTTTAAAGCATCAATATCTAGCTAACCATTAGAAGCACAGTGGTGCCTCATGCACCATATTTTTTCTTTTTAAAAACCCTACCTCTCGCTGTCGGTACGAATCTAATATTCCAAAAAATAAAAAAAACCATACAAATGTCGAAAAAACGTCTTGTTCAAAAATTGACCCAGATGAGGATTATGATACACTGATTCCGAAAGCCAGTACCTCATCAGAGATTCATTAGTGCCGAATAATACATATTAGATTGAAGAAGAGGGTTTTGTTATTGTTACTTAAAGTAGTTTGTTTTGTTAATAGTCGTGTTTTTAATATAATTAATTATTTATATACATACAAGTGTTAATATATATGTACTTTGAATGTGACTTCGAGAAAAAAACTAATTTAAATTTTTAACATATGGCGACTCCCTGGATTCTAGAACCACGGCGAGCGTCCAAAAGTCCTAAGCCTAGTGATCGGCCTCGATCGTTTGCCCTCTACATGGCCGGCCCCACCAGCCTTTCAATAGAGTGCTCGCAACATGACGAATCGGTTGAGACGTGCAATATTTAGAGAAGAACATGTCAGACCTCGTATCATGGTCGGCCTTATCATGCGATAAGTGACAAGGTACGTAGGTCGTCTCGTTCTATCTAACGGTGTCGGCCAGTGACGGACGCTCTATCCTGTCACTTATCGTGTGATAAGGCCGACCATGATACGGGGTCAGACCCCGGGTGTACATCCGGCAATACTACCGATTTCTGGCCTAAGCTGTAGCATAAAACTTCGTTCGCATCGCTCCTTCGTTCGAAAAGACAGTAAACAAAACGCGGCAGCCCTAGCAACTGTAGTCTGTAGTAAAATTATCTGCACAACACCATTCAGGCGGTTCTCAAGTTATCACGTTTCGAAAACAATGCCGGAATGGCATCCTTCCTGTTCGTATTTTTAGACACCATGGGGTTTAAGAAAATAGCCATTGAACATGATAAATGTTGTGTTTAGTATTATTGTTTATTTTACCGCTTTGTTATAACCGAAAAAGAGTCCCCGCGAAGGATACGGGCGGCTGAATCCACGATTACTGTTTACATACTTAGTTAATAAAATAATAAATAATAATAAAATAAATAATCTTAGAGCTAGTCCCATAGTAAGCTCAATAAGGCTTGTGTTATGGGTACTAGACGACGATATTGTACCATAGATAAAAATACTTAAATACATAGAAAACATCCATGACTCAGAAACAATATTCATACTCATCACACAAATATTTGCCCTTACCGGGATTCGAACCCAGGACCTTCAGCTTCGTAGGCAGCGTCACTACCCACTAGGCTAACCAGAAGAGAGAGAGTTGATGAATTAATTCATTTATTTATTATCACACTTACTCTTATGGGCAAAGGGCTCCCCCCCCCCCTTCTGCCACTGCCTCCGGTTTTTACCTTGATCTGGCCAGTCCTTTCAAAAGGAGTCTAACTCATCCCTCCATCGCCGACGAGGTCTGCCGCGTCTCCTTTTCGAGTTCTGAGGTTTCAACTTCGTGGCGCTATTTGCCTATAGCTCACCAGGCATGCGGCAGATGTGACCAGCCCAGTACCACTTTAACTCGGCCGCTTTTCGAGCTGCGTCTACAATTTGAGTCTGTGAGCGCAGCGTGGTGTTCCGGCTACGATCCATTAATTTCACACCCAATATGCTCCGCTCCATTGGCAAACCCCGATGTTGAACTTCTGAGCTTGTGTCACCATGTCTATGCACCGTAGGTGAGAACTGAAAGTTTGCACATGTCCATGAGCCTACGTTTCATCAGATTTTTCATGGACCAATTGCTCCGCCAGTTGTTTTCACTCCGTCTTTCGACTTCCTTCTCTTGTCGCGCCTTGAAGGAAACTAATAATTGGCCCAGGTAAAGATATTCACTTTTGCAAAACAACAATAAAACATTTTTTTTATAGTTATCTATCTCTCGTGTTCTACAGCTCAAAGAGCCACTATTCCAACGAGCGAGCGAAGCTAACGAAGTTTTATGCCCCGAAAATTGTTCGTATGTCCGGTGTCTGTCCCTCTGTCCCGCTGTCCAGCGGTTCTCCTCTACAATTCGCATTTTTCAACCGATTCTCGTGAAATTTTGGGAGCACGTCCGTCAATTAAGTATAATTATATTTATATTTGGCGAGGCACTTTTTCAAAGTTCAAAAACTTTTTTTAACACAAGCTCTACTGACAGAACCACTATTTTTAAATTTCTAAACAGTCAACGGGTTTGTCATTGTTTGAATGTGTGATAAGACACGCCATCGCCACGCAGCATGGCGGATCCTGAGAATAATCGCGAAACTAATTAAAAACGTGGCTGATAAAGAATTCCACGAGGCATTTTGGTGGCTTTCGATTTATCTCAGGCTTCGGGTGACGACATCGATATCTCGTAACACACATCTGCAACATATGATTTTAATAAATGCCACTGTGTTGAAGTGTTAAGCAAAGTCACGGGTGACGGGAAGTGACTTTGCTTAACACTTTCACTGCCAAGAATCGCTACGCGCTACGCTCGTAGCCGATCTCCCGTGGTTTTCCACGTATGTAGCGGAAAGCGACTACGGCGTAGGCAGCACCCGCTAGGCGGGTTCCTGAGAGCGAAAGTGTTAAACTCGGAATTCCATAACTAACTAGTCTGGCAAGACAAGAGCACGCCACTGCTCGATCCTGCGCAAATGCGCAATGTCTTACCAGCTAGCGCCGGCTCCGAGTCCGCGCAGATCCGCTGCCACCATTATCCTTCCCGCGATGGCCGCGATATTTGGGACGACCGACAGGTCGTCGACCAGACGGTCGGCCCAAGCATGCTCTCTTCACCTGTCGATCTTATCCTATCCTCTCGAGCAATTCCATATGGGAACTAATTTCAGTATTAACCTGCTGCAAAAAAGACCACCTTAAGATCTAAGGAATCTAAATTATAATTGTATCCTCATCTTACGTAAGGAAGAGCGGGGTCTCCCAACACAGGCATTTTCTTTGCTTACAGGGCGACTCCATCCCTTAGCTCAGTGGTTCTTAACCGGTGGTCCGCGGACAGTGGTGGTCCCTGGAAACACCCGAAGTGGTCCGCCAAGCCATCGATCAAAATTATTAAATAAGTGCCAACGATTCGACAAAACAAAGAAAGAAAAATGATTTTTGTGACATAATTAACATTTTATAGTACTTACCAATATGGACCCCCCCCCCCAACTTAGGTAGTTGCTGGTGTCTTGTACAGATGGCGTTCCATACCCGCGCACGGCCCGACTTCCAGGGTATCAACGACATTATATTGCTTACTTACTAGGGCTATAAGGTTTTCTAACTAGGGCTTATAAAATGTGGAAGCTTGTATATTCATTTAAGTCGTAGTTAAGCCTCATATCGAGCGACGTCTATAGACGTTGTGCACGTGAACGGTATAGTTTGTAAGTATTTTTTTTGTGAGGTTGTAAGTTTGTACGTAGGGACCAATCTTCAAACTCATCCGAATTATCCCTAATTCTTTCACCCGTATATAGAATGGAGGATTACTATTGAAATTGTCTATACCAATTCCGTTAACAACACTACGCTGCACCGAAAATGCAATGTCCGGAGTTTTATAACATAACTATACCTATACCTCAAAAATGCAAACATATAGTTGAGTCGTAATTGAATTAAAAGTTCACAGATAAAGCTTTAATGAAGCAAGATAACACAAACCTTTTTATAACCTCATTACTCATAGATAACTAATTAAAATTGTCGATTTAATTAAGTCCCAATTTGGGTAACCTTTTAACCCACAATTATTTATCTGGCTATTGTCGAGCCAAGTACTAAGCTTAAACTTTACCCCGCGCATGATTGTTCAGGAAACTCTGTTATCAGTTCATGGTGAAGTGTAAATCCATGACTTCTTGCGTCATATTACTTATATGAAACTTTAATGATGATTTACAGTAGGAGGTATCTATAGGTAAACCATTTCGAGTCTGCCCGTCTATGCAACTTGTTGCCGTCGAGTCGCGCGCGACTCTGCGACGCCTGTCTCACTCGGACGGTGCTAATTAAAAAGTGGAGGGTAGATTAAAGCGAGAGACGCATAGTGCGAGAAAAATCGAGAGAGCTCGCGCGCCAACGCGTGATAGTCGTGCTGGAAGTCCTCGTCGTAACGTGACAAAACATGACAGTGGAGATATCTCATACAGCAACAGATATGTCATACAGATATCTGTATGACATATTTTGCAACACGAATTGGGTCCCTTCTCGCGTGCTTCTCGCCTTACGTCTAGATGGTAGGAAATTCGTATATTTCCCATAAGGCAAGGAATCTTACGAACGTGGAGTACGGGAACCGCTGATGGTTGATGCTTTAACTCGGAACCGGCTTTGCCTTTTCGGTCGTCTGTCGGCCGTTAACATTCCATTTCGTTTAAAAAGTGGGAATTGGCTTCTATGGACAAAACTGCGTCCACTGGATTCTATAGAACTCGATGTGTTTAAAATAGAGATGTGCCGACTTTGGATTATGCCGGCTAGCCGACTACCCGACTAATCGGCGCTGAGGAGGCCGACTATTCGCAGGTGGCCGGATAGTCGACTTTCCCGAGTAATTGGTACATCTCAAATTTTTCTATATGATGAAAATAAAAGTTCCTATCTTTATTTTAATTGTTATATTAAAAGTAAATATTTAAATTTTATTTTTTGTTTTCCAATAGGTAAGTATATAGTGCTGAATATTCGTTAGGTATTTTTTGCCGACTAGTCGCCGAGTATTTGCCGACTATAATTATGTGGCCGAATAGACGTTTCACGTTGTAGTTGGCACATCTCTAAGTTTATAGGTAATTAAAGTACTTAAAAACCATAAAAGTATCAGGTAAGTAGAGAGATTTCAATTGCGGCTTGCGGCTAGGCTAGTTTTGAAATACAAATACAAAGTTAACGTCATTAGCGCGTAGCAAATAAGAGCCCAGAGGCTGTAGTGCAAGTTTTACCGAAACAAAACTTTACGATCGCGTAAACGCGAACGCGGCCTGAACGGTAAAACTTATGGGTGTGCCAAAGTTCACATAAAATTGCAAATTCGTTTAATTATTGGATATCCGAAAATTTTTCTTATACAAATTTATCTCATAATGATCACTATTCTTAATCATTTGTGCTAATAACTATCGTTACTCCGAATTGCCTATGTTCATAACGTTATTCAACATAAGTATCTCTTTTACTACTATATTTGTTTATATATCATAACGATTTTTAGCAATACAGTGTGTAAGTCTAATACGGGCGATAAATGAAATCGGACATAGTATTCATTAGTGTAATCATGAAGTAAAAGGTTTTTTTAAGTTGCAGGTCATTACGACCCCATAATTATTATTTTTTAAAATTCTCAAAAGCAATGTACTGTAAACATGGTTGCGCGTTGCGGGCTGAATTATTTTGTATGGACAAAATTATTGTTGCAACTTTAAGTAAATGTTATCTAATTACCTTTACTTTGCCCTATACTAACCACCGTTAAGAGATTCGCCCGTATTAAACTTACACACTGTATAGTTTAATATCCTATTTATGTCTATACATACTAATAGTTATTGCTAAATCTTGTATTAATAAAGACTTACTCTGAGATCAACTAGTAGTTAGTAGTAAGTAGGGAACAGGGACTTAGTGGCAAAACCGACTCGGATCGCGGATAGGTTAGAAGACGGAAGCGGGAGCATCGCTTCGCTCCCGCTTCGTCTTCGACGTTGTTTTCTTTTATAAAAGAGTGGAAAACAAAATAACACAATACACACAACAATCAAAAAGAATAATAACATATAGGACTAACAAAATTATGAATACTATGATATATGTCCATTATGAAGTAACGACCAAAATATGAGTTCAAGTCTGTTCTTAGTAATGACATTATGAAGAAACATTTTATGAAAACTGTTCGTTATGAGTTTCGATGATAGTAACAGAAATTTAGGAACATAAAAGGTCGGAAGTAAAAATTATGAAGAATGATGATTATGATTACAAAGCGGTATTACTAGAAAAAAAGCGCCCAAGTGCGTGTCGGACAACGCACAACAAGGGTTCCGTGCCTATTAAAAAGGTCGTATCCTTACTGAAATTATATGGCACTTACATCCTCTTCTTTAAGTAAGGCGGTTTTTTGTAAAATAAAGAAACCAGATGTATTTGTGCTTTCTGTTGAAATAAATAAATTTTATAACGCGACCATTCATTCGCTAAACGCTAAACGCTAAAGTTTTAACGTGAGCAGTCAAGTCACATTATATGTCACAATAAACTAAAAAGTATTTAATCTTTTGATGTTGGTTTGCTAATATGGTGCTTAAGGTCTAAAACACTGAGTTCTTTTTTTATGAAACATATATCTTGATGTAGGTTATAAGTTAACGCTATTAGCAACTACTGAAATGTAGCTAGAGCTGTCATTCTGGGGCCATAAACCTAGAATACTATGGACGGGCTGTACGTGTTGCCACGGTGAGGGACGGAAAAGCTCTTATGCAGCTAAATTAAGAACCGGTCCTAAAATGGCTGATGACTTGTCATAAATAACTTGCTACGGGACGGGTAATGGTTTGTGTGGCACAACTTCATACTAAAGCAGTTGTGGCAAATAAAAAAAAGTGTTACTATGACAAGGACAATGAATGATATTCCCCTTTCTGTCACACTTATAGAGATTTGTATGCTACCAGCTCGCTCGCACGTAGTATTATTATTACCATAGCCTGTCCAGAGTATTCTTCGTTCATGTTCTGGGGCACATTTCTTGGCATATTTGTTTGACATTGTGCATCTAGTTCTATATACTAAATCAAAGGTTACCTACTCGTACAGATAACGGTAGTCTAACTTTTTCAACTACACTGCGTGATACTGATAACGGTAATGGGACTTTTGGGATAGATATTATAAAGCATAATATAGTGCACAGCACTACGGTGGTATGGTTCAGTCCCACCCTACACCCAGGGGTATTGCATGCTAGGGGTATGATGGGTCTGACATGAAAAAGGTCATATCGTTACTGAAAACTTATGGCACTTACGTCCTTTTCTTTAAGCAACGCAGTTTTTTATAAATATCTCGAAAACCTTTGAACCGATCTTGTTGAAAACAAATTTCGCTGGTAGAATTTTATAATCCCTATGAGCATGATTTTTTCATATTTTTAAAATACAAGGTTCAAAAATTAGAGGGGGGGGGGACACAATTTTAGTCACTTTCGGGGCGATTATCTCCGACTCTATTCACTTAATCCAAAAAATTGCTTAGAAACCTTATATTTATTTTGCAAGGCCTGTCGATTGATGTACCACAAGTGGGCTTGCAATGAAAAAATAATTTTTGACTTTCAGTTTTATGTATGGGGTGCACCCCTAAAAAAAATTTTTTTAGTAATTTCATTACAAAACTATGTAGCGGTTAACAAAATACACCCTATTCTCAATTTTTTATTCAAATACACCTTATGGTTTTAGAGTAAAATGCCTGTGACATACTGACGGACAGACAGACAGACAGACAGACAGACATGACGAATCTATAAGGGTTCCGTTTTTTGCCATTTGGCTACGGAACCCTAAAAACGACATCAAGTTTATATGAGCCAATATGGACCCAAAACTTATACTTGAGCCTCAGGGGTTTTAGTCCGTGAGAATCGGACATACCCTCTCGGTTTCTTCCGAATCGGGCGGGATCCATAGGGGATTTCCTCTGGGTAAAAATAAAAAAACAATGGTCTTCCATAGATTAAAATACTGTTAGTCCAAGATATGTATGTCAAAGTAATAAATAATACTTGTAATAATGAAATTAATACTTAAAGTAGTTAAGTAGTAGATAAATATATACGTCACAGGTTCTGATAAGATTCCGTTGAAATAGGAACTAATGAAGTACCATTGGTGATGATCTTGGGGAATCGATGGAAGTCCTCAAATATTATCGGCCCACATACAGCGATTCGGTTTTTTTCTATAGTAATCAACGCATTTGCTATCGGAAATCAGTTCATGTGGTAAATTGTAAAAAAAATAGGAAATGTTCTCGTGGCTTGGCGGAGCACTAAATTGAAGTCGGTTAAAACTTTGTTTTAAAAGTAAATTATTAACTTTGCCTTTTACTATCAGTGCCATGCAACTATACTAAGTTATACTATACTTATACTTTGTGTATACATTTAAGGCGGGAATACACACAACTGTAGCTGCTCCACTTGCATAACGGTTCCTTGCACGTGTCACCAATTGTCATGTGTAGGTATACGCATACTGGCACGCCTGTATCTGGCAAGAAATTAGATAGCACAATATTTCGACAGTCCCAATTTAAAAAGTTGGATCTGCAAAATTGTATTTTCGAAAGACTAAATTTTGAAACCACATTCACAGATTTTCGTTTGTCTCAATACTTTGCGTAAAAACCAAGATAAAAATGTCGGTTCTAAGAACAGTTGTGACAGTTCCGACATTTTTACGGGCACATTATACTATTTTACAAGGAAAAGTATAGCGTGTTTTTTGTTGTGTATTTTATGTAATTTGCAGTTATCACAGTAAATTTTCTCTGTATTAAATTGTTAGATACGAGTTTCCGTGCAACAATGTTAGTTCTGCCACTTCTTCATATTTCGTACATCCCATACATAAATGTATACAATATCCAGACAAAAATATCGTATGTGGTATTTCTGATAAATTTTGCTTAAGCTATTGCGGTTAAAAAAATAATATAGGAACTTTTTGTATTTTTTTTGGAAAAATGACTGCAAAAGCACATACATATGTATGCTCAACGGTTACTAATAAATTATATACTAATAAGCAAACATTCGAAGTTTGATAACGATATTCCATTAAATAACAATTTCTCTTGGTTTACTGGCATGCTACATGAGGACGCGGGTGGCTGCCAGACTGTACGTGACAGCTCCAGGCATGCCGGTCTGCATGCAATGTTTGGAATTGCATGCAAGTTCAGCTTGCAAATATCAAAGTAATTTAATCCACTTGCAAATGTATTTACTGTGTGCCAGTGACCATGGAGACACTTTACACGTCCATTATTTTATTTCGACGCTAGATACTCTTTACATCTCCATTATTTTATTTTATTTTGTAGTTAGAGACTCTTTCCATCTCTTTATGGGACTAGATATCTCTCGGCAAATGTGTCCCCAGCACGTTATCATGCATACGCACGGCCGCGACATACTCTTCTATGCCTCTTGTTCTGAGTGTTCTAATAAGAAAGAGACGAATAGTGCGAGAAATATCGAGAGAGCTGGTATTTTTCTACGTTTTCATTGTTGCTATGTATGTAATAAATATTCATTTGACTTAAGGATACCATTGTTAATTAATTCAAAATATTTATTCAGCAAATGGACCAAGAGGGATGGACTTTTACAAGTCAAAATGTCTATCCATAGACTCAAAATAGTATGAGTAAATTAATCATAATACAATTAACTACATCAGAATTTACATGTAGAGTACATTAAGAGAAAGAAAATACAATCATATTTCTTAGAGATGTATAAGGTCTCCAAGTGTCAAAATTAAAATAATTATATTTAAATCTCATAGGTACCCACAGAGATGTATAAGGTATCTATGTGTCAAAAACTAAGTAAGTAATAAAATAATACAATCAAATTAAGACGGAGTGAAATCTCTCATATCAATTCCGCAGAACAGTGAAATTATGCTTATCGTCCTTGCAAACTTGAACTGACCGGACTCCACAAACAGCACAATTGTAAATTTTAAATGAAAGGAAAAATGGAAAAATTTAATGCTCCGAGCCGGATTCGCACCGGCGACCACATTTCAATTTTTCCTTTCATTTAAAATTTAACACAATTGTATATAGTTAGGGAGGCGAGGTAGCTAAATGGCGTAATTCAACGGCGCCGTCGAGACCTATCAAAATCGAAAGATAAAATAATTTCGAAAAGAAAAGCTCGTATGGTAAAAGTCATTTTAGCGCTGGGTTTGGCGTGTACGGTTTTTCAAAAATGTTAAAAAAAAACAGTTACTTGGGCATTCTCGAGCGCGACAGATATTCATACTACGTATGCCCCAAGTGCCTCTGATAACAACGGTATACTAATCTGCCGGTTTGCGTGGTGGGGGTAGGCATATAAAGTAGTCAAAAATGCAAAAAAAAAAAATTTACTCGAGCGCGTCAGATTTTCGGAAGGGGTGTTAAGTAGGCCCCAAGGAAGCTCCCTTTAAAAAAACTGACGATTTCGGCGTGACGATAACTTACGATGAATTTTTGAAAATGCAAAAAAATAAAGTTTTTCTGAAATACTCGAGCGCGCCAGATTTTCATAGGGGAGGTTTATCTCGGTATCCTGAAAGCATATTTTCTTAATTTGACAAAAATGTTGGTGGGTTCTCTTAATTTGACCGAAAAAGGTTTTTGGTTTCTTGAATTCTATTGAATAATATACATACATGAATAAAACTGACAGATGAAGTTTCACATTTTGACATCTAGTGTCAACGTCAAATGTGACGTATTCGTTCAGAAATCATTCGAATTCAATACGCGGTAAATTTTAAGTTTTGTGACAAGATGAATTTGAAGTCCTTTTAAAAGGTATGCGGGCGTTAAAAAGTTAAAATGGTCATTACGCTTGGGCCGGAACCACTACTCATGCGGAGACCTTCTGATAGGTCATTGGGCGGCAGGAAGTTATTTAAACTTTTATTTTGTAAAATGTATCGTTCGCGACTTATATGCCGCAACGCGTTTTTCGGAAGACGAAATGGCTCCTCCACACTTCCGGTCATGCGGAAACCGGCAGATTTTGTATTTTTAGTAAGTCTTAGATTATATTCTTCAAAAAAAAAAATAAAAAAAATCGCGCTCGAGAATGCCGGATTAACGTTTTTTTTTACAAGTTCGCGACCCTATAACTCGGCGGCGTCAAGGACTTATCGTCAGAATAGTTAAATTTAGTCTTAAAACACTAAAATCAACCCCCAATATCTTCATCTGACGCGCTCGAGTATTTCAGACTATCGATTTTTTTTACTAATCTGATCGTCTATCCTAGGCGCGCGTCACTACATATAGAGCTAAATACTTTACAAGGTTGTTCTATTAGGTCTAAGGTATCTCTCATATCTTAAACTGCCACGCTCGAGTATTACCGAAAATTCCCCTATTCGCCTCCCTAACTAATATGTATGTAAGCTCGGACATGTCATGGACATGTCAAACCCTTGAGGCTTACTTGCAGAATAAATATTGCCACCGCAATATTGCCACCGCAATATTTACCTACATGCGGTTTCCTAACCGCTCACCTGATTTCGGATTTTAAAAATGGTAGCCTAAATTGCTTCTAATTTTTCATTGTCAAGGCAGCCCATATTTCGATTGGCAACCACAGTTGCCACCATCAGTTTAGGAGTCCGTGAAATTGGCAACTGTGCATGCCACAAGCGCAAGTGAGTGGGTAGTATGCACGCTACTGCTGTTGCGCTTACATAACGCATATCCGTCTTTAGGATAGGTACTCGACTCCATAGAAACGTAGCAGTCTTCAACTTCTTTCCTCTTTATTTTTAGGGTTCCGTACTTCGAAAGGAAAAAACGAAACCCTTATTGGATCACTTATTTATTTTCCGGCCGTCCGTCCGTCTGTCAAGACCCTTTTTCTCAGGAACGCGTGGAGGTATCAAGCTAAAATGTATACCAAATACTCAAGTCTACCGTCCCTTGGAGCTGTGAAAAAATCAAACTTCTAAGCCAACGCAATCAAAAGATACAGCCTAAGATAGCGTAAACCACAAATTTTCGAAACTCGCAAGGGAATCAAAACCTACAGGGTACCCGTGAACTCAGAACTCAGAATCATGAAATTTGGTACGAAGCAACGTTTAAGAAATTGCGAAAACCGTAAATTTTTGTATGGAACCCTAGGTGCGCGTGTCCGACTCGCACTTGGCCGGTTTTTTTTAATACATTTCTAGCAGCAGAAACTATTTTCTGACCTAGATATAGCGGCTCCCATAGTGTATAGAAAGTTTGGCCGTTTTAAAATGAGAGCCGGCTTGTGTCGAGCGTGCTGCGTACGCATACTAAACAGCATACTACATAGCGCCCATCACCCCAAGGTCACCACGCAAGCCCTCACCAGCCCCCACAGCGTCCTTGAACCCCCAAACATCCGGGTATATAGGCGCCCGCGCAGCCAGCGCGCGCACTCGCGCGCCGCCCGCCGCCGCCAGTGCGCGTCCACAATGCGCGTCGCCGTGCTCGTGTGTTTTCTAGTCAGTGCATTGAACCCCATCGACGCGTTTTGCGCGAATTGCGCGAGCGATGTCGACCTGACGGACGTGCGTTTGGAGTTTGTTAAACGGCAGATCCTGAAGAAGTTGAGGCTGAGCAAGAAGCCGTCGGTGGCT
Organism: Epinotia demarniana; assembly: GCA_945867215.1. Lineage (NCBI taxonomy): Eukaryota > Metazoa > Arthropoda > Insecta > Lepidoptera > Tortricidae > Epinotia > Epinotia demarniana. The sequence continues at coordinate 1,865,573 of OX244281.1, forward strand.
GTGCCGGTGAACAGCCTCCCTATGCCGGTGGCGCAGGGGCAGACCCTCAGCCAGGGGACCGACAAGCCCCCGGAATTTGACGACTATTATGGACGAACGGAACAGAAGATCATATTCCCAGTTGAAGGTAAGCATTTATCACTATCACTACATAGTATTAAAACAAAGTCGCTTCCCGCTGTCTGTCCCTATGTATGCTTAGATCTTTAAAACTGCGCAACGGATTTTGATGCGGTTTTTTAACTAGATAGAGTGATTCAAGAGGAATGTTTATATGTATAAGATAGTACCCGTGCCAAGCCATGGCAGCTGGTGAATGTTAAAGTAAGGGAGCTTTCTTGAAAACACTCTGAATTTCAAGTGGCTCGTGGCTGCCCAGAGGTTACCGACTGCTAGCTTAACCCAATTAATTGGGTTGAAAGCTATTGGGATCCGCAGTCGGATCAATGCTGACTGCCTTTGTTTGCAAGTAAAAAAAACATTAAAACGGTACCAATTAATTCCCTAACATATATTTCTTCTGCAGTGTTTTCAAACCGCATTAACTGTAGCAGGGTCATTTGGAGTCAATAAGTATACCCTACGCTTTTTTCACCCCATGAAACATATTTGTTAATGAGGAGGTCAATCTTACAGACAACTCCTCATAAACACATACGCAGTGTCCATATTAGGACTCTAATCCTGCGTCTAGTTATGCGTGTGCAAAGTGTATTGTATTATTTTTTTAATGTCACAAGGTATTCATAGAGCCCCTACGGTACATAGAGATTTTCTCTAAACGAATCATGTGTAATTATTATGTACCTATGATTCAGCCCTAAAAAGTACGAGAACCACTGTTCTCATGTTTCTCACATCATAATTTAATGCACCTGAAACAAAATGCTAAGCCATTTGTTATTAAGTGCACCATTTGTTTACACATATACACTACCCCACTGCACTGCACCGCGTTACACATATACTACCTACCTACCTAGCTAGTACCTACTTATAATAAATCTTTGATAAACTACTTAAGAAGGGCTATTTTAACGTTATTAAGGAATTCATAGGAATAGTTAGTTAGTTAGTTTCAGTAACAGCTGGCTAATTAGTAGATATATATTCTGGCCTAAACTCATGAAACTCCTTAATATAGACAAGCGGTAGGTACATATAACTTTAACACCGAAGTATAAAAAAATTGAAGCCCTACATATCAATGCATGTTATAAATTAATTAATTAATCGCATTTAACTCTGAGGTAAATAAAATAATAAACAACTTAATCATCAAGTCCAAGTGAAAGGCATGACATTAATAATGCTCTTGATACGGCATGAATGTCAAAACATTATAACTCTGTTATAATTTGCGAGATTTAATAGCGATTTATCGTTAGGACATATTTATGTATGAACTGGTTAGGTTCTTCTTCTTCAACTTAAAAGCTCTGCTCTTGTCGGTGGAGTAACCGCCATTCAGCTCTACGCTCTGCTACTGCTTTGAGCTCCTGGTACGACACTACATTGACCTTCTCCTTGACCTGGTCCATAAAAGCACCTCGCGGCCTTCCTCTGCCTCTTCTTCCCTCTATTTTCTCTTCGATTATAGTTTTTATGTAAGTGTCACGTCGTAACAGGTGCCCCAACATATTTCCTCTTCTATTTTCAATTGTCCTTAGCAAGGATCTCTTCTCTCCGACTAAATCCAAAACCTCTTCATTCGTTCTTCTTTCCGTCCAACTAATTCCTTCCATCCTTCGCCAACACCACATCTCAAAGGCACTTAATCTTTCTCGGTCTCGCTGGGTAAGTGTCCATGTCTCGCAGCAATACAACGCTATGCTCCAGATATATGACTTTATAAAACGTTTCCTTACGCTTCTGGAAATCTTGGCTCTAAAGAGATGTTTTTTGCCATTGAACGCTTTTTTCGCCATTGCTATTCTTGCTATTCTTCTGGTCAGGTTAGGTTAGGTTAATTAGTACCAAATTTCAGCTTTCTAGTGCTAACGGTTACTGAGATTATCCGAAAGGCTTCCTCGACAAATCAAAAGTAGTCAAACATACGTAGTCTGAAATGGGTGGTTTTCGACCTTTGGTTTTAACAATTACAAACTATGATTCATGATCATAATTTTAATAGCGATTTTTATACGATGAATCCTTCAATCACCTTTAAGTTTTGAGTTGTTAATCTATTAGGATATAAGATGCTATGCGGATATCTCACGGCGCGTATCCGCGATGCAGATACCTAATTATATATAGATAACGGTTCAGGAAAATGGTACGCATATGATATACTATATGTATTAAGTAGTTTGCAGTGTTTATATCTTGTGGAAAGTAATAAAATGTTACATATGAAGTCTGCGGTCCCACGTTAATTAGTTTTAAGCGGGTTACTATTATGTTGCATAAAATTTACTGTCATAATTTTATTTTGCATAACAGCCCTTGGCAGGATCATCATTTCGCAGAATTACTTTTCGCATAAATTTCATTGCTTACAGTAATTTCGCATTAACTTCCTTAGGCTTACTTAGTATGTACATTGGCATACTGACGATTGTAATAGAAGTCCTATGTTCGAATATTCGTGTCACCGAAATTTGTGTCGCATAATATTTAGCTGGCATACTGTCATTTGGCACAACGTTCATCATATGGCAAAACAAGTTTTCTGCTCTTTTATAAAAAAAAAAACCGGCGAAGTACGAGTCAGACTCGCGCACCGAGGGTTCCGTACTACAAACCTATAACAAGCAAAAGTTGTTGTATGTTTATTACTAAACTAGCTGTACCTGCGACTTCGTTTGCATGTTAATGTAGGAGTTAACGCATTTCTTCTCTTGGAAATAGGACACATTATGCAGTTCTAATTTTAACCTATCATGTAAAACTTTCAATAAACCTATATATTTTAGTTAAAATGACGTTAAAACCTGTCACTCTGATATTTAAATTATTAAGAAAGGGACAAAACATGTGTTATATCAGAGGTAATTTAAGTTTTATGAATAATGGGGTAAAAGTTTAGTAGATGTCTGTGGAAATAGATCTAACAGGTAGGACACACGCTGCAGAACTAAATGTTTATTGATCTTCTTTTCTACATATTTTTAACACTGTGTTATGTTATATTATAAAAATGGATGACTGAAATGATCTTGAGTTCTTGAGTCACTCCGACTGTCAGGTAAAGATGTGTTTAGGAATTAATAATAGATAATCCTTTCGAGTACCCATTGACCAGTGTTTACGTGGAAAAAAAGATCTCTTTTAATTTGACAACAGACGGCCAATTTATATTTTCCAAACTATACCTAACCACTAGGTAAGTTCTACAACATAATAATGTGTGTTGCAGGCTTTATGATAAAAGTATTTTGTTGGCCAATTTCTGTGTCTCTATTGTGGTCTCTATATTGGCTAAATGTTAACTTGAAGCCGCCTTAAGCCAGTGTGGCTGACACTGGCGCGGCCTGCGGTGGCGGACAATATTAAATTTGACAGCGGCGGACAAGTTTACTATTGTCCGCCGCGGCCAGGCCGCGCCAGTGTGTTGCAGGCCTAATACTGACGCGCTTCATAATTAATGCTTATAAAAGGGCCGTTCTATACTGATTTCATACATACTGTTTATTGCTGATAAATATAAATACTGACAAACCAGCGCAGCTATCACAAAATGGCGCGCGAGCTCTCTCGATTTTTCTCCAACTATCCGTCTCTCTCTTATCAGATAACTTGGAAACAGACATATAGTGCGAGAAAAATCGAGAGAGCTCGCGCGCCGTCTTGTGATAGCCGTGCAGTATCGTGACAATTAAATACTCAGCGTGTGATTCAATCTTGCAGAAACTCAAATAGACTTTGACTGAACGCAAGAACAGCGCTATCGCCACGCCATTAAAAAAAAAGGAAGAGAGTCAGACTTTTGACGTTATTTTGTTGAAATTTGTTGATACATTTATTGAAATTACGCCTCAATACGAATTTATCGCATATAAGTTTCCATATCAGAATCGATTATTTTTTTACGCTTTAGAATTTAATAGGCGTTTTGTGAAGGTCTATCATCACAACACCGGATCGAAATTATTAATAGTCGATAGTTATGGCAAGCCCGCCATTTTGACGTCACTGACAGTTGACAGATATGGCGGCTACGTTTTCAAGCAAAAGAAATTAATAATTTAATGAGGTCAAATGTTTCCGAAAATTAATTAATCGTCGCAGTCGGATAAAAACTATCCTAAACGGAAGCTAGAGTAATAATGTGCTTATGAAAAAAGTTACATATTTTTCCGTTCATGGGAATCTGAAATCATTGGGGGACACAAAAATGGTTAGTTGGATACTGGCCGATTCTTTTTTTAATTTAGAGATTTATTATAAGTGAGAGATGATAAATGAAAATGGAATCCGTAACATTACAATGTGGAAAGCTGAGGGAGAATAAATTTAAACAGGGTCACTTTATCAATTTAGTAATCATCCTTTAGGCCTTGATTTATTCCATGCGAGTAGTTGCGAACGCCAAAATAAGCGGATTACTTATATTGCTGTTTCTTTTTATTGCGTTGATATAAAACTGAGTTCACGGGAAAGTACCTTTAGGTTTTGATACCCTTACGTATACCTACGCTGGCCCAGTGCGGGTTGGAGACTTCACATACACCTTTTTCAGTTTTAAATTATGCGACTTATATTGCTATTTCTTATGATTGCGTGGACTTGTAAAACTTTCGTTCTGCTACAGCTGAAAGGTATTTGATATGAATTTCAATTTAATACCTCTAGACGTGTTTACGAGGAAAAACGTAGTAAGTTTAAAATTTCAAAAAATGTTTTTTGTATGATTTTACTAAAAACGTCTACTTTTTGTAATTTTTCCTTTGTCTGTGCTATATGGAGTTTCTTCGTGCCAAGTTTCAAGTTTCTGTGTAAACGGGAAGTACCCTTTAGGTTTTGAGTTTCTCCGTTTCAAACTATACGTTTTAAATTTCTATTTCTTTTGATTGCGTTGATATACAAGTTTGGTTTTGCTACATCTGAAAGGTCCTATAGCCCTGAGTATTTGACATGAATTTCAATTTAATACCTCTACGCATTTACGAGGAAAAAGGTAGTAAGTTTAAAATTTCTAAAAATGATATTTGTATGATTTTAACACAAATGTCTTCTTTTCGTAATTTTTCCTTTGTCTGTGCTATATGAAGTTTCTTCGTGCCAAGTTTCAAGTTTCTGAGTTAACGGGAAGTACCCTTTAGGTTTTGAGTTTGTTGTGAGTACTCAGTTTCAAAATATGCGACTTAAATTGCAATTTCTTTTGATTGCGTTGACATAAAAGTTTGGTTTTGCTACATCTGAAAGGTCCTATAGCTCTGAGTATTTGACATGAATTTCAATTCAACACCTCCACACGTTTACGAGGAAAAAGGTGTTAAGTTTAAAATTTAAAAAAGCATTTCTTTGTATGATTTTACTAAAAATGTCTACATTTCGTAATTTTTCCTTTGTCTGTGATATATGACGTTGCTTCATGCCAAATTTCAAGTTTCCGAGTTCACGGGAAGTACCCCGTAGGTTTTGCGAGTGTCGAAAAACTCAAAAATTTGCAGCATAAACGATTCTATCTTTTGATTGCGTTGGCTTTTAAGTTTGATTTTTTCACAGCTTCAAGGGACAATAGTCTTGAGTATTTTAAATAAATTTCAGCTTGATACCTCCACTCGTTCCTGAGAAAAAGGGTCTTGACAGACAGACAGACAGACAGACGGACAACAAAGTGATCCTATAAGGGTTCCGTTTTTTCCTTTTGAGGTACGGAACCCTAAAAATAACCTCGAAGACGGAAGCGGGAGCAATCCCGCTTTCGTCTTCTAACCTATCCGCGATCCGAGTCGGTTTTTCCTCTAAGTCCCTGTTCCCTACTGCCTACGTGATTCGTGAAATTCGTGAAACCTTAGTAATATGTATTATACAATTTAGAGTGCAAGTTAGTATCAAAGATAAACATCATCAAATTCGTAACGTTCTCGCTTGGCTCGCGCGTTTTAGGGTCGTCGCTTCGCTCGTCGTACCTAGACCGACCTGCATTAAAACGCTTTCCGCGTTTAGTTATGACCTAGACCAGCACGGTTCAATATTTGCACGGCTTCGGCGAAACTTATATTCTGGTTGAAGTCGGTGATATTTGTTGTACCTACGCTTCAAGACATTCGGCGGATATACGTTCTGCTACATAAAATTCTGCCAAATGAGTGTTATGCGACATGATAGTTATTCTAAATATATGATTATGATATATGCTCATAGGACCATATATCTATATATATGTTCCTGCGATAACTGTTATGCGGAGTGTATTTCGGACAATCGATATTATGCCAGATAAAGGGAACCCGTCTTAAGCTTGTAGAGGGCATAGCTAGTTAGAAAAAAATGGCTGGGTCCGATGGTCCGCCTTCTACTTGTACGAATAGGATTTGCGCAATAAAGTTTAAATAAATAAATGCTGGTTGTTCGGAAACCAAAGTCCCCCAAAGTGTGTCGATTTGTAATACGGTACTTATAGTAAACATTCGGTGTAGGCGAGTACATGGGTGGAAATGTAACTTTCGCAATAAAATTTTCTTTATACAAGATTTCCATCGTGCAACAAAAATTCAAATGTATAATTTATTACAAATTATAGAATTAAAGACTCGCTAGCGTTGCCGTTGGTTCGGGTTTTCAACTTGGCCTTAGATTCTGGGACGTACCTATCTAACCCCTATCAAGACACGCGTATTCCCAAATCAAGGGACACGGCTAAAGTTGAAAACTGTGGACCAATATATCGTTTGTACTTCACAGTGACTTGATGTGTAATTTTTTTTTAAATAAATGATTATATAAATTTCTGTCGCTTTACAAACAAACGGCATTTGCATATTTCCTGTAGGGTAATGAAAAATTTATAATTCCATTCAGGAAAGAAGTCTTCTTTTTGACCCTTGAAAACGTGTAGAATTCTGTGATAGTCTAATACGGGTGTAGACTCGAAAATGATTATTAAAGTAGGTACACCAAAAGTAAGAAGGCAAAAAATATGCCTAGTGACGAAAATACCTTTCGTCTTGAAGAATTTTGAAGCTGCAACCGTTTTAATATCGCTTGTTAGGGAGAGAAAACGCTCGCAGTTGCTGACGTCACAATCTGCGAGCGTCATAGTAAATGACAATCGTTTCATATGAAATTGCGTTTTGCGGAAAAGGTACAGAAGCCCTTCTTAAAATATTGGACACTTATCATCATTAGTCGTTCCCTCAATTCTGAGGATCGTGACGTCAAGTCCTCTTCTTGTTGACCAGACTTCTCCAAAGGCTCCTATCACCCGCTGTATGGCCTCGTGCAGGTGTAGTTGCAAGAGTGCAGTGATTTGAAAATGTTTTTTGATTTGATTTGATTTGATTTGATTTAATAAAATGTATGGGAATGACAGATGTTAACGGAAAGTGTTTCGTCGGCATCTGTCATTCCCATACATTCTATTCTTCTCTATTGGCGTTAGCGCTTGTCGATTGTAAACTTGTCTACGGCCCCTGACCCCCTAGCATACTAAGTTTTATGTCGGACATAAGGCATTTCGTCCCATGGCAAATATGCGAGTGCAAGAGGGACAAATGCTTTATTTCCGACATAAACTTAGTGTGCTAGGGGGTCTGAAGAACGTCGAGAGGTGTCCAAAGTATGTGAGAATACGGTCTTGACATATTGTGGATAGTCGACGATATATGGACACTTAAAACTTTGTGATTATTTAACTCCTTGCGTTATTTTTTCTCCATTCGACTACATTTTTAATCCTTTTTCGAGAAAAAAATGTCTACCTACACCCTATTCTCAAGTCTAAAAGTAGGTATAAGGTAACCGTATGACCGTGAGAATATTAATATTTACCCAGTTAAACTTAATTATGTTTGCTTTTAATTTTGTCAATTAGAAGCTAGAAATCTGTTATAGACTCAGTATTAAACATACACATTCAACTTTCATAGGCAAGTTAAAATAATCATCCTATCATGTTCTGAATGCGTGCTAGAGTGATCTTTAAACTTATCGCGAGTTTGGGGCCATTGCAATTTGATTCTTAACCGTTTCTGCTAAAGTCCTATGAGCCACCGCGTAATTTACGTAGTTGTAAGAAGATTATTGACTTTCTCACGGAAAATGGCGGAGGTCACACGATAGCTGGCCTGATTAATTAAAAGAAAATAAACACGTTAGCGGTTCACGTGGAGATTATTCAACTCTGTATGGATTGTGGGAATTTGTTTTAGCAAAGAATATATAAAGACGCTATACCTATATCTTCTCCTAATTACGCCACATTACAAATACTGGATAGTACTTAGGTACTTACACAGGGTCACTATGTAACGAAACCGATTATAACCGACGCTTGATACGTCGAAAGAAAGCTCAAATCATGTACATAAAAATTACCCTCTGGCCGCGTGGCTTGACAACGTTCTCCGATAACTTTATATTTCACTTACTTCGGACCTTCGGGCCTTACTAACCGCAAATTGGATGGAATGTCCGGTTGGTCGGTGGGGAATAGACGTAAGTATAATCTCTCGTGTTCTATCTTGGGTTTTACAATCCCAGTAGTTAAACGGTCGGACCAAGTGAAATTCAACGACCGTCGTGGGTCGAGGGTCGAACCAAATGCAATTTAAAAAATCCTGTTGGTCCGATGGTCGACCTAAGTGGAATATAAAATTCCTCGTCGTCCGACATGTCGGAAAATGTTGCCGAACTACGCGGATCGTAATTGTCAGGAAACACATATGACGGGAGCGAATTCCATTTCGAAAGACACCCATTCCATTCCATTTCAAACTGAGGAAAATATATGGCTTCGTAAGTTGACAGCAATCTAAGGATGCATTCGCTCCCCATGCGCCACGCCTGGACGTTTGGTTCGATTATAAATATAGGTACGCACCACCCATGTACAGTCAAGCCTAAACATATGGGAGCATACAACTTACTCATAAATATGTCCCATAACTCTTATGTCAGCGGATTAAGGTTTTGGTACTTATTTATGAGAGGATGTTATCGATACATATTTTTGCACTTGACTGTACCCATATTGAAATGTAATTGTAAGCTCGACTATTCATCCCTTTTTCGTGTATTTCATATTCAGTTTTAGTTCTTATGATTTTTTTATGTCACTTAAATTCATATACTTACAATGTAAATTACATAAAAATTATTTGCTTAAGTTGTGACTCAGTATGTGAAATGAATGAAATGACCTACTGACGGTGTACTCTTGTTTTGTCGACAACCTTTTCATCGAATATTATTTCATCGACAACGATTCATCGAAACTTTAGTACTAGTAATATTGTTTGGCGTTATTTTATTTCAACTACTGTTTATTTAAATTTATCTTACTACGTAGAAATACTATTCAACGAATATTACTTGATCGCTGATCTGTTTCAAATTATCTTAATTGGCACAACTACAAAACATTGCAATTCAATTCTTCGACGTATTACTTTAATAAAATTTTATATATCCTACTGCACATTTATACATTATTCAAATTATGTAGCTAATTGTGTGACATACATATGTGCATAATATGTATGTATAATAAAACTAAGAATCATTGGTGTAAATCGTTTATTACAAAAAATATCAGGGACAAAAATGGCTTGTCATAAGCGAACTATGTTTTAGGTCGGTTAGGTTAGGGTTCACTTGTGCCCCTCAGACCAGAAATAGACACCCCACGCAGCGGGGTGGCGTCGACTCGCTGTACGGCAAAAATAGGTTAAAAAACGTTAGGGATTTAGATATATATCCGAAATAATTTAAGCGGAATAAAACATTATTACACGTAAAAAAAAAATATTTAAAAAACCCGAAATGAAAAGCCATGACATGAATTTTATTGAAATAAGTCAACTACCAATTAAAAGACCTCGGTTCAAATTACCCAGTATCGAGTCCTCGATGCAATGACATGTCGATGAAATAAAAATACTTGAAACGTTGTCTTTGAAATAATATTCGATTAAATGTTTGTCGGCAATTCAATGGTAAACCCCTACTGACACATTTTGGCTTCTACTAAATAACCTGGATTGGCTTGACTTATAGTTTGACATTGGCTTTCCCATATCATGACGCTGTATTTTCTTTAGGTAGGTAGATAAAAATTATGAAATCTTTCACTTCTTATCGTAAGCGTGTTAATTCGAACCTTGGACCCGGCGATTCCAATAGTCTAAGATATGTATTCATATAGTGTTATGCTTCGATGGCAATATTGTCTATTTTATGCTGGACTTTAGAATGCGGTTTTTTTTTACCTGATAGCAATGTCTGTCTTAGCATATGCCTGAATTGCCTGGTGTTGACGAAGTAAATAGTTTAGTCAGCGGGAGGTCAGCGGTTAGGTATTCCCAAGTGAGACTAAGTTATACATTTAATATGTACCACAGAAAGTAAATATGCACTAGCTCATACTGCGGGCTTAGTATGGGTGACATTTTATCATTTATCGGTGGCGACAAGACATCCGTCTGTCTTATCCTCAACGATAAGTGATAAAATGTCAACCATGTTAACCCGCATGTTGTATGTATATAAGCATTTTATTGTACACAATAACAGGTTAAAGAATACACAATAAAAGTACAAAGGCTAACTTATCCCTGTAAGTTATCTCTTCCAGCTAACCTTTATGTCACAGAGCAGTTAGCTTTTGTTACGATGTAGTAATATTAATGTTACGAATCATAGCATTTTCTTTCATCTTCATAATCGCTCTCATTTTATTGCGTAAGATGGAGATATCGACACATGGAACCGATTAAATATAGCTAATTACTAATTAACGACGTATCTAACTACAATTTCCGAGAAAGGATTATAATATATGTTTAATTTCCTCCAAGATGATAATAAAATAAGTCTTATTAACTAATAGCTATGAAAGTGACCTTCTGAAACAATTTTAGAGCATCTGAGCATCTTATACTCAGAAACGCGTTTTCATGGTCATTTGTTTTAGCAAAGAATATATAAAGACGCTATACCTATATCTTCTCCTAATTACGCCACATTACAAATACTGGATAGTACTTAGGTACTTACACAGGGTCACTATGTAACGAAACCGATTATAACCGACGCTTGATACGTCGAAAGAAAGCTCAAATCATGTACATAAAAATTACCCTCTGGCCGCGTGGCTTGACAACGTTCTCCGATAACTTTATATTTCAGTTACCTCGGACCTTCGGACCTTACTAACCGCAAATTGGATGGAATGTCCGATTGGTCGGTGGGGAATAGACGTAAGTAATCTCTCGTGTTCTATCTTGGGTTTTACAATCCCAGTAGTTAAACGGTCGGACCAAGTGAAATTCAACGACCGTCGTGGGTCGAGGGTCGAACCAAATGCAATTTAAAAAATCCTGTTGGTCCGATGGTCGACCTAAGTGGAATATAAAATTCCTCGTCGTCCGACATGTCGGAAAATGTTGCCGAACTACGCGGATCGTAATTGTCAGGAAACACATATGACGGGAGCGAATTCCATTTCGAAAGACACCCATTCCATTCCATTTCAAACTGAGGAAAATATATGGCTTCGTAAGTTGACAGCAATCTAAGGATGCATTCGCTCCCCATGCGCCACGCCTGGTCACGAAATATTTGCCCATAGGTACCGGGATTCGAACCCAGGACCGTTAACATTGTAGGCCCGGTCACTACCACACTAGGCTAAACCGGACGTTAAATACTCTTGATAATTAGATTAGATATCATAACTATTTTCTGGCAATGCTTGTATTATTAACGATGCATCTCAATAAGTAACTCTAAACTTTTAATCTTCTTAATTTTTATTGTTTAGGTTTAAATATTCTGATTAAGGAAATTGTAAGTCCATAATTTAGTACTTTTTACTGTATTCAATTGTAACCATATGAGACTGTTTGGTTGTTTAATTAAATAAATAAATAATTAGCAGATTATCGTATTGTCAGTTATCTATTCTAAAACATTTATTTTGTAAAGTATATACAAGATGATAACTATAACATTAACTAAATTAAATTAAAGCTAAGTTAAATCTAAAAAAGCGGCCAAGTGCGTGTCGGACCACGCACAACAAGGGTTCCGTGCCTATTAAGAAGGTCGTATCCTTACTGAAATCATATGGCACTTACATCCTTTTCTTTAAGTAAGGCGGTTTTTTAGAAATATCTCGAAAACCTTTGAACCGATCTTGTTCAAAACAATTTGCATGATTTTTTTCATATTTTTGAAATACACGGTTCAAAAGTTAGAGGGGAGGGGGGGACAATTTTAGTCACTTTCGGGGCGATTATCTCCGACTCTATTCACTTAATCAAAAATATTGCTGAGAAACCTTTTATTTATTTTGGCAGGCCTATCGATTGATGTGCCACACGTGGGCATGCAATATTTTTTAAGTTTCAATTTTATGTATGGAGTGCACGCCTAAAAAAAACTTTTTTTGTAATTTCATTACGTAACTATGTAACGGTTAACAAAATACACCTATCCTCAAAATTTTATTCAAATACACCCTATAGTTTTCGAGTAAAATGCATGTGACATACGGACGGACAGACAGACAGACATGACCTTGCAAAAGGTAATTAATAGCATTAATGAACTATAATAAAATTCTATAATACAATCCCAACACATCATTTGGAAATGCGCTAATTGTTGCCAATTTTCATCATCATTCATTTTTGATCTTATATCTCGTAATAGGTACTCGTTTTATAGATGTCGGGTGATCATGAGAGTGACGTTCAAAACCCAAAACCGTTTTAATAAAATCGATAGCTGATCGCTACTTGACTGTACGCTTACATTACATCGCAAAAAAGAAAGTATTTAAAGTAAAGGCAGGTCGAAAATACAATTATTTAACAAACTGAATCTATTTCAAGGAAACTAAAATGATTTCTTTTTATGGACTCTGTCAGCTGTACTATATATACTTACGGAAATCTCAACAATTGTTTTGTATATAATATTTGTACAAATATTTGAAACTGTTTATTCCCCACTTGTAAAATAAAGAAACCAGATGTATTTGCGCTTTCTGTTGAAATAAATAAAATTTATAACGCGACCCTTCATTCGCTAAACGCTAAACGCTAAAGTTTTGACGAGAGCAGTCAAGTCACATTATATGTCACAATAAACTAAAAAGTATTTAATCTTTTGATGTTGGTTTGCTTATATGGTGCTTAAGGTCTAAAACACTGAGTTCTTTTTTTATGAAACATATATCTTGATGCAGGTTATAATTTAACGCTATTAGCAACTACTGAAATGTAGCTAGAGCTGTCATTCTGGGGCCATGAACCTGGAATAACTATGGACGGGCTGTACGTGTTGCCACGGTGAGGGACGGAAAAGCTCTTATGCAGCTAAATTAAGAACCGGTCCTAAAATGGCTGATGACTTGTCATAAACAACTTACTACGGGACGGGTAATGGTTTGTGTGGCACAACTTCATACTAAATCAATTGTGGCAAATAAAAAAAAAAGTGGAACTATGACAATGACAATGAATAAATTGAATAATATTCCCCTTTCTGTCACACTTGTAGAAATTTGTATGCTACCAGCTCGCTCGCACGTGGTATTATTATTACCATAGCCTGTCCAGAGTATTCTTCGTTCATGTTCTGGGGCACATTTCTTGGCATATTTGTTTGACATTGTGCATCTAGTTCTATATACTAAATCAAAGGTTACTTACTCGTACAGATAACGGTAGTCTAACTTTTTCAACTACACTGCGTGATACTGATAACGGTAATAGGACTTTTGGGATAGATATTATAAAGCATAATATAGTGCACCGCACTACGGTGGTATGGTTCAGTCCCACCCTACACCCAGGGGTATTGCTAGGGGTATGATGGGTCTGACATGAAAAAGGTCATATCGTTACTGAATACTTATGGCACTTACGTCCTTTTCTTTAAGCAACGCAGTTTTTTATAAATATCTCGAAAACCTTTGAACCGATCTTGTTTAAAACAAATTTCGCTGGTAGAATTTTATAATCCCTATGAGCATGATTTTTTTCATATTTTTAAAATACACGGTTCAAAAATTAGAGGGGGGGGGGGGACACAAATTTAGTCACTTTCGGGGCGATTATCTCCGACTCTATTCACTTAATCCAAAAAATTGCTTAGAAACCTTGTATTTATTTTGAAAGGCCTGTCGATTGATGTACCACAAGTGGGCTTGCAATGAAAAAATAATTTTTGACTTTCAGTTTTATGTATGGGGTGCACCCCTAAAAAAAATCTTTTTTAGTAATTTCATTACAAAACTATGTAGCGGTTGGTTAACAAAATACACCCTATCCTCAATTTTTTATTCAAATACACCTTATGGTTTTAGAGTAAAATGCCTGTGACATACTGACGGACAGACAGACAGACAGACAGACAGACAGACAGACAGACAGACAGACAGACAGACAGACAGACAGACAGACAGACAGACATGACGAACCTATAAGGGTTCCGTTTTTTGCCATTTGGCCACGGAACCCTAAAAAGGCCCTCGAGGCATTGTACCGAGGATGCTGGCGGCATTTCCTCGCTGAATTGCAATGCTGATGCGTTGCGCGAGAAAGCCGCCAGCTCTTCGGTCACCAGTTACGTCAACCAGACGTTTCGCGATTTCCGCAAATAGCTTTTGCGCACTGGGACCGAGGGTCTCGACGCCAAAAGGTACAAAATTGTACTCTCTGCCGAGGCCTCTATATTCTAATATATATATTATAATGGTAAGTAGCTTTTATTAAGTTTGTATGTAAGTAAGGGTTGCTTGCGTTCTGTTTAAACCGCAGACGGAGTCGCTCGGGTAGGTAGTATTATACGTATGTGCAAAAAATCAAATCGGTACAACTAATTAAAATAGGTACTAATTGACATGAAGAGAATAGAGAGAAGAGGTGTTATTTTTGCAACATTAAGTATGAAATCAACTTCGTTTCATGTCGTGGTTTTAATTATTTATGTATAGTACCTATGTGACAAGTAGGTGTTTATATATTCGGTTTCACCTACTCAAATCATATGATTATTTTAAATCGTCTCCACCACCCAAGTGCAGTCAGGAAGATATAACTTTTAAGCGATAAGGCCGCCTGTTGTTTACGATTGTTTATTTTTAATTTACCTTTGTTTTTAACCCCCGACGCAAATAGAGGGATAGTCTGTGTATCTGTGTGTCTGTGTATATGCGGTTTTTTTTGTATCATAGATAATTTTATCCCGAGTGTTCTTAACCATGTTTCATGAAAATCTGTTTAGCTGTTATTGAGATATTGGACTTTGAAATGAAAATGTCGGGGGTTTTTCAATTTTTTTTAAGTTGTAGTTATTTTATTATGAATGAATGAATGAAAACATTTATTTCAAGTAACACAGGACTCATACTACAAGCTACGGTAGCCTAGTGGTTCAGGCATGCGGCTGTCAAGCGGCGGTCGTGGGTTCGAATCCCGGTTCGTACCAATGAGTTTTTCGGAACTTATGTGCGGAATATACCTATACCGTTAGCTTTTCGGTGAAGCAAAACATCGTGAGGAAACCGGTCTAATCCCAATAAGGTCTAGTTTTCCCTCTGGGTTGGAAGGTCAGATGGCAGTCGCTTTCGTAAAACTAGTGCCTATGCCAAATCTTGGGATTAGGTGTCAAAGCGGACCCCGGGCTCCTTTAGGGGCACTACACGGGAATAACGCTAGGAGAATGATGAATGATGACAGGACTCATACTCTTTATGTACTTACTGTTTCTGGTGAGCAATAAAAATATTTTTATTGTGTTGTATTGTAGGTGTACCAAAAAGGTCTAACATTGGTGATCACTGATAGGTACCACCAGCTCGATGGGTGGACGATATAGGAAGATCGCGGGTCACTAGTTCAGGATAGTCCCTACCCTGGTTGGCGTAGGTATATACTCAAAGAGAGGCCTGTGGTCGGCAGTGGGCGATTACAGGCTGAAAATGATGATGATGACCTGACAAGTATTTCTCAATATTTTCTTTTAACATCAACTTTAACGTATCCCGTAGATAACAATGGTGTCTTTTGTTTTAATAACATAACGTAAACGTCGTAGATAACAGAGGCGTCTTTTGTTTTAACAATCACATAACGTAAACGTAGATAACGTTCGCAAAAATGCAAAGATGTGATTGTATATGGGTCACGGTTACATCACAGGTTTATCAGTGTTTTGTTTCGATTAGATAGGTTATCGACTTCCGTGTGTCATGTGGCAGGTTCATGCCTCTCTCTACCACAGTAAAGCAACACCCCAACCCACCCAGTCTTACACCTAATGAAAAGTTCAATAGCCAAAAGCTGACAGGGAAAAAGCTTCAAACTAAATCGAAAATTGGTTGCTCACTCTAGAATTTGCCACACTGTAGTTGGTGAGATATTACTTCGAACATTTGACAGCTGTCATCTCGGTAGGTACAATTTATGTCATCAGATGTCATCATTGATTGAATTAAGAATGTTAAAATGCATGTTCTTCCTTTTATTTCTGACACTAAGTCATTTAGCAAAATTAATCCTTTTGATCGGTATGATAAAACTACAGTGTAATTTTTTTTCGTGTTGCGGGTTTCATTCCCGGTACAACCATGTAATTATTTAAAAATTACAGTTTAAATTATTTTTTAAATTAAAATAATGTCTCCTTTTAGTAAAATCTTTCATCTACAATATTCAAGGTACATTCCCTCCATGTGGCATAGACGCTGTGTAGATGCCGGTTAATGTACTATCGGCTGCAATAATGCATGGACACCTTACGGCCCAGTTTCGCTTGCATCGTTTGACGTCTGCTGCTCACATAGTTGCCCGTGGTGCGCAATAATTAAACTAGATGGCGTTACCGCGACATACCGGGGAAAATAAGCATGCTATTATTAGGCACATTAAATACCTATAAATGGACCCCTGTTATCACCAGAAATGTTCTCCTATTATTATAATCATTAACAAGGCTACTAAATGCTAATTTATAATAGCTGTATTTAAGTGCGATACCACGGGTATCTGAATGCTATATTTCCACAGGTATCTAGAATGTTGAGATAGCTCAATGGATCAAGAAATGTGGTCATGGCTCAGCAGCCCAAAACGATCGAGGTTCGAATCCAAGCTATCGGTTTATGTTTTTAAATTTTTGTATATTTTTTGTATTTCTACAGATGAAAGTTCTTTATAATATACAAATATTAGTCATAAAGAAAATGAAATATTCATAAATTAAATACTTAATCAAAACAGCTTTTTATGTTGAAATATGTTTATTTTCTTCACTACAGTTCTGTTAAAGCAATTTTATAATACTACCTAGTAATAGTCACCTATAGCAACTTTGTTACATTTTTATTGAGGTAATAGCTTAAGTTTCATTTCCGTAATTGGAAAAAGATTGAAGCTTCACCCCAATAAATATAATATTGACAATATACACTTACAACCGGGTTATCTAACATTCAAATCAGCAGAACGCGAATATAACTATCTATACCATATGTGAGCGTTCAAACCATGAATTTATTGCGTTATTGATTTGAAAATAATCATAATAATTTTATCTGGGCTTTCACCGTTACTTAGACTTGTTTGAGAAGTTCAATAATATCACATTTTAAATAGTAAAGGAATACAAAAAAGAATGCAAACGGCATAATTACCTACCTACTGCAACAATATATATATATTTAATTTATTTAGGATAACCCGGTTTATAAAATATATATATAAATCTTAACGTAATCCGCACTGTTTGGCCGACAGCATCTTCACTTTTTTTTAGTAGGTAAACTACGCGACCATTATCACGACGCGTATTAAATTTTACACCATAAACTTAAATGGCCGTGTTGACTGGATTTAATAAACTTCACTTTTTCACTCTTCACTTAGACAGTTAAATATCATAGGCCAAATCACAACCTTGTTTTCTGGGCTTCTGTTAGAGACCACGAACTGGGCATTCGCTTGTTTGGAATGGAATGTAGGTTGTCCGCTTAAACAAATTTTATTCATAATTAGGTCATCTTCACAGCTTCATAATGCGCGGTATCAATGAGACCATCGTTCCTCTCGTGCCCATAAAATAACCGTTGTTCGCTGTAACAACTGTATTCGTAAATACACAATAAGAAAAATGTAAGATACAAGTATGCACTAAGGTATACCTAAATATATTTATTATTACAAAACATATATAAACACAACTTACGTTTACATTATATTTTACCAATTAATTGTGATCTTTTAACTAGGTCAATCGAGTACTCATTGCTACGTTTGTATAGAAGGAAATCGAATCGTAAATGGCCGACCTACGAACAAAAAGTAAATGCAATAAGAAATTGGATGGTAGTTATATATTACAATACAGTCTACCCTCCTCAATAATTCGTAGTTGTGATGCGACGAATATTTGCATACAAAATGAAACTGATGACGAATTTCAACCAACTTTACGACTGACATAATGGCCCAATGGTAACTAGACAGGATTAAGACGTCCTAAGATACCATTACTCGAAGGTTTCGAGTTCAAATCTGCGCCCAGCCAAGTTATGGTGGGATTAGTGTTTTTGTAATTTATTCAATGTTTGGATATTTCCTCGTGGCGCAGAACACGAACATAAGAAAAAGATAATAAATCCACAAAAAGTGAGTTGTGACAAACAAAAAATTGGCAACGTGGTTGACTTGATAAATATAATCTAAAAATAATCAGTCATACAGTTTTCACAGACAAGAAAAACGTAAATTATTTTTTTGCCAAAAAATTGCTTACAACGCCATCTAGTGAAATCTAGCTAATCCTCTGAGGTTTAAATTAACATCCATAACTATATTACACGTCAGATGGCGTAGGATTCGGCGACAAGCAATACTGTTTCTGGAATGACCATGCACTTATGCTGTCTGCTGTACAGCCCAATAATTGGCGTGCACTAAATCTCTGTCTCTTTTTTACACATGCATAAAGAGACAGAGAAAGATAGATGGACACGAAAATACACATACACTGCTATAGTCATACACATTTCGACTCTGCCGTATTAGTCGGGCAAAAATAGTATTGTGACTACGTACAAACTTTGGTACCTACCAAACTACCTTCTTTATTGAGTTTGTCTTTCACTACTTCACCCCAATGATGTAATATTATAACTACAACTTAGAAAAGTTGAAAAACCCCCAAAATTTTCATTTCAAAGTCCAATATCTCAATACGACACTCGGAATACACATGACACAAAAAAAACTAAACAAAAATCGGTTTCGCAGGTCGGCGGATTTAACCCCCCTTGGTAAAATGCGCGTTGCCGACCCTTTAAGAATGTATACACTCCTTTTTAGGGTTCCGTACCCAAAGGGTAAAAACGGGACCCTATTACTGAGACTTCGTTGTCCGTCTGTCTGTCTGTCACCAGGCTGGAACTCAAGCACCGTGATAGCTGGACAGTTGAAATTTTCACAGATTATGTATTTCTGTTGCCGCTACAAATAAAAACAAAATAAAATAATTATTTAGGCTCCCATACAACAAACTTTTTTTAAACTGTTTTTATAGATAATGGTACGAAACCCTTCGTGCGCGAGTCCGACTCGCACTTGGCCGATTTTTTATTAAACCCACACTTAAGTCCCTATGTCACCCATGTAATGTAGCCCGTAGGTATGTGGTTCCTACATACATTATCTATATCCCTCTGCGTAGTTTTATCATGCCATCCCAGGCGTGTGCCTTTTATCGTCAGGGACCATGTCAGTTTTGAATAAGTCAAGTGACCCGTCACTGATAAGATTGTTATCTGACACGGCCAGCAGATAGAACGGGGGTTTATCTCTGGACATTTCAAATGAGAGTCTGTATAGCCGGATGAATACAAACATGTTTCAAACCTTCTCTTTCTAATTTGGACAGTGCGAGCGACTATACTTTGTTAACCGACTTCAACAAAAAAGAGGAGGTTCTCAATCCGGTTGTATTTTTTTTTTTAATTTTTGTTATCTGAGAACTCAGTCATTGATGAGCCGATTCGTAATTTTTTTGTTTAGTATTATACTTCTAGATGAGTCCCATTTTTTTCAAAAATTCATTTGCATGATGGGATCCATGAGGAATTGAGGGAACTCCTCAATTACATTAGGGACGCGTGTAGTGATTTTAGTATTTTCTATTATAAGTCGTGTATTTACACCCGGAAATCATAAATTTGGTGACGTGGAATTGATGATGAAGACCACAGATTACTTATGGAATTCCTCAATTGCTTTTGTACTTAAAAGTACATAAGTTAAACGGGGTTCTGCCTTTTCTCCGAATTAGTTATGTCCGAATTTCACTTGCCAACCAACTTTTCGCCGATGATTCACCTTGACAACTAACTCATGGCAAATTTTTATATTCAACAGATTCATTTGGTAGAATTATTGTTAAGTCGATTATTATAAATAATTAAAAAAATTGGCATACCTATCATTTGGCAAATCTTTCAGTTGGACAAACAACTACTAATCGAATAACGTTTCGTCTGTGCAACAGTTCCCTTTTCTTACATAAGCCAACTTTTTACTACAAAGAACAAGACAGCATAACATAGTCAGACTTTTATTCAACGTGTTCTTATATAAATTAGAAGGAGAGAAGTGAGGATGGGGAGACGAAGCCAGCCACAGGGGAGGTTCGGGGGCAAAGCCCCCGCAGTAAAAAATAACATACAAACGTAATAGTGATGTTATTTGTAGGTTAGGTTAGGGTTAGCTTGCGTCCCTTAGAGCGGAAATAGGCACCCCGCGTAGCGGGGTGACGTCGACACGCTGGCGGTTAGGTAAGGTTTAGGTGAGGTTAAAATAATTGGCAGGTGTTTGTTTAAAAAAATAACACATGTACACCTACATACATCCATTCCACCAAGCAACAGTCCAAAAGTAATTATGTAAACACTTATCTCCAATGATGCGATAATTCAGGTAACATCATTGTCAAAAAAACACGTGAGCGGTTGCGCTTACTGACTTTGTAAATACGTTACATAGTTAGTAAATAAAACATCTGGTAAGTGTTATACCACGAAATGTATGAGTCAAACTGACCCATTCTGCTACTCGAAAGGTGGCATTTTGAAAAGTGACTTTATGAAAAAAAGTCCAAGCATACAGTTGGTAACCGTGAGGTTGCGAAATAAAACTAAACCTTTTGATGAGTTGACACTTAATCATTCGGCGAAATGACATTATGCGAAAAATTGGTTGCGATGTGATATTCGTACATAAAATTTTCGGAGATGATTTAGAGAACCAAGGTAAACGCAGCACGTGAGCACGACCCATCGAAAATCGGAAGGTATTACCGACCCATTATAGTTATTCGTTATTTTTACGATTCCAGAAATTTACTAGGTTTAACTAGGGAAAGTTATACATGCGCTTGTTCCTTGAGCATCGTATTCTTTTATTTTAGTGTGTGTAGCAGTGGGCAAAAGAGATAAAACACGTCAGTTTCTGCGGGGGAAGCGCGGACGCAGGTCGCGCCATACTGGCTGTTGTTCCCCCAAGTAAGAACGTGACTTTTTTGCTTAAGACATTTATACGAATTTGTGAACTATATACTTGATCGTGTATAATTAATTATATCCGTTTAAGTATCAACTTTTGATTTCTGACCACGTTTAATTTAAAAAAAACCGGCCAAGTGCGAGTCGGACTCGCGCACCGAGGGTTCCGTAGAAACCTATAACAAGCAAAAGTTGTACTTAGTATGTTTATTACTAAATGATAAATGAAAATGGAATCCGTAACATTACAATGTGGAAAGCTGGGGGAGCATAAATTTAAACAGGGTCACTTTATCAATTTAGTAATCATTCTTTAGGCTTTGATTTCCTTACGAGTAGAACTACTCGCAAGGAAATCAAAGTTGCGAACGGCAAAATAAGCGGATTACTTAAATTGCTGTTTCTTTTGAAAGCTGAGTTCACGGGAAAGTAACTTTAGGTTTTGATACCCTTGAGATTACCTATAATATATAATAATATAAACCAGCCTATATACGTCCCACTGCTGGGCACAGGCCTCCTCCCATGGATGAGAGGGAACGGGCAGTAGTCTCCACGCTGGCCGAGTGCGGGTTGGGGACTTCACATACACCTTTTTCAGTTTTAAATTATGCGGCTTATATTGCTATTTCTTATGATTGCGTGGACATAAAACTTTCGTTTTGCTACAGCTGAAAGGTATTATAGACATGAGTATTTGACATGAATTTCAATTTCCTCTACACATTTACGAGAAAATAGGTAATAAGTTTAAAATTTAAAAAAATGAGTTTTGTATGATTTTACTAAAAATGTCTACTTTTCGTAATTTTTCCTTTGTCTGTGCTATATGAAGTTTCTTCGTGCCAAGTTTTAAGTTTCTGTGTTAACGGGAAGTACCCTATAGGTTTTGAGATTGTTGCGAGTACTCAATTTCAAAATATGCGACTTAAATTGCCATTTCTTTTGATTGCGTTGACATAAAAGTTTGGTTTTGCTACATCTGGTGGGTCATATAGCTGTTAGTATTTGACATGAATTTTAATTTAATACCACCACACGTTTACGAGGAAAAAGGTATTAAGTTTAAAATTTAAAAAGTATTTTTTTGTATGATTTAACTAAAAATGTCTACTTTTCGTAATTTTTCCTTTGTCTGTGCTATATGAAGTTTCTTCGTGCCAAGGTTCAAGTTTCTGTGTTAACGGGAAGTACCCTTTAGGTTTTGAGTTTGTTGCGAGTACTCAATTTCAAAATATGCGACTTAAATTGCCATTTCTTTTGATTGCGTTGACATAAAAGTTTGGTTTTGCTACATCTGATGGGTCATATAGCCCTAAGTATTTGACATGAATTTCAATTTAATACCACCACACGTTTATGAGGAAAAAGGTATTAAGTTTAAAATTAAAAAAGTGTTTTTTTGTATGATTTAACTAAAATGTCTACTTTTTGTAATTTTTCCTCTGTCTGTGCTATATGATAATGCTTCGTGCCAAATTTCAAGTTTCTGAGTTCACGGGAAGAACCCCGTAGGTTTTGCGAGTGTCGAAAAACTCTAAAATTTGCAGCATAAACGACTGTATCTTTTGATTGCGTTGGCTTTTAAGTTTGATTTTTTTACAGCTCCAAGAAACAATAGACCTGAGTATCTGATATAAATTTCAGCTTGATACCTCCACGCATTCCTGAGAAAAATGGTCTTGACAGACAGACAGACGGACAACAAAGTGATCCTATAAGGGTTCCGTTTTTTCCTTTTGAGGTACGGAACCCTAAAAAGACCATTTTAACCGCTAAAACTATAAATTAAAAGAGGATAGCTTCGCCATTTTTGTTGTGGCAGCTATCAACGACCCTTGAGTCGGTAATGGTCGCAAAGTAATGTGTGGTTTTTCTCTCTTTTATGTTATTTTATTGTATTATAATGCAAGTTCTTTTTTGACTAGTTTGAAGCTAAACAATCAGTCTTTATAAAAATCTATTAGCGACACATAAATTGTTGTCCAGTTTTCTTATTTTAGCGTTGTCAATTTAACCAAAATTATTATAATTTAGGTAGATCGATATTTTATTGTAACCTTCGTAAATGATTGTTTCTCGTTTAAAGCCGCATTGTTTTGTTCATATTCTTTGTGATATTAATCACTAACAATCGAATTTGTAGTCAGAAGTTCAATTTAATAAAAATAATCTACTTTTTATTCGTCGGTAAATCCATTAATTTTATATTTGTCGTTACATATTTTATTAACGACCCAAACCCAAGCAAAGGAGTCGGTAATAGCAACCATAAGATACTATTACCGACCCATATGAGTCGCTAATAGCAACGATAAGAAACTATTACCGATCGGTAATAGTATATAGTATTTACGATCGGTAATAGCTTCCTATGGTTGCTATTACCGACTTTTATGGGTCGGTAATGGTTTCTTATGGTTGCCATTACCGAATCCTATGTGTCGGTAATGGTTTCTTATGGTTGCCATTATCGACTCCTATGGGTCGGTAATAAAATATGTAAGGACAATGTATTACCGGCTCATAAAATGCGGGCATTTTAAAGTCGTAGTTTTAGGACATACACGGGTAACAATCGGTAATAGCTGCATAAAAATCGTTAATAGATTCACAGCCGTTATTTTAGGACGGTAGTTACAACAATCGACTTCGTCACTTCTTATATTTTTTTAAATACGCTAATCCTTTATTTATAGGCATTTGAATGAGCAAACAGGTATAATCTTTATACTTAACACTAACATATAAAATTAAAAAACTAAATGTGATGCCAACCAGTATGCTTAAAAAGTAAGGTCGATTTTAAAATTGCCTTAAAGGGGTCGTTAATACCTGCGTTTACCTTAAGTTTATCACAGATTCTGATAAGAATCCTTTGAAATAGCAACTAATGAACTGCCAAAGGTGATCCTTGTGGAGTCGACGGAAGTTCTAAAATATTATCGGGCCACATACAGCGATTCGATTTTTTTCTCTAATAATCAACGCATTTGCTCTCGGAGATCAGTTTAAAATGTGCTAAATTGGAAAATAAATTTGGGAATCTTCTCGTGGCTTGGCGGAGTATTAAATTGAAGTCGGTTAAAACTTTGTTTTTAAAGTAAAAAAATCTTTAATAATCAACGCATTTGCTCTCGGAAATCAGTTCATGTGGTTAATTGGAAAACAAAAGTGGAAATGATCTTGTGACTTGGCGATTATAACTAATACTTGCTTGACAGCAAGTTGTGCTAAGGGTAGAGTAGGTAGACCTTTTTTTCTCATATAAAAGTAATCAGCCTAACTTTTTTTTTAAGGAGAATTTTGGTTAGTAATGCTTCCGAATTCAATAAATTTTGGTCTTTTATACCTAACAGCTTAACTTTTTTGTGCAGTAGAATTTTGTAATCCTTGAAAAATAAAAACATATTTGGGGAGTTAAGAATGTGCATTGTTGTTAAAAAAGCCTTTGGTTCTCCATATAAATAAACAATTAAAATCAAATCGTAATTCGTAGTTTAAAATTGACCTCCTGGGCACGCCCGGCAGGGCTGCGCGGGCGCCGATAAGGCACTTAGTGGGGTCAGCGGGCCGGGCCGTTTTTTATTACCTCGCCGTCCCAATTACGATATTTAGTTAGTTCCGCTCCAATCCAATATACCCAATTAGAAGCTTGCTTTATTACCAAATTATTATTACACTACACTAGGTACCTACACTACATGGTTCTGAAGATGCATTCGTCCGAACCATATTTTTTCCGAAAACTAGTTTAATTTTTTTACGTATCCAATTAAGTCTTCTGGTGACTTGAGAACTTCTTACAGTAAAGTTGCCCCCTCACTTCTGTATATAAATAAAATATCTAGTAATTTAGGTACCAGATGAGTCTGGTATATCCTACCTATATTATTAATCGAGCAATATTTGTATATACAAAAATCGATCTAGCTGGGTCTCATGCCTAGGAAAATACGTTTTTTCCGTATTTTTTCTTTTTTCAACCGAGGTGCGCTCTGTCGCCCATGGACTGTAATAAAAGCGACAAACAAAACTTCCTGTTTTGCAGAATTTGTGTAGCTTATTTGATTGAAACAGACTCCCTAGTGTTTTAGGGCGTGGCTTTAAATGTGCGGCTATCACAAACCACGCCCACCCATTTGTGACGGTTCCCGTGGTCGTTCGTGTTGTGCGGGTGTAGCAGGCCTTGTTTATGGACACTAGCTTCTGCCCGCGACTCCGTACGCGTGGAACTTGTTTATATCGTAGCTCCACACAAACTTTCACCCCCAATTTCACTTGGCGGATGATTTCCGGGATAAAAACTATCATATGTCCATCCTTGGGACTCAAAATATCTCTATATCAAATTCCATCTAAATCAGTTCAGTGGTTTAAGCGTGAAGAGATAACAGACAGACAAACACACCTTTGGATTTATAATCTATGTATGGTAGACGCATGCAGCGGTGCGACCCGCGAGCTGTCGGGCGCTTACGGAAACGCTCACGCCGACGTAAACGCACCAGCAACGCCATATATGTTTACGTCACACGTGGCCATACCACTTCTCGGTCAGTGGGAGATGTAAAATGTTGTACTCACCACGGGCGGTAATGATGCGTGCCTCATATCGCGTACACAGCGTCAAATACCTACCTGCAATCTTAGACATTCTTGTAATGTACTATAAGGTCATACCTGGCTTTAAAGTACCAATTGCCGCACGCTACTCGTTCTCAGAATCCCACTTCGTGATGTTCAGCCACCAACAGAAGTTGCTAAGCGGTCCTAGTGCTCAAAACGATCTACGCACCTACTCTAATTTCAAGGGAATAAGGTAGTATATAGGTCATTATGAGCGTGACTGTACTCGCTACACTACCCACAGATAAAGAACAAAGAACGTCTCCTGTGGTCGGCTCGGCCAGCGGTCTGACACTTAGTTTTACCGGCCTGGTTGAGTAATGTTGTAAAGCTACGGTAGCCTAGTGGTTTAGGCACGCGGCTGTCAAGCGGCAGTCGTGGGTTCGAATCCCGGCTCGTACCAATGAGTTTTTCGGAACTTATGTACGGAATATTTACCGTTAGCTTTTCGGTGAAGGAAAACATCGTGAGGAAACCGGTCTAATCCCAATAAGGTCTAGTTTTCCCTCTGGGTTGGAAGGTCAGATGGCAGTCGCTTTCGTAAACTAGTGCCTATGCCAAATCTTGGTTTTTTTAACGTTATAGGAGGCAAACAAGCAGACAGACTCCGGGCTCCTTTAGGGGCATTACCGGGAATAACGCTAGGAGGATGATGATGAGTTGAGTAATGTACTATTTTAGGCGACTTCTATCGCGGCCCGCGCCGCTCCCGCCTGTCCCTGAACCCGGTCTTACCCAATTTGTAAGGTCCGGTCACGAGTGCTCGTTCACGCTTGTGACCCGTGCGCCGGCGCCGCAAACGATAACAGAAACAATGACAATGTAAACAATAGGTGTAAGGTCAGTCATAAGAAGATAGGAGATACTACGCATAGATGGAGAAACTAATTGTGGCCGAAAATCCGAAAATTGTCTTCAGAGATTCTAGCTGAGATAATACTGTGATCACGGAATAAATATAAGTGTTGAAGGTTCTGTATGACAACCGCTTTAGCCTAGTTGGTAGTGACCCTGCCTACAAAGCAAGAGGTCCCGGGTTCGAAGCCCGGTAAGGGCATTTATTAGTGTGATGAGCACGAATATTTGTTCCTGAGTCATGGTTGTTTTCTATGTATTTAAGTATTTATCTATATAAGTATGTTTATCGTCGTCTAGTACCCGTAGTACAAGCTTTGCTTAGTTTGGGTCTAGGTCGATTTGTGTAAGATTGTCCCCTAATATTTATTTATTTATTTATGTTAACAAATCCCTGTTCAGGTATGCTGAACGAGCCTAAACGTAGCCATCCCTTTCTATCCCATGCAACGCGCTGCGATGGAACGCGTGCGTGCCGTAGCAACGCTAATATTCAGAGCAACGACGCGTAGTTGCAGTGTCCAATAGGCAACCGGATGGCTCGCCGTATTTGAGCTCCCAAAGTGTCGTGGAACACCCGAACTGAGCCAACTTCGACTGTAAAAAAAATGGCAGCCGATTGGAACAGCTGTTGCCTGAAAGAGTACGCTGCACGCTGTTTATATCTTTTTATTTATTATTTATTTATTCATTAACAAAGGAATTTACATTTTATACCTTATATACAAACTCGCCAAACTGTGACGTTTGATGGCGAGAAACGCTCATGTTTTATAGTAACCTATTTACTTAAATCTAACAATTTTTAATGAGACTTACTTACATTAAAATTTTTATTTAGTAACATTTCCCCTATAGGGATAAGTTTGCCTCTTATATGTTATGACGTGTTTTTAACCTGTTTCTGTGTACAATAAAGCGCATTGCATGCATTTAACTTAACAAACTTAACTTAAAACTAGGCATGCTCGTAGGTGAGTACTTTTATCCTTGAAGTTTGAAATGCTGGTCTAAATAGAAGGCCTTTTTTTACGACCCCTCCAATATATATTTTTTATTTAATTAGAAACAAACAGTCTTAAATTATTTACAAAGTAATTAGCTAGAAGCTATACATTAATAATATTACTAGACCTACAGTTTCCTATTTTAGTAAAGAAAACACAATTATATTACAAAATTAAACCACTATAACCGTTATAAATACATACCCAAAAAATTTAAGTGAAGTTAAATATATATATATATATATATTTATTATTATTATTATTTTTTCTTTACACACTATTTCAGAAGATAATTAATTTGTTTTTTGAATACCACTAGCGAACTGCCAAATAAATCTGCGTTCATACATTTTTCGTTGTAAAGCTTGCATGCGCGTTTAATATATGAATTTTGTGCTTGTCTTGTTCTACCTTTTGCAATGCTGAACAATGGTTACCTACGGCAACTACGTTCTGTCCTACGAGGCACACGAAAGTCTATGTTATACAACAATTCGGGAGCATCTATAAAATTGTTGAGTATTTTATACAGGAAAAGCAAGTCGGCACATGAGCGTCTGAGTGAAAGAACTTGGAAATAGTGCCTTTCAGCTGAGGAAGCATAATCCACGTAATTTCCTCCTACAAAATATCCACCCTAGCCCAAGGTGGCTCAGTTCGGGTTGCACAGGGAGGTTCTACAACGCTTCAGGAGCTCAAATACCGCCATCCGGTTGCCTCTCGGACTCTGAAACTACGCGACATAACGGCTGGAGCCGGTAGGCATGTAAATTGTAGTGGCGCGACCAAATCACGGCGCGAGCTCTCTCGATTTTTCTCGCACTATCCGTCTCTCTCTTATGAGAACAGTTAGAAAGAGAGGTATAGTGCGTGAAAAATCGAGAGAGCTCGCGCGCCGTCTTGTGAGAGCCGTTCTGCTGTGATCTAAAGTGGAATAGACGCTGCTGATTTTGGTGCTACGCGCGTAGCAGCGTAGCGAACGTTCTACGCTACGGTCGTAGCCCATAACATGTGAAAACGGATATGTAGAAAAAAGCGGCTTCGAACGGAATACCTGGCGGGTTTCTGGCACTTCAAGTAATCGACTATCTTGTGAGTCCAATCATGATTGGACGAGAGTCTGTTAGTTGATTTGAGCTTTGTTAACTTCTTCACACACCCCTAACACTTTCACTGCTGGGAACCCTCTAGCGGGCGCCTACGCCGTAGTCGCTTTCCGCTACATACGAGAAAACCACGGGACCGGCTACGAGCGTAGCGCGTAGCGATTCTTGGCAGTGTATGTACTAAGCAAAACTTGTATACCTACATTTACCGGGATTCAAACCCAGGACCTCCGGCTTCGTAGACAGGATCACTACCAACCAGGCGACATAGGTCGTCAAAGTTGTTGCGTCGACTTAAGTCAGGCTGCTGTCTCTCTCTATTCTGTAACTTGTCAACGCTCACCCACAAGTATATCATGACACCGCGATGCGTAGTAACTAAGTGTACCTAGAGATCTAGCTTAAAACAAGAACTAAAACTCAAAATTATATTCATTCAAGTAGGCCCAGTAACAAGCACTTTCACATCGTCAGGTAGAAACATAATCTTAAGCTAATTACTTAGAGTAATTAAATTAAACATAAAAAGTTAAATGAACAAGTTTGTAGGTTCAGTAGTTTTAGCTCTGCGTTGTCTTTTACATATAACTATACTCGTAGATGTACTAAACGTATCTTTAATTAGTTTAAAATAACAATATGGACATTATCATAATATATAAAGTTAAATTAATTTTGTTTTTAAGCAGTAACGCTGCTAACGAAAATTACAAATTTTAAATCGAAGGAAAAACTAAAAGAATTTAATTTTCCGAGCCAGATTCGAACCGGCGACCACAGGCTTTCATGGCCCGTCGCTACTAACCTGCCGACCTAGCGGAACAATCCGGTAAGGTTCCGGACTGTGGTCGCCGCTTCGAATCCGGCTCGGAGCATTACATTTTTCAATTTTTTCCTTCGATTTAAATTTTATACAAAGTTAAATTTATATGAAGTATTAAAACATTTTAATAAAAAAAATACTAGTCTAGAATGTTTACAAGTTACAGAATACCCCTATTAGTTAGTGTAGTGGTGACTTACGATTACAGACCGATCAACGTTAAATATGGCACCATCTGACTGTATGGAAAGTTTGACAAGTTTACATACCTAATAACTACTTAGCTTTCGCCCGCAACTTGTCTGCGTGGACACGGCATAAAAACGACCCTTACTCCAGACTATAAACTATGTTCGTATAACATTTCATCCAAATCAGTTGAGCCCTTTAAGCGTATTTGAGTGACAAATATTTAACCTTGCCTTTGCTTATTGCATAGCTGCATGCAATGATTTTTTCACGCCACTGCTCGGAAATGTGGCAAAAGAGTCAGAATTCAGGCTTCAAGCTTCAGCTTCGGTTAGTTAGACATCGCACGAACAGGCCAACTATGAGTTCGAACTATTATTTATTATTTATTTATTTAATAAGTACATTTTTTTGATACAAAAGATTAAAACATAGCCCCACAAAACTGTAGTAACAGTTTGACTGTGGGAACGCAGTCTCTAGGTTAGACATATATTAATATAAAATCAGTGTAATATACTGTCCATAACTCAGTTATACGAGTACATACTAAACCTTCAAGAGTTACATAAGTACACCCAGGTAATGTGTTTTTAATAGTCTTTTGAATTTGCTTTTATTTTTTTCAAGTCTAATGACTTCAGGCAAACTATTTAGTAGGTATGGGATACGCTTTTTGAGACTTCTGTCTCCATAGTAATTATTTATCCTAGGAACGAATAGTTTACCAGTCGCCATAGCCTTGGTGTTATAGGTATGGTCAATGGGTTTTAATGATGAATACTCAGAGTTATGCTCTAGGCAGCCGTGGTTATTAGTAGCAAATATATATTTATGTTTCATGCTTACCGGTAATATTCTACAGATTTTAAAGAGTTGATGATAGTTACCTTTACATTTGAGTTTAATTTTATCGTTAACAAGTAATTTTAAGAATCGAATTTGCATGGCTTCTAATTTATCGATATTGGACTTTGTTGTGAGTCCATAACTGTCGAGAGCATAACTCAGTATGGAGTCTACCAACGACATATACAAACATCTTAGTGTGCTAATAGGAACTCTGAATTTTAAATGATAAAATTTACCTAATAAAACTCTAAGTTTTTCATAAATAAAATTGACATGGTATGTCCAGGAGAAATGTTCATCTACTTTCATTCCTAGATAAGTGATACATTTGACTTTTTCTATAGGTTCACAGGTGCAATTAGATTTATTTTGATGGAAGCAAGGATAGGTATGAGCATACAATTGCGGATGGATATTCTTGAATGGTAGATACGGGGAGTGAATTAATAAAAACTTTGTTTTGTCAGCGTTTAGAATTATCCCATTGTCATGAGACCATTTAACAACCGCGTCAATGTCTTGCTGTACCAGGCGGAAAATCACCTCTAGGTCCGTGCCCGCGCGCATTGCGCAAAGGTCATCCGCGAACATGTGTGCTGAGCAGTGCTGCAGCACACCGCACAAGCTGTTGACGTGCATCAGGTAGCAGACAGGTCCACAGCCCGAGCCCTGTGGCACTCCACACTCCACTGTACACTCACGACTATAGGTGCTTCCAACTCTAACTTTGAATGAGCGTGAATTGAGATAATCGCGGAACCATTCGTTCAACGGCTCGCCCACTCCACACTCGTCCATAGCCTTCAACAAGGTACTCGATTCTAGAGTATCGAATGCCTTTTTGAAGTCGAAGAATACAGCTAACACTATTTTTTTATCATTAAGATAGCTATTAATTTCATCTGTAAACTTCGACAATAAAGTTGCAGTACTTTTTCCCTTTTGAAAACCATGTTGGCGGGGATTTAAAACATCGTGTTTAATAAAATAGGTACTAAGTTGGTCAATTATGCACTTTTCCATAATTTTGTCAATGCTAGATAATATCGCTATGGGTCTATAGTTAGAGAAAGATTTACGGTTGCCTTTTTTGTAAATAGGTCGAATTATGGCTTCTTTTAGTTGGTTAGGAAATGTATGATGTTTAACTGACAAGTTGACTAACTTGGCAAATACAGGACTTATTTTATTTACAACACATTTTATATCAGACATGCGCACTAGATCGCTACCCGGAGATTTATTTACATTCATTTTGTTGACTATTTTTCTTATTTGATGACTCTTGACGGGTTGCCATCTCATACACATATCTATTTTTTTGACATAGTTATCCCTATCAAGCCAGTTATCATTACATTTATGTTTTATATCTTTGATTTCGTCTGAAAAAGTAGTGGCAAACTTATTAGATATATAACAGTCATCACCCATGCATTGCATATTTGAGTGTATGATGTCATCCAAGCTTTTAGTCTCTTTCCCCATTAATATATGTATCCTTTCCCATAATTGCTTTATATTTTTATTACACTCTATTATACATTTTTTGTCATACCAATTTTTACTTTTATTTATGGCTTTGGTACATTTATTCCTATACTTAGTATATTTCAGTCGTTTAAGCATGCTCTTGGGCTCATTACACCAAATTTCAAAGAGTTTATCCCTTTCGATTATCATTTTCTTTAAATTATTATTAATCCAAGGTTTATTATTTCTACTAATATTACATTTAACAGTTTTAACCACATAACACTCATTATATATGTCTATAAATACTTGTGTAAACGCGTTATACAATTCAACTGGGCAATTTATAGACATTAAGTTTTCGAAATCAGTTTGCAAAAGCATTTCTCTGACCTTGCGGTTGTCAAGGACCCGTCGCATTTGGTTCCGAACCGCGCCACCTGTGTTGCTAACGGCGCCACTGCCACGCCGGCCTGCGCTGTCGCCGGGATTCCGCGCTAGCGCGCGATTCCATTGCACCACAGCCGACACGAAATAGTGGTCCGACATTTTATGTTCTATTACAGCTGAGCAGATACGTGCCGTGGGCAGAGATGTTCTTATGTAAATATGATCAATGCAGGATTCGACAACTGTATCCATTACTATTTCTTTACGAGTAACTTGATTAACACATTTAACTAACCCAAATTCAGTCATAATAGTTTCATATTCTAACACATATTTATTCTGTTTATTTAATAAGTTAATATTCATATCACCACAAACTATCAGATTAGCACTTACAGGTATAGACTCTAATATGGGACGAATATCCTCGAGAAATTCAATAATTTTATCTTGCTTACATATTTTAGGTGGCCTGTAAATACATAACAAATACACAGTTTCATTATTGCTGATTATGTTAATGGAAACGCACTCGGCCGATCGCAAGGTTGATGAGGGGGTCTCGTTCGCCCGCGCTTGGATCCCCTCCCGCGTGTAAACAAGAACCCCTCCCCCGTTACGGCCTGCGCGGGTAAAACTATGAAGACTAAATCCTTTAATACTATAAAAACTTAACAATGAGTAACTAACATTAGGTTCAGTAATTACAAGAACGTCTATTTTGTCAATATTGTCATTAAGCGTTAGGAGTAGTTCTGCAAAGTTTTTCTTTAAGGAACGAATGTTTACGTGTACTATACTTAGGCTATTGTTTAAACTATTTAAAGATGAAAACCAGTAATTAAAATTATCATATTTAACAGGCGTTATTGAGTCATCTGTAATTGACTCAATACTAGTGAGATCATTGAATGTTAATATAAAAGATAAGCACAATATTCCAAAAATAATAAGGACTTCACTTTACTTTGAGCAGGTCGTTGACATCGTTTTCAGATCTGATCCAATGGGTCTTATCTCCTTCGGCCTTCTTCACCAACACTCTGCCATTTGAAACCCACACGAATCTGAAGGCACCGTGCAGTTTCTTCTTAGTATTCCAGAGTAGAGCCCGG
Organism: Epinotia demarniana; assembly: GCA_945867215.1. Lineage (NCBI taxonomy): Eukaryota > Metazoa > Arthropoda > Insecta > Lepidoptera > Tortricidae > Epinotia > Epinotia demarniana. Next base: position 1,899,718 of record OX244281.1, read on the forward strand.
GTCAGCTTAGGCAGGTCTTCATTTATAAATAATTTGTAGGCTTTCGCACCGTCGGTCACCATGTTGCTCGTCACGTCCGCAAGCCTGCGGCGCTGCGCCAGCCACGCGTCGCGGGCGCCGGTCCCAGATGTCTTGAAGCCAACGACGATGGATGCTGGTTTCTCATCGCCTTGTTTTCTTGGGTGGTTTCGACGCGCCCATTCAATATCCGTGGTGTTGAGTTTGAGTATGTCGCCCAGTTTAGTAACCACACTCATTACACTTTCTTCCGGCAGTTGTTCAAGGCCAACGATCTCAATATTTTGTTTACGAGAACATTGTTCAAAGTCAAGCAGTTTCTGTTCTAAGGCAACGTTTTGCTTCTCCAAGTATACGCATTTGTTGCCAATATTAGACACCGTTTTTTCTAGGGTGTGGATTCTCTCCTTAGACTTGGCATGTTCAGATATCAGCGAGTCATATTTATCAGATAAGACACTCATGCTTTAGGTAATCGACTCTAGTTGTTTTTTGAGGCCGGGGATAGAACTAACCTTCCTTTGAATGTCCTTGAGGATCTTGTCGAAATCCTGTCCATCATCTGACTCTTCGGCATCCGAGTCTTCATCCTCGCAGTTGTTGCAGTGGACTCTATTTCGACCAGCTTTCATGTCAGCTGCCAAACCCTTAACGCAGCCTCTATGAAAGGTGCCCTGGCAGGGGCCCTGACACATGAAATGGGCTCCCTTTTTGGATAGCGTTTTCTTGCATTTTACACACTCCATTTCACCAATTGCAGTTATATCATTAGAGTTAGGTACTTATATGCAAAATATAATTTTAAAGTGAATAACGTCGTTGATGTCGATTAGGCGAAATGGCGCGAACGCGCGCTATAAACTAGGTACGCGCACGCACTCCGATCGACGTTCCGAGCCTGTGAACAATGTTATTGTTGGACAGTTCGAACAGCGATTCACTCAATCTCAGGCCCCCCCGGCACGCGCCGGCCCGCCCCTCGACACGCCAGCGGCCGCGCTAAATGTTTCATATTATGATCTTTAATTAGGAACTTAGTTTTGACTTATAATTACAATTATTTGTAATTTCCTCGCAGTATACGTGAAAAGCACTATGTAATGTCTCGGCCAAAAGTGCAATAGATAGACTCGTCTCCTCCGAGGTCCTCACCTGCGGCTTCGGATCTCGGACCCACTCGTCCATCTATTGCCTACTTTCTAGCCTTTACAACAATGTTTTAACAAAATAAATGCAATGCCGGAGGCCCGCAGAGAGGTGTCATGCAGCATCGAAAAACTGAAGCAGGAACAAGAGCCATAAACTGCCACCGTCCCGCCTAAAGAGTCGCAGAAGCTCTATGCGGTGCACCGCTGCTATCAAGAGCCCGCAGTCCCAGAAACGGCTCGCACACTGGCGAAATATTCGAGCCCCCCCTGAAGATTATGTTGGTCAGAAGGTACTTACCCGCCGGGCACAACCAGCCATGGCCGATCTGGAAATCCTTAAACAGATTACGTTCCCAGGTCGGTCGCAGTAAGGAGAACTTGCTGAAGTGGGGCGCCCTAAGTAGCTCAGACGCCCAGTGCCCATCTGGGACGGCTCCCCAAACGATGGAGCACATGTTGTCTTTCCGAGCGTGCCCGCACGCCTGCTCCAAGCAAGACCTTCGAGACGCAACAGACAGGGCGATAAGCGTCGCCACCTTCTGGTCCCGCACAATCTGAAACCATCGACACGAGAAGAAGAAGGACAAAATAAATATTCTGATTCTGATTCTAATTCTGATTCTTAACATACAAACTTTCGCATTTATAATATTAGTAGGAGGAGGAGGTATACAGGGTGAATTCTAAGTCGTGAACAGAAATATGTGTTTTTTACTGTTTTATCCTTAGTTTAAACATGTAGACGTGACAAAAAGCAAAAATGTGTAAACGTTGTTTGAAAATTCGTTAAATTATTTATTTTTAAAATTTACTAAGTCTCATGGTCACCCTAATTACTACGTTAAACTGTCACTTTAAGCTACAGACCAAGTCTTGTCGAATAGGGTGACCATGAGGTTGGTGTTTTTGCTATTTAAATAATTTATTGAATCAGGCGTTACTTTGCGGAAGTCCATGATATATTAGGAGAACAATATTTCTTTGCTATTCCGCTAAAAAACGTGCTGGTCTATTAGTGAAGATAAGATGCAACTATTTGCGTAAAAACATGCAAAAAATTACAGCAAACCACCACCAATAATGACAAAAACCTCGACACGTGTTTCGCCTCTCTACGAGGCATCATCAGGAGATGCTGGCAGGAGATGTTACTTGCGCCACGTCCACTGAGCAAATGACCCGCCCGGAGCCATCCGCCATATTTATATTCTGTCCCCCCATACTACCGTTCATGCGTGAAAGAGATGGAAGAACACGTAACAACGGTGATGACACAACATTCAATTGTTCGTTGATAATAACGCCTCTATTGCTGTACCTAATTATTTCTAATTGTTCTAGAACACTTAGACGCAATCCTTTTTCGCAAACATGCAAGATGTTGAAAGAATGATTGTCAGATAACGCATGGTTATTCTCCAATAAATGTTTTGCGAAATTAGACTTGTCCGGGTGATTATGCCGATACGACGCAACATGTTCCTTATACCTTGTGCTAAAACTACGGCCTGTTTGTCCCACATAAACTTTATTGCAATTATCACAGGCAAGTTTGTAGACTCCCGACTTTTTGGCACTTTCCACTTTCTCCTTGCCATTGCTCAGTCTAAAGCGCAAGGTGTTATTCGTTTTGAAAGCCACGTTTATGTCGTTAGACTTTAAAATATTGTAGATCTTATCAGACAACTTGCCAACATAAGTTATGCTTGCTTTGTACTTTTTAGGTGGGTCCGAAGATCGTGCAGCGTACAGAAGATAGTTTGTCATTCTAGCCCGTTTTTTCCTAATAATACCATCCACATGAGACTTGCTGTAACCGTTTGAAATTGCTAAATGGTATATATTATTTAATTCCATTTTATAATGAATATCAGAAAGAGGCACTGTCAATAACCTATGTGCATAACAATGAAAAGCAGCTAACCTATGTTGCCATGGATGAGCGGAAGAAGCCGGGATAACAGTATCTGTATGCGTAGGCTTACGGTAAATTTGGAATTGATGTTTGTTATCTACCTTAGTAATCGTTAAATCCAAGAAATTCAGTGAGTTATTCTGTTCTAACTCCTTCTTAAACTTGATTTTAGGATGCTTGTTGTTGATTTCATTCACAAAAGTATCCAGTTGACTCATACTACCCGTCCAACAAATAATCAAATCATCAACATACCGAAAATAATATAATATATTATTATTATCCACAATGTGTTGGTTCTCAAAATGATCCATGAAAATATCTGCCATCAAAGGACTAAGTGGGGAACCCATTGCCAAACCATCACCTTGCAGATAATATTGCCCTCCAAATCTAAAATAATTCTGTCGCATACAGACTGTCGCCAATTCTATTAATTCATCTACCTCCCCTGGGTGCAGCCTCTGTTTTTCAAAAAGTGCCCTGAGAATGTCTAAAGTATTCAAATATGGTACATTTGTAAACAAACTATCCACATCCAACGACAAAAGAATAGCATTGTGTGGCATGTTGATGTCTTTGATCCTTTCGATTAAATCCAAACTATTCTTTAAACAGTATTTTGGTTCAAAATTAGACTTCTGTCTTATGATACCATTCACTTATGAAACCGAGCATCAGAAAAACACGGTCATATCCATGAATCCTCAAGCACCAATTCTGTATGGTCTTCCAAAAATTCATAAAGACAATATCCCGATTCGTCCAGTTGTCTCGTATTTGAGTGCACCGACTTATAAATTGGCTAAGAGGTTGAATGGTATCATAAGACAGAAGTCTAATTTTGAACCAAAATACTGTTTAAAGAATAGTTTGGATTTAATCGAAAGGATCAAAGACATCAACATGCCACAAAATGCTATTCTTTTGTCGTTGGATGTGGATAGTTTGTTTACAAATGTACCATATTTGAATACTTTAGACATTCTCAGGGCACTTTTTGAAAAACAGAGGCTGCACCCAGGGGAGGTAGATGAATTAATAGAATTGGCGACAGTCTGTATGCGACAGAATTATTTTAGATTTGGGGGGCAATATTATCTGCAAGGTGATGGTTTGGCAATGGGTTCCCCACTTAGTCCTTTGATGGCAGATATTTTCATGGATCATTTTGAGAACCAACACATTGTGGATAATAATAATATATTATATTATTTTCGGTATGTTGATGATTTGATTATTTGTTGGACGGGTAGTATGAGTCAACTGGATACTTTTGTGAATGAAATCAACAACAAGCATCCTAAAATCAAGTTTAAGAAGGAATTAGAACAGAATAACTCACTGAATTTCTTGGATTTAACGATTACTAAGGTAGATAACAAACATCAATTCCAAATTTACCGTAAGCCTACGCATACAGATACTGTTATCCCGGCTTCTTCCGCTCATCCATGGCAACATAAGTTAGCTGCTTTTCATTGTTATGCACATAGGTTATTGACAGTGCCTCTTTCTGATATTCATTATAAAATTGAATTAAATAATATATACCATTTAGCAATTTCAAACGGTTACAGCAAGTCTCATGTGGATGGTATTATTAGGAAAAAACGGGCTAGAATGACAAACTATCTTCTGTACGCTGCACGATCTTCGGACCCACCTAAAAAGTACAAAGCAAGCATAACTTATGTTGGCAAGTTGTCTGATAAGATCTACAATATTTTAAAGTCTAACGACATAAACGTGGCTTTCAAAACGAATAACACCTTGCGCTTTAGACTGTGCAATGGCAAGGAGAAAGTGGAAAGTGCCAAAAAGTCGGGAGTCTACAAACTTGCCTGTGATAATTGCAATAAAGTTTATGTGGGACAAACAGGCCGTAGTTTTAGCACAAGGTATAAGGAACATGTTGCGTCGTATCGGCATAATCACCCGGACAAGTCTAATTTCGCAAAACATTTATTGGAGAATAACCATGCGTTATCTGACAATCATTCTTTCAACATCTTGCATGTTTGCGAAAAAGGATTGCGTCTAAGTGTTCTAGAACAATTAGAAATAATTAGGTACAGCAATAGAGGCGTTATTATCAACGAACAATTGAATGTTGTGTCATCACCGTTGTTACGTGTTCTTCCATCTCTTTCACGCATGAACGGTAGTATGGGGGGACAGAATATAAATATGGCGGATGGCTCCGGGCGGGTCATTTGCTCAGTGGACGTGGCGCAAGCAACATCTCCTGCCAGCATCTCCTGATGATGCCTCGTAGAGAGGCGAAACACGTGTCGAGGTTTTTGTCATTATTGGTGGTGGTTTGCTGTAATTTTTTGCATGTTTTTACGCAAATAGTTGCATCTTATCTTCACTAATAGACCAGCACGTTTTTTAGCGGAATAGCAAAGAAATATTGTTCTCCTAATATATTTGCTATTTAAGTTTATTATCGATAACGTTTAATTGTTTGCTTCTAGGGTCAATGCAATGAATTTGCTTGAAAATACTGCGATAGAAACAACAAAATCTGTTTACGACTTAGGTTTTACCCTATATAATTATATTTTTTAAGTGTTAAGTTTAGAAAGCAACGCAAAACCATTTTAATGACTCTCAACACACGAGGTATAGATAAAGCTATACGTGACAGATAAACTTACAAACGAACATGAGTGGAGTAACTACAATATAAACATAACCAAACTTATCTCGAAACAATTAATTTTTAACGAGCAACTCAATGTGTAGCTACAAGGTATCGCGTATTTTGAACCCTCTGGCGATGAACTAAGAGCCGTTGGACGTGTGTTAACTTTTTATAGCATGAGATGTCAGTGTTGAATAAATGTCTTGATAAACTTCATGGAATGCGGGTGAACTTCGGACCAAAATAAAATAAAACGGCTGTAGGTACATGAATCGGGCGCGTGGTTTCCTGTTCTAAACGCTCTTAGGGGGTCTTTAACGCCTCACGATACGTGGGTCATATGGAATACCACTTACAACTAAGCTTAAAATCGAATCAAATTCAACTTCCCGAAGGCACCGGCAATTCCGTTTCAAGACGGGCACTTCAGTCAATCAGCCAAAGTTAAAGTCTGAGTACTGTCGCCCGCTGGAGTCCTCGTCGTGTAGGCCTGCTGAGGCCCGCCGCACGCCACGTGGAACTATATTTCTCCTCGCAGACTCCACGAACTAATAGATCAACGAATTAACGTCAAAGTCCAGGGATTACTGATTTGAGGATATATACTTATTTTCCAATCGATGCTACACAGAAAGTATATCCTATGTATATGTCCACCCCAATGATCAATTCTATGTTATCCTGGTGAAAGATCTTTAAAAGTCGGATGCTTTCGTACATACAAATTTTACCTTTTTTATATTAGTATAGAGAACATGTAGAACATTATCTAAGACGCGGCAACTCTATCATAATAGGGGTGACTACAACAAGTGGCGGTAGACGTAGAGGCGACTCCTTTTTCATTGGTAGGTTTGAAGCTTTAAGGATGTCACTCACAGTGAAACCTGGAGCAGACCGTCTTTTAGCTCCTTCACTGTCAAGTGTCAGTAGGCTGCGGGCCCAACAGCATGAGACGTCCATGATTTCCGCTAGGCCCCTATATCACCAAGTTATCACTGACAACACAATGTTCTACAAATAATGATGGTGGCTGGGTAATCGCTGCTTGTTGACCTAGGACTGTAGAATTGTCATCAGATGACATTTGACGAGTTGTCAAAACACGGACAAACCCGTGATTCCTATTAGATACCTAAACATAGAGCCACCACGACCCTAGCCTTCGGTGATAACGATTTGTTAAGCGTGCCACGCTTTAGATAAAACAATCCTGGTACTCAACTTCATTACTGAATTTATAGCTGATTGTCCATTCATGTCTAAACACAACAGTTATGGTATAGCACTAGCACACGGAGTGCTAAGTCAATGCGTCAGTCACAATTTACGAGTTAGGCTCCTGTCTGTGTAGCTGTCTCATCAGATACAAGATTAGGAGGATCGCAGTAGGCTTATAACTTTCTGCGTTGCAGTTTGAGAGTCTGTAACTGATCCTTAAAGTTTATTTAAAAGCTCTGAGTACTAGACGTCCCTTCTTCGTCATTTTGCTAATACTGGAACTTCTGCTGCTTAGCGTCTGATATTTATTCGCCATTTCACACACAGGGCCGGGCCGTCTTGTGATCTAAGTAGCTTTTTCAAGAGACGTGTCTCCTGCAATCTACTTCATCCTGAACCACATTGCTTGGTTCGAGGCTATATCTTCAACATATTCAGAGCCAAGTTCGGGACAGCTCGGTTTTTCAGAAAAAATTACTAGCTGTTACCACTAAATTGAAGTGAATGTTGGCTACCTTTGTTGATAACTCCTAGGTATACGCTATGTATTGTACAATGCACAAGTCTACTTTGCTACTTTCCGAGTGTAATTATAGATGTGATCGTGTCGAGACAGACTTTGCCCCGCGATAGTGTGATCCCTCCAGCTGCTAACTTGTTATCAGTTTATGCTTAATTGGTGTGAAGGCTTGGTCACACCTGATGAGACAAGGTTTGGCGCGTCGTAGTACGCCGTAGTACGAGTAGGCACACGATCAGTAATGTGACTTCTTCTTCTGCTAACGCAGTTCAGCGATCATTTTATTATTCCCTACTACTGTGAGTGTCGTGTGCCATAGACAATTAGTAAAATAATGGGAGGGTAGTGAACTTTTTTCGGATTTACGACCCTGGACATTTTTATAAGCGTTTGTAGAACAGTTAAATGAAACCTATGCAATACGTCTGAAATAAAGGTCATCATCATATCAGCGGAAAGAGGTGCTTGACATAGGCCCCCAAAGAGTGCCAAAGTGACCGGTTCCAGCGGACTCCCGCGAATATGTCAGAAATAAAGGTACAAAAATAATTGTCACGTTAAACGCCAAGAACGAAGAAAAAAAAGACAGAGCTTTTACGAACAACCCAGTGAAACCGGTTTTTAACCATGCCAAATAAGTTAAGCACACGCTCACGCACAGTACAAACTAAATTGCACAAAAATATAAATGTGTGATCTTGACAGCATAAGACGTACCTGTACCTATCATACTAGCTGAAGACTTATGTGCAATTTCGTTTGGCCTGACGTTAGACACGTGGAATCCTCTCAGGAATGGGCATCAGGTTATTCATTCGACAAACTGAGAAAATCGTTTGCGGCTCTCAGTCACACAGATAAATGATGTGTATATCATGAAGTATGCACGTTATCGGCGCGGCCTTAGGGCCGATTCCTTGGTCCAATTAACATGGGGTCAGCTATCTGTCTATATATATACGCCGTTATATATATGCTGGCGAGTCATAGAGGTAATAGATATATCGACAAATTGCTGGGCTAAAGAAAGAAAGGAAGGAATATAAACAAATATAAAAAAAAGAACAGTGAGCATATATATACAGCATTTAAGTAATATCTATTACGCTACTTCCTCACTCAGCTTGGTGTCACGGAGCGAGCTACAAGACGCGCTCCGTGGTGCTGATTTTTAGTCAGTCAATTTATTAGATCGATGAACATAGAAAACAAAGATTAGCATCTATTAATTTAATCATTTCTTTCTGGACAAACGACGACTGGTGAAAATTATTAGCACATTGCCTATGGCGATTATACATTTACTCGCTTAGGACGGTGAAACAATGATCGCAGCCCAGTTTTTATGGCCTAGTCGAACGCCGTCGTCGCACGGGCGGTAATTAATACGGCGGCGTAAAATAAATAATGCCAGGAGCGCAAGGAGGCTGAGGGCGATCATAAATAATGCGATCTGAAGCTTTCTTCATCACCGCCCGCTGTATGTATAAAACTTTACACTTTTCTCTGCACAGAGCAGTATTTACCTGTTGCGTTGCAAGCGATAATTGTACATTTCTTTACATTGAAATATAAATACCAGTCTCACAGTCTGCAATATATTTTTATGATCTTATGTCTAGAATGTAGATACTGAAATTGCGTATCATTCGTGTTTTAATAAGGTGTATATCCGCATGTTTATCGGCCAGTAGTAAATATTATTGTATCGGTAAAAAAACGAAAATGCGTAAAAATATGTTTACAAGTTGAATTATAAAGAAAAATAAACAAACAATGTATATATAGTGTCGTAATAGTGTTCTTGGTATGTTGTTCCGACTTTAATTTAATCGTATGGCATACATTATTTTGGCCTTTAAAGTTCGTAAATATATTAAGTACGTAGTTTAAGTCCTAATGCGACAAACTACAATCCGAGGCTACCCGTGATTGCAAGATTCGGTTAAACTTTTAATACCTAACTAGATCCCACAAATATTATCAGTTATCACCATCATTTAAGAGTCAGTGTCTTGTCGCCACTCCTGTCGGCACGGCTAGGGTAATCCCGGCTTTTGCCAGGTTTTTTGATATTGGTGACCCCAAGGCAGTTAATGAGCTAGTAAAGATCGCGGGAGAACGCTGGATGCGGGCGGCGCGGGACCGGTCATGTGGCATTCCCTGGGGAGACCTATGTCTGGCTGTGGACGCCATTCGGCCGAGCCACGACATTGCGCTAGTTGCGGCGTGGCAAGGGTTTTATCTGTTTATTGGCCGTGACGTGTACCGCACTGTTGTTAGTTGGGATCAAACGCAAGTAATTAGAAAAACCGCTGCCACTGCCGCCGCCACCCATGTCGTGGCCGGGCCGTTACGGCTGAAATGATTCTGAGAGGACTTTATATTTAAACGAGTGTTGTCTTGTTTCAGGGGAGTGCCTGACGTCAGGTCGGTACCCGTTCACGTGTCTGCAGTTTGAGTTGCCGCCAGATCTCGAGCCTGAGGAGGTCACAGTCGTCGAGCTCTGGTTTTTTAAGGTGAGTAACTTTATTTCTTACGAGACGGGTAGGTACTATATTATACATATAAACCTTTCTCTTGAAGCACACTAGGTATTAAAAAGAACCGCATCAAAATCCGTTGCGTAGTTTTAAAGATCTCTATGTATGGACAGACAGCGGGAAGCGACTTTGTTTTATACTATGTGTAGTGATAGACACGAGCTATTATTTTTAGCACTCTTTAGGAGAGGCCTATGTCCTGCAGGGGACGTCTTTCGGCGATGATAATAATAATGATGATGACGAGCTTTTATTGGCATTACTCCTGTCTCTGCACAAGATTCTAGTCATTGAGAGGACTTTTTTACAACATACCTCTGTACCTTACTGTCACCAATGTCAAACTGATCTGCATGTCTATCATGGGACGGCCGCGTCATTCTCTCGATTTTTCTTGCACTATACCTCGTCTTCTAAGTGTTCTTATAAGAGAGAGACGGATAGTGCGAGAAATATCGAGAGAGCTCGCACGCCGTCGAGTGATAGCCGTGCTGCTATCTATTCATTGCACCCGAATGTTATCTTTGAGAATTCTTTCGAATGACCCAGCACAATACCAAGTTTTTTTTAAATGCTGCGTAGATACAATATGTTACTTTGTTTCGGTCAAATATTGGAAGTTAAAACTTCGACAGTCCAGTGCAATATTATGGTAAGTACCATAAAGCTGGTACTGGACGTCCCGGGGAGGAAATATAAGAATCTTTGATTTTGACTTTAGTCACAGCAACTCCTAAACTCATAATCTGCCAGGTTTTTTTATCCAAAGACGGTGGCAAACAAGCGTATGGCCCGCCTGATGGTAAGCAGACGCCGCAGTCTACCTATAGAAGCATACAATTCCAAAGGAGTAACATGGGCGTTGCCGACCTTTGATATGTTCGAGGATGCGCCGTGTTGATAGGTGAAGGAACAAATTCCCTCGCTCTCAACACAACGCATCCTCGGGAGCTCTGGCGACCTTGCTCACCTCCAGGAACACAACACTACTACAGAGCAAGTAGTGTTATTATGGCTGTGGTCTTCTGCAAGGTACTTCCCCGGTTGGGCTGCTCCACATTCGAGCGGGATGACATTTCGCTGTGCCACACCTCACCACACACTCGGTTTGACGGAGTTTTTAAACTTTTCCAGGAGCCCGATCCACTGGACGCCTACAACCAGACGTTCGTGATCTCCGAGGCAGCGCACTGGGACAGCCAGCAGCAGTTCAAGAAGACGCGACCCATCGCCATCAAGGAGACGGACACGGGGGAGGGCTGGGTGCGGGTGGAGCTGGCGTGGGCGGTGCGGGTGTGGCTGGAGGAGCGGGAGCGGCTGCACACGCTGCACGTGGCTTGCAGAACCTGCCAGGTGAGGCCTGATGATGATGAGCCTATTCTCTGGTGTAATCGCCATACTGTTCGATTTTCAATGTCTAGTACTCGCCCATGCCCGCATGAGAGGGGCACTCAGGCAACTAGTGACGAAAATCCCATTCAGATGTCTCAAAGAATTACGAAGCAACAAACGTTTTAATATTGCTTGTTAGAGAGAGAAAACGCAAACAGTGTGTGACGTCACGTTACGGAATGCTGCCGGGGGGCCGCGTCGACGGCGGCGCCGCACACGACGGGACGCGGCACGTTGCCGGCTAGTAGTGACGTCACAATCTTCCAGCGTCATCGTTTCATACGAAAAAGGGACAGAACATACCTCTTCATTAATTTTGTTTTTAAGCAGTTAACGCTTAACGCTGCTAACGAAAATTACATTTTTTTTAAATCAAAGGAAAAATTGAAAAATTTTAATGCTCCGCGCCAGATTCGAACCGGCGACCACAGGCATTCATGGCCCGTCGCTACTAACCAACTGAGCTATCGGAACAATCCGGTTCGGGCACGAAATCCTTCAATCAGTTCCTTCACACAACGCCTTAGGGAGCCATGAATGCCTGTGGTCGCCGGTTCGAATCCGGCTCGGAGCATTAAATTTTACAATTTTTCCTTTGATTTTAAAAAAAAGTAACATACCCCTTCTCAAAACTTTGGACACATAACTTCGTGAACCTTTTGCGTTGTTTTTTTCTCCATTTGACTACATTTTTTATCCTTTTTCGAGAAAATATGACATTATTGATTATTTTATTTAGTGTTGCACCCCTACTGCACATCTGGAATTTCTAAGAGTTGCAGCCGTACTCTGTCTCTCTCTCTCTCTCTCTCTCTCTTTCAGATGAGCAGCGATGACCAACTGTTATAAATCAGATGGCATGACTGTTCATTCTCGGTCCACTAACTGACACTCTTACACTCCTTGGATATATCGTTCAATCCACTCTTGGGTTCTACTTTAAGATTTATTCACCGTCGTGGTGGAACTTCATTCTAATCTCTTCTCTCTCCACAGCTCCGCAGCTCTCCGCTCTCGTTCCACGAAAAGAGACGCCCGTTCCTGGTGCTCTACACCAAGTACGCCGGGAAACGGCGACGAGGGCGCGCCCTCGAGTGTGGCTCGGGCACTAGCGAGTGCTGCAGAGAACCGCTATACGTCGACTTTAAGACGATAGGTACGTTTACAATGTATGACTATCACCTCTCCCTCCGACGCGATAAACTTAAGTGGCAGTGGCCGGGGTAAATAGCACGTAGAACCGATGGCGGTCGGGGGGGAAAGGTTCTCGAGTGGCGACCACATACCGGGCGCGGCGTGGGTAAGTAGGCCCTCACAAGGTGGACTGATGACCTGCTAAAGTTCGCTGGACACGCATTCTGGCATGTCTTTCGGCTGATATGATGATCACCTCTCCCTGACTGACCTCACACTTAGGGAGCTAGCCGATTGCAGGAGCTGTTCTTTATCGATTTCGAGACGGTTAAAGTAGAACGCATAGCATTTAATCGTTAGTAAACTTATTTATTTATTTATAACTGGCGCCCGAGGATTTGATTGCTTTAGACTTTTATATTCACAGAAAACTTTAATAGCAATTGTCAGATGTTTTTGGTAGTTCTGACACTAACATGACATAATTATCAAGGGAATCTGACAAAAATAGGCAGTTTACCTCATCGAGGGCATTGTCTAGGGTTGGTTTGGAGGTAGAACACTAGGGCTCGAGTATAGGTAGGTCACGGTGATTGTAGAGAGCCGTTACGGCCGAAATTCAGTTTTGTCGCTGACCAGCACCATTTTATTGCCTTCCAAATTTTTGGTGTCGAATGACGTAACAAAAAACGTAAATTTAGCACTATCAGATACTTACACCCTCAAATCTTTCCGCACTGACTCAAACGACTAAAACCAAAGGGTATTTAAAAACCTCACGCAACTACATCTTCATTGCATTATTTATAATTGGGCCATTTTGTTCCAGGTTGGGCCGACTGGATAATCAAACCAGCAGGCTACCACGCGTATTTCTGCAAGGGCAACTGCGCGCCCATCTCGGCCGTCACACAAACTGGCAGCTACCACAATAATATTATAAGGGTAAGTTTCATTATGCAGTAGGTACAATGAGGGGTATGTCGGATCCCTCACTATTCAGACAAGCAAGCGGTACGCGTGTTTACGAAAGTTACCTAGTACAGTCGACTACAAACACAAATACTACAGTATTTGTGATAGGTACCTAATAGGTACCTATCTATCCATTTCCACACCGTATTACAAGGAATATTAAGATGAAAACATATCTGAAGAATGGATCTCCGTTCATCACTTCATTTGGTCTCTCAGAGTTGTCAAATAAATGTTATGCATTACATTGACAAGACTTTAAATAATTTACTTTAAAAACAAAGTTTTAACCGACTTGAATTTAGTACTCCGCCAAGCCACGAGATCATTTCCAATTTTTTTTTACAATTTACCACATGAACTGATTTCCGATAGCTAATGCGTTGATTACTATAAAAAAAAACCGAATCGCTGTAAGTATGTGGGCCGATAATATTTGAGGACTTCCATCGATTCCCCAAGATCATCACCAATGGCACTTCATTAGTTCCTATTTCAACGGAATCTTATCAGAACCTGTGACGTATTTTTGCACTTTAAGTACATAATTGAGGAATTCGATAAGTCATCTGTGGTCTTCATCATCAATTCCTCGCCACCAAATTTATGATTCCGGATGTTAATACACGAGTTATAACAGAAAATACCAAAAACACTACACGCATGCCTAATAAAATTGAGGAGTCCCCTCAATTCCTCATGGATCCCATCATCTAACTGAATTTTGAAAAAAATGGGACCCACCTGGAAGTATATACATACGAACAAAAAAAATTTTTCGAATCGTCTCATCAATGACGGAGTTCTGAGGTAACAAACATCGAAAATAATAACAATAAAAAAAATACAGCCGAATTGAGAACCTCCTCCTTTTTTTTGAAGTCTGTTACAAATAGTTAGGTACGCTCTATTTATCAAGAGTTTTTTTTAAGTTAGCTAAAATTTAAACCAATAAAAACCAAGATGATTCGCTTTTTAGTCTTCCCATTTCGATACTAGGTGGCGCTAGTTTCGAAGTTTAAAAGGTTAAATTCACTAAACCATCACACTTACAACACCTTTCTTTCCAGAAATACTTCTATACGGTCGGTAACCCCGAGTTCAAGCCCTGCTGTGCACCGACCACCTTCAGCTCGCTCCAGCTCCTGTATATGGACTCTAACAATACTGTCACACAGAAAACACTGCCTAATATGGTGGTCGAGACTTGCGGATGTATGTAATGCTGGAGTTATGTAGAAAATATTGTATAATGCAGGTTTTACGATATTCTGTGTATATACGTAGGTTACTTGCCAAAAATTGTATCGTATGATTTGCTCGTTTATTTTTGTTTTGAATTGTTTACAAAAAGTTAAATATAACAATGTTGTTTAACTATTTAATAAACAATTCAGACCAAAAATAAATGAGCAAATCATAGGATACAAAGTTCCTTTAAATCCTTGGAAAGTTCCTAATTTTTTTTTAATATGACCTTAGATAATTGATTAAAAACGTTATTTGTATCGATCATTTTGTAGGTGTAGTGTAAGATAAAAACACAGTTTCAAAATTTCTCAAGGTTTCCTAAAAATCCGCGACAATATGTAATATTTTTTAATTCCTTTAAGTTAATGTATTTTGTTAATGTTACTTATGTAGGATATAACGTGAGGATGAAGTTGAATGCAAGATAGGACTGACGTATGCAATGATTACTAAAAATTATGTGATATGTAAAGTTGACTCCACATGTTATTTGACAGGTGAGTGGACGGCCTTTATGAATCGGACTAATTAATCTAGGTAGGCTAGCATTATGTGGCAGGTACACGACCGTAAAGACGGTACATCAATCATCATCTTTATGTTATACGAGTATTTAACACAAATGCAGTGTTCAAAATAGTGAAAACAGTGTGACATTATCACTAAGTATATATTTAATTTGACACTCTTTTTTTAGGTTTTTTACGGAGCCTCTGGTCTGTATGTTGCATGTTGTTAATATTCTAATTTTGAAGTTATTTGTTTGATGTAATAATTGTATCAATGCACAAAACCTTGCATTGTCTTACATTTTAATTTTGCAAACATTAAACCGTCGTAAAAAATCTCTCCAATACAAGCCCATACACAATATCTAACAATTGACTTTATTGAAAAATAACTCTGTATTGCTACAGATAATTTAATTTACTTAGGTAGGTATGTTGGTTTTGTGATTTAGTTAGTTTAAATTTATGTCCAGTGCATTTATATTTAATGTATGGTTATGTAAGTATGTTTTAATGGTTGCATGTTTGGATAATATTTTAATATGCTGCTTGGAAAATGTAGCAAATTTGTAAATTTAATGTTTTGTGTTTGCTGTACGTTCTTGTCAAGAATTATTTAATGTGCAAAGTTACTATGGTTTCTTTTTCATCTTAAGAGGTTATTGAAGGTAGCTGCATTTTCTAAAAGGCATTTTAAAATGTGTGTAAGTAAATATAAAAGTTATTTCATAACTGTTAGTATGATAAATTATCAAATACTGTTACTTAAGTGTTTAAATTTATTGTAAATATTACATATTATAGTGATAATATATTTTTGTCGGTGGTAGTAACCATACCGAGTAAACTAAGTATAATAATTTACTTTAAAAACAAAGTTTAAACCGACTTCAATTTAGTACTCCACCAAGCCACGAGAACTTCCTATTTTTTTACAATTTACCACATGAACTGATTTCCAATAGCAAATGCGTTTATTACTATAGAAAACTACCGAATCGCTGTATGTGGGCCGATAATATTTGAGGACTTCCATCGATTCTCCAAGATCATCACCAATGGCACTTCATTAGTTCCTATTTCAACGGAATCTTATCAGAACCTGTGACGTACTTTTGCACTTTTAAGTACATAATTGAGGAATTCGATAAGTCATCTGTGGTCTTCATCATCAATTCCTGGGCACCAAATTTATGAATACACGAGTTATAACAGAAAATACCAAACTCACACGCGTGCCTAATAAAATTGAGGAGTCCCCTCAATTCCTCATGGATCCCATCATATAACTGAATTTTGAAAAAAAATGGGACCCACCTGGAAGTATATACATATAAACAAAAAAAATATTTTTGAATCAGCTCATCAATGACGGAGTTCTGAGGTAACAAACATTGAAAAAAAAAAAAAAAAAAAATACAACCGAATTGAGAACCTCCTCCTTTTTTTTGAAGTCGGTTAAAAATACGATCGAACATTCTGACGTCTGTAGCAAAACATATTATTATTTGTTTGTAATCTGTATCTGTAAAAAAATATTGTCGTTTATTCAACGACAGCTAAAAAATACAGTACATTGTCAATATAAGATCATTATATCTGATCTTAAAATAAATATTTTCACAAATAGGTATAGACAAAATATCATTATTTAATTACTGGAAATGTTTGACACAATCATACATTATACACAGATGTACATACATGAATATTTATTTAGTATAAAGACACTGTTCTGATTAATTTCGCACTCAAAATGTACTTAAGTAGATCTGATTGTAATAGAATCATGTTTTTGAAACGGTGTCTAAGTATTATAGAAATAAGTCAAGTTCCATAGTTAAGAGTAAAGAAATAGAATATAAAAAAGTTGTTTTATTCAATAGAAACTTAAGAAAAATTATTAGTTCACTTTAAGCTGCCACCTAGACATTTACTCGTAACAATGACAATCCACCGTAGACTTTGAGTCCATGTAGAATCAGCAATATTTGACGAATTGTCATAGAACGAAATTATCCCAGTACTATCTATAACGTGGGCGTTTTCCAAAAACGGTGTCAGTAGGTACATAACTTTTGTTTTGCATTACCATTTTTTTAATTCTAGATTGATAAATCGTTAATACTGACGATCTTCATACAAGATAATCCTTATCGGGTCGAATCCGAGTAAGAAAAATCGAAAAAAAAACTAAAATGAAATTTTTTTTTGGGAAGCGTTCGCCTGGCACTTTGTTTTGAGTTTGGAAATTGTATATTAAAAAGAGTGACAACCAGGTGGATGAATAGTGCACTTTTGATTCTGGAAAGTTGTGGGTTTTAAAAATAAAACAGCAACAACGTCACGAAACATAGTCTTATTAAAAAGCAACAGATCACACTGATAAAAGAGCCCTTCGGGCAACATTATCCTACAACTTATATTAGCGTTGAGACCTAACAGTGGCGTTC
The DNA here is from genome assembly GCA_945867215.1 of Epinotia demarniana. Lineage (NCBI taxonomy): Eukaryota > Metazoa > Arthropoda > Insecta > Lepidoptera > Tortricidae > Epinotia > Epinotia demarniana. The sequence continues at coordinate 1,917,447 of OX244281.1, forward strand.
CACAAATGACGCGGGGCAAAGGGGGATATTTAATCTTTTTAACGCTTTGTCAAACGAAAAAGATTTCAAGACGCCATGACGTTTACTACGGAGCTAAACCTTATGTCAATGCACGAAGGTTGCTATCGCACTGTGCTCCTTGACGGACTAATCCGTCATTGGCGCTGAACCAGTGGCACGGATATATCCGTCTTTGGCGTTGAAAAAATTAACTAACGAAATGACATAACAGTCATTAGTTTAACCACGTCCATTTATGCATTTTAAATGTCCTCGCCTTGCCTCGCTGGTGAAAAAGCATCTTAAGACGCTTCCGATAATATATAAATAAGATACACCTACAGCTATCTGCAACAGTTTCATTTTCTTAATCTGATGTTTCGCTTTTACAACATTTTGTTACAGTATTATTGTTTGAATGTACAATAAGTCACTATTGCACAAAAATATGCTAACCACCGTAGTTTAAGTCGGAGTTCAAAGTGTGAAATCTTTTGAGCAATTCACAAGACATCAAATATTTGGGTCAATCAATAGTTGTTAATCTGTCCCGGTAAGCCGGGAGATAACAGTGAAAGTTTCCTACACTAAATTGTATAAATTGTATTCCTATCATGCTAGGGAGATGCCAAATACCAAGGTTTACCAGGGTTTACCAATATAAACAAAAGAGTGTTGGATTTCAGAATGTACTTTTGAACTACAGCTGCACTGAGTTTCTTAACAGCAGGCGTTTCTAGCCAAAAACAAGATTTAATAAGCAAATCTAGATACCATATTGATAAAGACATAGCTACGAGTGTTTAGGTATACAAAAATATTTAACAGAAAAATATTACAACTTACACGTTTCAATAATAACGTCCAAATTCATTGCTAAACGTACGACATTTTTAATGGACGGATAAAATACTTGGACTACCATTTTTGTGCAAAAATGCTTAACCTTTTAACCACAAGTAAATATTATAACCACAATTTCAAAAGACGGATAACACTAAAAAATCGGGGCTCTTTACCGATAAAAAAAAATATTTTTGTAAATGTTCTTTGTGAAACATAAAAATGTTTTTAAAAATGTTAAAAATAAAAGCAATCACCAGCGTTTATTTAAAAATTATATAAATAAGAATGGCACAATATATATACAACAATACAATTTTCCGTTCATATCACTCGTCCAGTTTGACTAAACCTACATTATATTTATATAATAAATGCTGCGATATCATTTTTGGAATGACTTTAAATCACAAACCTTATAGCTTGGCTGTATACAGGGTGTTTCAACTGTCAGATATATTAAAATACGGTATTTCAACGCGTGCCTAAAACCCGGTACGCGCATTTTCGAACTATACAGTTGCCTGGCATCGTTTTGACGCCCCGCCCCCCCCATAATGGCGATGGCACCCATTCTGTGGGGCCATTTTGCGCCGCTACTTAGACTTCTATGGTTTTTTCGTTCGCTGCGGTATTCCTAGTTAAACGAACTACAACGCAATTGAACCACCATGTACCCTAGCATATCAAAAAGTAAGGCACATTACAGGGAATAGCCATAGTTATTAATTTTCACATAAAATAAGACAATATAATAATTATTCACATCCAACTAAACTAGTGATTGGATACATAGTTATTTAATAAAATTTAACATCACTTTTATACGTATTATATAAATAAATACAGTCCCATATAAATAAGACTAAAAACTACATTTAAATTGTTGCTACAAACTCGTATACATAGTCCAAAGCACCATTCTAACGTCAAAAATATCTATAGTTATAATAAATATATTGGTCATAATCATAAACGAGTATAAAAAAACTTTGCTGGACGTTTATCTTTTGCAGTTTAAGCGGTTCATTTTTGCAATATTCATTCATTTTACAAACAGAATCGTACGAGAAAACTGGTCATGTACATTATTTTTTCGATAAAAAGAGTTTTTTTAAACCTTTTTTGCGTGTAAATTGACTAGATCACTTTTTAGCGCAGCTTGTACATCACAGTATTTTCTAACTGATAATTCTACAATAACAGATAAATGTCCATGCATGCATAAAGCGTTAGATTATGCCTAAATATTTTAATACTGAAGGTAGTCAGCATCAGCTTATTCCTTAACACCATACCGAGTTATCGCCCGCTACGCCGCCAGAATATGCCTCTTCCTGGTCAGCGGGAAAAGTAAAATTTTGCACTCACCCCGGGCAGTCATAAACATGTCGTGAACATACAAGTAAGTTATCCAAAACAAGACATACGAAAGATAATGTCTATCACTTAACATGTCGAGCAACACGAGCAAGTAATAATGTATTTTACGTCACACGTGGCCATAATGCGAGTTTTACTGCACGCTGCGCGTACGGGAAAACCCGCATTGTGGCCAGGTGAAGATGTAAAATTTTGTACGCAATACGGGCGGTAATTCGTAAAGCCCCAGAGCGCATATTTATGGCCCTTGCCTTCGGTTCGGGCCACAAACACCTGCGATCTGGGGCATTCATGAATTCACCGCCCTAGTTACGTAATGTACAATTACGTCACACCTGGCCATATTGCGAATTTTACTGCACGCTGCGCGTACGGGAAAACTTGCATTATGGCCAGGTGAAGACGTAAAATATTGTACTCAACACGGGCACGGGCACGGGGGTAGTTACGTAATGTACGATTGTATATTTCTATCGCGAAAAAGAAGCTACTTGAGGAGTTCACGAAACCGGAATAAACCACAGCATTCCTATGAATAGAAATAAATACTACCGGCTATTTACAACATACGTATACCTAATTAAGCTAAACATAGATTAACTCAGCTGCTAGACAATGAAAAATAAATGATTAAAACATTTTCTATGACATTTTAATCCTACGTATGACTAAACTAAATATTTGAACGATCACATATTTTTGCTAATTTTAATACATAAATAAAATGCCATCCAAGTTTGACTCATACATTGACACTGTTTGGGTAGGCTGGCGCGCGAGGCAAGTATTTGCAATACATAATTATGTCAATTAAAAGTTTATTTTTAATCAGCATTAATTACTAGTAATAATCACAAAATTTCAACTTGCATATAAATAAATCATTGTTCCATTTCTTTCCACTGATCAGTTTTTTATTAGGAATAGACACTTTTTAAACTCGTGTCACAGTCGCAGGAATCGCATTTTTAGCAGAGAAGTTGAAAGCATAGTCATCTCTTTTTGGAGTTAATAGTGCGCAAAAAAGGTCTTAGCTGGTACTTATTAGATCCAAGCGGGGCGGTTGCAAAACTGATGTTGTTCTTGTCGTAAAGAGCAATTATCTCGACACAACGATAACAAACGATATTTGTCGTATCTCAAAGTTGTTTTTTTTTCAAACATGCAATGAAATATTGTCGTTATGTTCTTTATAATAGGCTTCGAAGCATCACGTTTCGGGCGCGGCGAGACGGGAGATACGTAATGGAATCTCATACAAAATTGGAGGCCTGCAAACGGATTTTTTTTTATTTTAACCAAATAACACAAAATACATAACGAAGTTAAAAAAAAATTTTAATTTATATACTGGGGCCGAGTGCCACGACCACAAACACAATAGTTATATACGATACAAGTGCCGAAAATAGGAAATTCGCAACGAGTGGTGATAAATTAAAACACGACCGAATGGAGTGTTTTAAATCGACACGAGTTGCGAATTACCTATTCGCACGTGTATTGTACAGTGTTTTACTGTACATATGGCTCTTTAAAGTTTCGACATATGCACAGAAAGTGCTCTTTTCCGCACTAGTGTGGAAAAGTAGCACCATATGTACCTTAAATAATATACTTTAATCCTTCTTTCGATTCGTGACCCAACATCGTTGCGACAGCCATAAAAAAAACCTATACTTTTTTATTTATTTCATTGCATGTTTGAGAAAACACGTCGGTGTGAAAAGGTATCGCCAGCCACGTACACGCAGGGCTCGCTACGCTTATCCGTCCATACCTAAGTAGCCATCCGGCCGGCAATCCGTACATTCCCGGCCTGTGCAGTAATGGAGTATTATGTACGTAGTGAGGTCACTTGGCGGTGAGTTTGGCGGTCTCGCAGTCGCTGGGCGGCGCGGGCTCGGAGGCGAGGACGCGGATGAGCGCGGGGCGCGGGGAGGCGGGCGGCGAGGGGCGCGTCGCGACACTCAGCACCCCGGAGTTCACGTCCTCGATGGCTTTGCGGAGCTGGAACGAAGTGACGTTTTAACCTTTTGACCACTAGTGATGGTAGCTTGAATACAGTAAGGGGTGAATAAGACTTTGACGATTTTTTTAAATTATAAGCCATATCCATTTTCTACTAGCTTTTATTTGACTGACTGTGACGTCACGATCTCCGAGCGTCGTAGTAAATAGATTCATATGAGGGTGCGTGCGGAGAAGGGAAAGAATATGGGGTATATTCCCTCTCCTGCTCCTCTTAAAACTTTTAACACTTATGACTTATTTTACTTGTGACGATCTCTGTAGCCTAATTGGTAGTGTACGCCGGAGGTCCCGGGTTCGAATCCCGGTAAGGGCATTTATTTCTGTGATCAGCATGAACATTTGTTCCTGAGTCATGGATGTGTTCTATGTATTTAAGTATTTATTGAAACAATCAGTTGAGCCCATACTTTATATCCCAACCCATCCTATCCCGTTTATCCCATCTAATCAGCCGTAAGCGATTACATGGCATGTCGCAGCGGGCTTTCCATCCACAAAGAAGGATGGTCAGCGGTAAAATGCCATCCGCGTGTTTGTGCCGTGCGCGGGGACCCGTACGGGTGGAGAGGGAGGTCCTGGTGGCTGAGTCGACCAGTGGTCGGGATAGTACTGCTGAGAGACAACACTCTTCTTCGGCTCAGGATTCACCTCACACGGGCGGTCATGGTCTAGCCAGCCATGATCAATCGGCTGTCGTGTCCAGTCTGATGGCCACAGGCGAGTGTCCTGGGGTATGGGGCCTGTAGTCGGTGGAGCACGGGTTGTGAGTCGTCTGAGGAGATGACGAGCAACTCGGCACCGTGCGGACTCACAGACAACATACTTTTGGGGCGCTATATCGGATTGGTAGCCCTGATGCGTTAACGCATCCCCAGGGTGTGGGCTCCGTGGTGGGTGGGGAGCCAATCCGACGAAACAAACAGAAAAAGGTCACATGGATCAATTAAAACCAATGACGAAGGAAGGAGGGAAAGCCGGACCCGCAAGGGATGAGGCCAAGGCGCACAGCGCAAATGCTGCACCAGCGGTACGCACCTCTGTCTCAGACAGAGGAGCGAGAGCGGGTAGCAGCCGAGCAAGGGGGTCCGTATGGACGCAGAAGGCGCGCAGCGCATATACAGGCAGAGGCCATGGTGGAGCGGTCCAAACCGGAGGCACCGTCCGATCTTTTCCCCACGGGTCGAAAAGCGGACACGCCCAGCAGGTCCCCGTAAGGAGACCGGCTGGCGCAGGTGCCGGAGGGGAGGCCAGCGGAACTGTGGCCATATGCAACCGGCCGGCCGGTCCTCTTCTGAACCCTGCTGCTGACGAGCCGGGCGCCGTTGATAGCGTGTCCGTACCCCAGGGTGCGGATGCGTGGTCCGGTGGAGGACTCGCTGGTAGCAGAAGGCAGAAGAGGCGAGACAACGCCAAGGCGAGAGCTCAGACACTGAGCGAGGGCACCCCCCAGGATGCACCCACTTCGGGGTCAGGGGTGGTGCAAAAGAAGAGGCAACTGGGAGCCAGTGACTCTTCTCTGCTTGTCAGCGACTCCAAGCGAACGAAAGTCACAGCCTCGTTCGCTGAAGTGGCTGCAAGCGAGAGGATGGCCATCGTCCCGGAGGCCTTTCCGGCCGAGAAGATCGGGTTAGGGCATCTGGGCGCCATCCAGAGGCTCATTTTGGAGCTTCTGGTTGACGCTCCGGATCCCCTACCCCGAGTAACCCTCGGCAACGTAGTGGCGGGCGCTCTCCACGTCAATTGCCAAGGGAGGGAGTCCGTCACATGGCTCAAGGCAGCAATCGGAAGCGAGGAGATTGCTGGCTTGCGCCTGAAGGTCATGGACGCCAAGGATCTTCCGAAACCAGTCAAGATGGCATGGAAAACGAAGATAGTTGGCGGCCATGACGTGAAGTTGCTTCTCCGTGTGCTGCAGAGGTACAATCCTGCGTTACACACGGAGGAGTGGAAGGTGGTAGACACCTTGACGTCGGACGCGAACACCAGGCGCATCATACTGATGGACCGGGTGTCGGCCGACGTTATCAAGGCAGCGGGCTACCACCTACACACGGGTGTCGACCTGAGCTCCTTCAAGCTCCTTTAGGACGTGGAGGAGAGGGCGCTTGAGGGGGCTGAGGACGGCACTTGTGCGGGGAAGGGCGTGGGGGGTCAGACGCCGGGGGAGCGCGCGGGGGGGCCGCAGCCTGGGGAGGCCGAAGAGGGCACACCTCCAGAGGGAGAGGTGCCAACTGCCATTGGCAAGGAGGCTGAGGCAGCCAAGGAGGAGGGGCAGTCGGAAGCGGAGGCCGGGGGCATGGCGGGCTCCAGTGACAGACGTGCTGAATCCCGCAGGGCCCGAGAGTCATCACCGTTATCGGGGATTGGCTCAGAGGACCTGCAGGGAATGGCAGAGCTGTACCTGGAGGCCTCCATGTCTCCCATGTCCTGCGACGAGACGCTCCAGGAGGTGGCTGCTGACCTCAGCAAGCCAAAGAATTAACAGCGCCAATGGCGGGTTTAAGGTGTGTACAAATTAATTTACAACACAACAAGGCGGCCACTGCCCTCCTGGCAAGGCAGCTAAAATGCGACAAGTTCGATATTGCTCTTATTCAAGAACCATATATATATATATAAAGGTGAAATAAGAGGTTTAGGTGGAACGGGGGGAACAATCGTTCACCTGTGTCCAGATAACAACAATGATATGAGGACATGTATATATGTCAAAAATGGCATCAATGCTATGCCTTTACATGCTTTCTGTTGCAGGGATCTCACCACGGTGATGATCCAAAAAAAGGGGGAGGGTAAGGAGCTCATTCTATCATCAGCCTACCTCCCCTACGAGGCGACGGATCCCATCACACAACAGCTGCGGGATCTTGTTGCATACGGCAGCCGGGCGAACACCAACCTGATAATCGGCTGCGACGCGAACGCTCACCATGTCATCTGGGGCAGCTCGGATGTCAATAGGAGAGGAGAGAAGGTACTGGATTTCCTGGTAAGCTCCTCTTTACAAGTACTGAATAAAGGCAATGAACCTACCTTCGTCAATTCTAGGCGGGGGGAGGTGATTGATATAACGTTGGCTACTAATAACACTAGTAACAAAATCAACTCATGGCACGTATCTGATGACATATCCCTTTCGGACCACAGATACATCTGCTTCAGGTACCAAACTAATATAAAAATTAATACGGTACGTAAACGGAATCTTAGGTACACGGACTGGTCGGGCTTTAGAAGGGATCTAAAAGTAGACCTAGGAGACCCAAAAGGCAAGCTAAACTCTATTATAGACATAGAATTCGAAGCGGACAAAATAGTACAAGCTGTATACAAGGCCTTCACTAATAACTGCCCGGAGAAGAAAACCCTGGCTAAAAAGTTACCATGGTGGACCCCAGAGACAGTAAAGCTCAGGAGGGAAACTAGGGCAATATTCAATGACGCAAAGGCATCTAATGACTTTGGGTACTATGCACAAAATTTCACAGAACTCAGCAAGGCTGTGAGGAAAGCCAAGAGGAGAGCGTGGAGGAACCACTGCGATCAGATTGAGTCAATACCAGAAGGTATGAGACTAACAAAGGCACTAGCAACCACAAAGTCGGCCCCGCTCACATCCATCAGGGACAATGACGGTAGAATGACGAAAACGGGGCTGGAGACCCTTAAGGTAATGTGTAAAATGCACTTCCCAGGCTCAGTAATACACGACAGCGTAACAGACGATGGAGCAATTAGTGCGTTGGAACAGACCACAAGTACAACGAGACACAATTGGGACACGTCCAAAAAGGTAGTAGATCATAAAAAGATAAAGTGGGCACTTTCAACATTCCAACCATACAAAGCCCCGGGGCCAGACGGCATCTACCCCATTCTACTACAAGAAGGCGCTAATGTACTAATCCCACATCTTAGCAGATTGTACAGGGCGTGCCTGGCCTTCGCACACGTAGTACGTGTGTGGAGGATGGTAAAAGTAACCTATCTACCCAAACCGGGTAAGGCGGATTACAGTGAAGCCAAATCGTATAGGCCGATAAGTTTATCGTCGTTTTTCCTCAAAACACTGGAGAAACTGGTAGATAGACACATAAGGGATGGCCCATTAAGAAGGCATCCGCTGCACGAACTACAATGTGCATACCAGCCAGGGAAATCAACGGAAACCGCACTTCACCTGGTGACAACCAGGGCTGAACAGGCTATAGAGAATAAAGAACTATGTCTTGCAGCTTTCTTAGACGTGGAAGGAGCGTTCGATCGTACCACGTATAAAGCTATCAGCGAAGCAGCTGTTAATCATGGTGTAGAGCCCACCATATGTAAATGGATAGGCAATATGCTAAATGGCAGACTAATAAAGTCATCACTCTTGGGGGATGAGATAATGGCCACGGCCACAAAGGGATGTCCACAGGGTGGGGTACTCTCACCAACTCTTTGGAGTCTGGTGGTGAACTCACTCCTGGTAGAACTCAATAAAGGTCCCATCCACACGGTAGGATATGCTGATGATTTAGTGATACTGGTTAATGGGAAGTTTCCAGGTACGGTATCGGAAATCATGAACAAGGCACTGCAGACAGTGGAGAGATGGTGCGACCGACACCAATTATCCATTAATCCAGGCAAAACTGTAGTAATACCCTTTACTAGGAAAAGGACCCTTCGAGGCGTACAGCAGCTAAAACTGTACGGGAGGGTACTAGAACTGTCTAATGATGTGAAATATCTAGGTGTCACACTAGATAAAGAACTGAATTGGAGGAAGCATACAGATCTTACCATTACAAAGGCACTGAAGGTATTTGGAATGTGTAGATCAGCGTATGGAAAAACATGGGGTTTGAACCCAAAGGTACTTAGATGGATCTACACTATGATGGTGAGGCCCATATTATTGTACGGTAGCCTGGTATGGTGGCCAAGGACTTTAAAGAGCACATGCAGAGATGCTCTGATGAAGGTACAGAGATCGGCATGCATGGCTATAACAGGGGCGTTTCGCACCACGCCCACAGAGGCGCTAGAAGTCCTACTGGACCTACCGCCAATTCACTTGGTGATTAAGTCAGAGGCACACAAATCGCTCTACAGATTAAGAACCCTTGAACTGTGGAGCGACAGTAAGCCAAAGACTAAGCACACAAACATGGAGACTGATGGTTTCTTAGACAGAATAACAAGCATGGGAAGCGACAAAATGCTACCCAAGTTTGTATTCCATAGGAACTACACAACAAAAGTTCCATCCAGGGCTGAATGGGCCGAAGGTCTAGAACCACCGAGGTCTGGTATCGAAGACAGTATATGGTACACGGACGGATCAAAAATGGGATCTGGTACGGGAGCAGGCATTTATGCGAATGACTACAGTAGTAGTGTAAGCATGGGTAACTTGGCAACCGTCTTCCAGGCGGAGACATACGCCATAATTGCCTGTGCACAGGAGAATATAGACAGACAAACCAGAGGGCAGACCATCTATATACTCAGTGACAGTCAAGCGGCGCTTAAGGCACTTACGGCGCCGAAAGTGGAATCTAGACTAGTCTATAATGGCGTCCAGGCACTGAACAAACTTGGAAAGCACAATAAGGTGCCACTGGTTTGGATTCCAGGGCACGAGGGCTTCATTGGCAACGAAAGAGCGGATGAGCTTGCTAGAGGGGGGTCTACAAACCACTTTGTAGGTCCAGAACCATTTGTGGGACTCTCGCAGGGAACCATAATTTCGGCCTTTAAAGCCTACGCCAAAACCAAACACCAATACGAGTGGAGGAATGAGGCGGGCTTAAGGCACTCAAAGCTCTTCATAGAAGGAGTGGACTCGGGCTGGACTAACAAACTCTGGAAATCCAGTAGGAAGCAGCTCAGAATCATATCTGGGGTGTTCACAGGTCACTTCGGGGTCAAGGATCTCTTGGCCAAGATGGGACTATCAGACAGCTGAGACTGTAGAATGTGTGGCGAGGAGGATGAGACTATGGAACACTTATTGTGTGAATGTCATGCCCTTGCCAGACAAAGAATGAATTACTTTGGTAACGGCTATCCGCAACCAAAGGAATTCAAGGCACTTCCGCTGAGCTGCATCATCCGCTATGTGGAAATGATGGAGCGAAGTTGGGAGTAGACGTAAGGAGAGGGCAAATGCACAAAAGATCCCACTGGGTCGAAGTGCATCCGAAAGGGCCCTCATCTAGATAAGATAAGATAAGATAAGGCTTAACAGCCCAACCCATTAGATTTTTGTAATAGAATTTGAACTCTATTAAGGGGCGATACATTTCAAAATAGTTATTTTTGACCTAATTTTAGGGCACTTGGTCGTTATTACATAAGTCCTAAAATAAGCTTGGGCCTTACGAGGTTAATGATTCTTTCACAATATTTTTAATCCTTCGCCAAAATTCTACATTATATAATTTGGTGTCAACACCCCCAATAGTGGTGAAAAGGTTAAAGGTTAAAACTAACCTCTTTCAATGACACGACGCCTATAAGCCGACCGATGGCCGTGACGTACGCTCTGCTGACTCCCAGTGTCGAGAACAGCGAATGAACCTGCGAATAGAGACAATATTTACATTTTAATTGACAACATTTCATTTTTATAAGTGGCCATTTTATGATTTAGTTCGATAGAAAATGAAATTTTAAGGTATACGTGTTTTTTTATTTCTCCCTAAATGTTTATTTTAGTTCAAAAAAACCAAAATTAAAAGTAGTGAAATCCAATAGGTCGTAAGTAAAATATGACGTCATTATTATGTCTCTCTATGGCACCTGTCCACATCTTTCACTAACAGATGGTAGGAATGACGTCACGCACGGGGTATACCGCGTTTTACAGATTTTAGTGATTTTTTCGGAAACGAATACCTAAGAATAAAAATAGTCACATCACTTGTCACTGTGAGTGGCAGTGTGAGTGCCGTGCTTATACAGGGGGCTCCTAATAATTTATAAACATGTATCTAATACGTTTTCGTAATTCAAGAAAAAAAAAAAAAATCTGCACCAAGTATCATGTTAATACTTTTAGTAATTATTATTAAAGTCCTTTGTAAATAAAACGTATATTTATTTTTCCGATTTATTTTTAATGTCCAGAAACGAAAGGTGATGGCTTGTTCGAATCATAATCACATTTTGCATCAACCTGTATTTAATAATTATGTGATGCACACATGGACATTATCATTCACTCGTTCAATTCATTCGTGCCAGCTCTCGTGAATCGACCTGTAAGTCCTCTAGGCTTTTTTAGTTACACACTGTATAAGATAGTATCGGTCACCTTGAGTAGCGAGGTCCTCTCGACCAGCTGGAAGGGCGCGGGGTCGATGTGGCAGGTGTACTGGCTCTCGTCCTCATAATCAGTCTCATCCAACTGCTGGCAAAATCAGAATACAGGTGTACAGTACTCAACATTTATACACCTGTTGATAGTAAGCTAGTAATAAGGAACAAGAGTGCACACAACATGTGTATTAAAGTATACACGATGATTCTTAATCCGTTATCAGGAGTCGAAAAATATTGATAAACAGCCAAAACGGATTTCAATGGATGTGGTCTCATGCAATTAAATCCCTCATCATCATCCTCCTAGCGTTATTCCCGGTTGTGCCCCTAAAGGAGCCCAGGGTCCGCTTTGACACCTAATCGCAAGATTTGGCATAGGCACTAGTTTTACGAAAGCGACTGCCATCTGACCTTACAACCCAGAGGGAAAACTAGACCTTATTGGGATTATACCGGTTTCCTCACGATGTTTTCCTTCACCGAAAAGCTAACAGTAAATATTCCGTACATAAGTTCCGAAAAACTCATTGGTACGAGCCGAGATTCGAACCCACGACCGCCGCTTGACAGCCGCATGCTTAAACCACTAGGCTACCGTAGCTCCCCACTAGCTCCCAAATGCAATTAAAGTTAATGATAATGTTAACACTAATATCCACTGAATGTTTGGTCACCCTACATTTCTTGAAGTTAAGTATAGGTCGACACACGTAAAAAGAGCTCCGAGCGGCTAGTGGAGGGGATGAGTTTGCGCATGTGGTATAATTGCGCGCAAAAGTATTTGAGTTGCGGCCACCTGAGTATTACGCTTTAAAAAAAATATATTTGGTTTCCATTATTATTACATATTAAATAAGATTAACTATATACGTAGATTGCCTAGATGTACTAAACGTTCATAAGTGCAAATAAATAACGTTTGTGCTACTATCGCGTATATTATTTAAATCTACATTCCTGACGTTTCGAGTACTTTTCATTGCTCGTGGTTACCAGGTAGACCACCTGGACAAAATGGTGACCATGAACACTGAAAAGTTCGATTCGTCTTATTTAATAATTATTATTGTAGAATGCGTCACCTTAATAGGGGTGTAGACTCGAAAATTATTATTACTCCTAAAGAAAGAAGGCAAAAAAGGCCGAACACGATGGGCGGTTCGTTTTATAATATTAGCTACTCTAGAACCAGCATCTTTCCTCATAAAACAATAAACATCATCAACCATTTTTCTTTCCTTTCTATGAAGAAACATGGTAAACAATTTGTGTGCGCGACTGTATTTTAAGAGCGAAAGAAACGTGAACATTGAGTGGGCGCCAAACGTCTACTGACAAGCCAATAGCGTGGCAGAAAAGCGGAGCGTTTACCCCCTCCCCCGTCGCGCCTTCCCTCATACCGCCAATTTACGTGTGTCGACTTATACATACGTCAAACACACACACGTGAAATTTTTGCAAACTACCGTTAGGGTTACAATGATTTTGAATTATAAAGTGATTCCTTATTCAGTTTTATTCAGAAAAAAAAGTCTGTTTTATGTAACTTCGAGTTAATCGTGTTTGGTATCAATTAGATAATTAGAAAAATTTACTCCTGATCACGAATTAAGAATCATCGTGTATAATAATAATAAATTACCACCAACTCTAAAAACATTATCGGACATAGAATTTAAGAATAAATTGCATAAAATGCTTTGCGATTGCTGTTTCTATAGTGTTAACGACTTTTTTGGACATAAATTTTAATTTTTCTATAATATAATAAATGTACTTATCTAATAATCTGAATATCAATTATCAAATGTTATAATCAATTTTATTATCAATTGTTTCATTGAACTTTGCTATTATTTATGACGTAGTATGTAAGACTATATTTTCACATGCCTGTATTGGTACAACATATCGAGGGAAGCAAACTGTGCCTTAATCCACCTTTAACTTTACCATGTGTTCTTGTGAATAAAATTTCATTTCATTTCATTTATTATTACTCCCAGAGGCGTCTTTACGTATGGTCCAGGGTGTGCGTTGCTCACGGGCGCAGCGGTCCTAGGGGGCGCCGAGCGTCGCCCGCTACCATTCCATATTGACCGCGCGCTTACTAGGGGGCGCTAGAGTAATGTTTGCACACGGGCGCTAGAGACGCCTCTGATTACTTCAAAAGAAAGAATTCAAAGAAATATGACTAGTGACGAAAATCGCATTCGGATATCTCAAAGAATTACGGAGCTATAACAGCTTAAGAGTCCGCAGTAAGCTCGATTCTCCATACAAACGTAGTTACGCTCTCATTTTAAAACTACGTGTTGGATTGTAACGAAACTTTGCATGTTCAATGAAATAAGGTATATCTATGTCTGAAATTAGTTTATGTAGCTTCAGATACCATAATTAAAAAAATACAGCGAATTTAAATTGTTCATACAAAACTAGTTTTTGCTGTATTTAGTTTGTTTTATAAATTGGAACCATATAAACTAATTACAGACATAGATATACCTCATGTCATTGTATATGCAAAGTTTCGTCACAATCCAACACGTAGTTTTAAAATGAGAGCGTAACTACGTTTGTATGGGAAGGTGGAATTCGGCCGAGCTTGCTGCGGACTCTTAATATTGCTTGTTAGAGAAAACGAAAACCGTGACGTCACGATCTGCGAGCGTCATAGTAAATGACAATCGTTTCATATACAGTGGCGTTTTGCGGAAAAGGGACAGAATATACAATATTTGACGACCGCTTTAGCCTAGTTGGTAGTGACCCTGCCTACGAAGCAAGAGGTCCTGGGTTCGAATTCCGGTAAGGGCATTTATTTGTGTGATGAGCATGAATATTTGTTCCTGAGTCATGAATGTTTTCTATGTATTTAAGTATTTATTTATCTATATAAGTATGTTTATCGTCGTCTAGTACCCATAGTACAAGCTTTGCTTAGTTTATTTATTTATTTATTATTTATTTATTATACCCCATCTTAAAACTTTGGGCACTTATAACTTTGCAATTATTTTATCGCCTGCTTTACTTTTTTCTGCATTTGACTATATGTTTAATACTTTTTTGGGGTTTTTTTTTACAAACATTATTGGTTATTTTATTTGGTGTCTGCTTCTACCTCCACCCCTATTATTATAAAGTAGTTCAGGATTACGGCCCTATCACAAGTTAAACTATACATACTAAAATTATAAATATGCGAATAAAACCTTGTCTGTTCCTTTTTCACGCTTAGAGATAGAGAGAGATAGGGATAGTTTGATACCCTGGGAAGCACATTGGAATTTTCTATAGGTAACTAATACAAATGGAGTTAAAAATGACTACAGGCTGCAGTGACCGCTTACCATCAGGCGGGCAGTACGCCTGTTTGCGACCGACAAGAAAACACTAAAAGGGGAAGGGACGTGACACTCACCATGTCCCGTTTCCGAGCTATATGCAGCAACCGGTCGAAGTCTAAGCGTCCATACGCTGCGATAACCGCTTACCATCAGGCGGGCAGTATAGTTAAACTTATTCGAACTGAGCTCATGAATGGCCATTGTACTGAACTCATGAATAGCCTTTGTTTGCGTTCAGCACGTGCCAATTTTACAAAAACATGTTACCGCCACGTAAAATGTTCATAGAATAATGAAATTTATTTTCTTTTACTATGTGCCCGACCAGAAAACACTGAAAGGGTAAAGGACGTGACACTCACCATGTCCCTTTTCCGAGCTATGTGCAGCATCCGGTCAAAGTCTATCTCCTTGCCCATCTCCAGTGTCTCCCACGCCTTCTGGTCCTCGGGGGACATGTCACAGACGCGCTCACGGGGCTGAAAGAGGGACACCATTAGCATGAATTTTATGTCCCATGTCATTGCTAGGAACAACCCAAGGTAACCGATATAGCCCTCCGAATCGCTAAACTTAAGCGGCATTGGGCGGGGCACATAGCACGTAGCACCGATGGCCGTTGGGGCGGAAAGGTTCTCGTGTGGCGACCACGTACCGGAAGGCGCGGCGTGGGTAGGCCAAGGACTGATGACCTGGTAAAGGTTGCGGGAGTCCGCTGGATGCGGGTGGCGCAGGACCGGTCACTGTGGCACTCTTTGGGGGAGGCCTATGGTCAGCAGTGAACGTCATTCGGCTGATATGACGATGATGATGATGATGACTAGGAACAAAGCAGATGGTGAGACGCAACTGACGCAACCGGTTTGAAACGCAATAAACCGGTTTCAAAATGGTTGCGTCATTTCTCTCTTAGGATCTGTAGTAGTGTTGTGTTCCTGGAGGTGAGCAAGGTAGCCAGAGCCCCCGAGGATGCGTTGTGTTGAGAGCGAGGGAACTTGTTCCTTCAGCTGCCAACACTGCGAATCCTCAAACACATCAAGGGTCGGCAACGCCCATGTTACTCCTTTGGAGTTGCATGCATCTTTCAGCTGCGGTGTCTGCTTACCTTCAGGCGGGCCGTGCGCTTGATTGCCACCGTCGTTGCATATTAAAAAAATAGAACCATACCAGTTGCACTTTCTTGTTGATGCTCGGGCTCCTGGCGAGCCCCGGGGACAGCTGGCTGCCCTCCATGCCTCCCTCCACGTCTTGCAGGAGCGTGGACCTCTTGAATATTGCCTCGAATGCGGCGCGGATCCTGTGGAACATTCAATACGTGAGTTAGCAAAGGTTTAAAGCCGACACTCCTTTTTACTGTTAGCAACTCGTCAAGTAGGGGTGTTGACTCGTAAATTATTATTACTCTAAAAGAAAGGAGGCAAAAAAATATGCCTGGTGACGAAAATCTCATTCAGACATCTCAAAGAATTACGAAGCTACAACCGTTTTAATATTGCTTGTTAGAGAGAGAAAACACAAACAATGTGTGACGTCTATTAGTGACGTCACAATCCACAAGCGTCATCGTGTCATATGAAGGTCCGTTTTGCGAATATTAAGTGACAGAAAATAAATAATAATAATAATAAAAGCTTTATTTAATTCCACACACAACAATATACAGTAATCAAAAGAGAAGAACAAAATATACATGCAAAATAAGGGAAAATAGCAATTAAAAGTTTAAGTTAATAGATGTGTGGACCCCTTCTGGGTAAAAGCCTCCCCCAAAGTGTTCCATGTGTCTCTGTCTATGGCTGTATCGAGTCACCTTTGACCTGCTGTCGCTGCTATCTCGTCCACAGTACAGAACATACCCCTTCTTAAAACTTTGGACACTTATACCATCGTGATTATTATTTAACCTCTTGCCATGATTTTTTCTCTATTTGACTACATTTTTAATCCTTAAACGAGAAAATATGACATCTAAACCACCCCTAATTGATGGGGTTGCCGCAGTAACAGTGAGCTATCAGTTTTAGATGGAATGACTGGCATAAAGCTGTTTTATACAGCCCTGGTTTTGACGCCAATCTTTAGATGCTAGGACAAAAAAGACATCTGGTTTCGGTGTCAGCGACAGTGCTGTAGACAGAGGGTCCTCGGGTCAAAGTGAAGATAGTCTTCTTCAGGATTTCGGGGCATTTGACCCGCCCTGGTGCAGCCCTAGTTTTGGCACCAATAAATAGTCAAAGTTGAACAACTGGACATCAGTAGACATATGTCTACGAACTGTTAACAGTTGTTGGTAACAGGTGACAGTGGGCAGAGGTGGGAGGTGGCCGAGGGTGTTGGCGTGAGCAGCGGCAGTGAACCAAGAATTAACGTGTTTCTGTATTCAGGATTGATTGTTGCATGCCGACTTGGTTTCGGCACCAATCTAGGCCTCGAGAACAGCTGTTAAGACATTAGTAGCCATACCTGGTCTCAGCACCAGTGACGGTGGTGTACACAGAGGGTGTTGGCGTGAGCGGCTGCATTGAACCTTGGTTAACTTGGAATTCTTGAATGAACGTGTTTCTGTCTTCAGGATTGATTTCACGTCATTTGACCCGATAATGTTGTATGCACACCTGGTCTCGACACCAACCTAAGCCTCGAGAACAGCTGTTAAGACATTAGTAGCCATACCTGGTCTCAGCACCAGTGACGGTGGTGTACACCGAGGGTGCTGGCGTGAGCGGCTGCGGGGAGCCAAGTCCTCGGGTCAGGGTGAAGGAGTTCGTCTTCTTCAGGATTGATTTTGGACGGAAGAGCTGACCAGGCGCTGTTAAAAAAAAGGAATTAAAAATCGTCATCATTCAATGACAAGGGGAAAATCATACTTTAAGGGGTCCTTATGCGTTATAGTCCATAAGCCCTCATGACAACATGATAAAATGAATGGCAGCAGGTCAAGAAAGTTGGGCTGAGCAAAAGAATATAAAATTATAAAAAATTGGCAGAAAAGTTTGATAATCTTTCAGTTCCGGACAAAAACTTTTTTTCTCTATTTTCACCCGAGCAGAGCTCGTTCGCCTGGGACTAACTAACTATTTGAGTATTGTATACAACGGTTATGCAACACGTCATGCCATGCACAACTTAACGCTATCCTACTCATATTATAAATGCAAAAGTTTGGATGTTAGGATGTTTTGATGTTTGTTACTCAATCACGCATAAACGTCTCAACGGATTAGGATGAAATTTTGCACGAAAATAGTTTATAGCCTGGATTAAAATACAGGATACTTTTTATCCCGGGTCCACACAGACGAAGTCGCGCGCGGAAACTAGTGATGAACTAAATATAATAATTCTACTTTTAATAGCTTACTGCTACATTTCTAAGGTTTCAACACTTACCTGGTATAAGACCTTCCTGATCCTTGGTGGTGAGCGAGGTGCCTCGCGTCATGCCTGGGGGGCGGAGCCCTAGCATGTCAGGCGCGGGCGTCACCTGGCGAACAACGATCATACTGAGACATAATCAATACAATAACATTTATTCATGACAACAACACATACATGCACAAAAATCAACATACAAAAAAGAAAACAACATTGCCACGAAACGGTTCAATCTCAGCGTTGCGCTGGCCTGGTGGCCAGTGCTGGTCTTCCGATGGAACCATCCGGTGATTCCACGCGTAACACACGTTCTAATCACATATCCTTTCTCATTTACCCAAAATATAAATTAATTAAAAAATACTACTTGTGTAACCCTAGGAGAGTAAAAAATACAAACTTACTTTCAAGAAAAATAAAACTTTTTTTTTTAATTTTAACCCAGGAATGATTCACAAGCTCAATAATGTACCGTTTATTTTTTTGCATAAAATGAATGGATTGGTTACCTCGAACCTCGAGGGGCGGCGCGCGCGCCGCTCCGTCTCCCGCCTCCTCAGCTCCGCCTCGCGGTGCCATAGAGCCGCCACCTGAATATATATATATACATATTAAAATAACTACAACTTAGAAAAGTTGAAAAAACCCGTACATTTCATTTCAAACATGGCTAAGAACACTCGATATAAAATTATCTATAACACAAAAAAACCGCATTCAAATCGGTCCATCCGTTTGGGAGCTACGATACCACAGACAGACACGTTAAACTTATAACACCCCTCTCTTTGCGTCGGGGGTGAAAAAGTAAACAAACACTACAATATGGTATAGTTGAGATTTTCTGAACTGGACTGATCTTCTTATCTTCAGAACAATAGCATTCAAGTCTAACAATCCGACTGTGTGGTCGGACGCGTGCCATTTTTTGCAAGAAAAAAGGTTAGCGCCATGTTAGCGCCACATAAAATGTTCATTGTATAATAAACTCTATTGAATAGATTCAGAATGGACTAAAAGATAAAAAAAAAACCTGCTTACAGCGAGCCAGGTACAAGGCGCTGTGTGTGGTATTTTATCTCGTAGCAAATTTGAAATCTGTTGTAAAAGAAGATAGAGTTCATTATTCAATAGTGCGTTGTGCATTATGATTTTTTTTTCTTTGTATTCATCTTCTGTTTGACTTATTTGAACTAAGTTAAGAAC
Organism: Epinotia demarniana; assembly: GCA_945867215.1. Classification (NCBI taxonomy): domain Eukaryota; kingdom Metazoa; phylum Arthropoda; class Insecta; order Lepidoptera; family Tortricidae; genus Epinotia; species Epinotia demarniana. Next base: position 1,936,955 of record OX244281.1, read on the forward strand.
TATCATTTTAATAAGCGTTTTGGCAAAAAATGACTGACTATAGAGTTTGTTCCGGCGTTTCTTCTTAACAGTGGTGTTCTTTTTCAGAGAGGCTGTAGCATTTGACTTGTAAAAGTGCCATTACGGCCTACTTCATTAATAATAACATTCATTTATTTAATTAATTTTTTATTTCAAAGTTTGGATGTTTAGGAGTTTGGATGTTTAGATGTTTGGATGTCTAGATGTTTGGATGTTTACATGTTTTGATGTTTAGATGTTTGTATGTTTGGATGTTTACATGTTTAGATGTTTGCATGTTTAGATGTTTAGATGTTTGTATGTTTAGATGTTTGTATGTTTAGATGTTTGGATGTTTAGGTGTTTGGATGTTTAGATGTTTGGATGTTTACATGTTTAGATGTTTACATGTTTAGATGTTTGTATGTTTAGATGTTTGTATGTTTAGATGTTAAGATGTTTGTATGTTTAGATGTTTGAATGTTTAGATTTTTGGATGTTTACATGTTTTGATGTTTAGATGTTTGTATATTTAGATGTTTGGATGTTTAGGTGTTTGGATGTTTAGATTTTTGGATGTTTACATGTTTTGATGTGTAGATAATAATAATAATAATAATAATATTTTGGGGACAATCTTACACCAATCGACCTAGTCCCAAACTAAGCAAAGCTTGTACTATGGGAACTAGACGACGATAAACATACTTATATAGATAAATATATACTTAAATACATAGGAAACATCCATGACTCAGGAACAAATATTCGCGCTCATCACACAAATAAATGCCCTTACCGGGATTCGAACCCGGGACCTCCAGCTTCGTAGGCAGGGTCACTACCAACTAGGCTACAGATGTTTGTATGTTTAGGAGTTTGAATGTTTGGATGTTTACGTGTTTGGATGTTTAGATATTTGCTACTCACGCTAAAACGGCTCAACCGATATGGATGAAAAAAAATGCATTTATTTCGGACAACTGTGATCCATAGATTGTTTCTCCTGGGTCCACCTAGAACACGTAAAACATAAGTATACCTGTAATCGCCTCTCCCTGCCGACCTGCTGCTCGATGACCTTGACCAGCTCCCACCGGTGTATGGAGCCGAGCAGCACCATCGACGCTGGGCTGTCCACCAGTGGGAAGCTCTTTATCGCCTGTTAGGACCAAGTTTAACCTGATGAGACCACCTTTAAAATCCAATTTATTCTACACGTCTAATGGGACGACATACACTCGATTTTTCTCGCACTATACCTCTTGTTCTAAGTGTTCTAATAAGAAAGAGACGGATAATAAATAAATAAAATAAATAAACATTTGCGGACAATCTTACGCAAATCGAATAATGTAAGAAAAAAAGAAAGAGCTCGCGCGCCGTTGCTTGATAGCCGTGCAGAACCAAGCGGTTTGGAAAAGAGCAATAATGAATAACATGAGGGTAGTTGACAAAAAAAAAGTAAGTATCTAATTTATTTAACAGCTTCAGTCCGGGATTTGGATAAGCAACCCATGTGCGAATTATCACTAACGAGAACTATTGGTCATTATCAACAGATGAGGGTTTCATTTTCATTAACGGATCTTTTATAGGTAGATAAACATTTTAGAAGAGTTCAACGCGGGCGGAGTTGCGGGCAGAATCTAGTGTTTTACAATACATACAATCCGAATGTGCAAAGGGAATACAGGTTTTGAAACTTTTAATAACTGTCTCTTCATCAATTTCAAGAAAAAAAAAACAGACATAATAAAAAGTTTCAAGAAAATAGCAACAGCCGAATACAAACAGGCCAACCTCTTTATTTTTTCCCCTTTTTGCCAAATGTCATTTAATATCGCCATCATTTTAATATCTTCGTAATTGACTGTATCTCTGTTAAAAAAACTCTATAACTACCTTATTTTCTTTCAATAAATCTTTTAGCTGTTGGAATGTCATCCTATTCCATATGTACTTGACGTCTCGCACCATGAAGTCTTCCACGCAAATGTCATACATTCCTGTCAAGTAAAAAAAGGGAACTTAAAACAAACAAAAACATAAATAAATTAAAAAAATAACTCAAAAATAAACATTGATTTAATTTTGATTATTTTAATATTTAAGTTTAGATTATTAGAAAAAAACTTTTTCTTTCTTTTATTAAGTTCTTATTGTAAAACATTCTATAGCTAGTGCAATAAAGTATATCTAAATTAAAATTAAAGTAATATAAAAAAAAACAATAAAAGAAGTGAAAATAAAGTTATATAACAAAAATTAAAAAGTTTAAACATCCCGACGAGGATGGGATTCGAACCCACGCGTGCAGAGCACATTGGATTAGCAGTCCAACGCCTTAACCTCTCGGCCACCTCGTCACGACGGGAGCGCGCGAAATAACGCCACACTATCTAAACAGGTTTTTTTATAAACAAACGAAGTGTTAACACGTGTTAAGTGTGTGTAGCGTTATTGTTAATATGTGTTCATTTGTTTCGTGATAACGGATTTTATTACGATGATATAGTCAGTCTTGACCATTTTGATGACTTGAGGAATGTTGATTAGAATGTTTTAATATTATTACCTACTTCGGTTATAATATGATAGTCTAGATACCTACAAATACTCGCATTAAATTAGGTTAGTTAGTAATAATTTATCGTTAAATAAATATCGCGATCGCTAGAAGTCAATCAGTAAAAAAATGGGTTTTGACCTCGTAAGTTTGTGTATTCAACATAATTTATGTGAACTTCATGATGAGTACTTATAGTTTATTAACCTATGGGACCTTCTGTCCAAACTGACGTGTTAAACCGTTCAACGCGCCTATTTTAACTAAAAAGCCGTTAAAATTCGTTTGTAATTGTAAATACAAACGCCAATCTGCCACTTTGACATTTTTGTGTGTAAGAAACGGACAACGCTAATTTTATTTAGCAGAGGTATGTTAAGTTTTATGAATAAGAGGGTTAGCATTCTACGTTCACCGAGGAATTAGTAAAAAATAAGCCTGTTTATGTATGTATGTACACAATGTAAACGTACATATATTTGTGTTTAAAAACGAAAATTTAGGTTTTAAGTTTATATCGCAAAATGTTCCCACAGTCTTTATGAATATATTATACTTACTACTGTATTCCACATAGTTTTTTCATAAAGTGCATACAGTTTTTCAATTTAAAAAATATACCATCTGCTTTCGAAAACAACTAGGCTAGAAAGGCGTGTGAATACGCAACTCCTTCGCAAAAAAAGTATCGCCTCGCTTCAGTCGAATTAGCCCACAGAAGTTGGTGAGTCATTCTAATAATCGGGACTTTGCAGTTAGTATTCCCCTGTCAAGTGGTTAAGCTTAGGACTTTGGTACACGGTTCAAGTTGTGTGTATACCACAGATATAGATATACACTGGATAACTCAAACACCTCAATCCGTATGAAAACAAATCGTGTCACTTTTTTCTAAAGTTAAGTAAATATTTATTTGTGATACACAGGTTACATAATAGGTGACAATAGAATAAAAAATACAGTACGCTGTGACCTACCTAAAATGTGTACAAATGTTGAGCCTTACAAGAACTAAAACCTGCAACTAATTCAAATTTTTATTTGCATTAGATTTACTTAAACTAATATTTTTATTACGTATTTCACATATTTAGAAAACTTCTATCCCTACCTGAAGTAACAAAGGCGAATTAGTGATGTGAATTCCCCGTGGTCCGCGCAAAATCGATTTTGCAATAAGGCATTTTCTTAATATTCACGAAAACCCGGCAACCACAACAGACGCGCGCGGAATGTCAGTCGGACGGCCAACTCGGAGACCGAGTTCAGACACGCGAAGTAGATGCATTTGCGTGATCTAGTGTACATCTATGTCTGTGGTGTATACTCACGGCTGGCCGAGGACAGCAGGTCGGGCAGGTAGGGCAGCTTCTTGATGAGGATGATGCTGTCGAAGCAGGACGGCTGCAGCAGCGCGGCGACCGCGTTCGCGGCCAGCACGGCCGCCATGATGGGCAGTATGTGCGTCACCTGCGCAAGAGTACACAAGGTCAGAGGGGGCAAATGCGCCGCCAGGGTAAGTGCGCCCCCAGGGTAAGTGCGCCTTTTATCTAACATATCAAGATCTACAGATATTTTACAAATAACGACATCTTACATTCATGCAACAAACTAAAACAAGTTTATTGCATTGATATAGATTTAAATGACTGAATGATTAATGAGGCGCACTTTCCGCGGTGGCGCACGCACATACCCGAACTGACCTTACATAACATACGTACATAAAGGGTCTAGCCGCAATCCTATAGTGAAACTGCCCCTGGCTGAAATGTAAGCTTTCTTAGGAGCTTTTATTTGTCTTATTAAAAGTTATCATTTTACCAAATTTCAAGCCTGGAATCGTCTTGGTTTGGACAAAAATTAAAAATAAATTAAAAAAAGTTTTTATTTATTTTTAGCTAAACCGATAGTTCGATTTCTTTGAAATTTGGATGTCAATGTACCTAATAATAACTCATTAAAAAAAACAAGGTTCTAGCTTATTTATGAAGCCTTAAAAATTTATGTTTTAATTTTTAAGATTTTTTTAAAAATACTTATGCCGGCAGAAGTGAAAACTCAGTGACATTGTAACTGTTTTTCGATCATGTCACGTAATTGCTTCAATTATGAGTATAAAAGTAGTATCATTTATGTGGTATAATACAATATTCATTTATTGCGCTATCGTACACAAACATGACAATTTATATTACATTAAAAATGTAACACTTCAGAACTATTACAATTATTTAACATTGAAAAGTTTATATCTCAAAAAATCTACTTCTATCCAAAGACGCGAGTTGAACATTTTTTCCCCACCTCAAAAAAAGTGCATAGCTCCGCTTAAGAAGTCACTTCAAAAATCAAAGCAAAAGGTTAAATAATCACGAAAATATGTGTCCAAAGTTTTAAGAACGTGTTCTGTCCGTTTTTCGCAAAACGCAACTTCCAACCATGACATGACAAAAAAATAATATACGTGTTTTTGGCAATTTCCGTTAATTGCAAGGGGGCATAGGTTAGATCAAATAAAGTTAATTTATCCAAGACAGTAGTATCTTAACTCTTACTGTTATCAAGATATTGAATATTTTAATTTAATCAGATTTGCTGATTTAACCAGTGTCAAGGCTCTTAACTGTGGTGTCATCACAGTTTTTTAAATGTTGTAAGGTTCCTATACACTACAAGAAGGTTTACCAAGTGAGTTCGTTCGATATTAGGCAAAAACTGCGTCGGAGGTACATTTTTTTTACTTAATTTGTCTTCTTGGACCTTCTGGTCTTGAACCCTTGCACAATAAGACAATAAATGTTAATGCTACATTATTTTTTTTTTTTACAAAAAAACTTTTTTTTCGAAGTTATTATGCTAATTGGTTTCTGTGAATGTATTCTGCAATATGCCGAAGTTAACGGAAATTCCCGGGAACACCGTGTATATACGCGTTGACTTGAGAACCTCCTCCGTTTGTTTCGTCGGTTGATGAAAAGGGACACGGTACCTGTCCGGTCATTTCGCTGACGATGACTATAGTGGACACCGTGTGCGTCACGGCGCCGGTGAACGCCGCTGCGCCGACCACAGCGTAGCCGCCTGTTGGACATCCATATACACACGAGTACAGTTCAGTGCCGGCAAAACCGACTCATCATTCATTCTCCTAGCGTTATTCCCGGTCGTGCCCAGGGTCCGCTTTGACACCTAATCCCAACATTTGGCATAGGCACTAGTTTTACGAAAGCGACTGCCATCTGACCCTCCAACCCAGAGGGAAAACTAGACCTTATTGGGGTTAGACCGGTTGCCTCACGATGTGCTCCTTCACCGATAAGCTAACGGTAAATATTCCGTACATAAGTTCCGAAAAACTCATTGGTACGAGCCGGGATTCGAACCCACGACCGCCGCTTGACAGCCGCATGCCTGAACCACTAGGCTACCGTAGCTCCAACCCCCGTACCGTAGTTCCGGCAAAAGCGAGTGTTGGCACAAAATAATTAATGGTATAGTTAAAATTATATAAGCTGTCCGTTTAGCACTTGAAAGCTGAACTTGTGAACAATAGCACTGTTTCCTATTGTATAATCCCACCGCAAATCCTCCGACCAGATAAAAATTAAGCAAGTAACAATAAAACTCATACAAATAGCTACAATCTCCTTTAAGTCACGAAGTTGAAATTGCTGTCGCTTGCTCTATACTAACTGACTTAAATATGTGACGTCACAGTTTACTATTTGTACTAATTTTTTATACGGAAAATCAAGTAAATAGCTGGCGCGGTCGCGAAATACTGCGTTTAGGTCCATAGTTGTCGTACAATTTTGTTTCTATAAAAGCGTAAAGATTCTATTTGTAGTTTAAATTAAAAAAATGGCAATAAAAAATAGGCATTTTTTTTCTAGTTTCAAAATTTATCTTTTCACGATTTTAACTATATTTTGTAATTTATACTTTATGACAATAATATGAGGGTTCACTATTCATTTAGCAGCACTACGTTATCAATGGGGATGATGACTAAAATATTTTTATGATGTCATATTAACCAGTTTTTGGAGAGGAACAAATATTTGTATGGGAGTAACAACTATTAAAGAACATAAATACCAAAAAAAAATCAGACAAAGATTGACCTCGCTGGCGGTAGCGCAAAACGCTCCATACTGAAAGACAGTTAATTATGACGTCACAATAGTATCTGTTAGTACAAAGTACATGTATCTGTATATGTATATGTACAAAGTATATGTATGGAAAATCAGGTAAATTGTTGTTTCGGTCGCGAAATACTATGTTTAAGTACATAGTTGTCATACAATTTGTTTCTATAAAAGCGTAAGGATTGTATTGGTAAGTTTAAATTTAATCTTGGAAAATAAAAATAAATGCATATTTTTCCTTAACTTTCAAGATTCATATTTTTTTTACGATTTTAATTATATTTTATAATATTACGATAATTTGATGGTTTACTATCCATTTAGCATCACTACGTTATCAATTTGAAGATGATTCATCATGCCTATTGTAACATCAAGTTTCACTCACATTGTGCTGCACAGATAGACATTACCGGTTATTTGACACCCAGAATTTGCGCCGCGCGTCGCCGTCTTAACGTGTATTTGTGTTGTTATAAGTTTTGTATATTGTTATGCATGTTAGTCTGTAAGGTATTTGTAAATATGGGCCTCGCTGCCTGACTCAAATAAATAAATAAATTACCTGGTAGAATCTTCTGTATATGTCCTCCGTAAGCCACGCCAAATGGGCAGAAGTAGTGCATCAGCTCTCCCGTCAGTCTGCCGAGAGAGGCACCCATCTTGAAGGCAGGCACGAAGATACCAGCCGGCACTGGCAGGGTACAGGATACCATGCTCAGGAAGTACTGGACAGACAAACAGAATAGGAGTGTAGACCACAGATATAGGTGTACACTAGATAACCTAAACACCTGTATGAAAACTGACCCTGTCACTTTTATCTACCTACTGTGACGTCACACGGGCGAATTAGTGATGTGAACGATGCGTCAAACAGCAATTCAAGAGCGAAAGAGATAGATTTAGATTTCTTTATTTTATAAAATACATTATAAATTAACCTTAAACTAATTTACACGAATTTATTTAATGATCGTCAAATGATGAATATTAATCGAATGAAAAGTCACAGGTACAATACAACATTAATTTTGACATAATGTAATACAAAATCATAAATAATAAAATAAAAATAAAGAATATAAATATTGATATTGATATCTCGTAATGATCATCAAAATAAAAACTAGAAACATTATCAAATTATAAAACAATTTAAATTAAATTAAACATTAGTTAAACCTAACTTAAATACCAATTTAAAAATGTTAAAAAGTACCTATATATCATTATAATTTAAAATAAAACAAAGCGTGTTATTTTGTAGAATATAGTCAAAAATTCCTCGACTATCCTTTTACAAAGATATTCGGATTTGAACCCACGTCATACATAGATACTCAGTTTATTGGTTTTATTACCAATAGTAATTCAACCGAGCCATTTACGAACTAACAAAATGGTTTAATATGCAGATACCTATGAAAACTTACAACTTTAAGTGTGTATGTAGCAAAAAAGTACCTCTTAGTTAGAGCATAAAGTCGTATTTTGCTTGTGTTCGTTTGAGAATTTGCTCGTAGAGTTTCGAATAGAGTATACACAAGTGGGAACACAATTATGTGCGGCCAGTATCAAGTGATTTTAGTACACTAATAGTTATATCTTAACTTTATATAAATAAAGGTCATATTAGAACCAGTGAACTGAGGATACGTCTTGTTGTAGTAATGAGTTTATGAATGAACCTTATGTCAATAATGTAATGGATCAAAATTGATTCATATTAGTTTCATCAGTAAATTGTGTGTGCACAATTGACTAAAGATGATGCTCTTATTCATAAACGGTCATCAACGTTCTTTTAACTATAATGCTGTTAACATTGGGCGCTAACCCGTTGGCCGACCCAGACTTTGACGACCGCTTTAGCCTAGTTGGTAGTGAAGTAACCCTGCCTAAGAAGCAAGAGGTCCTTCGTTCGAATCCTGGTAAGGGCATTTATTTGTGTGACGAGCACGAATATTAGTATATTTATCGTCGTCTAGTACCCATAGTACAACCAGCAGAAGATATACCTGAGTGGGAAAGGTGTCAAAGAAACAAGAAAAAATATACACTTCAATTGTCACAAAATTATTGACAGCTAAGTTGCCAGTTTCACGTAGGCTTTCAGTTCGTTACATATATCTCAACTACTCAGCTTGTTTGATCACAATGACAGTAACGGTCATTATCATTGGACATGGATAATCGCGACGCAAAAATGTAACGTATGCATTCATATGATAGCGCGCGCATATGGCATGTACGCGCAATGACATATTTAAACACATACTTTGCATTTTTGCTGAGCGATTATCGCACGACAAACAATCGTAGTGCGCGCCTGGCCTTAGGGTTACATTATAAGTTTTGTATATTGATAATTATGTAGGTAAGTCTGTAAGATATTTATTATACCTTGCCATGTTGCATACCCCAAATAAATAAATAAAATACACTAAAATACCTCGACACTTAACTGAAAATATTGCTATTTTTAAATCGACATTCGACCTTACTAGTCGGCAGTGAACGTTTATTTTACTATGTTGTTTAGATATTATTGACGTGTTGACTGCTCCGATACGAGTGGTTTTCTGACTGCTAAGGTATCAATGACTCGTAAAGTGTGGAAAGATTACTAAATATCGACTGACTATATTCGTCACATACTGGGCGCGCTTGTAAATGCTAGCCTGACAGTCAGCGGGCTGTCAGGCTAGCATTTACAAGGGCGCTCACCGCTCAGTGTATGTACAGTACTTTTTGACGATTGAAACGTCTACCTCTGTTTGAGCACCGGGAGTGTATAGCTACTTCTGCTGACTGTACAAGCTTTGCTTAGTTTGGGACTAGGTCGATTTGTGTGAGATTGTCCGCAAATATTTATTATTTATAGATAACTCAGTCTCAAAGTGGCCAAGCCAAGAGTCCGATGAGCTGTTGTTAAGGGTGACCTTATGATATATATGGGATATGGTAAAGAAAAATACTACACGGTTTACGCCAGTTGGCTGCCCCGAGGGTGGTTAGACCTTTTCACCCCTCATCATCCTCCTAGCGTTGTACCCTAAAGGAGCCCGGGGTCCGCTTTGACACCTAAATAAAAAAAAACGAAGGTTTCAAGGTAAAACCTTGAATCCTTCGTTTCGCTCAAGATTCTAATTTAGAATCCCTCGCTACGCGCAGGATTTTACTGTGGAGTCATTCGCCGCAAATATACAATTTTTCTCCCTTGAGACACAATCTACTATTGAGAACTTCGTCGCTCGCGGTGTGTGGAACGGCCGCTTAATGCAAGTGCTAAAAGAGAATTAATAAAAAAGTTATCGACGAGGATGGGATTCGAACCCACGCGTGCAGAGCACATTGGATTAGCAGTCCAACGCCTTAACCTCTCGGCCACCTCGTCATGACAACTTACGGCTAATTAAGGCTTTACTTTTTAAAAGAAAACTTGATAACATTGTCACAAAACATTTGACTTTACTGCTTAGTGCGTAAGGTGGATATTTCAACGGATATTGTATAAGATATGCAATTTATTGATGAACGTGTAAATTAGCAGCTGTGTAAAGTGATGAGTCAATTACGATTTAAAGATAATATACACATTCACACGTAAATATAACAAGTCCTTGTGGCTGCAGAAATGGTGACCCTGATTGACTTAAAAATGGGAATTTCGAAAAAGTGACTCGACAACAAGCTTCTGACAAAAAAATCATTTTTGGTACAAGCTTTTATTGCCGACTTTACTTTTCTGTATACCATCATCAACTACTCATTGAGACGATTCTAACAAACCCAAACTCAACGGGGTTACGTCGGTTAAGTACTGAATTCCCATGACCACCTTCTGTCTCCATCATCAGATCAGCTCAATGGTACCATAACATTGAATTGTCATCCAAACTATACCTATACCCAAAATTTCAGCTCAATCGGTCACCGGGAAGTGGGTCAAATTTAACTTGCAAGATTTGAGTACAGATAGACAGCGGCACAGGGTGAAAGTAAATAAAAGCATGTAAAAAGGGACCAGGGTTGAAGTGTGTTGTGGGCGATAGGCTAGCAATATCACTGCAATATCACATTTTGTCGATATTTTATACCCACATTACTAAAAGTGGCTTACATATACTAAAAGTGGCGCTGGAACATACGTTTCATGTGCTCTGCCTACCCCTTTTGGGAATAAAGGCGTGAATGTATGTATGTATGTAAAAAAAACGGGTTGGGAATTTTGACCTGTAGAGGAGAACAGCGGGACAGACACCAGCCGACGATTATCGGCCCACGCTGAAGAATAAAACTTCGTTCGCATCGCTCGCTTGCTCGATTACGTCTATAATTCACGTTTACAATGGCCTCACATTTGCAAGTGGCCTCTTAACCTCTCGTATGCGGATGTCAAAATTATCCAATCATTTTTTATTATGTTATAGGAGGCAAACGAGCAGACGAATCACCTGATGTTAAGCGATTACCGCCGCCCATGGACCCTTGCAACACCAGAGGTGTTGTGAGCTCGATGCCAGTCTTTAAGGATGGAGCTCTGGGAACCTTACTCACCATCAGGAGCACAACACTACAATACCTACGGAATAGGCAGCAGTGCTATCATGGCTGTGGTCTTCTGTAAGGCGGAGGTACTCCCCCAGTCGGACTGTCGGGAATGAGGACTTTGAGATGTAAAACAATAGGTTCAAATGTTTGGTGCAGATCTGCTCCTAAGCATACGAAAGGTAAATGTTCTGCCCACCCTTAAAAATTCTGACCCAGCTGCTCCTGAATATTTAAATTCTTTATCTCCGCCCCAGGCCAAGTTGGCTCAGTTCGGGTTGCACAGGGCGGTTCCACAACACTTCGGGAACGCAAATATCGTGAGCCATCCGGTTGACTCTCGGACACTGTAACTACACGTCATTGCTTTGAATACCTCTTAAGCCTCTTAAAACCTAGCTGTCAGTGGAGTATAGGCTGAAAATGGTATTCATCATCATCATATCAGCCAAAAGACTTCCACTGCTGGACATAGGCCTCCCACAAAGAGTGCCAATGTGACCGGTCCTGCGCCACCCGCATCCAGCTGACTCCCGCGACCTTTACCAGGTCATCAGTCCACCTTGGGGGCCTACCCGCGCCGCGCTTTCCGGTACGTGAACCACGAAAATGATATTAAATACTTACAATAGACAAGAAGTATATCCACAGGCACCCGTAGAGGTTGACCTCCGGGGTCTCCCAGTGGGCCACCATGGAGCCCTGTTCCGCTGTCAGGTTGTCCGACCACGTGAAGTTAGCGAACAAGGACAACACCTGGAAAAAAATATTGAATGTAAAACATTGTACAGGTCGATTCACGAAAGCTGGCACGAATGAATTGAACGAGTAAATGATAATGTCTATGTGTGCATCACATAATTATTAAATACAGGTTGATGCAGAAAGTGATTAGGTACGATAATTGTGTTTTAGAATTTGTTTGTATGTGTTTCTAGATCTCATTTTGTAGATTTTTTACAATTCGAAGAATCCATCACCTTTTGATTCTTGACATTAAAAATAAGTCAGAAAAATATACATACGTTTTATTTACAAAGGACTTTAATAATTATTACTATAAGTATTATTAATGGTAAAAAATACAAATACAAAAGAGAAAACAACATTGCCACGAAACTGTTCCATCACATCATTTATAATTATAGTGCAGATCCAAAAACTAAGCTTCTTATGTTACTGAATGTAATTTGTTGTGTGAGCCTAATAAATCAATAAGAAATAAAATAAAAACGGAAATAGTATTAAACTATGTGTGTAAACGTTTAACTGGTTGGCAATTTGGAATATTTTTAACATGCTTCACGATACGAAGTTTTCAATTCACGCTCAGGGGAAAAAGCTAATTGATTTATACTAGCTAATCTTTTTTTGTATTTAATGAATCAATCTTTTCTTGAAGTAACTATACCACCTAATGGTTATTTACTCTAATCACAAATCATATTTGGACTTCGAAGAAGACCTTGAACCTGTTTCTATATAATTTTACATAAATCTTCAATTCACCGTTTCTTTCATCTATTCCACAACTGTCGATATCGATAAAAAAATACTTCTAACCCTGGCTAGATTGCGACAGTCCTTTGTTTTTCCTCGGAAATTCCGAGCTCTGACTATCACCTATTCTCCGCCAATGACATTGAACAGCAGCTTTGGTTGAAGCGCTCATAGCCTAGCGGCGCCTGCGAGTCGGAAGCGATAACGCAGGTTAAGCAAAGATGGCAGCGGTCAGTCTTTTGATGGGTGACCGCCTGATGTTTGAGTGGTTAACATAAATGAGCGCTTTCGTGCTTTGGAAGGCACGCTAAGCAGTTGATCCCAGCTGCTGTGTATGACAGTAGTCGTAAAGCCGAGTTAGAGGCCTTCGGGCGGCTTAACAACTTTTAACAGTCGAGTTGCCAACTCACTTGACAAAGGGGCAACTGTTACTCGCGTCCGCAGGAGCTACCTACCACAACCCTGCACGTGTCTCCTGGGTGGCACTAAAGAGTGACAAACTTTAAAGGCCAAAATAATGAATGCCATACGATTAAATCAATACTAATATTATAAATGCGAAAGTGTGTCTGTCTGTCTGCTTGTTACCTCTTCACGCTTTTAAACCGCCGAACCGATTGAAATGAAATTTGGTATGGAGATAGCTTGAATACCGGGGAAGGACAAAGGATAGTTTTTATCCCGGAAATCATTCCCTAGGGGGATGAAATGGGGGGGGGGGTGAATGTTTGTGTGGAGCTGCGATATAAACGAGTTCCGCGCGGACGGAGTCGCGGGCAGAAGCTAGTAAATAAATAAATAAATAATAAATAAGCTTTGATCTCACCTGCTCCTGATTCCCCAGGTCTGCAGCCATGTACTTGCCAATGCCCGGCGGGAACAGTATAGACATCACCGCCAGAGTCACGAAGCCCGGGTATATGAAGCGGCTGACAGAAAAAACATATGCATTAAGGCGGATGTCATACTGCGCCGCATCTCCGGACGGAGGCACAAAATAGATAGGTAGAGAAATCAATCTACATACAAAGTGCGCTCAAGCAACGCACACATAGACACTGCTCACGTACACGATATCTCGGACCGGTTCGGACCAGAGCGAGCGCGAGTGCCATCCGCTTGAGACGCGTCTGTGAACTTTTTTGTGCAATAATGGAGCAACAAGACAAAAGTTATTAATACTGTTCAGTGGACGGTTGTTTAAATTCATTAATTAAACGGGGAATTGTCGTTTTTTAAGCTAATTTGTAATATGACAATGACATTAAAAATAAAATATTTTAGTCATTCTTAATGTATATTTCCTTTCTTCCCGTTTCATTCTCAACAATAAATCAAACAACTGGATACGAGTGCCACTACCACTATAGTTGTTTGTGCATAAGCCATAGTTGACAACCTTAAAGCGATCGCCGAGCGTAATAGGTATGAAAAGTGAGGTATATACCTGTGATTGACTTCTGTTCCTATCTATTTTGTGACGGAGGTGCGGACCTCGTTGTATGTCAGTTTGTATATAAATTCCGTATGATACGAGACACTGCTCCGCACCTCCGTCCGCAGTGTGACATCCGCCTTAGAGCACAAACTACAAGCCCGACTAGGTATGTAAACGTTAATTCATTATCATTATTATATCACTGAATGTAGGTTGTAGTACCACGATTGCCACTTTTTGCTGTTCGGAACTATCTCACAGCCCCGGGCTCCGGGCGAATATTCAGCGTTTTTAAGGCGTTTTTTTTTCGTCATTGTCGGAGACAGCAAATACTATTAAAATGTACGAGAATCAGAGTCTACTTTTGATGAAGATGTTAGCCAATACCAGTACTGAATATTTTTTGATTAAAGGTTCTGCGGTACGTTTTACCTCTGATGAAATAATCTTGAAACAACAATGACGTTAAAACCGAGCGGTTCAAACGCTCGGAGAATCGCCCCTCCACGGAAGACCAGCGCTGTGGCATTGTATATATATAAAGGGTGGAAATAGATTTTGGGACAACGACAACGACCACGTCTACCAGATTCCGCGTTGCTAGGCGAAAATGGTCTTAGGAGACCTTCCTCCGATTTCAAATTAATGAAGATTGGCGTTTACAGATTTTGGAAAAAACATACAGGATGCGAGAAAATGGTAATTTTTGACAAACTTGTTTTTGATGCCAATCGATCCTATTCCTGGCCAGGATCAAAAGCTTAAATTAAATGGGACCAAACATAAATTCCCAGCTGGAAAAGTCATAATTCGAAAAAAATCTTTCCCCATACAATTTGTATGAAAATTAAAAAAGTTTTTTTTACACGTATTTTTTATGTCAATCGATTCCATGTCTATCCAGTATCAATAGTTTTCTTGGGGTCAACTTTCGGTAATGTACAAAAAAGCCAGAAATTAGAAAACTGTTTTCATACATTTGCTATGGAGAAAAATTAAAACTTTATTCTCATTCATCAATAAGGGAATAAGCTAGGAGGATGAATGGGATGATGTTAAAAAAACGTTTAGATGACACAAATTGATAACGATGTATTTATTCACACGAACGCGGCTTTGAAGCGCGGCTCTTTCTTAACGAGCACTGTTCGATTTTCGATCTTGGGCGTTGAACGTTAAATCCAATTGAGCGTACGGAACTCCATCGTCGGGTTTTAAGGGTTCCGTGCCCAAAGAGTAAAACGGGACCCTATTACCAAGACTCCGCTGTCCGTCCGTGTGTCACCAGGCCTACAGGTCGACACACGTAAAAAGAGCCCTGGCGGCCATATAAAATGTATGGCCGCCAGGGTTCTTTTTACATGTGTCGACCTGTACCTAGTATAATGAAAGGACCATGGGCAACTTTGTATGGAGCCTGGTCCTGAATCCAAAAAAGCTGAAACTTGGGTCATTAAATAGGTCATAGATTTAAAGACCTATTTAATGACATAACTCTTAGTGCTGTTGGTTTCAGGACCATTTTGATGGTCCTTTGGCAAGGAAACTCTTAGCAGTGAACTCACTTCTTTTGCAGGAAGCTGCTGATAGGCTTTTTCCTCATGAAGAGGACGTACTGTCGGTGCAGCCACACCCACAACGCCGCCAGGAGGCCACACACGATGCTGCAACAACAACCAATAGTTAGATTTATGATTAGAACCGATGGCCGTTGGGGCGGAAAAGTTCTCGAGTGGCGACCACGTACCGGAAGGCGCGGCGTGGATGACCTGGTAATGGTCGCGGGAGTCCGCTGGACGTGGGTGGCGCAGGACCGGTCACTGTGGCACTCTTTGGGGGACGCCTATGTCGAGCGGTGGTCGTCTTTATGATGATGATGACTTAAAGATAAGACATGGACCCTGGAAGGGTGTAGCAACAATCAGGTAACATATTCAAAACCAAGATAATATCGATAGGTGGGATTTATTTAAAGGTGCGTTTCCGTTGCGTGTAGAGTTTACCAATCAAATCATTCCATTGAATAGAAGCGGGGACATTACTAGATTAGATTATTTATTTCATGATAAAACAAATACCTAACATTACATTACTGCATACAAGTCAAAAAAGTAAGAAATGTTATCACGATCGTCAAGACAATGTCAACAAATGTAAGTACCTACACAATAACGAGGAAATAGAACAACAAAACAATAACAAAGGAACACAAATATATCGACCACTAGGTATCGTCATTCAATTTCAATTATAGTGTATCAAAAAATACGTGACACAATACATTTAACGTCAAATCATGTTAATAAAAATCTAAATAGGTAATTTAAAATGCTGATTGCATCTAATTTGATTGGGCAATTCTGCACGTGTCAGTGGAAACGTAGTCAAAGTGCACCTAAAGTAGTAGAGCAGTTTAAATTTGTACACCGTGCCTGATTAGCTGATGCTTGGTAGATGAAAATGCTACATTGAAAACTAAAATAAACGATACAACTTGACCAAATTTGGGTGGTTCCCATTAGGTTTAACAGTGCAATCGGTCTATCAAACCCAGCAATTGAATGGCGGTGAATTCGTGAATGCCCCAGATCGCAGGTGTCTGTGGCCCGAACCGAAGGTGAGGGCCATAAATATTCGCTCTGGGGCTTTACGAATTACCGCCCGTGTTGAGTACGAAATTTTACGTCTTAACATGGGCACAATGCGAGTTTTCCCGTACGCGCAGCGTGCAGTAAATCTCACATTATGGCCAGGTGTGACGTAAGCTATTAAACGCATGTTTGCTCCTAAGGATCGAAGGGGAAGTTCCGAGGCAAGTTGGTGGGGAACAGTAGCTTTACTGTCGGCAATTACCCAACATACATTGCTTTTATCAATAAATGAATTAAATTGAATTTGAACGCCCCGGACCGCATCGACCATACCAGGCCGAAAATGCATCGTTAACAAACGTAGTCATAGCTTTGACTAAGCTGGCCCACTCACCCTAAAAGCACGAACACAGCAAACTCTTGAGGGTCGAAGGGGAAGTCCTGGGGCAAGTTGGTGGGGAACAGCGGCTTGACGGTCGGCATTGCCCCGGACCACACGGACAGCAGGCGGAACATCTGGAACGGAGAATTTATTGAAACAACTGGAGTTATATAAGGGTCTAAGCTAACAGACAGATCTTTACATAGTTCAGTTTCGTTCTTTTAATATAAGTTTAGATTTATCGTCTTTGAGTAAAAAAACACATTGCTTTGTAACTGACGCATGAGTGACAGATACAATTTAAAAAAAAATACGACCGTGGGAGTAATTTTGGTTATTGTAGCTCTGCACGCCTGCACATTATGAAGCATTACGAGCAAGTATGATGAAAATTATATGCAACAGATGTTGTCGACTTACAATGGCACTGCAGCAGGCGGCGAAGAATCCTCGCCAATAGTTGCGCACGGCGAAATACGTGGTCGTCACTTCGATAGAGAATAGGACACCTGGAAGAAAGATAGTCGCTTGTAACTTTCCACAAAACATGACCTTATCACGCGATGAGTGACAAGACAGGAGCGTCGTCTCGTTTTATCGAACGGTGTCATCCATGGACGGACGCTCTATCCTGTCACTTATCGTGTGATGGCCGACCATGATACGGGGTCAGGAAAAGCAGAATAATTTAGGCCTTTTTAATGGTAGGTTGGACTGCTCCAGGTACCAACGGGGTCACAGGCTGTGGATATTCACAGGGGCTAATAGGGTAGCAGAAGCCCGAACATTGTACTGTGGTACGGAAGGCAAATGGGGAAACTCATCATATCAGCCGAAAGACTGCTGGACACAGGCCTCCCCCAAAGAGTGCCACAATTACCGGTCCTGCGCCACCCTCATGCAGCGGACTCCCGCGACCGCGAATGGGGAAACTATCGTACTTTAATCTTCCATTAAAGGTATGATGTCGGGTGATGAAAAACTCATCCTCATAAATTGCTATCCTCATAAATTATGATGATGATGGATGGTAGTCGTGGCTCAGCATCTGGGTTCGGTCCGGTACCGCCGGCTACGTAGGCAGGTACCAACGAAGCCAACGGAGCGTTCAAAAAGGAACAGTTGAAGGTAGGAAGGCTACTCTGAACACTTTATGCCGGCCGTACACGTTGGGCCAACGTTGGCGCGTAAACAGGATACAGCTATGCAAACCAATCAGAACGAAATAAAGCCCTCTTCCTCTAACGCATAGCTGCATTCTGCTCACGCGCCAACGTTGGCCCAATTCGGACAGCCGGCTTTAGTTATAACTGAGCTGGTGTGCTTGTAGCAACTGTCTAGAGATGGGCCGACTATAAATCTAGATAGTCGGCTTGTGGAGTTGCACGTAGAACCGATGGCCGTGGGGGGCGGAAAGGGTCTCTAATGACCACGTACCGGAAGGCGCAGAGTGGGTAGCCAACAAGGTGGACTGATGATCCGGTAAAGGTCGCGGGAGTCCGCTGAATGCGGCTGGCCCAGGACCGGTCATTGTGGCAATCTTTGCATATGTCCAGCAGTGGAATTCTTTCGGCTGATATGATGATGATGATGATGATGAGTCGGCTTTCCCGACTAGTCGGTACATGTCTTACCACCAACCGGAGCGGCGAAGCAGGACGCCACACCGACGGCGCACGCGGCAGCCAACATCTCCGTGGTGCGGGATTCGTTGGTGTAGATCCCTTGGAACGTGGTCACCAGTTTTGAGAGGAGCTGGGCCACCATTGAGGCTATGTGGACTGACGGACCCTGGTAAACGGGGAATTACGCTTGAAACATAACCTTGGTGAAGTGGATCTGATTGACGGATCTTATGAGGTAGATCGAAATATCGGAGGATCCCATTAGATTGCTCCTAAGTATATTTTGTCCGATATTTACATTTCTCTCTAAAGTTGAATATCCAGCAGATGTGTTATTTCACAGCATGCATGCTTGCCAGTGAGTTTCTCCAATATGTGAAAACGCATTCACTCTAAGGACTGAAACAAACTGGACTCGTCTGAGGGTATGATTATTGTCTCCACTAATTTGGGGAAAAGCTTGTTCTTGTCTTGTCTAATCGACACTTTATAAATGATATATTTATCTACACTAATATTATAATGAGGAAAGATTTGTTTGTTTGTATTGAATAGGCTCTGAAACTACTGGACCAATTTGAAAAACTCTTTTACCATTAGAAGCCGACATTATCCCTGATGAACATAGGCTACTTATTACCGCGGGAAAATACTTCATTCCTACGGGAAAACGGGTAATCCGTGCAGCTAGTTCTCATATAAAATCACTGGTTAAAATCCGGCTTGAAGGACCAATATTGTGGCTCAACAAAAGTGGGTCCTACCTCCTTTCCCAGTGGAAGTCCGGACCCAAGCGTGGCAGTGAGACCTATGACTTTGGAGATGAGTGCCCGGTACGTGAGGTATTCTTTAAGTTGAACTCCGCGGAGTATCGTTTTCATCTCCGGTATTCCTGAACCTGGAAGGGAATGACGTTGCATTAGAATAGGGATGTTAAAAATAACCAATAATGTTGAATTTTCCCGAAAAAGGATAATAAATATTGTCAAATGGAGAAAAGCATTTAAAAATAAATAATCACAAAGTTATATTATACGTGTCTTATGTTTATTCTGTTCCGTTGTCATTTTCATTTACTATGACGCTCGAGTGTCGTGACGTCTCGATCCCCGACTGTTTTCTCTCTCTAAGAAGCAATATTAAAACGGCTGTAGTATTCAATTAATTCAATTCAAATCATTTAATGCCTAATAACAGCGCAAGTCAACAAGAAGTAAAACAATAATTATACAAAACATTAATTACAATTTAAAATTTGAATAATACAATATTAATAACATACCTGAATAATAATATTAATTAAAATGTCCCTATACTAATTTCCTATATTTACAAAAATCGTCAACACTGTAAAAAACATTATCCATTAAAAACTGCTTCAGCTTTTTAACATACAGCTCATAAGAAGGAGCCTCTTTGACTTCCGGGCTCAATTTGTTATAAATTTTAACACCTACTACCCACAATGAATTTGATGTTCGCGTCAATCGGGCCTGCACGGGTTTCATGTCGCGACCATTTTTTCGTTGATCTGGACGACGCATTTTGTAGTCGTCCTTGTGTTTCCACATAAATTTTGCGACTTCCAAGATGTAGAGGCTCGGCACCGTTAAAATTTTTAGTTTTTTGAAGTGCTCTCTAGTAGGAGAAAATGGAGGCACTCCAGCCAAAATCCTAACAGCCCTTTTTTGAAGAACAAACACCCTGTCCCTGTCTGCAGCAAGGCCCCATAAGTCAATACCGTACACAATGATGGAGTTTATGTAAGCATAGTATGCCACTCGGATATTTTCTTGCGAAAGGACAGGGGAAAGCCGTGACAGTGCGAATGATGCCTGCGCAAGCCTACCGGTGAGTAAATCTATGTGCTTGTCCCATTTTAGACCCGCATCGAACTGAAAACCTAAGAAACGCGTGTCATGAACTTGAGGAATTTTTATATTGTCAATTACAATTTCCAAGGGGGTTGGGTACTTTCCTTTTAACCAAAAGTGTATCACTAGTGTTTTGCCGAGATTTATCTGGAAACCATTTACTTTAAACCAATCAGTCAACTTTATTATTATATTTGTAACATTTACTTTTAGGTCAGAGAAAGTATCACCCGAGACAACAGCACAGCCGTCGTCAGCAAACATTATAAAATCACCATGTTAAGTATTTTTAGGTCTATTTTAATAAATCATACGTCAGTCGATTCGTTTTCATCTTGAGAGTCACTGAAGACATCCAAGTTTAAATGTCAAAAGCAAAAAATAAGTCGACGAACTATGGCATGTGGGGTATCTTTGTATAGGTCTTTGGTTATTTTTGAGTTAAAATTACCGTTAGGATTTATAACGATTTAAATCAGGCTCAACAACAATTGTCGCTGAAATAACCAAAAAAAAGGTTTAGTTCTTATTTGAAAATAGAGAACGAAAATGGAGACTCACTCACACATACACACATGTGTGTCCCCCCAAAATATTTTTTTATTTTAAAGTGACTACCACGTAACGCTTTGAACGCGCGTTAGGTGTTACCGTCATTTTTCCATACAAAAAGTGACATTTAGATCTACCTGACGCGCGTACAATACGTTACGTGATCGACCAGATGCTTGTTTGTCACCTGTCAATATATTGTACTTAAACTGACGTCACGGATATAATACGACTAAAGTATATAAATGATGTATTAGTTTTCTGATCCTTCTCAATTTAGTCAGGTTAATTTACCTCTATCACTTTTGGGCATTCGCTAGGACTCCATCTTAAACCGTCTATCTACGTCTTTGAACCATCGTGCCAGCTCAATAAAGTAAGTTCCTCACATATGCTCTGCGCAGGGACTATGAGTATGACAGCCACTGGCAGCGACACCCACGCGACGTACTGGCTGAATGTAGACGTTACTAGGTCGCTGTTCATCATCAAACCAGCTCAATAAAGTAAGTTCCTCACCTATGCTCTGCGCAGGGACTATGAGTATGACAGCCACTGGCAGCGACACCCACGCGACGTACTGGCTGAATGTAGACGTTACTAGGTCGCTGTTCATCATCAAACCAGCTCAATAAAGTAAGTTCCTCACCTATGCTCTGCGCAGGGACTATGAGTATGACAGCCACTGGCAGCGACACCCACGCGACGTACTGGCTGAATGTAGACGTTACTAGGTCGCTGTTCATCATCAAACCAGCTCAATAAAGTAAGTTCCTCACCTATGCTCTGCGCAGGGACTATGAGTATGACAGCCACTGGCAGCGACACCCACGCGACGTACTGGCTGAATGTAGACGTTACTAGGTCGCTGTTCATCATCAAACCAGCTCAATAAAGTAAGTTCCTCACCTATGCTCTGCGCAGGGACTATGAGTATGACAGCCACTGGCAGCGACACCCACGCGACGTACTGGCTGAATGTAGACGTTACTAGGTCGCTGTTCATCATCAAACCAGCTCAATAAAGCAAGTTCCTCACCTATGCTCTGCGCAGCGACTATGTGCACGAAACCCGCAGCGAAGAGTATGAGACACACTGGCAGCGACACCCACGCGACGTACTGGCTGAATATAGACGTTACTAGGTCGCTGTTCATCATCAAATCAGCTCAATAAAGCAAGTTCCTCACCTATGCTCTGCGCAGCGACTATGTGCACGAAACCCGCAGCGAAGAGTATGAGACACACAGGCAGCGACACCCACGCGACGTACTGGCTGAATGTAGACGTCGCTAGGTCGCTGTACATCCACATGCGTGCTAGAAAAAAAACACGTTATTATAATAAGGCGATATAGGTAAGGACTTGGCTGCACACACTCACGGACCCGGACGACGAAATCACAGCGTCCATCGAAAGACGCTGAACGAACGGTGCATCGAAAGGTGCCGCTAGAACGCTGCGCTTTCGGCGTCCGACACATCGCGTACACTTCGGCGTTCCCGCCGGCGGGGACGTCCACCGCGAGATCGCGACAACACAGACACATATAGTTCGCTTTCGTCCCGGTACCGCCGCATACCGGGTAGAGCCAGTCCGACGCAAGTCGGGCCTAGCTGAGTTTCTTGCTGGACTCTTCTCAGCTAGGCTAGGTTTAAGCGAACCAGCGATAAAACTCCCAGTAGTTCGACACCACTCGCACCCCAGATTCGGTTGATACCGTTCAACCAATCTCACTGGAGCGCAATCTCTTACTTCTCTTAGAGTATTCCAGTGTACAAACTTCCCCGCGTGGTCGTGCCGGAGGCTTCCCCTGGATTTTCCCCAGGCAACCCGCCAACCACGCAATTCGACCGCTGTATTGGGTCCGTCTTATTAATAGCAACCTTACCAACCATAGCCTAGTGGGTAGTGACGCTGCCTAAGAAGCAGAAGGTCCTGGGTTCGAATCCCGGTAAGGGCAAATATTTGTGTGATGAGCATGAATATTTGTTTCTGAGTCTTGGATGTTTTCTATGTATATTTATATCTATTATATATATCGTCGTCTAGTACCTGTAACACAAGCCTTATTAAGCTTACTATGGGGCTAGCTCGATTTGTGTAAGATTGTCCCTTAACACTTTCGCAACCAGGCAAAATTCCGAACAATACCCCAGAAACCGACAGAATTGGCGTCGCGTGAGGGTTTATAGCTCGTGCTCGACTCTCGGGTATGCCGGCATCTGAGTAAAGTTTACGAGTGCCCGAGAGTCGGGTACGCGGTGTCCAATGTGTTAATATTTATTTATATATTTATTTATTATTTAACTACTCATTGAGACGTTAAGATAAGATAAGATAAGATAAATCTTTATTTGCTATAAATATGGTACAATATGGTGGTAACTTACATTATATTCCGGTACAATCACATATTTAGCTACATACTAGCATGCAAATGAAATGAGCACTTATAACTATAATCACCTATAATCTACCGTTTCTAACGAACCCAAACTCAACGGGGTTACGTCGGTTAAGTACTGAATTCTCATGGCCACCTTCTGTCTCCATGATCAGATCAGCTCGATGGTACAATAATATTGAATTGCCATCCAAACTATACTTATACCCAAAATTTCAGCTCAATCGGTCACCGGGAAGTGGGTCAAATTTAACTTGCAAGATTTGTGCCATACATACTAACAATTCCGATGGCCATCTGTCTCCATCATCAGATCAGCTCGATGGTACCATAATATTGAATTGTCATCGAGACTATACTTATACCCAAAATTTCAGCTCAATTGGTCACCGGGAAGTGGGTAAAATTAAACTTGCAAGATTTGTCCCATACTAACAGGGCAAGTTAAATAAAAAAAAATTGTAAATAATACTGGTAAATTAAACATAAACAGTGATAGACAACAGGCGGTCTTATGGCTAAAAAGCGATCTCTTCCAACCTTTGGGTGCTGGAGACGATGCAAGAAAAGATATGATATGACAACAACATAGGTCAACCACTTGGATTCCTACAACGTTAACGTCCTCCTCACATTTCTCCCGGTTGTATCCTTGAGAACCCGGGGTCCACTTTGGCACCTAAACCCAAGTATTGTCATAGACCGTATTTTTCAAAAGCGACTGCCATCTGCCCTTCGAACCCAGACGGAAAACTGGGCCTTGTAGGGATTAGACCGGTTTCCTCACGATGTTTCCTTCACCGTAAAGCTAATGTTAAATACATACTACTGATGGGTCCCATGACCTCTACGGCCCACAATATACGCGTCTACTCATCTTTCTTTCTCTCTTTATGCATGGGTTAAAAAGAAACAGAGATATACCCGAGGGCGATGCTTGCCACCGCTACACTCCCGCGCCGTTTTAGTTCAGCCATCAGCAAATAGACGCCAGAGGCTCTAGTATAAGTTTCACCGAAACAAAACTTTACGATCGCGTTTGCGTTTTACCCTCAATTTATATGGGATTTGACAGCTAAACGCGAATGCGGTCGTCACGTTTTGTTTCGGTAAAACTTATACTAGAGCCTCTGATGTCTCCAGTTAGATGGTAACATGGGCGAGGTTGATAATCGTGAATGGATAAAATGCTTTCACGAAAAAAGTAGCCCCCAAGCTCTGGCACCGACCCGTCCGTCATGCTGTCTCAACTGTCGATATGATAGGCTGTGAGGCTTTTGACGGCGCCACTATAATTTGTATCAAATTCCACATCATTGTTTTCAAATTAAAGAACTATATTGTTGCTACGTAACGTAATTTGCATACGATGACACTGCGTCAGTACCTACCAGTAATTTTATTTCATTGCGCCCACGCAATATGTTTTAAGAGTGAGGCCGTTCGCAAACATTGTCGTTTTAGAATGATGTTTTGATCAATAGCATTCTTGATTTACCTCCAATCCTTTTGGTGAGCATGTAATAGAATAAATTTCGTGTATCGTTATCATAAGTCAATTTTATTAGGTTATTTAGTCTTAGAGCTAAGGAATGTTGTTTGAACACTGCGGTGGAAACTAGCATACGGTCTGCCCGATGGAAACCGGCTATCGTAGCCCACGGACGCTTGCGATTCCAAAGGAGCCCAAAGGGAACTGCGGACCTTTTATTGATTTTGGGATTCGCCGTAGTGACAAGATACAAACTGCAAATCCTTCGCTCTTAAGACCGTACACACTCAAAAGCTTTGGTAAACTTATAACTATCAGGTTTAAAGAAATGTGATAATGATAATGCAATGACAGCAGAATATAATGTGAGTATGAGTTCAGATGTTAACCCATCGCCCGCAACACAATTCAACCATGTTCCTATCGATACTTATGAGTTAAATAGGTTAAGATTCTCACCGAATGCGCCTGAGCGTATTTTACTAGTTGCCAAAGGAATTTTAAGCTTTAATCCAGACGTTACATTTCATATTTGAATGGATTTAAGGCTAACCGTGCACTCTATTAAAAAGCGGTCGGCTGCCGCCGGGTGCTCGCACATCCGTTGCTATGCGGCGCCACGCGACCTGCCGCAGCCCGTTCGGTGGAAATCGTACATTATGGTACGAAACGAGATGCTACTCTATTCTAATCGGACACCACACGTGGCTTAGAACCGAAAAAATATCGCGCAGTGTTAAAGAAACTATAGAAAAGTTTACCATTATTGCAAATAGCGATTCCCCTGTCCATCGCAAAGTTGAGGACAGCCATGATGATGCCGAGCGCAGCGAGGAACACCCAGTCCTCGCCCAGCCGCGCGAATGTGTGCCGCCATATGTAACCTGCCGACAATAGGGTATAAGGCTTCATTAAGGGTTTATTAATGCAGGTAAGCATCCACCACACATGTACCTCCTATGGTGGATGTCACACTGCTCCGCATCTCCGGACGGAGGTGCGGAGCTCGTTGTATGTAAGTACCTCAGTTTGTATATAAATTCCGTATGATACGACAGTTTGCACCGCACCTCCGTCCGGCGAAATTTGTATGCAGCTCCGAACCTCCGTCCGCGGCGCAGTGTGACATCCGCCTAAGTTGTGTCAGACGACCGGTTAGCCTGGTACAGTGCCGCTGCTTATGAAGCTGAAGGTCCTGGGTTCGGATCCCGGTAACGGCAAATATTTGTGTGATGAGGCATGCATATCTGTTTGTGAGACTTGAATGTTTCCTATGTATTTAACTAATTGTATCTATTATATATATCGTCGTCTAGTACCCATAACACAAGCCTCATTGAGCTTACTATGGGGCTAGTTCGATTTGTGCAAGATTATCCCCTAATATTTGTGTTTTAATACACACTTGTCACGACAGCTCAAATATGCTACTGCGAAGAATTTGGGCATACAATGCAATGGAACAGACACTTTCTTGGTCATCTCGTGATACCAAAGTCAGTAAAAGACTTCGCATCACTTCACTCGCTTTGGCGTCTTCATAATTTTCTACCCATCCATACAAAAGACGTGCTTGCTCGCTCACTTTTTCTACCTCTCATATATTACAGGAGCATTGCGATTCTAGACCTTAATGAGGAACTTCTTGAAAAAATGGGACGTCTGCAAAATGTATGTATTGGATTAACTTGCTCTCAGCCGGTGTTTCCCCGTGGCCTCTAGCTCCTTCTGTCGCAGCTTGCCGTCTTTCCGCCGTAGCTTGCGCAGCCTGCTGTATGCGCTAAAGATGCAATGTAATTACCTAAGACTTTGACGAACTTGCCCCTCGGCCGGTGTTTCCCCGTGGCCTCTAGCTCCTTCTGTCGCAGCTTGTCGTCTTTCCGCCGGCGCTTGCGCAGCCTGCGCAGGCGACGTGCTTCTTCGCGCGCCGCTTCGCTCAGGTCGCGCTGATAGCGGCCATACATCTGGAAAATATAATTTAAAGGTTAGGTATTTTATTAATAGCTCTATGTGTCAGATTCTCCTGGTACTTAGGAAATGCATCAGTGAAATCCCTTTTGAACTTAACCTATTTTTATCCTGGTTCACGCATCACTTAGTCAATTACATAGGTACCTAACGGTACAGAAGCCGCAGCAGCAATAGTAATTATTTATGTTTTAATTAATCATCATCCTCCTAGCGATATTCCCGGTTTTGCCCTAGAATGGCCCTAGAGGAGTACCCCGCTTTGACACCTAATCCCAAGATTTGGCGTAGGCACTAGAACGCCAAGCTCAACAAGCTAGCCCCGAAAATTTATACACGCTATTAGGTAGTCTTTACGATCTCAGCACACACTATAAATTGCTTGGTGTCATGAGCGAATCATATTAGCAATACTAATGGGAATAGTATGGATGCTATTTATAGGCTTAATAATAAATACCTAAATTACCTCGCAAGGCGTATGCACTAACGTCACCCAATCATAGCCACGTAATTGTTTTAAATTTCAACGAATAATTTTATTTCATTTGACGTGTATACATTTTTGAAATAATTTAACTCTTTGACGTTATAAATAAATTCCAATTAATTGAGTTTATATGTAATACTAACTTTTGACGTTTAATGTATTTGTGCATTATAAATAAATGAGTATGAGTATGAGTATTAACATACGTCAACGTGTAGGTATCAAAGCGAACCCCGGGCTCCATTAGGGCACAACCATTAACCGGGATTAACGCTAGGGGGATGGACATCATAAAACCTACTGTTTGTTTTACAACCCTACTTGAAGTTAACAATGAAACAATACCGTAGTGGTAGGTTAAAGTACAATTCGTAATTTTAAGTGGAACAAACTAGGTATAATGTCAACAACGAATTGGTGAAGGGCAAATACGGAATTACCCCTGACGGATTAAACCGTCTTTGGCGTTGATCCGGTAGGTAGTGCGGGTTTATCCGTTATTGACTTTAATAGTGATTTATGCTACACGTAAATCCGCGGTTAAAGTCACGTTTTAAATGTCACCACTGGCGACATGTTTCGAGCTCTTCGGGCATGCTTCAAGCGACATTGCCGCGAAAACACACATCCGGAAGAAGAACTCCCGAAGAGTTGGAAATTAGTGGATTTATGAGTAGTATTTTAGGCATGTCTCACGAAAGTTTAATAAAGTGTGATTTGTGTTGTAATTTTAATGTATAAAAGTAAATCATAATAAAACATATCATCACCCGACTCCCTCTTTCTACTATTTCATCGCGATCCATTTTATCTAAATCACTTTTTGCAATTCGACTCGTAGTGGCTTCGCTGAGGTCGGAATCGTGCTGTTTCTTCGGAAGATTTTCAATAGTTTTTCTTTGTTCTATTTCCGCAATCGAGATTTCGCGTGTAACTTTCGTTCGAGTGTTTCTTTCATTTCGCTTGGGACACTTTGAGTAGGTAACTAATTCATCTACTTAGTTGTATTCTTGGGTTTGAAGTCTGATCAAGAGTTCTTCACTATTAAAACTTTTATGTCGCGGATCATTTAAATTTTTCTTCAGTTTTGAGTATTCCGTATTTCCAACAGAAAATTTATGAATTCACCTAAACGTCTTTCACGGGCATTTTACCTCCTACCACGCCGCTAGTACATTTCATAGTTTCAATCTTTCTCGCTCTATTCTTCGCAATATTAACCTCACTTTTAACTAACAAGTTGCTGCAATTTATTATTTAATTTCATAGTATAAGTTTTCTTTTAATCCCTTTGTCTTCAATATTAGTAATATTGTGCGTAATACATAAGAATCTCACAAAACACTTAGCCTAATTAGAGAGGTAATTACGTGACTCTTCGAACGAGTGTTGAGATAAATCAACTGTCATTATCCCTCACCTCTTTGCAACCGAGAAATCGTGATTTGCCAAATCAAAAATTAACCGTAATCACACTTTTGTAAAAGTTAATAGTTTAGTTTAGGGTTATAAAAATTGACATTTAGATCTACGAGAGTACGATCAGACGTACATACAAAGCGTGATTGCGTAACGTAACGTAACGTAACGTAACGTAACGTAACGTAACGTAACGTAACGTAACGTAACTTGCACCTGCAGGTCTTGGTACTACAATGTAAGAAAGTCTAATTGCTACTGATGCTTAATCTCCTGCAGCCTTGAATCTGTTGTTTGCTATAGTTATCGGATTATCTTAATGTTTGGACAAGATAATCGGGAAATGCCTAAGCAATTATTTATAGCCAAACATTAGTAACCTCGGAAAATCAGGAAAGTTAAAACTTTTGCTTCAGCGTATTTTAGAAAGAGTTTCAGTATTAAATCAGTCACTAACTCATCGATTACTCCATCACCATTCTTCTTTCGTTTTCCTGGTTGTACTGCCTGATTTACTTTCAGCCGAAGTGAGCAGGGAAGTGAAAGAAAAAGAGAAAATAAAGAAGACATTTATTTACTGCACAAAAAACACACAGAGACAAGCATGTGCAAGTGGGCATGGAAACGGGCAGGACCGGCGTAATACCGCATTTTACGTCCGTCCTGCTCACTTCGGCTGAATGTAAATGAGGCATACCAGGGGCGACTCACTCCGTGATTTCGTCGTACCGCTACAAGTAAATTCCAGCCTACCGGCCCCGGCCGGTATGTTAGCAGGGCACGCACGCGTTCTATCGCAGCGCGTCGCATGCGATAGAAAGGGATGGCCACGTTGAGGCTCGTTGCGCATGCCTAAACAGGGGATGTGTTGACAGAGAACCTTCTGTACGTTACTATTATTAATTCTGTGGTTGTAACCCTAAAGCCGCCCAAGAACCGTTTTGGCACTAAATCCTAAGATTTGGTGTATTTTCATTATTTAAAAATAATTGAACATGCTTTAACGTCTTGACAATTAGTTGTTCTGATGTGT
This sequence comes from Epinotia demarniana, assembly GCA_945867215.1. Taxonomy (NCBI): domain Eukaryota; kingdom Metazoa; phylum Arthropoda; class Insecta; order Lepidoptera; family Tortricidae; genus Epinotia; species Epinotia demarniana. Next base: position 1,967,003 of record OX244281.1, read on the forward strand.
ATGATTATTGTTTGCTTCAATCATAGAGATGAGTAGAAGCGGTGGGGAATATTAGTACCTACTCGGTGTTTATCTGCCTGTAAATAGATAGGTGTATTTCCCGTATTTACCCACCTCTACCCACATCAACGTAGGTAGAGAGGTATTTAGCTATACGTTGTATGTGATGGTTAATTACAAAATGTAGTATTCATTTATATTTGTTATTTGGCTTGGCTCCAACACCTTACAATTTGACAAGTTTATTCTCATTTGTCGGATCGAGAATACCCTAATAAGTCAATCAGATTTATACGTTACGACTATGTAAATTATATAAACTCAGCCGATCAACGCCTGAAATATTATTTATTTAAGTATTTGGGTACTTTTTTATGTTATAGGAGGCAAACGAGCAGACGTATCACCTGATGGTAAACGATTACCGCCGCCCATGGACACCTGCAACACCAGAGGTGTAGTGAGTGCGTTGCCGGCCTTTAAGATTTATGTTTGAGGATTCGCCGTGTTGACAGCTGAAGGAACAAATTCCCTCGCTCTCAACACGACACATCCTCGTTATATACTACCTAGTAAGGAAATAAACTTACCATATAACAGGTTTTACATTTGAGTTTCATCTTTAAATACTCCTTATAAAACAGTTAGTTCACTAACACTACAGGCACATTACTTCTTAAACTTGAAATACGGTCATTCAATGAACACAAAATTCCTACGTTAATATCACTAAGAGCGAAAGTTAATTAATTGAGCTCAAAATAGCATTTCAGACCACTTTACTGAACTGTGGCACCTCAATTATCTATGAATTTTGAAAGTACGTAAAGTCCAGGAAATTACGTTATTCCGTTCAACACCGTTTGTCAAATTACCTAGTACTATTGTAACACTACATTTAATGCAAACTTAAAAATCACACGACTAAAAGTGCATTACACTACACGGCCTCGGACACCCACGGACACTTAACACGCCGCACATCTTTAACAGATCAACAATCCAGAGTTTTTGACGCAGTTACAGTTCAGGAAATCACGGTTTTCCGTCCAGCACTGGATATTGATACATTGACAGGCATGCGAGTCCAAGTCTGTTCCTGATTCCATATCAGAGTAGAATGTAGCATGTTCACCAATTAGCTAAACGGCCCGTCCAATCAAACGAGCTTGCATAAAAAGTATCCGCTTCAAACTACTTGGAACAACACACAATGATGAGCGTTACGGAAATATATTGTACTTTCTATGATTAGACACAATTCTATAGACCATCATCTGGGTTTTGACCGAATAACCAATCTATCTATTCAGCCCGTATTAGGTTACCCTTTGACGTGGACAGAATTCCATAGAACGTCATATGGGCTGTGTCTAATAAGACCAATCTATCTATCAAGTCAGCCCGTATCTACCCACCCATCTTTACTATGCCATTCTACGCGGGGCTGTGATAATCTCATCCACTGTTAACTTGGCGTCCGGCAGATATCGTCGGTCCATTGGTCTGGTGGTCTGCCTGCTGGTCGCGTCTATGACCTAGGACACCATTCAGTAACCTGTCTTGTCTATCTTCCATCGTTGTCGCCCACCTACACTTTAATTGTGTCCGGATTACAGTTTTTGAGGCAAGATGAAAAAAAAAAATGTTACCACGCCAATCGATCGATGCTAGTCGTCGTCGATCCAGGGACCCGCCCGGTATCCCCTTCGAGGGTTTTTGAAAGGGTTTTTCGTAATGCTTTGCTTACCAAAGCCGATGCTCCTCAAAACCCATTCATTTGGATATTAAAGCGCTCCAATACGGTATCCCCTTCAAAGGGTTTTTGAAAGGGTTTGCTTAGCAAAGCCGATGCTCCTCAATACCCATTCATTTGGCTTTTAAAGCGCTTTCAATACGGGTAAGCACTTCAACACTTTAAAAAGCGCTTAAAAAAAGCTTTTCGAAAGGGTTTTTCTATCAGTAGCGGTAGCGTCCCGTAATCGAAACCCCTTCACACGGCTAAGTTAAATGAATGAGTTTTCAATCAATAAAGGACAGCAAGTGATTTGGGCTATTAAACGAACGACTAACCCGTTCAAAGGCTTTTTTCTGGAAAGGGGTGGGCGGGTCCCTGCGTCGATCGACAGTTTCGACTACCAGTAGCCCTAGACGGCTTAATCAATATACTTGCTCTTACGGAAGAAAACATGACGGCTAAATGCCAGAAGAGGATGGATACCTACTGCTTATTAGAGCAAGCCTCAAGGGTCCTTTTATCATAGATTCAGTTTCAATAATGTCGGTAAGATGAGGTGGATGGTGGATGGTGGATGGTGTGGCAAATCGATTTTTTCTCTACCAACCATTTGACCGCCTGATACGCAGCTTTCTTTTTCACTTGATTGAAATAGGGAAGTTTAAGTCTACCTCCGCTCTTATTCGACCGCAATGAACCATTGCTAAAGGTTATACAAGCTAAAAATGTACGTGCTCATATAAGTTTACCCAAAGGCCTTAAGAGGCCGCAGTAAGCTCGGCCGAATTTCACCTTCCCATACAAACGTAGTTACGCTCTCATTTTAAAACTACGTGTTGGATTGTGACGAAACTTTGCATATACAATGACATGAGGTATATCTATGTCTGTAATTAGTTTATATGGTTCCAATTTATAAAACAAAGTAAATACAGCAAAAACTAGTTTTGTATGAAAAACTTAAATTCGCTGTATTTTTTTTATTATGGTATCTGAAGCTACGTAAACTAATTTCAGACATAGATATACCTCATTTCATTGAACATGCAAAGTTTCGTTACAATCCAACACGTAGTTTTAAAATGAGAGCGTAACTACGTTTGTATGGAGAATCGAGCTTACTGCGGACTCTTAACAGGACAATTCCTATGCAGTCATTTGTATCGTAAAACAAAGTATTTGGTTACCAATAAAGAATCCTTGATAAGGGCCTTCAATGTTCGTGTCTCTTTCATTACAGCCTCGGCATAAAAGTTAGCAAGTCAATATGGAACGATAACATGTTTTTGTTTTAAATACATCAACGGCAATGTTCGGTAAAAGTTTGTAACGGAGAAGCAAAAGGCGCATTGTACGAGGAAGGTGTGGTTTATCAATGTCAAGGTAACTTTAGGTGCTAATATGTAGGTTGGTTAGTGATATGATTCTGGTGCCCTATGTAAGGCGTTTTCAGATTGTTTTGGCAAGACGAGCTTGCCTGATTGTCCCTATTCAATATGCACTCATAGTAAAGAATAACAATATTCGGTATCAACACATTCACTGCTAGGAGCCCGCCTAGCGAGCACTCTCCGAGTAGGCGCTTTCCACTACTTAAGAGGGAAAACCACGAGATCAGTTACGAGTGTAAATAGCACGTAGAGTGAATGTGGTTATCGAATAACACCATAATTAAATATGTAGCGAAATGCACCCGTAACCTTCAGACGCATGTACAGTCAGCACCGAAAGTGACTACCCAATCCAAGACGTCAAAAGCTCTTATTTATTTTCAATAAAGACTTTTGACGTCTTCGTTTGCGCATAGCTACTTTTTATGCTGCCACGACACGGCTGGCGCTGATCCGGTTAAAATTAAAATTATACATCGGATATTTATGAGCGGGCTTGTGTTGTCAACATTTATTGCCAGCAACATTGTGTGTGCATAAAGAGGTACTTTTCAATCTCTACAAATATAGAGAGCGGAGTTTCGGTCAGCCAAGGATTACTGTTATCTCCACGGGCCGGTTTCGAATAAGGCTACATTCAACAGTTTACGCTAAGATTTACCTAATCCACGAGCCTTGAGAGTCACGAGGTTTGTGCGTCATAACAATGAGAGAAATTCATATATTTCACGGGTAGGCGGCGCACACGAAACTTATGTTCCAGTGTCACTTCTAGCATAAGCGTGGGGAGATCGTCTAAATGTGATATCGCAACTGCGTTGGAGTCCAGGGCTTTCATGCTACCAAAACCCAAGACTTGGAGCCGGCAGTCCTCGTAGTTTTTGCAGAACCGCCTGCCAGTGTCATCTTAACTTCCAAACCCAGAGGGGAAACTTAGGAACATCTTATTAGGAGGCTTTATCTAATGTATTTTGTTCTAAGGTAATTTAAAAATTTCCTCATCAGTTTTCCATCGACGCTAGTACAAGAATCTTCCTCATTCCGGTTAGTCCTCCCTTGACCAGTCTAGACTGGGCGCTAATTAGCCTATATTAAGCCCTAGAATGCACCGCTAACAATAGCCCCACCCACGGTTCTGCAGTTCTTCATTAGTCTGATTGCATCACGCCATTGAGATTGTATGTATGATTTTTAGCATATGACATATTAGATTGTACGTTTTTTTGGTGAATTGTTAAAATATTCAAGTCCGTTGCAAATCTGTATATCTATGGGAATTTTGACTCCTGTCTGTAAATTGACTCTCATTATCGTTATCTCATCATCATGATCGTGTGCGGTGGAGCGGCTAGACTCGGGCATCCTGGCTCGATTCAATCAATCAATCATTTTATTTTTATTTTTCTATTCACTCATATTCATGGGCCAGCACGTTAATAGGGATATATGAAGCACGGGAGGTACTGTCAATTTTATTGACGACCCGTTAGCCTAGTGCTGCCTATGAAGATGAAGGTCCTGGGTTTTAATCCCGGTAAGCGAAAATATTTAAGTGATGAGCATGAGTATATGTTTCCGAGTCTTGGATGCTTTCTATGTGTTTAAGTATTTAAATCTATGAAATATACCGTCGCGTAGTGGTCATAACAGAAGCCTTATTGAGCTCACTATGTGGCTAGTATGATTTGTTTAAGATTGACCCCTAACAGGTATATTATTTTATTTATTTCACGTGTCGTAAAGTATTTTAAGGGAATTGTTACTAACAAAATATGGAACCAACTTCTGAAATAAAAGATTTTTATTTTATATTACTTCAGCAAGAGAACGTCAAATGATGTACAACTACATCCCCAAAGCATCTCATCGATGAGCTCGTCGTCGTACACACTACATATTCATACGGGCGGAATAGATAGATTGGTTAATTGTGTACGAAATGCTGTTCTAATAACTTGTCGTTGAAGCCCAGAAGCATCGTTCGTTGTGAGCCGTTGTCGTTAGAGAAGCTCCATTAAACATTAACAACACATTAACGTACACATTACGCATGAAATAAAACTATAGATACTAAACACTACGATAGCTAAACAATATCAGCTGATAACGAGGCCGTGAAACGCGGGAGATATTTGCATGATATTTACATAAAATATTTACATATTACATAATGTGTGGTGATAATGGATAGTCACGCGGGCTTTGAGGTAGTGTTCTCGGATTATTTCTCTCGACGTCGCGACATGATAATATGAGTGTTTTGCCACATTGTTTCAAAAAGCATGAATATAGTTTGGTTCAAAACATCGTATTAAATTTTAGCTTTGATCATTACGGAATGTCTCAATATAACATGCTTCATATTCCATTACCGTTTTAAAAAGTCTACAGCGGAGCTGTCCGTGCTGAAAATCCATCGAACTTTTTAATTATATTTTTTGAAAACGGTTGATTAATTTCCAATATTAACCGTGACATACCAACTAACAAAGTTATAGTGCATATTTTATTAGCTTTATTTGTGATATTCTGAAATGATCAATACTTAGTCTGATGATCCACAACAAAACGGCTGCTTTCTTTGCAGTTTAAAAGTGAATCTTTCTCATTTAGTATTGGAAATAAAAATAAAGTAAGAAAAGTAAAAAATACTTAATTGAGATTTTGAGAGAGTGAAGAGAGAACCACAGGCTACTAAGCTCATCCAATAGCCACCTCAACACAAAACTTCGTAATCGGGCAGTCGAGTCCTTCGGACAACACCCCGAGAAGACCGTTGCTGCTGCCTCGCACTCGCCTTAACATGGAGGCGACTCTTATTCGCTTTAATCAGTTATCAATTTGTATCAGGTGACATCAGATCGCACATTGCTCCCAGAACCGATGGCCGTTGGGGCGGAAGGGTTCTCGAAAGGCGACCACGTACCGGCACTCTAGCAGTAGAAGTCTTTCGGCTGATATGATTATGATAATACTATTGATATCAGATTAAAAAGCCTGATTTTCGATCGCTCGCTTCCAAAACAGCAGTCAACCAAGCAAATGGTGCACACGAGTGCAGTAATAACGTACGTAAGTGGGCGAATAATAGTACATTACGTAACTAGGGCGGTGAATTCGTAAATGCCCCAGATCGCAGGTGTTTGTGGCCCGAACCGAAGGTGAGGGCCATAAATATGCGCTCTGGGGCTTTACGAATTACCGCCCGTGTTGCGTACAAAATTTTACGTCTTCACCTGGCCACAATGCGAGTTTTCCCGTACGCGCAGCGTGCAGTAAAACTCGCATTATGGCCAGGTGTGACGTAAAACCCATTATGTTCGCAAAACACATAATGATCGTCATTACACGCCCGTGAGTTATGGCGTCTTTTATATTTGACGACTGTTCGTTAGTCTAAACTAACGCATATGCAAATTGTGACGAAATGTTACATTAGACATTATTGGGTTTAAAGTAGGTATGTGCAGATTTACATAGAGTCGTTCATATTGTTTTATATTTCCTTGCGTTTAGTGCGTTACTTTGTTTCAGAACACAAAATAGCCGTAGTTCTAGGGCGCAATTCGACTTGTTACCTAGGCTTAGGCCTCCCCTAAAGAGTGTCAAGTGACCGCGGTCCTGCGCCACTCACATCCAGTAAAAGGCTAGTTTAGTGTGTTAATACATACATACATACAATCACGCCTTTATCCCTAAAAGGGGTAGGCAGAGCACATGAAACTTGATTTCCAGTGCCACTTTCAGCATAAATGTGGGTATAAAAGATCGACAAAATGTGATATCGCAGTGACAGGTTGCTAGCCCATCGCCCGCAACACACTTCAACCCTGTTCCCTTAGTCTACTCTTACGACACCCACAGGAAGAAAGGGGGTGGTGCTATTCTAACCCGACATCACACGGGGAGTGTGTTAATATCTACCGGTTGCAGCAATCTTCACTACGTCACGTGACGTTGCGTTAGTTAGTTATAGTGGGAGTATCCGCAAGTCAACAAAACTTTACGATCGCGTATGCGTCTTACCCTCAATTTGTATGGGATTTGACAGCTAAACGCGAACGCGGTCGTAACGTTTCGTTACGGTAAAAGTTATACTAGAGCCTCTGTGTGCCTATTTTGCGTGAAAGTGTGGGGTAGCGCTACTCTAACCACCCCAGCTCCTCCAGAAAGTTGGTTTCGTTCGTGAACGTTCATTCCACATTTATTCTCCAAAAAAGGTGTTTGGGATTAATTATTAATGTTAAAACTAGAGAATCTCTTAGACCTGTGTTTAGACGCCACAGAATGGTAACCCTGACATGTATATATATATATTAGAAATTTGTTTATTTATCAGAGAACACAGAGTAATTTATAAAAAAATGTGATTATAAAAAAAATATGTATAAGATCGCAATATCAATATGACATATGTACAGTTAAGCCTACCAGTTACATACTCAAGAAGAGCACGTATGCCACTGGAATGAGAATCTATAATAAATTGCCGGAAATAATTAAGTCGTTAAATGGCAAATTGCAAATGTTTTTATGATTTGAATGAATATTTCTTGTGATGTAAATTCTATATTTTAAATGTTTTATTTATATTGTACATCCGAAATGGGCAGACTGTTGAGACTTTTTACTATATTTTATGACATAATTATGTACACAGTTTTGACAATGGATTATATTTTATCTTATCTTATACGAGACTGTAAACTCCAAATCGTCCCGTCCCCGCCTCGCCGACTGTAACAGCTCCGATCTGATCGCAATCGGTGTCAGGAAAATCGTTTGCGGCAATTTTCTGCATACTAAACGACAACAATTATCGAAGTGCGAGCATCTCTTTAATTAATAATAGATTGCAACAATTAATAGCTCGATAATCGTTTCCGTGCATTTTATACAGTCTTGCAATATAAATAATTTATTAATAAACATGTCTTGCAAAATGTACAGGTCGACACATGTAAAAAGAACCCTTGCGGCCATACATTTTATATGGCCGCCAGGGCTCTTTTTACGTGTGTCAACCTGTATGTCGTGGCGAAAGGCGAATGGACCACGAAGATCCATTATGACCAGCAAGATCCATAGGCAAGCTAAAAGAACTGTAGATGTTAATTAAATAATATGCCTGCCACGTGTCATACGATTAATATTCCTTTATTAGGACTCCTTTGTTCCAGTTGGTGAAAAGTTTTTTTTTCCTAGCTTGTTTAGGTGTCCAAAGCTGGGCAAATGCCCAACCCTTTTCCTGCACTCGGTCCTATTGCTGGCAGACCCAAGCAAAAACTTTATCTATTTAATTTTAGTAGGTACCTTCTTAGGCGTACAATGAAACATTGTTTTAAAATCGTTAATTATACCAGATTGATTCGTCTTGTTAACCCATGAAGAAAAAAAAACTTACACGATAAGTTTTTTTTGACAGTGTATTACGCAGTCACGATGGTGTCAGGTATCTAGAGACGGGCCGAATATTTCGTAATTATTCGGTGTTCGGCATATTTTTCAATCTTTCGGTCGAATTAATTCGGGTCGAATTCCGATTAATTTTGGACCAGCTGATGAAGGCATTACGTTGAACCGAATAAATCGGCCGAATATTCGGTTCGGCAAAAGCTCAAACGAACATTCGGCCGAATATTCGTACCTATTCGGCAAAATCCGAATTCGGCGCGTTGACAGGTAATCAACCGCGAAAACACCGGAACTTGACTTAAGGGATTCAGCCAAAATTCTTCCTTGCTGAGTAGATATCAAGCGGCAACGCCAGTTTTTGGGATTAGGCAGCAGACCTCAGCGCCTTAAGCAACTGAGGAATCAACCGGGAAAACGCTACAGACTAACTTTGCTATTGACATCGGCCTTACTGCATAGGAAATCAATGCCGTAGATACTGCATCACGTGGATCCACGTGCATCGAATGTATATGCGCGTGAGTGGCTCCAACGTGTTACTCTCTGTTCGCTGTGTCCAACCAACTTCAAAGTCACGACGTGAATTTCTTTTCATACACAGAAAAAAGTGAGAGATACGATAGCCTAATGGTTCAGGCATGCGGCTGTCAAACGGCGGTCGTGGATTCGAATCCCGGCTCGTACCTATGAGTTTTTCGGAACTTATGCACCTACGGAATATTTACCGTTTGCTTACTGGTGAAGGAAAACATCGTGAGGAAACCGGTCTAATCCCAATAGTTAGGTCTAGTTTTTCCCCCTGGGTTGGAAGGTCAGATGGCAGTCGCTTTCTTAAAACTAGTACCTGAGCCAAATCTTGGGGGTTAGGTTTCAGAGGGGACCCCGGGCTCCTTTTGGGTCACAACCAGGAAGAACGTTAGGTTAGGAGGATGATAACACAGAAAAAAGTCCTCCAGAGTGCTATATAGGTACGTATTTTTAACTCGGCAACAATTAAGGCACCAAACATAGCGTGGATGGACTCTACCGGTTTTTTTCTTTGTAAATACGTGTATTTTAATCCGTGTAGAGGGAACCAATGGTAAAATCTTACGTTTAAAAACACATTCATCTATTTATACTTAATTTGATACAACATTGTACAAATGGAGGACAGTATATTGTTAATAGAACATATTATCTACCAGTCTACAATAGTCTAATACATCAAAGTACGCAATTAATACGCCGTTTTCAAAAGTCAAGGTTGTATGCATCTAAATATTATGTGTATGTTTCTCTGCAAATAAATCTTTATTTCTTCTTATCATAAGAAAATAAGATCTCACGGTTCTAAAAAAAATTGCCATACGATAAATAAATAAATAAGAAAATAAGTTTTAAAATCAAATTCGATGATTTCATTGATCTAATTGAATTCTAGAGAATAATTTTACCTATGTATTGCATGATATATATGACCGCTTTTGCGATTATGATCGCTATTTGACGACCGTTTTAGCCTAGTTGGTAGTGACCCTGCCTACGAAGCAAGAGGTCCTGGGTTCGAATCCCGGTAAGGGCATTTATTTGTGTGATGAGCACGAATATTTGTTCCTGAGTCATGGATGTTTTCTATGTATTTAAGTATTTATTTATCTATCTATATAAGTATGTTTATCGTCGTCTAATACCCATAGTATAAGCTTTGCTTAGTTTGGGACTAGGTCGATTGGTGTAAGATTGTCCCCTCATCATCATCATCATCATATCAGCCGAAAGACGTCCACTGCTGGACATAGGCCTCCCCCAAAGAGTGCCAAAGTGACCGATCCCGCGCCACCCGCATCCAGCGGACTCCCGCAACCTTTACCAGGTCATCAGTCCACCTTGTCGGGGGCCTACCCACGCTGCGCCTTCCGGTACGTGGTCGCCACTCTAGAACCTTTCCGCCCCAACGGCCATCGGTTCTACGTGCTATGTGCCCCGCCCACTGCCACTTAAGTTTAGCGATCCGGAGGGCTATATCGGTTACCTTGGTTCTGCTGCGGATAGCCTCATTTCTGATGCGGTCACGCAGAGAAACTCGCAACATGGCCCTCTCCATTGCCCTTTGGGTGACTTTGAGCCTTCTTATGAGGCTCATAGTAAGCGACCACGTTTCAGTGCCATATGTCATCACTGGCAACACACACTGGTCAAAGACTTTCGTCTTGAGACACTGCGGAATATTGGACGAAAAGATTTGCCGTAGCTTCCCGAACGCTGCCCAGCCGAGTCGGATTCGACGATTGACCTCTTTCTCGAAGTTGGACCTACCTAACTGGATCGTCTGTCCTAGGTATACATAATCGTCTACAACTTCGAGCGTAAAGTGTCCGATTGTAATGGGAGTTGGTACTACATGGGCATTTGACATGATCTTCGTCTTATCCATGTTCATTCTTAGACCAACTCGCTCGGATGCTTTACTGAGGTCATCGAGCATCGTACTTAAGTCCTCCATGGTCTCAGCCAAGACTACTATATCGTCAGCAAACCGAAGGTGAGTGATGTACTCGCCGTTGATGCTGATGCCTAGCCTTCTCCAGTCCAGAGTCTTGAAAACGTCCTCCAGTGCAGCGGTGAACAGTTTTGGAGAAATAACATCTCCTTGCCTGACTCCCCGCTGCAGCGGAATAGGTTTCGAGTTCTGGTCCTGGAGTCGGACTGACATACTGGCGCTCTCGTACAAACACTTCAGCACTTCGATATAGCGATAGTCAACTTGGCACCGCTGGAGAGACTGTAGTACAGCCCAGGTTTCAATCGAATCGAAGGCTTTTTCGTAGTCCACGAACGCTAAGCAGAGAGGCAGGTTATACTCCTCGGTCTTCTGTATAACCTGACGAAGCGTGTGGATGTGGTCTACGGTACTAAAGCCTCTTCGGAAACCGGCTTGTTCGGGAGGCTGGAAGTCATCTAGCCTGCGTACGAGACGGTTTGTAATGACCCTCGAAAACAGCTTATAGACATGGCTCAGAAGTGAGATGGGTCTGTAGTTCTTCAGCAGAGTGTTGTCACCCTTTTTGAAGAACAGCACCACCACACCTCTGTTCCATGCCTTTGGAGTTCTCCCTTCCAGTAAGACGGAACCGAACAACTTCTGAAGGGCCGTAAGGACCGGTTTTCCACCCGCCTTCAGAAGTTCGGCTGTTATTCCGTCTTCACCGGGTGCTCTGTTGTTCTTGAGCTGTTTAAGAGCCATTACAATCTCGTACAGGCTGATGTCCGGGATGTCGTCGGTATAGTGTCGGGTTAGTCTAGCTCTAGGGTCTTCCGCCTGACTAACTTCGGGTCTGCGCGTTGATGTGTATAGCTGTCCGTAAAATCGCTCTATCTCACCCAGAATCTCAGGTTTAGAGGAAACGATTCTACCATCTTCAGTTTTTAACTTCGCGAGCTGGCTCTGCCCTATTGACAGATCTCTCGAGAATACTTTAGAGCCCTTATTACGCTGTATGGCCTCTTCAATACGATTTGTATTGAATTGGCGCAGATCGCGGGTAAGGGACTTGGAGATCTGTTTATTGAGCTGCCGGTATAAGGTCGCGTCGGCTGAAGACTGTAGAATCATTTCACTCCTTTCCTTCATGAGCTTCTTAGTGGAGCTAGATAGCCTTTTAGTTCCGTTAGTGCCTTGGGCCTTGAAGAACTTAGACCCAGTGACACGGACAGCTTCCACAAACCCGTCGTTCAATTCGTCCACATCGCCGCCTAGGCAATCAAAACGGTTTTGGAGTTCCAGCTGGAAGCTCTCGGGGTTTTGAATTTGAATTGATGCTGGACGGAGCGTAGACTTCATCAATCGAGAGCGCTCTTGCTTGACGCATATATTCAATGTGCCTCTTACCAGACGGTGATCGCTCCCGGTTTTGACCGTATTGATCACAGAGACATCGTTGAATATATGCTTCCTCGTCGACATGATGAAGTCAATCTCGTTTTTAGTTGCACCGTCGGGACTCATCCAGGTCCACTTTCTGTGCTCGCGTTTCTTGAAGAAGGAATTCATCATGTAGAGTCCTTCCTTCTCCAAGAAGCCAGCCAGTAGTTGGCCCCGGTGGTTCCGACTTCCAACTCCAAATTGCCCCACTCTCAGCTCTTCACCATCTTTCTTGCCCAGTTTTGCGTTGAAGTCCCCCATAACAACGGTGAAGTAGGTTTTGGAACTATGCATGGCCTTCGATATATCTTTATACATAGCCTCCACCTCTTCGTCGGAGTGTGCCGAGGTCGGTGCGTAAACCTGAATGACCTTCAATGAGTACCGGGTGGATACTCTGAGTATTAGGTACGCCACCCTAGTCGACACACTTTCGATCTTCACCAAGTTATTTACGAGGGACTTGTGGACGAGGAACCCGACACCTCCCTGATTGAAGATTGTCCCCTAATATTTATTTATTTATTTATATATGTAGGTACCTATTGTAAATAAATTCAACAGTAAGTAGCTCAGTGCATGTGTGGTAAGATATCAATATATGCTTTGTAAAACTACAAAGCAACTAATAAATGATTTAAATGAACCAAGACCATACCAACTGCAAAATTGTACTCTTTAATTTAAGCCTTTTCTCCCTTAACATGTAATTGCGCCTTTAGTATTTTCTTTCATTCAATATGATACATTAGAATACCTAAAACGTATCCTCATAGTATTATTACTGCGCGGATTTTTCTTTATAGGTATTGCGTTGTCCCGCATCATTATATCTCATTCAGATGTCGTGCACCAAATTGGATAATTGAACACCGGAACAGAAATCCTGTAGGTAGAAAGAATGCGGATAACTGATGCAACTTCAGTTAGACACAGGTGATTGACAGGCTTTCTATGATCGGAGATTAAGCCAGCTTCGAGAAGAACACAGGTCTTCATGCTCCTGGCGTTATTCCCGGTTGTGCCCTGAACGAGCCCGGGGTCCGCTTTGACACCTAATCCCAAGATTTGGCATAGCCACTAGCTTTACGAAAGCGACTGCCATCTGACCTGCCAACCCAGTGGGAAACCTAGACCTTATTGGGATTAGAACGGTTTCCTCACGATATTGAAAAGAACACAAGTATTATACTCGAAAAATCTCAAACCGACTCCGATTAGTTCCAAATTCACTAAATTATGTAATTCTATGAGTTATGCCTGAATTTCTTCGAGAATTGCATAATTCCATCACCAGAACTATTATTTCTAATACAAAATCGTTGAATCCTGCTTTGATGCAGATAATTATCTCTAATTAAATTCCTCCATTTTTGAAGGCTGGTAAAACAATTGTAACTTTGCTATGGAATAAGACTGTAAATATTATAATCATATGTATAGTATACCTACGCACTTAACTGCATTTTATGAGTTCTCACATTAAAAATATCACATTATATTTACAGCGAAGTATTCTTATAATTGATCTTCATTAATAAACGTCTAACTAATTCCAAGAAGTTGAATCTCGAATGTTCGAGCTGCTCAATGCTCATACACACTAATGACATTGTAATTTTCAAGGATTCAAATGGGTGGAGGCAGGTCCAGGAGCAAGGAAAATTTGCGACCGGTCGCTACTTGCGTTGGGTCTGTCTCTATGGTAGCGGCCTGTCCGGCGGTTAACATGGTAGATGGCCTCGGGGGGAGCTCACAGTTGCTAAGATCCTCGAGGCAAAACTGATTGGGATCCTTCACGAGGTTACCACCTGTTAACTGCCTAGTTCTACCGTTAGAAACAGGCAGAACGGAAACAATCAGTTGAGCCCATACTTTCATATCCCAACCCATCCTATCCCGTTCATCCCGTCTAATCAGCCGTAAGCGATGACATGGCATGTCGCAGCGGGCTTTCTATCCAAAAAGAAGGATGGTTAGCGGTAAAATGCCATCCGCGTGTTTGTGCCGTGCGCGGGGACCCGTACGGGTGGAGAGGGAGGTCCTGGTGGCTGAGTCGACCAGTGGTCGGGATAGTTACTGCTGGGAGACAACACTCTTCTTCGGCTCAGGATTCACCTCACACGGGCGGTCATGGTCTAGCCAGCCATGATCAATCGGCTGTCGTGTCCAGTCTGATGGCCACGGGCGAGTGTCCTGGGGTATGGGGTCTGTAGTCGGTGGAGCACGGGTTACGAGTTGTCTGAGGAGATGACGAGTAACTCGGCACCGTGCGGACTCATGGACAACATACTCTTGGGGCGCTATATCAGATTGGTAGCCCTGATGCGTTAACGCATCCCCAGGGTGTGGGCTCCGTGGTGGGTGGGGAGCCAATCTGATGAAGTAAGGGAACAAAAGGTCACATGGACACTATAAAACCTATGACGAAAGAAGGAGGGAAAGCCGTACCCGCAAGGGATGAGGCCAAAAAGGCGCATAGCGCAAATGCTGTACCGGCGGTACGCACTTCTGTCCCAGACAGTGGAGCGAGAGCGGGTAACAGCCGAGCAAGGGGGTCCGCAAGGACGCAGAAGGCGCGCAGCGCATTTAGAGGCAGAGGCCATGGTGGAGCAGTCCAAACCGGAGGCACCGTCCGATCTTTTCCCCACGGGTTGAAAAGCGGACACGCCCAGCAGGCCCCCGCAAGGGGACCGGCTGGCGCAGGGGCCGGAGGGGAGGTCAGCGGAACTGTGGCCATCTGCAACCGGCCGGCCGGTCCTCTTCTGAACCCTGCTGACGAGCCGGGCGCCGTCGATAGCGTGTCCGTACCCGAGGGTGCGGATACGTGGTCCGGTGGAGGAGTCGTCGGAAGCAGGAGGCAGAAGAGGCGAGACAACGCCAAGGCAAGGGCTCATACACTGAGCGAGGGCACCCCCGAGGATGAACCCACATCGGGGCCACGGATGGTGCAAAAGAAGAGGCAACTGGGGGCCAGTGGCGACTCTTCTCTGCTTGTCAGCGACTCCAAGCGAACGAAAGTCACAGGCTCGTTCGCTGAAGTGGCTGCAAGCGAGAGGATGGCCATCGTCCCGGAGGCCTTTCCGGCCGAGAAGATCGGGTTGGGGCATCTGGGCGCCATCCAGGGGCTCATTCTGGAGCTTCTGGTTGATGCTCCGGATCCCCTACCCCGAGTCACTCTCGGCAACGTAGTGGCGGGTGCTCTCCACGTCAATTGCCAAGGGAGAGAGTCCGTCGCATGGCTCAGGTCAGCAATCGGAAGTGAGGAGATTGAGGGCCTGCGCCTAAGGGTCATGGACGCCAAGGATCTTCCGAAACCTGTCAAAATGGCATGGAAAACGAAGATAGTTGGCGGCCATGACGTGAAGCTGCTTCTCCGTGTGCTGCAGAGGTACAATCCTGCGCTACACACGGAGGAGTGGAAGGTGGTAGACACCTTGACGTCGGACGCGAACACCAGGCGCATCATACTGATGGACCGGGTGTCGGCCGACGTTATCAAGGCAGCGGGCTACCACCTACACACGGGGGTCGACCTGAGCTCCTTCAAGCTCCTAGAGGACGCGGAGGAGAGGGCGCTTGAGGGGGCTGAGGATGGCACCTGTGCGGGGACGGGCGCGGGGGGACCGACGCCGGGGGAGGGCGCGGGGGGTCCGCCGCCTGGGGAGGCCGAGGAGGGCACACCTCCAGATGGCAAGGTGCCAATTGCTATTGGCGAAAAGGCTGAGGAGGCTGAGACAGTCAAGGAGGAGGGGCAGTCGAAATCGGAGGCCGGGGACATGGCGGGCTCCAGTGACAGACCTGCTGAATCCCGCATGGCCCGAGAGTCATCACCGCTATCGGGGATTGGCTCGGAGGATCTGCAGGGAATGGCAGAACTGTACCTGGAGGCCTCCATGTCTCCCATGTCCTGCGACGAGACTGTCCAGGAAGTGGCTGCTGACCTCAGCAAGCCAAAACTATAATAGCGCCAATGGCGGGTTTAAGGTGTGTACAAATTAATCTACAACACAATAAGGCTGCCACTGCCCTTCTGGCAAGGCAGCTAAAATGCGACAAGTTCGATATTGCTCTTATTCAAGAACCATATATATATAAAAGTGAAATAAGAGGTTTAGGTGGAACGGGGGGAACAATTGTTCACCTGTGTCCAGATAACAACAATAACATGAGGACATGTATATATGTCAAAAATGGCATCAATGCTATGCCTTTACATGCTTTCTGTTGCAGGGATCTCACCACGGTGATGATCCAAAAAAAGGGGGAGGGTAAGGAGCTCATCCTATCATCAGCCTACCTCCCCTACGAGGCGACGGATCCCATCACACAACAACTGCGGGATCTTGTTGCATACGGCAGCCGGGCGAACACCAACCTGATAATCGGCTGCGACGCAAACGCTCACCATGTCATCTGGGGCAGCTCAGATGTCAACAGGAGAGGAGAGAAGGTACTGGACTTCCTGGTAAGCTCTTCTTTACAAATACTAAATAAAGGCAATGAACCTACCTTCGTCAACTCTAGGCGGGGGGAGGTTATTGATTTAACGTTGGCTACTAATAATACTAGTAACAAAATCAACTCATGGCACGTATCTGACGACATATCCCTTTCGGACCACAGATACATCTGCTTTAGGTACCGAACTAAAATAGAAATAAACACGGTACGAAAACGGAATCCTAGGCACACGGACTGGTCGGCGTTTAGAAGGGATCTAAAGGTGGACCTAGGAGACCCAAAAGGCAAGCTCAACTCTATTATAGACATAGAATTCGAAGCGGACAAAATAGTACAAGCCGTATACACGGCCTTCACTAATAACTGCCCGGAGAAGAAAACCCTGGCTAAAAAGTTACCATGGTGGACCCCAGAGATAGTTAAACTCAGGAGGGAAACTAGGGCAATATTCAATGACGCAAAGGCATCTAATGACTTTGGGTACTATGCACAAAAACTCACAGAACTCAGCAAGGCTGTGAGGAAAGCCAAAAGGAGAGCGTGGAGGAACCACTGCGATCAAATTGAGTCAATACCAGAAGGAATGAGACTAACAAAGGCACTAGCGACCACAAAGTCGGCCCCGCTCACATCCATTAGGGACAATGACGGTAGAATGACGAAAACGGGGCTGGAAACCCTTAAGGTAATGTGTAACACGCACTTCCCAGGCTCAGTAATACACGACAGCGTAACAGACGATGGTGCAATTAGTGCGTTGGAACAGACCACAAGTACAACGAGACACAATTGGGACACGTCCAAAAAGGTAGTAGATCATAACAAGATAAAGTGGGCACTTTCAACATTTCAACCTTACAAAGCCCCGGGGCCAGATGGCATCTACCCCATTCTACTACAAGAAGGCGCTAATGTACTAATCCCGCATCTTAGCAGATTGTACAGGGCGTGCTTGGCCTTCGCACACGTGCCACGGGTGTGGAGGATGGTAAAAGTAACCTATCTGCCCAAACCGGGTAAGGCGGATTACAGTGAAGCCAAATCGTATAGGCCGATAAGTTTATCGTCGTTTTTCCTCAAAACACTGGAGAAATTGGTAGATAGACACATAAGGGATGGCCCATTAAGGAGACATCCGCTGCACGAACTACAATGTGCATACCAGCCAGGGAAGTCAACGGAAACCGCACTTCACCTGGTAACAACCAGGGCTGAACAGGCTATAGAGAATAAGGAACTATGTCTGGCAGCTTTCTTGGACGTGGAGGGAGCGTTCGATCGTACCACGTATAAAGCTATCAGCGAAGCAGCTGCAAAACATGGTGTAGAGCCCACCCTATGTAAATGGATAGGCAATATGCTAAATGGCAGACTAATAAAGTCATCTCTCTTAGGGGATGAGATAATGGCCACGGCCACAAAGGGATGTCCACAGGGGGGGGTACTCTCACCAACTCTCTGGAGTCTGGTGGTGAACTCACTCCTGGTAGAACTCAATAAGGGTCCCATCAACACGGTGGGATATGCTGATGATCTAGTGATACTGGTTAATGGGAAGTTCCCAGGCACGGTATCAGAAATCATGAACAAGGCACTGCGGATGGTGGAGAAATGGTGCGACCTGCACCAACTATCCATTAATCCAGGCAAAACTGTGGTAATACCCTTTACTAGGAAAAGGACCCTTCCAGGCGTACAGCAGTTAAAACTGTACGGGAGGGTACTAGAACTGTCCGATGATGTGAAATATCTAGGTGTTACACTGGATAAGGAACTGAATTGGAAGAAGCATACAGATCTTACCATCACAAAGGCACTGAGGGTATTTGGAATGTGTAGATCAGCGTATGGCAAAACATGGGGATTGAACCCAAAGGTACTTAAGTGGATCTACACTATGATGGTGAGGCCCATATTATTGTACGGCAGCCTGGTATGGTGGCCAAGGACTTTAATGAGCACATGCAGAGAGGCTCTGATGAAGGTGCAGAGATCGGCTTGCATGGCTATAACAGGGGCGTTTCGTACCACGCCTACAGCGGCGCTAGAAGTCCTACTGGACCTACCGCCACTTCACTTGGTGATTAAGTCAGAGGCGCGGAAATCGCTCTACAGATTAAGAACTCTTGGACTGTGGAGCGACAACAAACCGAAGACTAAACACACAAACATGGAGACTGATGGTTTCTTAGACAGAATAACAAGCATGGGAAGTGACAAAATGCTACCCAAGTTTGTATTCCATAGGAACTACACAACAAAAGTTCCATCCAGGGCTGAATGGGCCGAAGGTCTAGAACCGCCTAGGTCTGGTATCGAAGACAGTATATGGTACACGGACGGATCTAAAATGGGATCCGGTACGGGAGCAGGCATTTATGCGAATGACTACAGTAGTAGTGTAAGCATGGGTAGTTTGGCAACCGTCTTCCAGGCGGAGACATACGCCATAATTGCATGTGCACAGGAGAATATAGACAGGCAAACCAGAGGGCAGACCATCTATATACTCAGTGACAGTCAAGCGGCCCTTAAAGCACTTACGGCGCCGAAAGTGGAATCTAGACTAGTCTATAACGGCGTCCAGGCACTGAACAAGCTTGGAAAGCATAATAAGGTGCAACTAGTTTGGATACCAGGGCACGAGGGCTTCATCGGCAACGAAAGAGCGGATGAGCTTGCTAGAGGGGGGTCTACAAACCACTTTGTAGGTCCAGAACCATTTGTGGGACTCTCGCAGGGAACCATTATTTCGGCCTATAAAGCCTACGCCAAAACCAAACACCAACACGAGTGGAGGAATGAGGCGAGCTTAAGGCACTCTAAGCTCTTCATAGAAGGAGTGGACTCGGGCTGGACTAACAAACTCTGGAAATCCAGTAGGAAGCAGCTCAGAATCATATCTGGGGTGTTCACAGGTCACTTCGGGGTCAAGGACCTCTTGGCCAAGATGGGACTATCGGGCAGTTTAGACTGTAGAATGTGTGGCGAGGAGGATGAGACTATGGAACACTTATTGTGTGAATGTCATGCCCTTGCCAGACAAAGAATGAATTACTTCGGTAACGGTTATCCGCAACCAAAGGAATTCAAGGTACTTCCGCTGAGCTGCATCATCCGCTATGTGGAAATGATGGAGCGAAGTTGGGAGTAGACATAAGGAGAGGGCAAATGCACAAAAGATCCCACTGGGTCGAAGTGCATCCGAAAGGGCCCTCATCTAGATAAGATAAGATAAGATAAGATAAGATAAGGATTCAAATAGCATAGGGCGCTGAGATCCATTTGATGATGAAGTACTAGAGTAGGTATGTACTAAACACATAAGCCACTATTACTAGTTAAGGTTTAAGAATTTCGATCAAAGTGGAAAATTGAAAAACTGGAGATGTTGGTGCCGTTTCAAGGCCTCCACCCACCGGACGCGTGTGCTGCGCGTGTCGGGCGCGTTTGAAGCGGTATATTCACACCGGAAGCGGGCGGCGTGTAGCAACGCGTGTTCAGCGCGGCTGCCGCGCCGCTGCCGCGCGGGTGCTGCGCGTGTGCCGCGTGGGTGCTGCGCGTGTGCCACGCGGGTGCTGCGCTGCAGCTGCGCGGGTGCTGCTCTGCAGCTGCGCGGGTACTGCGCGTGTGCCGCGCGGGTGCTGCGCGTGTGCCCCGCGTGTGCCACGTTCGATGTGTGTCGGGCGCGTTTGAAGCGGTATATTCACACCGGAAGCGGGCGGCGTGTAGCAACGCGTGTGCAGCGCGGCTGCCGCGCCGCTGCCGCGCGGGTGCTGCGCGTGTTCCGCACGGGTGCTGCGCGGGTGCTGCGAGTGTGCCGCGTGCGATGTGTCTTTGAAGTGTAGTTTCAATGCTTTACAACTTGTAATAACTTCGCGGTTGATGTCGCTACGAGCTACTTAGGTGTATTTAGAAGAGTGGAAGGGATTGAAAGATTCGTCGCCACTAGCCGACCCACGGTAGCTCAGTTGACAAGAGCGATGGACGGATTCCAGAGGTCGCGGGTTCAACGCTCGTGGCGAATATTTTTCCATTTTCCAGTTTGATCGAAATTTAGAATTGCGTTAGCGGACGTTTCTGCTTAGTAAACATTTAGGTTTAAGAATTTCCAACAGGTTTTGAACAATAACAATGTGCCAGTTGCAGCAACCGACTTTTACAACACTCACAATTTGCAGTTCAACCCACTGCAATAAGGAACAAAACTATGCCTAAGTATAAGTACATATTAATGTAAACAGTTACGCAGCCCTAGTGAATGCCACATTAATCCCGTGTATTCTCATTGCTCGTTACCCTGGTTCCTTACGATTATAGCGGCTCCATTTCAACTAACCGGGAAATTTACCCAATCAGACAGCTTCCTCAACCCACGTCTACCTGACCATATTCACGATCTACCACACCAACCAGCTTAAACTCTGACGTGGCCACGCACAGTATTTAAGGAGCTCCGGGTCTAGTTATGCTGGATCCGAAGCGAGTTGACTGGACAGGTCCTGAGCATTCTTGGCCAATTGTGGGCATTAACAGGTGTTGAGTTGCAAGGATTGGCGTTTGGCAAATTTTGCCCGTTTAAGGTTACGGTGATACCGGTATCGAGTAACCTAAATGGTGCGCTTCCGTGACCAGATGGTAGTAATTGCTGAATTATGTTCCCAAGGATGTTTATGTGTATTGTGTTCGCATTTTTTTTTCTTGCGTGACGGTTTCAGTAATTCATTTTTGACTGAATACGTTACAATCGAAAGAGTAGTTTATATAACTTATTTTCTGAGAATTGAAAAAGAAGTTAGGTACTAAAATTGTTACTACTTGTTTAGGGGTGAGATATGGGCTCTTGACGAAAACTCCTCGGTTCCAAAATATGTGTAATTTCGTGACAACGGGTACAGGATGAGTGGCCGAATCAATGACAAGTGACATGCAAATTTAGATCGGTATTTTTTCCTAATAGGTGTCTGAGCAGCTGACGGCGTGTGTGGCGCATTGCTATGAAATAAATTGTAGGCGCTGCAACTATCGCCTAATGCTCGAACATGCCCCCGGGCGTTGAAAGCTCTCTTTCAACCAGAGACAGATTCATCTGACACAGGGAGCGGACAGATTTTACTGAAGGACCGCCGTATCAATCCAGTCGCGGTCCGGATGTCTGCAACTCTGGTAATGCCATCGGTCCCAGGGTGGATGGCAGCGACGCAACCCAGCTTCCATTTCAAGGGAGGAAGGTGGTCCTCCTTTATGAGCACCAGAGCGTCCAGCTTCAGTGCGTCGTGATGCGTGCGCCATTTGGTTCGGACTTGGAGTTCCGACACAAACTCCTTGCTCCATCTGCTCCAAAATGTGCCGGAGTTGTACGATCCGCTGATAGCGGTTCAGGTGATTGAAGGAGCGGTCTCTGAGGTCCTGAACTGGCAGTGAGTTTAGAGGGCGCTCGATGAGGAAGTGCCCCGGAGTAAGCGGCAGCATATCTTCTGGATGTGACGATATGGGAATCAGTGGCCGAGAGTTCAACACCGCTTCTATTTGGACCAGAACAGTGTTGAGTTCTTCGTATGTTAATTTACAATCTCCCAGCACTCCTTTCAGATGAAATTTGGTAGATTTTACCCCAGCTTCCCAAAGACCTCTTCAGTGTTGAGAATAAGCAGGACTAAAATAGAAATTAATTAACTCGTGAGCTGCAGCTTTAGCCAACAAACTACAGTTGCTTTTAAGAAATGTTGATAACTCATTGTATGAACCTACAACTGACGTTCCGTTCTCTAAATAAATATCAGATGGTAAACCTCTCCGAGATACAAGGTGACGTAATGCTGACGGATAGTTATTTCTGGTTAAGTCACCCACCAACTCTAGGTGTACTGATTTAGTGGTGAAACATATGAAAACGGCTATTTTCACCTTTACAAGTCTACATTCACAACCCTGATGACTGGCAGAAAGTCTCGCATAATCAACAACAACGTATTCAACAAGTAAATTGTATTCGGGAAATAATTCTCTTTGGGAGGTTCCAATAATCACATTCAATACGGTTTTCAGTTCCGACTCGTTTAGGTAGCCTGTCGACGGTACTTGCTTTCTACACAAGTTCACAAAATGCAGCGCATAAGCGACTGCACTAATAATTCGCAACAAGTTTGAAAACAGCAAAAAGTCAATCAATTCACTTACGTCGATGTCAACCTTATTTGTGACATCTACATAAAATACCACTTCAGCCTGAGTTTTATATAATGACTTTGCCCCTACTGGATTCAACGTAACTTTAACTTTAAACCCGAGTGAATTTAGAGCCTCCTCGTATAGCCAGAGACTTTTCATAAGATTGATGTAAATAGCCAATAAGCCAGTGGGGTGAAATATTTGTGCAATCGCTGACAACAAATCCCTTTTGTTATTGCCGCGAAGCGAACAACTACCTAAGGGGAAGCACAATTGATCATAGTCTGGCTGCCAGCTGAGCCCCAAGGTTTTAACTAGTTTGGTTCCTAAAATAATACATTTTGACTGAGCGGAATAGAAGTCGTATGCAGGTTGAGGTTCATTTGACTTCCATTTCCTCAAATTCATGCTAGCGAATGTTAGAGCATAAGAGACTTTGTTTTAAATCGACAGCACTTGTCGCAACTTATCCCCACCAGTGAGTAGATCATCTACGTAAAAGTCATGAGTGATGATCTCGCGAACGACCTCATAATCACATTCAGATATATGGGTTAAAGATTGATATTCTGTCATTACCTCTTTGTACATGTCTCTAACTTCATCCTCACGCTCTAAAGATAAATAACATTGCTTAGCACGATTCATAGAAACACCTATAACCCTAGGATCTTCTTTTTGTGTTGAACGTACACATACACGCCTGTCCTCCAGCCTAGTGCAGTTTTCAACGAAATGCTTTTGACATAATTTCTCCGCGGGAGAATAATGAGGATTTTCAGAGCAGACTTCTTCAAGCTGCCAAAAACGCGTGAGTTGGTTTTGGACTTCATTGTTAAGCAATTCAGTACTAGGACTAGAAACGACATTCATAAAATTACAAATAATGGTACGCGATGGAGTCGATACTTGACCGCTGTTAATCGGGCCTGAGACTAGCCAACCAAGCTGAGTCTCACATAGTATCGGCTGCCCATTACCTAATTTAATCTTTTGCGATCCTAACAAGTCCCAAAAGAGATCAGCACCAATGATAAAATCAATCGGAGACGGTGTATGAAAGTTAGGATCAGCTAAACAAAGATCAGCCGGAATATTTAATCTCGAGAGATCTATTTGACGAGAGGGCATGACGTCAGTTATTGATGGCAAAACAAAACAGTGCAGGTGGGTCGAGTAGGTATCATTCAATGATTTCATTGATACTCGGCACATCTCACCTACTGGGGATACTGCGTTGTTTATGCCTACAACCGATTTATCTACGCGTTCGGTTAATAAATTCAATTTCTGACACATTCCCTGAGTCATAATACATGCAGTGCTACCACTGTCCAAAACTGCTCGAGCAATGTACTCGCGATTATCTCGATCGTAAACTTTAATTAATGCAGTGGACAATAGTACCACTTGCTGTTCTACTGCATGCGAATGCAGCGTTGCTATGCTAGCTGATAACGCAACGGGTGCCGTGCCCGCCGCCGGCGCAGTATTGACCTTGACGGCGGCCCGCTCGGACGAATAATCTGATCCCGTGTTTTGCTTTGCATCTGCAACATGGATAAGTGAATTGTGCCTGCGCTTACATACCTTACAACCCGCCTTCTTGCAATGGTTTGCATAATGACCGCTACGGAAGCAATTAAAACATACTTTATAACTCGGCAGCAAGTGAAGCCGCTCGACATTGCTAAGTGCGAGAAACTGTGAACAGTTATTCAAGCTATGCTCACCATTACATTTCGGACACAGTTTAGGCGATGAAGTGACACAGTGCTTCGTGGTTTGTGTAGAAAGCATAGTCCTATGTTTTGATACGGTTTTAGCCGGCTGACACGATTGTCCGGCGACAGGAGCGCTCGATAACTCTAAAGTTTCAATCAAGTCTGCACGATTACGCATAAAGGTGATAAAAGTATCAAACGAAATAGGTGCATTCTTATTTAGGCTTCCTTTGTGTTCTTCCCACTCGCGAAATGTTTTTGTGTCTAGCTTGTTACTAATTATGTGAATAAGAAGCGTGTCCCATTGCTTGACAGGCTCACCTAGGGATTCTAAACATCTTAAGTTTTTGTTTACTTGGTCAATAACCCGCTTTAAATGCACTGACGACTCTTTTGTGACGGGTTCAATGTTAAATAACGCAGAAACATGATTTTGTAACAATAACCTTTTATTGTTGAACCTTTCACATAAGAGTTTCCATGCCACCTCGTAATTACTCCCAGAGAATTCTATTGAGTGAATGACTAAAGCAGCGGACCCTTCCAACGACGCTTTTAAATAGTGGAATTTGTTTATATTATCAATTTCGTCGTTCGAATGAATGAGACTTGTAAATGTGTCATGAAACCCAAGCCAGTCCTCGTATAATCCACTATACTTAGGTAACGAAATCGTCGGGAGCTTAACCAGCCGATGATTGTTTGAACTACGCTTGCTACATGACTCAAAATCATCGCTTTTTTTATTAAAATCACCAAGTATCTCCTGGGCTCGCGAAAGGGCTGAGAAGTAGTTACTTTGAAACTCCTCTCTGTCCAACATAAGCGCATCTAAGTTCTCGGTTTTACATTCTAACTGTGTTTGAACATCATCATAAAGTCCATACAATGCCTCAATCTTACCTACACGCAACTGCAATTGATTAGCTTCAGCCTGAGTTAAAGCAGATTCCTTCAAGGTGCCTAGGTATGACGTAAACAGCGTTAATTGTCCTTTGTAACTGCCTCTTTTTCGAGTTAAATCCTTCTCATCACCCATTTTAGGAAGCTGGCGTAGACCTTGAATGTAAACAATTGATAGATGTAAGTATTTATGGTTACTGTAAATAGTTTAACTATTAAAATTACACTTTGGTTTCGGTTTTATCAATAAGCTAAAATAGTCTAGTTCATAAGTCTTTGTAAATAAAATTGTATATAATAAAAGAAGAATATAATCACGAATAAAACATAAATAACAAATTGATTCGAATAAATTATATAAATATACTGACTATTCTCCTATTGTACCTACTAACAAAGCTTGTAAATGTATAAAATAATTATCATTCGTATAAAAATTATTAAACAATTCAATTCATAATACAATTATCATTTAAAATCCCTATCTAAATCCTGTTCTAAATTAATCCACAATGTCACAAATAATTAAAACTACATAAATCTCATGCGAATACAGTTGTACACGAATAACGGTAAATCCTAGCGGTCGACCACGCCTTGCGTTGACAAAAGTTAGCTATTTAACTGCGTTTAACCACTTCAATTAAATATGTAGAATGAATAATTTAAAGAATTGACTAGATAAATAATACAATTAATATAACCAACTTATTGTACGACCTAATAGACTTAACGTTTAACTAACGGTACATTTTAACATAGCTTTAAAAAGTATTCACTAACCTGGAGTTTCCACAATAAATCCTACTTATTTACTACCTGATAAGAGTGCTGGGTCCTAATTTCCCTATCACACTCAACACTGTTAGGTTCCAAGGTCCTTCCTGGTGGTCTTCCTCAGCAGGTCCTTGTCTCCCAGAGTAGTAATAAGTCTCCCGCCAGTAATTCCTCCAATGATTAATAGGTCTTCCAATTTTATTAGTATCCGGTTCGGTAATGGACCATGTTTAGGGGTGAGATATGGGCTCTTGACGAAAACTCCTCGGTTCCAAAATATGTGTAATTTCGTGACAACGGGTACAGGATGAGTGGCCGAATCAATGACAAGTGACATGCAAATTTAGATCGGTATTTTTTCCTAATAGGTGTCTGAGCAGCTGACGGCGTGTGTGGCGCATTGCTATGAAATAAAGTGCAGGCGCTGCAACTATCGCCTAATGCTCGAACACTACTAAATAGGTAGCTGAGGAGTAACTGAATTTTAGAATAAGTGTAAAAAAAAGCTATGATGAATATAATATTAAATAAATTGCACTCTTATTATATTGCGTTTATTAACGATGTAGCAACATAATTCACGACATCTTTATATAACTTTTAATTTTTAAACTGACTGAAAATATTTTAACATATGTTCTAGAATCCAAGGAGACGTTATAATTATGACGTCTCCATGGATTGTAGAACCACGTTATGCATGTTTACTTATGATTCTAATAAAGTATCCATAATTTTATAAACATTTTTGAGGTCTTCCTCAAGGCCATATAGAGCGCAAAAAAATGTAATACCCCTTTTTTTCTCTATCAGTGTTTGGTCCAATTTGAATCTGAAGGACCTCTTATATGGGACAAACCATTAAATGGCGAAATAAATCAAGTTAAAACTTCGCCCAGCTGTACCGCAAGCCCCTTTCTGACTCCCTCTCATATCAACAGTTGACGTTCATAATCAAACTTATCTCGGCTGTCAAATCTTCCAGGCAACTTGAGAAGACGATCAGTTTACAACGTCATACTACGTCAAAGTAAGGCCCTCGAACAATTATCTAAGAAAATGGCGAGAAAAAAGCATTGACACAGAATCATTACACTCACAAGATCGGGATGAGGTCAAAACTAGTTCTAATTCAAGGTCGTCGCGTGTGCTTCCGACAGGATAGACCCACGCCTACCATCCGACCTGTGAATCAGCTAATGTGCATGCAATGTCATTATGAGTCTTTGTTCTACGGAAGTCTAGCCGAGTTAAGAGGAAATGCAGCATCATCATGACTATCCTGGCCGATTTCGACCGCTGCGACTGGAAAAATGACTAACTGGAGCGTCGTTCGTGAGCTCTCTGGTGATTGGCGTAGCCTATCTTTACGAGAATGTGCGCCCACATTCCCTACAGGTCACTCCTGCGACAAAATTGTAGTGAATGGCCGCAGGTGGTCGAGCCTTTAACTATATACTCGCGCTTAGCGTCGAGTACGTTACGTCTTCGTTCTTCGAAGGCTTGAGCAAATGCGCGCCTTCAGTGCATGCCTCCACTTTGACCGATCAATATCTTTACAGTACAGATGCAAATACAGCATAGCTAAACTATGTAAATCTACGTGACAAAGTTTATTTAAGGGGCTCCCATACGCCAAGGACCTTCGATCTGAATCCCTTAGTTTTCTAATGTTTTTTGTAGCTTATTATATTAGCAACAACGGCTTTAAGCAATATAGTATCCCATATTTACTTCAAAGTTCATTGTTTTTGAGATATTTCGCATAAAAGTTGAACAATTTTAGGCCAAAAAACTGGTTTTCTGGCCATAACTTTTGCGTTAATAAGTAAGATTATAACAACGCATATCAAAATTATAGCTAAGTTCAGTATGTATGAGTAGGTATGAGTTTCGGGTGTATAAAAGTTTCAGTTGCTAATAAAAGTGTACATTTGGAGTATTGCCCTTTCTGGCAGCGAAACGTGGACAATGACACGGCTGACAATCAAAGGGCTGGCGTACGACACAGAGAAATGGAAAATATTCCACCGACAAGAGGATAACTCTTAAATTAATGATGATGAAGTTTCAATGAGGATGAGGTGTCGGGTTTTGTATTTTTACAGAACGTTCTTTAAAAATGGATAATTAATTCTGTATTAACATTTTTCAAGTTATTCAATATCAAATGTTAAACAGGAATCATACTTTCCCATATATGCACCTGGAAAGCTGGCTTCAATAAACCGAGGACGAGTGTCGAAATGAAAACTACTAAATTTCGTTGATTTTCGACGAGAGCCCCTTAAGTGGTTTACCTACTATTGACGAAGACAAGTGAAACATGTCAAAATCCATCCATCCGTTTGGACTATGAGCTCGAAAAACAAAAACACTCGCCGTCGTGTCGGAGACGGGCAGAGCGAGTGCAAGTTTTTGCATAGATCGCTAGCCCGTATTTCCTCTTAAGATGGGCGACAAATAGATGCATCCAAATGGATGGACGTAATATTTTGAGCACGTTCATGGATACCAAATAGAATTTCCAATTCTTTAGGATCCGGCAGCGGAGCGGGCCTCGGGTCTAAATTTTTGCTAGAGGCGGGATAAAATGAGCAATCGGATGGAGATTGGATGAAAATATAGGTGGATGGAAAATAGTTTAGTACGTTCGCGTTAACTCATAACGAACGTAACACTGTGTAATGCGACGCAGTAGCACAGTGTTACACACAACAGCATAGCAACTATTTGTGTAGTAACAACAATTCAGTTCTTGCTACTAGAAATCTTGATGCAGTTGAGATTGTATCACGATGACGGATGTGATTTTATCAGCATAACTACCGGAGATGAGATGCTTAGAGCTCAGTATTGTTCCTGGCTCAATCTTTTCACTTCGCATGGTGTGTGAAGGTTAATTATTTAAACTTATTTTTTACACAGTTAATGCGAAGAATTTTGTACCTAAGTAGTACTACAACACAACAAATGAACTCAATTTTTTTTTCAAAAAACCCAACTGCTTTTTTTAATTTTATAGCCTATGTCACTCCCACGATTAAGAGGAATCCAACGACACCTCATGTGTCGAAATCCGTCAAACGGTTTAGGCTGCAGATCGTGCCAAAGAATGTGCCACATACATACAGTATAATATATACATACATGCGCTCGAAAGACATAACCCTCCTCTCCTTCGTGCAGTCGGGTAAAAATATTTATATCTTCGCCTAGTACCCATAGTACAAGCTTTGCTTAGTTTGGGACTAGGTCGATATGTGCTAGATTGTCGCAAATATTTATTTATTTCATTAATATGCTGCCCGTCAACTCAAAATGGAGACGCGACAGACCTCGCCGGCGATGGCGGGACGAGATAGACTCCTTTCTAAAGGATTGTCCAGAGGCTGCTCGGGATCGGGATTCCTGGAAACGGAGGGGGGAGGCCTTTGTCCAGCAGTGGGACACCATAGGCTCCTAATAATATTTAGACAAACATCCATAAAACATGGAGACTGCGTAAGTAGATTAAGACAACTAAGACGGCCCGTGTGCTTATTAGCTATCGTAGCGTTACCCTGCAGACTCGTTTACCTTTGGTCTATCTCCCAAGAGATGAGGAGCCCCAGCAAACATTTTAAGTGTTTTTTCCTAGGCTGAAGAATATATTACTAATTTAAGTAAAAATTACATCATGCGCACCACTTATTTTCGCTTATTGTACAATTTTACTCCTGGGTTAAAATATGAGACATTACAACGTAAACTTCACTTTATCAATACACCATAAAGTAGGAGACTTAATGGTTGAGAATAAGGCTAAATATTAGGTAAAATTAATTTCGAAATCCGACCAATAGCTCATATATACTTTTATGTACATATTAGGTGTTTTTGCGACGTCATTATTTCTTATCTTGGGTACCTTTTGGTCGTTGATTTATGTCACTTTTGCTACCAATTTTTGAGTAAATTTTACTTTCAATGGATACCAAATTGTGACCATTAAGTCTCCTACATAATGGTTGAGAACAAGGCGAAATATTAGGTAGTACACACTTCGAAATACGACCAATAGTTTATATATACTTTTATGTACATATAAGGTGTTACTGCGACGTAATTACCTCTTATACTGGGTACCTTTTGGTCGTCGATTTATGTCACTTTTGCTACCAATTATTGAGTAAATATTACTTTCAATAGATACCAAATTGCGACCATAAAGGTAAAGACACTTGTAAGATATTAACATTACCATAAGGTTGTATTCGGATTACTAAACGGTCAAACTAACATAAAAATTGAACTTATAAGTTGGAGGTCGCGTGAGCGACTTCAGGTTAATTTGTTTTAGTCACAAGTAACTCATTCTTCGGTGGAGTAGTACATATTTACGTAATAGTTCGTGTTTTATCGAAATTAGTTTCAGATCTACAATGGCCAAAGACAAAAAAAATACAGACATTCAAGCAGTTTCTATAGGAAGTATAAAAGTAAAATGTAAAATAAAATCATACAAACTAAGCATTAATTGACACATGATTTTAATTCAAAATTATTTAAATTCTTAACAGATAAAGCTTTTTATTCAGTGAATGAGTACTTAAATGGCAAGTAGCGAAATATAATTTTAATTAAGACTATCTATATATAAGCATGTAATGCATGCTGCTAGCAAATTTGTATGCCTAATGGCCAAACATAGTGATGCACATATAACTAATGTACCATCTTTGTTACCTATGTTTTACAAATAAACTTTACTTTACTTACTTACTTACATATAGGTAAAACTATCTAGGCGGTGTGCTATCTCCTCTCTTATTTTCTATCTTCATCAATTCCATCACACACATTATATCATCTCATTATCACCATTATGCCGATCACCTTCAGATTTATACACAGTCCGTGCTTGGTGATCTCCCTTCTGCCATAGAAAGATCTAAATGATGGCTTGGTACGCATTCTGAAATGGAGTCAACGATGTGGTATGAGTGTGAACCCAGCGAAGACCCAAGTCATTGTTATTGGCAGCAACAATCTGGTTTCTAGAGTTGAATTTGTAAATCTCCCTCAAATACTTTTTGATGGGATTCAGATTGATTACTCGATGCAAGTGAAAAATCTTGGGATCATTATGGATCGCTCCTTGTCTTGGGTGCCTCAAGTGAGTGAAGTGAGCAGAAAGGTATTTGCTGCAGTGGGGTATCTCAGGCGGCTTCGTAATTTTCTACCTACTTGAGCCATTGAGCGTCTCCTAAATGTCTGCATTCGGTTCATATTTGGGTTACGCAAATATGACCACGTTTCTAGTTTCCGTTCCAAACTCAAGTGGCTCCCTATCCGTTATCGCCGTAACTCTCACATTGTTTCGCTTCTGTTTAGTGGCCTGTGTCCTTTTTAAACCTGCAGCTCCCCGCTATTTCAAAGAGCGTTAGTCAGCGTAAGTTATTTTACGTCACACCTGGCCATAATGCGAGTTTTACTGCACGCTGCGCGTAAGGGAAAACTCGCATTATGGCAAGGTGAAGACGTAAAATTTTGTACTCAACACGGGCGGTAATTCGTAAAGCCCCAGAGCGCATATTTATGGCCCTCACCTTCGGTTCGAGCCACAAACACCTGCGATCTGGGGCATTCACGAATTCAACGCCCTAGTTACGTAATGTACTATTAATTCTGTTAGATCTTCTAACATTTTGCTATTAACTGTGCGTTCGTCATCTTTCAAATTTTACAGTGGACTTTTACAGTAATAGACTTTTACAGAATTTTACAGTAGACCACTTTTAAGGCTATACGACTGTGGAATTATTTCCCTCTTGACATAAGATAAGCTAAATCTATCGGTAACTTCAAATCTCTTTTAAAGAACATTATTTGTCGCTCCCCTAACCCTGATTGTCTTACTATTATTATTGGCTGTCTGTGTATGTATTATATATTTTTATTTCTGATATTTGTGTACAATGTATGATTGTGTGTGTATGTTTATATATAGAGCTATTTATGTACGTATTTATATACTTACTAGCTTCTGCCCGCGACTCCAGATCCGCGTGAAACTCGTTTATACAAACGCTCGCAGATCCATACAAACTTTTACACCCCCATTTCACGATAAAAACTATCCTATATCACTTTCCATCAATCACGTCAATTCGTCAAACAAAAAATCACGTCAATTCGTCGCTCCGTTTTGCCGTGAAAGACGGACAAACAAACAAACAAACACACACACCTACACTTTCCTATTTATAATATTTAGTATGGATTTTGATTTTTGGCTGATTATAATCTTTGCACCACCTAAATACAACATAATCTAGTTTTACCTCTTCCTTCGTTACCCAAAGGTTGTCTGGAAGAGATCGCTCTTCAGCGATAAGAACGCTTGTTGTCTACCTCTACCTACATGTTATTGTATTGTTTCTCTTTCTAACTGCTTTGTTTGTGTGAGGTATTGATAAGAGTATTTGTATTATATAAGAGTATTTGTATTATATTGTATTGTATAGGACCTATACACTAGGCACCTATACTATAGGTAACTTACCGATTGTTGAATGTCTGGGCGTAATTTTTACTTAATCTTCAAGACGGCCACGGTAGACCACTCTGTCAAACAAATACAATGCGATTGCGTTCGCGCCGCGCGGTAGAAGCGACGTCGCGAAGCCATCGCTTCGACCTATTGGTCACTGATACAACCTCAAACAGTAAATCTATACCATTAGGTAACAGAAATATGTATATTTACCATTAAATATACTTAAATACCAATAGGTCGTATTTTTAAGTAAAATGTAACATGTTAGTCGAGCCGACATTTTGTTTGGTTATAATTGAGACGCATTATTGCAAATTGCCTAATTTACGTATGTTGTAATCACCTGAATCATCTGAATAATAACTACCAACGGTACTTCTATTATCCTATACTAACAAGTTATAAAATGTATACTCAATTTAATGTATATCCCATGCAATATTGTGATTCTCAATTACAAGCAATACATCTTGAACTTACAAAAAAATTAATACTTGATTATTTCAATAGCCCATCGGTAGTTTTGAATCTAAACCTAACATAATGCACGTAAAAATTTTCCGCGCACTAGATTTCATCGTAATCTCATCTGCGTAATAGATCTAAATTATTTTGCATGAAGTAGTGGCCGCCATTACTATTATCGAAAAACTTTAGATTGGTTTTAGTTAGACATTTTGTTTCTGAGCGAAATAAAAACATATCCAAATATGTTTGTCTCGTTTTCTCCTCATCAATTGTCATTAAAAAATCCTTATCGAGTAATTAAATGGTAAATAAATACGTTGAGATCATGATTAAAATGATTAAAGTTTACCAAATTAATACATTGCAACTTCACGGCACGTCGTTTCGACGTCAAATCCATGTCGAAAAAATTACCTTTGTATTGACTTAATGGTCGAAATTTCTAAAACTACGTGGAAGTAACGTAGCCGGCACGTGCTTTTGTTCCCCACTTTGGTTGATTCCACGTCGATTCGAGGTCAAGGTAACTCATTTTGGTGACAGTGAAATTTGCGTCCTATAATAGGTGCTTTTATCGCAAATTTTTACCAAAAATGTTTGCTGGGGCAGAAGTGGTAATACCCGGTCACTATATCTGTGCACCTCGCCGCGTGACGTCACATCGGCGCTCGCTCTGGGTATACGGTGAGAAGCGCGCATAGCCGATGTAAAACGGGAAATATATTGTGTCAGACGCGCGACGGACAGCAGCCGCAGCGCAGCGCGTGCGCATCGCGTGTCAAGTTCATACGTTTTCACTAACTATCAATTACAGGGCTGATATTCACGTAACGCACTCAGACCTCTGATTACACTTTGTTATTATGAATACGAGGGTCAAGATATATGGTAAGCGGTATGGTGAGGTGAGGTGATTCAAGTTATGAATAGCACAGCACCAGCAGTATTAGCTTTTCCGTCTGCTTCCTTGCTGTTTCTTCCTGAGTGATAAAGCCTCTTCTATCGCCTTCGGGATGTTTTATACCTATGTGACAAACAAGAGTACGGTTCGGCCCGCCTGATGAGTTAGACTGCGATAGGTTTGAAAATTAGCTAGCTATCAATGAATTACATTTGTCGTAAGCAGGTCCATGTTAAAAATGCCACCTCCATTCCTATAAAAATCGCGGCTAAATAAGCGCAACGCGTAACTTAGGGACGCATACAACTCCGGAAAACCTGCTTTTTAACTAGCCTTTATTTTCGAAATATCTGACATGTTCTGACGTGGCTCTTTAAAAAGAGTTTTTCGTTTGGCAGGAGCTCATAGTATTAACATAATGATGATTATGATGAATCCTTCAAAGTGTAACATAATTATGATTAACTGGGTCAGTGGTACCAAGACTCGGAGAACACAATTTACACATTAACAATGACCAGTGTCCATAGGACACGACTCGAAACAAGTGTCAATCCATAGACATGTTTCGCATTCGTATTAGATTTTAATGTGTATCGCACAATAGTTCTGTTTTTTGTACAAGCATTTATATATTTCCAACTGTATTTTTTGCACATTCATGTTATATACATATGTGTATACTGTAAAATTGTAAATTCTTTATTGTACACATAAATTACGAACTTATCTCTCTTCTCTCTATCACATAAAGGTTATTCTGACATAAAAGCTAGAATAGAAGTCGCTAATAAGGTCTATGTGAATGTTAAATGTTCTAATGTGACATAAATTCTACATAGACGACGCTACCGTGTATGTAAAATAATGAGAGATGTTCGATACCTTAGAAATACACTATTTAGAAAATATAACAAAAAGAAAAGAAAGAAAGAAAATCATTTATTCATGACACATAAAATTAAATCTTAAACCTATCCATAAGTGTCACGAAAAGGTGCCGCCACAGCATAATGCCGACTCAAGAGCCGGCGCTGGTCTTCCGGCGAGATGTATTTAATACAATTAGCGTTTATTGCTCCGGAGTTCAGCAGACTTCTATTTAATATGTTTAGTCAATTCAATTACGCCTTTTTTAATATTTAACAACTCTGTACATTCCAGGCGTTATTTGGGCATTCTCCTTTGACTTGAAAGACCTAAACAGTGAAACGAACTAAGATACAATCAATATAGACGTAGTTTAATTGACTTATAAAGAATATTTATTCACAATATAACATTTCATAAGTACTTTAAAAATCGAATAAATGGCACAAGTCGGAATGAACTTAAAATATGTATACTATACAGAGCCTAAAAAACCTAACATACTACTAACTTGCAGACTAAACAAAAGCTTGTAAAAAGACCTAGCAATTACCTCTTTACCTATACATACAGACGACATTAATACGTAAACAATTCTTAATCTAATTCCGTTTAACCCCACACAAGTCTTGTGACTAACCCATTAAAGTGTAATAACATACATATTTACGAATTATTTACATACAAACTATCGCAGAGTAAATACCGACCAGTCATGTGACTGATAAATGTTGATAGCTACAATAATGTTTGTTTTCTTCTACTTTACATTTATTTTAGTGTCACATGATTGACTACATTATAGGGAGCTATTTGAGCAACATTGTTAGCAATTATCTAATGATTACTCGTACGAAATGTTGTATATGTAAATCGGAGAAATCCTGAAGAAAGAGGATGTACGAATATGAAAAATGTTAATTAAAGTGAATGAAGCGAGAAAGGTTTGTCAACATCGTAGCAAGTGGAAATCCGTGATCTCCGCCTACCCCTCCGGGAAATAGGCGTGATTATATGTTTTCTACAAATAATGCGGAGAGCACAGAAACATGGTGATAAACAGTAGTGTTTACTGCAACAGTTTCTAGTGTTTCAGAAACACGAAGAATTATTTAGGTACTTATTCTGAAATACGTTGTTGAAAAACTAAGAATTAATGTACGCCGGGCACCAACACTAGTTTTTTATCTCACATTATGGTCCTTCGAACCGGATTTTGTTAGCGTAGTTGCGGCATTTTTTTCACTCTTAAGTACTGATGAGAATACTAATAAAAATACAAAAGTTACTTAGTTTTGAATAAGATTTAGTTGTCCAAATGTACCTAAAGTTATCTTATTTTTAATGGCCTGTATAGTAGGCATTGATATGTAATTATTACGAGTTCTGTTAGTTGCAAGTGCAAGTAAACATATATACTCGGAAACAACGTAGAGAACATAGAGATTGTGTTTGAACTACTCTCTACTCTCAAGTTTCTAAATGCCTACTTAAAAGGCCCACTTATCACCTATTTGGCGGCCAATTACCCGAGTTTTCTGCTCACGAGGTTCGCTAATTAAATTACCAAGGCTATGGATCTATGAATTCGCTAATTTATGTCCAAACTACCCTCTAATTGGTAATGTTTCGAATCGGTAATCGACGACGTCATTGGTTTAGAATTTTATTAGGCAGTAGACGAGGCGAGTTTCGGTAACTTATTTAACTTTAGACGACCGGTTAGCTTAGTGGGTGCCTAATACGAATCTTTTGATTTGATTATAAATCAAACTTGGGTCATCAATTTCCTTTTTGGCTTTATTTTACAATACCTAATGGAGCGGTGTGCGAGGAACAATCAACCAATAGGAAGCGATCTGTGAGGGTAGCAATTTTATTGGTGGATTTTTTCATCGCACACAACTCGCCTCGCACAGCGCTAGTGAATATTCACCCTTAAGGAAGATCCTCATGGAACGGGCCGAGCCGGAGGGCGCCTGGGCTGTTGTTATTCGCTTAGCGCTAATACGGCTCACCCCGCCGGTCTCCGTCACGAAACTAGACCTCTACCGACGCTTAGTTACTACGCATCGCGGTGTCAAGATATATTTGTGGATGAGCGTTTAGGTGAGCTTAAAACAAGTTACAGAACAGGGCGGCTGAGCGCATTCTACAAGTCGCCAATGGAATTTGAAGCTTTAATACAGACGTTACATTCCATATTTGAATAGATTTGAATGATTCGATTTTATGTTTACGTTGCGATTTTTATGTTTACGATGATTATGTTTACCATTACCAGCGCAGAAATTACTCGAAGATAGCTACAGGCCTAAACGGAAATATCCACTCCACTTATCTATTACATAAAGCTTAATATTATCACGTTTCAGTTTTATGTACATTAATTATCTTAGGGAAACCAAAGAAAATACAAACAATACCGATGCAGATATTTTTGTTTGTTTGTAGTGACACTTATCTAAATGCTATTAAACTAGTTGTTGATGCAGATAAGTCAATGACCCCTTGTCGGGTTAGTTGTAAGTTGTAACCTTCGTACGGACAAAAAAACAAGTGACTTCACTAGTTAATGGTTCCTCATAAAAAGTAACCTATTTATACACTGAACCGGAGGCACTGCTTTTTTTAATTTCGCGCTGGGCTAGCGCACAATGCTTTGTCGTGTCTATTGGCCCCCATAACTTACTACAAAATGACTAGGCGCGGGTAGGCCCCAAAAACGTAAATCTAGGTCCTCATTAAGGCGCCGTCGGTTCATGTTCTTCTCTCCCTCTCCCTGAGCATAAGCCTGAGCGAGATGGAAGTGCGAGCTCGGAAGTGCGCAAAACATGTTTTTTAATTTTAATTTTTGGCCGTTTAAATAAATAAAAAAGTAAACACTGAGTTCTCTCAAACACGATATTGCCGATTTTTAGAAGCCATTTTAATATTTATAGCTTTTGTGCATAATTTGTAACAAATATTTGAAGTGTATTTTAGATCCGTTTAGACCTATGTTCGTGTTTTTTTTCTATCGAGCGAAAATTGCTTAATCATGTTTCTAAACACTGATTTCCCTGCAGAAAAGCCTCAAGATTACTATTCGTATTTTTTTGAAACCATATTATTATAAACAGACGCATTATATTGTTTCAAAAACTCTGTTCGCTTAACTTCGCTGAACCTACGGCGCCTTAAGAGGACTAACAAAGCGTAGTTTTTCTTATGAATGTCCGTCCGCGTGGAAGTCGTTTAATATCGTAACTCCATGCAAATGTACACTCCCCATTTCACCCCCTTAAGGGACGATTTCCGGCATAGAAACTATACTATATCATTGACAACCGCTTTAGCCTAGTTGGTAGTGACCCCCGAAGCAAGAGGTCCTGGGTTCGAATCCCGGTAAGGGCATTTATTTGTGTGATGAGCACGAATATTTGTTCCTGAGTCATAACAGACAGACAGGCACACTTTGTGTCCATACCAGTCATAACACCAGACAAAAACCAATCGAAGGTATGCGAGGACCTTATAGCTGTAAACGCACAGAGAGCGGTGGCGGGGCGGCGCGGCGCGGTGCGGAGGTGGTACCGGTTGTAATGTTCGAGCTAATACGGAAGGGTCCGCACAGAAAACCGCACCGCGCTCCGCCGCTCTGTGCGGATCATTTCATATTAGCTCGAACATTACAACCGGAACCGCCTCCGCACCGCGCCGCGCCGCCCCGCCACCGCTCTCTGTGCGTTTGCAGCTTATTTGACATTAAAGCTTCAAATTCATAATCACGGTTTATGTATTTAAGAGCTGGGCTCTTGTCACTGGACCTTGATGCATTTGTTTTGTCTCCATCTTGGCTGGTCCATGGCCAGCTTAATGTCTTGTGGGTTAGCATTTTATCATTTATCGTTGCGGTTAAGACCATCACTCGCATACTTGTTAGCACGTGACGGATGACTTATCCACAGCGATAAGTGATAGAACCGCGACCACGCCTGCCGGTATTTAGATTTAGTTTTTATCCAGTTTTAATGTCTTTTAATTTTAAGTTTAATTCTACTTCGTCCCAATATGTTTTAATTTTTTGTCAATGTGTCATGAATAAATGTCTTTTCTTTCTTTCTTTCTATTAGGTACCAATTTCTAAATTCATTTATTACAATAGGGGTTTAGACACCAAATAAAATAACCAATTAATGGTAATTTTTTCCCGAAAAAGGATTGAAAATATTGTCAAATGGAGGAAAAAGTAAAGCAGGGGTTAAATAATGAAAGTTATATGTGTAAAGTTTTATACATACATACATTCACGCCTTTATTCCGAAAAGGGATAGGCAGAGCACATGAAACGTAAGTTTTATAAGGGGTTATATGTCCCTTTTCCGTAAAACGCACTTTCATATGAAGCGATTGTCATTTACTATAGTTTTCTCTCGCTAACAAGCAATATTAAAACAGATGCCATTCAACGTGGCAATGCTGCCAGCCTTCTGGGCACACTACCGCCTGGCAGCGACCAGGGGCAAATTTTATGCCCTTAGTTTTAGTTTTATTCGCTTTTTCTTTTTTTCAGAATACTATGTAATAGTTATACATTAATAAAATGGCATCTAAACAGATGTAGCTTCGTAATTCTTTGAGATATTTGAATGGGATTATCGTGATTAGGCATACTTTTTTGCCTTCTTTCTTATGGAGTAAAATAAATTTTGAATCAACCCGTATTTTTTTTATTTCTGGCTACCTTGCTTGACGATCATTATTGCGGTCCCTATTTAGATTGAATTAGCATATTTAGGGTTCTGTACCAAAAAGGGTAAAAAAGGTGGTGGTTATGGTGCCACTCCATCCGTCTGTCTGTGTGTCTGTCTGTCACGAACTACTAAAGCTATCAATTTGAAATGGTTATAAATGAGAGTTATCCACGTGCATGGAAAATGAAAACTTTAAATATACATTTTAATTTTCTATGAAAAATTACGAATATGAGGAGGGGGCAAAAAAAATATTCGACTATAAGGGGTATTTGAAAGGGCTTGAGTTGCACTTTTTGAGACAGCTTTTTTTGTTCTACATTGGTAAAATTTCGATCTATGAAGGAAAATGTAAAAAAAAACCATTACCATGACCTGATCTCCGAAATTATCCAAGCGAAAAATTTGCAATTATTACTTGTGATTAAGATAAACATAAATATTACTGATTTTGTTTTTGAGGAGTCAAGTGGGGTATCATATGAAAAGGCTTGAGTTGCACTTTTTGAAACAGTTTTTCTTTTTTTCTACATTGGTAAAATTTCGATCTATGAAGGAAAATGTAATAAAAAAACCATCCCCCCCCCCCTTATCTCCGAAGTTATCCAAGAGAAAAAATTGAAATAATTACTTGTGATTAAGATAAACATATATATTACTGGAAAAGTATAACTTCTTCTGTATCTAGCGTATTTTTGTTTTGTTTTCTAAATTCATTTCCTAGTTAAGTTTGCAATTTAATTAACTTTATATGTTAATATTTGTTTTTAAGCAGTAACGCTGCTAAAGAGCTGCTAATCCGGCTCGGAGCATTCAATTTTTCAATTTTTCCTTTCATTTAAAATTTATAACTTTATATGTATTTTTTGTTTTGATATTCCTAAAAGACTATAATAGAAGTACTCTCTTTCAAATAAAAAAAACAATCGAGATCGGTTCACGTGATAAACAATAATCGCTACATCACCAACATACATACTAAGCTGATTGCCCTTGCACTTTAGTACCAAATGGGGCCGATAGATGGCGCTGACCCCATTTCTACTTCGTGCTGTTAAGATTTTTCTAGAATGAATGGGGTTGGGACGGGTATGTTCAATAGCAGGTCAAAAAATGATAGCGATTCAATTGTCTTGGTAGTTAGATGGTCTTAGTGAAAAAGTTATTCGTTATTTGAAATTGAATTCTCGTGCGTTGGGTTAAAACAAGTAATTTAACAAATATTGGGACATTTACTTTACCTTGAGTTAATTGTTAATTTGTACGGAACCTTCGGTGCGCGAGTCAGATTCGCACTTGACCGGTTATTTATTTTCATCGTATTATTTCTCATTTGTAATTTGTATGTTGACTATCGTCATTGGGAGACCCAATGCGATGTTATGATTTGTTTAATATTCAATTATTTTTTATCGTGTGTATTTTTATTACGAGTTCCGCACTTGACTGGTCCCTATTTAGAGTAATTTAGCATTTTTTAATTTTCATCGTAATATTCCTCATTTGTAATTTGTATGTTGACGATATCCTTATTAGATTAAGAAGAAACCAGGTCTGATTTTCAGATATATGGTTCTTGACTATATGATTGTTTATCTGATTTGATCAATACATGATTGCTTACAATTTCCTCGATAAAAAAATCCAAAGTTGGGTCTGTATTTTCCTTTTTTTACTCAGTCTCTACTCAAACGATACATTATTTTACGACACAATCAAGTTAATATACTATAGTATTTTGCCTCATCTAAAATCTCACTTTATGAAAATTTAATAAAAGTTCACTAATTCAGGTATTTATCGAGACCCAAAAAGCAATTCCCGAAGAGTTTTACGCGGAAGGCGGAAGGAACCGTTGTCTCTGTCTAAGGGGGCGTGTTTGCCTCAAATCAAGGCATCGTTCACTCTTCACTCGCTTGGTCAATGATTTCTCCAGTCAACTCTAAATTGTTAAAACGCCACATCAAAAAACTCGGATACAAATTGGAATCGATATTTTCATGAACATAAATCAAATAAAATCAAATCAAGATATTTTATTTCAAATAGACTCAAAGAGTGCTTTAGATGTGAGTGTGAGAGTGCATATCCTGAAAAAATTAATCTTCTATCACTATCTTTAATTCATATAATTGATCGTACCCTGCTTTTAAGCTCTCACGTTAAGCTTCAATTATTTTTATAGTTAAGGTTCCGATAGTTTAAGTTAGGTTTAGTTAGTTCTTTTCTTTCCTTTTGAGATTTTCGCCTTATTTGAAAAGTAGCTGACGCTTCTGGGTTCGAATCCCGGTAAGGGCAAATATTTGTGTGATGAACTTGAATATTTGATTGATTTCTATGTATTTAAGTATCATATCTCTTAAAACGTCGTCTAGTACCCATAACACAAGCCTTATTGAGCTTCCTATGAGACTAGTTGGATTTGTATAAGACTGTCCCCTAATATTTATTTATTTGATTTGTTAATAAAGCATCGGCTACAATTTCAATGTTTTGCACAGGTCACAAACAAGGCATAAAAAAACCTTCGTTTAAAAATAATACTCACCAATGTTCCCAGGTAGCTGTGCCCAATTTCATCCTCACTCGTGTCTTCTGACACCAGGGTCTGTCTCTTGAACCTCATGATACACTTCACAAATCAAAACTCTATCTCAATTATAATAAACAAACCATTTATTACATGAGAATTCGTAAACGCAGCTACAATTTAATGCGGTCGTAAATATTTAAGGATGATTACATTAAATGCGTATTATACTATCGTAGTTTTGACTAGTTTTTTTTATCGGCCTGTGTTGGTTAGTCCGCGGCGACCGGGCCAGGTAAACTGCACTAATACAGACTCCTGCGCATGAAGCTGAAACTAAGCCTGCGCGCGCGCTTGTGCGGTAGGACAAACAGTCCTAACTACTGTGAACTCTATATCCCTTGAGAAACACGCTGTTTTCGGATGTATGATCATAGCAATAGAGGCCATAATCGAATGTACAGTGAAATTGACTTCGGTCATTTCGGTATTTAGGGAGAAAATAGAACTCATCCAAGTTTTATGACAAAGCATCATACGTGTATGAGTCCTGTTGGTACTTGCGACGTTTTGAAATAAACGGTGGGCATATTAGCAGTTGTTATCATGGATAAATATTTAGTTATGATTCCAAAGGGGCTTAAATGTAATAGCTACCGCATAATAGTGACTTCTTTTCGACAAAAAGTGTACAATACTGCTGCATTTTGGTGAACGTATTTTAAAGGATACTTAAGTAATTAGATATCTTACGTCGACATGTACTAAATAAATACTCATAATAATACTCATTTGTAGTAGAACTATTGTAAGTAATATGGTGTGTTTACACTGGGTCGGTAGTTAATAATAATGCCGTAATAAATTCATAGCGCTGTACTGCCAAACCTGTGTAACCTCACCACTAGGTACAGACAGCTGCAGACATGTGTGACCCCACTGCATACCTATTCGAAAATTTTGTGGAAAATTTTGTTTGAATTTATGAAGCACCTAGGTACAGAAAATATTCTGCCCGCAACTCAATTGAATAAAGCGAAAGAAGCTCGCAAGAATCGTAGCAATTGCACAAAAAAAAATCGAGAAGAAATGGCTTCGCACGGTTAGTTTCGCGTTTTCCCGTAGGAATGAAGCATTTTCCCGGGGTAAAAAGTAACCTATGTTCATCAGGGATAATGTCGGCTTCTAATGGTAAAATAATTTTTCAAATCGTTCCAGTAGTTTCGGAGCCTATACATTACAAAAAAACAAACAATCAAATCTTTCCTCTTTACAATATATATTAGCATAGGCCTTCCTCTGCCTCTCTTCTTCTATTTTACCTTTTAGGATGTTTAAGAAGAAGCTGCCGTATGAAAAAAAATCACCCCTATTTTTATGATGCCAATCGAAAGAATGAACAACAATCTAATTCAATTCTTCCTGAGTAACATAGTATTTTAAAGATAGGAACAAGTAGTAGGTAGCCCGCGTGGCTCCACGTGATAGAATAGAATAGAATAACATTTATTCATGACAATAACACATACATGCACATAAATCAAAAAACAAAATAGAAAACAACATTGCCATGAAACGGTTCCATCTCAGCGTTGTGCTGGCCTGATGGCCAGCGCTGGTCTTCCGATGGAACCATCCGGTAATATAGAACAGAAATACTACAGCAAGACAAATTATAAAATTTCCGAACGCAACATAACCGCGTCAACCGACAAACTAGCGCCATTATGACAGCTGGATGCTCCCGGCAACTAAATTAAACGTCAAACAAGACAGCCATGTGACGCGGGCGCATGGACGTATACTATACTGGACTGAGTACTAAGTTTTATTAGTCAATCAAAATTGAACCTTATTTCTGAGAACGACATTTTTTTTTAAGAAAACAAACAGTCATACATAAATCTTGAGTAAGATAATGAACAGAAAGATAGACCTATAGTTTCCTGACAGTACTAGAATAAAGAATACGTGGCTAATATATTAAGTGTAATATGACAACATAGCAAACATAAAATATATCATAGGTAATTTAACAAATAAAATAAGAGTTTAAGATACACAATTGTATAGTATGTTGTATCATAGAATAGGTTAGGTTGGGCTATCCCAGCGAATGAAAAAACCATAGAATGCGAGATTACAAATTTTTACCCAAACCCGGTATGCGCATGTGCAAACTGAACGGCTGCCTGGCATCGTTTTGACACCCCGCCCCCACCCCCGCATAATGGCAATGGC
Source organism: Epinotia demarniana (assembly GCA_945867215.1). Lineage (NCBI taxonomy): Eukaryota > Metazoa > Arthropoda > Insecta > Lepidoptera > Tortricidae > Epinotia > Epinotia demarniana. Next base: position 2,011,777 of record OX244281.1, read on the forward strand.
ACCCATTCTGTGGGGCCATTTTGCGGCGCTACTAAGACTTCTATGTTTTTTCGTGCGCTGGTATAGCCTATGTCTGCCGCGTATGCCGCTACGACATTGAATACACAGCCATTGGAAGATGTTGTCTCCCATCTTGACAATGCTTGTCAGTAAAGCCATTAAATAAATAAATAAATAATAAAATAAATAAAATTTCTTTATTTCTTTAACAACTGGTTACAATCCAAAACAGTGACCGGCGTCTCCTTGTAAGTTATTTGTAAAATAACCTGTGTCAGGAGGCACCGCTCTTCCATAACTACCAATTTACTACTTACTAGAAACTCTACTCTACTTCTTAGGACTATAGTCTGATTTTTTTATTGAGAATGTTGTACGTTTGTGAGTGGGTGAGCACGTGCAAGTGTGTGTGTGTGTGTGTATGAGTGTGTGTGTGTGAGTGAGTGAGTGAGTGTGTGTGTGTGAGAGTGTGTGTGAGTGTGTGTGCGCGAGCGCGCGTGTGTGTGTTAATTTGGCTATTAGGTCATGTATTCTAGCAGGTCTTCCACCTGATCGTAGTTTTTATCTTCCAACCAATTTGTTATTTTATTTTTTATATCGTATTGTAGCTTTGGGTATATATCTAGTTCTTTATTTAAGGTATTATATAAATGAGCTGAACTTTTGGTATATTGTCTACTAGCAAAATTGGTGTTAGTTTTTGGTCAATGCATGACAATGTCTTTCCTTCGCTTTGAAAGAAGGTTGCGGTCAAAAAATGTGGTATTATGTTTTCTGAGAACTGAGGTTAAGATATAGAGTTTCCTAACTGTGAGCAGCTTACACATTGCATATAGTTTATCAGTTGAAAACCGAATCTTCTTAAAGTACATAATCTTAAGGATACCTCGCTGAGCTCTATCTACGTCAATAAAACGAGTCTTTGCAGCGCCTCCCCAAACAGGCAAACAGTAGGTTAATATAGGTAGCACCAATGATGTATAGATTTCTTTTAAAATATCTCTACTGTGGTCTTTCGGACCCGGGACTCCTCTTGGCACTACATGTCTCAAGTTTTTAAATATCCATTTAAGTTTTGACAGCCTCAATATAACATATTCAAGATGTTGGTACCATGAGAGTCCCCGATCCACAAAGACACCCAGATATTTGGTGCTATCGACTCTTGATATGGTGGGACAGGAGTGCTGACAGGAATTCAATGCATTGTTACCGCAACTATGGATTTTAATGGTATAGGTATTATCAGGTTGTGTATTGCTTTGTATACTGTGACATATATAGTTTGTTTTGGTGGTATTTAAGGTAAGAATATTGTTCTTAAGCCAGTCACTAATCTTTTCCAGTCCAGACTCCACCATTTTTCGAACATCTTCCCATGAAGTACCAGCGAAGACGATGGCGGTGTCATCAGCATACGAAAAGACGTTAGGGATCTTTAGGTCACACAAGTCATTAATATAGATTAGAAATAGAGTTGGACCAAGCACCGAGCCTTGAGGTGCTCCGTACGTCACGTCCACGTCTTCACTGGTACATCCATAATCATCATTGATTAGAAGGTCCATCCATTTTATATACCGGAGAATAATAATTTTAAACGAGCGAAGCGATAGAAGTTCTCTGCTTTAGCTTGGGCCAAAATTCTTTCGTGTGTCCGGCTGTCCAGCTGTTTTCCTCTACAACTCGTGAGCATGATCGTTAATTATTTATATTGTATTTTAGTAGATTCATAGTTTTTTAGGTTTCAGATGAGTTTGTGGAGGTCTCTAGACACTCGCTAAATAGAAACTTACAAAAATACAATCTCATACGGACTTTAACTTCTTTATAATCCTTCTAATATTATAAATGCGAAAGTTTGGATGTTTAGATGTTTGGATGTTTATTACTCAATCACGCTTCAACGGCTCAACCGATTTGGATGAAATTTTGCACGAAGATATAGTTTATAGCCTGGATTAAAATATAGGATAGTTTATCCCTTGTCCACGCAGATGAAGTCGCGGGCGGAAGCTAGTATTAGTATACTTAGTATAGATGAGTGATCATTACTATTGTGACTGAACGAACTATCTATTAAAACAATAGCCTTCTTTTCTTTTATGTATTTTATTAGTCATAATAAGCACATTTAGGGAGATTGATTATCAATTGTTTGTGAAAAATCCCCTGTTATTGCATACTTATGTAACCAACTCATAAAAGAATAGTGACAAGAGAAAGCTGTCAATCAATTTCAATCACTCAAATGGTTCATCATCATCATCATATCAACGAAAGACGTCCAGAGCTGGACATAGGTCTCCCTCAAAGAGTGCCACAATGACAGGTTCTGCTCCACATCCAGAGGACTCCCATGATCTCATCGTACAAATGTTTAATATTTACTTCTCAAACATGCAGTGAAATAATGACATTACGTTGCGAAGTATCACGTTTCAGGTGCGGCGAGACGAGAGGCCCATAATGAAATTACATATAACATTGGAGCAAGAATCCTAAGCCATCGAAGTGATCTTCTTTTGTTTTATCTTCAATTGGTTACACGTCAAAAATTTTAAATCCAGTGCATGTTTGAGATCCCTACCTCGGCCGGAACTAGGGAAAGCCTGCGTTTATCCTCTCAAGTCAATTTGAGACTCGGCAGGCAATCCCTTATTTCCTGGCCTTTGGAGTAATGTACTATTATTTTTCATTTATCGACGTCCCGCACTAATAAGTCGATAATTGCGCGCGCAAATCTCGAATCACGAGTTTATGATATCACGTACTTTTTCACAAACACATTTTGCAAATTCGGCCATTGCCTTGTATCAATATGAGTCATAAGGCTTCGGAGACCGAGCTATGATTGGCATCGTCAGTGAAAACACGGAGATATATTGGGACACTTTTTTGAAAGAGATCCGCGATTCCATATCGTGATATATATATATTCTATATAGAGTAGAAATAAGATAGAAGTTGCAGAAAAATCTCGTAAAAAATGTGGTGGTATTTTTTTTGACTAACGCTCATTTAATGTTCTAGAAAAAAAGGGTGAAATAAGCAATCACGGCATATGCGTCAGAGCGCTACGGGCTCTTGTTGCTACATAAGTTAAGGTGCTACGGACTACGGCGTAGCACTACTAGCGTAGCGTGGCAGTGAATGTGACTTGAGTGCCAGTAACCCGCTATGTCAGTGTTTTTCAACCTGTGGGTGGCGAGTCTAAATCTACAACCCTGTCATCGGTTTTAAGCAGCATTTTTAGGGTTCCGTACCGAAAGGGTAAAAACGGGACCCTATTACTAAGTCTTCGCTGTCCGTCTGTCTGTCTGTCACCAGGCTGTAACTCAAGAACCGTGATAGCTAGACAAATGAATTCACAGATTATGTATTTCTGTTGCCGCTATAACAACAAATAATAAAAACAAAATGAAATAAATATTTAAGGGGGGTTCCATACACCTTTTTTTTAACTGTTTTTATAGATAATGGTACGGAACCCTTCGTGCGCGAGTCCGACTCGCACTTGGCCGGTTTTTTACATCATGTTTTTATGCATTTAAACTCATAATTTGGCCGAGGATTTCAAGACGGGTTTTATGAATGTTTTCGGGTTTTGCCCGAGGTCATTCATTCGTTACCATTGTAAAATCCTTAAATTACCTCCAAACTACCTACGCAGGTTTATTGTATTGAGGGGCATACAAAATGTAGCTTTTTTGCCGTTTTTGGCCATTTTGTTCAATTACGCCGATTATTTCCGAACAAACATATTTACACCATTGAGTTTTGCAAAAAAAAATAATTAGTAAACCCAGCCAAAAACTTGACAGTCTACATTTTTTGCGTCAATTACCTCTTAACATCACCGTAAAAACAATGAAATGATAAACTAACTGTCCGTGCGGGTCCGGCCGCGTTTTACAAATAACTCAGGCAAAGCCACGGTATTCAGCAACTTAGAAACGTTGAAAAAGCCCCCACATTTTCGTTTGACACTTCAATATCTCAAAACCGACTGAACCTATTTTGCTGAAACGAAGCTAAGAACCGAAGCTCGATTACGTCAGCTTCCGGAAAAAATACGCATTAAAATCTATCCATTTAGGAGCTACGATGCCACAGACAGACACACAGATACTCAGACACGTCAAAATAATTAGGTAGACTTTTTTTTCATAGGATATGAGTAGTTTTGAAGATTAACATTGATATGTAGGCATATATACAACCTTATACTTAAGCTTCACCTTCGAACTAGGACGATAAAATAGAAGCAGCCAGATTATCTATCACTTTGACGTAGGCAACATTATCTCCTAACGAGATAAGGTGATTTGTTGAACAGCTGAGTTACACAGTGGAAGTATAGACCGTATCATGACTTAATATATCCCATCAAAACATAAATGTGAAAGGCTGCCAAGTTCGATACTATGGGAATGCTTCGCCTATAAAAGAAGTGAGATCTGAATAAGTACCAAGTTCCATAAAAATAACTCAAATCATAAACAGTTATAGGAGTGCACACTTGATTTCCAACAGTTTTTAAGGTACATTTTGAATAAGTATCACGTTACATAGAAATACCTGAAATTATAATAGTCAGAGAAACGCACACCGGTTTTTTAGCAGTTTCCTGATAACATTTATTATTTTCAGTACTTTTTAATGATGTTACTTGGCAAGTTTTTCACACACCACACACCTTTTTAATGCAATGAATCGACACCTTTGGACTGCAATGTGTCAAGTATATAATTTTCTATTAAAACTTGCCAAGTTACATCATTAAAAAGTACTGAAAATAATAAATGTTATCAGGAAACTGCTAAAAAAACCGGTGTGCCTCTGACTATTATAATTTTAGGTATTTCTATGTTACGTGATACTTATTCAAAATGTACCTTAAAAACTGCTGGAAATCAAGTGTACATTCCTATAATTATTTATGATTTGAGGTATTATTATGGAACTTGGTACTTATTCAGATCTCACTTCTTTTATAGGCGAAGCATTCCCATAGTATCGAACTTGGCAGCCTTTCACATTTATGTTTTTGATGGGATTTCATTTATTTTTGTTAGGTGTAGGTTCTTTATTATTTTTTTATCACTTTTGTTTTAGGAAATGTCTCATTCCACTTAGGTATGTACTTTATACTATACCCTTTATACTAAGCGTCTAATTCTTTTTTCTACGCTTGCGTGGCACTGTCTGGATCCCTTTATTGGAAGTGGAACAGTTTTATTGTTCTTGTCTGTAAGACAAACATGTATTGTCTTAAATTGGTATGTATCTAAATTTAAATAAGTCTTGGGTCATTCCAGCGAAACTGACACCATAGCCATAAAAAATAAATAACTTAATTCATACTTAAATCTATGTCTACAGAATAGAACATTATACCTTGTTTTATTAATCAATGAGTTTTTTCCTTTTTATATAATTTTGTTGCATTTTATTCGTTTCTGAATTCAACCCTAGCGCCAGTTATCTAGGGTAGCTTATTTTTACTCTAAGTTGGCAGGACTATATTGCGTCTTTTCTGAACATTACGGAAAAAGTTATACGTATAAAAGAAAATATATTTAACGCAGTTTAAACTAGTGGTAAGTAATTATAAATAAATTTCCATGGTTAGGATTTATTGGGCTTCTACAAAATGGTTAACTCATGTCCCACCCGTCACAGTAAAACGATGTTTTTTCTTGTTTAACCTAAAAATATTTATCCTCTTGTTGTAATGCTTTGTGGAAGTAACAATTAAGTTAAGGGCGATTATTTTAGCTAAAAAACACGTTGCATTTGTAAATAAAAATCGCTTTTAACGCTTTTCAAAGTATGTCCCACCCGTCACAGTGACTGGTGAGCAAAATGGGTTATCTGATAAAACTGACTTAGTGAGTATAAAATCGTTGTTTTAACTTTATTTAAACGAATCTAAAGCAAATTGTATGTGTTATATTGCTTAATTCGGTGGTGGTATTCTTTTTTAGAACACAATGAATACTACGGAAAGGAAACGCAAGTCGCGGCAAAAACTAAAAGGAAACCCAACAAAATGGCAAGAGTTTTTAGCAATTTTAGATTACTGCGAGGAATAAGTCGAAAGAGAAATACCTCGCAGTTTCGCAAACTGCCGGTGACCGTGACAATGAATTAAAGCGCATTTTTAAAATGTGTTGATAAAACCAGTACAACATTTCGAATGAATGAGGAAGATGTCTCTTTCATTAAAATTTGACAAATTTTAGACATTATACCTCAACCGCTGATAAAAATATGCGGTAATAGACTGTATTATAAATTTTCTGACCCTGTAAACTTTGAAGAGAAAATTTTTTTTTGGCATATTGCTTTAAGAAAACTACTGAAATGATTACTTGTAACATTAAATAATTCATTCAAGAGCTGATTTAAAGTAAATACAATAGAACTATGTTTATATTTTGCATAGATTTGTATGCCCAAATGTTACTCGTCCCACCCGTCACAAAGTACTGTCCCACCCGTCCCAAGCATTGAGAAGCAAAATTATTTTTGTTTTACTAGTTATTTGCGTAAATTATACTAATACCTAATCTGTACAATATCAGGAACTATATAAAAATAGGTTGTTTAACAAAAGTTTCATAGTTTCTTACGAATTGCGAATGGTGTAAGTCAACTCGGAGAGGAGAGGCACTTTGAAGTCCCACCCGTCACACTTCTTATACCATCAATTTCTCATAATAATAATGACATTTTCATACTTTTTTCGATGGTACAGAATGCAATGACTATCCAAGTATGTGATAACATCATATTCAATACGTAAATCGTTGCCGTTTGGCAGAAATAAAGCAAAGTGTATGCAAAAACGAGTATAAATGTCCCACCCGTCACAATGGAATGACCCTCTTATCTCATTGCCACTCCATACCTACTTATAGTAGAACAAAATTACACATTCGTTGTTTTCGAAACTGACTCACTCTTGCCCGTTTTCAGATTTTTACTTTATTTCGACCTAAAGACAAACCTTCGAGCCAAATTTCAGGTCGGTACGACCATTGGAAGATAGACCAATTTAGTTCATTATGACTTCATAGTAGAACAAAGTTACACCTTCGCTATTTTCAAAACTGACTCACACTTGGCCGTTTTCAGATTATTCCCTTTACTTTGACCTTAAGACCTATCTCCATGCCAAATTTTAAGTCAGTACGACCATTGGAAGTGGTCTAGGTTTTTGATGAGTGAGTCAGTGAGTTAGTGAGTGTATAGTAAAAATAGCGATTTTCTGACGTCAATATCTCAAGAACTGCTATAGGTAGAATAATGAAATTTTGTATTCTAGACAATTAAAGGGATGTCAACAGACACTCGAAATTTTATATGCGTAGATAAAATATGTTTTGAGTTATAGGGTGGTCGAAATTGGCCCGAAATGGTACGTGTAATATAACCCACGGCCGGTGTGTCGCTTTTTTTTTGCTCTAACTTGGCGGACACACTACCGTGTGTCTAGATTAATATATTCAGAGCAATGACGCGTAGTAGTATCCAAGAGGTATTTGAGCTCCCGAAGTGTCGTGGAACCGCCCCGTGCGACCCAAACTGACCCAAATTGCCCGGGGGCAGAAAAAGGGATTGAAATTGCGGTTGCCTGAAAGTGTGTATGCTGCCTATGTATGATGAAATTTTTATGCTATACCTCCAAGTGCGACAATTTTTTTTCAATAACAGAAGGAACACCTCGACCTGCTATTACCGATTTGTGATGAACCGATGTTTGACAGCAAGTAAACTCGACTCATGGCATCCCGCTTTACCGCCCAGCATGTACCTACTCTTTCTTTAAGTCAGGGTTGCTGTAACGGTAGCGCGCCATCGCTATATCACAATGCTCGTCCCTGTGCCAGTTGGGATCTTAATCATTCATCCATACTAATATTGTAAATTCGAAAGAGTGTTTGTCTGTCTGTCCGTCTCTGACCTCTTCACGCTTATGCCACTGAACCAATCTAAATGAAATTTGGTATTGAGGTAGTTTGAGTTCCGAGGAAGTACATAGGATAGTTTTTATCCAGTAAACATTTCATAAGGGGGAGAAAGTTTGTATGGAGTTACGATCTAAACACGCACACGCGGACGAAGTCGAGGGCAGAAGCTAGTCATTCATATACGATAGGTGGTGCGCCTTTGAATCAAACCTTTACACATGTGTAGCAATATTCTCGTAATGCAGAAAGAACAATAAGTTTTCCAATAAAGTAATTTAGTGAAGCAATACCGCATAACATCAGTGACAATGGATATTAGTCATGGTCATGAATAATTTGATTATAAATCTTATTTTGATGTCCGACTATTATTTCACGGAGCATAAGGCGCCGCAATAGTCGTAGTACTGACCGCAAAGTGCTGATTGTGACAATTTTGATCGATACAGAGAGAATGGTGCCCATTATACAGTCCTTGTCGTCTTAGAACAGCATGTGTTTGGAACATTTATTTTGGCGTAAGAGTTCTACCTGCCAGTAACGTACAGATACAGTGATATATTGTTTTTCCTGTCACAGTATTTATTATTAACAACTATAAGATTGAATTCGAGTCGCTGCGGTCGAAATCGGCCAGGATCATCATCATCATCATCACGCCCATGGAATAAGTTGTTTGTTTGTGATTATGATTGGATAAGAGTTGCTTACGCTCCTTCCTTGTTGCTTGGCTGTGTGTGTAAGAAAGCGTAATATTCCAATCTTACTGCAAAACGTCAGTAGTGCGTTCTGATATTAGTGTCGATGAACCTTTATTGTGTTTATTCAGTCCCGAAACGAGAACACAAAACACAATAGCGACACAGTTTCTAAAAATAAAGATTACAATTTGGTGCCCCATCATAAAATTGATTTACGTTACGACTGAAATTAATTTGTAAAAAATGGTTGTTTTACAGAGTATTTGAGAAGGATAATGATTATTAATTTATTATTGTAGAATATAAATTGACTATTAATGTAATTTGTTAACTAATGTATTAATCTTTAGTTTGTAATTAATATTTAGCGACACCCTACGGGTAAAATTGTATCCTGCAATTTAAAACTATTAAATAAATGAAATGAAAAAAGTCATGAACATGCAAAAAGTAGAAAAAAAAATTGATTAGATTGGAGTCAAAGTACTGTCTACGACGCGTCTTAGCCATACGCGGAGTTGGTTACGCGCGGAAGCATCGAGGCCGTGAATCCACGGGGACCGTGCCCATTGTCTCACGTCTATCGTGCTCTCTGGAGACGACTATTGACGTGCTCTTTAATTATTTATTCATCATTCATTTAAATCAGGCGAATGCACGCACAACTACCTCTAAAAAAATTATATCGAAGAATTGAGTGGACAAAAATATATATATAATTAATTAATTTCACGAGAATCGCCTGTAGAGGAGAAAAAACAGCTGGAAACCCGGACATTCGGACATACAAACGATTTTCGGCCCAAGCTAGCATATAACTTCGTTCACTTCGCTCCCGCGTTCGATTATAAAGTTAAAAACCTATTTCAAAACATAACAAAAACACTAGAATTGCGATGTGTTACGCAACTTCGTGGTGGCAGGGAACCGACCGCAAAACTTGACTCTCTTCGGCTAAAATTCTTCCTTAGGCACTGGTGTCACCCCCAGCGAGTAAGCGAGTGTTACTACGTGGTGGGACCAGTGCCTGAGTTCAGTAGCGATAGTTCCTTTATCTCAGCAGGGACGACCTGAACCATCTAGGCGCTCCGGGAGAGTCATGTCTTAGTCACTACACACCTCGTAGCGTAGCGCCATACACCGCGGCAAGCATAGAGGCGGTCTCTCGAGACGATTCTAGAGGTTGCCTTGTCTTAGTGTACATTCTAAGTTTCGGTTCGGAAAAAGCTTGGTTCAGCTTAAAAATCTAGTGACTTGATATTTGAAGCCGAGAAATCGTGTCGTACGCGACAATGGAAACAGTGACGTATTCCCCTCGACAGAACGACCTGAGACAATTGGTCATTATGCTTGCTCCTTCGCGTGAGCACAGATCACGATATTAAACAGCAGGAGAGGTCTCACATGTGAACGGTATGGATCACTTCACGAAGAGTATGGACAGAAAGAAATTACAGTCACCGTACAGGTACAGTCACCGGCATCAATATCTGCCGAAACAAAGCCGGCATAAATATCTGACACGTCCTTACGGCATTAGACATAGAGTCGTGTCAGATATTTATGCGTGCTATGTTGTGGCAGATCTTATTGCTGGTGACTGTACCTAGATAATGTGCTTCGTGCCTAATTAACCCATTAACGGTTATTGGCCGTGTGGTGTCGGGTTAGAATTTCACCACCCCCTTTCTTCCTGTGGGTGTCGTAAACGTCAACTAAGGAAGTAGGATTGAAGTGTGCGGTGGGCGATGGGCTGGCAACCTATAACTGCGATATCACATATTGTCGATCTTTTATACCCACATTTATGCTAAAAGTGGCACTGGAACATAAGGTTCATGTGCTCTGCCTACCCATTTTGGGAATAAAGCCGTGAATCTTTGTAAGAGTCGCGGGTGGTCGCGGGCAGAAGCTGAAGAAATATGCGAGCGGGGTCGCAAGGGCAGCTAGTAATAAATGCATTGATCCATGGCAATTAAGTTGCCTAGCTAAATAAAGGTGATGGTGGAACCAAATCTTACGCCTAGCGAGATTAAAGACTAAAGGCCTTATGTACTTATGTATCACCGACACTTTATTGCAGATAAGAAATACATTTACAAAAGAAACAAAACGTCTAAACATACATGTACAAAGGCGAACTTACCTATGCATATAAAGGATCTGTTCCAGGTAAGTATATACTAGGCGGCACTCGTTGGGGTTTAAGTCCAAGGCTTTTACCGCAGTCAGTCCGTCATACCCGTCCTACCCCCCCTATTCTGTAACTTGTTTTAAGCTCAACTCAACGCTCACCCACAAATATATCTTGACACCGCGATGCGTAGAAACTAAGCGTAGGTAGAGGTCTAGTTTAATGACGGGTGGGCGCCGGGGTGAGCCGCATTAGCGCTTAGCGAACAACAGCCCTGGTCCCCCGACCACCCAGGGGGGGATGCGTAAATGCATTTCTTCAACGTTTAAAAACGGCATCCTTCGAAGAAATATGAAAATAAGAACTAAACTATAAGCTAAGGTATCTTGTATCTTGCCTCTGATAAGGCGGTTTATAGAAAATGTAAATGTTGAGTGGAGATATATTCGTCAGATATCCTTAAGGAAAATTCTGTCTATTTAGCAATTGAGGAAAACCAGATGTTCACTAAACCAACCACCATTTGCCAATACCCACGTTGATAAGGTAAAACGCAATTGGGTACACAGGATAATCCGGTATTTAAATGATAGTCAAATGAGTACAAAACGTCTAAAAAGTTGTACGGATTTCCCTAGAACCTGTTGGTTGAAGGGAAATTCAAAACTTCAATGGACGAAGACTAAGACCAGTCTTTACTTAAGTTAAAATAATAACAGTGTATAAAGAGTGAAACAATGTCTTTTATTTTGGTCTTTATACAACATGTCCCAAAAGTCAACCTCAAGCCCAAAACGGGCGATAAACCCAAGTTTATAAAAAAAACAGTATGTATTTTAAAAAATACAGACATTACAAGATGTATAAAAAACCGGCCAAGTGCGAGTCGGACGCGCGGACGAAGGGATCCGTACCATTATGTATAAAAACAGTTTGAAAAAATGTTCGTTGTATGGGAGCCCCATTAAATATTTATTATATTTTCTTGTTAATATTTGTTGTGATGTAGTAGTACACTCCATCGAGTAAGGAAAACATTATTTTTAGTATGTCCTATAATATACCGCATTAACCCCCCTGGAGACAAGATGGACTGATGACCTAGTAAAGGACGCAGGTGACGCAGGACCATTCACTTTGGCACTCTTTGGGGGAGGCCTATGTCCAGAGCTGGGAATACGAAATGCATTTATTCGCATCACCCTCACCAGTCACGCCTAAGCGAAACTAGGCCTCCCTATATACGCTTAGTTACTAGAAATCGGGGCATGAATATATATTTGTGGGTGAGCGTTGAGGTGAGCTTAAAACAAGTTACAGAATAGCGCGGCAGCAGTGGAAGTATTTCGGCTGCTATGATGGCAATGATGAATTGCCTTGTTCATAAATCTTAAAATGCCCGTGATAAATAAAGTGTGTTTTGCCCCATTCTTATGAACAAAAACGAACAAACAATAGTATTTTATGCAACTGTTGTATAAGTAGGGTCTTTAAACGCGAGTGTCGTGAGTTGCGATGCGAGCCTTGGCGAGCATCGCAATTAAAGACGCCACGAGCGTTTTAAGACCAAGTTATACACCGTTGCATACAATACTTTTTCTACGACTAATTTGAAATAAATAGCATTTGACTTTTCAGGCAGTAAGTTTTCCGTTAGTTCTATTACTACTCACGCAATTTCCTCAGCGGTGCAGTTATTTTCTTCTTCGTCCATTTTAAAAGGAACGTACACATTTTTCTTCACTTCACAAACACGAATCAAATCTTAAGTAAGTTATTATGTTATTAATAACGAATAGTTATCACATTTCGTCTTTTAATTTTGAACTGGAACTTTGTTGGGAAATTAGAAATATGACACATTGACACCTCTTGTTTATGGTCTGTTTTGTTTTTAATTTCCTTGCACTTGCCATCCGAACCAAACTGAATCCGGATCCGAACCGAATCGGATCGGTTTATATTTATAAATAATACCAATAATTGGTAAAATATGTATATTAACACACAATACATGATAATTTATTTTTGTTTTAGTAAATAATTTTATGTTTTACAAATATTTGATGGTAATTAAAACTTCTTTATTTCGAAAATTTTGCTTATGAAGTTGGCACCACTGCAATATAGTGGCTGATTAAAAAAAAGTTAGATGATTTGACATCGTGGTAAACAGTGCTTTTATGGAAAATGTATGAACCAAAAAAGTACACTAAAGTGTGCGTTTATGGGCCATAGAGCATAGAGTTTTTCGACGACTTATTATAGGTGTCATTGTATTTGAGCTAAAGCCTATATAAATGACAGATAACGGTACAGGAGTAGAAAAAATATTTTTAAGGGCATTTTAGCTCAAATATATTTGTCGAATGTTTATTATGAGGCATGAGGACAGTACATACTGAAATTATTTGCACTGAAATATTTTTTTGCAACACAGTGAGGTGGCTTCGGAAGATATACATCCTGTACTCGATAAAACTATGAATGCGTAAGTTTGGATGTTTTTATGTTTGTTACTCGAAACAGGCTACTTAATTTGTCCACCACGTATATTTTACAGTGATACTACGTTATTTAATTAACATTAACGTTTTAATATGCATTAAGAAAGTATAGTCAGACCAACACAAGTCTGCGACGATTTTGATAGCACACGCAGTGCAAGTGTTATTTTATACGTCAAATTTCTATGATATTATGGCGTATATAAATAACACTTGCACTGCGTGTGCTATCAAAATCGTTGCAGACTTGTGTTGGTCTGACTGTGCCAAATAAATAATTTAAAATTAAATTAAATGAAAATCACGCTTAAACGACAAAACCAATTTGGACAACATTTTGCACGAAGATAGTTTATAGCCTGGATATAGGATTGTTGTTATCCTGGGTCCACGCAGAGAAAGTCGCGGGCGAAAGCTAGTCCTTTTATAAATATTAAAGGACATACTCTACTGTTATCTTCATAAGAATGTTCATAATTTATATCTCCTAAACCAGTTCAACGATTCTTATAGAAACGACCAAATTAAAAGACAAAAAAATCCTCTACATGTTTTAGTTAAGAAAAAACACTGTTCGATTTGTCTACTAAATCATTAAAAAAAAACACATTATTAAAATAGAACACCATTGCGCGGGCGCTCTTTAACGCCGATAGATCACTATAGATTAATAATATCCCCACAGATCTCAATAGGTAGTGTAATACCTTCCGCACTAACCACATATAATTATGTCGAGCATGTCTCTAGGGAAAAGTAGAGGACAATGAAAAAGGATAACAACAACATAATGTTGGGTTCAAACAGAGCAGACTTATGTCGCTGCGCAGACTGATATGCTGTAAAAAGTTTTTTTTTATATAGTATACACAGTGGCAAACAAGCGTACGACCCCTATGGACGCCAGCAGCTCCAGGGGAGCGAATTAAGTCAAAATAAATGTCTATTTGACGCAACAGGTTCCATAACTACAACTTAGAAAAGTTGATAAACCGTGGGGGGTTTATTTTTATTTCAAAAGCCAATATCTCAAAAACGGCTGAACAGATTTTGATAAAACATGGCTAAGAACACTCGGGATAAAATTATCTATTACATCAAAAAAACCGCATTCAAATCGGTCCATCCGTTTGGGAGCTACGATACCACAGACAGATATACAGATCCACAGATACACAGACAGACACGTTAAACTTATAACACCCCTCTTTTTTCGTCGGGGGTTAAAAAGACGAATCATCTCGCATAATTAAAATAAATCAACAACAATGACAATGCTGAATTTTGTTTTTCCTAGCCTGGGCAATGGCCTCCCCTCTCGATTTGCATTCGTTCGTCTCGGCCTGCCAGGTCATCGCCTACCATCCCACTCTGTGGCTAGATTACCCCACCTCTGGGGATGCATGTTATGTACGTGGCCAGCCCATTCCCATTTCAGCTTGGCGGTCTTAGCTCGTTGGCAAACCTTCAATCTGGTTTTTGTGCCTCGGTGAGTGACCATGTTTGAACACCGCAGGTTAGGACGGGCAGAGTCCACATATCGACGTATCTTCGCTTCAGCGTTAAACGATAGTCGCCCTTGAGTAGTTATTTTAAAGACAAATAGCTTCTCCAGGCGTTTTGGACGCGTCTTTCGACTTCCTTATCCTACCTATGGCTGAAGGTAATAAGTATTATCATTTAAAATTAATAAAAGTAATGTATTATGTATTATCTGATTCTATAGTCCATTATCTAATGTAATCTAAACTCGGGATTACATGCTCAATATATTTTTATCTCCGCATTTTATGCATCAGGTTGATACTTGCTCCGCAGGTATGATGTGTTGTATGAATTAGTAGGCAGCCTAATTTCGCATAGATATAGGAATGTATGGCCTAATACATGAAAGTCAAAAAGGAACAAACCCCAATTAAGCGGACAGTTTTGGGGGTAATAAGGGGTAAAGCAATTTTTATGTTGGCCAACGATCAAAGGTTTACTTTAGGGCGGAAAAAGTGTCCGCAAGTGTATTTTATGTTTCATGACATACTTATTAGGTAAGTGCATGTAATTCAAATTGAAATCGTTAATTCCAGACTAAATAATACTAATTAAATTAGTCATCAATGGATTTGCTGTTTATCATATTATTCAAACACCAGATTCAAAGTTATACCATACGAGTAAGTACATACGTAATAACACCAATACTTTGCTCTGTAGCTATGTGTGTTCCAGGGCAGCTAGCATAATATAAAGAAATAAAAAAAGAAAAAACATTTATCCATGGACCAAAAACACAGAAAAAATAATCAAAAAACAAAAATATAATTAGCGCGCCATGAAATGGTGCCGACCTAATTGGCGAGAGAGGGTTTATGGTTATGTTTTACGTGTCGTTTTGGTACATTCGGGCGTAAAACTTGACCATAAAACATGATGTTTGGAGTGAGGGATCTGCATTTGTCTCTATAGTTGTCAACACTGCGAATCCTCAAATCAATAAAGGGTCGGCAACGAGCTTTCTGTTATTCGGGTGTTGTAAGCGTCCAAAATAATCATATTCATTGATTCGATCCAAGTGCTGCCACCATGGTATTTACAGGATGTTCTTATAATCTAACCAGGCCATAGGTTACGGTGTCTATACTGACATTTAACTTTGAAACAATTATTTGCGTGGTAATTTGGTAAAATTTTACAGAGTTTTGGTAGTGAAGCACAGGCGAATAAAAACAAAGAAAAATATCTATTACTGTTTTTATAGATAATGGTACGGAACCCTTCGTGCGCGAGTCCGACTCGCACTTGGCCGGTTTTATTATATAGTAATAAAATGCCCAGCAGGCTGATTTATTAGAATTATAATAATAATAGAACGAACTCAATGAAGTGTTATCAA
This sequence comes from Epinotia demarniana, assembly GCA_945867215.1. NCBI lineage: Eukaryota > Metazoa > Arthropoda > Insecta > Lepidoptera > Tortricidae > Epinotia > Epinotia demarniana. Next base: position 2,027,985 of record OX244281.1, read on the forward strand.
CTTTATTAACTTCGCAATAAATTTATAACGGACGCACTGCAGCCACTTTTGCACCTAACTGTAATTGGATCTAACATTAAATTCTAAAAGAACTAATTAAGCAATACTGAGTTCGAAAGTTAACTGCGTCTGAATTAACGGTGAACGTAATTAGGCGGTCTAATTTTTTACAACACTACCTACACTTAGAAAGTAATCTAAAGTAGTCGCGGCAACTTAATACCTAACTAGTGGTATAATCAAGTCTATAAATAGGTATGTTTGTATGTTTCTGAGTATATGTAATATGTAATACAGCTCTAGTAATGTGAGCCTGGAATTAAAAAACTTTTTTTTTAATTCCGGTCGAAATGTGACGTCGAAAAATGCAAAATAACGAAGCTGCTCACAAAATTTCAAAACCGTTGAGAAATGCGACATGTAGAGGTTAACAGCGGGACCGACGCCGCGCCGGCCCAACAGACGATTATCGGCCCAAACTGAAGCATAAAACTTCCCTCGCTTCGTTCGATAATCTTTCAGAAGTAACTTACGATTGAAGACGGTTTGAAACTACCGGGTCCTTATTTCGTCTTCATAAAAATGCAGAGTCATAAGGTATTTAGGTTACCAAGTAGAATTCGGGTAGCTTGGATTCGAAACCTTAATCCTCTGTTAATCTGCCATTATCAGACAGACAGACTGGTCATCAATTAATAATGAATTTTAAATTAAGATTACAGTATTACCTAAAAAAATAAGGTGCTGGTTTGCTTGTATTCTAGTTTAGCGGATGACCGTAATTATCACGTTTTTTAATGACTCGAGCGAGGTAAAAAACAAATTTTCTTTTCCTTTCCTGGGATTAAAAATAAAAAAAAACCTACACTTTCTAACCAACTTTAAAAAAGGAGGAGGGATTTATCTGTCAATTGTGGACCGATTTCCAAAATGCTTCTACACCTGAGGTGCTTCCATTATCACCAAGTCAGGGTCTGATGATGGGATGCCAGGGAAATTAAGGGCAAACATCAAATTTTATAGGCATGCAATGATTTCGGTATTTTCTATTCTAACTCGTGTATTTACAATACAATATACAATACAAATACTCTTTACAATACACTTGCTCTGAAAGTGCGCCTTTACATGGGTCAACATGAACACGAGAAGCCCTCCATGCCGGCACGGCGCGGCGCGCCGGGGGGCGGCCGTGGGGGAATGGATTTCGGGCCAAAATTCCCACACGCGTGCGAGAATGAGATTTCATGACAATTCAAATTTCACCTTTTTTGTATAATTTTTAATTTATTCGCATGATGCATTGTAAAATTTTGTATGATACACGTGCGGATAGGTAATTCCCAACTCGTGTCGATCAAAAACACTCCCTGACGGTCGTGCTTTTGGTGATCGCCACTCGTTGGGAATTACCAACTTTCCGCACTTGTATCATAAATAACTATTATTGCACACCTCACACAAACAAAGCAGTTACCCTCGGAAATACATACGGAAGTAGCAACTAATGAAGCGTCAGTTCAGAGTTTTTGAGGAATCGACGTAACTCCTCAAATGTTGTCAGAGACTTGGATTTTTTCTCGCAGTAATCTTTAATAATCAACGCATTTTCTCTCGGAAAGCAGTCCATGTGGTAAATTACAAATGAAATGGGGGAATTGTCATGTATCTCTTGGCGAAGTACGGAATTGAATACGGTTCAAACTATGTTTTTGAAGTATATTTTTATTTTTATATTTTTGACGACCGCTTTAGCCTAGTTGGTAGTGACCCTGCCTTCGAAGCTAGAGGTCCTGGGTTCGAATCCCGGGAAGGGCATTTATTTGTGTGATGAGCACGAATATTTGTTCCTGAGTCATGGATGTTTTCTATGTATTTATCTATATAAGTATGTTTATCGTCGTTTAGCACCCATAGTACAAGCTTTGCTTAGTTTGGGGCTAGGTGGATTTGTGTAAGATTGTCCGCAAATATTTATTTATTTATTTATTGAAAACTTTTTGAGGAATATATATTAACAAATCTGTAATTTTTCTCAATACGACTACATAGTAGGAACCAATGTTGATATTTCCGCATTGGATTGAGCCTATTGTGACCTCTGATAAGGCTGGGCCAAACTTGGTCTTAGGGCCTAATGCAGACTTCGTTTTCTAATCTCGCCGTCGATGCGCGTTTGTGTCAAAACACGTGTAAATCGAAACACGCGCGTCGATAGCGCGCTTAAAAAACTCAGTCTGCATGGGCCCTTAATTCCATGGGTGACAGTAGAGTTGGCCAGTGATATACGTGAACACATAGGATAGTTTTTATACCGAAAATAATAATTGAAGTGGTGGGTGAAAGTTTGTATGGAGCTACGATATAAAAGAGTTCCACGCGGGCGGAGTCGCGGGCAGAAGCTAGTCATCCATCCGGAATACCACGAGCTGACATCAAAATGTTGTCAATACAGCCTCTGGGCACAATTTGCCAATAGAAAATATAGTTTTCGGGTCGTTAGGGTAATTTAAAAACTGCTCGTTTCTCAAAGACATGCATATATATCTTCGTTTTGCGAAACACGATATGACGTCACGGCACGACCTAACTAATAAACAACTTAGCAAAAAACATACCTTATATAAACTGGGGACATTGAGGTTTCGGAATTAGCATACGTAAATAAACATTTCACCGCAGTGACGTACCTACGGGGTTTTTTGGGCCGCGACTAATTAAACACGTCTTCTTTCGATAATGTCCATAACCCGATTTCCAGGTTGTTTTTATATCGACTTTATGATACCGCCACTTCTTGCTCTGTAGGTGTGGTATTGTGTTCCTGGAGTGATTGTTGAGATTGAGAGCATGGACCTAATAATACTTAGGACAAGCTATGGTAATAATAACACTACGATAAGCGAGATGGCAGCATCCAAATCTAGATGCTTGTAAGTGTGACAGAAGGGATCATTCGTTGTCCTTGTCATAGTTCCATTTTTTTAAATAATTACGGGCATTAACATAACTTACTTAGCTGCATAGAAGCCTTTCCGTCCCTCATTCCGGCAACACGTATAGCTTGTCCTGAGTATTATAAGTCTATGGTTGAGAGTGAAGGATCTTGCATTAGTTTCTAGCTGTTAATCCATATTCATACTAATATTATAAATGGGAAAATGTATGTTTGTATGTGTTTGTTCGTTTGTCCGTCTTTCACGGCAAAACGGAGAGACGAATTGACGTGATTTTTTAAGTGGAGATAGTTGAAGGGATGGAGGGTGACATAGGATAGTTTTTATCCCCGAAATCATCCCCTAAGACTCGCGGGCAGAAGCTAGTTGTCAATAAAGGGTCAGCTCTTGTGACTTCTCAGGGATAAGCTACGGTACCTGCTTACCGAGAAATGACATTTCATACAGTAGCTTTTCGGTGAAGAACATCGCGAGGAAACTAGTCGATTGTCAACAAGGTCCAGTATTATCAGGGTTGGAAGGTCAGGTGGCAGTCGCATTCGTAAAACTACACCCTACGCCAAATTTTAGCATCATCGACGTGGGTAGACTCCCACAAGGTGGGCTGATGACCTGGTAAAGGTCGCGGGAGTCCGCTGGATGCGGGTGGCGCAAAACCGGTCATTGTGGCGCTCTTTGTGGGTGGCTTATGTCCAGCAGTGGACGCCTTGTGGCTGATATGATGATGATGATGACGCCAAATCTTGGGATTAGCCGAAGCGGATCCCGGGCTCTTTAGTATACTACCGGGAAAACTATTAGAAGGATGATGATGGGACTTTTTCATCAGCACCGTCGTCAGCCTAAATACGTCCGGTCCCATTTGTTGAACGACTTAGATAAATAAGTCGAAAAAATTTTTTTTTTTTTTAAATTAGGGGACAATTCGACCTAGTCCCAAACTAAGCAAAGCTTGTACTATGCTGGGTACTAGACGACGATAAACATACTTATATAGATAAATAAATACTTAAATAAATAGAAAACATCCATGACTCAGGAAAAAATACTCGTGCCCATCACACAAATAAATGCCCTTACCGGGATTCGAACCCAGGACCTCTTGCTTCGTAGGCAGGGTCACTACCAACTAGGCTAAAGCGGTCGTCAAAAACCCCCGAAATGTTCATTTCAAAGTTCAATATCTCAAAAGCGGCTGAACGGATTTTGATGAAACGTAGCTGTGAACCATCTCGATCACGTCAGCTTTCGGCCAACAAAACGCATTAAAGTTCCATTCGTTTAAGAGCTACGATGCCACAGACAGACGCACAGACACGTCAAACTTATAACACCCCTTTTTGCGTCAGGGGTTATTTTCAACCAATAAATCAATACATCGAATCAAATAGACCCCCCCGTGTCCCAGTCAGATGTTGATTGTCAGTTTATCGTAATCCGACGATAAAATAAAACTGTATAAAATTGAACCTAATAAATAAAGAGATTATTTTTTATTCCTTAATGGCCCTATAAAATTACTTAACAGGGTATACTGGCATTGGCATCCTTCACCTTGCATTTGGACGGTGTGCATAAAAGGTTAATTTTGCAACATGCGGTCGAATGTGTCATGCAATGCACTAAACCTTATAGGCCCGGTGTACACTGGTCGAGTAGGTCACAGAAAACTATATAAATTACAATAAATTACAAGCAAGTGTGGCTAACCCCAAAACGGACTAACTTTTAGAAGGGACAATTTTCCGTCCCTGTTTTTATCTTGTCAAGTTGTCACCCGACTACTTTGTCCATTTATTTATTTAATCGTATGGCAAGCAGGATGAAACTGTCACAAATATACATTTCTAACCAACTATAAATTAATATTGAGGCTACTACCACTTGACGGCTTCGTCGCTAAAGACGATCTGGTCGGCCTTATCACGCGATAAGTGACCAGATAGAGCGTCCGTCTCGTTCCATCGAACGGTGTGAGCCAGTGACGGACGCTCCATCTTGTCACTTATCGCGTGATAAGGCCGATCATGATACGGGATAAGGTCTTCTGGAGGGCCACCCGCTTAGCAGCGGGCAGTGGGTACTCCTCGATGATTTGCTGGATGGCTTGTAAGGGGCAAGATGACGACTCCACCCAACCGCAACGACGAGCGCAACGGCCGTGGCCAGTACGTAGCCTGTTAATATTGCAGCAGTGTCGTCTTGGGAGATCTGACCCCTCTAGCTTAGCTTTTCCGCCATTTCCGAATTCCATAACTTCACCCATTCCTGTTCACAGGTTGAACTTTGTCTATGTATAATGCCATGCAACATATCCATCTCAATTCACCTGTAGAATTTTCATAAAATTCGTTAAAGCGGTTCACCCCGTCGGGAAACTAGACCTCTACCTACGCTTGGTTACTACGCATCGCGGTGTCAAGATGTATTTGTGGGTGAGTGTTGAGGTGAGCTTGAAACAAGTTACAGAATGGGGGGGGGGGGGGGGCTGGAGACAAATGCAGATGCAATCTCTACACAACGCATCATTGGACGTTCTGTCGACCTTTGTCACTATTAGAAGAACAACACCACATACGGCCACGTTACTGTAGCTGCGATTTGTCTCCTGTGAGGTGGAGGTACTTCGCCAGATAAGTTGCACTAAATAAATCAACAGTTATACTCGCTTATTAAATGTCAGAACACGCGTGCCGCTCTTCTGGAGCAAGCGACATTGGCGCGAAAACACTCATCCTGAAGAAGAATTCCCGAAGAGTTCGAAACATCGTCTGTGACATTTAAAACGTGAGTTTAACCGTGCTTTTATTAGTAGTATTTTAGACAGATTTCCCGAAAGTTTAAATTCGAATATAAGGTTAGTTACTGTTACTCAGCTCGTGTAAACACGGCTGAAATCAGGTTTGCATCGTAACGGCGACCCTGTACTTACGATTGTTGCCTCAATTCCGGTTTTATCGCAGATTTATTAAGCGTAAGGAGAGATGTTTTATGTGTCTACTTATAATATAACTTACCTTCACGATCACTGGGTGTAACTTAACTTTATGATATACTAGTAACTAGCGGGGCTTCGCCCGCCTATTGCAAGGAGTCATGTTGGAACGCGGCATAAAATGAAGCCTATTGTCTATCTCGAAGTATGTCCAATTGTGTATCCAATACGTATATATTGAAATAATTTTTGAAATCAGACTCGTAGTGTGCCGCATATTAACCGCTACACAAACTTAAAAAGCTCACAGATTTTACTGTTTCATAATATTAGCACAAAATTAGTAAAGCAATCTTGTTGAGACTATATTTATAATTGTCTTCATAATCGTACTTTTATTTCAGTATAGTAACCGTAGATAGCATTTTTTTTTAATACGACATTGGCAAACAAGCGTACGGCCCGCCTGATGGTAAGCGGACACTGCAACCTATAGACGCATGCAACTCCAACGGAGTAACATGGGCGTTGCCGACCCTTGATACATTTGAGGATTCACCGTGTTGACAGCTGAAGGAAGAGATGCCCTCGCTCTCATCACAACGCATCCTCGGGAGCTCTGGAGACCTTGATCACCTCCAGGAACACAACACTACTACAGAGCAAGTAGTAGTGTTATTATGGCTGTGGACTTCTGCAAGGCGGAGGTGTGGAGGAGCGGGATGACATTTCGCTGTGCCCTAACTCACCAATTTGATCTCTTGGAAAATATGTGCCTAGCTATTTGTGCGTTGATTCAGTTTTGATGTTCTTATGGCACTTTATGTCTTTCATGATTATTTGGTAAATGCATTTGTATACTGAGGCCTACTTATTTGCAGAAGAAATATTTGTCTTTAAAACCCATTGGCAAGCAGTATTGGAAGACTTTTACGCTCAGATCTAATATATCTTCTTCCTCATCATGGCTGAGGAACGTGACGCACTGTGAGCGCTCACCGCCATCACTCTCTAAGCTGTTCGGTCGTGGGATTGATGCATTAGCATATACACAACATATAGCGATGCACAGCTATAGCCAACACCTAGCCAAAGTTGTTACCATGTTCGCCCAACGCATAGGCATCCGTCACCTGCCTCTCTTCCCTGCCATGTGGCCAGAGATAATTAGGTCCAGAGCTGACCAAATTGCCAAAGAAGGTAAGGTACAATTGGATACAGATGGTTTAGAGCCTCGTTTTGATGATGAGCTCGTCGAAATAGTCAATACAGTACTTGACCACGTATCCAGTTTCCGTTCTCAACTCAAGTGGCTTCCTATCCGATTCAGACGTAACTCTCACATTCTCGCCCACCTTTATGGAATTCTTTTTAACCCTGCAACCCCCCGCTACCTAAAGGAACGCTTTAAATTTCTTTCTTCTGCTAGGTGTGCTCAGATGTTGCTTCTGAGGGTTCCTCAATCAAACTCTAAATTTTACAACAATTCTTTTACTTTTCGAGCTGTTCGATTGTGGAATTCTTTGGCTATTGAGATTAAACGTGCTAAGTCTCTTCCCATTTTTAAAACTCGACTTAAGGATTACTATTTATCTCTTCCGTAACTAGTCATTCCTACTTGGTGTGTGCTGTTTGTTTTCGGCTGTAAGTGATACTGTTTCTATGACATTTAGTTATTGTATGTGTATGTAGGTTTATATATATATATATATATATATATATATGTATATGTATTTATGTAAGTGTATAGTCTTTCTTATAGTTAAGTTGTTCTTATTTTCTGTTTTCACCTACTCAAATCTTATCTTTTCTTGCATCGTCTCCACCACCCAAAGGTTGTCTGGAAGAGATCGCTTTTTAGCGATAAGACCGCCTGTTGTCTACCATTGTTTATGTTTAACTTACCTCTTTCTTTTTTTTACTATGTCTGGTGAGCAATAAAGGATATTTGTATTGTATTGTATTGTATTGTACTTGATACTCAAATAACTTTAACAAACTTCGATACCCCTTATCACAGAGATTCTCCAAATCGTCAAAAACACATGACTTCTCGTTATCATACGACACTAGCAAAACCGATAAGATTAGATTAACGATAGCGGTCCAATGTCAATGCCTGGATTATACTTCCTAGTGGCATTGTCATTAGATATTGATAAACATTAAACACCTCCTATATGTTGTTTTTTGCAATCCGCTGCCCAAATATTGTCTGACATTGGAATATTTTATGTATGTATGTTCCCCGATACTAGAAGACGCCTGAACCTGAACCGATTTCAATTATTTTTTTGTATGAAGGATATCCTCCTCAGGTGGTGGATCCTGATGAAGAAATCTTAGGAACTCTTCAAATAAGGATTGTTTCAGACAATCGGAAGCCGAATAACATTTCAATATAGCCAGTGTTATTCGCGCTGCTAAGACGAATTTAATAACACGTCTTTAGTTAAAATATATCAAAGCCGTTCGGACGGTAGTAGCCCATGAAATAGAAGTACTCCTCACACATACGACGCTCGGCGGCTCGAAAAACATAATACTCCTGAGAAAGTCCGAGAAAATTAAGCGTTCTAATTAGAAAGAGACGGATAGTCTATCTCGCCGCGACGCAGCGCGCGGGTCGTCCTGTGATAGGGCGATTCTCCGAGCGTTTGAACCGCTCGGTTTTAACGTCACTGTCGTCTCAAGATTATTTCATCAGAGGTAAAACATACCGCAGAACTTTTAATCAAAAAAGATCCAGTACTGGAATTGGCTAACATCTTCATCAAAAGTAGACTGATACTCGTACCTTTTAATAGTATTTGCTGTCTCCGACAATGACGAAAAAAAACGCATTAAAAACGCTGCGCATGCAGTGTTGTTGTGTCGACTATCAAATTCGCCTAACAGCCCGTAAACAAGCTATAACTTATAGCCCAGGGAGGAATAATAATCATCATCATTATCAATATTTTATTGTACAGTCGTAGTCGGCGTCATATAGTTAGTAGCAGCCAGAGTAGCCAAATATTTAGTAAAAAACCCTTATTCTTATATTAATAAAGACTATACATATTTGACTATACCTTGGCTGCTGCTAACTATATGACGCTGAATGTATGCCTATAATATTATGTTGAACATTGACTAGGGCCCGGCCAAACGTCGGCACACGCCGTGAAACGGCGCGGCGCACGCCGATAAGCACGATGTGCCGCCCTGTGAGTTTCTACAGCGCCGCGTTGCATCGTGTCATCATGATAGTAGGTACAAATTATTCGGCGCCGAAAGGAGCGTTTTTACGGCGCGCACCGCATCGTGTCTTTGCACGACGCCGCACCGTGAGATTCAACGTCGCACGTCACGCCGCGCAAATACACGACGCCTCGCCGTTTTACGGTGACGACGCCGTACCGTGGACATCTGCCCCCCTATTCTGTAACTTGTTTTAAGCTCACCTCAACGCTCACCCACTAATACATATTGATACCGCGATGCTTAATAACTAAGCGTAGGTAGAGGTCTAGTTTCGTGACGGGTGACCGGCGGGGTGAGTCGCATTAGCGAGTAGAGAATAACAGCCCTGGCCGAGCCCTAAGTATAACTTTATGTGACGTCAATGATGTTGAATAAAAAAACATAATAACGTTGTTTAAAAACGAATTTGCTACCTTGCAAAAAACTGTATTAGCACGTATTCAAGGTCAGGATTAAGAGGTTGAATGTGCCATAATCATGCAATAAATCATAGCAGATACCTATAATGCGATGTTAAAAATGTACAAACTTTCCACATGCGTGTTAGATAAATGGTTGAATTTTGCTGAGAGATATAAAATTACATAGATAGTGGCTCTCTGTGTGAGCGTTCTAGGGAGGATATTCCTCTGAAACCAAGTACGGACCTTGCACGTAATTTATGTTCTAGGGTGTCAGTGAATGCCCTGCCAGCGACGGTGCGGCGGTATAAAAAAGGGCATCATGTCGAACTGTTTTTCGATCGCAAACGCAAAAAAGGTTTGTAGTCAACATGGGTTTTTACATATCAATATTTCTTTTTTTGTTAATTTTTTTTGTTAATAATTCATAATTCATTACATATCATTTTTTGTACACGTCACACATTGATGATTAATTCATTATGAACTAAGATTATTAATGTCCGAACAGATTTGTCTAAGAGACTTCTGTTTGCAGTAGATTATTGATCTAGTACGTAGCATTAGGTGTACGTATATAGAAACTAGTTTTAGATAAGCTAATCTTGTCTCGGTGGCCAAGTTCCGTATCGTGACGTCAGATTTCAAGTGACGTCACAATGTAATACTCCTGTTTCTTTAGCTGGAGAGAAAGCTTACCAATGGAGAGAGCCCACACTGCGACTTTTTGCTGTGCTAAAAACACGAAACATTTTCGACACACGTCATCCTGACATCCTATGGGGTGACAGAATGCCGGGCAAAGCACCTCGGAACACCGGGGTCACTACCGGAGGCTGTCGGCCACATAAAGGTTCTGCTTGGCTTCCTGACCCCGTGGCATAGTCGGTCTTATCACACGATAACTGACAAGATAGAGCGTCCGTCACTGGCTGAAACCGTTCGTTAGAACGAGACGATGCTCCTATCTTGTCACTTATCGCGTGATAAGATCGACCATGATACGGGGTCTGGTGGAACTGGGTTGGCCCGAATAGCAGTAGTGCCAATTAACCCATACGCAAAACAGGCGCTATTATGACGTCCAGTTGTGGAAACCCTAACGCAGCCCGCGTACCGTATACCTATAATCTATATATATATATGTATCGACACAGCACGGGTATCACAAGACGGCATGCTAAGCTCTCTAATTAGAAAGAAACTTATTGTCTATCTCGTCGCAACACAGCTCGCGAGCCGTCGTGTGATAGCCGCGCGTGCAGGTGATTTGACAGATGATCTATGGCCTTCAACTGCGAGCGAAGCGGGCTCCGTACGGAGTCCGTTTAACTAGCAATGGCGGACTTCATTGAAGTGCTTCCACTGAATAAGAGTCAGCGGAGTGGACTAAACTTATTGAAAGAGCCACAAGTGTTCGCAGAACTGATTTTCACGAGCACTCCCACCGCGATTCGGCTAAACTTAAGTGGCAGTGGGCAGGCCACATAGCACGTAGAACCGATGGCCGTTGTGGCGGAAAGCTAGGTTCTCGAGTGGCGAACACGTACCGGAAGGCGCGGCGTGGGTCGGCCCCCCACAAGGTGGACTGATGACCTGGTAAAGGTTGCGGGACCGGTCACTTTGGAACTCTTTGGGGGAGGCCTATGTCCAGCAGTGGACGTCTTTCGGCTGATATGATGATGATGATGATGATGATGATGATGACTTCCACCGCGGGCGAGTAAGCAAAGCGGATTGAGCGAGTTAAAATGGCTCCGCCGTGTCATGGCGTCGCACGGTAGTTTTGAATCTCAATCTCATCTGACCCATATCAGTTCCCACATCGCTTGCTTAGCAAAGTCCGCTGGCAGGTGAAGGCAAAATACTGTAACTTTTTCTTAGTGGAAGTGCACTATTTTACTCCGCTCCAATTAGTGCGATAGAGACGCCGCGCTACTGTGCGAAAGAGATTGAGATACCGCCCGACCGCGCGACCGCGTTCGGTGTGTGGAGGCCTTTACTCTTTTTTAGTGGAAGGCGGGCATTAAGAGGGAACACCAGCGTGAACTTTCGATACAAACGTTTTACGGATTAGGTGGCTATCATTAAATTATTTTGAGCAGGTAAATAAAATAAATAAATAATAAAAAACTGTTATCTGGTATCCTCGGCATCTCGGATTGCAATACATGTCTCCCCTAGTAAATTCCTGTCTCAAGAAGTGTTCCTTCTATTACTTAGGCACTTAGTTGCATCACGTGTTTCATTTAGACGTGTCAAATGACTTGTCACGTTTCACTGCGACAAGGTGCTAGCTCTATAACTAGGTAACAGACGTCATAGGTCGGTGTTCCAGTTATTTATTTGTTGGTAGCCTTTCGGACAATTTCTTTTATTATTATTTTAATGTGCGATTCATGAGTGACTAATGGAATAAATTTATGAATCAGCAGTATATTCGGTATACGTAGTAGGTGAGTTATATAGGTTTTTATTGCTTTCGTATCCAATTTGCAAATAGGCCTCCTAACACATAATGTGACATTGGCCTAAGAATCATTTTTGTTGAGAAAAGCGATGTCCTCTACAGGGTGACATTTTAATCAGTGTCCAAATTTTTTGCAGGCATTTGGTATCACTAATAGACTTCATTTTTGAAAAAAACTGGTAGGTATTTTTAAAATTATAATTTGTCTATTCCAAAGGAATTATGCATACTGCAGGGTTACTGGGCATTCAGTACCGCGCGGAACGGGGCGGGACCGAGGGAGGGGAGGCGTGCCGTGCGCAAACCTTACTACCCGCTGAGGTGCCCGCGCGGTAAGGTTTTTTTGGGATAACTTTAAGGCGCCGTAGGTTCATGGTCTTCTCTCCCTCTCACTGAGCATAAGCGTGAGCGAGATGGAAGGGCGTGCTCGGAAGCGCGGAAATCATGTTTTTTAATTTTATTATTTTTGCCGTCTAAATAAATAAAAAAGTAAACACTGATTTCTCTCAAACGTGATATTGCCGATTTTTAGAAGCCATTTTAATATTTTTAGCTTTTGTGCATAATTTGTAAGAAATATTTTAAGTGTATTTTAGACCCTTTTAGACCTATGTTCGTGATTTTTTTCTTAAATTGCTTAATCATGTTTCTAAACACTGATTTCCCTGCAGAAAAGCCTCAAGATTACGATTCGTATTTTTTTTAAACCATATTATTATAAACAGACGCATTATATTGTTTCAAAAACTCTGTTCGCTTAACTTCGCTGAACCTACGGCGCCTTAAGCAGCAATTACTTTTTTTTTTTGTACTGAATGATATGAAACAAAAAACGTATCTTATAATTTTGCTGAAGAATCTTATTACTTGAATTTGGACACTGATTAAAATGTCACCCTGTATATTAAAACACTAGCATCTGCCCGCGACTCCGTTTATACCGTAGCTACATACAAACTTTCACCCCATTAGGGTATATATAATGTACGGGATAAAAAGTATCCTATGTAAGGACATACCGGGAAAGGCCCCGGGACTCAAACTAACTCTATAACAAATTTCACCTTAATCGGTTCAGCTGTTTAAGCGTGAAGAGGTAACAGACAGACAGACGGAGAGACACACTTTCGCATTTATAATATTAGTATGGATTTTAGCTCGTTCTGGGTAATGGTCGCCTTCTCTGGAGTACTTCAGCTAAAGGCAAAAGCCCCTGCCACCAACTGGCCCCGTATCATGGTCGACCTTATCACGCGATAAGTGACAAGATAGAGCGTCAGTCTCGTTCTATCGAACGGTGTCAGCCAGTGACGGACGCTCTATCTTATCACTTATCGCGTGATAAGGCCGACCATGACACGGGGCCTGGATTTGCGAAACCGATCAGCCCGATGACCGTTTACTCGCCTATACTACGGAGACCGTAGAAATATTTTAAACCGAGTCTACTGAACGAAATGTCTCAATTATTAGAGAATTCAGACATAACACTTTTCGGCTCGCAGACAATAGACTCTAGTGGTTCTGGCATGCGGCTGTCAAGCGGCGGTCGTGGGTTCGAATCCCGGCTCGTACCAATGAGTTTTTCGGAACGTATGTACGGAATATTTACCGTTCGCATTTCGGTGAAGGAAATAATCGTGAGAAAAAAGGTCTTACCCGAATAAGATCTAGTTTTCCGTCAGGGTTGGAAGGTTAGACGGCCGTCGCTTTTGTAAAACTAGTGCCTATGCCAAATCTCGGGATTAGGAGTCAAAGCGGACCCCGGGCTCCTTCAAGTTTAATCACAGGATTCGTTCGTTGGATAGATCCTTCCACAGATCAATAAATATTGATCGTCAGTGATCGACCACCAATTGATTGGCGTGGTAACAACCTAATATCCGCCGCCATTACCATTTTAGGCCGATATTACGAGGTTACGACTAAGATTGATTGTCAATAAACGTAAACTGATAAGCAAATGGTTTGTAAACAAACCGTTCAATTTGAATGTTTCTGGGTCAGTCACTATGGCGGTTATCCAACGGCGACACGAGGCAGGCGGAGCGGGAAATTGCATGCTATCGATGATGAATTAAGTGTCTATTTTAAAGTCACAAAAAAAACGGGAAATTGCATGCTATCGATGATGAATTAAGTGTCTATTTTAAAGTCACAAAAAAAAACTTTCATCTCATCGGCGAAAAACCAACTATATGACTTTTAGGCCAGCGGGCAACGGGGCAGTAATGAGCGGGCGTTCATACATTCGAGCAACTTCGCTGACCGCTGTCTATCATGGGCCGCGATATACTCTCGACTTTTCTCGCACTACACCTCTTGTTCTAAGTGTTATAATAAGAGAGAGACGGATAGTGCGAGAAAAATCGAGAGAGCTCGCGCGCTGTCGCGTGATAGCCGTGCTGGTGTCCAAACCGCGGCCTTACGGCGCATAAAATAATGTCTTCCAAAGCATAGAAGCGCTTAGATACTACTCAAAACGGTCACTCATCCAGGTACCTATTGGTAGTGCCTGTCTAAGAAGCTAGAATTCCTGGGTTCGAATCCTGGGAAGGGAATTTATTTGTGTGCTGACTAATATTTGTTCCTGAGTCATGGATGTTTTCTATGTATTTAAGTATTTATTTATCTATATAAGTATGTATATCGTCGTCTAGTATCCATAGTTCAAGCTTGGCTTAGTTTGGAACTAGGTCGATTTGTGTAAGATTGTCTATAAATACTTATTTATTTTACGAGCGCCGAGATTCAAATGATGCCAATACCACTTACACGTCCAACAATTCAAAGAAATTTATCCGTACGCAATTTTATCTTATCACATTTTGCATACACAATAAAAATTTCTGTATACAGTGTACCTAAGTAGGCATATACACTGTGTACAGAAAATTTAATTGACTCTCAGCTCAATTACTAATTAACTGATATCGCTTAAAAACCGTTATTACGGAACAATTAACCCTAATTCTATACCATAAAAGCCTATGTTAGCTATGAATATTAAGTTTGCAATATAGCTGTTCACGACGCCTATTATTAATACATCTGGTATCAGTAGAAACAGTACAGTTGGACCTCCGATTACCCACAGCTGTCAGGAATGTAGGTGCCAAGTTAAACACACGCATAGTTATCTGGATTGTCAGAGTGCTAAAATTGTGAATAGCATGGCTGATAAGATAATGTGAAAGGAACACTGATGCCCTGGTTACGGAGTGCACTTCAATTATAACTGAGATTTACGTAATATATAATGTATGTAATCATAATACTAATGATGCGTGATTCAAGCGACACCGCCGCGAAAACAAAGAAGAACTCCCGAAGAGTTCGAAACATGTCGCCCATATTGACATTTAATACGTGAGTTGAACCGTGTAATTATTAGTACCATTTCAACATGTCTCACGAAAGTTTAAATTCGAGTATGTAATCAATCATAGATGAAGAGACTTGTTTCTTTTAAAATAGGTTGGTTGTTGGTTGGTTTTTCCGTTACAAATTGTTAACACAATACAAACTTCCACCTACCTACTCACCATTTCATTCTCAAGAAAGTTTACTATAAAGAAATAATCATATGTTGTTCTCCAGTAAAAAGGTACCAAAATTGATTATACACTGACAAAGTAATATTATTATTATTTACAATCTTAGTAAGCATAAGAATTAGTACAAAATGGCAGTCTTTATGTATGAACAAATTCTTTACTACTGACCAAATATAACTTCTAAGATACACTAGGAACAACTAGTATATATATGTAGAAGTATAACTGGCAAAAACCAATAAATAAATTTTATAAAGGCGAAATTGTATTTGTCATCTTATCAGTCACATCCTATCATGAGACTGCCGCGACATACTCTCGTTTTTCTCGCACTATATCTCTTGTTCTAAGTGTTCTAATAAGAGAGAGTCGGATAGTGCGAGAAAAATCGAGAGAGCACGCGCGCCGTCGCGTGATAGCCGTGCAGATTGAATGAACTCTAATTGAATTTGGTATCCAAATAGTGAGTTACGGATAAGGAAATAAAATGTTATTGTGGAATAAAAGTATGTATGGGTGTGCAATTGTGCATTAATAAGTTTTAATGCAAGCAGACCCACGGGTACAGCTAATAACATTCAAGTTTTCATACAGATGAATTAGTTTGTTCTACTCTAAGTCTAAAGAGAGACTTAAAATACATTGTAAATGGGTAATTGAGAATTGTTCCATTGTTTGTGAACCAAACATTAACTGACAAAACCGATAATTAAAAAAAACACACTAAGAGCTTTGACTGCCCCGTTAGCCTAGTGGTTAGTGACACTGCCTGTGAAGCTAAAGGTGCTGAGTTTGAAACAAAGTATTGAGTGATAGTATGAATATTTATTTCTGGGACTTGGAAGTTTTTTTTTATGTCTATTAAGAATATTGTTGTCTACTACATAACACAAGCTTTATCAAAGTTATCAATACTATAAAACTTGGTCGATTTGTCTAGATTGTCCCCAAATATTAATAAATTTATTAATTTATTCATAACTTGTAAAGGATTACAGACATTAGATACTTATCAATTTTTTTAATGAACAGTGTGTACTTGTGTAGCTGACTAGCTTTGTATAGTTAGGCTAGTTAGTAGTAGCCAGAGTAGCCAAATATATTGTAACACATATTTATTCTTACAGTAATAAACATGTGTACTGAAATATCTGGCTACTTTGGTTGCTACTAACCATATGATGCTAACTTTACATAAAGTATGCATAAAAATAATGATAAGATTTTGTTGATGTCTATGTTTAAAAATTATACACCAAATTTAGGACTCAAAAAAGTGTCCAAATGATTCAAGTGCCTTGAATTGACATTTTATTTATTTATTGTGTACCTAATCATCAGCAATGATTTTTTCCAAACAAAAGGTAAGGTTACTAAGGTTAAAAAAATATTTTAGGTATGTATTGAACATGCTAATTATTAAGCTAATAATTATGTAATCAGCTTCAGTATATACCCCAACTCCATATAGGTATATTTACACAGTTTATCAACTTACACACAACTATAATATATATGTAATACAATACAATCTTTCCATTTCCATCATAACAAAGACACATTCTAAGTACAAGTATCTTTAACATACATTACACTTTTATAATATTATTACAATATTAATCATTTCTTTAATGGGTTTCATTAATGCTAGTACAATGTTTATTTAATGTAATCAATGGATGTATAGAGGACCTCCGCATGTAGTATAAATATCTACTATGTGCCTACTTACCTATATACACAGGTATAACAAAAGTCATATTATGACCTTATTTTGGATGCTGCAAGTATCACTAGTTTGCTCTTGTAAATTATATTATCCAGCCATAACATTAGTATCGTTTTAAATCTTAATACATTTTGACCTTACTGACAACTAGGTTGTCTAAGAAAACACTTGAAACAAGTTTAAGTATCTATATCACGCTGATATCGTGTATTTTGCATCTCCGAAATTAACGCATGTTGTCATAATTACTTAATCAAAAGAGCGATTAAACTATTTGCTAATTACACAAAGCGGTACGCGATACGTGAACCAGGAAGCCGGCATCATTTAGCCCAAGAAATTTTCTAGAAAATAGAAAGTTTTCAAACATTTGCAAATACTCACCAACGTGTTCTGATATCCCAGTCCCGACTCATCGTCCGAAGTCTCCTCTTTCCTGTGTATTTCCTTCATTTTGAACAGTCCAGTTTGTATTTTTAACACACAAAACACTGAATTAGCGAAACAATGCGAACGAGACCCACTGCACTCGCGGAACGACTAAACTTTTTTTTAAACCGCCGGCGTTAGCTCAGAGTCCGGCCGTGGTCAGCCATCTCCCCGTGGCTCAAACCAGGACCGGTCGTCTGTAATAAGTTTATGTAATTGAATAAGCGCGATTTAATGCAAATTGATGGCGCGCTCAAACCGGAAATGTTTATTTACACACGTTCAAACCGACTGTCAACTAGTGACCGACTGAAGTTGTCAAACGAGGTGACAGTTTGTAGTGCGTTTAAAAAGTACCACTGTTGCATAACGGCCCTGAACTTGAACTTAGTGAATGCCTTTTTGTATCGGTTTAATTAGCATCAAGACTACGGTTTTATTCGTATGAAGCCTTTATTTAGCTTGTATCGTTAAGCGAAATAAAAATAATAAACTAAATTCTGACGTGATAGTCACGCACCCATTCGTTTCAGAACGCGACTGAATTTGATTTAGAACGTTTCGTTCCGCACGCCATGGCAATGACTTTTATTTGTTTATCGTGGTTCGATAAGAATTATCAGGTAAAAAAAATGCAAAAAAAAATCATGTGACTATATTATCTTTAATCCTTTGACTGGTAGAACAATAACTATTCCGGAAGGATAAACATCGGCCGGTGCGCGTTGAAAGATTTAAACAAATGTAATTGCGTCCATTGTTTTTGCGGAGGTGTTTTTGTAAATTAGTCACACAATTGTCACACATCTTGGACGCATCGCGGAGTAATGGAGTCGTTATTTAAATGTTCACGGGCATTATGGGCTATGAATATTCATGCATAATCGGTTTTTGAATAGATATGCATTAGCGGTCGTTAATTTTTAAAACATAGTAACTTAACTGCTTTCTTTGCATAGTTAGCAATACTTGACGAATATTTGAAGAGAACTTGAATATATGTAGATAGGTACTGGTTTCTGTATCTAATCGTTAAATGAGTGAGGCCGAGAACATCATGCATTCAAAATGTAGGTATTGATTCGATTTCCGTGACCGAAACAAACTTAACATAACATTAGCTTATGCATTAGAAACAGGTGGATTGGAATTCAATTCGATACGTCACTTTGCGTTCCATACCCTGCATTAGTATGATGATCCACTAAGTAGGTATGATGACCATAAGAAAGTAACAAATGCAGGTCCTCACGCGTCCCCTATGAGCCATGTCTGGAGACCTTATTATCTCTGGACACAACACAACGGAACACTACACACACACACACACATTCAGAAAAGATAGAGACGTATGCGGGGCGGTATGTATACTTGTATAGATCTATTTTCTGTGAGGTGGAGGAATGTCCCCAGTTGGGGAAATGCACCCGAATATGAACTAGTTGACATTCTGCTACGCCCTTCGTTGGTTAGATTGGCTCTTATATAGGTACATTTGAATTTCGTGGCCATTTATATAAGTATTGTACAATATTAAAGCTGTCTGCAAGAGATAGCTGCTACATTACTTACCTAGGACGGTAATACAAATATTGTCTCAGATCGCAGGTAGGTATCCGACGCCCGAGTCGAACGAAGGCAAGAGCGATAAATATTATGCTATCTGAGGCTATCTTTATTACCGCCCGACGTGGTAAGTACACATTTTTACGTATCTCCCTGGCCAGGAAGTGGGATTTTCCGCACAAGTAACGTGCGTTAATTGCTACTTTCTACCCAGGTATGACGCTAAGAGTATTTTCTAAGTCTGTGGGATTAACTTGCAGACCTATGTGCCTTCCTAAGATTCCTAAGATTGTATTTAATAAACAACTTTACAGATCTACTTCCTAAACTAATCCTGGCAGTTACTTACAGATCGACACACGTAAAAAGAGCTCTGCGCGCCATATTAAATGTATGGCCTATAAGTATAAGTATTAGGTATGAATTTGGAATGACAGTCTCTGTGGTCTCTATTTGATAGAGGAATGGGCGACGGCTTCAGATATCCAGCAGCACCGGCAGGGAACAAGCAAGAAGTTTGTTGTTTAGAGGTACCTTCACCATCCACCTCTGTGGGTTAAAAAGCCCGCGAAACTTCCTTTTTTTTAGCTGAATTAAATTGCAAAGAAAAGAAAAAATCAGCCACAATCACGAGTATCGATCGAGAAATGCGATCTGTAGAGGTGAATATCTGCGCTGACTCCGGACATAGGTAATTATGAAAGATTTATCGCCCAAGCTAAATCGGAAAACTTCCTTCGCTTCACGCGCTTGTTCAAAAATAGAAGACAAGCATTCAATTGTTTATCTACGAATTACCATCATGTCGCTCAAGACACCTTATCTTCGGTATCATTAAAGAAATAAATAAATATTTCGGGACAATCCGACCTAGTCCCAAACTAAGCAAAGCTTGTACTTACTATATTTATTTATTTAACTCGGGCAACAAAGGCCCTTATTTACCATACCTTAGAGACTAAACATATCAATATAAACTTATATAAAAAGACTATAAAGTATTGCGATGTGTACGCAACTACTAGATAAAGTTAAAAGATAATGGGTACTAGATAAACTTAAATACCTACGTAGAACACATCCATGTCTCAGGAACACATATTCGTGCTCGTCACACAAATAAATGCCCTTACCAGGATTTGAACCCGGGGGCTAACAACTAGGCTTTATTCTTCTTTAAATTGTTCCCACAGAACAACAACCAATTGCATAACAAACTGTTAATAACATTAATTTTATATTCAATTCAATTTCTATTTCATTTATTTATTTAGTGAATCCGATCTGCTGCGCATAATCGCAAAGAGGTCATGCGTGTGCGCCTCCGCGATCATAGTTTTTTTTTATACAACGACGGTGACCGACGAGCATACGGCCGGCCTGATGGTAATCAGGCACCGCAGCCTATAGACGCATGCAACTCCAAAAGAGTAACATGGGCGTTGCCGACCCTTGGTATGTTTGAGGATTCACCGTGTTGACAGCTGAAGGAACAAGTTCCCTCACTCTCAACACAACACATTCTCGGGAGCTCTGGCGACCTTGCTCTACTCCAGGAACACAACACTATGTACACAGCTGTGGTCTCCTGCAAGGTACCTACTTCCCCAATTGGGCTGCTCCAAATTCGAGCGGGATGACATTTCGCTGTGCCCTACCTCACTATAGTATATATATATATATATATATATATATAGGGACTGTCACGTCTGATCTATATATATATATATATATATATATATATAGATCAGACGTGACAGTCCCATCAGCGCCCTGAAAACGTTGTTGTATAATTCGAAGCGCATTGTACGCTCGCTGAGTATAGCCGGCCCACCGGCTGCAGTATAAAAAGATTGGCAGTAGGTAATGTGTCTTTTTACACTGTGTCTTTTTCGCGTCTCTATTACACCTAAGCAAACTTATGCGCCAGCATACAGGGTGAATTTTTAATGAGTGTCCAAATGAAAGTATAAGATTCTTCAGCAAAAATTCTAAAATACGTGTTTTTTTGTTTCATACCATTCAGTACTAAAATTTTTAGTAATTGCTGCTTAAAGTTATCCCGAAAAAACCTTACTGCGCGGGCACCTCAGCGGGTAGGAAGGTTTGCGCACGGCATGCCTCCCCTCCTCCGCCCCCGCCCCGCTCCGCGCGGCACTGTATGCCGAGTAACCACGCTGTACGGATAATTATTTTGGGATACACAATTTATAGATAAATAAAAAAAAACAGTGTGTATTCTGAAGTCTCTGGGATAAAAATATTCTTGGTGGCGTTTTTAAAAGCATGCTAGGTTTCTCAGCTTGTTTAGAATTTGCGTCGCTACTTGAGAACCATGATTAATTGGATCTATTTTTGCATCAACCCGTCGAGTGAGCGTCTAGCTAGATCCAAGGTTGCTAGGATTATATAATCAAATCATTAATTTATTTAAGGAAGCTGTTTTCGCGGCGTCATCCGCCTAGATCTATTTAGACCCTTAACAACGTTACCCGTCAGTTCACCCTTTCACCCCTGTGACGGATGACATTAACAATTGTCAGCAATTTATACTAGACTAGATGTACCTACTGCATGCAGTTCGCCGATTTCGTACGTGCAGCGCCTCCTAAATTAAGGAGCAGAGGCATCTTTACCTATGGTGCAGGGTGTGCGTTGCTCACGGGCGCAGCGGTCCTAGGGGGCGCCGAGCGCCGCCCGCTACCATTCCATTTTGACCGCGCGCTTACTAGGGGGCGCTAGAGTAATGTTTGCACACGGGTGCAGCGGTCCTAGGGGGCGCCGAGCGCCGCCCGCTACCATTCCATTTTGACCGCGCGCTTACTAGGGGGCGCTAGAATAATGTTTGCACACGGGCGCTACATGGGCTAGAGACGCCTCTGCGTGGAGGATCAAATCCAATGAAAGTATTTTTGGGGTTTTTGTGGTGGTGGTACTTACTTATAGTTGAGAATTTGAATGTGGCCTAATTTTAATGAAATGCTTTGGAATTGGAATCTTCTACATTGGACAATAGGGTTGCTTTTTTAATGGACCACTTTGATGCAATTCGGCCAACTCTGCAAATTAATAATCTAAATTAGGTATACCACTTTAGCTGAGTAAACAAATAAAACAATATTTACCTCAAAACAAATCATTATAGTTATTTATTTTCTGAATTAACAACTTTCTTCATATTTATAATAATCGGTACTTTACCTAATTACCTTTGGTAATAGGTAATCCATATTCCTTAGTTATAGGTTAGGTATAGTTTAAATAATATGAACTGAGCTCATGAATGGCTCTTGTTCGTGGTCGGCGCGTGCCATTTTCTACAAAAAAGAGATTACCGCCTCGTAAAACGTTCATTGAATAATGAACTCTATCAACATAATAATAGATTCAAAATGAACTAGGAGATAAAATACGACACACTGCGGACTATTATCTACTAGCTTCTGCCCGCGACTTTTATATCGTAGCTCCCTACAAACTTGCGCCCCCTATTTCGCCCCCTTAAACGACGATTGCCAGAGTAAAAAGTATTATATATTCGTATGTTAATCCAGGTTATAGACTTTATGTGTACCAAAATTCATTTTAATCAATTTTTGCGTATTTGCGGTCCAAACTTTAGCATCATAGCCTAGCGGCAACTGCCAGTCGGAAACGATAACGCAGGTTAAGCAAAGATGGCAGCGGTCAGTCTTTCCGCGCGCGCGGTGACCGCCTGATGTTTGAGTGGATGGTTAATATATAAATGAGCGCTTCCGTGCTTTTGGAAGGCACGCTATGCAGTTGATCCCGGCTGCTGTCTATGACAGTAGTCGTTAAGCCGAGTTAGAGGCCGGGCGGCTTAAGAACTCCTATCAGTCGAGTTAACCACTCACTTGACATATGGGGGACAACTGTTACTCGGGTCCGCAGGAGCTACCTACCACAACCCTGCACGTGTCCCCTGGGTGGTACTAAAGAGTGATAAATTTTAAAGGTCAAAAATAATATATACCATATGATTAAATAGTTTAAGGAATGAGGTTTATTCACGATTTTCAATACGGTGATAGAATTGTGCTGAAATGTACCAACAAAGTGAAAATTTAATTGATAAAATAAGTTTAATAAAGTAAATAAAAACCGGCCAAGTGCGAGTCGGACTCGCGCACCGAGGGTTCCGTACAAACCTATAACAAGCAAAAGTTGTATTTAGTATGTTTATTACTAAATGATAAATGAAAATGGAATCCGTAACATTACAATGTGGAAAGCTGGGGGAGCATAAATTTAAACAGGGTCACTTTATCAATTTAGTAATCATTCTTTAGGCTTTGATTTCCTTACGAGTAGAACTACTCGCAAGGAAATCAAAGTTGCGAACGGCAAAATAAGCGGATTACTTAAATTGCTGTTTCTTTTGAAAGCTGAGTTCACGGGAAAGTAACTTTAGGTTTTGATACCCTTGAGATTACCTATAATATATAATAATATAAACCAGACTATATACGTCCCACTGCTGGGCACAGACCTCCTCCCATGGGTGAGAGGGAACGGGCAGTAGTCTCCACGCTGGCCGAGTGCGGGTTGGGGACTTCACATACACCTTTTTCGGTTTTAAATTATGCGGCTTAAATTGCCATTTCTTTTGATTGCGTTGACATAAAAGTTTGGTTTTGCTACATCTGATGGGTCATATAGCTCTTAGTATTTGACATGAATTTTAATTTAATACCACCACACGTTTACGAGAAAATAGGTAGTAAGTTTAAAATTTAAAAAAATGATTTTTGTATGATTTTACTAAAAATGTCTACTTTTCGTAATTTTTCCTTTGTCTGTGCTATATGAAGTTTCTTCGTGCCAAGTTTTAAGTTTCTGTGTTAACGGGAAGTACCCTATAGGTTTTGAGATTGTTGCGAGTACTCAATTTCAAAATATGCGACTTAAATTGCCATTTCTTTTGATTGCGTTGACATAAAAGTTTGGTTTTGCTACATCTGATGGGTCATATAGCTCTAAGTATTTGACATGAATTTTAATTTAATACCACCACACGTTTACTAGGAAAAAGGTATTAAGTTTAAAATTTAAAAAGTATTTTTTTGTATGATTTAACTAAAAATGTCTACTTTTCGTAATTTTTCCTTTGTCTGTGCTATATGAAGTTTCTTCGTGCCAAGTTTCAAGTTTCTGTGTTAACGGGAAGTACCCTTTAGGTTTTGAGTTTGTTGCGAGTACTCAATTTCAAAATATGCGACTTAAATTGCCATTTCTTTTGATTGCGTTGACATAAAAGTTTGGTTTTGCTACATCTGATGGGTCATATAGCCCTAAGTATTTGACATGAATTTCAATTTAATATCACCACACGTTTATGAGGAAAAAGGTATTAAGTTTAAAATTTAAAAAGTGTTTTTTTGTATGATTTAACTAAAAATGTCTACTTTTCGTAATTTTTCTCCTGTCTTGTGCTAAATGACAATGCTTCGTGCCAAATTTCAAGTTTCCGAGTTCACGGGAAGTACCCCGTAGGTTTTGCGAGTGTCGAAAAACTCTAAAATTTGCAGCATAAACGACTGTATCTTTTGATTGCGTTGGCTTTTAAGTTTGATTTTTTTACAGCTCCAAGAGACAATAGTCCTGAGTATCTGATATAAATTTCAGCTTGATACCTCTACGCATTCCTGAGAAAAATGGTCTTGACAGACAGACAGACGGACAACAAAGTGATCCTATAAGGGTTCCGTTTTTTCCTTTTGAGGTACGGAACCCTAAAAAGTAAAGTAAATGCGACAGTTTGGATGGTTGGATGTTTGGATGTTTGTTACTCAATGACGCTCAAACGGCTCAAACAAATTAGATGAAATTTTATACGAAGTTAGTTTATAGCCTGGATTAAAATATAGGATAGCTTTATCCCGGGTCGACTCGGACTCGGACTTTCGAAGCGGTGAAACGCGCCGGTGCCTTTGAACGTTAAAGCTAACGCAATTGCAGATCTTCATGATTATGAGATTTAAGAGTCACAAATTCAATGAAAAAGAAACATTATTAATGCTTGATGTATATATAATGATAGCACCACCTAGCGAGCATAATTTGATTCAATTTCAGTTTGATAGAGGTCGTTGATGTTAGTTGCCGATTTTCGCCATCTGGCGAACTTAGTTGTAGTCCAATTTCAGCTCGATAGATGCCGCTTATATTATTTTTTTGAATTTTATTTAGACTTATATTATCTCTACATATAATAAATGTGAAAGTTCGTTGAGGTTGTCAGTGAGACACAATAATAATAAAATAAACGTGTGAGTATCTACTTTACATTAAAAAAACTATTTTTATACAAAAACATACTTACTGAATTCAACCCCATTTTTTAACCCCTTTGCACCTTTATCTTTATATTTTTTATAGCCTATTGCATGGCCGAAGATCCATTGAACGTTTTAGTGAAAGGTGCATATTAATCAATCCTATAGATTTCCCGTGATACCCGGAAAACAGAAAACATAACACTCCTTTTCGTTGTGCTGTCGTAATAATAAACAGATAGATGGCGCTGTTGCTTAAAGTGAAGACGACTTTATCCAAATATTCTCAAATTTGGCCTGTGGGTCACCGTAACTCCATCAAACTTTTTTATACGTTTAATATGGTTTGTTGGAGTTCAGACGCCGACAATAATCTGGAGAATGACCTTCTAAATGCACGGAAATTGGTGAAGTTCTGCATCGCGCTATTGAAGTTTTTAATGTTCGTTGAATAAATACAATTTCCTTCAAACTTTATTTGTCTGTATTTGTGTTAGTATGTCTCACTGACAACGTCAACGAACTTTCACATTTATTATCTGTAGATCTGTAGACTATATGTAGAGATAGAGATAGAGAAGAGATGTAGAGATAGAGATGACAGCGGGCAGGTTGTGTGTGTATTCTTTCATCTGTGGGCCTGACCCCCTAGCACACTAGGTTTTATGTCGGACATAAAGCATTTGTCCCTCTTGCACTCGCTTATTGGCCAGAATGGGACGAATGCTTTATGTCCGACATAAAACTTAGTGTGCTAGGGGGTCTGGTGGGCATGTATATAGTACAGTAAGGCACGCTGCACACTGTGCATGGATCTCTAGTTCATTTTGAATCTAATTGTGTACGATGATAGAGTTCATTCGTTTTAAGTTGCGGTAACTTTTTTGCAGAAATTGGCACGCGCCGTCCACGAACTTAGCCATTGGGGAGCTCAATTCATTTTATTTATACTGTAATTACGTATGAGAACCAAACACATAGGTACAAAGAGTCATAAAGAGTTAAAAAATGCATGTTACTCATGTTTTTATCGCATATTTATAGGTGACGCCGTTTACGCTAATTATAGGTTAATGTAGGCTTTCAGAGCTTAACTTTAGCTATTACCACGGGAAAAACGCGAACCTATCTCTGTATGTCCCTTAAATAAATTCAAATATAGATGCGAACAGACTGCTATTTTATTTAATAAGTAGGTATATTAATTAGTTAAGGTACGTAGACTTAAGTAGGTATGCTTATGATTGTGGCATTTAGATTCACATAAGACTAGTTATACACATAATAAAGCAATCATAGATATGTCTTCTAAATATATAATTTTATTGGAAATTACATTATAGGCTCGGTCACGACTCCGAGCGGTGGCGGTGGCGGCAATGGCAGCGGCAGCCCCGTCGCGATGCGCCATAAGTGTGAGTGAGAGGTCGCATTCCGATCTCTCCCTCCCACCACTGTCACAGAATAAATAATAGTACTAGAATAGTACAGTCAGCATCAAAAGTAACTGGGCAAACGGAGACGTCAAAAGTCTTTATTAAAAGGGAACAAGAGCTTTTGAAGACGTCAATTGCGCAGCTACTTTTGATGCTGACTGTACTAGGTGCTGACGGTTCTCTAAATCCCGTTTAGGTATGCCGAGCTTAAACCTGTCCATCCCTTTCTATCGAATGCAAAGCGTGGCGATGGAACGCGTCCTTGCTGTAGCCGCGCTAACATACCCCTTGGGACCGGTAGGCCGGCCAGTACTAGTAGGGGCGCGAGCAAATCACGAAGTGAGCCGCCCCTGCCACTGCCGCTCTACTCTGAGTCGTTTCCGAGCCGTAAAGGTGGTCATTAATTTAAAACTCGCAATCGTCCATATACTGTGTGTTACCGGCATCGGCATGCGTGCTTTTTTTTAAGTAGGGTAAATTATCGGAGTTCTTTAACTTAATCATGACCTTAATACAGATAATTAACTATAATTCCGACTTCATAAATTTTCTAACAAAATTTAAATTGCCAGCAATGTACGGCAAAGTAAATTGACAAGTAAGTGTAAATGACAGCTCTTCATACTTTGTTTAGTTCGGCGTCATACACCTAGTCCATTGAAGGTTTGTATTTTGGAAAATTAATTGCGCAGTTCATTTACATAATTATGATTTGCAAATACATGCAAACATTTGCTAATGGAACATATTATTATCAGTTTTAATTAATGCCCGCATGCCGGTAACACACTGTATATATCACTAAAACGAAATGTTATTGCTATGTTAGACGACATTGTATTTAACCTTAATTTACCTTTAATTTGGACATTTCGTATAGGTTTTGGATATCTAGTAGGTATTAACATTTACATTAAATATGTGTACAATATTAGAGTTTAAACTTTCGTGAGACATATATGTTGAAATAATTCTAATAATCACACGGTTCCATTTACGTATTTATCACGTATTAAATTTCACTACGGGCGACATGTTTCGACTTTTCGGGAGATATAAAGAATTAATACGTTAGTTGAACCGTGTTATTAGTAGCATTATTAGGTACAATATTAAATTAAGACAAAGAGAGTAGCTATATAACCTAAATAAAATATTAGCAACCCAACTATAGAATACGTCTTATTTCACCCTATATTTGTCGTACTAATTCCTTCGAAGGATTTCCTATTATCATTTTTGTTAGGTATATAAGTAGCACAATGCCGCAGGGGGCATTTTTAGATTTAATTTAAATTTAATCTATTTCATTGTTAATTATTACTTCAGTTAATACGTAAATTTGTTTTCTTATTGTTAGTAGGTAGCAGGTATTTTTAACATTTAAGTACATTAAATACGCAAAAAAACAAATAGGTTCAATATACAATAAAATTACAAAGAAATTAGTAACATAAATACTAAAACCCAACTATGAATAGAATACGCCATAATTTATCCTATATTTATCGTTATTCCTTAGGAGGATGCTGCTTAATAGAGACATTTACACCTCTTGTACGTTGTACAGTGTTCTCGTGTTGTTGTAGTTAGGGTACAATCGACGTCAAACATATTTAAGTATACATTTTTCGCCTTACGTTGAAATATGGTGTTAAAGTGTAAGTAAACATATATTTGTCCTCGACTGTACCTAAGTGCCTATATATATACCCACTACATTATTAGGGCAACCGCTTAACTGAGACGGCGCGTACGACGAGGCAGTGGTGACGGGGAGACACAGACGAAGAGCTATAACCACGAAAATCTAATCTCGACGTTAGAATATAATTGAATAACATTTATTCATGACAACAACACATAAATAAACATACAAAAGACAAAACAACATTGCTACGAAACGGTTCCATCTCAGCGTATATCTCCGTCTCTATCGCGCTTATGGTTTATGGTAATCGAGCGACGGAGACAGAGTTAAACGAATTTTGAGAGGTAGTTTGCTGAGGGGCAGTCGCCTGCCGCTCGCTCCCGCCCCGTCACCGGTTGTCGTCTCCCCGCGTCCCTGCCACGTTGTATGTGTCGTCTCAGTCTACATACGGTGTAATTTGTTACACCGAATTAAGATAGAAAAAGATATCTATTGCTGTCTCAGTAACATCTTCGAAATTATTATGAAACCAGAAATGGTGTGGTAAATATTAATCTATTAGGCGTAAATTATACAGAGACGGTGTAACCCCAAGCACCGCTGCGCACGTGTGCAACTTGTGCGTTGCACCATAGGTAAAGACGCCTCCTGAAACCGTGCTGTATCGATCTGTATCGTGTTTGTATCGGAGCAATAAGTTGCCGGCTGTAACCTAATACAGTATTCGCCGAGCTAATGGTGTACATTCTTTGCCACGAGACGTCAAAGGGGGTGCCAGAATCCTAAAAATAACTGTAAGGTAAATTTCCTAGTGCCCGATACTAGTTCAATAGTTGGCGCCTTCGAACCATAGCAATTATAGACCGTGGGCCCACTCCCAATACACTAACGTCACATGACAACATGATAATAGGTCGCATGCATGGCAGTTGAGCAGAGAAAGA
The DNA here is from genome assembly GCA_945867215.1 of Epinotia demarniana. Taxonomy (NCBI): domain Eukaryota; kingdom Metazoa; phylum Arthropoda; class Insecta; order Lepidoptera; family Tortricidae; genus Epinotia; species Epinotia demarniana. The sequence continues at coordinate 2,057,602 of OX244281.1, forward strand.
GGAAAAACAAAAAATGGCCTTTTTAAAATCCTTCACTTTCGGTCAAAATTATTTTACGTCACGTTTCAACAGTACGAGACATGTGGCATCATTTAGCCCTTTAATCGTAGAGAGAGTAAAGTCCTGAAATGGCCGGAAGTACTTGGCAGACGGCGTCAAAGCTGCCAACTTTGTATTGGGAGTGGGCCGGTCCACGGTGTATGAAAATTGTAAATTATATTATAGTCTATAATTATTGGACTTAAAGTCAAACATTGTGACGTACCTTAGTACGTAGTTGCAGCGATAATTTTCGCGTCTTTCACAACAACGCTAACTACAGTCAAGAGCAATGAAACGGGGTGCAAATTGTATGAAATTTTCATACTTTAGTGCAGAGGTCTTCAACCTGCCCCACGTTGGGCGCCAGTATTAAGTCAGGGGCAAAGTTTTTCTATTTTGGCATGTCATTATTTTTACATGACTGTTACTTAACAAGGTGTTTCCTAGCTGTTGGCCGCATGTTGAAAACTTGCACAAGCATATTGCTTTACAGCGTCCAACGGAGCTGTGAATGGTAGCGGAGCGGTATGCGAGGAAACCATCCAACAATAATAAAGCCTCGCTCACGCATCTCTACCTCATCATAAACTTAAGAGGCGGGCTCTTGTTGGTGGAGTAATCGCCACTCTGTTCTTCTCTCTGCCACTGTTTTGAGCTCTTGATACGACATTATTACATTAACTTACTCTTTAGCTTGGTCCATAAACGCACGTCTTGGTCTTCCCCTGCCTCTCCTTCCTTCTATCTTTCCTTCAATTATAGTTTTTATGTAATTGTCATGTCGTATCAGGTGCCGCAACATATTTCCTCTTCCGTTTTCAATAGTTTTAGTAGACATCTCCTTTTTGCTATCAAATTTAGAACCTTTTCATTTGTTTTTCTTTCATGCCCACGTTTCAAATGCGTTCAGTCTCTCTCTATCACGCTGGCTTGGAGTTCTCGTCTCGCTTCCGTACAACTATGCTCCAGATGTAGGTCTAAATCTATTCGTGTTTTTTTTACCGTTCCGCTACCTAGCACAGCTCTGATGGATGCTTACCCTTAAGCCTAGCGTTCACAAGCGCGCCTACCGGCTGAATTTCGCTGGCGACAATATCCACTTGTGTATACTGGCGCTTAGGTTCGCAAACGACTGGACGAGGGTAGCCTACACCAGCCTGTAACTTGTTTTAAGCTCACCGACAACATCTTGACACCGCAATGCGTAGTAACTAAGCGTCGGTAGAGGTGAGCCTCATGAGCGCGTAGCGAATAACAGCCCAGATGTCCGAGCGCGGCGGACGGCATGAGCGGTATGAAGTCATACGATAGAGGGAGATAGGAATATAATTTTACACCCCGTGCATCTAGCTCCGATCCACACGGGCCGAAAGCGTCGCCTAGCACTACCCGAGCGATCACGCGCCGGCATGATCGCTCGGGCTCGTGATCGCTCGGGTAGTGCGTGGGCGACGATGGATATGTCTATCGATTTGCGCGGTGCGGCTCGTGTCGTGAATGCTAGGCTTTAGACACAAATATATAGCATAAAGCAGTAAGACAAATTCGTACAAACGTCCTACGCAATTACAGAGACATGCGTCGCTATAATAAGCTTAAGCGTAAGGGTAGTCGGACGTAGTCCGCGTGCCGCTTATGTGTGCGTAGAACTGATTGTATGCCCGCCTTCCAGTGCGAGCGGAGCGGGCTCCGTTACTTGCAATGGCGAACTGCATGTGTTTCCACTGAATACGAGTGAGTGAAGCGGACTAAACGAGTTGGAAGAGTCACAGCAGTGCTCGCTGAGTCGAGCGGATTCCGTACGTTTTGAACGGACTCGCTCATCTGACCCATCTCATTTCCCACTTCGCTCGCTTCGCAAAGTCCGCTGGCAGTAGAAGGCGAAATACTGAAACTCTTTCTTAGTGGAAATGCACAACTATCTTACTCCAGCCCACTCAGTTCGTTACCTTCGTTTCCGCTCATTAGCGTTTTTTAGTGGTTTTCTGTGGCACCGGTCTAATGCGGGCTTTCCACTAAAAAAAGGTAATGAGCGGAAACGGAGCTAGCGAACTGAGCGGATCGCAGGAAATTAGCTGTGCACTTCTACTAAAAAAGAGTTTCAGCAATTTCCTTCCACTGCCAGCGGATTTAGCTGAGCGAGCGAGGCTGGAATTGAGGCTGGGTCAGATGAGCGAGTTTGTGAGCTTCCATTAGAAGCGGACTTTGCGGAGTAACCTGGCAGCCAGTATCAGACGAACCACAGACGAACCGTCGCAGAAACAAGTCGGTGTGGTGCACGATGTCGGACTATTCAATGATACATAGGTCAATTTTCAAACGAGCTGTTTTTGCTGTCCCACGGCCATAATTTCAAGTCAGATTAACATGGAGTATTGATTCAAACATTCATGTTGACATTTGTATGGCGACATTTGTACGGCTTTATTGGTCATACAAATGTCGAACGTGGCCATACACATGTCGATTCAAAACAAAATCTAAGTGATTTTTATTATTTTGGAATATAATCACAGAATAAGTAATAGTACAATATAACGACCATCATAAACCATAAACCGGAGATACTATATCGAAATAGTGACTTTTTTATTGTACAAATATTTTAAGCTGTTTCAACAATTGTATGGCAAAATCGACATTTTGATGGCACTCGTCGACATTTTTATGCCGCTATCGACATTTATATGGCAGAATCGACATTTGTATGGCATTATATCGACTTTTGTATAGCGCTGTCGACATTTGTATGGCGCTGACGACATTGGTATGCCACGGTGATTTTAAAGCATCAATATCTAGCTAACCATTAGAAGCACAGTGGTGCCTCATGCACCATATTTTTTCATTTTAAAAACCCTACCTCTCGCTGTCGGTACGAATCTAATATTCTAAAAAATAAAAAAAACCATACAAATGTCGAAAAAACGTCTTGTTCAAAAATTGACCCACATAATAAAATGTTTGCTCCTTTACTAAAAAAAAGGCATTACATTCCATAAACAAGGATATGCCCGAACAGCTTCAATAAATAACTCCATGTTGCGCAAGGTCACGGCTACACTGAGAATACTAGACCGATGAAGGACGTGAAAGGGGTAGGTGTGGCTGGCGGGGGCAGGAATCTGAGCGGAGTCCGATCAAAACTAGCGCGCGACGCCATGACGCAGCGGACCCATTTTAATTCGCTCAGTCCGCTCCGCTTACTCGCACGCGATGGATGTACTTGTATGAAAATCAGTGTTGCGAGTCGAGCGGAGTCCGCTCAGAATCCGCTCGACTATGCGACCACTTTTGTGACTCTTTGAACTCGTTTAGTCCGCTCCGCTCACTCTTTTTCAGTGGAAGCACTTATATGCAATTCGCCATTACGAGTTAATCGGACTCCGTACGGAGCCCGTTCCGCTCGCAGTGAAAAGTGTGCATAAAACTGGTTGTGATACTGCTTTAGCTATAATCTATTTCATATTGGAATAGTCCGGTCACAGCTGTCATCTTAGTACAGTTCACGCCATATTTGACGTTTAATGACTATTAACGTATTAAGATGACAGCTGTCACCGGACTCTTCCCATCTGAAATGGATTATAAAAGCTCCCTACGCAATGGGCCATTATGGACGCAACTACGCGTTAGAGGGAGACAGAGATACTTCCTTCGCATTCCAACGCGTAACCGCGTCAAGCAGGTCGATCACGCAACGCATAGTACGTATATACATCAGATAGATCTAAGTAAACGTCTCATTTTGTATGACAGTTGAGTTGTCCTAAAGTTACGTGGCCACCATGCTGCGGCCATGATGGATTGTGTAGAGGAGCCTTTATAAATTTACTGTGCTTTGTTTCATTTTCATTGCTAAAGATTGTCTACGTTGGTGTAGTCAGGCAGTCAGATATACTGCGCGAAGTGGATCCAGTAAGTCGCGTTCAGGACGGAGAAAAGGAGAGGGAAGAAGACGCGCGAAAAGCGGTCTATGTTGATGGCGCGCATGCGCGCTTTGGCGGCCTCTGCCGCCTCCTGCAAGTGGAGAATATTTTTATCAAAACATTATTCTACATTAACTTTGTATGAAGTAACGAAACATAAAAGTTGAGAAGCATGAGTCGTCTAGATTAGTAGATGTCGCTACACGCTTCCAAAACGCGTTGAATATGGGAAATGGTTGAAAGATTTCTTGACCGAGCCAGATTGTTTCAATAGCTCAGTTGTCTAAGAGCGACGGCCTGCTCTGAGCGGTACCTTTAGTTTTAACATTAAACATAATTCTGCAAATACCCTTCCACCACCATTCGCAACGCAAAATCCCCCAGTAACTGGGGACCGATTTTTGACTTTCGAGCGCTCGAAAATCAAACAAAAGTAAATACGTTTACGTCACACCTGGCCATAATGTGATATTTACTACACACTGCGCGTACGGGAAAACTCGTATTGTGGCCAGGTGAAGACGTCAAATTTTGTACTCATCACGGGCGGTAATTCGTAAAACCCCAGAGCGCATATTTATGGCCCTCACCTTCGGTTCGGGCCACAAACACCTGCGATCTGGGGCATTCACGAATTCACCGCCCTAGTTACGTAATGTACTATTTTAGTGTCAAAATGACTCTTACTTTCTACCAATAGAATTGAATACGAGTGGTCAACACCACTCGTTTTTCAATTTTCTATCGCTATTTCATAGAGTCGAGCGCTCGAAAGTCAAAAATCGGTCCCCAGGGTTGCAACGTGTAGTGTTACCTTAGGTTTCCCAGCACCGTCACCCAGCACGATGTTTACGAGGCAGTACTCCATTAGCGCCATGAACACGAATCTGAACACATTAAATCGACGGTTCCAATTAAAAGAGTCGGCTGCAAAACAACTACTTTTCAGGGGAAGCTGTCAATGTTAATTTTATATTTTATAGTATGAAAGAAATTGTTAGTTAATGGAATATTGTTGTCATCTTCGAATGTTTGCTGATTACTAGGTTCTTTATTGCTAACCTTTCAGTACGCATATAATTTTAATGCCCTTTAAAAAAGATAAAAACCTCTCATGTTACATTTTTAACCGCATCTCCTGGAGGCTCAAGAATTAATCAACGCCAGCGCTTACAATTGTCTAAATTGTCTTAAGATTGACTGGACCCTATGGCACTTTATAGAAGTACTAGCTTCCGCCCGCGACTTCGTCTGCGTGGACCCGGGATCAAAACTATCCTTTATTTTAAACCAGGCTATAAACTATATTCGTGCAAAATTTAATTCAAATCGGTTCAGCCGTTAAAGCGTGATTGAGTAACACACATCCAAACATCTAAACATCCAAACATTCAAATATGTAAACTTTCGCATTATATATAGCTATTCGCTCCTGTTTATGGAGCCTGTCCATAATAATAGGCTCTCCTTCTTAGGTCTTTTATCTGTTTTTAACCGACTTCAAACAAAAGGAGGAGTGAGAACCTCCTCCTTTTTTTTCGGCTGTATTTTTTTTTCAATGTTACCTCAGAACTCCGTCATTGATGAGCCGATTTGATTTTTTTTTTATGTTCGTATGTATATACTTCCAGGTGGCTCCCGTTTTTTTCAAAATTCAGTAAGATGATGGGATCCTCAATTTTATTAGGCACGCCTGTAGTGATTTTGGTATTTTCTGTTATAACTCTTGTATTTACATCCGGAATCATAAATTTGGTGGCGAGGAATTGATGATGAAGACCACAGATGACTTATGGAATTCCTCAATTATGTACTTGAACGTGCAAAAGTACGTCACAGGTTCTGATAAGATTCCGTTGAAATAAGAACTAATGAAGTGCCATTGGTGATGATCTTGGGGAATCGATGGAAGTCCTCAAATATCATCGGCCCAAATACAGTGATTCGGTTTTTTTTCTAAAGCAATCAACGCATTTGCTATCGGAATTCAGTTCATGTGGTAAATTGTAAAAAAAAATAGGAAATGTTCTCGTGGCTTGGCGGAGTACCAAATTGAAGTCGGTTAAAACTTTGTTTTTAAAGTAAATTATTTATATATGAGGTGATATTTTGGGAAATATAGGAACACAGAATAGTCAACACACCGTTTATTTCCTGCTGCGACTTTTTTTAGACTAGAGGTTCTAGCACTATAGCCGTCCTGACGTTATACACGTCCAACTTCCATTGCTGTCCTTAAATTCGACTTCTTCTCATGGACGAGACTCAAGAATAATCAACGCTAGCACTTATAATTATCTAAATTGCCTTAAGATGGAGTGGAAAGTATCGCATTGGCATCCTATATATTAAATCTGCTCTTATGGGGCCTTCTCTACGGATTAAGTAGCTATCGCTCCCTCTTAGGCATCGACTGGTTTTCATTTTCATAGGAGCAAGCTTCGGGGCCTTTCATAAATTACGTCATCGTTTTTTGACGATTTTTGACCCCCCCGTAGCATCATCCTGTTATTCCCTGAAATTGACCCTCCCCGCCTAATAAAATGACTTATTATCGTCATCCAATGCAATGGCCAGACCTTCCCCCTAATTTGAAATGACGTAATTTATGAATGGCCCCTTAGATGATCGTGGAACAAGTGAACTCACACAGTGCAAACGGACATGAAGGCGTCCACGGCCTTCAGATAGGAGACGGGCGGCAGCTGCGCCTGCGACTTGGCGTGCTGCGTGGACAGCGTGAGCAGTGACGTCACGCCGAGCGTCACGCGCGCCGGCGCCGCGTCCGGCTTTATCCAGAACGATACCCACTGGAAACAAAAACAATAGTAGATTGTGTCACAAGTCACAAGGGAGCAAAGTGGCATATTTACGGCGAGGGCGTAGATTGAATCCCGAATGAAGCGAAGGATTCCGTGGAATCCTGAGCGTAGTGAGGGATTCAAGTGTTCACGCCCAAGTTGGAAAAAATGTACACTGCATACTGCTTTTCACATCACCTATGAGGATAATGAAATATGTCGGTAATAAAACGCATGTATTAGGTGAGTAGCTGTATTAACATACATACATACATTCACGCCTTTATCCCGAAAAGGGGTAGGCAGAGCACATGAAACTTATGTTCCAGCGCCACTTTTAGCATAAATGTGGGTATAAAAACTATAACTATACAGCTGTATAAAATTAATTACCTATTATAAACCTACTGATTATAGTGTTACTTTGAATAGCATAATTAGATTTTAGATTATAAAACAGTGTATTTTAATTGTAATTGCCATACGATAAATAAATAAATAGCATATAATTTACTTGTATTTTATTACGTTAGCAGTAACAATAGTAGTCAAGATAAAAAACATGCAAATAATCGATTTAAAAAAATAAGTAATCGATTATGTGTATGTACACTATTTTCATGTATTCATTGGGATATTTTTTTTATTCTGGGTACAATATGTCCTGGAACAGAAAAGTGCCACTTTGATCCCTCCTAGCAGGGAAGAAAAAGCCCATATCCGAATAGCTGATGTGAAAATGAAATTAAAATATTTATAAAAACGCAATTGGTTTTTTCAACTGTGCCATAGTTCTGTAAGGACGACAACGCAATACTCGTATTATGGCACCACTGCGGTGTTCTGATATAGACAGAAGATGCCCATAGCAACTCCTAAACATCAAAAACCTAAGTATAATAACTGTAGTGTAAGTAAGATGAGATAATCGCAATCCTTAGTATTTCAAATGTTTCAATCCTGCTTTGAAACGGTTACCCGACTCCTGATTATTTATATAAATATAATTATAGGTACCTACAATATACAACATCTTTCTTGTTCGTGTGTTGTTTATGCTCAAGGGTTAGCTGGAAGAGATCCCTTATAGGGATCTCTCTCTTCTTCGTACTTATTATTGCCCAACGAAATGGAGTGTAATGTTTTTCTTAGTTTGATTTGTCGTGTTTTATGTAGAACTAACTTCCGCCCGCGACTTTGTCTGCGCCTGGATTAAAATATAGGATAGTTTTTATCCCTTGTCCACGCAGACGAAGTCGCGGGCGGAAGCTGGTTTATAATATTAGTAGGATAAAGCAATACATACAATACAATCATCATCATCATCATCATATCAGCCGAAAGACGTCCACTGCTGGACATAGGCCTCCCCCAAAGAGTGCCAAAGTGACCGATCCCGCGCCACCCGCATCCAGCGGACTCCCGCAACCTTTACCAGGTCATCAGTCCACCTTGTCGGGGGCCTAATTTCCTTGGAAGGGAGAACAATACAATACGAAAGAGAAAACCCTCATGTTTGGGCTCATTGGAGCACCCACTCAAAATGACTTTAAAAACTACATTCGACTTCTACAACAATTCTTCAGTTAAACACAAAATTGTGCATAAGTTAGCGTATAGGCAATGACTATTACTTGTGAACCATCTTAAAGGTGACACATGACCTAAATATTTAAACAATTATGTTATTACCTACATTGGAATTACAACAGGTTTACAAACCACAACGACTGAGAATTTCCTATATCGGCATCGGTTTGAGACGAATAGGTACACAATTTATAAAGTACCACTGTACTTTTTATCTCATTTCCGAATACACATTAAAATAACGGCAAGCGACTGAAAAATTGGTTACAAATTTTGACGGACAACTTACCTAGCATGTAACAGTTTCTACTCATTACAAGAATTCTTTGACATTAATAAATATAAATAGTATTCACACTGAAATTTAGAGATTTATATTATAAAGTGTGTTACCTATGCACATTATTTTTATATTAAATTCTTTTGTTAACTACGATTACCTAGGTTTATTACTATAGTTATAAGTTTTAGATTTTAAGAGTTGCAATACCCTTAGGTACAGTCGAGGACAAAGAGATGTATACACTTTTGGACCTAATCGAATGCGGTCGCCTACAATTTGTAGGGTACACAGGGTCTCATGTTGTACTGTTAATTTTGTAAGACCACCTGTATGCCAACATGAAAGCAATAAAGTTATTCTTATTCTTATTCTTACTTACATACTTACATACGAACGAGTCAAGTTAATATAAAGCTTGTAAAAACAGCAGCGAGCAGCTATTCTCTTACTTTATCATATCATCATCATCGTAAGATCTAAATCAATGGAATTTACTAACTATGTAAACAAACCGTCATACGGAAATTGTCATTAAATGTCAATTTAAATACATTGTTTGTTTACATAGTTAGCAAATTCCATTGATTTAGATCAGCCGCGAGACGCTCAGTGCTACGCAGAGGCCTCCCCCAAAGAGTGTCACAATGACTAACCCTGCGTCACCCGCTTCCAGCGCACTCCCGCAACCTTTATACCAGGTCATCAGTCCACCTTGTCTGCCTACCCACGCTGCGCATTCCAGTACGTGAGTGCCACTCAAGAATCTTTTCACCCCAACGGCCATTTGTTCTACGTGCCATGACTCGCTCACTGCCAAGTTAGCGATTCAAAGAGCTATGTCAGTACTCTCTCTCTCTCTCTCTCTCTCTCTCTCTCTCTCTCTCTCTCACTCTCTCTATATACATAAACTAAAAACTATCAAGGAAACAAAAAGATCAACTTACCGACATTATAACGATGAGACAGGTAGGTATGTAAGTATTGAAGAGATGGTACCCCAGTCGCCGCTTCAACTTGAAGATCACCTCAAGGCACGTGAAATTACCTATGAACATAAAATACATCATCATCATCATTCAAACCAGCTTACGGTCCACCTGACAAGCCGTTACCGTAACCTATGGAAGCTCTCAACTTTAGTGTTGTTACATGCGCGTTGCCGACCTCTTAATATTGAATACAGTCCTTTTTTGAAGAACCGTATACTGTAGTCCTTCGGGAAAACCTCTGCAGGGATGAAATACATAAAGAAGTAGGCAAGTACCTATAGACTGTAATAAGACCATGCTTGGCAAACGACATTTGATACACAAGTTACTTAGATTTTATTAACAATTTTTATCCTGACAACTCAGTCAAAAAGTAACATATACAACCACGGTCCAAAACTGGGAGCTCTTATCACCCCATCATCATTGTAAGCCTGCAATCTGCCCACCGCTGGGTATAAGCCTCTCTTCGAGTAAGCCACTTATCCGGGTCAGTACGGGACTAGTCCTGGCGGAGAATGCAATTGATAACAAACTGGAAGTATGGTTAGAACGGAATACAGGAGTTGTCACAGAGGTAAGAGAGGCCGATGCAACGTACCTTTTCTCGTCTCTTCGTGCCTCGGGTACCTATCTATACCGACATATATCCGTGAAATGTATAGGTATGGTTATGGGATTAAATTAATTACCGACTGTATCACATTTCACGACGTTCTAAACTGTCATAAAGTAATTGGATACGATTGCCGGACTTAGCTATTTAACTCGTACAAATAAACCTTATCCCATAATCACTCCAAGCTCCAAGTACTTTCACATGTACGTCCATGTGTTCAACCTTGTGTAAGATATACAGTGCAAACTATGTAAGACTATTATGAACGGATGAAAGGAGTAGAGTTTCCAACGGAGTAGCACCTTGCAGAATGTCTACTATAGGGAGGGAGAAGACTTTGTAAAACACCAATGGATGTAGTAGACTTAAATTACTGCTCACTCATTAAGAAGGAAGGTCAGGAAGACATGGAGAGAAGTGAGAATGAGATCTCTTACAATACTGTCTAATGTGATTAAACCCTTTGGAAGACTGATCGAGAAAATAGACTTTGAAGGAATACTCAGCGATTAATGACCATGACGGAAGTTTCATTCATGGAGTCTACTCACACACTCACCAGGGAGCGAATCTGACAGAAGTATCATCGACGAAGAAGATATCTCAGAACACTCACCAGTGGAATGTGAAGTTTCATCCATTCGCGGACTCATCGGTGGAGGTAGGTATTACTCGTAGAACACTCACGGGTGAAATAGACCTGAGAGAAGTATCATTGATGAGGTAGACCTCTTAAAGCACTCACTGGTGGAGTAGACCTGTGTAGTCGGCGGTGCGGTTGTGCACAATCTCTAGCTGCGGCAGCTCGATGTTCTCGTCCACCATCAGGGGGACATCCGGATCCCACTGGGATATAAGGTCGTCCGTCGTGTCCGATACCTACTAGAAGGGTCCTAAAAACCTTATGGAAGACTCACAGAAAAATAGACCTTATGGATGACTCCGCACGTAAAGTAAACCTGAGAGAGGTATCATCGATGACGTAGACCTTGTTGAGCACTGACCGGTGGAGTAGACCTGTGTACAGTCGGCGGTGCGGTTGTGCACAATCTCCAGCTGTGGCAGCTCGATGTTCTCGTCCACCACCAGGGGGACGTCGGGGTCCCACTGGAATATCAGGTCGTCCGTCGTGTGAGATACTGGAAGGGAATAATATAAGATTGTATTAATTGTTGAATGGGTTTTTCAACTATTTCTTGTTGTTATTCTGGCCCGTTAGTCAGCAGAAAAATTGGCAAAGTTTCTTAGAAAAATGGTTACGATATGGATTTTTAACATGCTTAGAAGACTGTCCATTCAAAAATAAGTTGAACATGATAAGAAAACCCCGCATTTGGTGAATTCAAACCCCATACAATATTTACGTGGCCCTACTACCCGTTCCCTCTCATCCATGAGAGGAGGCCTGTGCCCAGCGGGACGTATATAGAGGCCGATTTATTCTTTATTAAGTACTATTAATATGTGACCTAGGAGAAATAACTGTGGTAACTAGTGACAGAAAAAATTGATTCACCCATGTATAGATAGGAGATCATTTTGAACCTAGCAAAAATAAAGTAAAATATATACGTAACACTTGACCAGCATTATCGTAAAGAAGCCAAAACGTGATCAGTAAAAGTCAGATTTCAAATTATCTTGATTTACACTACTTAGTGTTATACATTTTTAACACTAATATTAGTATCTTTTTTATTCTGGAACACATTATTATGAATTAACGGATTTAAGTGATACGAAAGTAAGTACAACGCGTATGTACCGTACATACAAACAACCAAACCTACGATTTTCTAAGTGCCTGATGAGTTAATAATGGCAAATATTTCCGACTATACGGCAAAAATACTAATGAATTATTGTGCCCTACCACATTTGTACATTTTGGCTCAAACAAAACTCGTACTACATTTTAATGGTGATCTCTTGTGGGATTCATTTTTTTGTAAAACTATGTCCAGGTGATGAGCAGTAATAAACTTTGAAATACATAAAGCAGTAGGCAGTTACCTACAGACAAGTAATAAGACCTTGTTACTCAGATTTTATTAACAATTTTTATCCTAACAAGTCAGTCAAAAAGTTACATCTAAAACCACGGTCCAAAACCTTTCAAATGAGCACACCCGACATAATCTTTTGAATACTACGCCAAAAGGATACACACATAACTATAATTCACACCTTATTACAATGGAATAAGGTGGAAATATCTCTGGCATCCACCCTAACGACCGGCAAAAATGCTGGAATCCGCAAATGGCGTAATCAGGGCAAAAGCATTCCTCGTCAATGCGCGCTTCGCTCCCGTTAATTGGGGAATAGTGTAAGTAAGTGTAGAGAGTGAAAACCGGGGTTTTTTGAGGCTGAAGGGCTTTTTAGCAGACGTAAAACTAGCCTATCACAACCTCGAAAAAAGCTTTTTTAATTTAGCATTTTTTGTATTTTCCTTGCTTTGAAACTATTTTTTTAGGCGAACGAAAGGTTTATATTACCGTTGATACAGTACTGTAAAGGTTTTCTTTCCTTTAAATTCTAATGTCAGCGTAAACTGGCAGTAATAAATAGTATTAAAATTTAAAATGGTTGCCGTCTCTGTCTATTTCGTGTATTTTCCTTGCTTTGAAACTATTTTTTTAGGCGAACGAAAGGTTTATATTACCGTTGATACAGTACTGTAAAGGTTTTCTTTCCTTTAAATTCTAATGTCAGCGTAAACTGGCAGTAATAAATAGTATTAAAATTTAAAATGGTTGCCGTCTCTGTCTCAGACGGGAACAAAGGTCAGGATTCATTATTGAAGTGGCGGTCAATTTCTGTCTAGTAATTAAAAAAATCTACCTACTTATACCATTTAAACTGTTTAATTAAGTACCGTGGGCTTGCGGTACTTAATTACAAGTACTACTTAAGTACATAAGTACCCTAGGCCTTCCTACAATATTTAATTTTAATGACCTAAACGACACAATATCCAGGGCTTGATATCAAGATTTCCCGTGTCCACTGGAATAAGAGCTTTCTATTACCTCACTACTTTAGGAAAAGGGGCCTGACATGTCGTGCAACTGTTCAACCTAACGCACCCCACCAGCGTACTTCCCCCATGAAACCTCAACATCCATCAAATCCAAAATTACTAACACTCAACACGAACGCTCCAAAACACTCGAGTCAAGTAACGTCGATACAGGCCAGAAATTGATGTCTGAGGGGCCTCAGAATGTGGGGCAAGGGCCCTCGGCGACTGTGATGTCAGCTGGTTTTATCGTCCCCAAGTCGCCACTTAGGTAATGTATAGATCGCCAATATTAGATAGCGGGATAAAAATAGACGCTTTGATTTTGAGATTCACGTAATTATGGGTCTGGAGTTGTTGGGACACTTACGTTACTGCGACACGGCGGTAATGATACGGAATGTTTATATTTTTTACCAAGTTGTAAACATGGCGGCGGATCTGATGTAAGCAACCGTAAACAACGCTTTCAACAACAAATTTAATTGTCTAACGCGTCAATCAACTTTATCTCGTCCCTTTTTTTCTTCGTTATCAGTTACACGACATGCGTATTTGATATATAAGTTCTTATAGCCCGATAATAGCATGTTTGAATATATATACGAGTATGTTGCGTCTCTCAAAATAAAAATCTAGGAGAAAACACTCTACGGGACAAAACACTTTTTAGATACATATCGGGGGACATTTTATTTACGTTCGCTGGGCAACCCGTGAAATTGAGGGCAAACGAACATTTTTTTAATACAGTTGTCATATAGTTTCAGGAATACAACAACAATTAACAAGAGCAGACATCGTATTTACTTTTAATCTCCCATTAAACAGCAAATAGTAGAAACGGGGAGAGGACACTATTAAAAACTGGACGATTCACCATGCTTTGCGGACCAAATAAGCGACCGATACGGATCACTCGGATCGGATCAGAATCAGAAATATCAGAAACAAACATTTATAAATTCGTAACACAACATGACTCATAAATCTGTGCGGTGTCACGAAATGGGCCCAACACAGCATGTTGCTGGCTTTGCGGCCAGCACTGTTCATCCGTTGCGTCCATCCGGTTAGGACAAAAAGCTCGGGGATGGGTTAATCGCAGGATCTTTGCACCGTCGAGACAACAACACTGAATACTGTAAGTACCTACGTTATTTAATTTTATGGCCAGTCTCAAGGCAGGCATTTTCTCTAAAACCTAAGATCGCATATTTATCGACCTTGCTTGCCCGGGTTTCAAATACATGCAATCTAAGGTATTCCTTACTTTACTACTCAAGGTGAATAATGTGGTATTACAGACTGAACAATAAAAAACGGAGATCTGAGCATTTCGAAAAAAAGCTAGTGTTTTAAATTGTAAATTTTCTGGGAGCTTTATGTTATTAATATTCAGGAGCTCTTTCGATTCTAGTTTAGGACAAAAAATTGTCCCAAAGGTATTTTTCCTAATGTGTTACCATTATGGCGGTAACACGAAAAAAAAGTTCAAAAATTTTGGGACACTTTCTTCTGTTGGGAAACCATCGTGATTGTGAGCAGAAATAAGAAAACAATTCTTCTAAGAAATACTCATCCAAAAAATGAAAATCATCGCTGTAGGTGTCTGACACCTCAGCATTATGCTGAGCCAGTGTCCGGTTCACTGCCGCAGAGAGACACTTGTTCCACTGTTAGTGATTTCCTGTATAGTTTATTGTGTAAGTAACCTGTGTGTCCTGCGTTTGTGAATAAATGTACCTTATGTGTATAAAAGATGTACAATGAGAAAAACCAAGAAAAATAAAGTCCTCCCTATTTGCAAGTTGGTTGAAAGCTTGGAGCTCACAATGTGTAACGAGGCTACACAGCGTTGGTACTTCACGGCATCCTTGAGTGTTGAGCCGACAGGGAAGTACCTCTAAGTAAAAAACTAGGAAGAGTCCAGGTAGAATATCCAAATTATCTTCTAATTGCAACACATTCAATGTAAGTGTGTAAGTACTAAATCTATACCAATATTATAAAGAGGAAAGTCTGTCAAATTGTGGTTTTGTTAGTCTGTCAAATTGTGTGTTTCGGGTATATTCGCAACAGTTTATCCGATTTCAAAAATTAGCTTATCTGCACGTAGAAGAGACTTTCTGGTCGGTTATAGGCTATACTAAATTAGGTATCCCGCGGGTTTTCCTGCGTTCGTAGCAATACGCGGCTGAAGCCGCGGTTGCATCTAGTAATTTATAAAAAGTAAAGATAACATACAAATCAAAAATCTAATTATAATCCATACTTAAAATCCACATGGGGGAATGTAATATTATAAATGCGAAAGTGTGTCTGTTACCTCTTAAACCGCTGAAACGATTGGGATGGAATTTTGTATTGAAAAATAGTTTAAATCCCGAGGAACTACATAGGATAGTTTTCATCCCGGAAATCACCCCCTAAGGAGCTGAAATGCGGGGTTCAAGTTTGTATGGAGCTACGATGTAAACGCTTTTAACGCGAAAGGAGTCGCGGGCAGACGCTAGTAGTATATAAATATTAAAGATAACACGTACATCACACTAAACAAACCAAATCATCATAATTTTATAGATAATGGAAAACGGACTCCATTAGTTAATAATGTTTAGTATACTATACAAGGGCAAGGGCATAAGGTATAATTAGCTTAAAATTATACGTAACTTCTATGTACTTTGAAACATTAAGCACGTAAGTAATAAGTATTCATAACGCGTACAATGTATCAATATTTGAACTGTGAATTTGGCCGATATTAACCACTAGCTTCTAACCGCGACTCGTTTATATCGTAGCTCTATCCAAACTTTCACCCCCCCCATTTCAAATTTTTAGGGGATGATTTCCGGGATGAAAACTATCCTATATGTCCTTCTTCGGGATTTAAATTATCTCCATACGTTTCATCTCAATCGGTTCACCGGTTTAAGCGTGCAGAGGTAACAGACAGAGAGAGAAACTTTCACTTTTTTATGTAATAATACTTTTTACGTAGTAATAATACAATATTAGTAAGTATGGATATGGATTAAGGCCGACGAAAACCCCAGATTTTAACCATCGCCACCTAAGCCGGTAGATTATAATTAGGCCCTCCAAAGGGCTGGCACAATGAATGAGTAACGAGGCTCGAGGGCCCTCCAACGCATCCTTTGAGCAACGCGGGATCGGCGCGAAAGTAGAACTGCCTTTACACGACAAAATTAGGACGCGGAAAATATGAATTTCAAGTTATGCCCTATGGGTTGGTGCGACGACCTTTTTTTTACGGAGATAATTTTACTACCAAATGGCACATAGTGGTTTTGTGTGGAAAATATAAATTAAACAGAGAATATGCAGTGGCGGCGCCAGGGGGGGGGGTTGACATTATAATAAGTAGGTAGATTATTTAAGTAAAATATAATGAGTGTTTGGTGTTTTATTTTGAGTAGGGGTCAGGGGTGCTCAATACAAACCCGCCTAGGGTGCCGGCGTACCCAGCGCCGCCATTGGGAATATCAGGGAAGAAAAGTAAAACTTTGACCCCTCATTTGACAGCAACAATGAGTCTTTTCTGAATAGAAGGCATAAAAAGGTTTCTGCCACTATGTATATACCTACTTGTACTAAGCGAATGAAAAAACCATAGAATGCAAGTTCCTTAAAAATCCCTACCCAAACACGTGGCTAAAACCCGGTATGCGCATGTTCGGACTAAACGGCTGCCTGGCATCGTTTTGACACCCCGCCCGCATCCCCGCATAATGGCAATGGCAACCATTCTGTGGGGCCATTTTGCTGCGCTACTTAGACTTCTAAGGTTCTTTCGTATGCTTCTTGTACCTGTGAATGTTGATCGAAATCGAATTTATCATCTGATATTTCGTGCATGAGTACCTACTCAGAGACGAAGTCATCCAAGTTCCTAATCAAATGTATGTTACAAAATCCACCTAAACTTGCTGAGATATTTGGGCCATTTCACAGTAAGTTGTGTACTTACACTCAACATTTTTTTAATTTTTTTATAGTCGGGCTTTTTCTACTCAGAATCGAGAGCACTTTTTATTCCATTCCGTTACCGTTTCCATACTAAGCTTGTATGGTCGTAAGGGAACGGAAAACCGACAATTATATCTTGGACATTTTTTTTCTCCTACTAGTTTCGAAAGTGCTTTCGATTCTGAGTTGAAAAAACCCGATCATATCAAAATTTTTAAAAAGTCTTGGGTACAACTTTCCGTAAAATGGCCCATTTGTAAAAAGGAATAGGTAGGTACAAACTCACAGCTCTCCATCTGCAGCTTGCATTCTTGCGTGTCGTGAGGGTAGATGAGGAAATTCATCGCACACGATAGCCGCAGAGTCAGTTTCACCTATCGGTAAATATGTATACACATTAGTGCGGGAGGCAGTAAATATGGAATAGATTATAATATGGAATAGATGATATGACCACAATGAAGTATTATTATTCATCATCATCATATCAGCCGAAAGACGTCCACTGCAGGACATAGGCCTCCCCCAAAGAGTGCCAAAGTGACCGGTCCTGCGCCACCCGTATCCAGCTGACTCCAGCAACCTTTACCAGGTCATCAGTCCGGTTTTTTCCGTGTTTTGTGTGCTAAATAAATAAATTCTTATTCTTATTCTTATTCAGTCCACCTTGTGGGGGGCCTACCCACGCCGCGCCTTCCGGTACGTGGTCGCCACTCGAGAACCATTCCGCCCCAACAGCCATGAGTTCTACGTGCTATGTGCCCCGCCCACTGCCCACTGCCACTTAGTATTATTATTATAAAAGAGAAATGGCAGCCTCGAGGTCCTTTGCCAGAGTCAGAAAGCGTATTAACGAAATGAGGGAAATGAATCTCGCCAAGATAGCGACAATCGTAATCCACACAATTAAGTAAAGTTGTATATCATATTTAAAAGCAGGTACTGTCAGTGCCTAAACTTTACGTCACACCTGGCCATACAGTCTATTCCGTTATTTTTACACACAAGCGTGCCCAGTAACGGAATGGAAAAAAATAATTTGAATGCAAAACGTGGGACACTGTTTCTTGGATTTAGGACATAAAAATATATGGATTTCGATTAGCGTATATGGATAATCTAATATTTCAAAGTTCTGGGAAGGAAAGATAATGTACAACTTTTCAGACAGTTTAAAATGGCCTGCCTTCGCCAATAGGGTTGGGGACTCTAATTTTATTATTACTACAAAATTGTGAAAATCTTATTTAAATATCTCAAATAATTACGAAAATACAACGCTTGAGACCCGTGACGTCACTGAATGATTTTTTTGCGCTGTGTTTGCTGTGTTTTATAACTTACCTACCAACCTTGTAACCTGTGTTTAACAAAATAAATAAATTGAATTGAATTGTACCCTTTTTCCCGAAAATTCAACATTATTGACTTTATTTTTATTTGATGTCATCATCCCTAAGCAGTTTAAGGTTAGGGTTAACCGGGATAAATCCAGAAGGACAATAGGATACCATACATCTCTCATACCATCATACCGCAAAAACCAGGAAATGGAAGATATGGTGTCCGTGCCCAACATCATAAGAGAAATCAAGTCTGCGAGACTCCGCTGGTTTGGACACCTTGAGAGAATGCCAGTAGACAGGGCGGTGAAGAGAGCCTACGTAGGACGGCCGAGCGATCGAAGACCGGTTGGTCGGCCTAGATATCGTTGGAGGGACGAGGTTAAGAAAGACCTTCGCGACCTGCACGCAGATAACTGGGAGGAGATCGCAGAGAACAGGGCGCGATGGCGCCAACTCGTATCGGAGGCCAAGATCCATTTCGGGTCACTGAGTCAGCGGATTAAGTTAGTAAGTAAGTACATCTAGACGTACCATGTAGAGTATAGTTTTATCCTTATACAGCCACACGTAGTGGTTGGGAATTGTCATCGTCTGGAAGGTGACGGATTTGGCGTTCTTGAAGAAAGAGTCCGGTCGCCACATGTGCTTCAGCCAGTCCACTTCTAGCAGTCTGAACAGATAAACAAGATTATTATGAGATGGCAGTCGCTTTCGTACATCTAGTGGCTATGCCAAATCTTGCGATAAGATGTCAAAGCGGATCCCGGGCTCCCTCCTTTAGGAACACCGGGATTCACGCTACGAGGATGAAGATGATATGGATCTTAGTATCGCAGATTTTAATAAATATGCAAAAAAATCTTACTCTACTAGGTAAGTACGACGTTACGACCATAAAAAAAGTAACGATATGGAACGCAATATTTGGGACTCTATTTTTTTTATAAGGATAATTAATTCGTTTAATTAGCTACTTGATTAAACGATTCTGATTCAGAATGGCATTGTAAAAAAGTTGATGTAAGTACATAAGCTTTTTTACAGTGCTACGAATATGGTTGTTTTCGGGATTAAATTACCTGTATTCAGAAGTCATGTTTTCAGGCAGCCTCAACCGGAAATCCTTCCACGTCTGTGCGAAGAAGATGTCCGCTGCGTACGTCTACAATGATTAGAAAATACAGCTAATACCAGAGACTGGTTAATTATAGAGACAGTCAATATCTATACAGTTACAATTGGCTCTCTATTTCTTATTTAAGGCGGTGCACTGGAAATTATCGCGCGCTTTGAAACGCCGTTCTGACTAGATTAAGAAACAATAGGTCTGATTTTCAGATATATGTTTCTTGACTATATGATTGTTCATCTGATTTTATCGATACATGATTGCCTAAAATTTCCTCGATAGAAAAGAATTCCAATGTTGGGTCTGTATTTTACTTTTTTTACTCAGCCTACTCAAACGATACATTATTTTACGACACAATCAAGTTAATACTATAGTATTTTATCTCATCTAAAATCTCACTTTATGAAATTTTAATAAAACTTCACTAAGTCAGGTATCTATCGAAATTTGTCCAAAACAGCAATTCCCGGAGAGTGCTACATCTCTTTTTCTCGTGGGCGGAAGGCATCAGCGTGTCTCTGTCTAGGGGGTGTGTACGACTCAAACCAAAGCATCCCCTTAAGAGCTAAGCTCTCGTCGGTGTAGCTCAAAGTATCCGCTAAAAGCTCCATCTACTCCATCCCAGGCAACCTCTTTGACATCTCGATACGACCTACCATCAACTCTCTTTTTGAGTTGCTCTATGTAGTTTATTCTAGATTCTAGGTCTTCCTCGCTTCCTCTCTATCTTTACTTCAATTATATTGAGTATGAAGTTGTAATGTCGTATGACGGTTTTTTGATCACTTCTTCAGCTTGTAGGGCTTACTACCGACTAACCAGGCTAACTCCTGGCCAAGAATTTGGTCCTCACCCAGTTTCACTCTATGAAGTAATCAAAAAGCTTCTAATAATTATTTAATTATTTATTTCAAACATATGCAAGTTTACAGTGCAAGACCAAAACACTTACATATTATTACAATTAGTCATGCTTTCATTACAGTCATAATATTACATTACACCATAAAATGGAAATTCATAAGTCATTCATTGGGTACATTATAAATAATTTAACACTCATTAGGTACATTATACAGAAATTCAATAATAAAATAAATAAAAATAAAACATTAATATCAAATACTAAATAACGTCAAATATCAACTTTAATACTTTAAACTTATTAGTAAGTCAAAAAAAAAACAAATTATTTATATTTATACTGCACTGCAACTGTCAAGATACAGCCTAGCTCACGCCTCACGAAAACACCTAAGCTGTCGTGGAATATATCTGCATCAGGGACCTGCTCATATAAATCATTAAGGAGGAAAATTGCCCTACGCGTAGGAGCATTTTCCCCCCGTCTCGTGCGCGCCACGCTCCGCGCGAACGGGCGCGGGAGCCTTCGTGGCGCCACCGCGCCGCCGCCTCCGCGCCCAGGCACGCTCGTCCGCGGCGCCGGGACGTGCAGTCCCACCTGTCCTAACACACATGGATTGTCAACTTTATGGTTGAGAAGCTGATAATAGTGCACCATAAGTAGCAGCTTTCTTCTCGACTCCAACGTATCCAATCCTACCATCCCCGACACAAATAGGGACGGATACATATAGGGATAGTACCCATACTTCCTCCGGTATAGGAACCTAGCAAATTTCCGCTGTATTTTCTCTAGGTTCAGGGTATATTTTATCTCGTGGGGATCCCAAACCACAGCGCCATATTCGAGTTTGCTGCGACGTATGCATTGTACAGCATTAAGGCGACATTGGCACTATGAAACTGGTATGACATCCTCATGATAAATCCTAGCGTTTTGCTCGACTTCCGACATATGGTTGTCACATGTTGGCGGAAGTTTAGTTCTCTGTCAAGTGTTAGTCCTAAGTCGCAAATCTCTGTGACGCGCTCCAACGGGTCGCCGTGCAGAGTGTAAGATACACTGATCGGCTTACGGATGCGATTGAAAGTGATCGTTTTGCATTTGGACACATTGAAATGTAATTTATTGATCTTACTCAATTCAGCGACCGCATCTATATCCCGCTGCAGTGCCTCACAGTCGCCTATTTGGCCCACTCCCAGGAAAAGCTTAAGGTCGTCTGCGAACAGCAAACACCTGGCAGTGCCAACAACCCTCAGTAAGTCATTTATCATTATGATGAATTGTGTCGGACCGAGAGTACCTTGGCTCACCCCGGAACGTGTGTAAAACGGCTTTGATTCGCATCCCGAGATCCTAACGACCTGACAACGATCCTTTAAATAACTTGCGAAGAATCTAAGCAGACTTGGTGAGAATCCCATGGAGGCACATTTTTTTTAAAGTATGTCGTTGTCAACGAGGTCGAAGGCCTTCTTAAAATCAAAATACGCCGCGTCAACTTGACGACCAGCGTCCATTTCCACTGTTGCATAGTCTACGAAAACAGTGTGATTGGTGGACGTCGATCGATCACAGCGAAAGCCATGCTGCCCGTCAGCAAGCTGGGTAGAATTCTGATGCCTAATTCGATAATCTATCATCGACTCAAACAGCTTGCCGAAGACAGACAGCACTGCTATGGGTCTATACGTTTCTACTTCCGTACTTGACCCACTCTTAGGTACGGGAGAGACTCTCGATTTTTTCCATTGATCAGGATAAACTGCGCATTTCAATGCTAGGTTATAAATATGCAACAACGGTTCCTCAAAAGCGGATATGCAGTCTTTCACAAGATATGGAGGAATAGCATCAAGGCCTGCCGAACTGCGCGATTTCAGCCGCTTAGCAGCCCTACGCAGCTCTGCCGCGTCGACACTATCTAAAGTGACAAGTGGCGCCTGAGACCCTGCACCATTCACCACGCGCATCGCTTCTTGTACATCGAGTAGCGGCTCTTCAGTCTGGAACACTGAACTGAAGTACTCAGCAAATGCATTTGCGGCACTCTGCCCGGAAACCATCTCGCCCTTATAGTAGAATTCAGTAGTAGACTGTCTCTTATCTTTCCGTTTGCTCTTCACATAGTCCCAGAACCTCGAAGGATCGTCAGTAATGTCCTGCTCAAGTTTTCGGACATAGTCTCGGTAAGCCTTGTCGACCAGGTACTTCACACGTCCTCTATAGTAGCGGTACAGCTCTCGGTTGAAATCCAGTCCCGCCTCTTTGAACTTTTGGAAATGAAAGTATTTATTTTGTATATTGCGGATTATTTCCGGCGTAGGTCCCCCAGTGGCGGAAACCTAATGTTTTTTAAAAAAATAAAAAAAACTTGAAAGAAAAATAAACATTTATTTACGCATTAGGCAAGTTAACAAACTTTAAAATCAAACTACAATAACAAAAATGCTACCTCTGCTTAAAAATACTCAAAAATTAAAATTCAACTTTGGTGAAAAAAAATGCACTCTTTGCAAGTGGCACCTAGTACCGGACGGACTTCACTTCGAACCCCTAGCACCGGACAGTTTCAAAACATCTCACACCGATCACAGATATAAGCGTCTGAACATTCTGGAATGTTAGCACAGGCTTCATGAGCCCACCCATGGCAACTGGAGCACTGTATCCAGTCTTCGTCGTAATCCTCTAAGCACACTACACACGAAGTTTTTTCTGTTTGAGATGCTTCAGCTAATGGCTGCTTTTTCTTTGCTTTTGCTCCACTTTTCCCTTTAGAATTTACTCCTTTGGCTTGTTTCCCCTTTTCTTCCTTTTTTCCTGTAGATTTCACTTTTTTATCTGGTTTCCCCTTATCTCCATCCTTTCCTTTATCCTTAGCTTTATCTTTAACCTTTGCGGTTTTGGTTTGTTCCCTCTCTACCTCTATTGCCTTTTTAAAATTGGTTTTCATTCTTTTCTTTTCTTCCTTAGCGTTCTTTTCATTTTCTTTTTCTTCCAAAGCATTTTTGTACGGAGATGATGTCAAAATATCGCTTCTTTCACATTTTCTTTTCCGAGCAGCTGATCGTTTTTTGGCAGCATCTGGTAGTGGTGACAATTTATGGACAATCTGAATGACATCTGGATCAAAGCTAGTCGATGGCTTTGGATTGCTGATTGTAGTGTCATTGGTAGAAGGGTCACTGGTTAGGTTGGATGGAGGGTCTGTGGATTCTTTAGATACCAAATTGACTCTAGGCTCATTGATAGCATCTTGGGGAGGACCCGTGGATTCATTTGAGACCAAATCTTTGGATAGTTCAGCACTGCAAGCCTCAGATATGGTTTTAGCTAAATCAGCCACAGGCACGGGATCTATTTCGCTACAATCCTGTGTGTTGGAGGAAGTTCCTGGTTCTTCTAATGGAATATTGGTCATGTCAGCTGCCAAATAATCCATGTCAATAAATAAATGTCTATCAAATGGGCAAATACCTGTGCATTTGAACCCAGACACCGCAATATCCAGTCGAGCCACTTTTGTGAACGCTTCATTGACCAGACCAGCAATATCGTAGTCAGTTATCCGAGACCCAGCATTTGCTCGCATCCACATGTCGCATCTCTGGTTATAGGCATCTTTAAATGGCTTCATGAATGTTCTGTCTAGGGGTTGTAGTTTGTGGGTGGTATGTGGCGGTGAGCTTATCAAATGGATGTTATTATCGCGACAACACTTTATGACCGCCAGTGTCTTGTGGCTGCAGTGGCCGTCCAGTAGAAGCAGCACAGGGTTCTCTTTTGTCGGGTGCGAGTTTTTTACGGATAGTTGCAACCACTGAAGGAAGAAATCACTATTCATCCAACCTTTTGGCTGAGCCACGCCTACGCTTTCAGCTGGGGCATTAATCATGAGTCGATCATTCATTCTTTGCCTCGGAAATACGAAAAACGGCGGTATAAAGTGGCCGTTAGCGCTCATACAAAACAACACTGTTATATTTTTGCCCCTCTCCGCAGAAGTCAGCTTTCCTACTTGACGAACAGCCTTTGGAGCAAGATATTTCTGATGCTTGTGTACGCAGCTGACTCCTGTTTCATCGCAGTTGTAAATATTGGAAGGTGAAAATTTGTGCAGTGTTATCAGTCTTTCCAAATTGTCATAAAAGAGATCCACTTGTGGTTTGTTAAACCCGACGGCCCGCATCATGCTTGTTGACTCTGGTGCTCTCAGCGATATGTCAGGATGTCTCTCCATAAAATCGTAGTAGAAATGCTTTCCTGCAACACCTTTTTCCTTGTTGAAGCGATGAGAGATCTTCAAAGATTCAGCCAAGTCGAAAGCTAATTTTAAAAACTCTTTTTTCGTCAGTGGCAGGCATCTATTAGACAAATCTTTTACGTGATCCACTAAAATTTGTTCGTACTTTGGTGAAAAGGTGTGAGTGAATCTACCCATCTTCGGTTTCAACGTCACTTCTTTTCCGAGGTTCAATGCTGATGTTTTATCATGTAGGGTGCTTTTTGGGATATTATAGCGCAACGCAGCCTCTCTCAAAGTAAGCTCTTTAGACAAAACCTTAGTAATCGCAGTTTGTAAACTGGTTTGATCCCATTTGCCTTTCTTTTTCTTCTCTTCCATTTTGATCTGCTTTCTTTCTCCTATCCTCTGAAACATTGTACAATAATAATGATCATAACTTTAAATACTAATGAAAAAAAAATACATAGTCAATGTCCAGCGTTACGGGACTACATGGTGTCCGGTAGTAGGGACAGCGAGTCGTCACAATTACGTATTTCATAATAAAACTATTTTGAAAATCCACAAAAACGATTAATAAATACGAATATCAATGGAATACTACATTTATGAAAAATAAATATAAACACCTAAACACAAAAACGTAGTTGTAAGACTTACTCGAATCTTATGTGACGCAGTGTCTTCCCGCCAAAACCTACACACAACACAACCACTGCCGCTGTTGCTGCGCGCGCCACTGGCTAACCGCATCGCGTGTTTCGGTATCGGTACGTCCCCCGCGCCCCGTCCATTTGTCCTTGATTCGCCCGCGTTGCTAGTTGCCGAGATAGTTCGAGTGTCCGGCCCTAGGTGCCGTCCGGCGTTAGGGGACTTCCCCCTATACCAAGATGGATAAACATACCGCTTATTAGTTGCCTGCTTTTTCAGCGGTACACAGTTACTGATACATTTATTTAACTTTGCATGAAAGATTTCAGTAGCCTCATCCACACATTGCACTTTCAGAACCTCACTCCATTCCATATTTGCTATAGCAGAATACAGTGCACTAAAATCAGCCTTACGAAAATTCCATGTAGGATCCACGTGAACGCTTGCCGGAAGAGGCAAAGATGGCTGGTGCCCATACTTGCCTCGTCGCAGCGCTAATGTTGTTTCGAGTGGCGGGTGATACGCGTCTGGGGTAACCAGAGCTCCTACTTCTCCCGTAACACTTACACTCTGTGGATCCAGACCACTCAGCACGATTAGATGGCGGTAATGTGTTACGCAGAGGTCGAAGTGAACACTTTTGTATTACGAGTGCTGGGGCGTCCAGAAGACATACCGTTTTCAACTTTACTCTCTTAGACACCGTTAACAAACTAGCCTATCAGACCACTTACCATAGAGTTTTCATCGATGGAATCCAGGCCCATAACGGTGACATGGAAGAACACTATAGTCGGCTGGTCGTTCTTCTTCGGCGGTCGCATCTTGTCGTACAGCCGAGGGTCGTCCGGCAGCAGGTCTTGGAAGGTCAGCAGGGTTGACCTGGAAAGGGGCCATTCATAAATTACGTCATTTCAAAATAGTAGCCCCCACTATTCTGGTCATTGGACGACGATAGTCATTTTATTAGGCGTGGAGGGTAAATTTCAAGGAATAACAGGATGATGATAGGGCGGTCATAAATCGTTAAAAACGATGACGTAATTTATTAACGGCCCCAAAGGAAAAATGGGTCTCAAATGGGAACAGCTGCTGATGCTGGCGAGGCCGTGGAAGTGTGCGCGAGCGTTCCCGTGTCTCCGCCAAAAAGCAGTGCGCAGAACACCGTGAGGTTTTAGAGGGTAGTCCGGGCGGTTCCCGGGAGTCCGTCATACCCTGGGCTGTTATTCGCTACGCGCTAAAGCGGCTCACCCCACCGATCACTTGTCACGACTAGACCTCTACCTACGCTTAGTAAGTAAAGTACGCATTGAGAGGTGTCAAGATATATTTGTGGGTGAGCGTTGAGGCGAGCTTAAAACCAGTTACAGAATAGGGCGCTGGTTCCCCAGCCAGGCGAGAAGCGTCAACGCATTTTCTCACGTATACAAAACCGGACAAGTGCGTGTCGCACTCGCCCACCGAGAATTGCGTACTTAATTACAAGTGTAAAGTTTCCAGATTATTCTTGTAGTGTAAAGACGATATTACTTGTTAAATTTCATCATTCTAGGTCATCGGAAAGTATCCTATATTATGATTCCCTTGGGAGTGTCGAAATACGCGTTTTTTTGCGTCATAAACGGCCATATCTTTTTCTTATCTCATATCATAATCAAGCTAGAAGTTGATTTTTTCACAGCTTCAAGGAACTATGCTTGAGCATATGGTATTAATTTCAACTCGATAGCACGCCTCCACGCCATAGTAGAAAGAGTGCAAAGTACGATAACCTACTTTACACTCTTTCTACTATGTCCACGCGTTCCCGAGATAAAGTGTCTTGACAGACAGACAGACAGACAGACGGACAAAAAATCGATCCTATAAGGATTCCGTTTTTTCGTTTGGTGGTACGGAACCCTAAAAAGGAAGGAAAAGGAGTTCTCGAGATGTTTATTCACATTTCGAGAATACTTTTTTAATCCCTCCCTTATGATTGCAAGCAAATATAGCTCCTCTGAAGAAATCTATACTGTAAGCCCCATGAGCTATTCCATACATAACCCGCCTTATTGTACATTGACGGATTCCATAATGAAGTTAAAGGCCTTGCGTAATCCCGCACGAGTGATGTTGCTACACTTGCTACAAAGCGGATCAACACTGCCACGCTCTACGGCGTAGCATACGTCGCTTAGCCTCGAATGTTCAAATCTTGCATGATTTTTGGGAAAGGAAACCTTTTATATACCTAAGTGTTTTTTTGATGACCGGTTAGCCCAGTGGGCATTAGTGACCCTGTCTACGAAACTGAAGGTCCTTGGTTCAAATCCGGTACGGGCAAATATGTGTGATGAGCATGAATACTTATTTGTTTCGAGTCTTGGATGTTTTCTATTCCTATGTATTTAAGTATTTATATCTATTAAAACATATCGTCGGCTAGTAATATACCCATAACACAAGCCCTAATGAGCTTGCTGTCTAGTTCGATTTGTGTAAGATTGTCCCCAATTATTTATTAGGTAATTTTATATATGCATTTAACTTATAAACGTCCTCCTATAAGGCTGGGCTCACACAGTATGAATTCATGCACTGAATCATAATCTGAATCACTCAAGAGCAAAAAAAGTACACCCTTTGGAAGCGATTCTGCACAAAGTGTACCGTTTTGTTTGCTCGTGAGCCCAGCCTTTATAGGACGACGTTTAGGTATAAGTTAAATTAATATCTCTGGGTGCCCTGAAAACCAGTGCCTTTAGCATGTACCTATTGCTTGGTGGCATATGCGGAGTGGCAACCATTTTGTAAAATAAAAACACGTGTCATGTTGTAACACCAAATAAATAAACTTTCTTCCAAAGCTGTATCGCCATAAATATCGGTATAATTGTTAGAACAAGAGGTATAGTGCGAAAAAAATCGAGAGAGCGCGGCGAGCTCTCTCGATTTTTTTCGCAATATATACCTCTTGTTCTAAGTGTTCTAATAAGAAAGAGACGGATAGTGCGAGAAAAATCGAGAGTATGTCGCGGCCGTCCCATGATAGACGTGCAACTTATAAAATTTCACGGTTGGTTAATTTTAAGTCGGACTTTTATGCTCTTCCGGTTATAATTACTCCGGTAAGTCTCGTATGCTTTGTTTCTGATATCTGGCTGTTGTAAGTTATCTCTATTATTATGAACCTACTAAGTAACACTTTTATGGGCTCCGCCTGAAATAAATGATTCTATTATTAATGCGACCTGTAGGGTAGAAGAACAGCCGATCCCTCGTTCAAAAAGATTGAAGGTTTCAAATAAAGGGTAACTAATGGATATGCAGAGAGGGATCGATATATCCCTTTCATTCCCCCTCAGTGGCGACCACGCACCAGAAGGCGCAGCGTAGGTAGGCCCCCGACAAGGTCTGATGACCTGGTAAAGGTTGCGGGTATGGCGCGGGATCGGTCACTTTGGCACTCTTTGGGGGAGGCCTATGTCCAGCAGTGGACGTCTTTTGGCTGATATATGATGAATGGATATGCAATGGATAAGGGGGCGAGTGCAGAGTCCCAGGAAGTTTACCTGACTCTGTCTACAACTCTTCACAATTACCCAGCCGTGAGATTCTGTGTATTTATAATAAATAAATAAATCAATAAATAAAAATAAATAAATAAAGTTTTATTTTCAGGCAACACGTACAATAGTACACCTATATCAAATTAATTAGAAATGCTTAAAACTAAACTAAACTTAAAACAAGTAAAACAAATACTATTTTTTGTTTCCGTTTAGATGTACAGAAAGCCAGTGTCTGAACATGTTACAACTAATGTTGCGGCACACCAACATGAGGATGGTGTTATGCGAGCGGAGCATCCCCTCCCAGAAGGAAGCAATGCGCGCGCGTACCACTGCAAAGAAGTCAGGGATTCTGGCTTCCGCGAACATGGTGGAGGCACTGCAGGAACGCGGCAGCCCCATCAGTGTCCGGAATATATTATTATACTGCACACGGATGGCGCTGAACGATTTCCTGCTGTACCTGACCCACAGTTGACAGGTGTAGAAGGAGAGACAATATGCATTAAATAATGTACATTTGACCCTCCTGCTACACCCGGCAAACCTGCGGGCTATCATGTTGCCACGGACAGCCAGAGCTCTTCTTTCGCGTTCCATGTCACTGTCGTCCCTCATGTCGGCCGTCAGTACATGGCCAAGATATTTGAACCGCTGCACAATACGCAGCTTCTCTCCATTTAATTTGACTTCAGGTATGTTATCCGGACCCCCTCCAGCCTTGAAGACCATCAGTTCTGTCTTAGCCACGTTGTAAATCAGCCCATGAGAATTTACATAATTCTCACAAACTGAAACCAGCTTTCTCAGACCCTTGATGGAGGGGCTGAGCAGCACTATGTCGTCAGCGTAGCTGAGACTTTTCATACAGACGTCACCCACGTGACAACCGACTCCAGTGCTCCTCAGCCTCCCCATCAAGTCATTGACATACAGGTTGAAGAGGTCCGGAGAAGTAAGTCCACCCTGGCGAACCCCGCATTCTAATCTATAACTATTAGATGTCGTGTCACCCCATCTTATACAGTTGGATTGGTTTCCGTACCAGTACTCGAAAACGCGTACCAGGTCCTCAGGAAATCCCGAACCGCGCATTTTACCCCACAGAATTTAATTATTAACAAGGTCGAATGCACGGCTAAGGTCGAGAAAGCATGCGTAGACCGATGTCTTGTTACTCACGTAATGGTCCACTGCATGTTTCAGACTTACGATCGCGGAATCGGTCGAGAGACCGGGACGGAAACCAAATTGCGCGTCGTCTATTCTGAGAGCCTTGAGTAGTCTGGGCTGCAACAATCGTTCAAATATCTTACCCACCACAGTTCAAAGAGAGAAAGGTCGGTAGTTAGCCGATGATGACAAATCTCCTGTTCGGTTCTTGACAATCGGGACGACAATGGTACGTATCATGTCCGAAGGAACATAAGAGTACCGCAAACATAAATTAAATAAGGTACGTAGCTTCCCATAAATGACGTCACCTGAGAACAGTATGTGCTCAAGGCTAAGGTCATCATGGCCTGGCGATTTGCCCCGCTTCATGCTTCTAACTACCTTCGCGACTTCTTCAGCAGAGAAACGAACAGGGTGCTGTGGCTGAGCATTGACGGTCCCGTGGCGCACATCCCTGAGCACACACTCGGGCACAGGTCTTGGTGAAACTTTGAATCTATGACTAAAAATTTCGGCTATAAGCGTCGGTTGCTGGGCGCCGTCCACGCTTACTGGTAGCTGTGGTTTAAAACTATGCTTTTTAATTTCATTCCAAAACTTCGTAAAGTTCTTATTCTTCCTAGACTCGGCTAAGATATACAATTAAATTTTTTCCTAATTTTTAGGGTTCCGTACCTCAAAAGGAAAAAACGGAACCCTTATAGGATCACTTTGTTGTCCGTCTGTCTGTCTGTCAAGACCATTTTTCTCAGGAATGCGTAGAGGTATCAAGCTGAAATTTATATCAGATACTCAGGACTATTGTCTCTTGGAGCTGTAAAAAAATCAAACTTAAAAGCCAACGCAATCAAAAGATACAGTCGTTTATGCTGCAAATTTTAGAGTTTTTCGACACTCGCAAAACCTACGGGGTACTTCCCGTGAACTCAGAAACTTGAAATTTGGCACGAAGCATTGTCATTTAGCACAAGACAGAGGAAAAATTACGAAAAGTAGACATTTTTAGTTAAATCATACAAAAAAACACTTTTTAAATTTTAAACTTAATACCTTTTTCCTCATAAACGTGTGGTGATATTAAATTGAAATTCATGTCAAATACTTAGGGCTATATGACCCATCAGATGTAGCAAAACCAAACTTTTATGTCAACGCAATCAAAAGAAATGGCAATTTAAGTCGCATATTTTGAAATTGAGTACTCGCAACAAACTCAAAACCTAAAGGGTACTTCCCGTTAACACAGAAACTTGAAACTTGGCACGAAGAAATTTCATATAGCACAGACAAAGGAAAAATTACGAAAAGTAGACATTTTTAGTTAAATCATACAAAAAAATACTTTTTAAATTTTAAACTTAATACCTTTTTCCTAGTAAACGTGTGGTGGTATTAAATTAAAATTCATGTCAAATACTTAGAGCTATATGACCCATCAGATGTAGCAAAACCAAACTTTTATGTCAACGCAATCAAAAGAAATGGCAATTTAAGTCGCATATTTTGAAATTGAGTACTCGCAACAATCTCAAAACCTATAGGGTACTTCCCGTTAACACAGAAACTTAAAACTTGGCACGAAGAAACTTCATATAGCACAGACAAAGGAAAAATTACGAAAAGTGGACATTTTTAGTAAAATCATACAAAAATCATTTTTTTAAATTTTAAACTTACTACCTATTTTCTCGTAAACGTGTGGTGGTATTAAATTAAAATTCATGTCAAATACTAAGAGCTATATGTCCCATCAGATGTAGCAAAACCAAACTTTTATGTCAACGCAATCAAAAGAAATGGCAATTTAAGCCGCATAATTTAAAACCGAAAAAGGTGTATGTGAAGTCCCCAACCCGCACTCGGCCAGCGTGGAGACTACTGCCCGTTTCCTCTCACCCATGGGAGGAGGTCTGTGCCCAGCAGTGGGACGTATATAGGCTGGTTTATATTATTATATATTATAGGTAATCTCAAGGGTATCAAAATCTAAAGTTACTTTCCCGTGAACTCAGCTTTCAAAAGAAACAGCAATTTAAGTAATCCGCTTATTTTGCCGTTCGCAACTTTGATTTCCTTGCGAGTAGTTCTACTCGTAAGGAAATCAAAGCCTAAAGAATGATTACTAAATTGATAAAGTGACCCTGTTTAAATTTATGCTCCCCCAGCTTTCCACATTGTAATGTTACGGATTCCATTTTCATTTATCATTTAGTAATAAACATACTAAGTACAACTTTTGCTTGTTATAGGTTTGTACGGAACCCTCGGTGCGCGAGTCCGACTCGCACTTGGCCGGTTTTTATATTACATCATTGTCTAGCGTCGTGTTGTCCTTGAGCTCGGTCCAGATCACAAAACACGCATAACGGAAAGTGGTCCGACCACGATACATCATTAATGACGTTCACGTCTATGATGGTGTCCCAAGCAGCTTGTGAAGCAACGCAGTGATCCAACCACCTGTGGGCATTGTTAGCATCACTAATGAACGTGAATGAGTCAGAGTTTACACCTAGCTTTTCGATATCCTGAGCTCCCGACCGAAGTTAGCACTTGGATGTGCGTTAAAATCTCCCAATATGAACGCCACCTGTATATCGCTCTCCTCTATGATTGCGCTCGCGGCCGCGAGAATGCTTGTAAATAGCTCAAGATTGTCCGGATGGTCCGTAGGCATATAGATGTTTAAAATTATTACTGAGCGGGTGCCTATCTCGATACGAATAGCATTTATTCTATCATTTTCACACTTGATGACAGCAACGTTGGGAAACCTAGATTTCCTCCACAATATAGCTAACCCGCCATAGGGCCGGGCCGGCCCAGCAACACACCGGCCGACGTGTCAACAGATGACGTCGCTGTGTATGGATTTCAATGACTCGTAACAAGTGTTAAATATTTAAATGTCTAAATCGGGGTTGTTTGCACAAGACTACAGTCGGTGTTGGGCTGTTGTGAAAGAGGGCTCGTACCTACAGCCTTTACACTTTAATTATTCAGCACTTATTTTTGGATGTTTGATTTGAAGGTATGTCCAAGTACATACTTGTACGTATTTTGTGAGTATCCTGCACACAAATGCAAACTTTATTTGGCCAATGAGGAATGGTTTTTTAACCGACTTCAAAAAAAGGAGAAGGTTCTCAATTCGGTTGTATTGTTTTTTGTTTTTTATTTTTAATGTTTGTTACCTCAGAACTCCGTCATTGATGAGAAGATTCGTATTTTTTTTTTGTTCGTAAGTATATGCTTCCAGGTGGGTCTCATTTTTTCAAAAATTCTGTTGGATCCATGAGGAATTGAGGGAACTCTTTAAGTTTATTAGGCACGCGTGTAGTGATTTTGGTATTTTCTATTATAACTCGTGTATAATTTATAAAAACAACCCGGGGTGTTGTCCCGTGACCATGAATGTTGCAACACATCCGAAACGTCGAGAGTCCTCAGAAGAAGAAGACCTAAATAAATAAGTTAATACGCGAATAAGTCCCGTTTTTTATAAATAATGTGTGAGAATCGTGAAAGTTTAAATCAATATCGTGTATTTACACCCGGAAATCATAGATTTGCTGGAGTGGAATTGATGATGAAAACCACAGATGACTTGTGCAATTCCTCAATTATGTACTTAAAGTACGTCACAGATTGTGATAAGATTCCGTTGAAATAGCAACTAATGAAGTGCCAAACGTGATCCTTGTGGAATCGACGGAAGTCCTCAAATATTATCGGGCCACATATAGCGATTGGGTTTTTTTCTCTAATAATCAACGCACTTGCTCCCGGAAATCAGTTCATGTGGTACCTACTTAAATTCGAAAAGAAATGTGGAATTGTTCTCGTGGCTTGGCGGAGTAGGTGTACTAAATTGAAGTCGGTTAAAACTTTGTTTTTAAAGTAAATTATTGAACTAGTTTTTACTTATTTTTACTATGACATTCTATAAATTTTAAATCAAAGGAAAAATTGAATAATGCTCCGAGCCGGATTCGAACCGGCGACCACAGGCATTCATGGCCCGTCGCTACTAACCAACTGAGCTATCGGAACAATCCGGTTCGGGCACCAAATCCCTCAATCAGTTCCTTCATACAACGCCTTAGGGAGGCGGTATTATAATTTTCGTTAGCAACATTACTGCTTAAAAACAAAAATTAATGACATGTTGTATTGTAATTTTATTTAATTTTAATGTATTATGTACCTAATGTAATGATATTTCCATGGTTTTTTTAATATGAATTTAATATGAATGTACTTAATTATGGTTTTTATCTATAGTCTGGACGTTAAGGTATTTAAAAGAATGTAAACAAACAAAACCACGTCACTTGGTCATTCAGCCAATAAGATTGCTGTGAATAGCAACCTTTTGTATCTATGGTATTATCTTATTATTCTTATTGGTTGAATGACCAAGTCACGTGGTTTTGTTTGTTTACATTCTTTTAAATACCTAAACGTCCAGACTATAAATAAGTTATTATTTGCCCCACTTTTACCCGCAATTTTGCTCGCGTGGAATTCGTCTACACAGACGCTCCTCATACCTAGCCTCTGATTCCCTTCACTTACCTACACTAAATTTAATCAATCAACCAATCTAATTTGTATGAACAAGAGTACAAAATTATATTACAAAAAAAAAACTTACTTTGAAAACAAAGCTTTAACCGACTTCAATTTAGTACTCCGCCAAGCCACGAGAATATTTTTCTCATTTTTTTTACAATTTACCACATGAACTGATTTCCGGATAGCAAATGCGTTGATTACTATAGAAAATAATTTACTTTAAAAACAAAGTTTTAACCGACTTCAATTTAGTAGGTACTCCGCCAAGCCACGAGAACAATTCCATATTTTTTTACAATTTACCACAGGAACTGATTTCCGAGAGCTAATGCGTTGATTACTACAGAAAAGAACAGAATCGCTGTATGTGGGCCGATAATCAGGGATCGGAAATTCGGAAGCTTTTGTAACTATTCTGTGGCCTCAGTACCTACACCGCGTTGTTGTTGAGTAGCATGGAGACGGATTCTATATACTTTTACTAATAAACTTTCCGGGATTTCCTGGAATACCGAAAATTAGGATAATATAAAGTACACATATGTATTAAAGTACATAATTAGTTTATTTAAATACTTACGTATGTGTATACGTAATAAAGTATTTAAATAAACTATTTTAGTTATTCCTACTTACAAAATGTAATTTAATTCATGTGTTAATTTAACTAACAGTACAGTATTAGCTTACATCAAACTAAAATTGTATTGTTACTTTTATTTAAAAAAAATGGTACAAACGAAATTAAAACAAATGTACCCATCCATACAATAGTGAACAGGTAATCAACCTACACCGACACACGGTATATTTGCATTTCCGTCCTAGTCTAATGTTTAGCAGGTAGAAAAGGACGGCAATACAATTGCTTGAAAGCGATATTAGCGATATCTTTACGACGGCGGCGGTGTCTTTTTAGTACGGTTATATAGATAAGAACTCAGGTAGTTTTAAAGGGTTGGGGATAGGAACGCAGCTAGGTTTTATAGGGACGTTCATGATTCATTCGTTGCTGTACTTTACATGTATTCGGGTGTCAAATGTGCTCTGTTTTCACGTCTCTACTTGGCTATTGAACAACAATTTATGATTGGATTTTGTTATTTAGTGTGTTTCTTTACGCGTTTTTTTTACATTTGTGTGGAGCGTTGGCCGACTGGGGCGACCTGATCCATATAAAAAAACACGTTATATAAAATATTCCTAATATTCTGTAATCAAAACACAATACCTACCTATTACGCCCTTAAAAGGACCACCACTATTTTTTGTTACACCCTGTATGTCGTTAAAACTGTTTGCCAACGCGTATGTTAACATTGCCAATACAATCTCGGAATCCCGGAACAATATTTAAAATATTATTTTTAAGAAGCCAACTCCATCCTTGCTTAGCTTTTTCCGGGGTTTTGCTAGAAGTAGGTATAAAAGCTTCATTAGTTCCTATTTCAAAGGAATCTTATGACGCACTTTTGCACTTTTAAGAGTCGAAGAATTCGACAAGTCATCTGTGGTCTTCATCATCAATTCCTCGCCACCAAATTTATGATTTCCGGGTGTAAATACACGAGTTATTATAGAAAATATCAAAAACTCTACACGCGTGCCTAATAAAATTGAGGAGTTCCCTCAATTCCTCATGGATCTCATCATCTAACTAAATTTTAAAAAATGGGACCCATCTGGAAGCATATACATACAAACAAAAAAGATCATCGAATCAGCTCATCAATGACGGAGTTCTTAGGTATCAAACATAGAAAAAATAAATAAATAAAATGAACCGAATTGAGAACTTCCTCCTTTTGTTTGAAGTCGGCTAAAAAGTGTATCTGTGTGTCTGTCTGTGGCATGGCTCCAAAACGGATGAATTTGAGTGCGAAAAAGGTATATAGTATTTTTTTATTTTTCAAAAGACTGTTCCGTAATTGACCCTAGTCTCACCTAATGGTAAACGACGACTAGTCAGCCAGTGACGTACGCTCTATCTTATCACTTATCGCGTGATAAGGCCGACCATGATACGAGGTCAGAGCCTAAGATGAACCTCACTGGTTCAGTAAATAGCCTAGTCGCTCTGGTTTTGAATTTCCTAGATCGTAGTTCTCAGGAAATACCGATGAAGGGAGTGAATTCCATTCCCTAGTAGTTCGCATTAAGAAAGAAGCGCATTCGTTGTCTGTCGAGATGTTGTCCTTGTCTATGTTGAGTATAGAGTCAGGTGTTCGGCTTTCTATTTATTTGTATCTATTTAATAAATAATAAATAAATAAATAATAAATTTGTGCGGACAATCTTACACAAATCTACCTACTTAGTCCGAAACTAAGCAAAGCTATCTGTGGGGTACTAGACGATGATAAACATCACACTAATCACACTTATATTATAAACTAGCTTTTGCCCGCGGCTTCGCTCGCGTTAAATTCGGGGTAACACGGTTCGGTTCCCCTTTCCTGATTTAGAACACAGAAGAGAACTCGGAGCAAAATATTATTTTAATTCGCTAAGTTGTGTACGATATTATAAGTCTTTCCATTTGGGGATAGAATGTAAAGATTCTGGGCACGCGAACATTCTAAGTTCACCCCAGCCACCTATAATGTTTGTCCTTGCGCTTAGTTAATGGTCATAGCGAAAGTAAGCTTAAGAGGAAATTGTAGCCTTTTAAAGTGGAACGGGGGATCTGTGGGAATTATTGGGATTCGTGGGATCATTACATTTTCACCCTTTCCTACGCCGGTTAAGATAGTGGCGCTAATGATATTGCGGCCAAATTGTGTGACACTAAGTCTCGTCCCATTACATAATCTCGGGCATCCAAATTTCGCATTAGGATGACTGGGACGCCTAGTTTTAATTGAGGCTTGTGTGAGGGTACACCTGGCAGCTCAACCGAATTCAGAAACTCTACGGGATATGATGTGCTCTGTTCTGTATCCATAACTGTGTCTACTGATAAATACTCTGTTCTCCTCCTGTATCTCCTGGTATTTTACTCAATATGTCTGAATTTATTTTGTTGACAACATCATTTTTTGGTGCTACAATTGCTCTTTCACATAAATATTGATTTTGGTGTATATTGTTTTGCAAATCTGGGTAAACACTTGCAACTAATTCTGAATCAATTAATTGACAAAAATCTCCCGTCAGTGTCACACAGCCCTCGGCATCAGTTTCTAACCGACCATCTCCTATTTTCAATAGTGTTTCGGCATAGTTGCCAGCATTTGTGTCATCATATAGTTGCACTCTCGTATTTGTAGTCAAACTGAACTTTCTTACGGTGGCCCATAGAGTGGACGACTTGAGACATGCTTAATTTCGTCTGCATCAGGTGTCCCCTTCTGAATGACTGGTAACGTTTGGCGGAAATCATCAGCCAATAAAACCACCATCCCTCTCATTACATCGGTACCGTTGCGCAAATCCTGGAGCGTTCGATTTAGTGCTTCTACCGCTTTTTTGTGCGCCATAGTACTTTCAGCCCACACTAAGAGTTTGCACTGACGTAGCATAGCACCCCGTGCGCTATTTTTTACTAAAATTACAGATTGTTTTAATTAAATTACCTTATTATTCGTTTGTATCATAGAACCTGGACCAATTTTCCCGAGAGTCTCACACAAATTTCCATCCCCTATTTTAGGGGCTGGGGGAAGATTTCCAAGGTAAAATAAGGCAGGTATTTTTCGTTGGTTAACAGAGAGACAGTGTACCATTTTTTAGCTTCCTAGGTACCTTGAAGACTGCGAAAAGTCCCATATAAAATTTCACCCCCTTTTGTAGAGTAGGGGGCAGATTTAAAAAAAAAATGATGTACGATTTTTTTGTTAGTCACAAATAGTCCGCATACCAATTTTTAGCTTTCTACCCTGAAAATAGCGGAAAGCTCCATATAAACTTCCCCATTTTAGGGAAGTGGGGGGGTTAGAAAAAGATAAAAAGTACCCTATGTCACTCAACATCCCTTCACCTATCTCCACTTAAAAAAATACTACAAATCGTCGCTCCGTTTTGCCTTGAAAGACGGACAAACAAACAAAGAAACACATACACTTTCACATTTATAATATTAGTATGGATGGTTCGTTTTGATTACATTCAAAATTTGAACATATCATCAACAAATCAATTTGATTTCACCTCAATTGTAGGTACCGACTATTAGTTAGTAGATGTTGATTTATAAACTGTATCATTTTCTGAAAACTATCTAGGACCTGACCAATATGGATTCAGACAAAACAAAGGGACGAGAGAAGCAATATTAGCCTTAAGAATGATTACTGACAGAAGAATGGATTTAGACCAGGACACACACATAGCATTTATAGACTTAGAAAAAGCATTTGACAAAATTAATTGGAAAAATATGATGTCAATCTTGAAGGAAGCTGGATTAGATTATAGAGACCGAAGAATTATTTTTGAACTCTACAGAAATCAAAGAACTTTAATTGAAATAGGAGAAGAAGCTAGAAAGGCGAAGATACGGCAAGGAGTTCGGCAGGGTTGTCCACTTTCGCCTCTTATCTTTAATGTGTTCATAGAGTGTGCCATTAGAAAATTAATAGAGTCCGGAAAAGGGGGGGTTCATTTCAATGGGAAAAAAATTCAATTTATTCGTTTTGCTGATGACATTGCGGCTTTTGCAGAGTCATCAAATCAGTTAGAAGAATTAGTTACAGATATGAATGCAATTTTTGAAGATTTTGGACTTAAAATAAACATTAATAAAACAAAAATGCTAGTAACCTCAAAAAGGCACTCAAATTATAGACCAATCACTTTAAATAACAGGACAATAGAGCAAGTCGACAAATTTAAATATCTGGGAAGCATAATCACTAATAACTCCAGATGTACACCAGACATTATCGCGAGGATAGCCATGGCGAAGCAGGCTTTCAATGCCAAGAAGAGCCTGCTCAAAGCCAGAATAGCAGGCCATATTCGGAAGAGGCTTATAAAAGTGTACATCTGGAGCATAGCGTTGTATGGAAGCGAAACGTGGACAATGACACAGCGTGACAGAGAACGATTGGAGGCCTTCGAAATGTGGTGCTGGAGGCGAATGGAGAGGATTAGTTGGAAGGATAAGAAGACGAATGAGGAGGTGCTTGAGAGAGTGAAAGAGAAAAGAACGTTGTTGAAGACCATTGAGAACAGGAGAGGTAGGATGTTGGGCCACTTGTTACGACACGATGATTTTATGAAAACCATAGTAGAAGGGAAGATAGAGGGAAAGAGGAAGAGAGGGAGACCAAGAAGATCTTTTATGGACCAAATAAAAGAAAAAGTAAACGGCGCGTCGTATCAAGAGGTCAAAACAATAGCTGAGAACAGAGAGGAATGGAAATTGCTCCACCGACAAGATTTTGAATCTTAAATATAATGAATGAAATGAATCATTTTTTTTATCTCTGAGATTAAAAAACACTTAGGCGACAAATAATTAACAATACAAACATCATGAATCTGAATCTTAAAGCCTAGAATGGCATGCCTGCATTTGTATCACTCAGGCTTTTGGACCATATTTTTACCCCCGATTTCATCCCTTTGAGGGATGATTTCGAGATAAAAACTATCCAATGTTTTAAACCAGGCTATAAAATATATTCGTGCAAAATTTCATTCAAATCGGTTCAGCCATTTAAGCGTGATTGAGTAACAAACATCCAAACATCCAAATATCTAAACTTTCACATTTATAATAATATAATATAATATATAATATACTATAATATAATAATATAGTAATATAGTAATATTTAATATTATATTATATATATATACCTAGTAGGATGTGAAAATTCGTTGATGTTGTCAGAGAGACATAATAAGCAGCATCCATCTCAAATTAAAAACTTCAATAGCGCGATGCAGAACATCACCAATTTTCACGCATATTCTAGCCTTAGTAGATCATTCTCCAGTTTTTGGAGTTCAGGTGACCCGCAGACCAAATTTGAGACTAACCGATTGGATAAAGTCATGTATGCGCAACAGCGCCATCTTTTGTAGTCAACTGGACGTCGACGGGCGGACGGGCTCAGAATAGGATATAGCGCGGCCTTTTTTTAGATAATGTTTCTTCAGAGGGTGATATAAGGTTCAAAAATTGTATGGGAATTCATTTATTTTTTAAGATAGAGACTTGAAACTTCGTGAAAAAGGTCTTTAATGAAATAAAAGAAAATATATTTCATCATTTTTGCCAGTTCATACCCTAAGGGGGTCAAAAATGGGTCGAAAATTTGTATGTGAATTAGTTTAATTTTTAAGATAGAGACTTGAAACTTTGTAAAAAGGTTCTTTAATGAAATAAGAGAAAACAACTTTAAGCGTTTTTGCCACTCCACACCCTAAGGGGTTCAAAAATGGGTCGAGAATTTGTTTGAGGAATGAATAATTTTTGAGCTAGAGACTTGAAACTTCGTAATATGATTCCAAGCACAAGAAAATACATTTTTGCGTTTTTGAAAATTCATGTACCAAACTAAAGGGATTAAAACTTGGTTGAAAGTTTGTATTAAGAAACCCTAAGTACCACTACTTTATCTAACCGTCACTAGATGTTATATGCTGTACTTACACTTTTTTGTGGATAAAATCACAGTGGAATAATATTTTTGTAGCGAACGTAACCGTTTGAATATAAGAAGCATTCAAATAAATAATGAATAAGCGGATTCATATTGAAAATTATACATTTATAGAATACTAGCTTCCGCCCGCGACTTTGTCTGCGTGGACCCGGGATAAAACTATCCTATATTTTAATCCAAGCTTTAAACTAACTTCGTGTAAAATCCCATCTAAATCGTTTCAGCCGTTTAAGCGTCATTGAGAAACAAACATCCCAATATCTAAACATCTTAACATCCAAACTTTCTCATTTATACTATTAGTAGGATTATCCTTTACTTTATACTTATTATATCAATTTTTTCACTTTGTTGGTAAACTTTAGCACGATAGGCATGATGACAATACTTGAAAATCACTAAAATATGGTATTTTCTTATTGCAATTTTAATCACAGAGTTCGAAAAATGCTCATATTTTTTTATTAAGTAAGAGATCATTATTTATTTTGATAAAATTAGGCTGAAAAGTACGGACGCCCGCCATGATATGTTAAACACCAATCAGAGCGCATGACGTCACGTTTGTATAAACAAATACCAATAACGGCCATTACCACAGATTACAGAGAAAACTTACGTACTGAACGAAAAGTAAGACAGGGATAGAACCATGCTATCTGTCAGATCTTCATACGTCATTGTCCCGCTTTCTCGCTCGCACGGCCGCGCAAGACTTGTAAACTTTTGAATTTATGTGGCCGTCCCTGCCTAAAGGGTCCTTATGGCAGGTATTGAGTTAAGTATAGATCCTAAATCTCCGTTAAATGAGCTATCTAATACAAAAAGAATCATGACCCTAAGTCCCGTACTTTTTTTTTAAAGAAACATCAATCCTACACATGTTAAAATTGCACTTTTGAGAAATTGTTAAAAGAAGTTTGAAACTAATTTTAAATAGATACTTATGTTCCTATTGGAAGTTACATAGATGATGATTGATTATGTATCTCAAGGTATTATTTTTTGAAATTAAGTTAAGGTTTATTTCATTTCACTTCCAGGTCGTGAAAAATCTGCCTTTGATTGGAACAACTCGCTTATAAGAACGAAATTAAGAAAAAAAATATGTTCGGACTGTTCTTTAATACGTTGTAGTTTGAACCATAGTATATATTTGGATATATTGGAACACACATCTTAGGATAGAAATAAAACCACAAAGTATAGTTTTTTTTTAATTAAAATGTTATAATGATTATAATTTTTCATCTTCTTCTATAACAATAACAATTCTTGTACAGTGACTTCAAAATTATATTTATTCAGTCTATAGAAGTATCACAAAGGCGTCATTATTACTCTACAAGTTTTATTGTTCTAGTTATAAACGATTTGAGTTATATAAAAAGCACAAATTCACTCCCATACATTTGGGAAAAGGGTCCTTATGACCAATCACAGGCAAAAATTATTTATAATTACAGTATAGCACTATATTAACACTATTTATTTACTAATCGTAATACGTAATAATACCTAAGAAAAAGTGTTATCATAAGTTTACTCAAAATCTTGAGTAACACAAATTATATTCAAATAATCATAAGAGTAATTCTCATTTTGGTAAATATGATTCATACAGTACTGAGTTATCCCGGAAGCGACACTAGGTCCGACCGAAGGTTCGGTTTCGGTTTCAGCCATTTTCGCCGAAAAAAAATGTTTCGGCCGTAGTTTCGGTTTCGGCCATATATCGGCAAACTTTTCGGTTTCGGGAAAAACACGTTTCGGTTGGACATTAAAACGAACACATTTGCACCACTAATCAGTAACCACTAAGGGGCTAGTCATGAATTAAGTAAGAACAATTTTTGTGACTGTCAGGATTGCGGGTGTATATAGGTAGATCAACAAATGGAGCTGCGGTATACGTCAGGTGTAGGACCTACTGTAAACGAAGTATCTTGCATCTTTATTTGTAAATTTATGTATTTGTATACAGGGTGAAATTATGATATTTTGTTTGGTTACCTATCATTAAAAGAACATGTTGGCGACTACATTTTTATTAAACAATTTTATTTTTATCAACAGATTCATCATTCTTGTATATGGTCTGCCATAACAGAGATAATCCATAAGGACCCTTTTCTACTAAACTTTGAACCCAGTTTTAATATAGAAATACTCAACGTAGGTACACTAGTGGAACCTAGCTACAAATACATGTCTATCTGTATATTTTACTATTTTGCATACAACAAAAAAACGATAATTTCGAAGCATTTTACAAAAACGTCTATATATCCGTAACTAGAAACTGCCATAAGGACCCTTTTCTGATGGACGGTCACTTACTTATGTTCATTCAATGAGCAATTGAGCGATCTAGGTAGCAAACGTCAAAGGTCTGCGTTCTGTTTATACAAACGTGACGTCACTCGGGACTCCATGACACTAACAAACAAGCGTTTTACATTTTTTTCCTATTTAACTGTTATATTCTCTTGAAAAATCTTATACGTTGTACATAATAAATGTTTCTAAACATTATAGAACAGTTTTTCAAAATGTGTCATCATGCCTATTCTATCAACGTAGCGAAAATCGTGAATAAACCTCATTCATTAAACTATTTAATCGTATGGCATACATAATTTTTGGCCTTTAAAATTTATCACTCTTTAGTACCAACCAGGGGACACGTGCAGGGTTGTGGTAGGTAGCTCCTGCGGACGCGACTAACAGTTGGCCCCCCTTTGTCAAGTGAGTGGGCAACTCGACTGTTAGGAGTTCTTAAGTCGCCCGAAGGAATCTAACTCAGCTTAACGACTACTGCAATAGACAGCAGCCGGGAACTACTGCTTACCGTGCCTTCCAAAGCACGGAAGCGCTCATTTATTCACCCATCCAAAGACTGACCGCTGCCATCTTTGCTTAACCTGCGTTATCGTTTCCGACTGGCAGCCGCTGCTAAACTACGATGCTAAAGTTTGGACCTCAATCACGCAAAAACGGATAAAAATGAATTTTGCTATTCATATAGTGTATAACCTGAATAT
This sequence comes from Epinotia demarniana, assembly GCA_945867215.1. Lineage (NCBI taxonomy): Eukaryota > Metazoa > Arthropoda > Insecta > Lepidoptera > Tortricidae > Epinotia > Epinotia demarniana. Next base: position 2,102,091 of record OX244281.1, read on the forward strand.
GTTAATACGAGTATATAATACTTTTTATTCCGGGAATCATCGTCTAAGGGGGCGAAATAGGGGGCGCAAGTTTGTAAGGACCCACGATATAAAAGAGTTCCACGCGGACGAAGTCGCGGGCAGAAGCTAGTACATATATAAAAAGAAATAAATACTTAATACATGGAAAACATTCATGAATCAGAAACAAATATTCATGCTCATCACACAAATATACCCTTACCGATACCGGGATTCGAACCCAGGACCTCTTGCTTCGTAGGCAGGGTCACTAGTAACTAGGCTAAAGCGGTCGTCGATTTGAATGTAAGTTTGTATGTAGAGGCTGCGATCCGAATGCATTAAATTCTTTCGCCTGTGTATACTACTTTTTGAACGGACAAAGGCTTGATTATTTAGCCCGTGGGTTCGCCTGCGTTATTTTCAATACGCGGGCAAAGCAGTGCCGGCAGCAGTGTCGTAGTTATATTTGTAAGGGTGGTATTCCATATTTCCACGATCTATGTCCAGTGTGCATTGCATCTCACTCACTCTTTAAGCAAAATGTCAGACGCAAATATACACATTGAAGGAATACCACCTAAGGTACTTTTTGGTGAAGGCCACATTGGTGGAAAATAAGATTACTGTCCACATGGCGAAGTCTCCCTAACCGGACTGGACTTAGTAGCATTTGATAAAAAAACTGGTGGTTTAAATAGAAGTTAAGCAATGCTGTATAGGTAGTGTATAGTGGAAATCGCTCGTAGAAGAATGACTAACATAGAATGGGTTAAAATATACTAGTGACTTTGAGAGTGAGTGTATAATTTAAGAACCTATATTTCTTTAAAACATACATAAAAAAACATAAAACATTTATTTTCTTAATCTTGACACATTCTAAAGCAGTTTTACACAGTTTTAAACAGTTCTGTTTTTTTTTATATTTTTTGAATAACTGAATTCAAATTAAATATAGCTAATTATGAATTATTAGTCCTGCTCACAAAATTTCACGATAATCGGTAGGGACAGGCAGCCTATAGGGGAGTACAGCTGGATAGACGCCGGACATACGCAAGAATTTTTGCCCAAGGCGAAACGGAGAATTTCGTTCGCTTCGCTCGCTCGTCCAAGTTTTGGTTTACTTACTGGGCGTAACACAGATCCGTCGCACACAACCAAACTCTCAACCACACTGTTGTCAGCCACAACAACTTCTCAGCAGCCATATTTAAAAACACCTAACTCTCTACATCACTCAGGTACTCATTTAAAAAATCTATCTAAACTTTTTTTTAATAAATTTGGCGGCAAGCGTTCCGATTGACAGCCTACGCGGCACCGTATGACGTTGGACATTTGTCGCCACATTTGACCAAACTCATTCAAACTGCATGAAATTCACTCTAACTGGAAACGAATGTAACTTGAGCTGGACTTTCATATCCAATGTACGATTCCGCAGGTCTGCCATACCCGGTCATGTGTAGCAATGGTCTTGTGAACAGCGTCCGAGATGACATGCGCAGATGAATTTTAACATTGGTTTTTTTTCCACAGAATTATAAGTATAGGTATAAGGATCAGGACTCTATAGAGGTCAATTGCGTTTGGTCGGGGCACTCGAGGTGGGAAATGAGTGTGGGGAAATAAAGTTTAGGTGGAACTTTTCATGACAAATAAATAAATGCAATTAGTGTAAGTGTATACCGTTCTTGTTCTCACACCACACCGATATTATAAATGCGAAAGTGTGTCCGTCTGTCTTTCTGTTTGTTTGTTACCTCTTCTGAATGCTTAAACCGCAGAGCCGATATAGATGAAATTTGGAGATAAATAAAATCTTGAAAAACCGGCCAAGTGCGTGTCGGCCACGCGCAGTGTAAGGTTCCGTAGTTGCGCCAGTATGCCTTAGTTACATCGACGGTTGCGTCGGCCGAATTTTTAAGAAAATTGACCTTTCCACGGGAACTACTTGTCCGTGATAGGTTTCCTTTTAATTAAATTCATTATATGTTATTTTACATCCCCAGTAGTAGCCATTTAGCTGGCAGGGGGGGGGGGCACATGACTCGAACAAAATGAGGGGTTTAAAGCACAATATTTCGCAAACAAATCACTGATTTGAAAGATAAATAAATAAATAAATATTACGGGACAATCTTACACAAATCGACCTCATCATCCTCATATCAGCCGAAAGACGTCCACTGCTGGACATAGACTTCCCCCAAAGAGTGCCAAAGTGACCAGAACAGCGCCACTCGCATCAAACTCAAACTCAAACTCAAACTCAAAATTATATTTATTCAAGTAGGCCCAGTAACAAGCACTTTCAAATCGTCAGGTAGAAACATAATCTTAAGCTAATTACTTCGAGTAATTTATTAAACATAAAAAGTAACATTTAAATGAAATATTTAAAATTTTATATAAAAAAATACTAGTCTAGAATGTTTCTAGAAAGACAATCTAATGTCAAAAAATAAATAAAACGAGAATAATTAATTAAAAACACAATGTCAAATTTTTCCAAACGGAATAAATAAATTATAAATCCAGTCAAAATTAGTCCCAAGAAGTTTTATCATTCATGTAGTCTTGTGCGCTATAATAAGCTTTAGAAATAAGTTTACGTTTCACATAGTTTTTGAATTTATTAATAGATAACTCAGTTACGTTTCCAGGAAGTTTGTTATAAAACCTTACACAATTACCCATGAATGATTTTTTTATTTTTTGGAGCCGAGTGGTGGGCACCGCGAGCTTATGCTTATTTCTAGTATTAATATTATGTATGTCACAGTTTCTCCTAAAATTGACAATGTTTTTATGTACATACACAATATTTTCATAGATATATTGACAATGCAATGTCATGATATTAATATTTTTAAACTTATCCCTAAGTGAGTCTCTCTGTTTCAATCTATATATCGCCCGAATAGCCCGTTTCTGCAGAACAAAAATCGAATGAATGTCCGAGGCACTGCCCCACAATAAAATACCATATGACATAATGCTATGGAAGTAGCTAAAATATACTAATCGAGCTGTTTTCACGTCTGTTAATTGACGGATCTTACTCACTGCAAATGCTGCAGAACTCAGTCTATTCGAGAGATTAGCAATATGGGGACCCCATTGAAGCTTAGAATCTAACGTTAAACCAAGAAAAACTGTGCTATCAACTAGTTCCAATTCCTCATCTTTCACAAAGACACTCCCTTGCTCGTGTTCAACGTGATTCGTGACAAATTTAATACATTTAGTCTTCTTCTCATTTAACAATAAATTATTAATATTAAACCAATTTACTACTTTAGAAATAGCATTGTTTACGTCATTGCAAGCTTTTTGCTGTCTTATAAGTTTGAAAATAAGTGAGGTGTCATCAGCAAATAATACTATATCATGGTGGGTCTTTACGAGATATGGCAAGTCATTTATGTAGATAAGGAACAGGAAAGGTCCCAATATTGATCCCTGCGGTACACCCATCGAGACCAATGACCCCGGTGATCGCTGTCCATTCACTTCGACCCTTTGTATTCTACCATGTAAGTATGACTTTAGTAAATTCAGTGCTGATCCTCTGACTCCATAGTAGTCGAGTTTCCTGATCAATGTTTCATGACAAACGCAGTCGAAGGCCTTGGATAAATCACAGAAGATACCTAAAGCATCTTGTGATTCCTCCCAGGCATCGAAAATGTGTTTAATCAGCTCGACACCAGCGTCGGTTGTCGAGCGACCCCGGGTAAATCCAAATTGCATGTTATGCATCAAATTGTTTATATTAAAATGCTTTATTAATTGCGACAAAACTAATTTTTCAAAAATTTTGCTAAATGTTGGGAGCACAGATATTGGTCTGAAGTTAGTGGGGTCAGTAGTGCTACCCGATTTGAATAACGGAGTGATTTTACTATGTTTCATTAGATCAGGAAACTCGCCGCAATCGACACTGTTGTTAAATATAACTGCCAAATCAGGCGCTATGATTTCTATAATGCATTTGAGTGCATGAACAGAAACTCCCCAGAGGTCACTAGTTTTTTTGACATTAATCGATTTAAACGCCTTTACTACATCTGAGAAACTAACGTGTTCAAAATGGAGGTTTGTATTACATTCTGGGGCGTTTTCTTTCAACAATGTAACGGCAGAGGAAGGTGATGAATTTAAATACTTAGTTGTGGAGACTGGTATCTCAGTAAAGAAATATTCAAATTCAGTAGCTACTTCCAAACTAGAATCTACAATTCTGCCATCAATTTTTATTTTAAGATCAGTCGGTGTGTTTTTCGATCTGCCAGTCTCCATGTCTATTACTTTCCAGGTTGTTTTAATAATGTCAGAGCTATTTTTTATTTTCTGAGATAAATAATTACGCTTGGCAACATGACAATCTATTTTAAATTGCTTCGAATATTGCTTGACATGTTCTTTAAATTCATCACTCGTATTAAACCGCCGTTCCTCATATAAGGCATACAGTACTTGTCTACGTTTATGTAAGTCCGCAGTAGCCCACTCACTAAAAACTGGTGCACTAGTAACCACGGCCGATTTGCGAGTAAATACCGCATTATAAAGTGCCATAAAAGTATGGAAGAATGAATTGTACATGTTATTAGGGCTCATATCGGAAGACAGAAAGGGTAGCGCCTGAGCTAGACTATGTTTCATTCTTTCCACACGATCTGTGGTTACTGGTACAAAAGTTATTTGTTTTTTCACGATATTTTTCCTTAATGTCTCAAATACCATGAGTTGGCCTAAGTGATCTGATTCTAATTTGCTGATTATACTTTTGTTACTAGGAAAAATATTAGTGAAAATGTTATCTATACATGTTGAGCTAGTAGCAGTCACTCTAGTAGGCTCCATAAATACGTGGTTGAGATTACCAGATTTGAAAAGACTCAACAATCTGACACTTATTGTTGAATTTTCCAAAATATTTACATTGTAGTCGCCGCATATAAGTAATTTCTTTCTAGAACGCGATATTTTAAGAAGCACAGATTCCATTATGTTTTCAAAGAGTTCAAAATTACTTACTGGCGGCCTATATACACAAACAACGATAAATTGCTCAAATTCTACTGCACTCAGTTCTATGGTCCGTTCAACAGACAAGGATACAATGTCCTTGCGTTCCTTAAATTTTAATTTATTATTTAATATAATTAACGACCCACCATGTATGGAATGAAGTCTGGTGAACGAACTACCCACCTGGTGATTATTAAATTGAGGCATTAATTCATTACTGGTTAACCAATGTTCAGTTATACATAGAATATCAATATTGCAATCATTCAAAAAAAGTTCAATTTGTAAATCTTTCCCTCTAATACACTGAATGTTTTGATGTACCAGGTGGATATAATTTTTATACTTATTTAAAACTAAATTGCCAGAGACAGAGTACTCTTTTGTCTTAAGGTTTAATTTAAATTATTAGTTAAGATTGGAACCAATTCCAAGTTAACATTGGGCTGCTCAATAGGAGCTGAGTTATGTGCCAAATTCTTGGCATAAATGTCAAGTAAATAGGATAGCGACAGAGCTATTTGTCTCTTACAATAATTGGAAAGGTAAAACTTACCTTCAGTCAAAAAAAACATAGGCAAATATTTTTTACTAACATATTTGTTCATGTCAATTATACTAAACTTACTACTATATGTACAACAGTTATATAGAGATATATTTAATTTATATCTAGTGTCATTCTCCACTTTTGACATTTGACTACTATATGGGAATGTGAACAAAATAACCTTTTTCACTATTAGAGTGTTTAACTTTTCCAAGAATTCAATTAAATCAGTTTTGTTCACATTACCCCTGTTTCCCATAAGAACTAGCAGTGTTGTTTCTGAATGAATATTCTTGTCGTTAAGAATTTGATTTAACATGTTATCTAGGCTACTATATGGCAGACAATTGCTAATTGTGCTAAGTCCCTTTAGGTGATGGTTCAGAAATGTGCCCATATTACTTCCAATTTCATCACAGTACATAATTGCATTAGAGCTAGGTGTGCACTTAGGTGTAGTGTGGAGGGAGCTTTTATTATTAATTTCCGGTGGTAAACTGGCACACAGGCTCGAGTTTGAATCACCAGTGGACGAATGACCACTCACTAGTTTACATAAACAAGACTGGCCATTAGTCAGTGACTCAAACCGCTCTGAATTATAATTAATTTGGGATATTAAATCATCCATGGCTAATGAATATTCACTTATCACTTTTTTTGAACTCTCATTCATTTTATTTAATGATTCTATTGAATCCTCTAAGCTCTGAATTTTTAAATTTAATTCCTGTGTGTCAATTTCATATTTTGATCTACTGTTTTGTAACTGAGCAGAATACATATCCAACTTGTCCACTAAATTAACATTTATTTTGCAAAATCTCAATTTCTTGAAAAACAATTTATTTTGTTTTGTCAACTTTTGAGTTTTTCTTATTATTCTGTTCAGTTTGAAATATTTCTTTAGTTTTTTACCACTGCAATTTACTAACCTTGGTAAGGCAGAATCATTGGTTAAATCTATAGTAACCACAGAGTTTTCAATTGGAGGGGTAACCAACTGTGAGCCGGGCCCAACCAGTTCCTCGAATAAGCTCTGAGTGTGAGCCTCTGCAGCATTGTTCTTGGCCTCCTGTAGCTTGTAGATTTGCTCATGTGCGTCATGTAGAGCTCTCTCCATTGAGCCGATGTCCTTCAAAGCCTCCTCATAAGCGGCTCCACACTCAGAAAATCTGTCTACCGTTTCCTGAAGCCGGGCCCGCTCAGAATTTACATCATTGTAAGAACTTTCTAATGAACATAGCTCTTTTTTTAACTTATCTCTGCTATCAAGTACTAATAACAGTTCCCTCTCACTGTCCTCTCTCTCACTAAGCAGCTGAGCACACAATTCCTTGGATGTTTTTAGTTCAAGCAAGGTAAGTTGGAGTTTGTCAGCCACCTGCTGGCGAGCTGCGGCGGCTGCTCTGCGAGTTAGCATTATTTATGTTTCTTTTAAGAAATAAAACATAAAAACAGATCAAGGAACTGCTTACTTAAGCTAAGCGACTTACATAGGTATGTCGGGATTCCGAAGTTGCGATGCGTGTTATTATTGAAACTCCGTAGGTTGAAAAATCAAGGTATTATATTCGTTGTAAGGTGATATTTTGTGGTTTACAACAATTAAGGCTTAACAGAAAAAAACACGGGATATGCACGAGATTGCCCTAATTAAGTTAATGGCGTAACAGGGCCTTGTGAAGAGAGAGATCGGTCTAGTGTGGCGTTCCGGAAGCTTCTTTCTAGTCATTTTTGGCAATCATTCGGTTCCGGCCAATCAGTGCGACCGCGCGTCGACTCGGGCGCATCCGGTGCGTCCTGATTGGCCGGCCGGGGGAAAGCCACACAGACAATACAATAATATATCCCTGAGGAAGGGATGTGGCTTCGGTTGTGACCGTGGCGCCACATCACCCCCCCAGGGAGAGGATTAATTAATTAAAATAATTAGTTACATAGCTATCATGGATTGCACCGAAAAGGAAAAACATAACATTTTTATTTAAAAAAAAAAATTAAATGGTTAGTGGCGTACATAGGTGCACATACCCTAGGTAGGTATATTGAGATCAAACACATTGCGGCCTTACTATAAATACAAAACATGACTCCTATACTACTTAGGTACAAGTAATACAATTAAGTAAGGATATTGCACAAGTTATCCTACAATTAAATGTTATGTAACATTTTAGTTTAGAACTAACATGACATTCCAATTGTTCACTATTGGAAATAAGGTTAACATATTCATGATAACAGACAATTATGAAAGATTACTGCAAATAAAGAGTTACTTCAATAATGTTAATTGGAGTAGGTAATATGTAGGTATGCAAGATGTGCATATTGTGCATACATATTTATATTAATTATAGGAATATGTAGGTAAGCAAGTTTTACATATTGATAATAATTAAAGGATAATAATTAAAACTAAGAAACATTGAGGCTTGCTTGACTTCGCAATATGTATTTATATATACATTCATAAAGATATGTAATACCGAATTATTATGAATAAATATGATTATGATTATTATTATTATTATGATATTGAGGATGAAATGAGAAAAAATAATAATAATATGTATTCTAGAACTAGAAAACATTTAGAATTGCAGCTAATTATGAACCAAGAGTAATGAACTAGGAGGGGTCATAAGGTAATTTGAAACGAACCCTTCTGCCGGAACGTGTGGAGTACTCAGGCGGACCGTCCGACTGAGGCGGATCAGCTGACTGAGGTGAGTCAGCTGATGGAGCTAAGTCAGCTGATGGAGGTGAGCGTGTAGGTACAGGCGCGACTGGCTGCGGTGGTGTCGGTTTGCGTAAGGCGCTACGGCGCGGGGACACTGAGGGCAGGGCGGGCGGCACGTTTGGCCCGGAGGTGTCGGCCTGGGAGTGAGGGCTCGGAAGGCCCGTCTCGTCCACGACGTAGGCGGGCTTGACCCGGTCGATACTGACCTCGACTTCCTTTCCTTTATTGAGAAGTTTGATTGTTTTCTCCTTAAGCTGGATGATACGGTGCGGTCCTGTGTAGGGCGGCTGTAGCGAGTGACGCAGCGCATCTTCCCGCAGGAACGCGTGGGTCGCTGAGGGAAGGTCTTTAAAGGTGAAAATGCGGTCGCGTTGGTGATGAGAAGCTGGAGTTGGCCGAAATTGTGCCATCTTCGTACGAAGTTGGTTGACGTAGTCGGCAAGGTCGGTGGGTCGCTCTGATGTCATGGGAGGAGAGAGCAGCTCTCCAGGGAGACGTAGGGGCTCGCCGTACAGTAGTTCGGCTGGTGACGATTCCAGGTCTTCTTTTAAGGCGGCGCGCATGCCAAGTAGCACCATGGGGAGCGCTCTGATCCAGGTGTCGTTATGACACATCAGCGCGGCCTTGAGCTGACGGTGTACGCGTTCCAGGATCCCGTTGCTCTGCGGGTGATAGCTTGTAGTCCTGATTCTGGTGGTAGCGTGCATTTGCATGAGTCGTTGGAAGAGTGAAGACTCGAATTGTCTACCCTGATCAGTGGTGACTATGGTTGGGACACCAAACCGGGCTATCCATCCACTGGTGAATGTTTCTGCAACTTCTTCCGCTGTGATGGTGGTCATTGGCCATACCTCGGGCCAGCGCGTAGCGCGATCTATAGCGGTGAGGCAGTAATGGAAACCATTGCATGGTGGCAATGGGCCAATGATGTCCAGGTGGACGTGGCGCAATCTCGCAGACGAGGAGAAATGTCCGAGTGGTGTAGAAGCATGCCTTGTTACTTTGCTTCGCTGACAAGGAACGCAGTGTCGCGACCACTGGTGGCAGTCCTTTCTTACGCCTGGCCACACATAGCGGTCGCTGACCAATCTCGCTGTAACGCGCGCGCCAGGGTGACTCAACCCATGCAGCTTGTTAAAAATGGCGCGGCGATATGGAAGCGGTATGAAAGGCCGGGGCTTACCGGTAGAGGTGTCGCAGGTGAGTGTGATGTTACTCCCCGGTACGCTGATCTGCTCTAACTGGAGTGACGAGTTGTTTGTTAGGAGGAGGCTGGCTAGCTCATCGTCAGTGTCCTGTGAGGCAGCGAGTGCAGCGTAGTCCTCCTCGAGTGATATCGCCTCTATCCTTGACATGGCGTCAGCCACTACGTTTTCTTCGCCGGCGACGTGTACGATGTCGGTCGTGAATTGGCTTATAAATGACAGTTGGTTAAGCTGTTGCGGCGGCAATTTTTCACGGCGCTGTTTGAATGCGTATATTAGCGGTTTGTGGTCCGTGTAAATCGTGGCATGTTGGGCCTCCAGGATGTGTCGGAAATGCTGCACACTCTCGTAAACTGCGAGCAGCTCGCGATAGTAGGCGGGCAACTCGCTCTGTGCTGGTGTTAGTTTTCTGCTGAAGAACGCGATGGGCTGCCAGTCGTTGTCAATTCGCTGCTGCAGGCACGCGCCGACCTGGCTGCTCGACGCGTCGGTGAAGAGCCCGAGCGTGGCCGAGCCGATTGGGTGCGCGAGGATTGTGGCTTCAGTGAGGCTCGCCTTGCATGCTTCAAATTGTTGTTCGAGTTCTGGTGTCCAAGGAAATGGTTTGTTGCCTCTCATTTTAGTGCCAGCCAGTGCGTCGATTAATGGTGCTTGTTGCTCGGCTGCCCTGGGTAAGAAACGTCGGTAGTAATTAATCATTCCGAGGAATCTCCTCACTCCTTGTACGGTTTTCGGTAATGAGTATTCTCGTAGCGCTTGTATGCGCTCTGGAGGAGGTTGGGTTCCATCCGGGCTGATGAGGTAACCCAGGAAAACTAGTTGTTTGACCCCGAGGTTACACTTTTCGGCATTGACGACTACACCATAGTCCTGGAGTCGCTGGAAAAGTGTGCGCAGGTGCTCAGCGTGCTGCGTGGCGTCGCGAGAAAAAACCAGGATATCATCTATGTATGCGTAAGTGAAATCCAGGCCCCTGGTGACTTCGTCGATGAAACGCTGGAATGTTTGTCCAGCATTCCGGAGACCGAAGCTCATATATGGGAATTCGTACATGCCAAATGTTGTCGTAATCGCAGTCTTTTCTATGTCAGTAGGGTGAACAGGTATCTGTTGGTAAGCCTTAACGAGATCTATGGAACTAAAAATGTGGTTACCGGCTATGGCTTGGTTCACATCCCCAATGTGTCGCACTGGGTATTGGTCCGGGATGGTGCGAGCATTTAAGGCCCTGTAGTCACCACAGGGTCGCCAAGAGGAGTCTTTCTTCTTAGCTAGGTGAAGTGGAGATGACCATGGAGACTTTGATGGTGTGGCTGTACCGCACTGCACCATGTCGGTGAACTCCTTCTTGGCGGCAGCCAGTTTCTCAGGACCGAGGCGTCGTGGTCTGCAGAAAACAGGTGGACCTGGCGTGGTGTTGATGAAGTGGACAGTGTTGTGCTTCTTCATTCGAGTGACTCCAGGTGGCTTTAATATCTCAGGAAATTCTGAAAGTATATTTGAGAAAGGTGAATTGTCAGCCCTTATGGCTTTAATGCTAGGTTGGTCCACGGATGCGATGGAGGCGGGGGTGGTGATTCCTGTGCTGCCATCCATTAGTTGCTTCCCCCGGCAATCTGGCAGCAAATTGTAGTACGCCAGGAAGTCAACACCTATTATTGGCATATCCACATCGGCCACAACAAAATTCCACTTTAGATTTTTCTTTAGGCCAATGTCAAGTGAAATAGTGACAGTTCCGTATGTTTGTATACGGGTGCCGTTCGCTGCGCTGAGATTATAATCAGTGGCTGGTCTGACTGTTTTAAGTAGGTTCTTTGGAAAACAGCACAAATCTGAACCCGTGTCAAGCAAAAATCTGACTTTTGATGATTTGTCTGTCACAAATAAGCGGCCGCCTATATTGTAGCAGTCAGTGGCCGCAATCACTGGCTGCTGTTGGGGTTTGACTGGCTTAGTGAACCATCTACCCAGGTGCAAGGAGTGGTGCAACGCTGGGCATTGGCCTGGTACCGCTTGTGGTACCAGCACAGAGTGGGTGTGGTGCCTCGTGAGTGTGACCGTTCTCTTGCGTGTCTGGGTCTGGACCTAGAGCGAGTCCTGCTTGAGTGTGGTCCGACAGCAGATACCGAGAGGTTTTGGCACAACATGTCAACCTTGGACGCTAGGCTAAGCATCCAGTCTGAGGGCTCTGGCTGGGTAGGTTTAGCTGCTGCATGGAGCATCGGGCTGGCCGGGGACACTTCCATGATGCTGTCAGCTAGATCAGCCAGTTTTTCCAATCCTAACTCAGCGTGGCTGGTTAGGATAGCTTGTACATGGGTTGGGAGTCGCGTCAGCCACAATTGTTTTAACATTGTCAAATCAGGGGTCTCACCTGCGAGTGACTTAAGGTGTCTTAGGAACTGGGACGGACGCCGGTCGCCGAGTTCTTCATTCCGGATGAGTTGACGCACCCGCTCGCCGTCCGAGCGTGACAATCTGCGAGTCAGCTCCGCCCTTAACGCCAAGTAAGCGCCGTCCTTCGGTGGATTGGTAATTATATCTTCCACCTCCGCAGCCAATCGCGTGTCCAGTTGCGCTACAACGTGATTATATTTCGTCGAATCAGAGCTTATACCGGCCAGGGTGAACTGGGCCTCCGCCTGAGCAAACCACACGTTCGGTTTATCGAACCAAAAGGGAGGGAGGCGGACTGCCACCTTGTTAATATGATTACTGTGCTCTGAAGGAGCGGGATTGTCCCTATTAACATTATTAACAAGCTCCTGAAGAACAGCGTTTTGTTCTAGCACGGCTTTCAGCCGGGATTCTAATTCCTCTAAGGACATGTTGATAAACAAACTACTTATTTCTAATTAATATATCTTAAATTTAAAAAAGGATAATACTCGTAATCGCCGTGGGCTCGCAGTCGCGTCGAGTAGCACGTGGTCTCGGACGCGGAGAGTAGGCGCGGCGGTGCGCCGGCGTGAGCGCGCGCACGGCAGGGGCGCGGCGAGGGGCCGCGGGAGTGTACCGGCGCGGCGTGAGCACGGGACGCGCTTACGCGCGCACGGTAGGGGCGCGGTGAGGGGCCACGCGGTTGCGCCGGCGTGGGCACGTGGCGTGCTTGAGCGTGCACGGCGGGGGCGCGGTGGCGCGCGGCGTGAGCGCGTGCTTGCTCGCGCACAACGAAAGGGCCGCGGGGGCGCGCTGGCGTGGGCACGTGGCGAGCTTGGGCGCGCACGGCAGGAGCGCGGTGGCGTAGCGCGCAGGCGTGAGCGCGTGCTTGCTCGCGCACGGTGAAAAGGGCCTCGGAGGGCGCGCTGGTGTAGGCACGTGGTTGCGCCGCTAAAAGCGCGCGCGGGTGGGGCACTCAGGCCGCGCCGATGCAGAAACGTGCGCGCGTGCCGGCAGGGAAAAATGCGCTGACACGGGCGTGGAAGTGCACCGCCTAGCGTGCGCGGGGCGCCGACTCGGGCAATGGAGCGCGCCGGCGAGGGCGCGGGGGCACGCGGGCGGAATCTTGGCACCGGCGTGGGGGAACGCCGTCGTAGTTGTGAAACTGGTCGTCGTCGTCGCGTAAACACGGCGCTTCGTGGGGCTCTCGTGGCGGCGTGCAGAGGCGGCGAAGAAAACTCCGTCGTGGTCACCAATGTCGGGATTCCGAAGTTGCGATGCGTGTTATTATTGAAACTCCGTAGGTTGAAAAATCAAGGTATTATATTCGTTGTAAGGTGATATTTTGTGGTTTACAACAATTAAGGCTTAACAGAAAAAAACACGGGATATGCACGAGATTGCCCTAATTAAGTTAATGGCGTAACAGGGCCTTGTGAAGAGAGAGATCGGTCTAGTGTGGCGTTCCGGAAGCTTCTTTCTAGTCATTTTTGGCAATCATTCGGTTCCGGCCAATCAGTGCGACCGCGCGTCGACTCGGGCGCATCCGGTGCGTCCTGATTGGCCGGCCGGGGGAAAGCCACACAGACAATACAATAATATATCCCTGAGGAAGGGATGTGGCTTCGGTTGTGACCGTGGCGCCACAGGTACTTACATGCAATAGTGACGTCTCACTACTACAACTGTGTGTTTTTAAATCTGTACAATGTTTTACTGTTTCCGGCAAACACAATTGGCATTTATTAGTGTGTAAAACAAGCAGATAGGATTGCGAGACGAACACATAATTCAAATTTATAACCTACGACGGTTACAAATTTCAGATACTACAAAACACTTGTAAACGTCACTAAAACACTTCACTTATTATATATACATTAAAATTGAGACTAAAACTATTTATTTTACACCTAATGGGCTTTATATTACGTGAAATAGCATTAAATTTATAATAAATAAAGGGACCTAGCAAATAACAGCTGCTCGTTCTTTGACAGCCGGGGTTGCCACCGGACTCCCGCGACCTTTACCAGGTCATCAGTCCACCTTGTTGGGTCTACCCACACTGCGCCTTCCGGTACGTGGTCATCACCGAGAACCTTTCCGCCCCAACGGCCATCGGTTCTGCGTGCAATGAGCACGTGATTATTTCAGTGTTGTTGATGTGTGGGAGTGTCAGTGTGGACACTTCGGAGGCGTACGGGGCAAGAGGAAAAGGCTTGGTATAGGTTTTTTTTATACAACGACGGTGGCAAACAAGCGTACGGCCCGCCTGATGGTAAGCGGACACCGCAGTCTATAGATGCATGCAACTCCAAAGGAGTAACATGGGCGTTGCTGACCCTTGGTATGTTTGAGGATTCGCCGTGTTGACAGCTGAAGAGGAACAAATGCCCTCGCTCTCAACACAACGCATCCTCGGGAGCTCTGACGACCTTGCTCACCACAAGGAACACAACACTAAGGTACTACAGAACAAGTAGTAGTGTTTTATGGCTGTGGTCTGCTGCAAGGCGGAGGTACTTCCCCAGTTGGGCTGCTCTACATTTGACCGGGATGACATTTCGCTGTGCCCTAACCTCATCATACCGTAGGTTGATTACGATCAGCATCAAGATTTCCTAGAACTGTCCCTGTGACCTGAACGCGAGGGTGCTCCACAGTACAAGCCGCTGCCTATTATTGGCTCGGCTTGCGGCCACTCGAGCACGGACCCATTATTAGGGTTCTGTGGCACAATATTGCATCGATAAAAACCAATTCACACAGTTCAAAATAAATTGAAATTGTATTGAATGCAGTCACTAATCATCACACATCTAATCTTAATTAATAAAGTCATGTTTCTGCTGGAAGTTGAGATTTGAGATATAGTTTTCTATGGGAAGCTATTACTATATCTCACCTTCCAGTGGAAACCTGACTTTATTACGATTTCTGACGGATGAAAACAACCATAACTGACCAACATTGACATAACCTTGTCATGGGTCATAACATGTCTGCCACATCGCCTAGATAGATAATTAATCAGATAATGTGTCCAATCCTTATTAAAGCCATGCCATGAACAGGGTAAATAGGTACAATACAGTCATCACAGTTCGATCAAGCAAAGTATCCTGAACCCAGTAACCAATATAAATTGAATTAATCGATTTCAATGCTCCAAGGGCGTTTATTCGTTACGCGCTAATGCGGCTCACCCCACCGGTCTCCAGACACTAAACTAGACCTCTACCTGCACTTGGTTACTACGCATCGCGGTGTCAAGATATATTTGTGGGTGAGCGTTTGATTTGACTTTTTTTTATTATCTTTAGTAGCTCCTGCCCGCGACTCCGTCCGCATAGAATTTGTCTATATCGTAGTTCCATACAAACTTTCACCCACCCTTAGGGGTCGATTTTCGGGATAAAAACTATCCTAATATAAGTGACAAGATAGGAGCGTCGTCTCGTTCTATCGAACGGTGTCAGCCAGTGACAGACGCTCTATCCTGTCACTTATCGTGTGATAACTGATAAGGCCGACCATGGTACGGGGTCAGGTCATCGTTACGCACACACTCCACCATAATATGATATGCATCTTCTAATTACCACATTCTGAGCATTCTGGGGATTTGACTTTTCTTCATTAAAAATGAGGCGGGTAGACTTAAGAGTTGAAATGTCTGGATGTATTTAATGGGGGGCGCTTTGTTTCACCAATTTTTTTGAGTCCTATTATTGGAAGTCCGAAAATGTTCTTCATAAAATTTTACGCCATAATAATCGTTAGTCCTAATAATTCTTATTCCTAACGATCTCAGTCATAACTACTCGAGACCATAATGACAATAATCATAAATTTCTCAAATCCTAATATTGATTTTCATAATTTTTTTCATCATAACACTCACTAGTCCGTTTTATTTAAATTCATAATGACACTAGTCATTCATTTTTTAATCCTAAATTTGTTTTTCGTAATATTTCTCATCATAAATGTTACTTGGCGTTATCGAAGTAAATAACGTGTGGTTTTTTATTGCAAGGTACAAGACGAGGTCACAAGACTGGACGCTAAGCAAGCCGCCTGTCTGAGCGGACGTAGCCTAAGGACCTGCCTTAGGTCCTTAGGCTGGGTGTGTAATGATGGGTATAAAAATAAATAATATAATTTCATTCGCTATTACAACATTTGATATATTTTCAAGGGATATAATCACTCATTCTATACAGGGTGTTTGGTCCATCGTTTGCCAAAAAAATGGCGGATTGCTGGGGTCATATTCTATCACCTTACGCCCTCTAAAAAATTCTTGGGCCCACGTATATTTTTTTTTCGTTTTTCTTGTAATTTATGAAAAATCTTCAGGGCCGAAGTGCTTAAACTTCATTTTAAAAAAATTAAGTGGTATAGAGATGCAATTTTTACTGCATCGTTATCTGTAACGTTGCACGACTCGAATAAGTCAAACTTACTGACACGTAACGTCTATTTTTTTTCTTTATTGGCCCTCAAATGTTTTACAACGTGTAAAAATTAAGTCAAATGTCAACTTTGATTTGCAATGAAAAATTTTTTTAAAGAGACAGCGGTCTTGAAACTGTTTTAAAAAAAACTGTGTTTTATGTTCTTTTTAACGATGTACAATGATCTCAATAAAACCTTACATAAACTTCATTTTTTTCACGATATAGTAACGAACGCAACGGTCAAGTTACCGAGATTCAAACATTGACACTGTTCCCTTTTGCTGCCAGCTTTGAAGTCCCCATTTTCTTTCCACACACAGGTTTGTCTACAGGTTGTAAAGATTTAAAACTTATCTTTAAGGCCAACTTTCACAAACTTGAGCGTAAGTGATTACGCATGATAAGATAAGAAAAAATCTTTAAAACAACACGTGCGAAGCAGGTAAAGACTGCTAGCTCTCTCTTACACAGCACATTAAGTGCAGTTGTCTTTCTGTGTTGAACTGAAAGATGACCTTCAAATTAAAGTCCAAGTTTATGGCAGGTTTAGTGGAGTTGTCGACATGCAATAAAAAATCTTTTTTTTTTGGAAATTTTCAAGTTTTTTTAATAATCAAATCTTTTTCCCTACAAATCTTGCTCGAACTGACGACATTCGTTGCGAATGCATGCGTAGCACCTGTTTCTTATTTCGACCGTAGTTGTTCGCATTCGGATTTCTCCTTTTATCACATCAAACGACGCCAATATCCGCTGGTACAAATCTTCTCGTGATTCTACCTCCGTTATGTAGACGAGTTCCTTTGCCCGTCCCCAGATGTAAAAGTCCAAGGGAGGTCCGGGGACCGCGGGGGCCATGGAATGGGGCCGTCTCTTCCAATCCATGAATTAGGGAAAGCGTTGTCTAGGTGCTCCCTGACTGTTATCCTCCAGTGAGCGGGACAACCATCTTGTTGAAAGACGATACGTCTATCTTCATTGAAATTAGGTAGGTACATCAGCTAGTAATTCAGGTAGATAATTTTGTAAAAAAATGAAGGTAGTTCTCTCCATTCAAATTATCGGGTAGGAAGTGTGGTCCAATCACTTGATCGCCAATAACTCCCGCCCATACATTGAAGCCGTATCTTCTCTGGAAACCTCTTGCTCTTTTCACGTGTGGGTTTTCATTTATCGGCGACCAGTGGTGCAGGTTGTGTAAATTCAGTATCCCCTCTCGTGTAAATTTGGACTTGTCTGTCCAAATAATGCTTCTTAAAAAGTCGCGGTCCTCTAAATCTGTTTGCAGCAATAAACGACAAAGCTGGACACGATTTCCAAAGTCGTTATCTTCAAGACCTGCAAAGAAAGAAAGACAAATAAAATAATCTGGCAAGGTTTGTGAAATGGAATGTGGGGTGATTAGTAATTACCTAATCACCCCACATTCCATTTGTGACGTTACGTTTCGAAGTCAATAACAGCAAAACAAACGCGAAAAGCTGAGGTACGATTCAGTTCTCTAGTCAATTGGTATGGATTAAAAGTAATTCAAGCGTTTAATACCTTGGACTGGAGTGTAGTGAAATGCGTGCATGTTGTTTTGGCGAAGAACTTTCCACACCTTCCAGATTGAAATTTCCAGTTGTCCAGCTACATCTCTGATGCTCTCATTCGGGTCTTCTTCCATTATGGCTAAAGATCCTTTCATCCACTGCAACATCAATTCCTCTCGGTTCATTGACGTTCAAATTGCCAGTTTCCCTTAAACGTCGGTAAGTGTTTTGAAACGTATTGCGGATTGGTAAGCGTCTATTGGGGAATCGTTCCTGGTAGATTCTTTGCGCTGCTCGTGCTACACCATCAGCTTTACCGTAAGCCATCAAAATGTCCGCATACTCTTAATTCGTAAAGGTAGCCATTTTTGAACGATCAAAACTCAACAAAACAGAGATTAACAAAAACAACAGAAAACTAACAAAAAAACAACAGTACTAAGATCGCAAATGCTTCAACCGCAAGGGACAGTCAAATCACGACTAAAGTCTAATTTTATTGATACCACCACCAGCCCCCAGGTTCGTCTTTGCTGGGTTAATGGGTTAAACGTCGAGTAAAAGAGAAAGACAACTGCACTTAATGTGCTGTGTAAGAGAGAGATAGCAGTCTTTACCTGCTTTGCACGTGTTGTTTTTAAGATTTTTTCTTATCTTATCATGCGTAATCGCTTGCGATCAAGTTTATGAAAGTTGGCCTTGAAGTCCAAATTTACGAAAGATAAGTTTTAAATCTTTACAACCTGTAGACCAACCTGTGTGTGGAAAGAAAATTGGGACTTCAAGGCTGGCAGCAAAAGGGAACAGTGTCAATGTTTGAATCTCGGTAACTTGACCGTTGCGTTCGTTACTAAATCGTGAAAAACATGAAGTTTATGTAAGGTTTTATTAAGATAATTGTACATCGTTAGAAAGAACATAAAACACAGTTTTTTTAAAAACAGTTTCAAGACCGCTGTCTCTTTGAAAAAAAAAAGTAATTGCAAATCAAAGTTGACATTTGACTAAATTTTTACACGTTGTAAAACATTTGAGGGCCAATAAAAAAAAAATAGACGTTACGTGTCAGTAAGTTTGACTTATTCGAGTCGTGCAACGTTACAGATAACGATGCAGTAAAAATTGCATCTCTCTACCACCTACTTCTTTTAAAAATGAAGTTTAAGCACTTCGGCCCTGAAGATTTTTCATAAATTACAAGAAAAACGAAAAAAATATATACTTGGGCCCAATAATTTTTTAGAGGGCGTAAGGTGATAGAAAATGACCCCAGCAATCCGCCTTTTTTTTGGCAAACGATGGACCAAACACCCTGTATAATAAACGTTTGTTATAATCTCAAAATATATATGTTTATTTTGTATAACGATCATCGGATATAACACTTATTTTGTATAATCATTATATGGTATAATCCTCATGTTATATACAAGTTATATATCATAACTATCAAGAAGAATAATATTTCGTTTTTATTATTAGTTAGATTAATAACGCCTTAACCATTATAATTAATAGCAAACACGCCATTACTCCAAAGTGCCACGATGTAGTAAAAAAGTTACTTAGGTGGGTAGTTTCATTATTAAAATTAACATTATCTGTCTACGTTCAGTTTAGTAAGTATTAAAATATAATAGTTTTAGTTTAGTAAGTATTAAAATATAATCGTTTTTTGTGTGTCATTTGAGTTTTATTTACCCAGCTTAACCTACTTTTCTCTTGCAGTTCGTTTCGCGTACCAAACCTACTTCTACATAACCTAATAGAATTACTGGTATAAAAATCATACGACATCCAAAAGAAAATGTAGCAAACATAACGGCTTGCAAATTGTACTAAGTAAGCATATATTAGGTAGCAAAAAGGTTGGGTTCTGGCGCTTCACCGGTCGCTATCGCGGCACGCTCGCTGCGCTCGCTCGACTCGCGCGCTATAGGGTCGCAGTTCAACCTAACACTCCTCCTCGCTTCGCTCGTCGTCGTGCCTACACCGACCTGCCTTAGAGTCTACCAAAAAATATTATGCGAACTGTGCATTAGAATAAATTAGCATTACTTATATCATTTGTTCATTATGGGAAATATGGATTATATTTAAAGTATGTTATAGTAAATATTATTATATCAAATGATCGTTATATAAAATGATAATTATATCGTATGTAAATATATTTAGTGTTGTTATATCACTCAATAATTATATCAAATGAGCGTTATTGCGACTAATATTATTTCAAAAAAATTTATATGCATCGTTTCGCACCCCCTTAGGCTACGACGAGGCCGTGTAGGTACGACGACGAGCGAAGCGAGGCGGAGTGTTAGTAGTACCGCGACCCTACGCGCGCGAGCCGAGCGAGCGAAGCGAGCGTGCTGCGGTAGCGGCCGGCGAAGCGCCAGAACTGATTTTTATTATTTACTTAGCGAAAGCGTTTATTCATTAGGAAAAATAAAATTAGGAGTTGAAGTATGTTCTTATTTATTATATTAAGACTAACAAAATTATGATGCATGTTCGTTATGAAGAAAATTGTTATGATTAACAAAATTACGACTTCAAACAAGTTCTTAGTAAAGAAATTAGGAAGATTTTTTTTTAAGACAACTGTTCATTATGACTTCCAATAATAGTCACAGAAATTTAGGAACAAAAATGTTAGGACGAAAACATTTTGGACTAGCGATGTTTATGACTACAATACGTTGGTACAAAAAAAAAGGATCACGAATTTTATGGCAGCCAATATGGACCCGTATTTAATATACAATATACGCCATTATATCAGGTCGAATTGTTTCATTTAATAAGTAATATTCGCGGAAACCGAAGACAACATTATAAATCGTGCTAGAGAAAAGTCACTGATACTTGTCTCTTTGTGTATGTGCTTAAGCATACATTGCACCCACTTTATGCACGACCACGGAACCCGGCTCGTCGGTCTCGCTCGCACTTACCGGCCACTTGGGCACGTCTGTCCCGCTCCTAGAAGCCACGAAGCTGTATTATTTGAATTTGCGATGTTCTTTAAGAGGATCAGTTTGGTTCGGATTCATTCGTTGTTGAAGAAAATTTGTTTCATACACTGTAGACCCTATAATTGTCAATGGTTTATATCCGGTTTGAAGGACCACAATATATTGTTAAATAAAAAATGCAACTCTTAAATAGACGTTTATTAATGAAAAATACGCTAAATCTAGAGCAGTGCACCTGCCATGATCAAAGATAAAATCGGAAAGGAAAAAACCAACAGATATTATACTTAACAAAATGCTTAGATACATACAAATTAGAGTATTTTCTTACAAGTAGGCTAATAATTTTATTTATGTAAGCACTTTATTGTACACAAAAACAGGATAAAACATAAACATGACATTTATAAAAGATTAAGGTACAAAGGCGAACTTATCCCTATAAGGGATCTCTTCCAGATAACCTTTGAGCAAATGAGTGGAAGGTAGGTAGAACGAGATTCGTCTGCTGTTGTCAAAATTATCTAATTATGTAACTTACACCGTGTACAAAAACATATAGAACAAACCAAGAACACTTACTTTATTAATGTAAATATAAAGTGCACAATTACTAGTAAAAAAGTTATTCTCAACGATTATTGATACAATGGCAACCATTTTAGGCCTGCTGGACTACTTCTTGATACACACTGAGCACCTACACACGCTCGAATGCGGGTCCGCAGAATTCACCACAGGCACGCCGAGCCAGTAGCTTCTAACATCGTCATTATCACCAATATATTGCTCGCACCGGTCTTCACCGGCAACTATCTTGCACACGATTGATGGGAATTTGCGGAAATGGCGCAGACACGACCCTGGGCCAGCAGGCGAATCTCCAGCGTCCCAACGGAACCCTTCACGGACGACCTGTGAACACGCGATAAAGGCGTTTTTATGATGCGCACGGCTCACCCTAACCTATGTACGTACGCCCATGCGTGCATGGGCTCGAGCGTCGAGCGTGACTTTCAAAGACGGTTTTGAACGTACGGCCGCAAAAGGCACAGTGAGGCTGTCCGTTAGAGTTGTGAGTGCGGAGTTTTACGGGGCTGGCGTTAGGCGATCGGATCTTTGAGACGAGCCCGTTCGAAATCAGAACTCTACGTTAACAACAATCTGTCTTAGCGCCAAACCAGTATAAGACCTGACTGACGTTGCTTGCTTGTGAGGACCGTGACCGGACTCTATTGGACCACATTCGTGCTCGAACGAAAATCACCAACCATGATGGACACGCCTTAAGAGGAAGGTATGCCGGTTTCCTCACAATATTTTTCTTTGCCGAAAAGCTAACTCTTGTCCACTCACTTGCTTGTGGCAACCACAGTTGCCAATTTCGCGCACCCAACTGATGGTTGCTATTGAGGTTGCCCTACGAAGTATGGACTTCTTTGATAAAGAAAAATTAAGAAAGCAATTTAGGCTACCTTTTTTAAAATCCGAAATCAAGTGAGGGGTCATAGTTATAACCATAGTTGAACATAGAGAGCAGACATAAATGATTCAAGATCTGCTTACCTTACTTACTTTCATTTATACATTAAAAAAATATAATTATACTACGTCAGTGGTATACAAGCATACGTCCTGACTAACGGTAAGCGGACACCGCCGACTATGGACGTTTGCGACCAGCAGAATCACAAGCGCATTACCGACCATAGACAATGGCTTCATTAGCTCATTTCAAAATATTCAGACTATACAGAATACAGAAAAAAGGGCAGGCGCAAAAGATAAAAATACTTACACTGACAAAACTGTATCCCACCCACAATTCGTCCCAACCTGACGGACAACTTGGCACATTTTTACTCTGGCTGTGCACAGCGATCACGTTTGTCGATACTTCACAGACAGTACATCTTGAAACGTAGTTCATAATTTCCTCCCCTTCAACCGGAGACGTTCGATCGGGCAATGCAGTGGTTAACCAGAAGCTGTGGTAATAGAATAGTCTTGAAGGCCTGTGTGTTATTGGCTGGAATGGTAACGCACTGAATTTTCGTAAACACGATCCTGTACTATCCATATCTTTAGATAACAGCGAGTATCCTTCCCACAGTTTTACATGTCCTGGTGAGCATTGAAGAACCTCATTGGTCTGACTGTGTATCACTAGAATATTGGTGGGCGCCGCTTTAGCTAGAAAAAAAAGTATTTCAATTATTTTGGCATTCTCAGTTAGAACGTGGTGGTTACTTATATTCTCTTTGTTCTCAGTAGGTACTGTGTTTAGCTCTGTATTTATGTATTTATTTTTATTTAACTTTATTGCAAAGAAAAACTTATATGGTACAAAAGGCGGCCTTAATGCCATATGGCATTCTATACCAGTCAAACCTTAAGGCAAAGCGGAAAAGATTGTGGGCAGTACAAATAACAAATTATGTAAAATAATAATACGGTACTCCTATACAACATATTTACACGAATACATAGATGTATATAAATGGTAGGTAATAATAATAAGGCTGCTAATAAGAATAATGTCCTAGTTGATATATTTGATCCACGCATTGCTAAATTCAAAAAGACCTTAAGGGACGTCCGCTTCTCTACTCACCCTGAATAGTACTAAGTCGTAACTTTAATTCTTGTTAAAGATTTACTGAGTTCGTTTCAGACGATTTTAACATTCTGAACTTGTGGACATTAAAAAAAATATATATATTTGGGGACAATCTGGCACAAATCGACCTAGTCCCAAACTAAGCAAAGCTTGTACTATGGGTACTATATAGACGACGATAAACATACTTATATAGATAAATAAATACTTAAATACATAGACAACATCCATGACTCAGGAACAAATATTCATGCTCATCACACAAATAAATGCCCTTACCGGGATTCGAACCCAGGACCTCTTGCTTCGTAGGCAGGGTCACTACCAACTAGGCTAAAGCGGTCGTCATTCTTTTTATGACTTATACTTACTCACTGGTTAAACGTGTGATATTATCATATTAATATTCAATGCAGATTCGTCGCTGTTGCTTGCATATGCGCTAACCTGTTGATCACGCTGCGTGCACTTGCCTTGGATGTCATGTTAGTCTATAAGCTGCGCTATTCATAATGAACCATTGTATCTTATAATGTATGATGTCTGTAAAGTGTACCTAATAAATAAATAAATAAATAACTGTGCTACCTAATAAATAACTGTAACTGGAACTATATACGGTTACGGTAGCCTAGTGGTTCAGGCATGCGGCTGTCAAGCGGTGGTCGTGGCTTCGAATCCCGGCTCGTACCATGTGTTTTTCGGAACTTATGTACGGAATATTTACCGTTGGTTTTTCGGTGAAGGAAAATATCCTGAGGAAACCGGACTAATCCCAAAAAGGTCTAGTTTTCCCTCTGGGTTGGAAGGTCAGATGGCAGTCGCTTTCGTAAAACTAGTGGCTATGCCAAATCTTGTGATTAGGTGTCAAAGCGGACCCTCCGGGCCCCCCCGCGGGCGGGCAGCGGGCTCCTTTAGGGGCACAACCGGAAATGACGCTAGGAGGAGGATGACGAACTTGAACTATCTCCAAGTGTCAAGAGAAAAGGCCTAAAGGAAGACCAAAATGAGGTAGAAGAATGGTGTAGAGGAAGAATTAGTTTATACGTAGAAAAGACCACCTACCAACAACACAAATATGAAAGAGAGTCCAATAATAAGGAATTTGCAAGACAAGTACCTACTGAGATAACAGGTGTCGCCAAGTCCATATCATGATGCATACTAAACATGTACACCTATTGATATGACCAGCGAAATAATTACTCCAAGGCTTCTTGTCCACACACGGTGGCGCCACGGCACTGCGCCGTGCCGTGCACGTCTACAAACTTTCACAGTGATCCATACAACACTGACGACCGTGCCTACACGCGGCGAATAAACCGTGTGTGGACAAGAGAGAGATTTTCATCATTGCCTTGTTTCCAACCAATATAGCAGAGTGCATTGTGACTCATACCTTGAGTCCGTGGTGCCTCGCCTGCCATCCGTGTGTAGTTCTGCAGTTCAGGCGAACCTTCTGCCAGTCTCGCCTGTATGTTTCCACCACCTGGGGGTTTAATGGTATCATGATTCCTCCCTTCGTGGAATCACATAAGTGTCCTAGATCCACCTACATATTGGTATTACTAATCATTAACTTGACCATCATTGAAGGCCGAAACGCACAGACAGCGGTGGCGGTGCGGCGCGGCGCGGCGCCACCGCTGTCAGTGCGTTTCGGCCTATAATGTCACTATGGTGACCAGGCTTAGTGCTATGGCACTACGGAGAGGGCCCAGCACGTCCCTCACCGGACTCACTCGTATCTTAAATACAAGCCAGAGCTCACCTCTTCTACCGGTAGGTCCACGCTATGCCATGGGAGTACACTTGGGCTCTTTCCTTGGCAGCGAACCACCCAATGCAGAGCCAAAGCATTGGTGAGCATTAAGAGCCTTATAAATCAGTTACTATGGTGACTTCATAAGGTCCATGTAGTCCCCGAAGGACTCATTATGTCATTATATCAAACACTTCTAGTATAGTTAGTATTGAAAGTGAAATAAAGTAAACCTCAGACACTTAGCTTTCAATCCAGGCTCGCTCCTCTCGAGATAGGTACACTAATGCAATAGATGCACAGCATTTGGCACAGACTCTACTAATATAATTACACTAGCTGTATTGAAGTGACATTCGAGAGTGGCGCCAAAGTGGCCGCCAAAGTGGCGCCGAAGTAGCATGAAGTATGCTAATAATGTTTACCATAGTTTCAATGTTGCTATTTACAATATTTACACTTCGCAGGAGTGTCGCAACAACAGGATCCCTGAAGCTCTCGTTTCCTAGGATAGCGGTGCTATGGCGGCGAGATAGACTATCCGTCTCTTTCTAAGTGGTCTAATTAGAAAGAGACGGATAGTCTATCTCACTTACTTACACGCCTATAAAAAAGAAGTGATCTCTAACTGGATACCAAGTTCTTTCAAAGTTCCTTAAAGAAGAACGCCTGTTTTTTTCAATAAAAAATTGTTACTTAATAGTACAACTTGGCAAGTAACTGTAACCAAAGGCGTACTTATATAAATTCGTTAACAATGCAACATTATGGCATCACCGAGCTGTATATCTAGCACAACTTGCTGCTGCTCTGTTGCTTCGCGTGCGACTTAACGTCTCCTGTCTCACTCGCACCGTGCAAATTAAAAAAAGGAGGGTAGATCTTTCTCGACTCGCGTCGCGACGCGGCGTCAGTTGTGCTTGCCCCGCTGGTGTCAGAAACTGGCCATAGTACTTCCTAAATTATACGTCTTTGGGCTCATCCGTACCCTCTCAACGAATAGTTGATGATTGTCAAAAGAAATACCATCGGCAAAAAAAGCTTGTACTATCCAGCCGACTTCTACAAACTTTACCAGGCCATCAGTCCACCTTGTGGAGTACCCTTGTGCCTTACGGCACCGTACCTTGTAATGTGCAACTCTTTCCGTCGGCCATGAGCTGGTAGCCAGGATTGCAGGAGCACTCGACTTTGGGGAGACCCGTTCTGTCGTAGCAGTGATGCTGGCATGGCTTGTCACGCTCGCAGCGATCCAGCTGAAAACGATAATATATCGTTGGATTATTTGACTTCTTCCACGTAGAACTCGTTTAAAATATCCAAATCAAATAATAATCAAATAAAATTTATTTGCAAAAAAAGGGTAACTTTACATGTGTTACAGTAAATACATTATTGTATCACCTTTTCCAGCTGTTATAAACCATCGAGCTGATCTGATGATGGAGACAGAAGGTAGCCATGGGAATTCAGTACTTAACCGACGTAACCCCGTTGAGTTTGGGTTCGTTAGAATCGTCTCAATGATTAGTTGAAGATGGTATACAGAAAAGTACAGCCCGCATGTTCTGTTATAAATACACTCTTATTTAAGAGGACATGCGCGGCACATGTTCTAGACGTGGCTTGAAGAACTGTATCCGATAACAAAGGTTTTTTCCGCGCCGCTGCTCTGAAATGTGGCAAAGGATGGTCAGAAAACAGGCTTTGAAGTCTGTTTTCTGACCATCTGGGGTTGGTCACCAGCTGGGGTTAGTCACGAACAGGCCAACTATGAGTTCAAACTGTCCAACAATGTTATTGTTGGACAGTTTGAACAGCGATTCGCTTAATCACAGCTCTCCCCGCCCCGCCCCCGCCCCCGCTACCGCTCCCGCCCCCGCCCCCGCCCCCGCTTTAATTAAGTACTTAATTTTGACTTATAATTATAAACATTTGCAATTTCCTTGCAGTGGCGTATCTTTCATATTCCAGGCGGAAAAAGCACTATGTAATGTCTCGGCCAAAAGTGCAAAAGATGGAGTCGTCTCCTTCGAGGTCCTCACCTGCGGCTCGGACCTCGAAGCCAACTCGTCCATCTATTGGCTACTTTCTAGCCTTTACAACAATGTACTACTATACCTGGCAGCATTCCATAAAGGCATCTCCTGCGAGCATCTCGGTTGTGTTCGTGTATCCACTCAACACCGGCCTCGAGCACTCTAGCGCGCTTGAATGGTTCGACAACCTTCCCTCTCGGCAACTCGTGCAGCACATCTGGAACAGTGTTCGAAATTATTAAGATAACTAGCTTTCAGACACAGTTTTTAATGGATGTTTGCTGGCTGGGATCAGAAGAATAATACAAAAGAATCCAAAATGCCTGTCTTCGATTTTGTTCCTCATCGAAGCCATATTTATTACCAACGCTTTCCTCATAGACCAACTATTTAAGCACAACTATTGTGCCACTCAAATACGTGTTCCTAGTGACATAACTACGCACAACTAAGCACATAGGAAATAGTAGTCGGATCTGGCGCTTCGCCGGCCGGCCGCTGCCGCGGCACGCTCGCTTCGCTTCGGCACGCGTGCTTAGGCTCACAATACAACTAAACCCTCCTCCTCGCTTCGCTCGTCGTCGTACCTACACCGACCTGCCTTAGAGTAGAATAGGTAAACAATTTTAATGTCGTCCAGTTGCTTCCTACGGTTTTGAACTGAATTGCAAGATGACTGTAATAAATTGTACGACGAGGAACTACAATAATTTAGTTGTGCCTATGAGAAAGATTTTCTAAAATACGTAGTTGGTCCATGAGGAAAGCGTTTTTATTACCTACGCCTTATACTTTAAATAGTCACAACTTCCTCCACATATAATTTCTACACATACAACCTTCAGCGGGCGTAGCATGGTTGACATTTTATCACTTATCGCTCATGATAAGACATCCGTCAAGTCCAGTCAAGTATGCGTGTACGAGAGTGACAGATGTCTTATCCACAACGATAAGTGATAAATCGCAACCATCTTACGCCCGCTGGGTTCTAACAGAATATCAGTGTTTTGTTCAATTGTGAGCAACCTTTTTGTTTTGCTGAAATGTACTCGGTCTTTTCTTTCGTGTATAAGAACTGTTTGTTTAATGTTATTTTGAGTTTTGCGTTTGTTTTATTTTTTTTCCTTGTTGTAACTTCTGTGTAGGTATGTAGCAAACAAATAAATGATTTATCTACTCGTATGTCTCGTATCTATTTAGCATAATGAATATGGACTTGGCGAAATTCACACTTTGCAACACTAGTGTTGGACGTAAAAAGTACAGAGCCATCTTAATTGCACCAAAAACATGTAATATTGTTACGAGCGTAGTTGTAGGATAGACTTATTATACGTTTTTGAAAATAAAAATAAATAAAAGAAGATTTATTGTCGCAGAAAAAACACAAAAACACAATCTCGATACACATAAAAAAACCGGCCAAGTGCGAGTCGGACTCGCGCACCGAGGGTTCCGTACAAACAAGCAAAAGTTGTAGTATGTTTATTTACTAAATAATAAATGAAAATTCATAAATTTAAACAGGGTCACTTTATCAGTTTAGTAATCATCCTTTAGGCTTTGATTTCCTTGCGAGTAGTTGCGAATGCCAAAATAAGTGGATTACTTTAAAAAATTGCTGTTTCTTTTTATTGATCTAGTGCGAGGAAAGGTCGATTGTGTGGGTCTCATCGATGCATTTGTGCGTCTCTTTGTCCCTGATCGGTACGTTCGCGCGCGAAATCACCCCTTGCTGGCCGTGCCGGGCGCGCGCACGCGGGCGCACGCGCACGATCCCATTGCGCGCGCGTTAGCATTCCTCAACTCCGTGCTCCAAGCGCACCCACAGTGTGATCTGTTTGCGAGTTCGGCCGCGCGACTGATGATTGGATGCAGGAGAGTGGCAGAATGCGAGATGCCTGCGAATACTGTAGTTCAACATACTTAAGAGTCGTTGTTGTTTATGTTTTTCTTCTTCTTGTTACATGTTAAGTTTGTACCGCTTTGGCCTTGCTGTTAAGGTATAAATGTTACTATATAAACAAATAAATAAATAAATAAATTGCGTTGACATAAAATTGAGTTCACGGGAAAGTACCTACCTTTATGTTTTGATACCCTTGAGATTATCTATAATACTTATATAACAATATAAATTAGCCTTTATACGTCCCACTGCTGGGCACAGGCCTTCTCCCATGGATGAGAGGGAACGGGCAGTAGTTCCCACGCTGGCCCAGTGCGGGTTGGGGACTTCACATACACCTTTTTTCAGTATTAAATTATGCGACTTATATTGCTATTTCTTATGATTGCGTAGACATAAAACTTTCATTTTGCTACAGCTGAAAGGTATTATAAACATGAGTATTTGATATGAATTTCAATTTAATACCTCTACGCGTTTACAAGGAAAAAGATAGTAAGTTTAAAATTTCAAAAAAATGTTTTTTGTATGATTTTACTAAAAATGTCTACTTTTCGTAATTTTTCCTTTGTCTGTGCTATATGAAGTTTCTTCGTGCCAAGTTTCAAGGTTCTGTGTTAACGGGAAGTACCCTTTACGTTTTGAGTTTGTTGCGAGTACTCAATTTCAAAATATGCGACTTAAATTGCTATTTCTTTTGATTGCGTTGACATAAAAGTTTGGTTTTGCTACATCTGAAAGGTCCTAAAGCCCTGAGTATTTGACATGAATTTCAATTTAATACCTCCACACATTTACGAAGAAAAAGGAATTAAGTTGAAAAAATTAAAAACTTTTTTTTGTATGATTTTACTAAAAATGTCTACTTTTCGTAATTTTTCCTTTGTCTGTGCTATATGACGTTGCTTCGTGCCAAATTTCAAGTTTCTGAGTTCACGGGAAGTACCCTGTAGGTTTTGCGAGTGTCCAAAAACTCTAAAATTTGCAGCATAAACGACTGTGTCTTTTGATTGGGTTGACTTTTAAGTTTGATTTTTTCACAGGTCGAAGGGACAATAGACCTGAGTATTTGATATAAAGTTCAGCTTGATACCTTCACGCGTTTCTGAGAAAAATGGTCTTGACAGACAGACAGACAGACAGACAGACAGACGGACAACAAAGTGATCCTATAAGGGTTCCGTTTTTTTCCTTTTGAGGTACGGAACCCTAAAAATGAAGTGCTAGTAGGTAATTACTAATTAAGTTAGGTGCGACAATGGGCTCGGGCTCAGCGTTTGCTGCTAGCCTGACGGCTGTACAGCGCTGTTTCTCAGCCCGCACCTACCTCACGGGATACAATAAAAATAAAGTAGATAGCGCATTGTAGGGGGAACATTCGCATTACTTAAAATGAACTTAAATGACTAGACTAATC
The DNA here is from genome assembly GCA_945867215.1 of Epinotia demarniana. Lineage (NCBI taxonomy): Eukaryota > Metazoa > Arthropoda > Insecta > Lepidoptera > Tortricidae > Epinotia > Epinotia demarniana. The sequence continues at coordinate 2,132,755 of OX244281.1, forward strand.
TAACTTTTTTGTGTTTTTAACACGACAGTAGATTTATTCTGAGATTTACACAGGACAAAGTCCACGTCCGATAGTTTGCACAATTCAGTGTACTTATGTTCATTATCTAGATACCGGCTCTGTGCCGCGTCCGTCAGCCGCTCCGATAATTTGTTTCAAGCTTTACACTTCACTGATACTTTGCACTAGACCACTTCACTTTTCACTAAATACTTTTTTTCCACTATTCTCTTCTTCTTCTACTCTGCTCACTTTAGTACTTCACTCATGACTCTCACTGAAGACTGACTTGTTCCGCAAATCCGCATTTTCATTTAAAAATCCGCATTTTGAAGCGCAACTCCCGCTTTTTGTATGCCGGCAATTGGCAACACTAAATCCTACGGTCAGGTGACCACCTACGCTCCTACACTCCTACACCTATGGCGAGTTTAGCAATTATTCCCCATCCCAAAAAAGTGCACAGCGCCACTAAACAAGTTTTCACTTCATAAAAACACGGAGCAACCACTCGAGTATATCAATTAATAGCCACATAGTATTATATAATCTGTGACATAGTTCACTCCCCCTTTCGCACCCAACAGCTATTGCAACATTTGCAACCATCACACATCATCATTCGTGCATAGAATCACTATCTGATTCTATTAGAAATCATTAACTACACAATCGCAGATTCAGTCGCTCGTAACCTTCGGACTGTTTTTCGGTTATAACAAAGAGGTAAAAAAGCTATATACTTATCTTCTGTGGTAAAGGCTAGGTAAACATGTTTTTTGTACAAAATACAAACCCGTGTAATGTTATGGCTGACAGTATCGCATGCATGCGGTGTATTAATTGCGTCATTGACACCAACATGGCATTTCTCCTTCGACCTATAAAAAAGAAAAACATGCATACTTATTATGTTAAAAAAATACATTATTTAGTTTTACTAATAACACGCTGCTTGGGAGTATTCTGTAACACGCAGTATTTGAACTTAATAGAAAAAATTAGTCGTAGGCTGAATATAAGCCGAGGTCAGTATTGTACTTAAAATATCATTACATAATATACATTCCAATCAATCAATAATTTATTCATCAGAATATATGGTACATAAGGTGTTATATTCCTATGGTGTTATATAGGCATGTGAATATTCCTTGAAACTATTGTCAAATTTGTACAATTTCCATGCAAACAAGTTCAAATGTTACCTAATCTCATATTAGCTTTATTCAGTTTTACAGTCTCCAAGTTAATAGAAAGCTCGTAAAAAAACGAGTTCTTACCTAAAATACTGACGGCAACAGTTTTGTTCGATCCGTCTACACATTTCAGTCATTGACTCTGGGGCTGGATGCGAGCAGGATTCTTCATCGACGAGCGACAAGCGGGCTCTAAGTTTTCCTTTAGTGCAACACTCCTGAAGTAAGTCTGTGGGCTTAGTGGCGAGTGGGGAACCTGCGAACGTGAACAATTGCGTCAATTGCGACAATTGTGAAATGTGAACACTGTGAACGTGGACCCAAGGAAGAGTTCACGCGCACGATCCTCACTGCAATAGGTACTCGCCGCGATTCACGCCCGCGAATCGCGCGCAAATGTGGCGAGGCCTTGACAGAGAACCTGTACCTTGTACTATTATTTATTTTACGTCACACCTGGCAATAATGCGAGTTTTACTGCCCGCTGCGCGTACGGGAAAACTCGCATTGTGGCCAGGTGAAGACGTAAAATTTTGTACTCCACACGGGTGGTAATTCGTAAAGCCCCAGAGCGCATATTTATGGCCCTCACCTTCGGTTCGGGCCACAAACACCTGCGATCTGGGGCATTCACGAATTCACCGCCCTTTGTCTGTGGTAGTAGGTAAAATCTGTACTGAGGGGCTACCGCGAAGTGAAAACGAACTTACGGACATTTAAGGCGCCGTAGGTTCATGGTCTTCTCTCCCTCTCACTGAGCTTAAGCGTGAGCGAGATGGAAGTGCGTGCTCGGAAGCGCGGAAATCATGTTTTTTAATTATTTTTTTTTTGGCGTTTAAATAAATAAAAAAGTAAACACTGATTTCTCTCAAACATGATATTGCTGATCTTTAGAAGCCATTTTAATATTTTTAGCTTTTGTGCATAAATTATAAGAAATATTTTAAGTGTATTTTAGACCCTTTTAGACCTATGTTCGTGATTTTTTTCCATCGAGCGAAAATTGCTTAATCATGTTTCTAAACAGTGACGTCCCTGCAGAAAAGCCTAAAGATTACTATTCGTATTTTTTTAAACCATATTATTATAAACACGCATTATATTGTTTCAAAAACTCTGTTCGCTCAACTTCGCTGAACCTACGGGGCCTTAAGAAAAATAAATGGACACCCCGTATTGATGTTTGAAGTATGCTACGGCTACAAAAGTTTAATTGTCTTAAATCGTAAATTAAATCTTAAATCTGTTTGGTACGTCCGTTTTGAATAAAATTATTTTTTACACCCAAACGTGCTTAAGAGGGGATAATAGCTTTGCAGCACCTAGCAGCTCGCGACTGACAATAGGTACTTTTTTGATGAAATTTTTCATTTCGGGAGAAACTGTTTTCCAGTAACTAAATCTCAACAAATCACTTCGATTTTGATGTCAATCGCTTCAGCATAATATTGTATTCTAGGTTTATTGGAATCGCTTCAAAAAAATAGTTTTAATTTGCCTATAAAGGGCATTGGGTAACATTGTATGTGAAAAATTGTCATTTTTTTTTTGCAGCGGCCAAGGATGTTTGTGTAAAAATATTTTAGAGGACCTCTTAATACGCGTATATATATAAAATTAAACGCGTTAAACAATATCGGAGCCGAGATGTTTTAGTTCGGTTTATAACTTTTCAAATCCACATAACTAGAAACGAGCGCTCGATCGAGAGGCTGGTGGTTCAGGGCCACGTGGAAGGCAGGAGATCCAGAGGTCGATCACCTACCCGATGGACGGACATTATAAAAACAATCACGCAAAACCCAATGACTGAGTGTTCTTGCAACGCAATGAACCGCCTGAAATGGAAAACCATTGCCAGGAAGGCAATTGATGTTAAGAAGACCGACGACGTAACCTCCTAGTATCATCGAAGCAACCACGACCACTCTGCCAAGAGTGTACGACTGAGAAGAAGAATAACTTTTCAATATGACCTGTGGAAATATATATTGCAAATATCTCGTCTCCGATGCATTTTAGAGTATTACATTTCATAACAAAATATGTTTGTTTAAAATAGATCTATCGTAATATACCACTATAACGACTGGCCGCCCATTTAAAAAATATGACAACACATTTACCCAAACCCCTTTGAATTTATTACAAATTTTAACAAAAGGAAAACCTATAAAACTAGTCTTTCATAGAGTACTAAAAAATCATTGAGATTGGAAATTACACTACATTACACTTGCTAGTTAGAGCGACGGAGAGGGAGATACTCGAACGAAGTTCGTTTTCACAGATCAGATCAGATTATTAAAGAAAGTGTGTGTTTTTAATGGAGAGGTGAATATTGTTTGTTATCGCAGCACACACTACAATGTAATACGGCATAGGAAATTCAAAGTGGATTTCCCATCGAGTAAGGAGATAACTTTTTCATCTCTCATACTCTGAAAGTACCTGTAATATCATTGTTTATCTATACAGCGGGTTAAAAGTGATGCGTTTCGCCCCTAGGGTTGATGAGTAATAAAAAAAATAAGCAATGGTCACATACTTATTTCCAGTTTCATAAAATGGTATTGACTTTTGAAACTTGTTGATAATCATCGACGGTTTTTTTTATTTAAAAAAAAAACATTGGTAAGACCAATACCTACAGCCACACCTCCGTAAATGCAAGGAGTACACCGAGCGGATGCTGTCCCTGCCCGTGTCATGGGACGCACACAGAGACAGCACCCGCTGGGGTGTATAGGGCCTATAGATGGTTGATGGAATCTAATTAAAACGGGTTATTGGGTTGAAATGATGGACTAGTGGCTGGGCTATTGGGTGAAACATCGGACGCCTGCCTAATAAAACTGTTTCAATCTTTATCTCTGGCAGACGGTGACTCGCTAACTGCTAGATGGGCCCCTATTAATAGCGACATTAAAAAATGGCCTAAGGACAACACCGGTCAGAGAGCTGGGGGGTAGAGAGGTGGCACTGGACTTTAAACATATAGCCAACTCGCCACTTAGGTGTCCACATCTACCCTCGAGCAACAGCTCTTGCGACTGCACTCTGGACGGCCAATAAAGGCAAGCCAGAGGCGGAGGGCCTGTCCAACCAACCACCCGATCGGCTCAGCCTGACCACAGGACACCCCCAGGAGCACTCAGGTACGTATAGGGTCGCTACTCCCTAACAGCCCGCCACAAGCTGCCTTACGTTGACTGATTGCACCAGAAATCTGGTGGGCGATGGGGCCGTTACATCCCTACGCCCTTATAAATGTTATTATTATTATTTTAAATATAACGTCTTCAAAAGCGCTTCCAGGAAATGGTCCACACACAAACATTATTAAAATCAATCAACATTTACGCCGCCCCAACACAAACGCTTTTAAATTGGGTTCTATTGGATCTGACTGATTTCGAAAATGTTTAAGTTTTTGGCTTTCATTTTTTCCTCGTAGTAGACATGAGAAAACTCGGGGAAAGCCACCCATTTCAGCGTCTAATTATCGGCGGGAAAATATCGCGTCGGCAATGGGTGGATTTCAACCCTCGGGTAACAATCAAATCAATTTGGAGAAATCTTAACAAAAGGCCAGCTCATAAACCGACGAGCATGTATGAGAAATATTATGAAAGTGAGTGAAGCGAAAGTGGTTTGCCAGGATCGTAGCAAATGGAGATCCGAGATCTCTGCCTACCCCTCTGGGAAAGAGGCGTGATTATATGTATATGTAATATGTATGTTCTTTCGCAATAAAAGTTTTTTTTTATAATGTACAATTTGTTTGTAAGGACGGCTTGGGTTTCTTTTTATTATAACTGTTTTACTTGCGGGCTATCACCCGTTTGCGGCTTGACGTCGACTTTTGGGACGACTTGTATAAATATTTATTTTAATATGTTTGTATAGGTAGGTACAATCTGTCCCTCTTATTCAATTATCCTACTAATCTAAATATATAAACGTGAAAGTCCTGACTGACTGACTCACTCACTCACTCACTTAAATCAACGCCCAGCCCAAACCGTTGAACCTAGAAAGCTGATTTTTTCACAACAGGTAGGTTATATAACGAAAGTATCCACTAAGAAGGGATTTTTGAAAATTCCACCCTTAAGGGGGTCAAAAGGGGGTTGAAAGTTTGTATGGGGATGGAGTTAAATTTTAAGTGAGAGGCTTGAAACTTTGTGTTTAGACTCCTTATTACAATACAAGAAAAGTAATTTAAGGGTTTTGAAAAAACCCACCCCTAAGCGGGTTAACTAGGGGTGCAATGTTTGTATGGGGAAAATATTATTTTAGGAACTAGAGACTTGAAACTTTGTAGAAAGGTTACTCATTAAGATACAAAAAAAGCAATTTCAGCGTTTGCGAAAATTCTACCCCTAGAGGGGTTAAATAGGGGTGCAAAGTTTGTATGAAGGGAACTTTCTTTTTTGAGCTATGAACTTGAAACTTTGTAGAAAGATTACTTATTAGAATACCTACAAAAATCTGTCAGCGTTTTAGAAAATTCCACCCCAAAGGGGTTTAAATAGGGGTGCAAAGATTGTATGAGGGAAACTTTTCCTTTTGAGGTAGAGACTTGAAACTGTATAGGCAGATTACATATTTGAATACAAAAGGACCATCAAAGTGCGAGACGGACTCGCGCACCGAGGGTTCCGTACAAACCTGTTATTACCTATTTTAAGTGAGAGTCTTGAAACTCTGTGTATGGACTGCTTATAACAAATACGAGAGAAGTAATTTCAGGATATTGAAAAAACCCACCCCTAAGCGGGATAACCAGGGGTGCAATGTTTGTATGGGGGAAACGTTATTTTTCGAACTAGAGACTTGAAACTTTGTAGGAAGATTACTCATTAGAATACAAAAAAGGACTGTCAGCGTTTTAGAAAATTCTACCCTTAAAGGGGTTAAATAGGGGTGCAAAGTTTGTATGAGGGAAACTTTTCCTTTTGAGCTTGAAACTTGAAACTTTGTGAACAGATTACTTATTTGAATACAAAAAAGAGCTTTAAGCGTGTTGGAAAAATTCACCCCAAAGGGTGAAAAGTTTGTATTGAGAGCAAGAAAATTAATAAGCAAGAGATTTGTAGCCTGTATGTTAAAAGACTGCAAAACCAATTTCAGCATTTTCTAGGTTTCCGTACCCAAAGAGTAAAAACGGGACTCTATTACTAAGACTTCGCTGTCTGTCCGTCTGTCTGTCACCAGACGCCACCACCCACCAAATAAAATAAATATTGAAGGGAGGCTCTCATACAACAAACGTTTTTTTCAGGCTGTATCTCGTGAATCGCGATAGCTAGACAGTTGAAATTTCACAAAGTATGTACCTATTTCTGTTGCCGCTATAACAACAAATACTAAAAATAAAATAAAATAAATATTTAAGGGGTCTCCCATACAAAAAATGATTTTTTGTGCTGTTTTTATAGATAATGGTACGGAACCCTTAGTGCGCGAGTCGGACTCGTACTTGCCCGGTATTTTTTTATTTATCTCCTTCGAGAATTAAAAGGGGGTTCATAGTTTTTATAGAGACCAAGACATTTTTAAAGTAAGAGATTTGCCACATCGGTTTTAGACCGTTTGTTTGAAAACTGGAAAACTGATTTCAGTGTTTTTTTAAATAAATTCCTTAAGGGGTTATAAGTCTTTATGATGAGCAAGACATTTTTAAAGTAAGACATTTGTTACTTCGGTTTTAGACTGTTTCCTTGAAGACAAGAAAATACCAATATTTTCTTGTCTTAAAGAGAGTTAAAAGAGATTACCCCCTAAAGGGGCAGAAAAAGTTGGAAATTTATACGGGGAGCAAGACAATTTTAAAATAAGGGTATTATCAGTTCGGTCAAGGACTAGAAAACAAATTAAGTACTGCGTTTTTATACTCTTCCTTTAAGGTTGGAGGTTCAAGGGGTTGAAAGTATGGGGAACAAGTATTTTTTGAAGTAAGGGAGTACTTCGGTCAGACATATATATTAATTGGTATTGGTAAGCCATTAATTCCGAATACATAATCCTACTGCTAGCAGAAAAGTAGGTTAAGATAGAACTGCGACCCTTACAGAACCGAACAGCTACCAGAAAAGTAGGTTAGGTTAGGTTAGGTTAGGTTTTGCTCACAACCCGAAAAAAAGGTAATGTTAGATTATAACTGCGGATCATTTTATTTATTTTGAGAAGTTTATTTTGGCTAATCAAAATAATATATTTTCTATATCACCGTTAAATGGGGACTGGGGATAGAGATGGAAAGCTCTACGTCTTTTGCCGTATGATAATTTTACTTTCAAAACTTTACAGTTACAGTACCCCGGACAAACGTAATTGAAACTACTAAACGGATTTTGGCAAAAAAAAATCAGTAGGTAATGTAGCTTAGTAGACATAAGAAAAAACCTTCAATACATTATGAAAAACAAACAATTTAAGTAGTTACAAATGAGTGTATATTAAACAAAATGACATTTAAATTAAGCATTTTAGCAATTTAAACCTTTTACGCCTAAACCCAGAACGGAATTACATGAACATATTAGGCATAGAGATTATTTGAGACCCTTGGAAGGATTTAGGATAGTTTTTATCTCGAAAATCATCCCTGAAAATGGTAGTAGTTTGTTTGGGACAGCGATAAGTAATTAAGGTCACGCCTAAAAAAAATAGAAATATTTTTTCTCAAGTTCTTCGCGGACGAAGTCGCGGGCAAAAGCTAGTATTTATTATAAATGCGAAAGTTTGGATGTTTAGGTGTTTGCATGTTTGTTACCCGATCACGCTACAACGGCTCAACCGATTTGGATGAAATTTTGCACGAAGATAGGTTATAGCCTGGATTAAAATATAGGTTACTTAGTTTTTATCCCTTGTCCACGCAGACGAAGTCGCGGGCGGAAGCTATTGTAATATAAAAAAACAGGTAGGTAGATCTACACGTTGTGTATACGTAATTCCGTGTTTTAAAAATGGCCACCAAATCTGACAGCATACGTTTCCATTGACGACGCGAAACTGAGGCAAGTTGGTGTATAGTGTGCCACTTTTGGAGCGCTTACCTTATAACCTATCTACCTCTTTTTTATATTACATGGGTGCCCTTATTCATAAAACTTAAAATGCCTCTGCTAAATAAAATACGTGCTTTGTCCCTTTCTTACGAACACACATGTCAAAGTGTCAGAAAAGACACGAATCAGAACGTTTATGAATACGGACATGTGTGTTTAGTTGCTACCTATATTTAAGCTGAAGCATAGAACTTCGTTCGCTTCGCTCGCTCGTTCGATGAATAAGAACATTGTTACTTTGCCAGGCACCTTTCCTAAATTTAAATAACTGAAAAAGTTAGGCGATAAAAAAGACAATTCAATTATAAAAACGCTACAACTTGGAAAAGTTGAAAAACCCCCGACATTTTCATTTCACAGCCCAATATCTTAAAAACGGCTGAACTCATAGATTTTCATGAAACATGGCTAAGAACACTCGGGATAAAAATATCTATGACACAAAAAAAACCGCATTAAAATCGGTCCATCCGTTTGGGAGCTACGATACCACAGACAGATATACAGATACACAGTCATGTTAAAGTTATAAAACCCCTCTCTTTGCGTCGGTGTGGATAAAAATTACTTAGAAATTATATAAGAACAAAAAAGTTGCTTACCTTCTGAGCTGTACAAGATGACTAAAACTAACTTCAATAAGTTTTTAAACTTCATTTTTTTCCGTTAAGAAAATAAAGATAATGTAAATTTAGATCTTCGGTACGCGCAAATAAATCTATTACGACTGTTCTGTCATAAAGGACTACTTATACTGCTTATAAATGGCGATTTCTTTCATAATCACACTTCGCTATTACGTTATGGGAATAACGCGATCAATATTGTTCAAATTGACATAGGTGCTTAGAAAAGATAAGACTTGTTTGTCTAATTTCGGCTGAACTCGCCCCTTATCAGAGTTTACTCACGTTACATACAAAAACAAGTTTGGGGACGTCCATTATACGCGAGACCTTTTTAGAATTTTTCCGACCCCATGGTGAGATTTCGTGAGATTTGGCTCATCCCCCTCCCCAAACCCCCAATCTCACGTGAGATTTTTCTAAATGTGTGTTTGTGTGTTTCTGGCAGGGGCGCGTAGGTAAACAACAGATGGGCTGCTGTGCCACTTTCCAGTTATTAGGTAATTTGTACGATTTGATGATCATTTTATGAACATATTTTAATTATTATTAATATTATTTTTTCTCATGTTAGTCTGTCTTTCGCAGAAAAAAATTACGTGATATTTGCCGAAAGCCCCCTTCTCCCCAAAGTAAGATTCGCCCTTCTTCTTCGCCCCCTTTCTTTGTGTTATCAACTGGCCTACACTTTGTCTACTTGACCTATCGCTAAAATTCTGCAATTCTAAGAAATGTTGTACTATTTGAATAAGTTATCATCATCCTCCTAGCGTTATTTCATGTCCTAAAGGTGCCCCGGGTCCTCTTTGACATTCTAATCACAAGATTTGGAATATTAGGCACTAGTTTTACCTGCCATCTTACTGTTTGAATAAGTAGGTATATAACTTACAAATGGGAAATCGGCAATTCGGCAATCACTCCCCTAGGTTTTTTCCCGTAATGCCCTTAACGAGCCTGGGCTACCCCTTGCCACCTAATCCAAGGATTTGGCGTAGGCACTAGTTTTACGAGAGCGACTGCCATATGACCTTGCAATCCAGGGGGAAAACCAGACCAGTTTCCTTCACCGAAAACTCTGTTAAATATCAAATAGGAATCATACGATAGGAGTTTGAGTTGGGAATCCCCAACCTGCAGATCATAAATTACTAATATAATTAGGGATAGGAAGGACTTTATAGGGATAAGTTCGCCTTTGTACTTTGATCTATTGTGTGACATGTATATTCCTTAACCTGTTATTGTGTACAATAAAGTGCTTACATACATACATACATACATTACTTTATCTACACACATATCATAAGTTCTCTACAATATGTTTACCAGCGATAAGCAAATAGACTATATTAGGAAATCTGTATCTGTGGGTGCATCGTAATTTTTACTTTACGATATCGGCAACCAATAGATTAATTACATTTAAATTTGGAACAGCTGTCAAAACTCAAGTAGGTCTATTCTAGTATCCATAGATATTAAAACAGTTATCGATACGAAACATCAATTCAGTACGTTTTTTAATACAAACCGTACGACATTTGATCTCGAGTGAAATAAGTATAGGGACTTCATTCGTTTGTCTATGATTTAATAAAAAACGTTCGTCAATCGTCGTGATCGAATTGCCGCCATTGCTGTTGTCATTTTTATTGTTGGTTTTTTGCTGTTACTTACTACTACTTATGATATGTGTGTAGATAAAGTAGTGTATGCAACTGTACATAATTAGGCCTTAAAACACTCGTGTGATCCTATTATGAAACTCGCTGACGCTCGTTTCATAAAACCACACTCGTATTTTAAGGCCTCTCATTATGGATCAGTCACATAAACTACTATTTCACCTCACCGGCTCGGAAAGGCTTGCTTTATCGCTCAAAATCTGCGCCAAAAAGTCCATTATATCCGCTAGCGTGGAAAGAGTTTTTGAATTTGGAACGTGACGGTCAATCGCGAGATCCAACTTTTTTCTATACAGAATGAGAGGTGCGTTCAGAAACTGATGGTTTTATGCCAATAATTAATTGATATTATTTTGATTAAATAAAAGTAATAATAATTATTCTTTCTTAATTAAGTAGGTACATACGAAATAATAACATTTAGACTTACTTGTAAGGATAAGATACGAATAAATAATTTTAAAATATAGTGTATTCGATATTATAGTTCAAAAAATTTCGCTTTTTCCAAATTTGGAACGCACCGTTTAAAAAGAACCTACATTTAATTTTGTTCATCATTCAATTTTGCCACAGACAGTAAAACCAAAATAATGTTAGTTATTTATAGATTTTAGTGCAGAAGATTATACGTATATGAATTTTAATGCCTGCTAAGTTAGCGGAAAAAGTGAAATAAGCGTATTTGAGCCTTAGTTTCCCGTGAGTAGATACTTTGACTTTTTTAGTGTAGGTAAGCGTGGGGTTATTTAAAGATGTAAAAATATTTCTGTTAAGTACATTTCATAATTAATAAATGCTAAATCTTGAAAAGATGTAAACAAACATTTATTGAAAATGACTATAAGCTCCAAATTACTTCCATTACATTTAAAATTTTCCTCGCGGTGTGGTGAAGTGAAAAGTTGTGTGTTTCGCTCGGCAGCAAAATTGTTTGGCGTCTCGTGCCTTGAAAGCCTCGCTATGCTCAGGATTGTATTTTTGTCAATCTTACAATCCTTCCCTAGCTCGGCTTTCAATACAAGCACTTGCGCCAAACAACAACTTTGCAGCCTTGCATAAAAAATAACTATTAAAAACAAAGTTTTAACCGACTACAATTTAGTACTCCGCCAAGTCACGAGAATATTTCCATTTTTTTTTTACAATTTACCACATGAACTGATTTCCGATAGCAAATGCGTTGATTACTACTATAGAAACAACCCGAATCGCTGTATGTGGGCCGATAATATTTGAGGACTTCCGTCGATTCCCCAAGATCATCACCAATGGCACTTCATTAGTTCCTATTTCAACGGAATCTTATCAGAACCTGCCCGGCTAGCACACTAATCGGCCATATATTTACGTTCGGACGTATAACTTTATGATTGTGCCCATTTTTACGTTACTTAGCTAACATGCTAATCTCGCAACGTATATTTATGCCGTAGCGTAAAATATATGTACAAGTACAAGTCAAGTTTACCATTTATTACATTCTTTTCATTCGTTCAATCGCGGTCTATGCCTAGAGACCCAATATAATACTACTTAATTAAAGAGTAATAATACGCACTGCCCTGGTACTAAATAGTTGTACTCTTGTATTAAGTGGTGCCTATTATAATCGTTTTTCGTTTTTATTTATGTACTTTACTCCCGTCCCGTTTTTTCCATAATATTTGTAAGTTTGTATCGTAATTCATTTTATGGTACAAGTGTTACTGTTTTCTTTGTAGCATGCTTGTTGAAGTTGAGGAAAAGTAAATGTTAGGGCCTGGACACATGTCGCCGGTACGGTGCCGTCTACGGTGTCACGGCGCGTCGCCGACAAACGGCGTCGTGCCGAAACACGGTGCCGCGTACGGTGCCGTACACGGCGCCGTGTACGGCGTCGTACCACGGCTCGGTGCCGTGTACGGCGCCGTGCACGGTGCATCGCTTGGTAGTTTAACTAGTTTTCGTTTTGCTGCTGAACGCATACCACGCAAGTACAACCATCGGTTCAAATATATGATACGTACGGAGTACTTAAAGAGAAACCATTGGAAATATTGGCTTTATTCAGCTAAAAATGTGACACAGTTATTTATAAGACATTGACAGAATAATCATGGCAACAGGCCATAGAGATACACCACATTCACCCCTCCTAAGATGTCTGGTAGTCCTCCAGATAGGCAGGTGGACGCCTAGTGCGTGTAGAGCGCCGAACGTCGGGTTGAGGACTGCCTGTGGGCCTCGGTTCCTCTGGTGCTGTTGCCTCTGCGTCGTTCGCAGGCGAAGACGGTTCTTCCGTCACAGCCTGAGGCGCCTCATCGTCGTCTTCATCAGAGGATACGGAGATGTATTCATCATCCGAGGGAATTGGTGCTAGATGTCTATTCGATATAGTGCCTTCTCTTCCGTCAGGATATCTTATGTGGGAATAATTTGGGTTACTTTGAAAAAGGTGGCCTTCTTCCACAATAGGATCATATTTAGAATGTCGCACGGTCCTTTTTATTAGAATGGGACCCGGAGTAGTCAGCCAAGCAGGCAATGATACCCCGTTAGGACTCCTTCGAGGGTGACTGAATATTCTTTCGTGAGGAGTAGCGTTGGTAGCTGTGCATAGTAAAGACCGTATCGAATGCAAGCTTCTAGGCAGAACTTTCTCCCAGTCTGCTATCTCCAGGCCCTTAGATTTCAAACTTAATTGAATCGCTCGCCACAAGGTAAAATTCAGGCGTTCAACTTGTCCGTTACCTTGTGGGTTGTATGGAGTGGTGCGGCTACAGGCTATTCCAAGAGAGACGAGGTACTGGGTTAGTTCTTGAGACATGAACGACGTTCCTCTGTCCGAGTGAATGTACATAGGCGTTCCAAATGTATAGAATATTTCGTTTAAGCATCTTATGACGGTACTTGACGTCATGTCATTGCATGCGAAGGCAAAAGGAAAACGACTGTACTCGTCAATGACAGTTAGTATATATTTATTTCGCGACTTTGATGGAAGTGGGCCCTTAAAATCAATATTAAGGCGCTCTAAGGGTGCCGTTGCTTTGATAAGCTGTCCGCTTGTATTAGCATATCGGGGCTTAATTTCGGCGCAAACCTTACAATTGGCAGTCATTTGCCGAATGTCATTGATTGAATACGGAAGGTTTTTCGATCGTACCCAATGATTCATACGGACAATCCCTGGGTGACACAGATTGTCATGTAAAGTTTTTAGATTATTTATGTTCATATGCGCACATATTCTAGTAAACGCATCAGCGACTATGTTTTCTTTGCCAGGACGATAAATGATATCGTACTTAAAACAGGACAACTCTAATCGCCAACGTTCAATCTTCTCATTCTTTATTTTGCTAGAATGGACTTGGTTATACATAAAAGCTACCGATTGTTGGTCCGTTATTAATAGGAAGTATCTGCCGATCAGATAGTGGCGCCATTTGCGCAGTGCTTCAACTATCGCAGCAGCTTCTTTTTCAATTGAAGATTGTCGCCGTTCCGATTCGTTCAAGGATCGTGAGAAAAAAGCTACGGGCTGCCCGTTTTGGCTAAGAGAAGCGGCAAGAGCATTTTCAGAAGCGTCAGTTTCAACAGTAAACATTGCATCTTCGTTAATAGCAGCCAGGGACGCTTTTGCGATTTCGACTTTTAATTCATTAAAAGTAGTGGCTGCGATGTTGGAGATTGGGAAAGTATTTGCCGAAAGTAGCGGTTTGATTATTTCCGAGAAGTTTTGTATGCATCTTGAGTAGTGAGCGAAAAGCCCCAACATCCGTTTTAACGAAGCCGCGTTTTCCGGCGCGGGTAGATCGAGCAGTGGTTTCAGCCGGTTCTCGTCCGGCCGGATTGTGTTATTTTGTATTGTATAACCAAGAAGGTCGATAGTTTCTTTATTGTAAACACATTTTTTTTCGTTTAATGTCAGGTTGTACTTAGCGGCAGCCTCTTTGAACTTGGATAAATTTGTGTTATGTTCTTCTTGGGTTTTCCCGCATACAGTGACGTCATCTAGATAGGCAAACGTGCCGTTTAAACGTTCTTCTTCAATTACGTAGTTCAAGGTACGCTGGAATGCCGCGACGCCGTTGGTGACTCCGAACGGGACTCTCGTAGACTGATATAGCTTCCCGTTAGCTTCGAAGGCAGTGAAAATGCGTTCTTTTTGTAGAATAGGTACTTGATGATACGCACTTTTTAAATCGATTTGGCTGAAATAGTTGTATTTGGCTGCTTTCGCTACAATGGATTCCATCCTCGGTAATGGAAAAGCATCCAATTCAGTGTATTTATTTATAGTTTGAGAATAATCTATTACCATCCTCTTCTTGTGTAGTCCTCCACCGGCGATGAGTACTTGCGCTCGCCAAGGCGAGATACTGGGTTCAATAATTCCGGCTTCCAGCAGCTTAGAAACTTCCGTGGCTATGAAGCGTTCATCTTCAACGCTGTGTCGCCTGGACCGGACCGCGATTGGTTTTATGTTTGGGGAGAGGTTGGTAAACAAGGATGCTGGCGGTACCGATGCTTCCATGACATTACAGATTCGTAGTGGATCCTGGGCTCCTCCAAACTCGAGCTCCAACGAAGAATGATTTCTGAGAATATCGTGACCGATAATGGCATCTGCGCATAGATTGTTAACTATGAGGAGAGGTTGGTGTTTGTAACAATGTTTGTCAAGTTGGATATGTACGTAGCAGACACCCTGGACGTAAGATACGTGGCTAAGAGAAGCCAGAGTGATGGTTTGACGGCTAGGCCTTATCTTTAGTTTCAGTATCTCGGCTAGACTTCTATTTATGAAACTGACAGAGCTTCCAGTGTCTATTAAAGCGTCTGCTTTATATCCATTAATTGTTATTGGTGAGGTAGCCTTTCTTAGACTATTCGGAGAAGCAGCGGAGATTGCAGACAGAGCGGCATCACACTGGTTGTCGTCCGTGACCGCATTGACTCTTTGGGGCTGTTTTGATCGGCATACGCTGGCAAAATGACCCTTTTTGGAACAAAGTTGGCAGCATTCGTTAGCCGCGGGGCATTTGATGCGCTGGTGTACGTTTCCACCACAAAAGAAGCAGCGTCGTTTGGAACTCGGATGGAAGGTAGGCGTTGCAGCTGCAGCGTTATTATCGTTATTAGATTGGGATAAGGCGTTGAGATTCAATGATGTGCTAGTATTACCCAATCTTTGCGCGTTTATCCCTGCATCTTCAAGAGAAATCGCCAGGTTAACAGCTTCTTCCATGCTTAGATTCAATTTTTCCAGTAGTCTTTCCCTTATCTTTTGAGAATTGATGCCTGCGATGAACGTCCCACGCATAGATTCATTTTGATGCTCCTCTGCAGTAACTTGCGTAAAGTGACACTCGAGGGCCAGCAGTTTTAGTGATTGAATGTACTCTTTTACAGTTTCATCAGTTCTCTGTTTACGTGTTGCTAGCAATTGCCTGGCAAGTATTTCGTTTTTGGGTTTTACGTATATACTCTCTAGAGTTGCGATAGCTTCGACATATGTTTTACATGCCCGTATATATGAAAATATTGTGGGAGAGAGATGGTTAACTAAGAGATTCAATTTCATAGAATCCTTTGCATCCGGGGCACATTCTTCGGCCAGGAAATTATTAAAAGTGAAATACCAATGCGCCCATTTCAAATCAGATGCGGCGGCGCTTGGCTCTTCATCAAATCTCTCCGGGCGAAGATAGCGTGACATATTCGCGATACTTGCTTTTTCAGATTTATTTTCGCTCCCCATGGAGCATGTCTTACTCCTTTCGGTAGATAATTATTTAGCTGAATAAATTGATACGTACGGAGTACTTAAAGAGAAACCATTGGAAATATTGGCTTTATTCAGCTAAAAATGTGACACAGTTATTTATAAGACATTGACAGAATAATCATGGCAACAGACCATAGAGATACACCACAATATAAAACAATTGTCGTTTTAAATATATACAAGTATACAGTTTTTGCCTTGACATGGACCAAGAAAAACGTATTCTCCTGCTCCTACTGCTAAGACGACGAATGAAGAAAAAACAGAAACGAAGATATTGGGTGAATCGATACATGTTTGTGGAAGATATCAGCTGTAAGTTTGAAATTGATACCGGGAGCAAAATTTCAGCAGTGTCGAAAATATTTTATGACAAACATTTTGTACATTTGCCACTTAATAAAAATACATTGACACTAAAATCATATACTGGTGATGATATCGAGACGCTGGGTTATATTGACGTTAAGGTGCGCTGTGGAAATAATTCAGCCAAACTCAAGTTGTATATTATCGGAAATGGTGGGCCTCCGCTCATGGGTCGCACTTGGATTAAAGAATTGAAATTAGCGGTAATAAAATGTCACAATATAACTGAAAGCGACTCGATGGCACATTTGTTAAAAAAAAGAGTATCCTGGGGTATTTGCGGAGGGCTTAGGTACTTGTAAATCACGTATTCGGCTGCATTTAACTGAGGACGTTCCCGTGTTCGTGCGCGCGCGCGCGCTACCGCTGGCGCTGCGCGGGCGCGTGCAGAGCGAGCTCGAGCGCCTGCAGCGGGAGGGCGTCATCTACAAGGTCGAGCGGTCGGATTACGGAACACCCATAGTCCCAGTCATCAAATCTAATGGTGATATCCGCATTTGCGGTGGTTATAAAATCACAATAAATCCGATTCTAAAGGAGTTTCATTACCCACTTCCGCGTATCGAAGAAATTTTTGCAACACTGGGAGGTGGCGAACAATACACGAAGTTGGATTTATCTAATGCATTCCAACAGTGTTTGCTAGAAGAAGAGTATCAGCCGATGACAGTGATTTCTACTCATGTAGGGACATTTGTCTATCGGAGGGTCCCTTTTGGAATTAAATGCATACCAGAAAACTTACAAAAAAATATGGAATAAGAGACTCTTAGTGGCCTGCCCTCAACCGCAGTGTTTGCAGACGATATTTGCATTACCGGAAAGGATAGGGAAACACATTTAACAAATTTAAGAGCTGTATTGCAAAGACTCCAAGAAAATGGACTCCGTATCAATTTCGAAAAGTGTCAATTCTTTAAAGACAGCGTGACTTACAGGTCGACACACGTAAAAAGAGCCCTGGCGGCCATACATTTTATATGGCCGCCAGGGTTCTTTTTACATGTGTCGACCTGTACTTAGGATATAACATTGATAAGCACGGTCTACACACAGACGAAAAAAAAATTCACGCAATCGTTGCAGCCCTCGACCCATGAATGTCACACAGTTGAAAAGTTTTATTGGTTTGGCAAATTTTTATGCTAAGTTTTGTTCCAACATGAGCGATATCCTTAAACCTTTGTATAACTTGTTAAAAAAGGACGTCGAAGGGGTGTGGAGCAACGATTGCGATATAGCGTTTAACAAAGTTAAGAAAATGTTGAGCAGCGCCCCCGTGCTGGCTCACTACGACCCGGCGCTGCCGCTGGTCCTGTCAGTGGACAGCAGCGCGTACGGGGGGTTGCGTGCTGGCTCAGCGCGACGCCGAAGGCCGCGAGCGCCCCGTCAGCTGTGCCTCGCGCACGCTCAACGACGCCGAGCGAAACTACTCGCAGCTCGACAAGGAGGCCTTAGCTATTGTTTTTGGTGTAACTAAATACCACCAGTTCTTGTATGGGAGACGTTTCATACTACGTAGTGATCATAAACCCCTCAGTTACATTTTTGGTAAGAACAAAGGCATTCCGGTCACAGCTGCGAGTAGATTACAGCGTTACGCCGTTACGCTATCTGCATATCGGTTTAATATTGAATTTGTAACGTCTTCCCAGAATAGCCAGGCCGATTCACTGTCCCGTCTTCCTTTGCCCTCGACTATTAAACGAGTAGAAAGAGAGGACAAGGCTGGCAGTTATCTCAATTTTATTCAAAGGAGTTTTCCGCTCAGTTTTAAAGATATTAAAACTGAGACGGCTCGAGATCCAATTTTGAGTAAAATATTAGGCTTCGTAATGTTTGGCTGGCCGAATATAATTACCGACGACGTATTAAAATCGTATTTCATTCGGAAAGATAGTATACATATTGATCAAGGGTGTTTACTCTGGGGTTATAAGATTATAGTACCGATCTCCCTGCAAAATGAAATTTTAAAGGAAATTCACGACGGGCACCCAGGGATCGTTAAAATGAAACAAATTGCGCGCCATTATGTTTGGTGGGACACGTTAGATGCAGACATCGAGCGAACGGCGCGGGAGTGCGACGCGTGCCGCGCGGTGTGGCCCGCGCCAGCGCCCGCGCCGCTGCACTCGTGGCCGTGGCCGACAGAGCCCTGGTCGCGATTGAATGTTGACTGGTTAGGGCCTTATAATAATAAATACTATTTAATTGTTATTGATGCACACTCTAAATGGATAGAGGCCGAAAAAGTAACTAACACGTCAGCTTCAAGGCGAATGTTTGCACGTTTCGACTTGCCAAAACGAGTTATATCGGACCGCCGTTCAGTTCGTTCGAATTAAGGGTATATTTTGAGCGAAACGGTATTAAACAGACTCTTACGCCCCCTTATCATCCAGCGAGCAACGGGGCAGCTGAAAATGCCGTGCGCTCCGTAAAACGAGCCTTAAAAAAGGCTAGTGTCGAGAACGAGAACGAAGAAGCCGCCATTAGTAGATTTTTATTCAGTTACCGTAACACAGAACACGGCACAACCGGGCGGGAACCGGCAGTCGCGCTGCTAGGGCGACGCCTGCGCGGGCGGCTCGACCTACTGCGGCCCGACGCGAGCGAGGTGGTGCGCGACCACCAGGTCGCCAGCGAGCAGCGCCGCGATGCACGGCCGCGCCAGGCCGTCCCGGGATGCCGTCATTATCAGAGATTATACAAAAGGCAATCGTAAATGGACGGAAGGTGTGGTTATGGATCGTCCTAGTCCAGTTTCATATACGGGTAAGGCCGCGAATTTTGACCAATTTGGACGTTTCAAATTTAACATGCTCATTAAAAAAAATTGCTTAGGCCGTGTAAATAGGCAATTTAGACTATGCGGTGATGAGCGGAGCCGAAGGCAAGGTTACGCCGTAGGATAAAAGACAAACCAAATATGCAAATTTTGAGAAGCTGAAACTGCTTACCTTAGTTGTCCGAGTGACTTGGAGCGGGCGTAAGCAGAGAGGAGCGGCAGGAGTAACTAGCACAATCACTATAGGTACTTATTAATAGCAATCTTATTATTCGTAGTTCAGTTTGCAGCGGAGAAAATATGAAAAATTATGCGTTGACGTATGTAACTGAATGTTTTTTTTTATGACAGCCAGAACTATGAAGGCGGTGCGTGTAAGCAGTCTCAACAGCTTTTTTAAGAAAGGAGGCCAAAAGGGATTTTGCTCTGACGGCGTAACCATGCTCCCGGCCTTGAAATGCAAAGAATTTCAAAAATGAGATGAAATGATGCGGTTGAATGATAAATAAGAAAGAAAAAGAACCTCCCAATAAGAACTGGAAATAGGTTATTGATTACTGTGTAGGTAAAGGATATAGCTTCACAACAGGTCGTTTGAATAAGCCGTTATTAGTTTTAACAGTAGCTACTCGAATCACACCATCAGGTCCTGGATGTACGGTCGTGATTATACCTAACGGCCATCGAAGGGGTGGAACTTCATCATCACCCATCAAGACTACCGTGCCTTGAACAATAGGATGATCTGGAGTACACCATTTATTTCGGACTTGCAATGTGTGCAAAAACTCTAAGCGCCATTTTCTCCAATATGATTGCACAATACTTTCTAGCAAATTTTTTGCGATTCGTTAGATTCTTGCACTCAGTTGACAGGTCTGAAGCTGGTAAATACTGAAGCGGTGTAGACATTAAGAAATGTGCGGGGCTTATTATTTCAGGGTGCGGATCTGAAGAGAGCACACTGAGAGGGCGTGAGTTGAGTATGCATTCTATTTGAACCAAAACAGTTAGCAATTCTTCATATGTTAGAAGTTGTGACCCTATGACACGATACAAATGTGTCTTTAAACTTTTTATATTTGACTCCCAAATACCACCGAAATGGGGAGCGCGCGGTGGGATCATCTTCCATTCAATGCGGTGATTAAAGCATTCGCGGTTAAGTTTAGATTTGAAATCGCATGTGCGAAACAAAGCATACATCTCATCTAATTGAGATTTGGCTCCAACAAAATTTGTCCCATGGTCTGAATAAAGACATGAGACGGGGCCACGGCGAGATATAAACCGCTTGAAAGCTGCTATAAAGGAGTCAGATGTTAAATCTGAAACCAACTCAATGTGTATAGCCTTGGTGACAAGACATACAAACAAGCATATGTACGCCTTTTGCGCATGTTGACCACGACGGCGACAAAGCGTAATACGAAGGGGACCAGCATAGTCAACACCCGTATGCACAAAGGCTTTAGCTTCTTGCAAGCGATAAGAAGGAAGGTCAGCCATCTTTGGAATCGGATGGTCCGGTTTAACGCGGAAACACGAATTACATTTATGTACTCTATTCCTAATTACGGTTCTGGCATCCAATATCCAGAAGCGCTGGCGGATGATTGACATCAACAGTCCTGCACCTGTATGACAATTTACAGCGTGATAGTGATCAATAATCATGTTGACTATATGATCGCGTTTGGGGAGCAATGCAGGATGCTTAGCTTCAAATGGTAAATCAGCGTTTGAAAGTCGACCTCCTATACGCAGAACATTTTTCTCATCAATAAACACTGATAACTTGACGAGTTTTCGCGAGGGTAATATATTATTTTTCATGCGAGCAATATCTTCCTGAAAGTGAACGCTCTGTATCGCGAGTATTAAAGCGGTTTCAGCGATTTCGATATTTTTTATAATCTCAGTAGCGTTAAGCTTTTTTGTAAAACGTAGCACATAAACTACAGTTTTCAGCAATTTATTCCAAGAGGATATGCGTTGCGCTAAATCATATAATATAGGTCGCTCAAGTTGCACAAGAGTTGTCAATGTAGTGGTTTTACACTCCGGCAATTGTTCAATAGCAGCGGCCTGAAACGGTTGGATAGGCCATTCCGTTGGCGCATTATGCAGCCAGGAAGGTCCGTTGCACCATAGGGTATGAGAAACCAATTGTGATGGTGTCATACCACGGGACAAGCAATCACTGGGATTGTTTATTCCAGCAACATAATAGAAATTCTCTGGTAACACATTTTCTTGACACTGAGCAACACGATTGCTTACAAAAATTGACCACCTATGCGGCGATGCTTTGATCCATGAAAGAGCGATCATTGAATCGGAGAAAGCATATATGCCTGCAATCGGAATTCGAGCAAGATAAGTGTCTTGCACAATTTTAATCAGTTTGGCCATTAAAACAGCGGCACATAGCTCTAAACGAGCAAGCGTAGTTATCTTAGCCGGAGAAACCTTGGACTTGGAGCATAACAGCCTTACACTGATATCGCCAGTCAAGTTTGTCACATGCAAGTAAATTACACAACCATAACCACTAAGGCTGGCATCACTGAATCCAACAATATTGACTATACAATCGGATGATACGCCAATATGGCGCGGGATCTTAAACGTTGATAACAATGGAAATTCTTGAACCAATGTGGAGTAACACTTAATTATGTGTTCCGGGGGGGTAGCGTCCCAATCTATTTTACTGAGCCAAAGTTCTTTTATTAACAACTTGGCGTATAGGACGACAGGAGCTACCAAACCAAGGACGTCAAACAAGCGAGCTACGGTGGATAAAATGATTCGCTTGGTACACTTCCCTCCGGCGGGCGGGAACGTAGTTAGTGAGAATGTGTCATCGGAGGGTTCCCAAGATAAGCCTAACACTTTGGCAATATTTTGCTTGTCATCAAAATTAACACAAGCACGGTGTGAATTAGGCAGCTTATCTAGCAGTGACAGGGAGTTGCTGGACCATTTGACTAAATCAAATGCACCAGTTTTAAAAAGCGCGATTAAGTTTTGCGATAAACGCATTGCAGTTTCCTCATTTATACACGAATGAACTAAATCGTCCATGTATAATTGGGAACTAGCCACTGTTGCAGCATCGGGAAACCGATGTCCCTCATCAAGGCAAAGCTGCTTGACAGTGCGCATTGCCATATACGGGCTTGATTTCAGTCCAAACGCAACGCGCGTAAACTGAAAGGTGCGAACCTGCTCTTTTTCATCAAAGCGAAATAAAATTTTCACATATTTATAATGTTTTGGCGGCAAACAGATTTGCATATACATTTGGCGGATATCCGATGTCATTGCTATGGGAAACAGGCGAAAATTCAGTAGCAGAATAAATAAATCTGCCTGCAAATTTGGACCAGTGTGCAAAATGTCATTGAGTGACAAGCCTGAGCTACTTTTAGCACTAGCGTCTAGGACTATTCTGACGCGAGATGTAGATTTATCAGGACGAACCACTGCGTGATGAGGAATGTAATATCCGTCATCAGTGACGTCAGATTCAGGAACTTCGGTAAGATAACCGTTTTGCAGATATTCTTTGATGACTTGGTTATAATCATCACGAAGTGTAGGTATTTGTTTAAACTTCTTTTCCAAAAAAAGTAGGCGGCGATGAGCAACAGCTCGAGAATTGCCTAGCTCAGACGCATCTTTGCAGAAGGGCAAGGCTGCAGAATATCTGCCATCATCATTTCGAGTCACGGAAGTAGTGTACAAATTCTCACACTCAGTCTCTTCCGGACTAAGAAAACGTTTGTATGGGATCTCTTCTAATTCCCAAAATTTATTGAGACTCGATTCAAGGTCATTGAGCACAAATGCGGTAAAAGAAGTGTCATTAGAGTTAGACTTACAAGGATAGTCACCCATTAACACGTAACCAAACGTGGTTAGCAAAGCGGGGGGTGCGCATGTGCCAGAATCTACTCTGTTCCCCAAATATATATACGGGAAGAGTTGAACACCTAGCACCACATCAATGCAGCCTGGAATATTCCAGGTTAAATCTGCAAGCGGTATATCGGCAAGATATGCCAAGTCACATTTATTAGCTTCGACGAAATGCGCGGGCAGTTGATCTGTTATACAATCTACCACTAAAGCATGTATATAGTATTTATTATTTGGGTAGATGCGCGATTCAATACTCAAATAAACATAACCAAGTATAGGCCTCGACGTTAAACCAACACCCTTTATATAGGAATTGTTAAGCGGTATCACGGGTAAGTTAAGTGATTTGCAACAATCAAGCGTTATTAGATTGTTTTGTGAACCATTATCAATTAGGCATCTTATAATCGTCTTACCATCACCATTATAAGGCTTAGCGTACACCTGAGCGGTTGACAACAATATTGTTGACTTAGGGTTCGACTCTACTTTGAGTGAGACCGAAGCGTTAGAAAGCGGCTGTGCTATGGCCCCATCAGGTGACCATTGCGTATTAATGCTATCGCGGGGCGGATGAGCAGTCAGCGGAGTATTTATTTGCGGTGTGCAGACACAGTTCGAGTTTGCATTAGGTGCATTTGGTTCACAAGAATTGAACACTGCAGGCGGAGAGCGCGATGGAGGCGCGGCTGCTGACGGTCGCGGTACATGAGCGGCGGAAGAAGTAACATCGTTAGTGTTGGCGAACAATTGCGTTGATTTAATATTAGCGGAAGCAGCTTTATTCGACTCAAAATGTAAGAACGTGTGATGACGCTTCTGACACACGTTGCAAGTGTGACGCGAGTTACAGTTAATAAGTGTATGCGTCGTACTTAAACAATTAACACAACCATGCTTATCTTTTATAAATTCAAACCTCACTTGCGGGGAGACCATGTTTTTAAACTTCATGCAAGCATAAAGTTGCGAATGATCCTTTTTGTTGCACAATATACAAGCTGGTTCATTAATCGCGGGTTTTGAAGCGGTATCATTGCTGGCTACAAACGCCTTATACGTAGTTCGCGTAGTTTGTGCCGGTATATTGGCAACTGATTTGCCGACGGTACTACCATTGGACCGTTCTAAAATCTTAACTTGGTCTTGCACAAACGATATGAACGATTTATAAGTCGGAATCTCAATATCGCGAATTGACATTTCGTAACTTTGTAACATCTGTTGGTCGGTCTTCCTCAATGCGCAATTTAAAAGAAGAAAATCAGCCGAATCAGGAATGTCTAACTGCTTAAGAGCGGCGATAGACGCGGAATACTTCTCAATGAAGGTATTGAGACTGCTGGCATTGTTTGAGCATGGTTTTAAGTCAAATACATTGTTCAGGTAATAAGTACCCAAGGCGCGTTTATCTTGATATTTTTTGACAAGACTGTCCCAAATTATGGAATAGGTTTCACCTGTAGGCACTAAACCAGCGGTTAATTTCAGAGCATTATGTGTTAGCTTGCCCATGAGGTATTGCACACGTTGCGAGTCAGTCAGTTGGTCATTATTATGTACGTTGGTTTTAAATGACTCATAGAAGATGGGCCAGTTCTCAGTACGACCATAAAAGCAAGGCAATTCTATAGGCGGGAGTTTAATATAAGAGCCGTTGTTACGACTCGCGGGTGCGGATGATGCACTTGCTTGCGGTATTGACATTTTAATAATGTTGTTTCGAGTGCGTTTTATTTTTGAGTACATATCTTCGAACGCATCCAGGGCCTCATAGTCAGGCTTGGTACCAGGAACGAGAGACATGATGATTTTATTCATCTCATCCAGAATTGATTCGAAACTCACACGTAAGTCATCAATCGTTTCACTATCGGCCTTGAAAGACTCGTTGCTTCGCGATTCAAAATTTGAAATATTTTTAGAAGCGGCATGTATGCGAGTAAATCGCTGAAAGATTTTCTCTTCTTTACTTTTTAACACTGCTAACTTAATTTCCATTTCAGATTTAGACATGTTGGCTAAATTAAAATTTCAATTATATTAATGACAATGTCAAGCGAAATGTAAATGACAATGAGCGTGATATATATGAAATGAGCGTTAATGGCGGGTGAAATATATGAGTATTGCGGAAAATAAATGTGTATTTTAAAAATTTGGACGGAAGAATCCGGAACTCGATAGGACCACAAATATGCTTAGGCCGTGTAAATAGGCAATTTAGACTATGCGGTGATGAGCGGAGCCGAAGGCAAGGTTACGCCGTAGGATAAAAGACAAACCAAATATGCAAATTTTGAGAAGCTGAAACTGCTTACCTTAGTTGTCCGAGTGACTTGGAGCGGGCGTAAGCAGAGAGGAGCGGCAGGAGTAACTAGCACAATCACTATAGGTACTTATTAATAGCAATCTTATTATTCGTAGTTCAGTTTGCAGCGGAGAAAATATGAAAAATTATGCGTTGACGTATGTAACTGAATGTTTTTTTTTATGACAGCCAGAACTATGAAGGCGGTGCGTGTAAGCAGTCTCAACAGCTTTTTTAAGAAAGGAGGCCAAAAGGGATTTTGCTCTGACGGCGTAACCAGGTAACACCGAGAGGTTTCTATTTTTTTTATTAAATCAAGCGATAAAAACTGTCAAGAACGCAAGTGACATAATTGATTTAAATCCTTTCAAATAAATAATAAAAAAATATTTCCGTCCAAAACGTAACGAAAGTTGATATTTTTTTTCGACCCTGTGTACTTAAAGCCCTGTTATTTTCACGATTTTCAACTTTCTCATGATCATGCTTTTGTTTAAACAGAATTTTATGATATGACGATAGTTCTACCGATTGCTAAACATTTTTAATTAAATAATTTACTTGTTTTATCTTGCATTCTTTTATGGGACATTTTTAAAAAATGCAACGTATTCTTTGTGTAACGTGACGAAAACATGTGGTAAAGGGAAGTGCACACAGATAAATACGAACTAAAATGATTTTTTTTTTTATTTCCAACGACAAATATACAGTAAGTATTAATTTGAAATTGTAGGTATGTACAGTAGGTACAGGGATCAGCTAGCACGAGAGAATTGACCAATCCATCTACTATCCATATCCATACAAATCCATACTAATATCCATGCTAATCCCAGCAAACATTTTTGGTAAAAATTTGCGATAAAAGCACCTATTATAGGACGCTAATTTCACTGTCACCAAAATGAGTTACCTTGGATCGACCTGGACTCGACGTGGAATCAACCAAAGTGGGGAAAAAAAGCACGTGCCGGCTACGTTACTTCCACGTAGTTTTAGAAATTTCGACCATTAAGTCAATACAAAGGTAATTTTTTCGACATGGATTCGACGTCGAAACGACGTGACGTGAAGTTGCAATGTATTAATTTGGTAAACTTTACCCCTTTTAATCATGATCTCAACGTATTTATTTACCATTTAATTACTCGATAAGGTTTTTTTAATGACAAGTGATGAAGAGAAAACGAGACAAACATATTTGGATATGTTTTTATTTCGCTCAGAAACAAAATGTCTAACTAAAACCAATCTAAAGTTTTTCGATAATAGTAATGGCGGCCACTACTTCATGCAAAATAATTTAGATCTATTACGCAGATGAGATTACGATGAAATCTAGTGCGCGGAAAATTTTTACGTGCATTATGTTAGGTTTAGATCCAAAACTACCGATGGGCTTTTGAAATAATCAAGTATTAATTTTTTTGTAAGTTCAAGATGTATTGCTTGTAATGGAGAATCACAATATTGCATGGTATATACATTAAATTGAGTATACATTTTATAACTTGTTAGTATAGGATAATAGAAGTACCGTTGGGAGTTATTATTCAGGTGATTACAACATACGTAAATTAGGCAATTTGCAATAATGCGTCTCAATTATAACCAAACAAAATGTCGGCTCGACTAACATGTTACATTTTACTTAAAAATACGACCTATTGGTATTTAAGTATATTTAATGGTAAATGTACATATTTCTGTTACCTAATGGTATAGATTTACTGTTTGAGGTTGTATCAGGGACCAATAGGTCGAAGCGATGGCTTCGCGACGTCGCTTCTACCGCGCGGCGCGAACGCAATCGCATTGTATTTGTTTGACAGAGTGGTCTACCGTGGCCGTCTTGAAGATTAAGTAAAAATTACGCCCAGACATTCAACAATCGGTAAGTTACCTATAGTATAGGTGCCTAGTGTATAGGTCCTATACAATACAATATAACACAAATACTCTTTTCAACACAATTGCTCGTAACGTACCTATTATTGTGTCGCTTTTAGGCTCATAATCCTGGATATTAAAAACGCGTGTTTTATAACATTACAACACTTGTGTGTTATGGTTATATTCCGATTAAGTCACGTTGGCACCTTGCAGCAAGATATATGCATGAACACGGTGCATTCTTAAATTAACCGGGTTGTACAGAATGTACAGCTTTTTTTTTAATTTTCGGCAAATGGATTCTTACTCGACTAAACAAATTAAATCCTTTTTGTTAATTAATTGACTATTTCTTTTTTGTATATGATATGGAAACGTTTAATTTAGTAAAACTATTCACTTTTCATAACATTTTACATGAATTAAATACAGATAACATTTTAAAACGAAAATATAATTTTATTTTGCATTGGCTGTTTAGAGATTTCTGTGCCCACACTGCGCAAACTTCACGAAAAAAATACTGTTTTGTTTATGCGAGTTTGGTTATTATCAAAAATGATGACTCGTGGTGATTAGAAAAGTGATGAATAGAATGGACGCCACTGGAAATTCTTGGCGATGTGCAATTGTGAGTAAAAACCTGTTGTCATCTTAATGATTTGCTTAATGTAAAGTAAATAATTTGGCAGGCCTAAAACATTTTCATCTTATGAAAATGATTTTTTCCTCGCAAAATGTGTTGAAAAACGTCGTATGATACGCGTGAGCTTTGATAATTACATCCTCGGCTTCCTTATCACGCTCACCTGCGTTTCGCGTGAACAATTTCGCCTCTGACGTAATTATCGACATACCTCACTTGTATCACAATGTACTACTATTGCACACCTCACACAAACAAAGCAGTTAGAAAGAGAAACAATACAATAACATTTAGGTAGAGGTAGACAACAAGCGTTCTTATCGCTGAAGAGCGATCTCTTCCAGACAACCTTTGGGTAACGAAGGAAGAGATAAAACTAGATTATGTTGTATTTAGGTGGTGCAAAGATTATAATCAGCCAAAAATCAAAATTCATACTAAATATTATAAATGGGAAAGTGTAGGTGTGTGTGTTTGTTTGTTTGTTTGTCCGTCTTTCACGGCAAAATTACGGAGCGACGAATTGACGTGATTTTTTGTTTGACGAATTGACGTGATTAATGGAAAGTGTCATAGAATAGTTTTTATCGTGAAATGGGCCCCCCCATTAAGTTTGTATGGAGCTGCGATATAAACGAGTTTCACGCGGACGGAGTCGCGGGCAGAAGCTAGTAAGTATATAAATACGTACATAAATAGCTCTTTATATAAACATAAGCTACGGTAGCCCAGTGGTTCAGGCATGCGGCTGTCAAACGGCGGTCGTGCGTTCGAATCCCGGCTCGTACCAATGAGTTTTTCGGAACTTATGTACGGAATATGATTTCATATTTACCGTTAGCTTTTCGGTGAAGGAAAAACATCGTGAGGAAACCTGCATACATCTGCGAAGAAATTCAAAGGTGTACGTGAAGTCCCCAATCCGCACTGGGCCAGCGTGGGGACTACTGCCCGTTCCCTCTCATACATGAGAGGAGGCCTGTGCCCAGCAGTGGGACGTATAGAGGCTGATGATGTGATGTGATAAACATATACACACAATCATACATTGTATACAAATATCAGAAATAAAAATATATAATACATACACAGTCAGCCAATAATAATAGTAAGACAATCAGGGTTAGGGGAGCGACAAATAATGTTCTTTAAAAGAGATTTGAAGTTACCGATAGATTTAGCTTGTCTTATATCAAGAGGGAAATAATTCCACAGTCGTATAGCCTTAAAACTGGTCTACTGTAAAATTCTGTAAAAGTCTATTACTGTAAAAGTCCACTGTAAAATTTGAAAGATGACGAACGCACAGTTAATAGCAAAATGTTACGAGTAGAAGATCTAACAGAATTTTATTAATAGTACATTACGTAACTAGGGCGGTGAATTCGTGAATGCCCCAGATCGCAGGTGTTTGTGGCCCGAACCGAAGGTGAGGGCCATAAATATGCGCTCTGGGGCTTTACGAATTACCGCCCGTGTTGAGTACAAAATTTTACGTCTTCACCTTGCCACAATGCGAGTTTTCCCGTACGCGCAGCGTGCAGTAAAACTCGCATTATGGCCAGGTGTGACGTAAAATAACTTAAACGCTCTTTGAAATAGTGGGGAGCTGCAGGTTTAAAGAGGACACAGGACACTAAACAGAAGCGAAATAATGTAAGAGTTACGGCGATAACGGATAGGGAGCCACTTGAGTTTGGAACGGAAACTAGAAACGTGATGGTCATATTTGCGTAACCCAAATATGAACCGAATGCAGAAATTTAGGAGACGCTCAATGGATCAAGTAGGTAGAAAATTACGAAGTCGCCTGAGATACCTCATTGCAGCAAATACCTTCCTGCTCACAGTATATGTGTCAATTAATGCTTAGTTTGTATGATTTTATTTTACATTTTACTTTTATACTTCCTATAGAAACTGCTTGAATGTCTATATTTTTTTTGTCTTTGGCCATTGTAGATCTGCAACTAATTTCGATAAAACACGAACTATTACGTAAATATGTACTACTCCACCGAAGAATGAGTTACTTGTGACTAAAACAAATTAACCTGAAGTCGCTCACGCGACCTCCAACTTATAAATTCAATTTTTATGTTAGTTTGACCGTTAAGTTATCCGAATACAACCTTATGGTAATGTTAATATCTTACAAGTGTCTTTAACTTTATGGTCGCAAGTTGGTATCTATTGAAAGTAATATTTACTCAATAATTGGTAGCAAAAGTGACTTAAATCGACGACCTAAAGGTACCCAAGATAAGAAATAATGACGTCGCAAAAACACCTAATATGTACATAAAAGTATATATGAGCTATTGGTCGGATTTCGAAGTTAATTCTACCTAATAATTAGCCTTATTCTCAACCATTAAGTCTCCCACTTTATGGTGTATTGATAAAGTGAAGTTTACGTTGTAATGTCTCTATATTTTAACCCAGGAGTAAAATTGTACAATAAGCGAAAATAAGTGGTGCGCATGATGTAATTTTTACTTAAATTAGTAATATATTCTTCAGCCTAGGAAAAAACACTTAAAATGTTTGCTGGGATATTATAAATGCGAAAGTGTGTCTGTCTGTCTGTCTGTTACCTCTTCACGCCCAAACCGAAAAACCGATTTAGGTGAAATTTGGTATAGAGATAGTTTGAGTCCCGGGGACATAGGATAGTTTTTATCAACGAAATCATCCCCTAAGGGAGTGAAATGGGGAGGGGGGGTGAAAATTTGTATGGAGCTGCGATATAAACGAGTTCCACGCGGACGGAGTCGTGGGCAGAAGCTAGTATCATTATAAATGCGAGAGTGTGTATGTCTGTCTGTTACCTCTTCACGCTTAAACCAGTTAACCGATTTAGATGAAATTTTGTCTAGAGACAGTTTAAGTCCCATAGAAGCACATAAAAATAGTTTTTATCCCGATAATCATCCCCTAAGGAGGTGAAATATATGGTGAAAATTTGTATGGAGCTACGATATAAACGAGTTCCACGCGGAGGGAGTCACAGGCAGAGCTTCTGCGTGGCTTCTGCACTGGACTCCGTCCGCGTGGAAGTATTTAATCGAACGAGCGAGCGAAGCGAACGAAGTTCTATGCTTCAGGTTGGGCCAAAAATCTTTATGTCCAGTATCTGTCCCGTGTCCGTCATCCGTCTGTTTTCCTCTATTGCATTTCCCAATCGATTGTCGTGAAGTTTTGTGAGCAGGTTCGTCCATTATAGATTTTTTGTCGAGTAACTTTTTTGAAAATGAAAACCTATTGATAAATATTTAGTTATTTTTTTTAAAGCATTTAATTTAAAAAAATGCTGTCGTGAAAATACTTTATTTGTAAGTATTTTGTGTTTTTTTTTGAACATTTACCAGTATGATCTAAGCTTAACAACTTATGTTACGTTTTATAGTAACGTCACGTATTTTTTTTACGTTAGTTCCATGTCACATTGGTCAAAATTCGC
Organism: Epinotia demarniana; assembly: GCA_945867215.1. Taxonomy (NCBI): domain Eukaryota; kingdom Metazoa; phylum Arthropoda; class Insecta; order Lepidoptera; family Tortricidae; genus Epinotia; species Epinotia demarniana. The sequence continues at coordinate 2,164,529 of OX244281.1, forward strand.
GTCCTTACCCATACATCAGTCAAAACGGGGTGATGGCCAAGTGCACAAGCGACACATTGACCAGTTATTAAAAGATAAACGTAAATCACGGTTCTCCCTCTCAAAAGTCCAAGAGCCTTTGTTGTTACCCGACGACAAACAACTGCAACGTGGTGTGGCGGATAAAGAAAACCCAGGGGATGAGTGGCAGCTCGCAGAAGAGGACCCCGAGCCACACCCGTCGCCCTTAAAGAGCCCGGGCCGCGAGTCGGACTGCGAAGCAGGGCCCTCCTTGCCGCAGGTGGTCGAAGGTCGGGTCCGGAGACAAGCCGCTTTGCGTTGTTTAGAAAAGTTTCAAAAAAAATAAATAAGAAAGTAGGTAATGTAAGTATTGAAGACACTCCGCAAATACCTTGGAACATTAGTTAGGTAGGCATTTCTAGTAATAAACTTAATATTGCTTATCTTGTAAACTAACGTATTAAAATATCGTTGCCAACATAATATGTACCTTATTGTTTGTTGAAACCGAGAACGCACTGGGCTGACCATAAGTAGACCTTATCTGGTTGCAATAGGGTTCATGAGTGGACAGCTTATTGTGTCCTCGACAGTGCTATCTTAAGTAGGTACTTATCCGTTATATAAAATATTGTATACTTAAATAAAAATATAAAATATTGTTTACTTATAATAAAAGGTTTGTTTAACATCTATACCTAGGACCATATTATTATGGGTATTCGTTCTATATCCTATGGTTACCAACTTTAGCACTTATAGGTACCTTATGAAAAAGTCATCAATGCCGTAATTATTCTGTGAACTAGTATAGCTACCATTTATTGTGTATGAACGAATTATGCATACCTGCTTAGTTATGTACTTTGTATACATTTTACGATTGTAAACATATAGGTTAAGCCTTTGCATTTAGCTTGTTATTTTATACTAAGAGAATCGTGAAATAAGGAGGAAGTGTTATGTACGGTAGATTAATAACTACGTCGGTAGTTACATATTTCTCAATAAACCAGTCTGCTTTGGATTTCGGTCTTTCATTGATATAACACCATGTTAGCTTATGACGGTAAAATTTTATACGTCGGTTGTGGGCTTAAAACATGTGCATAAAAGACGTCATTTTGTTAGTATGCTAGCTGTGACGTACTTTTAAGTACATAATTGAGGAATTCGAGAAGTCATCTGTGGTCTTCATCATCAACTCCTCGCTACCAAATTTATTCTCCAATTACCAAGTTATGATTTTCGGATGTAGGTAAATATACGAGTTATAGTAATAGAAGATACCAAAATTACTACACGCCTGCCTAATAAAATTGAGGAGTTCCCTCAATTCCTCAAGGATCCCATCATCTAACTGAATTATAAAAAAAATGAGATCCACCTGGAAGCATATGTATACATACAAACAAAAAAAAAATCGGATCGGCTCATCAATGACGGAGTTCTGAGGTAACAAACATAGAAAAAAACCATTAAAAAAATACAACCGAATTGAGAACCTCCTCCTTTTGTTTGAAGTCGGTTAAAAAGTCGCGCGCTCTACCGCGCGGCAATTCTGAGATATGATTATTTTATTACACTGACAAGAGAAATTGAATATTTAATAAAAATAGTGAGGTATATAGTGGGTCCGTGCAATATTTATCACGCAACGGCGCACGAGCTCTCTCTATTTTTCTCACACTATCCGTCTCTCTCTTATTAGGTAGAACACTGAGAAAAAGAGGTATACTTAATGCGAGAAAAATCGAGAGTAAAGTATGTCGCGGGCGTCGCGGCCGTCCCATGATAGATGTGCTGGAAAGGATCCATATCATAATCATAGTTCATGGTTGCTTAAGATTTAATCATTTAAATAAAGTAATTTCGTGTCGGTGTAACATGTTTTTGCAAAGGGAAAAGGTACACTTTGGCTCAGTAATATTTTATCTAAACAACATATTATAAACTTAACTATTATTTTGATCCCAGCTGACACTTTTTAATTCAATTTCCACATTCACTGTCATTAAAATATTTCATTTGTTTAAAAAAATGTATAATTTTGAAAATCGTTAAGATTCTCGAACCGTTAATCGAACTTAATGAAAAAAAAACTAAGGATTGTTAAGAAAAGTTACAGGTTTTAGAACACACTCCATGCGGCTGAGACTTTGACATCTGTCACTGTCATCAATTAGTCCGGAATTTGCTGAATATCGTGTAATGTAATCTTGTAATCCATTTCAACTGTTTCTTGTCTTCAGCATGTCGACAACGTGACTGTGTTTTGTTTTAGTACAGTGCTAAACTCTACTTACTATGTTTGAAAGGCAGAGTGGCGAAAAATGCGAAATGATGTTCCTACACAAATTAGCGATTTTCTTAGTTAGCGCTATGCTTATATACAATTACTATAACACCACCACGCCTTTAGAGATACGAATTCGGAATCCTCAATTCAATTTACTAGGCCCCTACAATGTTACTGACCCCAGCCCAATTGTAGATGTTTACGAACAACTTATTGATTTAAAGAACTTCACATTCAAGGTGAACCCACAGCCATGTCAGAACTACTCGGCAGGCTTATTAATGGTGATAATAATATCCTCGAACCCTAGTAATTATGACCATAGAATGATCATTAGGAACACATGGGGGCGATCAATTGATTCGTCTAAAGTTGTCTTTTTAATGGGCGAGTCGGATAACATGACTATGTCACGCAGGATTCAGAATGAATCGGCCATCTTTGGGGATATAGTGCAAGGAAGCTTCACTGATGCTTACCGTAACATGACATATAAGCATGTAATGGGTTTAAAATGGGTGTCGCATCACTGTCCGACAGCGAAATACATTTTGAAGACGGACGACGATGTTGTGGTGAATACTCACGCGCTGAGGCAGTTCTTGGCGCGGGAGCTGTCGCCGTGGGGAGCAAGGGGGCTGATTACATGTCAAGTGTTGGACCATGCATTGGTGCAGCGGTCACATAGGTCTAAGTGGAGAGTTTCGCCAGCTGAGTATGGACCGCATTACTATCCTACGTACTGTGCAGGTATGTTGTCATCATTTTGTGAATAAACATTTGCAACTCTCTTACTGTGCTCATATAACATTTGTCTCTCTTGCACTTGTCATTTACACGTGATAGATGTCTTCTCTACAGCAGTAAGTGATGAAATGGCAACCGTGCTATGCCCACTTGAGAGTCGTAAGCATGTTGCCAACCCTGTAGTTATATGAGGATTCATGTTGTTTACAGCAAGAAAAAAATGTATGTATCTTACTCTCAACACCACATCCTCGAGAGCTCTGGCTACCCTTTTCACCACCAGGCAAACTACGCCATTACTTAACATACACACAGACACAGAAGAGGAACATACATGACTTGACTGTGATTCTGTATAGGTACAAGACTTCATGTAGGTAATATGTTTCAGATTATCTCTATCCTCTAATACAAGTGTAATTGGTAATAGCCATTCTTGTAAAGAAATAAATAAAATATTTGCATGAGGGACAACATACTTAAAACCCACTTACTTTAGACCATTTGTCTGAAACCATGAGCAAAAATTATTGATAAATATAGATTTTTACTAAACGGTTTCGTATATGCCGTATCCAACTTGTCTAAGTTAGATACGAAGGAACCTCCGGGAGGAAAATAAATAAGTTTGTTTTTTTTAACTTATTGAAACAATCTTTTTCCTTGGACGGTAGAGTCGCTTGAATGGACTTTTTTGACGCTATTTCGACTTGATAACTTTTTTAGTTATCCTTTCGTTAGCAATAAGGGCGGGTTGCACCAACTTGAGATTACGGACCGATCAACGTCAAATATGGCGCTGGCAGCTGTCATTCCATATAGAGCTGCTTCCATATATATATATATATATTAACACTGTTTATGATTTTCTTCGGCGGTCGGATAGCACCATAGTGTCGCCTATCCACCAGCCAGCCACGATTAGACGTTACAGCCTTCGGGCTACGGCTAGAACTCAGTCAAAAAAAAAACTGTTTATGATTACTGATGGTTTGGTGCAAACCACTCGAAGACTGCCTGTAGTCTACCTCTACCTACATGTTATTGTTTTACAATACAATACAATACAAATATTCTTTATTGTTCACCAGACATAGTAAAAATAAAATAGAAAAATAGAGGTAAATTAAACATAAACAATGGTGCACAACAGGCGGTCTTATCGCTAAAGAGTGATCTCTTCCAGACAACCTTTGGCTAGTGGAGACGATGCAAGAAAAGATAAGATTTGAGTAGGTGAAAACAGAAAAACAGAATATAAGAACAACTTAACTATAAGAAAGACTATACACTTACATAAATACATATATATATAAACCTACATACACATACAATAACTAAAAGTCACAGAAACAGTATCACTTACAGCCGAAAACAAACAGCACACACCAAGTAGGAAAGACTAGTTACGGAAGAGAAAAATACTAATCCTTAAGTCTAGTTTTAAAAATGGGAAGAGGCAAAGAATTCCACAATCCAACAGCTCGGAAAGTAAAAGAACTGTTGTAAAATTAAGAGTTTGATGGGGGAACACTCAGAAGCAACTTTGTTTTGTTTGTCTTTCAAACTGCTTTTTTTTATTATTGTTTTTCTTGTGTCAGCTATGCAGGCAGCTTGGTTGTGCAATAAAGAGTATTTCTATTGTATTTTCAGGTTGGGCAATCCTCTACTCCCAGGATGTGGTGCCTCGCCTTCTAAAAACTGCCCAGTCGAGCCCATACTTCTGGATAGACGATGTCCACGTCACTGGAGTGTTAGCCCAGCAGATTGGAGTTGCCCGGACTCCGTTGGCCAGCCTGGTGTTGTCTCGGAACAGAGCCACAATGCTGACTTCTCTGGGAGCAGATTATGCTGGAAAGTTTCTGTTCGGTCCACCAGATATTAGTGTGAGTAAGATATCGCAGATTTGGAAAGCTATTCCGGAATAAAACTGTTACCGTGTTAACCGGAAAAAAGCTGACCAACTTTCGAGCGCTCGAAAATCAAATAAAACTAAATACGTTTGTAGTTTCAAAATGGCCGGCACTTACTTTCCACCAATAGAATTGCTTTCGAGCGGTCAATACCTCTCGTTTTTAAATTTTCTATCACTTTTTCAAAAGCATTTCATAATTTTTGACAGTTTTCGAGTGAAAGAGTCGAGCGCTCGAAAGTCAAAAATCGGTCCCCAGTTCATGAAAAGTTCTATATAAATATGGGAGCATACAACTTACTCAAATATGTCCCATAACTCTATGTCAGCGGATTAAGGTTTTGGCACTTATTTGATTATGAGAGGATGTTATCGATACTTCTTTTTGAACTTGACTGTACTATCAGGTTGAGTTTGGGCTCGTGAGAATCGTCTCTACGAGTAGTTGATGATGGTATACAGAAAAGTACAGTTGGCAATAAAAGCTTGTACCAAAAATTATTTTTTGACTGAAACTATTTTTGTTAATGGTAAGTAGATCTTTAAAACGACAATTATTTAACTAAGCTTAACCTTTTTTTTCAATAATAACGATTTAGTATGTGAGGACTGTCAAATGTCTAGTTCTGTAGGTACCTAATACATATTGTATCTGTAATGTAATCGTAATTCGTGACTGTTGTTGACAATATGGCGATCCTCACATAATGTTGTCAGATTTAAATGGAGTACCTATTGCAATTCGAATACTACACGTATTGATTCTCACTACGGGCGACATGTTCCGAGAATTCTTGGTGGGTTAGATTAGAAACATTGCGCCGCTATTAAAATTATATAGATCTTAAGGTTTACGATAGTTTAGATTCAAAGATTCATAAGTAAAATGTATTTCTTTGTTATTGATTAATGTGTCTAATACTGTTATCATTTTGTTACCTAGTGTTTTATATCCTACACGACTTTGGTCACACGCCACATATAAAATAATATTAGAAAATATATATAGCTGACAGTGCTTATTACTTATCTAGGGCGGTAAAACAAAGATGAGAAGATAGAGAAGAAAGTCTCAGATCGCAGTTCGGCTCGGGCGGTAAATAAGCGATCTGACGCTTTCTGTATTACCGTCCATGGTGACTACAATATATTTACGTCTCTCCCTGGTCAGGAAATGGGATTTTCGGAACGCGTAGCGTGCAGTACAGGTCGTCACACGTAAAAAGAGCTCTGCGCGCCATATGAAATGTATGGCCGCCAGAGCTTTTTTTATGTGTGTGTGACCTATAATGGGTAGTTTATGGCCAGGTATGACTTCGTTTCGGGCCACCAATATGCGATCTGGGGCTTTGTAAAAAGAAGTAAAAAATATTATGCCTCTTACGCATGCGGTAATTCCATGAATCATCGTCAAGAATTTTACATTACTTTTAGATAACAAGTGTTTACGCTAAATACGGAAATAATTTTGCCACCGTGTCGCTCATACTGGTTTTCTATCAGCTAAAAATTGAATAGCAAATATCTGGGAACAAATCAATGAGGTAGTTTAATTTCCTTTATTATTATTTACAATGATTAGTGCTAATAATTATACATGAAACAAATGTAAAATTAGGTAGCTGGTAGTGCCTTTCAGTGGCCGCGCGTGAGAATTTTCACTGGGCAACCCGGAGCAAAATAAAGGGCTGTTTTTGATGATTTACAGTTTGGTAATATATAGCAAGACATTTTAGGCAAGCCTTTAGCTAGCAGAATCGGCGATCCGCCTCTGGTGCCTTTAATAATAATAATAAAATCATTTATTTCCTTTAGTAATTGCCATAAAATAGCTAGTCTCTCTCTATAGGAACACATATTAACCATTATGTCATATTTCTACTTCAACCTCGCCTGTGATATCGTCCATATTGCAAACTTATGTCGGGGAATAGTTTAGCACTAAATAATGAACCAAAGACTAAGAATGGACTAGAGCTTGTTCATATATTACGTCATCGTTATCTCACGATATTTGACCCCCTCCCCCCTATCATCATACTGTTAATTCATTGAACATATGACGTAATGTATGGATAGTCCCTTACCTATAAATTTATTTGTAAAGTGATCGGAATCCGGCAAGATTTGGCTGTAAGGTTGTTATTTGAAAGGATCTGTTCATATTAACTGGCCATCCTTCAATACCTGGCCCCCTCATACTAAAACTGTACTCTGCTCCCCTACAAACAGAATTAAATTTGTAACGTGGCCAGTTATTGAAGGGTGGCCAGAAATTAACACCTTATACTAATAATAGGTGAATAGGTAGAGTTAATTTTTAGTATCAGGTGGCCAGTTATTGGACGGTGCCCAGTTATTGGCGATGTACAGTCAGCACCAAAAGCGGCTGCGCAAACGAAGACGTCAAGTCTTTATGAAAAAGAGTTTTTTGAGAAAGATTTTTGTTTTCATTCCGAATATATTGAAAATAAAGTTTCATCCATGTCCAGGGATTTTAGGACGCATTGTGTAGATATTTTTGCACTTAATTTTAAGTAATGATCTGGCATTTTTATGTTTGCATTTTAGTCTATGTAGTTTTTATATCGTTTAAAATCCTAAACGTATGTTTACTTAGTACATATCGATTCACGAGAGCTGGTGCGGAAAATGTATGAAACTGTCATTAGTGTCGTAGACATTACGCGCCAGCTCTTGTGAATCGACCTGTCCATGATATGTCATCTTATAGTTGTCACAATAGAAGTTATTGCTGACAATGTTTCATACAAGGTTTGGATAACGCGCGCGCGCATGCTATGTGAGCATGCGCACTAGTGATCCTGCGCGAAACGCCCTATTAGTTCTACTTTTTCATCGGAGATTCTACTGTTTGAAAACTGTCAGGATTAACTCATTTGTATTGTGAAGTCAAGATGTCTGTTGTTTTTTTGTATTGTATCATTTAAAAGTGCCTTCGTTGTCACATCAGCGCTTATAAATAAACGGTATGAATTAAACACTGCCTTCATTTAATCTAGACGTAATATAATCACGCTCGTTTCCCGGAGGGGTAGACAGACATCACGGATTTCCACTTGCTACGACCTTGTCAAACGTTTCTTGCTTCATTCACTTTCATGACATTGTTCATAGATGTTTGTCGGTTTAGAAAAGAGAGGGCTAGACCTTCCTACGTGTACACGGTGTACACCAATAACACTACTTACTGGCCAACTCTACTGTCCCCCATGTAATAGAGTTTTTGAGAGTAAGTTTGGCCTAGTCAGCCACATCGGAGCTCACTATAGGGCCAATCCGTAATTGCTAGAATCGCCGTCATCGTCATCGAAATCGATGAGGACAACTATACAGGATGTTCCAAAACTTTGCCACGGGGACGGAAAGTAGGTACCTTAAATATGGGGGCGCCAAAATTCATATAAAATTGCAACTTCGATTATTGGAGTTCCGAAAATTTCTCTCATACAATTTTATCTCATAATGAACACTTTTCATAATTATTTGTGCTAATAACTATCGTAACTTCGAGTTGTCTATATTCATAATGTTATTCAACATAAGTATCTCTGTTAATACTATCTATGTTTATATACTTTTATATCATAACGATTTTTAGCAATATAGTTAAATATCATATTTATTTCTGTACATACTAGTAGTTATTGCTAAATTTTGTATAATAAAGACTAGCTCTGAGATCAACTAGAGTGACAAGATAGTGGTGTATAAGTTCAAGTTTTCACGTAGGCAGTAGGGAACAGGGACTTAGTGGCAAAACCGACTCGGATGGCGGATAGGTTAGAAGACGGAAGCGGGAGGTTCTTTTTTTAATAAAAGAGCGTGTGATAGCTTAAGTACGCGTCTGGTGGTAGTAAAGCGCGTGTGTTGCCTGTATGGCAACGTAGGTGAGAGAGGGGCGTGGGGTCGCGGGCCGGCGGATGCGGCCCCCATTACTCGACCAACAGGTTTAGGCCCGCCGTGCCCCCGCTTCCCCTGTAGATGATGCGGCCTCAACAGAGCGGAAAACAAAATAACAAATCAATCACAATAATAACAAATAGGACTAACTAAATTATGATATATCTCCATTATGAAAGAAACTGTTATGAACAACCAAATTATGAGTTCAAGTCTGTTCGTAGTAATGACATTATGAAGAAACATTTTATGAAAACTGTTCGTTATGAGTTCCGATGATAGTTACAGAAATTTAGGAACATCAAAGGTAGGAAGAAAAAAAATATGAAGAGTGATGATTATGATTACAAAGCGGTATTACTAGAAAAAAACCGGCCAAGTGCGAGTCGGACTCGCGCACCGAGGGTTCCGTACAAACCATAACAAGCAAAAGTTGTAGTATGTTTATTACTAAATGATAAATGAAAATGGAATCCGTAACATTACAATGTGCGAAGCTGGGGGAGCATAAATTTAAACAAGGTCTCTTTATCAATTTAGTAATCCTAAAAAAAAATAAAAAATTAAGAACCACATCATTTATCTCTCACTTATAATAAATCTCTAAATTAAAAAAAGAATCAGCCAGTATCAAACTAACCATTTTTGTGTCCCGAATGATCTCGGCTTCCCGTGAACGGAAATACTTTAAACTTTTTTTACAAGTACATTACTATTCTAGCTAGGACTTAGGATAGTTTTTATCCGACTGCGATGGTTAATACATTTTCGGAAACATTTGAATCTCATTAAATTATTCATTTCTTCTGCTTGAAATCGTAGCCGCCATATCTGTCAACTGTCAGTGGCGTCAAAATGGCGGCCTTGCCTTAACTATCCAACAGTACCTAATAATTTCGATCCGGTGTTGTGATAGACCTTCACAATACGCATATTAAATTCTAAAGCATAAAAAAATAATCGATTCCGATATGGAAACTTATATGCGCTAAATTCGTATTGAGGCGTAATTTCAACAAATGGTTCAACAAATTTCAACAAAATAACGTCAAACGTCAAAAGTCTGACCGACTTCCTTTTTTTTATGGCATGGAATATTTAGCACTGTCATCGGCTCATCGCGTTCAGCCATGAAGTTTATTTGAGTTTCTGCAAGATTACACGCGGAGTATTTTGTCACGATACGATACTGCACGGCTATCACAAGACGGCGCGCGAGCTCTCTCGATTTTTCTCGCACTATACGTCTCTTTCTAAGTTGTCTAATAAGAGAGTGACGGATAGTTCGAGAAAAATCGAGAGAGCTTGCGCGCCGTCTTGTGATAGCCATGCTGATTTGTCAGTATTTATATTTATCAGCAATAAACGTATGTATTCAATCAGTACAGAACGGGCCTTTTATAAACATTAATTATCAACCGCGTTTGTATTAAGGCGGTATTATAACTTCGTACTACGCGCCTTCAAGTTGACATGCAGCCAATATAGAGACACAGAAATTGGCCAACATACAGGAAAATACTTTTATAATGAAGCACAACACACATTTAATTAAGTTGGCAATAGCGGGAACATACATAAGATTTGGCACAATGTGATCTGAAACATTGCAATAAGTATGAAAAATAATAATATCGGAGTGACTCAAGATCATTTCGGCCATCACGTTTTTATTTATTTAATATTAAGTGTTAAAAATATGTACAGAAGAAGATCAATAAACATTTAATGCTGCAGCCTGTGTCCTACCTGTTGGATCTATTGTCACAAACATCTACTAAACTTTTCCCCCGGTATTCTTAAAATTTAAAATACCTATGTTAAATAAAACGAGTTTTGTCCTTTTCCTACTAATTTAAAAATCAGAGTGACAGTTAAAGACGAACGAATCTTAAAGGCATTTCAACTAAAATGGGTTTATTCCACGTTTTACTTGATAGGCTAAATGAGAACTGCATGTGTCCTATGTCCAATTGAAGAAATGCGTTAACTCCCACCACATTACCATGCAAACGAAGTCACAGGTACAGCTAGTTTTATAATAAAACTGAAATACCTGAAATACCTACACTAGATTTGCAGCAGCCTGGCAAAACTTCTTTTATCAAAGTGGTTTATTTACAAAGTTTTTAGTCACTATCTTTTTATAAATCCGGTTCAAAATACTAATTAACTGTTAAATTTGAAAAAAATTAACCAGACCTGTAAAATGTTGACTGAAAAAGGTATGAATAGTACCACATTGAAAATTGAAGTTTGAAAAAACGTTATCTATAGTTGTACTATTTCGTGTAGTGCTAGTGCTTATTAACGGAAACATGTTTAGGGATGAAAAATATGTGGAAATTCCATTTTGGGGATTCATTCTAAAATCGATATTGAAGTCTCCCACAACAATCAAACGGGAACACGGGGTATAAGCCCCTTTGGGGTTGCTGCCGTATATTGTTGTATTTATGCATTCAATTGCAACATTAATTTGACATTGTGGTGACCTATATTATATATATAGACACAGTTATCACTCTGCCTGACATCAAACATTTCAAAATGCAAGCATTCACTATGGCCGTTTGCAGCACCTGGGTTATTAAAAAAAAAAATATCTTGTACATGATGCATCTGGGATGGCATCCTTTAGATTGCGACGTACATAAGCGATAGATCCCCAACCTGGATTTGCTTTAGATATAGCTGGACTTTCTACTCTGCACACCTCATAAAAACCATCAAGTTTAAAAGTGTCTCTACTACATCCCAGTTTTCAATTATGCGACTTATATTGCTATTTCTTATGATTGCGTGGACATAAAAGTTTCGTTTTGCTACAGCTGAAAGGTATTATAGACCTGAGTATTTGATATGAATTTCAATTAAATACCTCTACGCGTTTACGAGGAAAAAGGTAGTAAGTTTAAAATTTATAAAAATATATTTGTATGATTTTACTAAAAATGTCTACTTTTCTTAATTTTTCCATTGTCTGTGCTATATGAAGTTTCTTCGTGCCAAGTTTCAAGTTTCTGTGTTAACGGGAAGTACCCTTTAGGTTTTGAGTTTCTTGCGAGTACCCAATTTCAAAATATGCGACTTAATTTGCTATTTCTTTTAATTGCGTTGACATAAAAGTTTGGGTTTGCTACATCTGAAAGGTCCTATAGACATGACTTATTTGACATGAATTTCAATTTAAAATCTCAACACGTTTACGTGGAAAAAGGAATAAGTTTAAAAAATTTAAAATCATTTTTTTGTATGATTTTACTAAAAATGTCTACTTTTCTTAATTTTTCCTTTGTCTGTGCTATATGAAGTTGCTTCGTGCCAAATTTCAAGTTTCTGAGTTCACGGGAAGTACCCCGTAGGTTTTGCGAGTGTCGAAAAACTCAATTTTTGCAGCATAAACGACTGTATCTTTTGATTGCGTTGGCTTTTAAGTTTGATTTCTTCACAGCTCCAAGGGACAATAGACCTGAGTATTCGATATAAATTTCAGCTTGATACCTCCACGAGTTCCTGAGAAAAATGGTCTTGACAGACAGACAGACAGACAGACAGACAGACAGACAGACGGACAACAAAGTGAACCTATAAGGGTTCCGTTTTTTCCTTTTGAAGTACGGAACCCTAAAAACGACACATCATGTTTCACATCACACACATCATCAGCCTATATACGTCCCACTGCTGGGCACAGGCCTCCTCTCATGTATGAGAGGGGACATCATGTTTATATGAGCCAATATGGACCCCTTAAATATTGATGATAGGATTTTTTTATATTAAATGAAACTACATTCCTTTATTTTTGAATTAATGGCATACGATACCATACAATACGTAATATAAAGATAAAGTAAAAAAAAAACATACTGAATATAAAAATAATATTTATTAGTTAATTCGATTTACTAAATTATTCGAACACATAACTTTACTGTAATAGCTTCAATGTACAAATTCTAGTGTATAGTCTATTTTTTTTATTCCGTAGACTAAAATGACAACCACAAATGTCAAACGTAGAAATAATGTGACCAGCTATATACAAACAGTGCTGTTCTTTGATATCGGTTTGTGAATAACCGATAAAATGTTGAATTAATTTAAGATTCAAAATAAACAATAAATAAAATCTGCTCACAAAATGATACGAAATAAACAATAAACAATATTTACTCACTACTAATGTACTCAAACATTTAAAATGACATTGACGTATCGCCAACCTGACGCGACGCCATTTTGGTTTACGTATTTGGCACTAGTTATTTTAGTAGTATATAGTATCGGATGTTTTCAGTGCGTATTCTCTCGTTTTTAGCACGTCACGGATTATCCATTAATTGTGTTACAGATGCTTCATCAACAAATATAAGTACCTCCCAATCGTTTATTTTCGGTTAGTACCGGTTGCAGCACATCACTATTTATAAGACGTAAAAAACTAGCAATACATGAAATGTCATTTTAGTCTACGGAATAAAAAAATAGACTATAGGTACAATTTCAACATTTCTCACATACTTACCTACCTACCACATGCAAACATGTTTAGGGCCTGTTTCACAATCTCCAGTTAAAACATATCCATCAGATAAATGTTGGCTGTCACTTTTATTTTATATGACGGGAGAAAAGGATAGCAATAATTTTAACTGGCAGATAACTTTATCCGGCGATTGTGAAACAGGCCCTTAGTAATAAAACTTACTTAATGGCGATTACTGACAATCCACCCATAACACAATCCGGATCACATGCATATTGACGTGTATCACTGGATTGACAATATACTTATGCTGCCATTTTCTGGTTCATTTACTGTTACTAATTAATAAAATTGTTTTTTCTGCACTTCTATTATAAAGAGGAAAGATTTAATTTAAGAAAATACTGGACCGATTTGAAAAATTATTTTACCATTAGAAGGTGACATTATCCCTGATGAACATAAACTACTTTATTCCTACGAGAAAACGGGTAATTCGTGCGAAGTCGGGCCGGGCAGCTAGTATACTATAAAATAATACCTAGGAATTAATTTGAGCACTGCCAGGTTTTTTTGGACGACTTGCACAGTGACGCCATCTGTAGCGATCTTTTTGCCAATCTCATTGATTATAAAGTAGGTATGTTTTAAAGTTGCATTGGTTCCCAGCCTAATATGTACATAAGTATAATTCACAAAATATTTTTACAGGTATAATCTATAATGGCCATTTTAAGTCTTAAAGGGTCTTATTAAAACAAAACTTCTAATTTAGTAGGTAGTTCTAGTAAATGTCTACTTCATGTAAATAATGATTAAACAATATCAAGAGGAAGACTTTTAAAAACACTGACGTTTACACCTGAGCTGTAATCTAAGACGTACCTACCTACCTAATCAGGATCAATCATCAGTTGGTGACAAGTTTCAATTGAACCTAAAACTAGTATCGATCTAATCATAATCACATTTATTATAGTATATTTAAGTCTTGTTTTATTATTTCACCGCAGCCTTACTTAACATCTTTTCCCATTAGACTCATTTCAGATTCTACATCTTTCTCACGTTTGCCTTTAAAGCTATCCTCAATTTCTTGCAATGTCCGATCTTTCGTCTCTGGCAATAATGTATAAATTACAATTAAACATACTGATAACAGAGCTGAATACACTAGGAAAGCTCCTTCTACTCCAATCGAGGAATATAAATGGGGAGCAGTCTTCATTGATACAACAAAAGACGGAGTTAGAAAAGACGTAGATAGTGTAGACCCTAAACTCCTATACGCTAAAGGAAATACTTCGCCACATATCACCCATGTTAATGGTACTAAACCTAAACAAAACGATAGCGTATACAGAACCATTAAAGTCATTGGAGTTGCGTCTAAAAACCAAGATTCAGGGAACATAGAAGCTTGTCTTAAATATACGAATACTGAAATTAAAGTTAATGATAACACAGTCATGACTCCGCTGGTAAAGAGAATCGTTCTTCTCTTAAATATTTTTAAAAGGAATATAGCGATAAATGCGCACACAGTCCGAAGTAAATCTATGACAGTGAATTGCCAGACAACATCCTTAGGGTCTTTTTTGTCTAGAACTGCTTTTAAAATGTCATTACCGTAGGCTGGAACCATGTGAGCTCCACCAAACTCGAATACGATTAGCATGCTTATAGCTATAATTGACGGCTTATAAAATTCCACTTTCTTGAAGATCTTCAGCACTTCCTTTATGGAATCGACGAATCTCTTCAACAAACGTTTCTCCTCGTGTTTCTCTCGTTCTGATACCAACGCTTCCCTCTTCTGAGCTTCGATCATAGCTTCTAACTCAGCCTGTTGCTCTGTGCCATTCCCTCTCAGCCACCTGAAAGCTTTCTTCGCCTCATCATACTTCCCCTTCGACACCAACCAGCTCGGTGACTCAGGCGACAAACTAATAATCCCCATAGCTATCACCGGGAACACTGCACACACCATAGCAGTCACCTTCCACGTTAAATGCGCTCCCCACAAATGAGATAAGAATATTCCTAGACCTAGAGATATAGCGAACGTTCCTAAGAACGCGCCTCTGTATTTTGGATCTGTGTATTCTGCTACTAAAATAGCTGCTAGAGGGGTCCTTAGGCCTAGTGCAAGGCCGTGAAGGAGTCTTGCAACGAGGAACATAGGGACGCTATTGGCTAAAACGAAGACCACCCAGCCGAGAAGAGCAGGAAGGATGGAGATGAGATTCGCCTTCTGTCGGCCGAAGCGGGACATTAAGACGGGTGATATGAAGTTGCCCACGATTCCCATGGCGCCTACTGCTGAGGCTGAAATGAGAAAAGACATTGTTTAATCATATCATATAAGTACGTCTGTTTGATTTAACTAGGCATTCACGACAGCTTCAACAAACTGAATCGATTCGACCCGCGCCGAAATCAGTCCAAGAATGTCAAAAGTGTGTCGTTTAAAGATGGCACGGCACGACCCCTTGGATCGAACGAAAGTCATCAAACCGATGAGGTTAATTAAAATGATAATAACAACGAGGATTATGATGATGATCATGACGTGCGCCTTGCCAGGCGATGTTGATAATCATGCTAAATGACTCATGATAGTGAGAGTGAGGATGACATAGGGAACTGCTGATGATAATAATAATGATGAAGACGCCGACGATGATGATGACACTAGCGATTGTAATGATAATAGTGAGTGTGATGATGATAGTGACGTTGCTGGTGACGATAATTATAATGATGTTGGTGACACTGACCTATCCACGACACGTCGTGCGCCGTGAGGTGCAGCGGGTGTCGCTCGTCTTCGAGTTGCGCGAACAACACCGCGGGGAAGCCATGTGTGCACCCATGCCCGGCTATATTCAGCGCCGCTATACCTACCTACCTATTGTCTACCTAATAGCAATATCATATATATTGTGTTTATTATCCTAACCTACATTTATGTCTACCAACTTAGACTAGCTTGACAGGAATGGCTTCGCATGAGGCAGCTTGACCCAATATGATGATGATTGTAGTAGTGAGGTAGATGATAATGACGATGATGGTCATGTTAATTATGACGATGACGACGACGTGAGCGCCATGCCAGGCGATGTTGATGATGCTGCATAGTTTAAATAATCATGCTAAATGACAACGAACGCGATAGTGAGAGTTAGAATGACAGGCTGATGATAATAATAATGATGAAGACAACGACAATGATAATGACACTGGCGATTGTAATGATAATAGTGAGCGTGATGATGATAGTGACGTTGCTGGTGACGATAATGATGATGATGTTGTTAACACTGACCTATCCAGGACACATCATGCGCCGTGAGGTGCAGCGGGTGTCGCTCGTCTTCGAGTTGCGCGAACAACACCGCGGGGAAGCCGTGTGCGCACCCATGCCCGGCTATATTCAGAGCCGCGCCGCTTACGACGAATGCCTGGAAACGTAAATAAGTGAAGTGAGTACGCGGGGTATTTGATCCATCGTGTGCCAAATAAAAACGGTAGGTAGGTTGGATCATTTGTTTATACGGCCACAAAAAAATGTTAGTGCCCACTGTATTCTTTTTTTTAATGCTTTGCAACTTGAATAAAAAATATCGACCATGTGTGTGTTGGGCCACGCGCAGCAGTAGTTACCTGTCTGTTTTGTTTGTTACTTGACACGCGCGCGCCAACTAAATGGTGAGGTTGCGTCGGCCGAATTTGTAAGAAAATTGGACTTTCCAAGTACACATTAAGTTGGTCGACTGTTACTTTAAAATTCAATATCTATGTGTCAAAGCGGACCTCGGGCTCCTTTAGGGGCATTACCGGGAAGAACGCTAGGAGGATGATAATCTATATGTACTACTTACTTGCCACGAATTTTTTCACATCCCCAGTAGTAGCCATTTAGCCGGCAGGGCGATGGCAGTTGCTTGTGTAAGCAGTAAATCTAGTGCCTACGCCAAATCTCAAGATATATATAGGTAATTAAATGAAAAAAAAAATACATGAGTATCTACCTACCTGTTTTATAAATGGCTTCATTTCATCTGCGCGTCACAGGCATGGAGAAATCTGGAACGAAACATTTAATTTTGATGAAAGTAATAAAATATTGTTAAATAAATAAAATAATTTAAATATTATTTTGACGACCGGTTAGCCTAGCGGGTAGTGACGCTGCCTACGAAGCTGAAGATCCTGGGTTCGAATCCCGGTAAGGGCAAATATTTGTGTGATGAGCATGAATATTTGTTTCTGAGTCGTGGATGTTTTCTACGTATTTAAGTATTTCTGTCTATTGTATATATCGTCGTCTAGTACCCATAACACAAGCCTTATTGAGCTTTCTATGGGACTAGCTCGATTTGTGTAAGATTGTCCCCTTATATTTATTTATTTTATTTATTTATTTATTATGCAACATCCTTTTTAGGGTTTCGTACCTCGATAGGAAACAAAGCGGCCAAGTGTCGGGCCACGCGCAGTGTAGGGTTCCTTAGTTGCCTGCCTGTATTTGTTACATCGACCATGCCAACTAAATGGTGCGGTTGCGTTGGCAAGTACACATTAAGTTGGTCGACTATTACTCGGTAGCTAGTTAACTACTTTATGCCTACTTAGCCATGATAGTTAACCAGTTTTTTTTTACCATATACTCAGTATAGCATAGGACCGAGACGAGTAACGGAAGAAAGGGGAGGCCTTTGTCCAGCAGTGGCATACTAATAAAAATAAATAAAAGAATACAATCTACAATCCCTTGAAGCTGTGAAAAAACCAACTGGTTGCCATGCCACTCGAGAAAAACCAACCGGAGTGGCCATGAGTCATTTTCTATACATAAAAAGTCTGTCGATTTTTGCGGGGGAGGGGAACGTCAAATGTATGCGTAACGTGAAAATAGCTACGTCAGATAAACGTCAGTCCATACAATGTGACCACTGGTCATATACTTTTGGCAGAGGGGAACGCCTGTCAATGGCCACTCCGGTTGGTTTAATGCTCTAAGCTCGAGAACCATGTTGTATCTGCATATGTACGTGCGTAAATGGGTACATCACAGCATCTCTTGTAGGTTTGCACCTGCACGTTTTCGAGCTCCCGAATTGTTGTGGAACCGCCCTGTGCAACCCGAACTGAGCCAACTTGGACTGAGGCGGCAAAAGAAAAATATATAGAACAAAAATCGCGAGTCATTCGATTGACACATATGATGAAATGCTGGTCTAAATCGATATACCTGGCGACATTTTTTTTTCTCCCCTCCTATTTCAGCCCCAGTCCAAGTTAGTTTAGTTTGAATTGCATATGGAGGTTTCACATCGCTTCGGGAGCTCAAATACCGCGAGCCATCCGGTTGCCTCTAGGACATTGAAAATACGCGTCATTCCTTATAGAGGCTGACAAGACCTAATTTTGTTGAAAATGATGTTTTTTAAGCAGTTTTTTAAGAAAAACTATTTGACATGACATAGCACATCAAAAAAAAGTTATGTTAATATTCACCATATTTCAAAGACAGTGGACGGGCTTGATACATTTAATTGGACGAAATCGGCTCGATTGTAAATTATTGCAAAGATTGGTCTTAAAATCATCATTAAACGGTTCTATGTATTTATTTTTTTGACGTATGGGTCTGCAATTAAAAACAAGAAGTCAACATATTCATACCTAAACCGCTAACGAGTCATATTTCACAAATAATCCATACTTTTTTATATCTATCTATCTTTTTAGGGTTCCGTACCTCAAAAGGAAAAAAACGGAACCCTTATAGGATCACTTTGTTGTCCGTCTGTCTGTCTGTCTGTCTGTCTGTCTGTCTGTCAAGACCATTTTTCTCAGAAACGCGTGAAGGTATCAAGCTGAAATTTATATCAAATACTCAGGTCTATTGTCCCTTCGACCTGAGAAAAAAACAAACTTAAAAGTCAACCCAATCAAAAGACACAGTCGTTTATGCTGCAAATTTTAGAGTTTTTGGACACTCGCAAAACCTACAGGGTACTTCCCGTGAACTCAGAAACTTGAAATTTGGCACGAAGCAACGTCATATAGCACAGACAAAGGAAAAATTACGAAAAGTAGACATTTTTAGTAAAATCATACAAAAAAAGTTTTTAATTTTTTCAACTTAATTCCTTTTTCTTCGTAAATGTGTGGAGGTATTAAATTGAAATTCATGTCAAATACTCAGGTCTTTAGGACCTTTCAGATGTAGCAAAACCAAACTTTTATGTCAACGCAATCAAAAGAAATAGCAATTTAAGTCGCATATTTTGAAATTGAGTACTCGCAACAAACTCAAAACGTAAAGGGTACTTCCCGTTAACACAGAACCTTGAAACTTGGCACGAAGAAACTTCATATAGCACAGACAAAGGAAAAATTACGAAAAGTAGACATTTTTAGTAAAATCATACAAAAAACATTTTTTTGAAATTTTAAACTTACTATCTTTTTCCTTGTAAACGCGTAGAGGTATTAAATTGAAATTCATATCAAATACTCATGTTTATAATACCTTTCAGCTGTAGCAAAATGAAAATTTTATGTCTACGCAATCATAAGAAATAGCAATATAAGTCGCATAATTTAAAACTGAAAAAAGGTGTATGTGAAGTCCCCAACCCGCACTGGGCCAGCGTGGGAACTACTGCCCGTTCCCTCTCATCCATGGGAGAAGGCCTGTGCCTAGCAGTGGGACGTATAAAGGCTAATTTATATTGTTATATAAGTATTATAGATAATCTCAAGGGTATCAAAACATAAAGGTACTTTCCCGTGAACTCAATTTTATGTCAACGCAATTTATTTATTTATTTATTTGTTTATATAGTAACATTTATACCTTAACAGCAAGGCCAAAGCGGTACAAACTTAACATGTAACAAGAAGAAGAAAAACATAAACAACAACGACTCTTAAGTATGTTGAACTACAGTATTCGCAGGCATCTCGCATTCTGCCACTCTCCTGCATCCAATCATCAGTCGCGCGGCCGAACTCGCAAACAGATCACACTGTGGGTGCGCTTGGAGCACGGAGTTGAGGAATGCTAACGCGCGCGCAATGGGATCGTGCGCGTGCGCCCGCGTGCGCGCGCCCGGCACGGCCAGCAAGGGGTGATTTCGCGCGCGAACGTACCGATCAGGGACAAAGAGACGCACGAATGCATCGATGAGACCCACACAATCGACCTTTCCTCGCACTAGATCAATAAAAAGAAACAGCAATTTTTTAAAGTAATCCACTTATTTTGGCATTCGCAACTACTCGCAAGGAAATCAAAGCCTAAAGGATGATTACTAAACTGATAAAGTGACCCTGTTTAAATTTATGAATTTTCATTTATTATTTAGTAAATAAACATACTACAACTTTTGCTTGTTTGTACGGAACCCTCGGTGCGCGAGTCCGACTCGCACTTGTCCGGTTTTTTTTTAATCTATCTATCTATCGATTTGAAAGTGCTTGTTACTGGGCTTACTTGAATAAATATAATTTTGAGTTTGAGTTATCAATATTTATGTATTATTTTCTTTTAAACCGGGCCGCCCAGTAACACTCGCTCTCGTCTACTTACTCCGATACAAATAGACAGTGTGCGCGCTATGCCAAATCCTTTTGGTGTTAACAGCGTCTGCAGTTAAAGTACCTACCTGTCATTTATTTTCATTTTTTTCTCACTCGAAGTCATTTACAGTAGTAAGAAAGAAACAAAAGCCGTACCTATTAAGTAACTAGAAATGCTTTATTGTTTCCGTACACAGAATGGGTTAAAATGCAAAATCAAACAGTCGTTAGCCTTGTATTCTGATAATTAACACGATAAATGCACGCTGCGTTAATTACTCGCAGGTAATGAGTAAATATACCCGTTACTGAGGTACCATATGTACGTTCAGAATGAGCTATGAAACAAAAACAACAAAAGAGCTGAATTCCTATTGTAACAGACTTCAAAAAACCGGCCAAGAGCGTGTCGGGCCAAGAGCGTATCGGGCCACGCTCAGTGTAGGGTTTCGTAGTTTTCCGTCCGTCACAGGTTAGTGTCTCCACTTAAGCGTTAAACGAGCAATACCTAGCGAACAAGACAATACTTAGCGAAGTTGATTTTTATGGGATAATTCTTTATTGCGTGAACCGATTTTCACCGTTTTTACTTTATTGGAAAGCACGTCATTTCATTGTGATTTTATAGAAATTACAGGTACAATAAACACCTGCTTATACGGTTAAATTACAAACTTAGTTCAGAAATTATTTTGTATTTTTTTTTCAAAAACTATTCAACCTATTAAGTTCAAAATAATTTTCCTAGAAAGTTTTTATAAATTTCTACTTTTGAGATTTTTTTCATATTTTTAAAACTTGGTTAGTTACTTGATGGTTCAAAAGTAAGAGGGGGGGGGGGCACATTTTTTTTATTTCTGGAGTGATTATCTCCGAAAATATTAAGGTACCCTAATAAAACATATTTTTCCACTTTTTATTTTACCACTTTGTCGGCGTGATTAATATATATATATATACATATTAGTACCAAATTTCAGCTTTCCAGAGCTAACGGTCACTGAGATTATCCGCGGGCGGACGGACAGACATGGCTAAACTATAAGGGTTCCTAGTCGACTACGGAACCCTAAAAAGGAGTTTCTCAATTCGTCGGAATCTTTTATTTTTTGTGTAGGTATGGTCCCCGGTAACAGCCCGTTCACACAGGGTCTCTGTTTTACTGTTCCGTTTTATCGTATACGTTTTTTTTTCATTGATGGCGTATGGAGTTGTATGAGCGACTTCACATATGACACGGTAGGTATTCAGTATACATTAATTGTATGAAATTGCATCCGTTAAAACGGGTACCGTAAATACGGAGACTCTGTGTGAACGGGCTGTTACTCGGAGACGCCTGCACCGATAATGATTTTTTTTTATATTTTGAAAGTGTATCCTTCCCAGGTCGTCCTATTGTCACCAGGTTCGGATGATGGGTTCTTGTCGAAGCTATGTATTTATTAGATAAAAACAACTAAGGTATCAACTTAAGTAACATAAAATTAAATATTTATATAACGAAATGTAAAAACCTGTAAAAAGTAAATGCCCCCCAGGTCCCCGTCATCGGCTATGGTGCCCAGAAGGCTTAATAAGCTATTACTGAACCAGTGAGCTTCATCTTAGGCTCTATCGGTTGATTGCTAGGGTCAGTCTTTTTTTAAAAAAAACGACAGACAGAGAGGTGTAGATGTCAGTGTTAAAAGCACTAGGTACTTAAATGAAAAAAAAACTTAATATTTAAAAGCACTTAAGTACAGCTAAATAAAGAAATAGAACTGAATAATTGCCGTTATCCGGGTTGAACTTCAGCGGTACAGTCAGAAACATTGATTGTTCTTATTGGTAGTGTAATATTATTGGTAATCTAATCTGGCACACGTCTGGACAAAAATGTACAGACCAATCGTTTATTCTATTCTATTCTATACTTTTAGCCCCACAAGGTGGACTATAATGCCCTGATAAAGGTCACAGGTGTCCGCTGGATGTGGGTGGCGCAGGACCGGTCACTGTGGCACTCTTGGGAGGGCTATGTCCAGCAGTGGACCTCTTTCGGCTGATATGATGATGATACATTTTAGCCAAGATGTAGAATTTCTAGCGCGAGGCTGGTAGAGTTAAGCCGTGTGGAGTTGGGTGCTTGATAACTTTTTAATTCTTAACACATTGGACACCGCGTACCCGACTCTCGGGCACTCGTAAACTTTACTCAGATGCCGGCATACCCGAGAGTCGAGCACGAGCTATAAACCCTCACGTGACGCCAAAGTACCCGATAGTCGAGCAAGCTTTGCATCTTCGCTACCTCAGGGCTGCCACTGCCTGTCTTCTGATTATTATGTACTTATGTGGTCTAAAAGTTGGTACAGTTGATTATATTTTATTACTTCACTTTGTATTTTTATTTACTTTACCTAAGCAGCAGCAGATTTAATTTTATGCACGTATACGTTACTTGTAAAGTTACTTGGCACAGCCCTGAGCGTCCGCCGCATGCCCGACTAGCGGGTGCGCGGCGTCCGGCATTGAGTTGCACGTCGTTGCTCGACTAGCGAGTTCTGTCGGTTTCTGGGGTATTGTTCGGAATTTTGCCTGGTTGCGAAAGTGGCGATCTTCTTCTCCTGCTTATTTAAGAGCTAATCTCTTGTCGGTGTAGCTCAATGCAGGCCCTCCATCTCAAGGCAGGCAACCTCTTTGACATCTCGATACAACCTAACATGAACTCTTTTTTTTTGAGCTGCTCTGTGTAGTTTATTCTAGTTTTTCCTCTTCCTCGCTTCCCCTCTATCAAAACATCTGCGTCACTGGTAGGAAGACAAATGTATAGTTTGTTGTAATTTATATGACGAAAAGCACTGAAATTTCCTATCTACAAGTACCGTTGTAAAGCAGTTTCGCATAAACAACGACACGCAGTCGCTACTCAAGCACACTTGCCTACCACACTTGGTCGGTTTTATGGCGTCTCCTTGTTATCTTTTCCTTAAACATTTAGCAACAAAAAAGTTGTAAAATCCCAAAGTGTATTTTCGTCATTTTGACTAAACGTGGTAATCTATCTAACATAGCTCCGAATATTCCAACTATCCAATTCAAACCTCTTTTTAAGGAGAAAACTTGCGCACTGTTGCTGTTGTGTTTGTCGTTGATTGTCCCCTAATATTTTTTTTTACTGTGAAATAATTGATAAACTTATTTTGTTGGACTGTACCTACTTGAACCAGTTAGTCACATAATCCGCCTAGGGACAAAATTTGCTCATTTTCCTTCATTAAATGTCGGGCATGACGGTCACACCGGGTTTCCTGCTTAATTAACCGAGTAAGATGAAACATTTCATGTGAGGTATTTTTGTCCCCTGCTTTTTAAATATTTTCTTTATAAAAGCAAGAAGTCAGGCCTTTTATATAATAAAGTCCTGTGAGTTACAGACATATTATAATAAATTACTTTAAAAACAAAGTTTTAACCGACTTCAATTTAGTAGGTACTCCGCCAAGCCACGAGAACATTTCCTATTTATTTTTTTCAATTTACCACATGAACTGATTTCCGATAGCAAATGCGTTGATTACTATAGAAAAAAACCGAATCGCTGTATGTGGGCCGATAATATTTGAGGACTTCCATCGATTCCCCAAGATCATCACCAATGGCACTTCATTAATTCCTATATAAACGGAATCTTATTACTAACGGAATTAATGAAACCTGTGACGTACTTTTGCATTTTAAAGTACATAATTGAGGAATTCGATAAGCCATCTGTGGTCTTCATCATCAATTCCTCGCCACCAAATTTATGATTCCGGATGTTAATACACGAGTTATAACAGAAAATACCAAAATCACTACACGCGTGCCTAATAAAATTGAGGAGTCCCCTAAAATTTTTTCGAATCGGCTCATCAATGACGGAGTTCTGAGGTAACAAACATTGCAAAAATAATAATTAAAAAAAAAAACCAGCCGAATTGAGAACCTCCTCCTTTTTTTTGAAGTCGGTTAAAAATACTATGAAACGGGTCACTCACGTCTTATAAGTATAGGCATTGTGATAATACAGAATAGTAGTTTATGCGACTGATCCATAATGAGAGGCCTTAAAATACGAGTGTGGTTTTATGAAACGAGCGTTAGCGAGTTTCATAATAGGATCATACGAGTGTTTTAAGGCCTAATTATGTACAGTTGCATACACTACTTTATCTACACACATATCATAAGTAGGTAAGTAACAGTAAAAAACCAACACTAAAATGAAAACAGCAATGGCGGCAATTCGATCATCCGCCATGGCGAATGGTTTTTTTTAAATCATAGACAAACTAATGAAGTCCCCTATACTCATATCACTCGAGATCAAATGTCGTGCGATTTGTATTAAAAAACGTACTGAATTGACGTTTCGTATCGATAACTGTTTTAATATCTATGGATACTAGAATAGAGACCCACTTGAGTTTTGACAGCTGTTCCAAATTTAAACTCATAACGATACAAATTTATCAAAAATCTGTACTGTAATGACATTACAGTACAGATTTTACCTACTACCACAGACAAGAAAGTTCTCATACTAAAATCGGTTGTAGTTATGCTGGTCATTTCCTACGGTTTCTGAACGCATTTTAGAGCACTAATGATATGTGCGTAGATAAAGTATATAATACTTAGTAATAGGCACCTACAGAAGAATCACTGGTTCGAAGTCGTGATAATACACTCAATAAGTAGAACATGAAATTTATAATAGTCATTATATGCTGAAAGCTGTTTGTATCTTATCCATTATCGATCGTCAAGTTAAATAAAATAAAACGGTACGTAACCGACAAGTTAACTACCTAGGTAGACAAGGAGTGGTGTAGGCGTGACATGATTATGATCATTTACGTATTAATATTATATTAATACACGTGGTGAACGCGCTCATCGAAGTGATTTTGTTACCAACAGGAATAGTTAGTAAGGTGGACTGATGACGTGGTAAAGGTCGCGGGAGTCCGCTGGATGCGGGTGGCGCAGAACCGGTCACTGACACTCTTTGGGGGAGGCCTATGTCCAGCAGTGGACGTCTTTCGGCTAGCTTATCTGCTATTGCCTAGTGCTATGTGCTAGCAATTAATTATTTTGATGGTCGACCATTTATTACGCGGACTGATATTGGTTGAATCATCATCATCATCATCCTCCTGGCGTTTTTCCCGGTTGTGCCCTAAAGGAGCCCGGGGTCCTACTTGATCTAATCCCAAGATTTGGCATAGGAACTACTCTTACGAAAGCGACTGGCGCGCCGTCTGACCTTCCAACCCAAAAAACAAGACCTTAGTGGGATTAGACATTTCCTCACGATGTTTTCCTTCATGACTATATGAAGCTTACGGTCCTGGGCTCCTGATGTCCTGACCCTGGGGCCTATAAGCAGGTTCAGCACCTACTGGGGTTAAACCGGTCGTCAAATGAAAAAGAAATGGCTGAATATTTTAAGAAATTATAATTGAACGAGCCAGCGTAGCGAACGAAGTTGTCCATTTCAGCTTGGGCCGAAATACGATTCGTTGTCTGTTCTTGGTCGAAGTTCGTAAATCTGCAACTCAGTCGCTTGAGTGCTATTCATACTAAGTATACATAGTTCCATACTACTTAATATTATAAATGAAGAATTGTGTCTGTATGTTACCGATTGAGATGATTGAAGATAGTTAGAATCCCGGGGAGGACATAGGATAAATACGTAGTTATTATCCCGGAAATCATCCCCTAAGGGAGCGTTATGGGGGTGAAAGTTAGTACGATATAATCTACGATATAAACGAGCTCCTCGCGGATGGAGTCGCGGGCAGAAGCTAGTAACTTATAAGTAATTAGAGACGTAAACATCTGAACATCGACATTTCATTTTCGTGTAGTAACTCCGATTTTCTATAGCGTGCCATATAACTGCCCTTTGTTCTCATTTTATATTAAGTTTTCTCACAGATAATCACTTTTCTAAACTCGGTCAATTTGATTTAGGCACGTTCCTAGTGCAAACTAATTATAGAATAATTTATGACATTAAAAGCCGATTGTTCCTAGACATAATTTATGATATTAAAAGATGATTGTTCCAGAAATTTGGGCGAACATAAAATATTACCATTCAGTTTAATAGCGACATTATATAAGTACTTAAGGCGGTGCATTCGAAATTATCGCGTGCTTTGAAACGCCGTTCTGACTGGATTAAGAAACAATCGGGTCTGATTTTCAGATACATGATTAATACTGACTATATATATGATTGTTTTTCTGACTCGATCGATACACGATTGCGTAAAATTTCTTCGATTGAAAATAATTCCAAAGTTGGATCTGTATTTTCCTTTGTTTACTCAGCTTACTCAAACAATTTACATCATTTTACGACACAATCAAGGTAATACTATAGTATTTTATAACACTTAATGAAATTTAAATAAAACTTCACCAAGTTAGGTATTTAGCGAGTCCAAAAAAAGCCATTCCCGAAGAGTGTTACTTACATCTCTTTTTCTCATGCGCGGAAGGCAATAAGCGTATCTCTGTCTAGGGGGCGTGGTCAAAATCAAAGAAATCCCCTTAACTAACTTCTCCCGCGTCTCCGTCCGCGTGGAACTCATTTAATATCGTAGGTCCATACAAACTTTCACTCCCTTATGGGATGATTTCCGGGATAAAAACTATCCTTTGTCTTTCAACGCACTCAAATCTCTATACCTACCAAATTTTATCTAAATCGGTTCAGTGGTTAAAGCGTGAAGAGGTAACAGACATATAGACAGACAAACAGACACACAAGGAAAGGGTCAACTACTAATTGAGAGGATTTGAATATACCCACGATTGGTTTCTTTTGTGAATTGGGGAGTTCCTATCACCTTCCGTAGTCATCATTAGAACAGCTGTATGGTATCCACTTTTTTATTGTTTTACTAACGTGTTCACCACGTACTTATAACACGACTGGCCAACTGTACCTACCTACTGTCCCCTCAGAACAATCAAATGATCTGAGGTTAACCTTATAGCACTTTTACAGCACGTATTTCTTGTTTACACACGGATCGACCGGGTCCGTCTACGCTGCGCTCAAAAACATGCATTGCTGACGTTGGGGCTAAGACCGCCAAGCTCGAATGGGAATGGGCTAGCCATAGCCACCTCTGCCGCATGCATCCGCAGAGGTGGGCTAAACTAGCCACGCAGCGGGTGCCGCACGATGGAAGGCGACGGCGTTTCAGGCCGAGACGGAGATGGCGGGACGACCTAGACGCATTTCGCAACGACTGGCCGGAGATTTCTCGGAATCGGGACAAGTGAAAATCGAGAGGGGATGCCTTTGCCCAGCAGGGGGATACATTATAGGCTAGGAAAAAAAAACTTGTTATTCAGCGCTTGTTACCTTTACAGGATTTTAGTCTGAATAATTTGCGCCCAAGTCGCGTAGAGTAAACGTTTACAGCACTTTTACTCGAGTATTCTTAGCGCTTTTATATAATTAAATAGCAAAGCGGAAACGTGCTCGCTACTTTTATAGCATGTAAATTTGCTGGTTGGGTTGTCACCCATGCAAAAGAGATTGAGCAGAGCTCCAAAATAGAGCCCTTGAAGATATGTGATAAGTGATTACGTTCCTCTGGGTAATATATAATAGAAGCATTAGTTAGAATCGCCATCAAATATATCGCAGCGGACAAAGGCTCACAAATATCTCAACGTCTCTAATGCCTCGACAATAGAGAAGTGTACAGATATTTTGAACACTTTGGCCGCTCTTATATATCTGATGGCGAATGTACTACTGGATACCTAACCTTAACCTATGCGACATTTGTTTCGTTGAATGCCAGCAGTCAACCACATTAAAACATTTCAACTGGAACTCTCAAAACAATTAGACAGGAAACTGCATCAAAATCTTCGATCAAAAACTGTCTTATTGTTTATAAAACACCTCTTGTGTGGACACATTTAGTATTCGGCGTTGTGAGTTGCAACGGCATTTGACAACGGCAAAAATAAATTATTTATCTGTCTATCAAACAAAACACACGAACATACTCGAAAATTATCAAGCTACAATTTATTTCGGTATACACGTAGGCGGTAATATCTAGGACCATCACTTATATAGGTACGGTTTCAAAAATTCGTTCACCTGTAGGGAATGGTATTTCAAGATGGGGTTATAATTTATCCCGGGATTTCGCTAGCTTTCCTTGTAAACAGCCAGACACAAAATATCATCACCATATCAGCCGAAAGACGTCGACTGCAAGACATAAGCCTCTCCCAAAGAGTGCCACAATGACCTGCGCCACCCGCATTCAGCAGACTCCCGCAAACTTTACGAACTGTGCGCTACGCGCTAATGCGTCTCAACCCGCCGGTCACCCGTCACGAAACTAGACCTCTACCTACGCTTAGTTACAGCAGTTATCGCGGTGCCAAGATATATTTGTGGGTGAGCGTTGAGGTGAGCTAAAAGGCCTCCACACACCGAACGCGGGTCGCGCACGGCGCGGATCGGGCGCGGCGCGGGTCGGTATTTCTGTCTCACTACCAACGCATTTAATATCTCTCTCACTAAGGGCGGGTTGCACCGACTTACGATTACAGACCGATCAACGTTAAATATTGCGCTGACAGCTGTCAGTCCATAGAAACTTGTCAAACGTTCCATACATTCAGATTTTAACGAACACCGCTTACGATTACAGACGGTTTAGTGCAACTCACCACACCACACGGCCAACTGTGCGATAGAGACGCCGCGCTACTGTGCGAAAGAGATAGAGATACCACACGACCCGCGCCGCGCACGACCCGCGTTCGGTGTGTGGAGGCCTTAAAACCAGTTACAGAATAGGGGGGCTGGACATACTCATAATTACAACGCGCATGAAGTGCACGGATGGTCATTTACCGTGTTGTCGGTAGTATGTATTATAGCGAACTTTCTACCACCAGGAACCAGTGAACCTTTTGAATTGCAATGACGGTACTATAGCAACTGCTATCACACCGTACCTAGGTTAGTTTGCCTACTGTAATAATATTGACCAGGAAAACAATTCACACAATAGTAAATTATCTCGTTTTTTTTTCATAACCTAGATCTTGCGTATACAGCCAGCGACTCCAGCGAGGCAGGCGTCATTCTATTGTTATTTAATCACTGCAATTATGTGATTCAATGATTACCGTAACAAAATAGCCAGTTTATAACCGATTCTTTATGTGGTCAGTCAATGGGCAGTAAGGCCGTGTCGTAAAGGGTTGAAGGGGTCATTAGGGTTATAATATAGGTATGTTGAGCATATTAATTGATGGATGTGGGCCGTAGTATGCCGCTTTGACCAGCAAGTGATATAATTGTGGCAGCCCTTTTTTAGAGTTCACCATTAAGGCCCGTGGCCTCTAGGAAATTCCAGATTCTTTGGGCGGTGATATGTTGTTCTACTGGGTGCACGATCTGGCGTCCTAGGTAGGTACTTCTTTTGTGCATAAGTAGTTCAGAGGACCAGAGAATGTGCATTGCTGTTGTCTGTCTCCTGGCAGAACCTGCATGTTGCGTGCTGTTTCGTACTCATTTGAAACAGGTGTTTGTTCAATTTGCAAAGTCCTAGGATTCTCGTCACTGCGCCAATTATTTGACAACAAAGACCATCATTACGATGAGAACCTTGTTCTAAGTATAACGAAGGTCGGTATTTGAACGGCCTTTTTAATTTTTGACCCCCGACGCAAACAGAGGGGTGTTATATAAGTTTAACGTGTCTGTGTATCTGTCTGTAGTATCGTAGTTCCCAAACAAATGGGCCAATTTGAATGCGGTTTTTTTGTGTCATAGATAATTTTACCCGAGCGTTCTTAGCCATGTTTCATGAAAATCTGTTCTGCTGTTTTTGAGATATTGAACTTTGAAATGAAAATATCGGGGGTTTTCAACTTTTCCAAGTTGTAGTTATCATCTTAACATTTCAACTTGTTAAAAAGCTAGGCAAAGGTAGGTACTTCTATGATAATATTTGCAGAGTCCACTTACGGCACGTCTCGGTATGCTGCCTGTGTACACTCGAAAACGAGCTGTGATCAAAATAAGGATGTATTTGTTCAAGTCTTTTACCGAGACCAAATAACGTTCAGTCAACTGCAAAAAGTTCCACGTGTTCCGAACCTCAAAGGGAAAAAATGGAACCCTGCAAGGGTTCCCTTTTTTTTCTGTCTGTCTGTCGAGACCCTTTATCTCGGGAACGCATGGAGGTATCGAGTTAAAATTATAAATAAATAAATAAAAAAGCCGTTTTTCTTGTCCTGTAAGTTTTTTTACATGGTCGATTTTTTATAAGATTTTTATCATTGCTAAATGTAAATAAAAATGTCATGCCGTGTCAATTGTGAAAATTTAAGCTATTAAATAGGTACTAATTTGTTACTTTTAAATAGTTTGAATAACATTTTTATATAGTATTGTTACGGACAAAAACCCCTTCCTTCCCAATCGAGTTAAAAAGAAATCCTAATAAATAATAAACGTTTACATACATACGTAACGTTTTGAATTTGTTTTCGGAGTACAACGGCACCATGAGTTACGAATTCGGCAGCTCGAATTTGCGACAGTCGAAATCTATTCGAAGCGATTTACTCGCTTGGGAAGTTGTGAGGAACGTAACGTAATGTGTGTTTTCGAGAGTGACCAGTACGCTTACCATGAGTTTGACAATGACGGCTTACGCTAACGAGTATCGAGTTTTCTATCTGTGCATCCCGTTCGTACTGTCAAAGTGCAATAGAGATGCACATATAGAAAACTCGATACTCGTTAGCGTAAGCCGTCATTCTGTACGCTTACCATGAGTTTGACAATGACGGCTTACGCTAACGAGTATCGAGTTTTCTATCTGTGCATCCAGCTCGTACTGACAAAGTGCAATAGAGATGCACAGATAGAAAACTCGATACTCGTTAGCGTAACAGCCCGTTCACACAGGGTCTCCGTTTTGCTGTTCCGTTTTATCGTATACGTTTTTTTTCATTGATGGCGTATGGAGTTGTATGAGCGACTTCACATATGACACAGTATTCAGTATACAGTAATTGTATGAAATTGTATCCGTTAAAACGGGTACCGTAAATACGGATGCTGTGTGTGAACGGGCTGTAAGCCGTCATTCTCAAACTCATGGTAAGCGTACTGTACGCTTACCATATACTGTGGTAGAGAGCTAGGTCGATCAGTCGATCACGTAACGTATTGTACAGTCGCCATCAGATATATCGGAGTGGCCAAAGTGTTCACAAATATCTGAACACGTCTCTATTGTCGAGGCATTAGATGCGTGTTCAGATATTTGTGAGCACTTTGGCCGGTCTGATATTTCTGATGGCGACCGTCAGGTAGATAAAATCTACCTTTTTATATGAAAAATTACAGTTAAATTTCAGTCAGTTTTAGGGTTCCGTACAAAGGTAACAACAACTCCATCTGTCACAAAGTGAAATATCTCACGAACTACTTTAAGCTATCAATTTGAAATTAGGAATGGTTTTAAATGAGAGTTATCCATGTGCATGGAAAATGAAAAATCTAAATATACATTTTCATTTTCTTTCATTTTTGCTTTCATGGACATGTGCATACTACCGATTCTCCCCTACGGTGCACAGACCAGTACGCTTACCATGAGTTTGACAATGACGGCTTACGCTAACGAGTATCGAGTTTACTATCTGTGCATCCCGCTCGTACTGTCAAAGTGCAATAGAGATGCACAGATAGAAAACTCGATACTCGTTAGCGTAAGCCGTCATTGTCAAACTCATGGTAAGCATATTGGTCTTTGACGTTAACTCAGAAGTCAAAACTCGGGGTTTGCCAACGGGCCATGGAGCGCAGCATATTACGAGTAGGTGTAAAACTAATGGACCGTATCCGGAACACCACGCTGCGCTCTCAGACGCAAATAATTGACGTAGCTTGGAAAGCGGCTGTTGAAGTGGGACTGAGCTGAGGGGCTACCGGGAAATGAAAACGAACTTCGTTTGTGTATCTCCGTCTCTGTCGCACTTGCTAGTTCGAGCGACAGAGACGGAGATATTCGAACGAAGTTCGTTTTCACTTCGCGGTAGCCCCTCTGGTCATGTCTGCCGCATGCCAAGCTGTGGGCCAAGACCGTCACTGAATGGCAGCCCGACTACTCAAAACGGAGACGCGGCAGACCTCGCCGCGATGGCGGGACGACGTAGACTCCTTTTTAAAGGATTGGCCAGAGGCTGCTCGGGTTCGGGATGCCTGGAAAAGGAGGGGGGAGGCCTTTGCCCACTTTGCACAGTTGCACTTTCTGAAACGGTTTTTCTTTTTTTCTACATTTGTAAAATTTCTGTTGATAAAAAAGTACCACCCTCCCCCCCCTTATCTCCGAAGTTATCCAAGCGAAAAATTTAAAATTATTACACCTACTTGTGATTAAGATAAACATAAATATATTACTGGAAAAGTATAACTTTTTCTGTATTAAGTATTTGTTTTATTTTCAAAAATCATTTCCTATTTAAGTTTGCAATTTGATCAACTTTATAAGTATTTTTTTTTTTTTAAATTCCTAGTTAATAGAAACACTCTCTTTCAAATAAAATAAAAAAGCCGAGATCGGTTCACGTGATAATCCCTAAAACACCAACATACATAGGTACTAAACTGCAATTTCCCTTGCACGTTAGTACCAAATGGGGCCGATAGATGGCGCTGACCCCAAACCTACTTCGCGCTGTATTTTCTAGAATGAATGTGGTTAAGGACGGGTATATTTCAAAAGCAAATCAAAAAAATCGAGATTCAATTGTCTTGGTAGTTCGATGGTCTTGGTGTGAAAGTTATTCGTTGTTTGAAATTGAACTCTGTTGTTGGGTTAAAAAAAGTACCTAATTAACAAATATTGGGACATTTACTTTACCTTGAGTTAATTGATAGTTTGTACGGAACCCTCGGTGCACGACTCAGACTCGCTCTCGACCGATTTAGTCAATATAAAAATTGTTAAGTACTTAGATCTAGCTAATGTACGTACAATGCGTTACGCCTAGTGCCTTGAAGCTGTGAAAAAAACTTTTAAATAAACGTAAAAAATAGATGCGGCCTAAAACATTGCCGCAAAAAACCTATATTTTGACACTCAAGGAACACACCTGTATGACATTGACAATGGTCCTGTACAGATGTTTATGTCCTTATTTATGTACGTAAGTATATTAATACTCCAGACTGTACTTACCTAACGACGTATAAAATCCAACGGATCTTTATAAAACCGGCGGTAAAATATAACATACGGCTGACTATTTGAATAGGGTGTGCAGAATATTTATTCAGTATAATAGGGAATGTACTTGTAGCGATGCACGTCGACGTCGTCGTCGACAACGTCAGAGGGCCATAAATCTTAATGTTTTGGCTGAGAAAAAGCGCCTTTTGGAAAGATCAAAGGAGTGTCCCTTCTGTACTTATCTATTCTGTGGCAGCAGCTAGCAGCTCGCGACTGACAATAGGTACTTTTTTGATGAAATGACCATTTCAGGAGAAAACGGTTTCCAGTAACTAAATCTTAAAAAATCACTTTGACTTTGATGTCGATCGCTTCAGCATAATATAATCAAGGTATATAAATAAGTTTCGCTTCAAAAAAATTGAGGTGAGGTATTTAAAAGATTTAATTTATTGCAAATTTGCCT
Organism: Epinotia demarniana; assembly: GCA_945867215.1. Classification (NCBI taxonomy): domain Eukaryota; kingdom Metazoa; phylum Arthropoda; class Insecta; order Lepidoptera; family Tortricidae; genus Epinotia; species Epinotia demarniana. The sequence continues at coordinate 2,199,248 of OX244281.1, forward strand.
AAACCTAGTGTTTCATTGTGTCAGTTTGTAACGTACAAAAAAAACATTGAGATTAGAAAATATTTAGAAATGCAAAATCATTTACTTTTTTTGTATGGACGAGTACGTAGTCCGTCCCTCTTAATTGAATAACCTTGTCCTGCAGGTGGTCGCTAACTGAAGCTGGTGGCGTAACTGGCGTTATTACCTTTGTATTACTTACTGCAAATAAAGGTGTTTTGTCATACTTATTAGTTAACGTGTTTTTATAATACATCCGCATCGATTACCTAGCCCGATGCACGGGTCCGGGTAATCATCATCCTCCTAGCGTTATTCCCGGTAACCCGGAAATATTGCCCGAGATGTAAATATTGCTGAAGACAAAAGCAGAAGAGTGGTGGTTTCGTAAAAAATCAAGTTTTAAATCACTGGTTGCGTACTGTCTCAGCATTGTAGAAAAAAAAACACATATGAATTATTTATATAAACACAACAATTTGATTGAGTTAATATATACAATAAATACTATAGGTATTTGTGTGATAAGGAAACTTCAAGATTATTTTATTTGCCCTAAAATGTCATCTCATCTTGCTGACGAAAGATTTATTTGCGAGAATGTTTTTATTTGTATCTGAAATCGTTAACTTTCCAGTCCTGAAAAAAAGATGGGTTCACGTTCTTTTGAACCCATTTAAAAAACAGAAGGTTCTCAATTCGGTCGTACATATACTTTTTTTTTCGTATTTTTGTTTATCTTTAAGTGTTCCGCTCGTAAAATTTTAAACTTCAGAAAATATTAATTCAACAAGAAGTTTTACAATTAATCTGCTTATTTCGCGGCAATATTTCCCACGCCTGTGAACGTAGCTAAAAATAAAAACGTAAATAAATATATATATCACTCACAAATCATGAAATCCGTTCACTTCACTAACAGAACAGTCACAACAATACTAAACTGGCAAAACAGAGTTCCTTCAGTTATACTTCTTCATCCGAACTTGACCTTGGCCAGTACTAAACACCAGCATTTCATGACCTTTGCTTACCAACAATCTACACGCAAACAGAGCTCTAGATATCTGGCTGATAGACTACCGACTCTAACAGACATGACCATTTTATGGAGACCTATACTTGGGAACTGTTCGGACTAGGAGAAGGACCTAGATGTTTGGTTGTTTAGTGCAAATAACATCACGTCTTGTTTATGGGAAATTGACAATTGGTTTATTTTTGAGGAAATAATTAGTTAGAGCAGGAAAGGTTTTGTTGCAAAAAAGTGGCAATCAATTAAGTTGCGTATTTTATTCGATTTTTATTGAACTTTGTCGTGTAGAATTCGGCTTTACCATATACTTAGAACAGTTAAAACATGATTTCCGGGATAGAAAGCTCATGGAACATATTTTTATGAGAAAGTTCTGTAAAAAAAAAACTTGAACCTCCAGAAGTCGATCCGAGACGTAAGTAACGAATTCTAATTTGATTTCAATGTGTTTCGCGCGCGTCATGCCATCGGATGTATGTGTGTGCGGAATGAAATCGTGAGTAATTTACCTAGGTTATAATGCACCCATATTTTTAAACTTGGCAACACAAATTATTAGCACTGTACCACCTATCTGACTAGCAGAGCTTGTAGGTACAGTCAGCATCATATATTAATAGCAGCCAAAGGAGCCAAATATTTCGATACAAGTCTTACCACTGTAAGAGTGAGGATGTGTTAGGATATGTATATTTGGCTACTTTGGCTAGTACTCACAACATAAAAGGGTCAATTTTCAAACGAGCTGTTTTTGCAGTCCCACGGCCATAATTTCAAGTCAGATTAACATGGAGTATTGATTCATATATATTTGTAGGTATTCCGTGTGTTATAAAGTATCAAATTATATATAACAATACCTTAAATATTCATTGATTCTGAAAAAAAAATGTATTTGGAATCGTAAAACAGCGAAATCTACCGCTTTTTTGCGTGTCCCACTTGCGGTTTTGCTCAAACAAAAAATCATAACTATGGACTACGGCAACGTATATATAAACAACTTGTACTGTTATAAAGAAGATTTATTAGCGTATTCATTAATATATCTTGCAAATTTAATGCGTGAATAATTAAAACCTGTGAAGTATTTTTGTAGTTGTCCCACGCGCGACCCATTTATTAGGACTCAAGCTCAAAACCCTTAAAATCTGTTTTTTTATTATCCCACCGTTACATTTACTTCACGATACGATAGACAGGTTAGTTGGGCTTAAACCAGCAACGGGAGTGGACGCAGAGCCGGTATTTTCGAAGGAGGAAACAGGTTTTCTTGATACGATGTATTTTGGTACGGCTATCACGACATTTGTATGGGCGTTAATTTATTAATATACGATTGAAATAAAAATGTGTCTTTCATAACAAAGGTTAGCAATATGGGGTAAGAGTTTCGTGTTTAACTAATTAGTGAATTCAATTAATAGTGTACGAAGGATCGCCAAAAAACATTCATGTTGACATTTGTATGGCGACATTTGAACGTGGCATACACATGTCGATTCAAAACAAAATCTAAGTGATTTTTAATATTTTGGAATATAATCACAGAATAAGTAATAGTACAATATAACGACCATCATAAACCATAAACCGGAGATACTATATCGAAATAGTGAGTTTTTTTATTGTACAAATATTTCAAGCTGTTTCAACAATTGTATGGCAAGATCGACATTTTGATGGCACTCGTTGACATTTTTATGCCGCTATCGACATTTATATGGCAGAATCGACATTTGTATGGCATTATATCGACTTTTGTATAGCGCTGTCGACATTTGTATGGCGCTGACGACATTGGTATGGCACGGTGATTTTAAAGCATCAATATCTAGCTAACCATTAGAAGCACAGTGGTGCCTCATGCACCATATTTTTTCTTTTTAAAAACACTACCTCTCGCTGTCGGTACGAATCTAATATTCCAAAAAATAAAAAAAACCATGCAAATGTCGAAAAAACGTCTTGTTCAAAAATTGACCCAAAAAAATATATGTATTTCTTATGCAAGTCAAATTTACAGATAATAATAATATATAACACATAATAATAATAATAATAAAATAATTCATGTCTCTGCAGTGTACAGTCAGGTGAAGATTACTTAGTACTTGGAATGGCTGCTCCGTCGTCAAACCCCAACAGTTTCGCTGCAGGTTTGAATTGGTGGCGTGTGCCTCGTATGCACATACTGGTGGCTCGAATTATGGCAGTGCATACCCTTGTTCTAAGCCAACCCAGTATCGTACTCAGTGATTTATTCCAACGGTCTGCGAGGGCTTCGCCTATGTGTTTGACAAAGGAGGTCATCTGTGGTGCGAATACGCCATCGACGGAAGTCACGAGAGGGGTGAAGGTAGCATGTTTCGCTTCGCAGGCAGCGGAGTAGGTATTTTCTTTGTTTTTCAGTCTCAGTCAGAGTCAGATTTGAGGACAGAAGTGACGTGGCGGGCAATGTTAAGAGGGAGCGTCAGTGTCTACGACACGGATATCGAAAAGAGCCTCTCTCTGAGCATTCCATACGCCACGGCAAGATAATTCGCCGCGTAATCCTGGGTCACCTTCTGTGATTAATTGATTATGGGTTCTATTGTGACGCTGCCCCATGCTTGGTGACATAGTTCAGCAAATAGATCACGAATTTCGTTGTGCCGTCTTGAAATTAGCCCCCCAGTCTTGCAACAGAGATCATGGTCGATATTAAATTGACTATTGCCACATCCATCACATGAGGGTGGCATTGAGTTTGGCGTCCTGTGACAGCGTATTGCCAGGGCGACTCTGAATTCATGAGGAGACAAGTCGAGGTTATCTTTCTTCGTTGGTATAGCCGAAAGCCAGGTGGAAGACTTTGTTTTCATTTTCAATGCGATCGATCTTTCTATAGCTCTTCTTTTGTTAGTGGGTAGTTTGGCCAATGTACTCGTAGTGTCTAAAAGTTCGTTATCACGAGCTTCTGTCATCATTCGGCTTTCTTTACGTGCGTCAATCAGCGATTTATTGTGTTGGGCTAGGTCAACATGTAAGAAGAAAAGAGAAATTTCCGCCTTCTCCGGTATTCAGGAACAGAAATCAACTCACTTTAAACTCATATATTTTTAAATGACAGGAAAAAATTGAAAAATTTAATGCTCCGAGCCGGATTCGAACCGGCGACCACAGGCATTCATGGCCCCGAAATCCATGGAATCCGGCTCAGAGCATTAAATTTTTCAATTTTTCATTTCATTTAAAAATTTATAATTTTCTTTAGCAGCGTTACTGCTTAAAAAACAAATATTCATTCACTTTAAACTCGTTCAAATTATTTATTAAATATTATAAAAACTTCACATCTGCCATCTAAATCAACTCACTTTCTTCTTATACAGGGTGTCCCAGAATTTGACGTTAAGCCGTAAACGGATGATAGACCAAGTCATAACAGTTATCATAAATCTACAAACAAAATCTAACTCATGTTCTTTAAAAATTATGATCACTTTAAAAATTCACTAATAGTACAGTGGCAAAATCGCAAAAAGTCGTCTCCTTCACGATTTTCGTGGACATCTCTTCTATATACCTAAAACTGGTATGGATGTGTTCCTTGTTGTCTCCAGGGTACGAATCTGCCGGTTTTAGTTAAGAGAGAGGGGGACAGACATAGCTGTGACGTCACAAATATGGCCGCCTACGGTCATCGAATTTTGTTCAAATCTCGGGTTCTATTTTACTGATTGCTTCGTGTGAAGTGTCATTTGAAAGCTTATTAAATGTACTAGGTATAATTGATTTCTAGAACGCTATGACGTACAATGAACAGTTTTTTAATAATTAGAAAAAATATGTTTTTTTTACCCCGCGCGTTTGAACGAGTACTGATAAAACGTGCTTGTAACTCAATAAATAATAACTTTAGCGCAATAAAAGTTACTATAAAAAAGGTAGGTAATTTTATAAGCTTTCCAAAAAATATAGATTTTGTTGGTGTACACTAATAAATAACCAAGTAATAATAAATTTTGTGAATTACGCACCAATTAACTATCACCACGCTCTTCTCTGCTAGCGATCGCTGGCGTCACATCGAGCCTTTAGAAACTCTTTTTTGTTTTCTGAGTAATTATACGACTCACACGGTCATGATACGCACCTAAAGCAGTAAAATAAAGGCCACCTCAGGAACTTTGTAGCCCGAGCCGAAGGCGAGGCGAGTGCACTGAAGCGTAATTTTTCACCCCCCACACACAATTTTACGTCTTCTTTTGGCTGACAAGTGAGATTGTTATTACCAATTTACGCCCGGTTGATGTAAAATTAGTCTAGTTCCTAGTATTAGGTTGAAAATAATTAATAAATCAATGAACGCAAGCAGCTTTATTAGACAACTAGCTTCCGCCCGCGACTTGGTCTGCGTGGACCCGGGATAAACTGATCACCTAACTGACCTATATTTTAATCCAGGCTATAAACTATCTTCGTACAAAATGACATCCAAATCAGTTGAGCCGTTTAAGCGTGGTTGAGTAAAAACATCTAAACATCAAACATCCAAACTTTCGCATTTATAATATTAGTAGGACTAGTTTTTTCCCGAGGTTACCTGTGTTGTACTTTGACTTATACTTTCCAAATCTGACGACTGTTTTGGTTATGTATTTCCTCGCAAAAGAGAAGTGAAAAACAGCTATAGGAAAAGCGGCAGAGATTTGTAACTGAAACGTTGCACGCACCGTGTGTGTGTCCGCTTGGTGAGTGTTTGAGTCTTGTATGTGATAGAGTAAGGGGAGTGTGTGGCCGCGTTGGCTTGCCGTACGGGCCTTTGGCCCTCAGGTTCGCTTGTAAAACACTCGGCGGATATGGTGTCCAAGAGCGCGCCCTGAAGGGACGCTACAGACCTTCGTCCCTATACGGAGAGCCCAGCCTGCCGCCTCGCTTACTATGCCGCTCTCTTGCGGGTCTTCGGCCCTCAAGTTGTCCGCGCAGGCTCGCGTGGAGAGCGCGCTCTGAAGGGACGCTTCCGACCTGCGGCCCTACGGAGCCCAGCCCAGGAGTAAAGTATCCGAAAGCGCACGCACTCTGGAGGGTCGCTTCCGGCCTTTGGCCCTCTGACTCACGTAGAGAGCGTGCTCTGATGGGACGGTTCGGGCCTTGCTCTTAGATTCGCTGTTACAGTTAGGAGTAACAAAGTGTCCGCGTGGGCCCGCCTTTCAGGCCTTTGGCCATCTGGCTTGCGTGGAGAGCTCTGTAGGAACGCTTCGGGCCTTCGACCCCACGCAGAGCTCGGCCTGCCGCCTCGCGTGCCATGCTGCTTTTTCGGACCTTCGACTCTCAGGTTTGCTTGTAGGACACAAGGAGTACTAGAGTCCACGTGGACCCGCTCTCTAGGCCTTTGGCCTTTTGGCTTGCGTCGAGAGCCCACTCTGAATGAACGATTCGGGCTTTCGGTCCTACGCAGAGCCTGGCCTGCCGCCTCGCGTGACTTACTGCTCTCCTTCGGGCCTTCGGCCCTCAGGTTTGCTTGTAGGTCACTTAGGAGTAGTAAAGTGTCCACGTGGGCCCGCCTTTTGGGCCTTTGGCCCTTTGGCTTGCGTGGACAGCCCGCTCTGAACGTACGCTTCGGTCTTTCGGCCCTTAGGTTAGTTTGTAATGCATTTAGGAGTAGTAAAATGTCTGCGTGAGCTCGCCCTTCGGGGTCTTTGGCCTTAGTACTCGCGTGAAGAGCACGCTCTTGAGGGATGCTCCGGGCTTTTGGCCCCGCGAGCCTCACCGCTCGCCTTCGGGCCGTGTTGGTCTGTTCGAACTTGTTGCCTGCGAAACTGCTACTGCTTGCAGCTGCTGAACTATGGAGCTCCATAGTTCGCAACACATATATGCTGGAGATGCGCATAATATCTATGCGCATCTCCAGAGAAAAAATATGTTTACATATAGCTGTTGCTAGAAAGGTAATGTAACGAATCACCACGTGCAAATGTCTTCAAATTCAACCGCAACTTGCACTCAAATGAAATGAAGTATGCGCGGGCGTGGGGTACGGCAAGAGCGGCCTTGTTCCGAGTTTGGCTCCTAGTCCTCGGGCTGGATTTTGGCGAAAGCTTGTGGCCTACAGTCAAAGAAGTTATGAATTTAATATGCCTCTTTATTGAAACATATTTATCTGTCTAGGGGGCGTGTACGACTCAAATCAAGGCGTCCCCTGAAACACAGTATTTATTTATTCGACTACAGGAACACACAGGCAGGCGTGGCGAGAGCTTATGAAGGCCTTAAGGGGATGCCTTGATTTGAGTCGTACACGCTCTCTAGACAGAGACACGCTGATGCCTTCCGCCCACCAGAAATAGAGATGTAACACTTTTCGGGAATCGCTGTTGTGGACTCGATAAATATCTAAGTTGAAGTTTTATTAAAATTCCATAAAGTGAGATTTTAGATGAGATAAAATACTATAGTATTAACTTGATTGTGTCGTAAAATAATGCATCGTTTGAGTAGGCTGAATAAAAAAAGGAAAATACAGACCAAACTTTGTTTTTTTTTTCTATCGAGGAAATTTTAAGCAATCATGCATCGATAAAATCAGATGAACAATCATATAGTCAAGAATCATATATATCTGAAAACCTCTTATTGTTTCTCAATCTAGTCAGAACGGCGTTTCAAAGCATGCGGCCCTAGGGCAACAACAACAACAGCAACACCAATAGAAACAACAGTACCTTTCATTTGGGAACACCAAAATTGAACTCTCATAGTATTTCAATCATACGCATCGTGCCGGTTCCCGCGGACTTGCGTTACTGAATTGGCCATAAATGACAGGTTTATTATTGAACGACATAATTCATAATTCATAATTCATTTATTTGCATATAAAAAGGGTTTTACATAGGTGTTATAGTATAGAGTACAAGTCCTATCCTTTTTAGCTGTTTTTTGCCAGCATGCAAATGGGTCCTATGTGTACTACATTGGACCACCATAATTAAATACTAAGCTACATTAACTTAAACTAAGATAGAATGCGCAATGAGTTTACAATATACACAATACACATACAGTCCCGGCAATTGCTGATAAAATAAGTATACAATGTCATGATAATAAAATATTTATAGGTAATAGAAATTTGATTAATATTAACTACATACACAATAAATTCATTAATAGAGTAAAATGTTTTTGCCAGTAGCCATTTAAAAAGCGCTGTTTTAAATTTAGTAAATGGCAGATCTTTAATATTCTGTGGTAGCTTATTGTATATGGTGACACACATGCAAAAACAGTTTTTCTTGAAAGCAGCAGTTCTTTGCTGTTTATGTACAATAAGCCTGTCAGTGTTCCTAGTGTTTCTAGGAAACACATCTTTGGCTGTTCTAAACAAATTCATATTTAGTTTAACAAATTTAGAGACTTCAAACACATAGAGACAAGGTAGAGGGAGAATATTTAATTCAGAGAAGAGAGGTTTAGAAGAAGTCCTTTGCCGCACTCCACATATAGCACGAATACATTTTTTTTGGCAGATGAAGGCCCTTTGAACATCAACCCTATTTCCCCACACAATCAGTCCATACCGAAGCACTGATTCCACGTAGCCGTGATAGGCCATCAATGCTGTTTTTTTATCGGCCGTTGCGCGCAGTCTGTTCATGACAAAAACAAATCGATTAATTTTGTTACATACATGTTCGATATGTCCATTCCATTTTAAATTACTATTAACAATCAGGCCTAAGAATTTTATAACATTAGCATTTTCCAAGGTATGCCCACTGTAATTAATATTCAATGTCCAGCTTAAACTATTAAAATTCATATAATTCGTCTTAGATAAATTAACTTGCATATTATTATGTTGCATCCAGTTAATTACGGCAGCTACAGTGTTGTTTACATTAATTTCATGATCTAATATAGTTTCAATCTTATTATTTGTGACAATAATCGAGATGTCGTCAGCGAACAGAATACATTTATGGGACGTCACGTTTGGTAAATCGTTAATATAGGTCAAAAATAGTAGTGGTCCTAGAACACTCCCTTGGGGAACTCCATAATGGTTAGATTTATAGTCAGATTGGTGTATCTCTGTTTCCTTTAACTCATTTACGCACTTAATTTCTACACATTGTTGTCTATTTTCCAGATAAGATCTTAGCCATTGCAATGCTTGTCCTCTGATGCCGTAGCACTCTAGTTTTGCCAAAAGTAAGTCATGTGCAACAAAGTCAAATGCCTTGGACATATCGAAGAAAAGGACGGTAGTAAGGCTGCGGTCGTCATAATGAGTAGAAGTTTCGCGTACTAAGTTAAAAACCGCAAGTGCAGTTGATTTCGATTTTTGGAGACCATATTGTTCCGGTGCGATAACATTGAATTTATGAAAGAATTCACTTATTCTTAGATACATTGCTTTCTCAAATACTTTAGAGATAATAGGAAGTATCGTAATGGGGCGGTAGTTCTCAATATCCTGTCTTTCTCCCTTTTTGTACATGGGGATGACAGAGGCCTTTTTTAATTTTGAAGGAAAGATTCCTGCCTCTAAGGAACTATTTATTAGATGTGTTAAGATAGGAACTAGTTCAAAACAACATTTTTTTATAATAAATGTTGCTACACCATCGTAGCCCTCTGTATTTGAATTTTTAAGTGAGGTAATGATATTGTGAACCTCCTTTTCAGAAAAAGGTTTCAAAAATATGGAATTATTAACTACATTTCCATTAAGCGTATTTAAGGTTTTATAGTTAGACTTATTCGAGGTTTCAATAAAAAAATTATTAAATGTGTTAGCAATTTTAGTTGGGTCATTGATAGTCAGATTATTGTACTTAATGGAATCAATATACTGGTCGAAGTTACAATATTCAGCCTCATTTTTTATGATTTTCCAAGAGGCCCTGCATATGTTTTTACTATTTGATACAAACTTTTTATTTACATTCTTTTGGGCGTGTGTAATACAACGCCTCAATAATTTAGAATATGCAATGTATTTATTTTTATTTACAGTCGACTTATCCCTATAGAAAGCAAATCTTAACTGTCTTTTCCTTTTTGTGCTTATCTTTAGTCCAGTAGTTAGCCACTTTAGTTTGTTACTATTTATTATTCTAATTTTTATAAGTGGGAAACACAATTTATAAAATAGACACACCGTCTCGTGGAAAATGTCGAAAGCTTTATTTAAATCTGATTCACTGTAAACATCTTGGAAAGATAAATTGCTTAGGCTGTCATTAAACTTGCGTACATTTTCGTCGGAGTAGTCTTTTTTAAGGATAGTGACAGTTTTTAGTGGCACAGGCCTTCTCTTAGGCTTAAATGAGAACAATTGGGCCGTGTCGTGATCAGAGAGACCTAAAGGGATAGCTGTGCCGGTACTGCCCTTAATATTACTGATGATGTGATCCAGGCACGCGTGTTGTCGTGTCGGTTTGATAATGTGGTTGTGCAAATTGAAGTTCTTAATTATATTTAATAACTCGCAACTGTATTTATTAGTTTTGAGTGTATCGATATTAAGGTCGCCCGCTAAAATAAATTTCTTTTTTGAATATTTTTTCGACAACATAAATAGTAGTAATCCTAATTTCTCAAAGAATAAACACAAGCAAGATGACGGTGTTCTATAGATACATACTATTATTAAGTTTGTAAAGGAAATCTCTACAGCGCAGCATTCAAAGGAGAACATTTCAGCTAGGTCATTTATCGGTTGTACAAGTTTATGTCTTAGACCTTTTTTTATTAGGATACAAGAGCCTCCTCTTTTACTTTTCCTAGAGAAATGTGATCCTAGTTCGTAACGCCGCAGCAAGATGTTTCTTTCCTCACCTGATCTAATAAATGTCTCGGTTAGGCATATTACATCTACACTTACACCCGAATCACATAGTTCCGATAAACATAATTCTAGGTGATCTTTTTTATATAAGAAACTAGCAATATTTTGGTGCAATACGATAAAACTATTGTTCACGAAAAAAGTCTTCATTTGGTTGCCCTAGCTCCGAAGCAGACGGCTCGCTTCTGTCCAAAATTACTGGTTCCGCCTCATTCCGCTTAGCTGGCTCCGCCTCATCCCGCTTAGCTGGCTTTGGAGGTGAATGTTGTTGTATTGAGCTGTTAGATGTTTTTTTTGAGAAGTAGTCCGACACTTTCCTTTGTATGTGCCTATTCTTCGGTGGTTTTATATGGTAATCTGTCCGTGGTGCTTCGCCATTAGTGGCAATAAAATGTCCCAGATGACGTATAATATTGGCCATCCCGCGGTCACTTAGTTGTCCTGTCTTACTAGAGAACATATCAAGTGATAAATCTAGGTTCGAGTCGAATGAAAAGTGTTTATAGTGAAGGGGCATGCTGTCACATAACAAGGTGTTAAAGTCCTCAATTCTGTAGTTGTACAGGGGTCTGCCACAAATATAGGTAGGGCACGCTATGATAATGTTAGTATGGGTAATTGGACAAACAGTCTTGGTGATATAATTAACTAAGTCGGTGTAATCTTCATTCTCTTGGAAGTCATCCTCGCCAATTAAAACTATGCAGTAATCTCTTAGCGTAAACGATGCCAATTTATCTTCCAGTTGATGGAGGCTATTTCTTATTCCTCCCCTAGGTGTTGAATGTTGTGTCTTGACCTACGATTTTAGAGATTTTATTTCTGTTGTTGCAACTCAATATTGCTATTTTATTTTTTGCAGGCACTGAAGTTACTTGGCCACATTTTTTTACCATATTAAAGGTTCTGTTTCCCGATCCCGTAGCGACATCTGTAGGCGCCAATGGCGATATTGATGCCGGTGTAGGTGTAGGTGCCGGTGCCGGAGCTGGTGCCGCTGCCGATGTCGGTAGTTTCAATTGGTTCTGAGACCTTGGTTTCCTTATGGCGCCGCATTTTTCTTGTTCATTTTTTCCCGATTCGTGCTGTGTTATTTTTGATGGGATTTCAGCAGCTGAAGTGGGACTCGATGAGTTCTCATCTGGTAGTGGAGAGCCTTTACGCCTAGTTACTTTTTGAGGCGTCCCAATACAGGGTGTATTTCCTGACATGATTTTTTTATACATATCATTTTTTTTCCGCTGATCTTCTAAGGTTTTTTTAAGGATCATGACTTCAGAGTTTAGTCGTTCTATTTCTTCGTGTGCACTGGCCAGTTGCGCAGATAGATTGCTTACCTCATATTTCAGATCCAGCATCGTTACGGTATCCATTATCGAAATATTTGGCAGACTACGGTGTGTGTCGCCATCTAGTGTCGAATCGTAGAGGTTTCGTTCAGAATCTGTGGTAACCGTTTCTTCCATTGAGGGTATTCGTGCCCGTGGCAGATGGGGTTTCCTTTTCGTCACGTTGTCAATTTCGGTCGTTCCGGATGATATCTCGGTAATCATTTTGTTTGGTTTTGTTACTTCAGATGCGCTGGTGGTATTTTTGGCTGATTTTTTAGTTTTTGTTTGAGCTCCGGCTACAGAAGTAACTGTCCTCGGAGTGGTTTTATTTGCGTGACATTGTCTGCATATCCAAGACTTTTTGGTTTCTGATGTCATGAGTAAGAATAATTTTTCGGACCTTCCCGCACATTGCACATCGAAAGTTTGCTTGCATTTGGAGCAACATAAAACGTCCTTGTTTTGTAAGCTTTCCTTACATTTTGCACATTTGGGAGACATCTTTCATCGATTTGTTGTATTGTCAGGAGAAGTAAAATATGTGCACAGAATGTAAAGTTTCCGAACGTACCTTTCGCATTGGCAACATTTGTTGCGCCGCTTATGTTGGTACTACTGCCGTTGTGTCCGAGCTGTCAGTTGTCACCCTTCACCCAATCAGCTGTGCACATCATGCGTGGTCCCGTTAGGTTACACGGATCTTTTCACTGTTTTCTTGTTGTTTTTAAACGTTAAACGGTCAAATAGTAGCCTTACCGTAGTCCTAAAATCTTAAAATGTGATGTTGTGACGTCTTATGTGGTGTATCTTCGGTAAAGAAGCCTTCTTCTTGATGTTTGTTGGTACGAGAATGTTGTGAGTACACTTAAAACATTTTTATTTTATTTAAAACGCACGTAGCCTAATCTTAGTATGTTTACTTGGCCAGAGTTGCCAGCAATCCTGTTGTTGAGTTGACAACAAATTGCACATTATTGGAAAGCTAATAAAATGTTTGATATTTTTTTTATGACATTTATCACGCTAAAGTATCTCTTTCTCGAATTATGATGGAAAGAAAGCAGAACGTCTAAGGTAAAAAAATCTATTTTTTTAATTATTTACCAAACGGTTGAATGTACGTTACAGATTTTAATGAATGAATTATAGAACATTTAATACGCATTCAAATGACACCTCATATGAACCGATCAGAAAAATAGATTATACCGAGATTTGAACAAAAATCGATGACCGTCGGCCGCCATCTTTATGACGTCACAGCTATGTGCGTCCCCCTCTCCCTTAACTAAAACCGGTAGATTCGTACTCTGGAGACAACAAGGAACACATCCATACCGGTTTTAGGTATATAGAAGACGTGTCCACGACTTTTATCAATATTGGCCAATTTCCGCCGTACTATAAAAAATCCACACCCTGTAATGTGGATTTTTAGTGAATCTTTAAAGTGACCATAATTTTTAAAGAACATGACTAACATGAGTTGGATTTTTTTTTGTATTTTTATGATAACTGTTATGACTTGGTCTATCATCCGTTTACGGCTTGACGTCAAATTCTGGGACACCCTGTATGGGTACTTGACGATATACATACCCATTAGGGATATCTGTCAACGAAGGCAACTAAAACCGATCTTCCCTTCATTTATTAATTTCATTACCGCATCGTCATTAGTACGTCGACGAATTTTGGCCTGACTAAAGGTCAGTGTTTCAATGATACCTGGGCTGTTATTCGCTACGCGCTAATGCGGCTCACCCCGCCGGTCACCCGTCACGAAACTAGACCTCCACCTACGCTTAGTTACTTTGCATTGAAATCTCCTGGAAATCGTTAAGCTGCGGTCTGGACGCTAGCGGGCAGCAGGGCGACGAGCGGCTGCCCATACATTGAAGTCGCTTATTGTCGCCTAACCTAAGGCCACGTTTGTGGAGAAGCGAGCGTCCACAGCGGCGCGGCGTGCACAAACACAAATTTAAAAAGGCATTGCCATAGGAGTGTTACCTATGTCACCTATATCTAATCTAGGTATAGGCTTTGGGTATAGGTAAGTACTAAATGTACTAATATATAAAGACGAAATTTCAGTGCGATTATATAAGTTAATTTCTTGTTAGCTACTAACATAAGTTTTTGTATTATATGGATACCCGATGACCCAAATAAATAATTTCATTTCATTTCATAGCCTTGTAAAATGTAAGTTTCTGTGTTATGGGTAATCTTCGGAACCTGATCAGATTTCAAAAATACTTTCACTTGCCTGATGTAGAATGGATTTCCAAGTATTAGTTATAGGCTATATTTTATGCGGGCTTGCCTGCGGTTTTTGCAATTTGCAATGCGTGGGTGCATCCGAAGAAAGACTTTTAATTCGGTCTGGCTACTTCTTTCACACAACAAGAACAACATGATTTGTGACAACAAACTAAGTGAGTGTCCTATCCTACGCTACGGTGGCGGTCGTGGGTTCGAATCCCGGCTCGTACAGTCGCCGGCATCAATATCTGCGACTACAAGTGCGTAAAATATCTGACACGACTATTTTTAGGGCGGTTAGAATATGTCAGATATTTTTGCTCGCCTTGTCGTAACAGATGTTAAATGCCGGTGACTGTACCAATGAGTTTTTCGGAACTTACGCACGGAATATTTACCGTTAGCTTTTCGGTGAAGGAAAACATCGTGAGGAAACCGGTTCTAATCCCAATAAGGTCTCGTTTTCCCTCTGGGTTGGAAGGTCAGATGGCAGTCGCTTTCGTAAAAGCAGTTCCTACGCCAAATCTATTCTTGGGATTAGGTGTCAAAGCGGACCCCGGCTCGTTAAGGGTAGGTACAACCGGGAACAACACTAGGAGGATGATGATGATGATGATGGTACTCAAGGGTAAGACATCGTATCTTTGATTGAACGTGTGTCTCTGTGTGCCAATCAAATAACTTATTCTTCTTTTTCCTTTCTCCCAATGACAAAATAATTAATATTATTTAAGTGGTTCTCTATTGTACGGGCAAAAACATTTCCCAAAGTATCACTACCCAAAAAATGTTTCCCAAATGATCATTTGGCAAAAAATCACTAGTCAAATTATTGTTTCGCATTTTATCACTTGGCAATATCTCCTATGGCAAAATGTTATTTCGCAAATTATTGTTTGGCAAAGTTTTACATAGTCAAGTTTCATTTGGTCAAACGTATTATTTGGTATACTTAACATTCGTTTTCCAAATTATTGGATGGCATACGATTGTGTAGTGCATACGAAATCTATTTGAGTGAGATTACATATTTTGCTAAGCAGGTAGTTTGTAAAAAACAAAAGTAAATAATTTACATATAAGTTTATATGTTCTTTTGTACTATAGGTACTTAGGTAACAATATATTATAATGCAAATAAGCAGCATTCATGCAAGCAAGCCCCAAGTCGGTTTCGCCCTTTTCATCGAGAGTCTCCAGCGAATCGACGTCACCCCGCTGCGCGGGGTGTCTATTTCTGGTCTGAGGGACACAAGTGAACCCTAACCTAACCGACCAAAAATAGAGTTCGCTTTTGACAAGCTATTTTTTCCACCCTGATACCTAATGTGCGAAATGAAAATTTGAACAAATGTTTCTTTTGGAAAACAATATTAGCCCGAACAAAGTATTTGCTTAATAAACTTGTGTCTTAATAACACTTGACAAAGCAAAATTATGCCAGATGATATTTTGAGCAAATGAACAAAATGCGAAACAAAAATGTGCTATTTGTTCGTTTGGCAAATGAAACTATAAGTTTTGTGGGACGTGAAATTTGGCGAAAAATATTTTGCCGAAACAGCAGTACGCTTACCATGAGTTTGACAATGACGGCTTACGCTAACGAGTATCGAGTTTTCTATCTGTGCATCTCGCTCGTACTGACAAAGTGCAATAAAGATGCACAGATATAAAACTCGATACTCGTTAGCGTAAGCCGTCATTGTCAAACTCATGGTAAGCGTACAGGATACCTATTTAAGTACCTACCTAATAGCTGGAGGAATAAGATCCAGTATGGCGGTATCTGCGCCCGCGCTTCCCAGGAAATGACGTGTTTTATCACTTTTGGCCAGTGCTACCTCAAGGTAAAAGTATACGATGCTTATTTATTTATTTATTTATTTATTTATATGAGTACATCCACATCACATATATTACATTATTGACTTAACTTAATTTTAAAAGTTATTTACTACTGATATATGCGACAATTACGGCGTACATAGCATTGACTAGTTAGGGAGTAGGTACATACATAGCGGTAGCAGACTTAATGCAGCAGATGCTCAAGGAACATGCGCGTATGTATAACTTTCACTACTTTTTAATCCTTATAATCCTTTTTAATAAATATAATCCTTATTATATTATTTTTAATAAGGATTATTCAACGACAAGCTGCCCCGGCCCGGCTTCGCACGGTTAGTTTTCCGTTTTCCCGTAGGATTGAAGCATTTTCCCGCGGTAAAAAGTAGCCTATGTTCATCAGGGATAATGTCAGCTTCTGATGGTAAAATATATTTTTAAATCGGTCCAGTAGTTTCAGAGCCTATTCAATACAAACAAACAAACAATCAAATCTTTCCTATTTATAATAGTAGTGTAGATAGTGTAGATGTAGATAAATAGGAAGCTTGAGAATGCTGTTGTACGCCAAACGCTAAGCAGTTAAAATAATTAATTAAAACCGATAACAGATGCTACAATATCTAATTAAACTATAGTATATAGGTAGATAGTTACGTGAAAATGTTAAAAGACGTGTTTATATGTAGGTAGGTATCAATGTTATTTATTTTACGTCACACCTGGCCATAATGCGAGTTTTACTGCACGCTGCGCGTACAGCAAAACTCGCCTTGTGGCCAGGTGAAGACGTATAATTTTGTACTCAACACGGGCGGTAAGTAATTCGTAAATCCCCAGCCAGAGCGCATATTTATGATCGGGGCATTCACGAATTCACCGCCCTAGTTACGTAATGTACTTACTAATTCAACACATTTGCTCGTAACGTACCTCTTATTATGTCGCTTTTAGGCTCATAATTCTGGCTATTAAACACGCGTGTTTTATAATTATCATATTACGATACTTGCGTGTTATCGTTTTATCCCGATTAAGTCAGGTTGGCACCTTGCAGCAAGATGTATGCATGAACACGGTGCATTCTTAAATTAACCGCGTTGTACAGAAGATACAGCTTTTTTTAATTCTAGGCAAATGGATTCTTACTCGACTAAAGAAATTAAATCCTTTTTGTTAATTAATTGACTATTTCTTTTTGTATATGATATAGAAACGTTTAATTTAGTAAAACTATTCACTTTTGATAACATTTTACATGAATTAGCAAAAGATAACATTTTAAAACGAAAATATTTATTTTATTTTGTATAGGCTGTTTATTATACCTAATACATGCGTGCGCACTGTGCAAGCTTCACGATGATAAAAAAAAGCGGCCAAGTGCGTGTCGGGCCACGCGCAGGGTAGGGTTCCATAGTTGCCCGTCTGTCACAGAATGCGGACTAAACTACTAAGAGGGGAACTAAAAGGGGATTTCATTATAGCTTACCCTAGTAAATAATCGTAATAAGACCTGCCGTGAAAAAGCAACTCGACCGTCCACGGTAAAAGGTTCAAATTCCAATGACAATGTGTATGCACCCGAAATTAAGTGCATTTCTTACCAGTTAACTAGTTATGTCTACTAATCGTTAACTACTTATGTCTACTTAACTGTGATAGTTTTCCTTTTAAATTCATCATATGTCCTACTGCCACGAATTTTTTCACGTCCACAGTAGCTTAGCCATTTAGCCGGCAGGGGGGGGGGGGACACATGACTCGAACAAAAATTAGGGCTTTAAATCCCATTATCTCGCAAACGCATAACCAAGTTGAAAAATAGTTGCAGAAAACCCATAATTATTTTGAACATGCTATCCGACGATACCCGACACTATTAGGTTTAATGAGAAAAAAAATACATCACCAATTTACATGTAGTGGAGGTACCCTAAAAAATTTTTTTTCATGATTTTATTCGACTATTTTGAAGGCGTGATTGGTTTATATACCCACGCCGAATTGCAGTTTTCTAGTTGCAAGGGTTACTGAGCTAAGCCGAAAGCGGACAGACGACAGCCAGACAGACGGACGGACATGGCGAAACTATAAGGGTTCCTTGTTGACCACGGAACCCTAAAAAATTGTTGCGCGCCATTATAGGTTATTTCACAAACATTTGTAAACGTTGTTAATGCGTGTTTGGTTATTATCTAAAATGTTGACTCGTGGTGACTAGAAAAGTAATAATTAGAATGGACGCCACTGGACATTCTTGGCGATGTGCAATAGCCAATATTTGAGTAAAAACCTGATGTCATCATTAAGTAAAGAAAATAACTCGGCAGACCTATAAAATTTTCATCTTATGAAAAGGATTTTTTCCTCGCAAAATGTGTTGAAAAACGTCGCATGACACGCGTGAGCTTTGATAATTACATCCTCGGCTTCCTTATCAAGTTATCACGCTCACCTGCGTTTCGCGTGAACAATTTCGCCCCTGATGTTATTATCAACATACCTCACTTGTATAACAATGTACCTACTATAATCACTTCTCCTTCTCTAAGTTCTCCATTATTTTCCCGCGATAACATACCTACATATAACCATCCAAAAAGTCCATTCTACACACATCAGGTGAAATAATTATTGAAATGGGATATGCTGTTCTGGAGATTAACCCACACCAAAACATACGAAGGTACAATCTCACAGACTTGTTTTTTCCTCTATATAATATTAAGTAAGATCTAAATCAATGGCATTTTCTAACTATGTAAACAAACCGTCATACTTTTTTGTTTACATAGCAAATTCCATTGATTTCTTAGAGCATTAAACCAACAGGAGCGGCCATGAGTCATTTTCTTTACATAAAAAGTCTGCCGATTTTTGCGGGGGAGGGGAACGTCAAATGTTTACGCAATACGCATACATTTGACGTTCCCCTCCCCCGCAAAAAAATGGCAGACTGACCCCCGCGAAAATAGCTACGTCAGATAAACGTCAGTCTATACAATGTGTATGACCACTGGTCATATATTTTGGGCAGAGGGGAACGCCTGTCAATGGCCGCTCCGGTTGGTTTAATGCTCTAAGATTGATTTAGATCTTACCTAAAGATCACTCGACTCGATTAACTCAACAGTTCAACACATAAGGACGTAAAATTGATAAAAAAATAACGTTGATATTAGCGTGATTTCTGTATGAAACAAAGTTTTTCTATTAATTTAGCGCAAATGAATATTCGAAAGTAGATAGATCCGCACATATTTATGTAGTAATACTGTGTAATGACTTAGTATAGTAAATGGCGATTGTTTTTTGTATGAAAATCGAACCACCTTAAATGTGTCCAAGAAGGAACGATATACCAAAACTTTTATCTCTCTCTTTTTTTCTGTTGCTTGTCGAGTACCAAACCAATTATTTTTAATTCATATATAATTGTATATAAATAATCTACTACTTACTGTTATTATAATATGACGTGAATGTTTCACAACAAATCCATTTTTTTAAACACCAAACTACATTTTGATCACCAATTAAAATAAATCATTACATAAAAATCATAATAAGGCACTCATTTGATTTGTTTTAAAAGTAAAATTCACCTCGCGTAATCTATTTTTGCGTATAGGTAAAACTGCAAATTCGCGCCAAAATAGTGAGGGGAAAGTGGTAATCGAGTCGAGTCGGTCGATTTCTCCCCGGCGGAGTGCTGACTGAGTCGGTGCATCGATGGTGGTTACATAAAGCTAGTGATGTGACTTGCGTGGCCGGGTCATCGGTACTTCGTCACGTGCTCTTTCTTCGTTCACTTTCGTTTTTTTTTCAAGGTTTTATTATTGGTTTGTGAAGATATAGAGGCGACGTGACTAAGGTATTGAAATATATAAGGGTATCGACTCTTTTATTTAAGTACAATGATCTTGTAACCCGTAAGTGGATATAAATTATTGAAATAGGTACGGAAGCAGTGTAAAAGAAAAAAAAGTGTGACTACAGTGATACCCATAACCTTAGGTACCTACTTGACTGTGAAGGCCGTATATCTAAAAACAGTAAATACCTAAACTAAACACGAGACAAGTGCAAAAAATTATGACTGACCATTTCTTGTACAAATATTTAAAATATTATGTCACCGTCGTCTCTTCGATTTTGTTTGCTCTATGGCCCCCAGGCGATAATTTCTATGGGTGTGATCAATTATATCGTGTTTATGTCCGTTATGTATGTAGCTAACTTTACATCTTCTGTGGCCTTAGGCAGTGTTTCAATGGATATAATATATACGTTACAAAAGCACATAAAATTGCTAGTTTCATTACATGTTTTCAGAATATGTAAAAAACTAGATGCCTGTAGAAGACGAGGCAATCGTATATCTTCTGTATAATATTAAGTTTTATCTTGTCTATAGTACTTATTAGTGGCGCTATGAGCTGCAGAACTTGACTTAAAAAAAAGACCGGGTTGCACTCCGGGAGTGCCGGCAGAAGTGAAAACTTGAATACTTAATTTTAATTTTGCAAAAAAAATCCCTTCCTCCCCCCTCCCTTCCCCTGCTGCCAATATATCTAATAACAATCTTATTAGTAGTACGCTATGGTCCAACTTAACTCAGCAAAATTGATGAAGGAGACGATGACATAAAATACCAATTTGTTTTTGCCATTGCCAAATATTTTCCAAAGCTTTATCTCTTTAGGAATAACGTCAAAATTCGAACTATTCGAATTTTCTCAATAGCAAAACGGTAAAGGACGCGTGGACAAAATTACAATTTTTTTTGCAGAATATGCAATTGCAAAAAGTGTTTAACGGCTTTATGCTCTTACGAATAGTGTTCAGTTTTAATATATATAAAATATATAGAATATAAAAATTTGATAAAACAAAATGGAATTTGCATTTACGGAAATATTATAGTGTACTTATACTGTTAACAATAAAGTACAAATTAGAACTATACCATAACGTCAAACCATAGACTTTTCTCGCAAGCCTCTTTCCATGTTTTCCAATAAGAGAGAGACGGATAGTGCGAGAAAAACCGAGAGAGCTCGCGTGCCATCGCGTGATAGCCGTGCAGGCTAGAGACGATGGACAGAGCCTTTGACTAAACTGGACAGATTACTGCTGTCTCTTGCATTTTGTGTCACTTTCTACTTTCCTATAGGGATAAGTTCGCCTTTGCACTTTGATCTTATGTAAGAGTAACATGTATTTGCTCAAACCTGTTTTTGAGTGCAATAAAGTGCATACATCACTTTTTGGACAGGACACTTGCTAAATTACGAAACATTTTTTTTTATTTTTTTTTATTACATTGTAGATAGGTGGACATTATTATTGCTGTACTTGTTAATACGTTAAGTATCGATTCCGGGGAGTAACAAAAATCTCAATAAATAGATGATGTGATTGACTACATACACTATCTTTTTGTAATGCAATGTACATACCTACAGCACAGAATAGATAATAGTACAAGTAAGTGCCTACAGTTTGAAAAATGTAGTAGATAATCGTCTATTTTCCTAATTTTAGTATCCACATTACAAGATTTGTCGTACTACTACGGTCCGATCTGAGTGTTCTAGATTCTTGAGGTAAGCTATTGGTAAGCACATAAGGAGTGTGTTCCTCGAACTCTATTTCGCCATAATACAAGCGTAACACATATGAAGGAACTAGCTTCTGCCTGCGACTCCGTCCACGTGGACGTCGTTCATATCGTAGGTCCATACAAACTTTAACTCCACATGTTACCTCCTTAGGGTAGTTTTCGGGATAAAAACTATCCTATGCCCTTCGCCGGGACTCAAACTACCTCTGTACCAAACTTTATCGAAATAGAATAGAATAGAATAGAATAGAATAGAAAACATTTATTCGTGACAACACAACACAACAGAAAATAAAAAACAGTAAAAGTAGACATGAAAAAAAAGGGTGCTGCACGAAATGGTCCCATCTCAGCGTTATGCTGGCAGGAATGCCAGCGCTGATCTTCCAATGGAACCATTAAGTGATTTCCCAGCCGGTAACACATAATTAAACAAAAGAGAGAAAAAAAAACACGAAAAGTAAAACAATAATAAAAATAAAAACGAAATAACAATTACTAACAAATAGTAGGAAGAGAAGAGCATAAGAAAAATGGACAGGTGAGAAAATATCATGCAATGCCAAGCCACTTAGGCATATTTATGGTGAGTTTATGTATGATAAACAATACTATTACGTTAGAGGCAGCTTGTCTCCAACCTTAACATTTCCTGCCCTTTTTGATGGCTGAAAAGGATTTTTTTCAACTGCATTTTAAATGTGACGATATGTTTCAGGCTTATTAGACTGGGGGCGGTATGTTATTCCAGCACTTTGTGGCCGCATAACGGAAGCTACCGCGGAAGGCGGCTGATGTGTGCCGAGGGACCAAGAGCTCTAACCCACAGCGGCGCACCCTACGCTCCGACTGACTAGATGACCATGTTAACTTCTCAGAAAGATACTGAGGCGCTTTATGTTTTAACACATTAAAAAGTAGACAAGCCAGGTGAAGTTTGCGCCGATGTTGCATTTTTAAAACATTGTTAGTGTTTAAAAAGGGTGTGACATGGGCTCTCAGCGGAACATCAAAACAGTAACGTGCACAGGCATTTTGTACACGCTGGATGTACTTTTTAATTTTTGATAAAAGTCGAGGGCCAAACACTGCATCCATGTAGTTCAGTTTGGATAGCACTAGTGACTCCACAAGTTGAACGCGTAAAGATTCATCTATAAAAGGTCTCACTCTATATAACACTTTCAGCTTGTAGAAGCAATTACTTACACAGTTAGCAATGTGTTTTTCAAACCTCAAGTCAGTGTCCATCAGCAGGCCTAAATCACGTGCTTCACTAACACATTCAATAGGCTCCCCTAGCAGTGTTACACCTAAAGATGGCTCACAGGAGGATCGCTGTTGCTTACTACCAAAGACAAGATATTTAGTCTTCAAAGGGTTTAGCAGCAAGCTATTCTCCTGTGCCCAAGTCGCTATTCTATTTAAGTCATCATTAAGCAACCGTATGGCATTGTCAATCTCTGTTGGCTTACAGGATATATAAACTTGTATGTCATCTGCATATATATGATATTTACAATTTTTTATATGAGACCTTATGTCTGCGGAGTATAAAATGAATAGAGCTGGACCCAAAATGGACCCCTGGGGGACCCCTCTCATGATCTTAAGCTCATCAGATGTCCGTGAGGACCCATCCCCATTATCTACCTTGACATACTGGGAACGACCACTGAGATAACTATTGAACCATCTCACAGCTTCAATGTCAAATCCATAGTAAGAGAGTTTTTTTTTTTTTTTTTTTTTTTTTTTTTATGTGATAGGAGGCAAACGAGCAGGCGGATCACCTGATGGTAAGCGATTACCGCCGCCCATGGGCACCTGCAACACCAGAGGTGTTGTGAGTGCGTTGCCGGCCTTTAAGATGGGAGTACGCTCTTTTCTTGAAGGTTTGAAGGTCGTATCGGTCCGGAAATACCGCAGGCGACAATCCATTCCACAGATTAGCTGTGCGAGGCAGGAAGCTTCTGGAGAAGCGCACAGTTGAGGACTGCCAACCATCTAAGTGGTGAGGATGGTAATGTTGTCGCGTTGGACGATGGCGAAAAGAAGCGGTAGGGATTAATCCGAACAATTCCTCGGAGCACTCCCCGTTATACATGCGATAGAAAATGCAGAGCGAAGCCACATCTCTACGCAGCGCCAAGGAGTCAAGCCGACCCGAAATATGCTGGCAGTCAACAATTCGAGTTGCTCGTCGTTGGATGCGGTCCAGAGGGAGAAGCTGGTATTGGGGTGCCCCTGCCCATAGATGAGAACAGTATTCCATGTGTGGGCGGACCTGCGATTTATAAAGCTGCAGGCGGTGGGCCGGTGTGAAATACTGTCTCGATCTGTTGAGCACACTGAGCTTTTTTGAGGCTAATTTGGCCTTACCCTCTAAATGCCCGCGGAACTGGACTTCACTCGAAATGTCGACGCCAAGGATTCCGATACTGGCTGCGGCAGTCAGGGGAGTGCTCTCAAAACGAGGTAACACGACAAACTTTAACTTTTTCGCGGTAAACGCGCAAACCTGTGTCTTGGTAGGGTTAAAACGGACTAAGTTAAGTCGACCCCATTCAGAGATTTCATTTAGGGAAGTCTCAATTTCAGACACAAGTTTGTTCCGGCTCTCGATGACAATTTCCCTAGAGATGTTGGTACGGCCGGTGTAAGAGGCATCACCTGTACTATCATCAGCATAACAATGAATACCGCTGATTTTCAGCATGTCATTAATATGCATAAGGAATAGCGTGGGTGATAGCACACAGCCTTGAGGGACACCAGCATTTACAGACATGGAGTCGGAACATTCACCGTCAACTACGACCTTAATGCTTCTGTCTGCTAGAAAACTACTGACCCATACACATAATCTCTCAGGAAGCCCATAGGATGGTAGCTTCGAAAGAAGTGCTTTGTGCCAAACCCGATCAAAGGCCTTCGCTATATCCAAACTAACAGCCAATGCTTCACCCTTAGTCTCGATCGCCTGTGCCCATCGATGTGTCAGGTAGACTAGAAGATCACCAGCCGAGCGGCCTCTACGGAAGCCGTATTGTCGATCACTAAGCAACTGGTGGTCCTCTAGGTACCGAAGGAGCTGGCAGTTGATAATGGACTCCATTATCTTCGAGAGAAGGGAGGTAACAGCTATTGGCCTGTAGTTGGACGGATTTGAGCGGTCGCCCTTTTTAGGGATCGGATGCACTAAAGCTGACTTCCACGAGGTCGGGACTACGCCAGAAGAGTACGAGAGCCGAAAGAGACGCGTTAAGACCGGAGCCAACTCGGGAGCACACATCTTCAGCACAATCACAAGCACAAGTCGTCTCGCTCATCGCGGTTGGCCTAACGTGGCAAATGTTCGCTCTTCGGTTTTAAACAAAATTCGAGAGTTAAAATGGCACAAATCGACAGTTGTGTAGTTCAAAACCTAATCATAGACCTTTTACATCCACTCGAGCAGAAAGTGAGTGATTTAAGTGCGAAAATACATGAAATGTGTAAAGAAATATGTGAAATGAAATCCGTTATAATGACAAACATAACCGAGAGCTCAACTAAACTGGCCACGAACGCGGTAAACAATAGTGCGACGTCTGCACCTAGCAGCAGCCAATCCACGCCACCTAGCCGTCCTGCTCCCACGCCCGCCCGGGCACCGCGGAAACAGCGCGCCTCCGCCGTGCGCACGAAAGAGAAGCTCGCTGCGATGACGAAACAGCCGCATTTCAAACACCTCCCAGCTAAGCAAGACCTCCGCCAGATACCGACCGAAGAGACAGAAAAAAACGTTTCAATTGAAACAGCCACAAATACTGACAATGGGACGATAAACCTGCAAGAAACAAATGACGAACAATTAAATACTATTGGAAATAACATAACTGACCAGCAAGTGCCCGAAAAAATCTCCACGAGCTCGCAGCCCGCTGATCAAGAATGGAAGACTGCGACCAGTCGTCGGCAGCGCCAGCGTAGTCGCAAAACTGTTCCTGCGTCAATAAAAGGATCCGCCAAGAACACAGATGTTAGTGGAGTCGAGATACTCAAGTATGTACATGGATGCTTCTTTAAGAATGACTCAACGCCAGAAAATGTTATCAGCCACTTAAGAAAAATTCGTGACGGCTACCACTACACAGCCGAACAAATACCATCAAAGAGGGATACTTACAAATCGTACAAAATAGGCATACCTCTTAGTGTTTACGATGACTTTCGAGCAACAGCTGCGTGGCCACTGAACACCTGCATTACAGAATGGCAGCCGTTTCTCCGGCCCCGGGAGACCAGGTCTCCCAGAACCGGCCAAAACAAGCAAACCACCAACCATACGAGATAACAAAATCTCCCATATAAAACCCGTGCCGATAGGTATCCTACACCAAAATATCAACAGGCTCGCAAATAAAACTTACAGGTTAGAATCCGAACTCCAGTTACGTGACCAAATCCATGTACTGTGCCTAACAGAACACTGGCTACAACACAACCAATTACCTGCGGTAAACATATTAAATTACCAGCTACGTGCCCACTTTTGCCGATCGTCCAAGACAGGTGGAGGAAGCTGCATCTACGTTCAGCCCAACATCCCTTGCATGGAAAGGAAAGAAATAACGGATATGTCGGTGGAATCTCAGTTCGAGGTATGCGCTATCGAGTGCATAGGACTGGATCTCATAGTGGTGTGCGTGTACAGACCGCCAAGTGGTGACGTATCATTATATTTAAACATGTTGAGTAAATTGTTAAGTTTTAATTCTATTCAAAATAACAATGTTATTATAGTTGGTGACATTAATATTGACATACTATTATCAAATAATAATTCAAAATATTTATTAAACGTTATAAAACAATATGGTTTCAAACATCTAGTAAATATACCTACCAGATTAACCGACAACTCTGCCACTTGTATAGACCATGCTTATTCTAATATAAATAAAGCTGACCAGCAATCTGTATCCTGTTACAATATGCATTTATCCGACCACTTATGTACACATGTAAACATTAACGTTAACGTTAATACAAAACCCACCTCGCAAGGTAGTCATGTACTAAAAAGAATTGTTACTGTACAACGAAAACTAACTTTTACTGAGTGTCTAGATACATATGACTGGGATTCCATTCTAAAGAAAACAAAATGTCCTTGTAAACAGACTGAACTGGTCATGAATGTCATTAAACATAACTTTGATATATATTTTCCGTTGAAAAAACAACGGGTTAAGAGCAATGTAAGTGTGTGGGTCAATGATTCCATCAAGCAATTACGTAAACGTGTTTACAAAACCAAATGCATCTTATCATCAAACCCCGACAACGCTGAGTCGCGTGCCGACCTGCAGAACCTAGAATTTCAATACTGGTCTAAACTTAAGGAAGTTAGAAGTAGCTTCATAAATAACATAATATCGAGCAGCAGTGATAATATGTCTAAAACCGTATGGCGTGTTATCTCAGCTGAGACGTGCAAAAATAAAAAATGCAACGCAATGGACATACTTGTGAGTAAATCAGCTGGCGACTCCCCTACCTCGCGCGCCGCGCACGCCGCCGCGCAGCTAAACCGGTACTACATTGATACGAATGTCAACAATGCGTTGCCATGCGCTAGCACTGCGCTCGCATATCTATCGCTATATTTACCTGTTAACCCTCCTCCGTATCACTTTGTGCCGTTTACTCTTAATGAAATAATCATCGCATGCAAACGGATAAAAAGAAAGCAGTCGAAAGATATCAACGACATGTCAACGCATACAATAGATAGCTTGCCTCCGACCGTTGTTTCTCTGCTCCTTTTGCTACTTAACAATTGCATGCACGCAGGCATTTATCCTGATATTTTGAAAGAAATTAAAGTTCAGCCTATTTATAAAGGGAAAGGTGAAATGCACTTGCCGAAACATTATAGGCCTATATCACTTATACCTATAATATCTAAGATCTTTGAACGCTTGATTAGTGATAGAATAATGAAACATATCGTATCAAATAACCTCCTAAATCGCCAGCAGTATGCGTACCAACCGGGCCGGTCGACCACGGACGCGGCGCGCGAGGTGGTGGCGCGCGTGACCGCGCACCTGGAGAGCGGGCGACAGGTCGCAGCGGTGTTCTGCGACCTGTCACGCGCCTTCGAGATGATTGATCATTCGCTCCTCCTCGCCAAGCTCTCATGCTACGGCTTTACAGGCAGTTTCCACAAAGCCATTGCGTCGTTCCTGGGAAATCGAAAACAGCGCACCTATGTCCTCAATACGGGGTCGGATCTGGAACCGATTGGTGACTGCGCCGTGCCCCAGGGATCTGTTATGGGAAATAACCTGTTTCTGATTTTAGTAAATGATATTACGACTGCCTGTAACGAGCCGGAGTATGTGATCTTCGCCGATGATACGTGCATCATAGTCAGTGCTGATGATGTGGCAACCTTGAAATCTAAGCTACACCTTGTCACGTTGCATATGTCTGAGTGGTTCTCTGCAAATGGCATGCTACTAAATGTAGAAAAGACGAACATTATACATTTTAGTCTAAAAATAAAACATAGCCCACTAAACATAACCACCAACAACACCATTGTACCTCAGGTAGAAGCAACTAGGTACCTAGGTTTCGTAATTGACTCAGGGTTGACATGGTCATCACACATTGACTATGTATGCGACAAGTTGTCCGCCGCGTGCTATGCACTGTCTCGACTCGCACCTACTTTGTCTCCCAGTAACTTGAGGAAAGCTTACTTCGGTTACTTTCACTCAATTCTAATTCAAGGGGTAGATCTGTGGGCAATGTCTGCCAACCGTGACAGAGTCTTCAGAATTCAAAAGCGAGCCTTGCGAATCATCGACCGTAAACCAGTAGACCATCCCGCGAGAGACATATTTAGACACCATAACATCCTAACGTTACCAAGTGTATACATATTAACTGCTTGTTCACACATACGATGCAACCTACATAACTATAAAACCTACGGTCAACCCACCCAAAGGCCTACGCGCAGGCGGCACCTGCTGGAGCCCCCGCGCCGGCGCTTGGCTAAGGCTCGCGCGGCACTCAGCGTTGCCGGGATCCATATATATAACTGTGTGCCCGAACACATTAAAACAGCTGAGAGTGATGCCTTATTTACAAAGAAACTAAAGGCATTGCTTACTGACCTTGCGTGCTACAATGTAAATGAGTTTCTCCAAAAAGATCATTGACCCTAACACAGGCCAAATCTTTTTTTAATATGATTATATTCTGACTTGTAAATGAGATGTACATTTATCAATAAATAATCTGAAATCTGAAATCTGAAACAATCGCAGGGATACCGTCAGGCCCACTTGACTTATGAGTGACGAGGGAAAGAAGTGCTTTACGAATCGAGCTTTGGTTGAACCGGATATCCGGCATACAGCTCTCGCACCGCGGAATGGTCGGCGGCGCGCTTCCCCCGTCATCCAAAGTCGAGTTAGCCGCAAAGACTTTACCCAGAAGATCGGCTTTGTCTTTTGCGTCGTGGGCCAATGAATCGTTCTCCATGTGCAGAGGCGGAAAAGATGGCGTGCAGAAATTGCCCTGGATAGCTTTGGCAAGAGACCAGAATGCACGAGTTCCCGACGGGAGGCGTTCTAATTTCTCGCCAATTCTACCAATGTGCAGTGACTTTGCTCTGGCAATAACTCTTTTAAAGGACCTGGAGGCAAAGTTAAACTCCTTTTTTAATGCGCCAGTCTTTACATCCCGAACTGCCGCTGCGTCTACCCAGGCTTGGTAACGTTCATGCTTTTGGCGAGAGGCCTTTTTGCAGAAGCGACCAAACCAGGGTTGAGACTTGCCACCAACAGGGACTACAGAGGATGGAATGAAAAGCTCCATTCCCTGCAGTACCACGTCAGCAACAGAATCAGCAACGACGTTGGGATCATCCGGCGTGAAGCAAACCTGCCCCCAAGGGTAGGATGCAAAGAAGGACCGCATCTCGTCCCAATCTGCTGACCTATAGTGCCACACACGGCGGCCACAGGCAACTCGCCGACGCGGCGGGCACGCGAGTGGCACCGTACTCCGGATCAAGCAATGATCCGAAGAACCGAGTGGGGCTTCAACGGATACATGGTAGTCAACCGGATGAGAGGTCAGCAGAAGGTCCAACAAGGAAGGTTCCTGGCCTTCCACATCTGGGATTCGCGTAGGCGCAGTAACCAATTGTGTCAAGCCATATGCCAGAGCAAAGTCAAAAACAGATCTGCCCGCATGATCAGTCTTGCTAGAGCCGAGCCATTCGGCGTTGTGGGCATTAAAATCACCAAGTACAATGATCTCAGCGGATGGGATCTGCTGCTGCACAGAGTCTGCAGCCGTTTGGATCTGCTCAATGAGTCGGTCAGTTTCGGCATCACCACTATGGGACCTATATAGGCACGAATAGACACGGGGATGGTCAGCAATGTCTATACGCAGCCATAAGGTGGAGAGGTCCCTACCTTCAAGATTGCTGAGGCGACGAAAACTGATATCGTCTCTAACGTACACGCACACCCCAGCCCTGGGCGAAAAGGAGTGTTCCAGTCCATACCCTGGGTAGGAGAGGTAAGATGTGTCAGCTGGAGTCGATATCTGCGTCTCGGTCAAGAAAAGCAAGGCCGGCTTTGCAGTCTCGAGGTGTAAGTGGACTGCATTAATATTGGAGTGTAAACCCCTGATGTTGCAGAAGTCCACGGCCAGCGTAGCAAGGGGTGCCGAAGCTGCCTTGCTCTTGCCTCGGGCAGATGGCAGATGAATGAGCGCGGTTTTGCCCCCCCCAGAGTACGACGTGGGGCGGCCTCGGCGTCCACGCTTAGGTATAATGTTACCTGAGCGTGGAAGCCCAGTGAGGGATTCTCCAGCGCTAGTGCAGCTGGTACCCTCCTGGGGTAACCTCTTTAACTGCGCCATCATCATTAGAAGGGGGGGTTGGGGATGGAGCTCTGGGAACCTTACTCACCATCAGGAACACAACACTACAATACCTACGGAATAGGCAGCAGTGCTATTATGGCTGTGGTCTTCTGTAAGGCGGAGGTACTCCCCCAGTCGGGCTGCTCCAGATTCAAGCGTGATGACATTACGCTATGCCCTACCTCTCTTTAAATTAATTAGACAGTAGGATATTTATATTGATCAAGTCGAAAGCCCTAGAAAAATCGAGCAGTACTAAAAGAGTGCACATTCCCTTGTCTTGAGCACAAAGTATATTGTCAGTGACATCAAGTAGCGCAGTTACTGTACTCCGGCCTTTTCTGAAACCGGATTGAACATCGGGAAGTATATTAGTCGTTTCTAAAAAGTTTGTTATCTGCATGCACACAGCTTTTTCTAATATTTTAGACATGCAGGGCAGTATACTGATAGGCCTCAGGTCTTTCATTAAATCGGTTCAGCGGTTTAAGCGCATAGAGGTAACAGACAGACAGACAGACGGACACACTTTCGCATTTATATACGTTACGTTACGTTTACGATCTTTCACTACGGCATAATATTAAACTGCAAGATGCCCTAAATAAAGGTCAGTGATGAAATTGACTTAGGTGAAATTAATTTAATGTCACACGATTTGTTCTCAACTCACTCATTATAAATATGCATCATCATCATCATATCAGCCGAAAGCCGTCCACTGCTGGACATAGGCCTCCCCCAAAGAGTGCCGCAATGACTGGTCCTGCGCAACCCGCATCCAGCGGACTCCCGCGACCTTCACCAGGTCTTCAGTCCACCTTGATAAAAATCTCTATCATGATGTACTTTTACTGACCCAATATTATCGAAAAAATAATGATTTTTGTTGCTCTTTTTTCTAGATAATTTATCGATTATTCGGCTCCGCTCGCCCATCCCTACGGCTCTATTATGCACATTTTGTTTATCCGGCACGTCACGTCATTGCATTGTGCAACTAAGCGTGTCATAATTTTTGCAATGACAGAAGTCACATAACACTACTATGAAATAGTGCTTCTTTAGCTTTGCAAACTTATAAAAAGCGGCCAAGCGCGTGTCGGGCCACGCGCAGGGTAGGGTTCCGTAGTTACCCGTCTGTCACAGAATGCGGACTTAAAAGGGGCTTTTGGGGTTTTTATTATAGCTTACCCTCGTAAATAATCGTAAATATGATAATTTTTATCACACACCAATGTATAGGGTCGTTTCGCCGGTTACGCGACCACCTTCGGTTAGCGACCACCTGAATTCTATTGAAGATAAGGTGCCGTGAAAAAGCAACTCTACTTACTGTCCAAGGCAAAAGGTTCAAATTCCAATGACAATGTATACGCACCCGAAATTAAGTGCATTTCTTACCAATTTACTAGTTATGTCTACTACTCGTTAACTAGTTATGTCTACTTAACTGTGATCGTTTTCCTTTTAAATTCATTATATGTACTACTGCCACGAATTTTTTCACGTCCCCAGTAGTAGCCATTTAGCCGGCAGGGGGGGACACATGACTCGAACAAAATTAGGGCTTTAAATCCCATTATCTCGCAAACGCATAACTGAGTTGAAAAATAGTTTTGGAAAACCCATAATTATTTTTGAACAAGGTATTCAACGATACCCCACACTATAGGTTTAACGAGAAAAAAAAATACATCACCGATTTACCCTAAAAACATTTTTTTTTCAGGATTTTATTCTACTGTTTTGTCGGCGTGATTGGTTTATATACCCACGCCGAATTGCAGTTTTCTAGTTGTAAGGGTTACTGAGCTAAGCCGAAGACGGACAGACAGACAGACCGACATGGACGGACATGGCGAAACTATAAGGGTTCCTTGTTGACTACGGAACCCTAAAAACTGTGGGGTGTAATTTGTCACTGTGCGGACGAAGCACATCATCTCTGGAAAATAGGTAACAGGGACTTTTCCCATCATTCCTAACTCTTCCTATTAAATAACCCTAAGGCCTGCAACACACTGGCGCAGCCTGCGGCGGCGGTCAATTCAATTCAATTCAAATATTTATTCTGCAAGTAGGCCTCAAGGGCTCTTTCAATAGTAGACTTGACATTGGCTGTCAAAACTATTGACCGCCGCACATTATGTTTTCAGGCCCCGTATTAGGGTCGGCCTTATCACGCGATAAGTGACAAGATGGAGCGTACGTCACCGGCTGACACCGTTCGAAAGAACGAGACTGACGCTTTATCTTGTCACTTATTGCGTGATAAGGCCGACCATGGTATAGGGCCAGGTTCTGACGCCACTAGTAGCCAGACTAGATTTAGATTAGGTAGGCTAATCAGGGATGCGGTCAGCGGTGGACGCCTTGCTTCTTAAGGGGCTCCCATACGCCAATGACCTTCGATCTGAATCCCTTAGTTTTCTAATGTTTTTTGTAGCTTATTATATTAACAATAACGGCTTCAAGCAATATAGTATCCCATGTTTACTTCAAAGTTCATTGCTTTCGAGATATTTGGCATCAAAGTTGAACAATTTTAGGCCAAAAACTGGTTTTCTGGCCATAACTTTTGTGTTAATATGTAAGAATATAAAAACGCATATCAAAATTATAGGTCATTTCAGTATGTATGAGAAGGTATGAGTTACGGGTGTATTAAAAGTTTTAATGAGGATGAGGTGTCGGGTTTTGTATTTTTACAGACCCTTCTTTAAAAATGGATAATTAATTCTGTATTAACATTTTTCAAGTTATTCAATATCAAAATTGTTAAACAGGAATCACTCTTTCCCATATCTGCACCAGGAAAGCTAGCTTCAATAAACCGAGGACGAGTGTCGAAATGAAAACTACTAAATTTTGTTGATTTTTGACGGGAGCCCCTTAAGCGGAGCTTCTGACGCTGCTGATTACATTATTGACGACTGATCAAACTGCCGACCAACGTCGCTTTATAAGACTTGACAGTGGCGAAATCGTCACCGCTCCTCTCCCGCTGACCCATATGTGGGCAAGCATTTAAGGTCATAGAGCCACCCGTCGCCCGACCCTTACCGCCTCGCCTCGTAAATGTACTAACTACGGAGTTGATGTAGTTAGCGCATGCCCGTACAAAATGTAGGTACAAATTTATATAAAGAATATCTAACCGCTCGAGGCGAGGCGGCGCGTGTCGGGCGACGGGTGGCTCTAGTGAGCTATGACCTTAAGAGTCCGCAGTAAGCTCGGCCGAATTTCACCTTCCCATACAAACGTAGTTACGCTCTCATTTTAAAACTACCTGTTGGATTGTGACGAAACTTTGCATATACAATGACATGAGGTTTATCTATGTCTGTAATTAGTTTACATGGTTCTAGTATATAAAACAAACAAAATATAGCAAAAACAAGTTTTGTATGAAAAACTTAAAATCGCAGTATTTTTTTTACTATGGTATCTGACGCTACATAAACTAATTAAAGACATATATATACCTCATGTCATTGTACATGCAAAGTTTCGTTACAAGCCAACACGTAGTTTAAAAATGAGAGCGTAACTACGTTTGTATGGAGAATCTAGCTTACTGCGGACTCTTAAGTAAGGATTCGCGAAAATATTTTTTTAGCCTGGGATAGGAAGGATTACTTACATGGGAACCATTTTTTTTAATGAAGATAAGCTATATTAGGTAGGTACAGTCACATGCAATAAGCTATATGATTGAACAAGATCTTGAAAATATGTGTCTGAACTCTATTTGTAGAGCTTTAAGGGCGAGTCAGACTGTTTTAACTTGGGGCAAAATTCTTTCGAATTGCCGGATGTCTGGATGTCCGGCAGTTCTCCATGCAGGATGCAATTCTCAATCGATTTTCGTGAAATTGTGTAGGCAGGTTCAACACTAAACTTAACACACACACAACACTTGTACAGGTACAAATGGCCTACTAGTTATATAGCTCATAGAGCTACTAGTTTTACTTGTTAAATTGTTTGACCTGTATATGTAAGGAACAAAATAGCTTATTAAATTTGACGGCCGTTTATGCACGGCATTGTATATTGAGCCGGCAATAAATCGAAATAAATACAAACATGTTCCAGTGTCAACAGAAAACATAAATTTGTCTATGGCTCAGGACATGTATCGACTGCTTTATAGGCGCGTCACTCAAAATATCGGTCAAGAACAAGCCTGGTAAAGAATTAATACCGGTTTGTGGTTTTCCGTGGTTTTGCAACTTTAGCTACCAGCGAAATTGAGTTTAAAATACAAGGCGTGATCGTAATTTCTTGTATTTTTACGTCACACCTGCGGGCCTAAGATGTTTGGCATTTTATCACTTGTGGTTGTGCTAAGACATCCGTCACTGTCTCACTCGCACGCTAATCTTGTGGACGTGAGGGATGTCTTATCGACAGCGATAACTAATACAATGTCAACAATGCTAGCCGTCGTCTTTTGTTTAATCCTGTCGTTTATCATTATCACATTGACATCGTGGCCATAAGCCGCCTCCACGTCTTTAATCGATAAATATATAGGAAATGGCTTCGATACTTCCGATGTTCCCAAGCCAATGAACCTCGGAGGTCAGGTCAGCTGCTTCACGAAACTTAACAACCCCACCAAAAAACCAGTGTCTCCAAATAAACA
The DNA here is from genome assembly GCA_945867215.1 of Epinotia demarniana. Taxonomy (NCBI): domain Eukaryota; kingdom Metazoa; phylum Arthropoda; class Insecta; order Lepidoptera; family Tortricidae; genus Epinotia; species Epinotia demarniana. Next base: position 2,234,801 of record OX244281.1, read on the forward strand.
TCGTCGTTATGAATGCCGGGGGTCACCTTATACTGGCCTTCGGACCAGTGCAAAACGTTTTCAATTTACTAGAGATTTCAATTTACTACAGATAAAAAAGCATCTACCGGCCATGGTAGAAGATTCCAATTTCAATGACAACTTTATTAAAGTCGGCCACTAAATAATGTCAACTACCTATATAGAATCTATAGACTCGCGTCGCTTGACCGCCCGTGTCATCTTCCAAGTTTGTACCGATTTGTACCACTGCGGATGTAGGTACCAATTGTACCATAAATACAGGTATTTGGTTATCCGCTCGCCTTCCGTCCTGGCTTGACAATGTTTTTTAGACGAGAATAATGACCCCGAAATTCGTAACAGTTGTGCGCCGTCAGAGGTCAGACTTATATTGGTTTTTGGCGCGGTGACGCGTCAAGCATTGTGTGAATGGTAATCCTGCGGATAATTTAATGGTGTATGACCTTCGGTAAAGTTCGGTGTCATGTGATTTTCAAGTTGGTATTTATGACAAAGGCTTGCCTCCTACATTAGAGTTTTTCAGAAACATATAATATTTGACTGCCACGCCGTTTAAACGGTGACAACGTCGTGCCGTAGCTCGAAGACATGTGGCCGAGCCCTAAGGCCTCCAAGCGTTCCGTCTTCTTGGTGGTATCGGTCCTTAATCTGCATAAATTATTATTGTGTGGGATTATTATTATTTTATCGTAAATTACAGTTTGACATGTAAAAGTGCCATTGTGGCCTATTTGCAGAATTAATACCTAATTGATTTTGATTTGAATTCGTCAGTCTGTAAGTATTCGCGGGCCTTATCTGGAGCAGCTGCGGAATTCGAGACGTTGCGCCACTCCATACTAAATTAATTTTTCGGGCACCAAATTCCTCTTCAATTTTTCCTTTCATTTAAAATTTATAATTTTCGTTAGCAGCGTTACTGCTTAAAAACAATAATTAATTTAGTATGGGGTGGCGCATCGTTACTGACGATTTCTCAATATAATTTGAGACGTTGGTGCCGTTAAGAAGCCTAAGTCTTCTGGTAGATGTCGCTACACGCCTCCCTAAGGCGTTGTATGAAGGAACTGATTGAGGAATTTGGTGCCCGAACCGGATTGTTCCGATAGCTCAGTTGGTTAGTAGCGACGGGCCATGAATGCCTGTGGTCGCCGGTTCGAATCCGGCATTTTTCCTTAAAATTTATAATTTTCGTTAGCAGCGTTACTGCTTAAAAACAAAAATGAATACACAAACGAAGTTCGTTTTCATTTCGCGGTAGCCCCTCAGAATACCGCGCCGCGCCGCGCCGCTCTGTGCGGATCCTTTCATATTAGCCCGAACATTACAACCGTGCACCGCTGTCAATGCGTTTCGGCCTTAAGAGCTTGAGTTTTATACATAAATGTTATAAAGTGAGGTTTTCAACGAATCGAAACAAAGCTGCGTATGCGGAAACGACACATACTTCATACCACAAGGTCGCGTCAATCATCGATGCAAGTTATTCTTTTTTTTTGTCATTCCACTCAGATCAAGTGGTTTCAAAAAAAGACTCGCGACTGTTGGCTGGGTTCAGTTAAAAAAAGGTTTAAAAAATTATCTGCGCGACGGAGCTCGTGATGTAAAACATGGCGCATTGACAGAATATTGCTCTTTAAACAATACAGGAGTTTATGTTGGGGAGATGGTAAGCTGACACCGTAGCCTATAGGCGCTAGCAGAAGAATCACGAGCGCGTCGCCAACCTTTTATTGAGTTGAGAATTCGTTGTGTTGCTAGAGACGGCGAGTCCCTCCCTCTCATTACAAAATACCCTCCAGGAATCCAACACTGCACATCTAAAGAGCAGGCTCCCTTGGGTAGGTACTTCCCCAGGGTTGATCTAAATACGAGCGAGATCACATTCTAGTCCGTAAGCCCACTCCTAATACCTACACTACGACTCCTACGAGAGGCGTCTTTACCTACGGTGCAGGGTGTGCGTTGCACACGGGCACAGCGGTCCTAGGGGGCGCCGAGCGCTGTTCGCTACCATTCCATTTTGACAGGCACTAGAGTAATGTTTGCACACGGGCGCTACATGGGCTATTACAGACGCCTCTGCCTACATCTCGTGACAACAGGATAAAAAGCATAATAGCAGCAGGTCGAGAAAGTTGTTCTGAGCAAGAATCAGAAGATTATCGCACCTAAAATTGGGCGAAAGTTTTTTAATCCTTCACTTCCCGTCATAATTTGTATGGGTATATTTACGTCATGTGAAAACAGTAGGTACGAGACATGTAGCATTATTTAGCCCTTTATAGGTACGTACAGCACGTCTATCATGAGGCGCCCGCGACATAATCTCGATTTTTCTCGCACTAACCGCGCGTGGTGACGTCGACTCGCTGGAGATTATCAGTCCACACGGATAATGTACAGACCTATAATGCGAAGACTCGGATATATCCGTCTCTTTTTTATTAGAACACTTAGAACAAGATGTATAGTGCGAGAAAAATCGAGAGCATGTCTCATGATAGACGTGCAGAGAGTAAATCTAAGTCTGTCAGTCCTGAAATGTGCCCCAACCTTGGGGAACCGGCATTGTATGGCGATGAACGTCGACGCCGTCAGAAGGCCATAAATCTTAATGTTTTAGCTGAGAAATAGTGCCTTTTGTAAAGATCAAAGGAGTGTCCCTTCTGTATACTTGTACCACTATTATCTATTCTGTGCTGCACATTACTCAACGGACTCTCGTAAAATGTTGTGAGCAGGTTCATTAATGTTAGTCAATTCAGTTTATGGAACTTTTGAGACAAAAGACACCCTCGCAATTTCTTCAGCTCATGGAGCCTCTAGTCTTTATCTCCCAAGTGGTTGGTGTTAACTAAGTGGGTTGACATTATATTTCTTTTTGTTATGCCGACCCTAGCTCAAGATTTGTGGCCTAAACACTGACTAGAATAGTTTAGATACCTAGGTGTAGGGGCGGGCTTTGGGGTAGCGTGTCAGCCCGGGACTCGATCTTGTAGGCGCATCGGGCACTCGCGTAATAACCAAAAAAAAACAACAACCAAAGATTTACCCATCCGGGGTCTCACAAAAATCTACCAGCCTGAAGGATTACCTACCTCGCCATGTCCATAAATATTCATTATGCCTTGGCCACACTTCGCCCGAATCGAATGTTGTTGCCATCCTTGTCTTACGGATATTATACGTTAGATAAGGATGGCAACAATATTCGGGCGAAGTGTGGCCAAGGCATAACAGGTAGCAAATACAGGAAAATGGAAGTATTCATGAAAAGGTAAAATGCTCTGCGTTTAAATTGGCTTTACTAATAAAATACTTATGAGTTATGACTTATGACCCCTAATAAATAAAAAATCTCGTGAGCTTTTATGGCATAATATAAGTTAAATATTACGTCGCTCACGATTGTGTGATCATTTTATGTAATGATTGTTTTTTACTATAATTGACCTTTAAAAGGTCTAGTTGGGTGTTAATTGTTGCTTAATTGTTAAATTAACATGGAATACTACCGATCTCGTTTTTTGGATCAATTCGTGTACTATTCTTCTGTAGGTCTATCGGCCTTGGGTTCGAATCCCGGCGCGTACCAATGAGTTTTGCGGAACTTATGTAGTTACGGAATATTTATCGTTAGCTTTTCGGTCAAACCAAACATCGTGAGGAAACCTGTCTGATCCCAATAAGGTCTAGCTTTCCTCCTGGGTTGGAAGGTCAGATGGCAGTCGCTTTCGTAAAACTAGTGCCTATGCCAAATCTTGAGATTAGGTGTCAAAGCGGATCCTGTGTTCCTTCAGGGCATAACCGCGAATAACGCTAGGAGGATGATGACATTGATGACTATGCATAGTGGAAGACTAAAAAAGTTGTGTTGACTTCTTATGTGAACCTCATTGAATTATAATTTTACTGATGGTATCAAATCTAGACTTTATCACGTTTTGGAGGCAGTTTGCTATTTCTTTTCAACAGGCACCATTATTTATTATAATTTATATATATATATATTTAAATATATATACTTTTAAATCAAAAGGTCTAAATATTACTGTACCTTAAATCATACCAAAAATAATGTTTTCGTACTCTTCTTATTTCATAGTAGTAAAAATAACACCTAATTTATTTTATGAAGTCTATGGTTCAAATGGACTAATGTATTGCGCCATGGTCACCCGAAAGCGACGTGGTGAAAAAGTGACATTATTGTCTATTCGCCATCAAGATGGCGTCATCGAAGGAAACCTATTGTTTGTGTGGTCAACCATATAATATTGGACAATTTATGATAGAATGTGACTGCTGTCGTGAGTGGTTCCATGGCAGGTAATGTGAAATAAATTATAATATCCCAGTGAAAACGTGCATGTGTGTTAAAAAAATATGTTTCGTTTGACAGTGCACCTCGGTTCGGCCATCACACTTCGCTGTTTTAGTGAATTTTTCGTGTTTGTGTTGTCTTTTATTGATGCTTCGGTCTTCGGAGACTGAGATACTGCCCTAAGTTAAATATTACTAGTTCCTGTAGTCCTGGACGCTGTGAATACCATTTGTTTACATGCTCCGTCGTCATGGGACTGCTAAGTGTCGGGCCCGCATTCGTCTTTGTGTTCATATTAAAGCTTATTATTGTGCTCTGTTGGACGCTATATGTTAACCAGGGCTATTGTAGTTCTCTGTGCCTGCCTTGATAGTTCTGCAGAGCTGTGTCGATGTGCAGAGATGTATATATATCACCTGTTGAAAACTTATCAATATTGTGATGACCAGATAATATTTGTAGTGCGACTGGATGTGGAATTAGAAAAACAAAACTGTTATATTTTTTATATCTATTATTTTAATATTGTTTCTTAATCTGTGTGCTTTAATTGGGCCTGTTTTGTATAACTGTAAAGAACTGCTAATCAGTAAGATGTCACTTAAATCTTATGGAATTCCTAATGAAATATAACTTGTTTTTGTTGAGACATTGCATAAGTATTTCGTCTCATTACATTTTTTCTCCATTAAAAAACTTAACCACTAATATTGACCTTGCATGAGTGGAGTCTGTTTTTATGGTTTGTGTCGAAACTTTTATAACTAAGTGGTTTAGTTGATTTTAACTAAGTGGGTTAGGCCATAGTACTAGAATAACAAAATCTACACATGTTATCCTATTTTAGACAGGCAGCTGATGCTGATATGTCTAAATCATAGTTCACTTATCACAGGTTCCCACTGATTTAGATAGTTTCTACAGAAATTGTCTGTCAGAATTTAATATTAAGAGTCCGCAGTAAGCTTGATTCTCCATACAAACGTAGTTACACTCTCATTTTAAAACTATGTGTTGGATTGTAACGAAACTTTGCATGTTTAATGAAATGAGGTATATCTATGTCTGAAATTAGTTTACGTATTTTCAGATACCATAATAAAAAAGATACAGCGAATTTAAGTTGTTCATACAAAACTAGTTTTTGCTGTATTTACTTTGTTTTATAAATTGGAACCATATAAACTAATTACAGACATAGATATACCTCATGTGATTGTATATGCAAAGTTTCGTCACAATCCAACACGTAGTTTTAAAATGAGAGCGTAACTACGTTTGTATGGGAAGGTGAAATTCGGCCAAGCTTACTGCGGCCTCTTAAGGTTGTTGAGCAATTAATTGAGCATCAAATTATGACTGATACTAGTTATTCTAATATTTTTAAAGATGTGTATTGTCTCTAAGCCAGCCATACTCAACCTTTTCTAAGAGAGCCGAAAAGACATTTTAGCTGAGGAGCCCCACAGCGTTACTTATGGTTTTTATACTTTGATTGCTTGGTAGATGGTTGGATGCGGTTGAGTATAGCTGCTAACTATTATAAGTGTAATAAGTTTCTGTCTAAAATTACATTTTTGGTACAAGGTTTTATTGCTGACTATACATTTCTGTATACCATCATCAACTACTCATTGAGACGATTCGAACGAGCCCAAACTCAACAGGTTTACATCGGTTAAATACTGAATTCCCATGGCCACCTTCTGTCTCCATCAGATCAACTTGATGGTACCATAATATTGAATTGTCATTCAAACTATACTAATACCCAAGATTTCAGTTCTAATCAGATAACAGCAAGTAAATGAAAAATGAATTGCAAATTTTAACCGACAACTTACATTCCTGTACTTACATATGAACAGGTCAGGTTAATATAAAGCTTGAGTTTAATTCTTGTTGCAGCTGTGTGGATGTAAAGATTTACCAGTCGGATGATATAGACAAGTATCACTGTCCAAAATGTGCACAAACCTATGGACCCTCTGTGTGTAAGTAAATTTTTATACATGCTTATTAAGCTTATTGTATCGGCCGATACAACGCTGGGCCGACAGTTTAATCCAAGCTGCTGGCAAAAGTTGGGTAACTCAGGCTGCAAACAGAAAGCTATGTACGGAGGCCTTTACCCAAAGAGGGATTCATATCAAAGAAAACTAGTAATAATTATTTATGTATTCTTTACTTATACTTTTAAAAAATGTACACTCATACTTAAGTTTGATATGAATAAACGGCTTATTATTATTATTAATCTTAGACATAAAACAAAAAACGTCTTTCACCTGTGCTAATACTATTAAAATAGTAGAGCCCATCAGTAAATTTATATGAAACATAAAATATCAACCCGTGAAGTCAAACCATTTTAACTATTATATCAGCTTATTTTTCAGTTACTTTCTTGGCATCTACTTAAATAATTTTAATCTCACCATGAATAGTACAATACTCACTTAGGGTGGCAAATCAAAGAATGTCTCAGATCACAAGTATTTAGAAATTCTTTATTACTCAACATGCTCCTAGCATTATTCCCCGCTGTGTCCTGAAGGAGCCCGGGGTCTGCTTTGACAACTAATCCCAGGATTTGGCATAGGCACTAGCTTTACGAAAGCGACTGCCATCTGACCTTTCAACCCAGAGGGAAAACTAGACCTTGTTGGGATTAGACCGGTTTCCTCACGAGGTTTTCCTTCACCGAAAAACTAACGGTAAATATTCCACAGGTAAGTTCCGAAAAACTCTTTGGTACGAGTCGGGATTCGAACCGACTGCCTCTTACCAGCCGCAGGCCTCAACCACTAGGGTAGCCTGATGACTTTCTTTATTACTTACTACAAAATGTACCCTGACTTAGGACTTTCCGCACGCATAGCGAGAGGTATTTGCCATTCCACTTAATTTGTTGGGAATAGAAAATTCAAAGGAACAGTTACTCTAAAACTTGTACAAACACTTTCTCAAATCTTGTGCGTACAGTAAATAGCGAACTGCATATGTTTAACCTTTAGTTTCCTTTTACTTGCCGACAGTGTGCTCCATGCCGTTCTTTGTAGGAACTGAATAAATTTAAATTGTTGATTAATTTAGTCTAATTGAGCGAGTTACATGTTTCGATTCTTCTCAATTTGTTTTGTGATCGATTCTGAACTATACTTAGGGAAACGAAATTTAGAGCCGTCTCCTAAAGGCGTCTTCTGATGCCTTGACTTTAAGCAAGAACCGACCACGCATGTTAATACTAGTAAGGGTGCTTACAGGGCATTGTTACCTATACAAGCACATGAATACGTTAGGACTGCGTGACACAAAGGCAGTGCACACTCTGAATTGAAGCAGAGGAGACGCCCCCACACATCCTAACCGATTGCCCTTGCCTTTTGCGCAGCCGTAACTCCATTCTGGGCAAACACATCATCATGTGCTCGGAGGAGATAAAATTTCTTGAGTTCAACAAAATCCCGCAATAGGTGTCTGTCTACGAGTCATATCAGTACTGCATAACGCTAGTCTAGCAACAACTCGAGTCGTCAAGGCTCGAACTAGTTCATAATCACACTACACACTACCAATGAACATTTCCAGTGAAAATCCCCACGAACAACCACCGCGCGGACCGCTACGAGCTGGGCGCGGAGACGCGCGCCTCGCAGACGGGCTCCCCGGCCTGGGTGCGCGGCCTGGCCGCGCGGCCGCTGCGGCCCGCGCAGCCCGCGCTCATGCGTCTGCAGCCGAGACAGTTCACCGAGGAGTTCGTCAGGGACAATGGTGAGTGATTACTATGACCGGTGAGGGATCCTAAAGGCATGATTAAGGGTTACGAATGTAATGGTAAGTCTCGCAGTTAGTCTACGGTGACACAGATGGTTGTCTATAAACGACCCACTGACTGTGTGTACAGTCGAGCTAGGCGCAAAGCCCAGGGTCTCCCAGACCGGGTGGGCCTGGGTAATCTCAGACCGGGTTCCCGGCCTTCGGGCCGATCGGCCCGCGCTCGTTCTGTAGCCGAGACAGTTCACTGAGGAGCATTTTTCGTGGCATTTGCGCAGCCATCTTTGTCACAATTTACTGAAGAATTCGTCGGTGATAATGGTGTGCGGACACGGATAATCATTAGGAGAGTTCATTGATGGAATCAGTCGTTACTTAGCGGAAGTCCATGTTATGTTAGGAAAACAACATTCCTTCGCTATTCCGCTAAAAAACATGCTGTTCAATAAAATTAGCGATGAGGACATACGAGTATGCACCTGTGTTTTTAAACGCGATAAATTAAGTTGTACTGTAGAAAAGACTGAACTCATGGAAATCCGAGAATACGAGAAACACGTTAATAATTTTTACTTCGTCAAACGCGACCGAATAGAGGGTGCACAATCACATACCTGAAGTGTCCAGGTCTGGAGCCTCCCAGGGGCTTTCTGTTCTCTGAAGGCACTCTCAGCTACTAAACGGGCGTGCAGATCTGACTTACCACCGGTCTTCGCCTAAAGATACCTCAAAGACACCGCCCAAACTCTCTTGACGTGACGTGCACTCTTAAGAGTATAACTTTTTAACTTCTATGCGGAAAGCGCGATCTTTATATGAAATTACGATAAATTAGGCGCAGCGTGTGCGACTTCAAAAGCAGAAAATTGAGGTAGTAATGGCCACAGGAAGTAGTTCCTCCTAGTGTTGCCCTATCTAAAACGGAAGTTATATTTAAAGTTACCATACGAAAGCCGATATTCAACACGAGAGTTGAACATTCCGCTCACCTAAATAAGCAGTATTTACGATACTAATAAACGTTAAAACTAGACAGATTGCTTAAAACTATGACTCTAAGTTAATACCTAGAACATTAGTTAGCCAGTGGCAGTGGGCACAGTTTCACGACTGGCCTTCTGTACTGACCAGTGGCCGTCTTGACCGTGACGACTCTACATACACCATCAGCTCCCGGATGTAGAGCTGAGATGCGACCTAAAGGCCATTTTAACGGACTTGTCTGTTCATTGATTAACAAGACCAAAGTACCAACGACAATGTTTGTGTTAACCTTATTCCATTTTGTCCTTTGTTGAAGTGTGTGTACGTACTCCGCATGCCATCTGCGCCAAAAGTCTTGATGCATTTTTTGAATCAGCTTCCATCGCTGACAAACACTAATCTTTTGATCAACAAGATTCTCTTCAGGAATAATCGACAAAGGCTCTAAAGTAAGAAAATGTCCAGGGCTAAGCGCCGACAGGTCGTTTGTATCCGAACTTAGAGGCGTCAATGGACGAGAGTTAAGCATTGCTTCGATTTGTGTGAGGACGGTGTAAAATTCCTCGAAGGTTAACCTTTGATTACCGACGACTCGAGCGAGATGCGTCTTGACCGAGCGGATCCCAGCCTCGGCTAAGCCGTTGAAGTGCGGGCTACCCGGTGGGTTAAATGAAAATTTAATCTCTTGTGCATCAGCTGCGCTCTTCATAATGGAACCAAGATAATTACTTGCCCCGACGAAGTTGCGACCCTGATCAGAGACAATATCGCTACACCGTCCACGACGTGCGACAAATCGCTTTAACGCACAAAGGAAGGCTTCCGTCGATAATTCCGAAGCAAGTTCTATATGGATAGCCTTAGTGCTGGTGCAAACGAATACACAAATGTAGCCTTTGTATGTTCTAGCGCCTCGTCCACGTCCGAAAGCGATATCAAAAGGGCCTCCATAGTCAATGGCGACACTCGAAAAGGGTTTTATTTGAGAAATACGACAAAGAGGAAGATTTCCCATTAGCGGTGCCGAAGCCGGCGATGGGTTGACACGAAAGCATTTAACGCAACCACTAATCACGGCCTGAATGGCTCGCTTGGGCGACAGAATCCAAAATGATTGCGACAGTAGATTCTGTAAAGTTTGAGCACCGGGGTGTAGAAATCTTTTATGATATTCGTCAATGATTAAAACCGTTAATCTATGGGAGCGAGGCAATAGTATGGGGTGCTTTATCGAAAATTTGATTGGAGAATTGACTAAGCGACCGCCCACCCTGAGAATACCCGCGGTGTCAATAAACAACGAAAGCTTGCGCAAACACTTTGGCAATGAATTCAAACGACCCTCTCTCAAGTGATTGATCTCTACACCGAACATAGTAAGCTGCACATGTTTTACTAAAAACATGAGAGCCGTAGTCGTTTCAGACGACTGTAGAGATCCGACAATCTTTCCATCTTTAGACGATCGTAGGAAACGGAAACAGTGGGCTAACACACGCTTTAAAGTGAAAAGCGAGGAGAACCTGTTGAGGAGTTCATCAATCAAGTGAGGATCGTTTGCAACAACCAGACTGCAAAGTCGTTGCTCGTCTGCGACAGAACTGTTTGGTGGCCCAGTCAATGTAGACCGAGGCCAGTCCTTTTCTTCTTTTAGGAGCCAGGAGGGACCTCGCCACCAAAGATCACATTCAACAAGATCTTCGGGCAACAATCCTCTCGACCCAACGTCGGCGGGGTTATGTAGAGTGCTCACGTGGCGCCAGCGATCAGGAGCGATAATATCCTGTATATGGCTTACCCTATTAGCCACGAACGTCTTCCAGCGCGACGGGCACGACTGGATCCAAGCCAAAGCTACGCTTGAATCAGACCAGGCGAAAATTTCCGAGACATTATGTAGAGGTCTTAAAGCCTCCTTCACCGATTAGCATTAGATCTGACAGAAGCACGGCAGATTGAAGCTCCAGGCGTGGTATGGACTGTTTATGCAGAGGCGCGACTCTAGATTTCGCGCAACAGAACTCTACAAATGTAGAGCCTTCTGCACTGACCGCCCGACAGTAAATGACTGCCGCATATCCACGCTCTGACGCGTCACAATATCCGTGGAGCTGCAGCGAAACAAAAGAATGAACAATGCGTCGGGGAATAACGACAGATTTTAACAACGACAATTGCGATTTGAAACGCATCCATTCCGAAGCTATTGCTTCTGGCACGTCATCATCCCATTGGACCCCCGATGACCACAAAACCTGCATCAAATATTTCGCATGAAACGATGCTGGACACAAGAACCCTAACGGATCATAAATGCGTGCGATGTGCGAAAGAATCATACGCTTGGTGCACCTTTGGTCATTGGGAGTAGTAACTTCAAACTGGAACGAATCTGTTTGTGGACGCCACGACAAACCTAATATTTTAAGCGACAAGTCTGAAAGCTCGTCAAAACATTTAAAATCACTTGAGTACAACTCAGTGGCAGGAAGATCAGCGATAAAACCTTTATGATTGGAGGTCCATTTTCTTAAATGGAACCCACCCGACGACAATATCTCAGAAAGGTCTGATCTTATTTGTAGAGCCTGCTCGATAGAGTCAGCGCCTGTGACAACATCATCGACATAAATGTCTCTCTCCAAAACTGGCGAACCGTGAGGATAGTCGGCTGCGGAGTCCTTAGCTAGCTGCGCGATACTTCGAAGAGCCTGGTAGGGAGCTGACTTGACTCCGTACGAAACCGTGCGCAGCATATAATCTTTAACCGGGCTGTCAGTTGATTGACGCCATAAAATCCTCTGGTATTCAGCATCCTCTTCCGGCACGACAATCTGACGGTACATGGCTTTAATGTCACCTGTGAATACCACTTTATGCCACCGAAATCTGGTAAGAATATCAAAGATATTTGTTTGCAGCTTAGGACCCGCCAGAAGCGTATCGTTTAGCGATATACCATTGCTATCGTGACAGCTAGCGTCGAAAACACAACGTAGAGGCGTACTGACGGACGCAGGTCGAAGGATTGCAAAATGGGGGATATAGTAAAATTTCCCAACACTACTTGGGGGAGGTCCTACTTCCTCCATATGACCGCTAGACTCGTAATCATCCATGAATGAAACATAAGCTTTACGAAAATCTGCATGTCTAGCAAGCTTGCGTTCCAAGGAGAGGAGTCTGCGCATCGCGATTTCACGAGTGTCCGAAAATATAGGCTTATTCGTAGGATCAACGAAAGGAAGGGGTACCTCGAAGCGGCCTTCACTCGTACGACAGAATTTACTAACGAAAGTATCTTCGCAAAGTTGGTCCTCTTTCGACAAGATTGGTTTACTAGGGCTACTAACATTTTCTAACTCCCAGAACCTTTTTAGAGAACTATCCAACGACAAATTTGATTGCAAAGAATTCGACACGAAAAAACAATCTTTCCGACGACAATTTTTGAAAGACTGTGAATGGCTCTCATCGCATCCACCCATGATGACCCATCCAAATAGGGTTTCAATAGCCTTTGGCTGACCCGGACATCCCATACTCCGACCACTCAGCAACGATGAAGCGAAGATGTCTGCATTAAGCAGTAAGTCGATTGGTCCAGGATCACCAAAGTCAGGATCAGCAAGAGTAAGATTCTTAATATGAGACCACTCCAAAGATCTAACTGCAAGACATGGTTGATCAGCGCAGATAGAGGGAAGCACTAGTGCTTCACAATCAAAATTAATTAAATTTGTTCCAATCGGTTTAATGGAACACGACAATGAACCATGTGGTTTAGCTACCGAATTTCCAATTCCAGAAACTGATTCACCCGTCTGATGTATATCTAGTCCAAGCCGCTTCGCACAAGCTTGTGATATAAAATTGCTTGCACTTGCACAGTCCAATAATGCACGAGCTTGCTGGTATCGGCCAGTACTATCCCGCACCGCTACCCGAGCAGTAGCAAACAACACCATATTATTATTCGATACGGATGTCAGAGTGACATTGTTGGTGGATGAACCACTAGCGACAAGCTTTGTTGACAAATCAGAATCTGGAGCCGATGATTCAATCTTATTAAAATGTAGCAGCGTATGATGCGAATACCCACACACACCACAACGGGATGCTTTTTGGCATTGCTTCACCTTATGGTTACTCGAAAAACAACAAACACACAAGCCCCTAGATTTCACAAATTTAAATCGAGCATCAGTACCTAATTTTATAAATTTTTCACAGCATGCCAAACTATGCTGGTCAGTACAAAATTCACATATACTTGTAGTGGTGACAAGAGTTACCTTTGATTTTTTCTGATTATAAGTTGCATTGATATGCACTTTATTTTGCACATTATTGTTAGAGCACTTTAAATCTGAGGCATCCAATGCTCGAATTTGTTTCTCCACAAATTCTTGCAATACTTCAAACTTGGGAATATCATTGGAGTTAAATTCCAATAAGAATGCTTCACGGGAAGATTTATCAAGCTTGGACCACAATAAATGAACCAGCATGAAGTTTTTATCTGGCAGGCCAAGCTTTTCTAACACTTGTAAAGTTTCCCTAAATATTCGATTCACTTTCTCCATTTCAACTCCAGATTTAGATTTAACTTGCTCACACAACTGCATTTTTTCATAATAACTAAATGCAATCTGTCGCTTTCTATTATAATACTCATTTAATGCATTATATGCATCAAGGTAACTCTCGTCTGATATAGGATAATTCTTGATTAAATCTAGAGCCTTACCCTGAACACTAGTTAGCAAGTAGTGTAATTTTTCAATGTTTGAAATGTTACGTTTGTGAATTAAAGATTCAAATAACTGGCTAAACGACAACCAGTTCTCTAATTTGCCATCAAACTGTTTGATTTGAATCTTTGGCAACTTCGCGGCAACATTCTCACAACTATCACTTATTGTTTTAACTACCGGCGCGCGCTGTCGTAATCGCGATAAAATTGACTTAACTTTCATTTCAAAATCTGTAGTGACAGGAAATTCTGCACTGCAGTCTTCACTATTCGCTATCACTTCTCTTTGCGCTCGGTGGAAATCCGAGGCGATTAAATTTACATCGGATTCGACATAACCTACTAAATCCGTTCCATGAATAAGTTCTATTCTCATCATAGCGTAATCTCGCTCAACCCTGCTCATATTTGCCTTGGCATCACTGTTGGACTCGTTGTCCGACATATTGATCACAATTCAACTAAAATATACGCGAAAAACTAACGAAAACCGACAAAATAGTTGTTTTGTTTACAATGTCGATGCGATTCAACGAAACTTCCACTTGACACTGACAGCTTGACACTTGCAACCTACACGTTGCCATACGCAAGAAACGCACTGAATGAATGAACGGAATGAAGGAGATTTGCTATGACACGAACTATCACAATGCTACCAACTAAATTCTACTACACTAAAGATCAACACTTCCTGCCCGCCATTATACACACAATTAAAAGTTTACCCTCAACTTTTTTATCAAAAAATTACAACGCGAAAATTATGATTTTAATGAATTCAGCATTAAATAGGTCACTTTTCACAATCCGGCTCGAAGGACCAATGTTTTTAAACGCGATAAATTAAGTTGTACTGTAGAAAAGACTGAACTCATGGAAATCCGAGAATACGAGAAACACGTTAATAATTTTTACTTCGTCAAACGCGACCGAATAGAGGGTGCACAATCACATACCTGAAGTGTCCAGGTCTGGAGCCTCCCAGGGGCTTTCTGTTCTCTGAAGGCACTCTCAGCTACTAAACGGGCGTGCAGATCTGACTTACCACCGGTCTTCGCCTAAAGATACCTCAAAGACACCGCCCAAACTCTCTTGACGTGACGTGCACTCTTAAGAGTATAACTTTTTAACTTCTATGCGGAAAGCGCGATCTTTATATGAAATTACGATAAATTAGGCGCAGCGTGTGCGACTTCAAAAGCAGAAAATTGAGGTAGTAATGGCCACAGGAAGTAGTTCCTCCTAGTGTTGCCCTATCTAAAACGGAAGTTATATTTAAAGTTACCATACGAAAGCCGATATTCAACACGAGAGTTGAACATTTGAACACACCTGTTTGTGTATTTTTGCATCTCATCGTCGCTGATAGACGAGCAATTTTTTTATGCGGAATATGATGTAAATATTGCTGAATAGAGATGTAAGTATTATATTTGTTGCAGGGTTCACGCGGCCGATCATATTCCTCACTTCCGAGGGTCTGGAGATGGAGACTCCCAACCCGGCCACGTTCAGCGCACGCTCCGTGCTCAGGTTCTGCGGGGCGCAGATGGAGGTAATAAAGGTTATTTATTACAAAAAAACATGCTATGGTCCGTAAGGCCTCCCAATAATTAATTTAAATTATTATAATATATTTTTTTATACACCTATGTCTCAGGACAACATGATAAAATGCATGGCAGGTCAAGAAAGTTGTGCAAATCAAAATTTTACGTTGGAAAAAAACGGCATGTCACTTGTCGAGAGAAATGGTGGCACTAGTGAATGTGGAAGCAATACAAACGTCATGAGCAAGTGATAGCTACGTGGGGTCTCCTGAATCATCGTCCTCCTAGCGTTATTCCCGGTTCTGCCCTAATGGAGCCCGAGGTCCGCTGTGACAAATGCTCAAATGTTTTCTTTCTTTCTTTCTGACACCTAGTAGTTATGCCAAATCCAGTTTTACGAAAGCGACTGCCATCTGACCTAACAACCGATTAAAACTAGATCTTATTGGGATTTGGGATTAAACCTGTTTCCTGACGATGTTTTCCTTCACCGAAAAGCTAACGGTAAATATTCCGTACGTAAGTTTCGAAAACTCATTGGGATTGCAGCCGGGATTCGAACCCAGGACCGACTCTTGACAGAAACATGCCTGAACCACTAGGACTGAGTCTGTGTGGTCCCCTGAATTTATGTAATCAAAATATTACATCCAAATGGATGGATGTAATATTTTGATTACATAAATATTTTCTTTCTCTTTTTAACCGTCGACGCAAAGAGAGGGGTGTTATAAGTTTAACGTGTCTGTCTGTGTATCTGTGTGTTCTTACCCGATGTTTCATGAAAATCTGTTCAGCCGTTTTTGAGATATTGGAGTTTGAAATGGAAATGTCGAGGGTTTCTCAAATTTTCTAAGTTGTAGTTATTTATAGTTTGATTAGATAAACTCGGGTGAATGGCCAGCTACACTTTGTTCGTTTCCAGGTGGAAGTAATAGATGTCAGGCGACAGGCCACTCTGCGGATGCCTCTCGGTGACTTCGTGGAGTACTTCGAGACCCCCCCGGACCTCCGTGGGGACAGGGTGCTCAACGTGCTCAGTCTGGAGTTCAGCGACACCAAGTAAGTGATGAAACAGAGCCATGGATCGCGCCATGCTGTCGTCGCACTAAGGTCACAGATTATAATGCAGTTGTACAAACAGATACTCAAGTCTGATTAAAAAAGCGCTTACCTACCGCTTTGCATGCCTACAAAATTTAACAATGGTGTCTGTACTCCTAACTTTCAAAAAGGGTGCTCTATATATTTTACAATTGTCAATGAAACGACCAGTCACATATAGCTTATATTAGAATAGTTATTTACGATACAAGTGCCGAAAATAGGGATTTCCCAACGAGGGGTGATAAATTAAAACACGACGGAAGGGAGTGTTTTAAATCGACACGAGTTGCGAATTACCTATTCGCACGTGTATCGTGTATCGTACAACGTTTTACAGTACATATGACTCTTTAAAGTTTTGATATATGCACGAAAAGTGCTCTTTTCCTCACTAGTGCGGGAAAGTAGCACCATATGTTCTGTAAATTATTTTGCCTCGACCTCTTACACATTCTACGTCGACATACCGTTCGCGTGATTCAGGATTCGCACCGGACGTTACAGCGACATCTAGTGTGCAATTGGGTAAACTTTACCGTTCAAAGGCGTTTACTGGTATAGACGCAAACAATGGATCTACCTTGAACGCGCGCGTTGTCCACTCGTGCCGGCCAATCGATGCTAGGGTTGACAACGCTTAGGAATGATTTTATAATTATTAGATAAAAATCGATATATTTTTTTTCAAAAATGGAGTCTATTTGTGATACCAAATGCCTACAAAAAATTTGGACACAGATTAAAATCCTCGAACCCTGGTGACAAGGCTGAAGTGTTGATTTGTTCCCAGCATGGCGCCGCTGGTGGAGCCCCCGGGCACGGTGCGGCGGCTGGACTGGGCCGGGTGCGCGTGGCCGGCGGCGGAGCGCCCGCCGCGGCCCGCCGTGCAGAAGTACTGCCTCATGTCGGCCGCCGGCTCCTACACCGACTTCCACGTCGACTTCGGCGGGACTTCCGTGTGGTACCACGTCATGCACGGCCGGAAGGTGACCTTCATCTAAACTCGCCGTCAATTGACTTTGCTAACTGTGTAAACAAAGGACTTCACTTTGTTTTGTCACTGTTTCTCCTTGAATTTTCACATCACCTCATCATACACCACTGAAACTATATACTATAGCTTGTGCCCGCGACTCCGTCCGCGTGGAACTCGTTTGCAGCTCCGTTCAAACTTTTACCCCCCATTTCACCCTCTTAGGGGATGATTTCGGGGATAAAAACTATCCTATGTCACTCTCCATCCCTTCAACTATCTCCACTTAAAAAATCACGTCAATTCATCGCTCCCCTTTGCCGTGAAAGACGGACAAACAAACAAACACACACACTTTCCCATTTATAATATTAGTAAGTATGGATTGAACCGGTCTTTATCGTAAAATACAAAACCATAGCTGAATCTTGGATATTTCATTAAAGGTTTAAAATGGTTTCATAAGTTAGGTTAGTATGACTTGATGGAATGACGTTTTTGTTTCGTTTAAATTTTACAATTGTCTATGGTGAGTAGTGTTGTGATTAAAGTTAATTATAAAGCCACTACACGCTACCCAGCTCGCGCTGTGTACCTGCCATCGCAGTTGTGTACACTACGCGGTAGTTTTATCAGTGGGTAAAGTGGTTTAAAAAAATTAAAATTTCAACCTCTGGAATCCGTCTATCGCTTTTGCCAACTGAGCTACCGTGGGTCCGCTAGTGGCGACGAATCTTTCGATCCCTTTCACTCTTATAATTACACATTATTTTGCAATTTTCTACTTTAATCGAAATTTAGAGTTTCGTTAGCCGCCGTTTCTGCGTAGTAAACATTTACGGTTAAGTATTAATCATCATCATCATCATATCAGCCGAAAGACGTCCACTGCTGAGCATAGGCCTCCCCCAAAGAGTGCCAAAGTGACCGATCCCTTGCCACCCGCATCCAGCGGACTCCCGCAAACTTTACCAGGTCATCAGTCCACCTTGTCGGCGGCCTACCCACGCCGCGCCTTGCGGTACGTGGTCGCCACTCGAGAACCTTTCCGCCCCAACGGTTCTACGTGCTATGTGCCCCGCCCACTGCCACTTAAGTTTAGCGATTCGGAGGGCTATATCGGTTACCTTGGTTCTGCTACGGATAGCCTCATTTCTGATGCGATCACGCAGAGAAACTCCCAACATGGCCCTCTCCATTGCCCTTTGGGTAAGTATTTATATGTATTAAGAATGCTTTTTTATTTTAAAAGCATTACGATAACATGACGTATTATTCCTCAGGTATTCTACCTAATACCGCCCACGTCGACGAATCTGGCTCTCTACCAGCAATGGAGCGCGTCCAACAACCAGAACGAAAGATTCTTCGCCGATATGGTAAATTATGTTTGTTCCTTTGGACAATGTCTTTTAGGGTTCCGTACCCAAAGGGTAAAACGGGACCCTATAACTAAGCCTCCGCTGTCCGTCCGTCTGTCACCAGGCTGTATTTCATGAATCGTGATAGGTAAACAGTTGAAATTTTAACAGATGATGTATTTCTGTTGCCGCTATAATAACAAGTACTAAAAAACAGAATAAAATAAATATTAAAAGGGGCTCCCATAGAACAATAGTACATTACTGCGGAGGCCGTGAAGTAAGGGATTGCTTGACGAGCTTGGGGTAGACCGGATAAGAGTCCCTGTTCCGGCCGAGGATTGTATAGTGCTTTTCTCAAACAAGGTGAGGAAATATTTAGATTAAAATAAATACAAGGTAATCAATTAAATTAAATAATAGTTCGTTGAAATTACAATCGGAACGAAAGATCAGAAAACAATCGTGTAATTGGCCGCCTTTTTTATTTTTTAAACATGCCATTTGAACAAGCCGTTCGAGCACCATGTTTAACCGCACATAAGTATAGTACCATACATTTTTCTTTTTTTTCGCAAGTGTGCTCACAGAGTCTAGTGGTGGTTGGCATTATGTAATTTTTCCTTTGTCAGTTTAATATTAGTAAGAAAATTTAAAAAGTTAGAGAATCGGACAATAATGGTTTTACTTAGGGTTTTCATACATTACTTCTTGGCCTAAGGCCAAGAAGAAATGTAGGGAGCCTGAAACAAGAAACTTCATGTCCTCATTTCGTGACATTAACGCATACTTCCGAGCATGTTTGAGAAAACGTGATTTTGCCGTTTTTATAGATAATGGTACGGAACCCTTCGTGCTCGAATGCGACTCGCACTTGGCCGGGTTTTTTTAACTAATTTAAAGCTTATCTTAAGAACAAATGTAAAGTGTTACACATTATTAAAAACCCGGAAAGTTTATGTAATAGTTCATAAATCATAGGAAGTATTACAACTAGTAGCAATTAATTTGTATGGTTTTTTTCTCAGGTGGAATGGTACGGGACCGCTGAGCTGTGCGCCGGCCAGACCCTCTGCATACCGAGTGGCTGGATTCACGCCGTGCTCACGCACCAGGACACCCTCGTGTTCGGCGGCAACATGCTGCACTCCTACGGCATCGAGATGCAACTACAGTGAGTACCTGCCCTGCTAGCTTGCATACCGACCTGACTAGCCAGCATGGTTGCCTTTATGTAAAGGTCACAGCTCATTAGAGCCACCCGTCGCCCGACCCTCACCGCCTCGCCTCGTAAATGTACTAACTACGGAGTTGATGTAGTGAGGGCATGCCCGTACAAATCCATATAAAGTATGGATACGGTCGAGGCGAGGCGGTGCGGGTCGGGCGCCGGGTGGCTCTAGTGAGCTGTGACCTTAAAAACGTGACTCCCATCCTAGAAGTTAAGGTGGCTTAAGGACACATGGTAGATGAAACACTGTAATGTTTTCAGGATATACGAGATAGAGAGGCGAGTGGAGACGCCGGTGATGCTGCGGTACCCGTTGTTCGAAGCAATGCATTGGTATGCGGGCGCGCACCTGCTCACTATGCTGAGGCGGCACAACGAGGAGACGCAGGTATAGTCTAAAGCCGGGGTTATACTAAAGCCACGCCGCGTGTGTAAGCTACGGTAGCCTAGCGGTTCAGGCATGCGGCTGTCAAACGGCGGTCATGGGTTCGAACCCCGGCTCGTACCGATGAGTTTTTCGGAACTTATGTACAGAATATCATTTGATATTTATCGTTGCGGGAAGGTTGCGGGAGTCCTCTGGATGCGGGTGGCGCAGGTCCGGTCACTTTGGCACTCTTTGGGGGAGGCCTATGTCCAGCAGTGGACGTCTTTCGGCTGATATGATGATGATGATGATGATTTACCGTTAGCTTTTCGGTGAAGGAAAAACATCGAGAGGAAATCTGCATACATCCACGAAGAAATTCAAAGGTGTATCTGAAGTCCCCAGCCCGCACTGGGCCAGGTGTGGGGACTACTGTCCGTTCCCTCTCATTCATTAGAGGAGGCCTGCGCCCAGCAGTGGGACGTATATAGGCTGATTTATTATTATATTTATTACGCCGCGTGTCGCAACGCTTACTTTGTATTGAACGTGGCGACACGCGGGACTTGGCGAATGTAACCACGTTCTTACTAAATGTATCTAACCGATCGGCAATCCCACGCGGCGTGCCTCTAATATAACCCGCGCCTAAACATTATTCAAGTCTGACCTGGCCCCTATTTCACCAACTTGACAATTGTCACCTGATACTGACATTTCGACATACATTGCTTGTTCTAGAAGTAGAGGTTGCTAGGTTACTTGTGGACTCAGCTGTGTACGGAGAGTTGTCGTTGTTAGGTTTTTTTTTTTTTTTTAACTTGGTTCTTTTGCCGAAGCCCGAAGGCTGTATCGGCTGGTCTTGGCTGGCTAGTGGATAGACGCCACTATGGGGCCATCCGACTGCCGATTTTTGTCATGGCTGGACTTATTAATTTTTTTTAGTCCTGGTTTTTTTTTTTTTTGTCCGAAAAAAAGTGATTTAATTACGTTGCGTGCGGCGAATGAGTTGGACCCAGTGGTTGACCCAGTCCACTTCTCCGTCGGGGCCCGGGATGGGCTCGGGAATCGGGGTTGTTGGTGTTGATTCGGGTGCTTGGTGGAGCGGTGGCCAGGCTCCAGCGGTCGCGACGTCCGGGGGCCCTGGGGCCCTGGCCTGGGGTCCAGGGGGGGGCTCTCCTCTGGCGCGGGTGCGGCCGGAGGGGGGGCCTCTTCTTGGTCCTGGGTGGCCTTCATAGGCTTCTTTTTCTTCTTTGGCTTCTTTTTGGGCGGGGGTCTCGATGCGGTCGTCGCGCCCCTCTGTGTGGGGGCGTTTGCCGGGGCCATGAGAGTGGCTGACGCCGACTCGTCCACCGATGGCGTTTTCACCGAGGCCCTTGTCTCTGGTCCGGGTCGCTGTGGTGCGGTGAGGGCCGCTGTCCCCGCCTTGGTGTTCCGGGCCTCCTTGCGGAGTACCGGACATTTGGAGTGATTTGCCGCGTGGGGGCCGCCGCAGTTTGCGCAGGTTGCCTGCACGCTCCTAGGTCTCTCGCAGTCACTTGCCGCGTGGGGGCCGCCGCAGTTTGCGCAGGTTGCCTGCACGCTCCTAGGTCTCTCGCAGTCACTTGCCGGGTGGGGGCCGCCGCAGTTTGCGCAGGTTGCCTGCACGCTCCTAGGTCTCTCGCAGTCACTTGCCGGGTGGGGGCCGCCGCAGTTTGCGCAGGTTGCCTGCACGCTCCTAGGTCTCTCGCAGTCACTTGCCGGGTGGGGGCCGCCGCAGTTTGCGCAGGTTGCCTGCACGCTCCTAGGTCTCTCGCAGTCACTTGCCGGGTGGGGGCCGCCGCAGTTTGCGCAGGTTGCCTGCACGCTCCTAGGTCTCTCGCAGTCACTTGCCGGGTGGGGGCCGCCGCAGTTTGCGCAGGTTGCCTGCACGCTCCTAGGTCTCTCGCAGTCACTTGCCGGGTGGGGGCCGCCGCAGTTTGCGCAGGTTGCCTGCACGCTCCTAGGTCTCTCACAGTCACTTGCCGGGTGGGGGCCGCCGCAGTTTGCGCAGGTTGCCTGCACGCTCCTAGGTCTCTCGCAGTCACTTGCCGGGTGGGGGCCGCCGCAGTTTGCGCAGGTTGCCTGCACGCTCCTAGGTCTCTCGCAGTCACTTGCCGGGTGGGGGCCGCCGCAGTTTGCGCAGGTTGCCTGCACGCTCCTAGGTCTCTCGCAGTCACTTGCCGGGTGGGGGCCGCCGCAGTTTGCGCAGGTTGCCTGCACGCTCCTAGGTCTCTCGCAGTCACTTGCCGGGTGGGGGCCGCCGCAGTTTGCGCAGGTTGCCTGCACGCTCCTAGGTCTCTCGCAGTCACTTGCCGGGTGGGGGCCGCCGCAGTTTGCGCAGGTTGCCTGCACGCTCCTAGGTCTCTCGCAGTCACTTGCCGGGTGGGGGCCGCCGCAGTTTGCGCAGGTTGCCTGCACGCTCCTAGGTCTCTCGCAGTCACTTGCCGGGTGGGGGCCGCCGCAGTTTGCGCAGGTTGCCTGCACGCTCCTAGGTCTCTCGCAGTCACTTGCCGGGTGGGGGCCGCCGCAGTTTGCGCAGGTTGCCTGCACGCTCCTAGGTCTCTCGCAGTCACTTGCCGGGTGGGGGCCGCCGCAGTTTGCGCAGGTTGCCTGCACGCTCCTAGGTCTCTCGCAGTCACTTGCCGGGTGGGGGCCGCCGCAGTTTGCGCAGGTTGCCTGCACGCTCCTAGGTCTCTCGCAGTCACTTGCCGGGTGGGGGCCGCCGCAGTTTGCGCAGGTTGCCTGCACGCTCCTAGGTCTCTCGCAGTCACTTGCCGGGTGGGGGCCGCCGCAGTTTGCGCAGGTTGCCTGCACGCTCCTAGGTCTCTCGCAGTCACTTGCCGGGTGGGGGCCGCCGCAGTTTGCGCAGGTTGCCTGCACGCTCCTAGGTCTCTCGCAGTCACTTGCCGGGTGGGGGCCGCCGCAGTTTGCGCAGGTTGCCTGCACGCTCCTAGGTCTCTCGCAGTCACTTGCCGGGTGGGGGCCGCCGCAGTTTGCGCAGGTTGCCTGCACGCTCCTAGGTCTCTCGCAGTCACTTGCCGGGTGGGGGCCGCCGCAGTTTGCGCAGGTTGCCTGCACGCTCCTAGGTCTCTCGCAGTCACTTGCCGGGTGGGGGCCGCCGCAGTTTGCGCAGGTTGCCTGCACGCTCCTAGGTCTCTCGCAGTCACTTGCCGGGTGGGGGCCGCCGCAGTTTGCGCAGGTTGCCTGCACGCTCCTAGGTCTCTCGCAGTCACTTGCCGGGTGGGGGCCGCCGCAGTTTGCGCAGGTTGCCTGCACGCTCCTAGGTCTCTCGCAGTCACTTGCCGGGTGGGGGCCGCCGCAGTTTGCGCAGGTTGCCTGCACGCTCCTAGGTCTCTCGCAGTCACTTGCCGGGTGGGGGCCGCCGCAGTTTGCGCAGGTTGCCTGCACGCTCCTAGGTCTCTCGCAGTCACTTGCCGCGTGGGGGCCCGCACACCGCACGCATTTCCGCGGGCGGTGGCAGCCCTCTGAGTGGTGCCGGAAGCCCTGGCACCTGTGGCATTGTGCGGGGCCCTTCTTGCCCCGCCAGGCTTCTATTTTCGCCTCCGGTCCAATCAGAAGCTGCCGTAGCCCGAAGATGCCGGAGTGGTCCTTTGGGTGTCCTGCCAGCTGGAGGAAGTAGGTGCACCCACCCCTCCCTCCTCTGGCGTTGATTTGCTTGACATATTCGACCGGGTGGCCGAGCGTCAGGCAGGCGGCGGCGATGTCCTCAATAGGCGTGTTGGCTGGGAGGCCGCGGAGTGACACCTTCATCTTCTTCTCCCTGTCCAGTTGATAAAGGTGCCATTCTATGGTCTCGCCGGCCTTTTCGAGGGTGTCGAGGTGGCGTTCCACCGCACGGTACTCCCTCTCGCTCCGCGGGGTGAAGCGCAGTCCGCTGCCCATTGCTTTGCAGTTGGGGGCCTCACCCAGCTCCTGGGCGATTCCTGCCACAACCCTGACCCAGTTTGGCAGAACGGGGGCCACGATCGTAGGGTAGCGGGGCTGCGGCGTCGTTTTCTCAGGTTGCGATTGTTGTTGCTGGGTGGCTGTCTCTAGGCTCTTCCGTGGGGCGGGCTTGGGGGCAGCTGCGGCGGCGGCGGTCGAGGCGAAGGTGACCTTCTTGGTTCTTGCAGGTGGCGGTTGAGCGGCGCCCTGGACTACAGGTTGCTGCGGGAAGAGGTTCCGCGCAGCATCCCTCTCTCCGCCGGGCGCTTGCGCACTCGGCGTTGAGGTAGCTGTCCAGGGTCGCTGGTCTGCGGTTGGTGTAGGCGGCGTTGCGAGGCGGCACGTCCGTTTGGCGGCTGCTTCTTGGCGTTGCGTGGGCGTGGGCGGGCTCGGTCTGGGGCGCTTTTCCGGGCTGAGGGTGGTCGGGTGGCGTCTCAGGAAGTCGATGAACGCCGCGTCTTCGGGGTGCAGTTCTGTTTCCAGCCCCATTTCGTGGCTGGTGACTCGCACGAACGCGGCCATCCAGGCCCTCAGACCCGGCGAGGGGAGGCCTGTACCCATGAAGTGGGCAATCAGAACGGTGTCTGATTGCAGTTGCTCCATGGGGGTGGCCTCTTGCGCGGGCGACACAGGCGAGAATGGTCGCGCGTTCGGCTCAGGCAGCATCGGCTGCTCGGCGTACTCGACGTCGGCGGTCGTAGGCTGCGGTGGTCCGGTGAGCGTCGCGTCGAAGGCTACGACGTCGACGTGGCTTTCCTCACTACCGCCCATCTTGGTTCCTGGTAGTGGGAGGGAGGTGTCACGCTGTTCAGCGGGGGCTCGGTGTTCCGAGCGGCTGGTGGAGGGTAGGTTTCGATCGAGCGATCTCGACCTACCCCCCGCAGGTTTTCTTGTGCCCATCAGGGCGACGAAGGGCCAGTGACGCTAGCCTCTGCCGGCGGGTCTATATCCGCATTCCCTCTTGGCCTCCGCCTCCAGGATATGCGTTTATAGAAGCTCCGACAGAGGTGATGCAGTCGCTCGCTTTATTTCCCGGGTTATTCGGAGAATAAGTAGGCGAAATGCGCGAGGTGGAAAGCCGTAGGCGTCCGAACTCGGTGGCTCTCAGTGGCAATCCGTCGTTGTTAGGTGACAATTGTCAAGTCGGTGAAATCGGGGCCTGGTGAAGGGCGCGGGAGGCCGCTGGGTGCAGCCGCAGGACCGGTCGTTGTGGCACTCTTTGGGGGAGGCCTATATCAGGCAGTGGACGTCTTTCGGTTAGATGATGCACAGATGCACAGACAGACACGTTAAACTTGTAACACCCGTCTTTTTTTGTCGGCAATGCAAAAAATATTCTGATTTTACATGTAGTGGTGAGAAGAAATTCATGCATCATAATTTTCAGAAAGTATAATCTTGTTTTTGCACAATTTTTGAGAAAAGCACCATATTTTTCCCAGCCGGATGGGCGCTTGGCTGCTTACCTTGGTTGGGCAATAATGTAGTATTGGTTGCAGGACGAGGACTACACGCTGCACGAGGGCGCTGCGCACGCGCACGCGCTGGCGCCGGCGCCGCTGCCCGCGCTGCTGCTGCGCGGCGTCAAGATCCTCGCCACCGCGCTCAAGGAGTGGCACGCCCTTAAGAGCGTGAGTACCGGGGAACATTTACTGCAAGCAAGGCAGCCTATACTACAGATCTAGTGCATAATGCTTTCCCATCGTTTTTTCACGGAAACGTACGAACGTGTCTGACTATTTCAGTCAGTCTCGGTGCATAAAGTACTGAGGCTAATTGAAGTACCATGACAAATACGAACGTGTCGAACTCCTGGGGGTTTTATCGCTGGTTCGCTAAAACCTAGTCTAGCTGAGAAGAGTCCAGTAAGAAACTCAGCTAGGCCCGAGTTGCGTCGGACTGACTCTACCCGGTATGCGGCGGTACCGGGACGAATAGGGACTGTATGTGTATTGTCGCGATCTCGCGGTGGACGTCCCCGCCGGCGGGAGCGCCGAGGTGTACGCGATGTGTCGGACGCCGAAAGCGCAGCGTTCCATCTTTCGATGGACGCTGTGATTTCGTCGTCCGGGTCCGTGAGTGTGTGCCTAGGACGCCGGACCGTGCGGCCCCTAATCAGTGAGCGCCGAATAACTACAGAGGGGGAGGGATGGGAACGTAATCAGCAGCCTTCCTAACTAACGGATGCCTATGGTGGGGAGCGTTGTCAAAATAACGTCTGGCAGCCTGCTTAAAGAAACCATACATGGTACTAATCCCCATGTCATGGTGCAGGCTGAGGTTCGATTGGTACCACGGGGCACCAGTCGCCCTACGGAGAAAACGATTCTGAATGACATAATGAGCGGTGACATAGGTACGTGAGCAAATACTACACTTGCATATGTCGTGATTGGACGAACACAAGTCTTGTAGAGTGTCAGCTTATTTCTAAGTGACATTTTACTAAACTTATTAATCAGCGGCCCATGGCACTACTCGTTGAAGGCGCGCTCCGGCTTTATATAGGCCTGCGCTCGGTGTGACGTCACCGCCCTGCCCGCGCGCCGCTACCGTTGTGTGACGTAGGCGCCTCGTCACAATACTACATTACGTAACTAGGGCGGTCAATTCGTGAATGCCCCAGATCGCAGGTGTTTGTGGCCCGAACGAAGGTGAGGGCCATAAATATGCGCTTTGGGGCTTTACGAATTACCGCCCGTGTTGAGTACACAATTTTACGTCTTCACCTGGCCACAATGCGAGTTTTCCCGTACGCGCAGCGTGCAGTTAAACTGGCATTATGGCCAGGTGTGACGTAAAATATATTGACTACGTGCATTATGTTACAGACCGACCCAGCGAAGCGCGACAATGTCCCGAAGTGCCTGAACTCCGGGCAGCTGGTGCGCGAGCTGTGCAAGGAGCTGCGGACGCTGGAGAAGCGCTCCGCCAGCGCAGCCAACAAGGACAAGGTAACGCAAGACAGCTAGTTTACACCACAGAACACTTCCATAATCATATCAACCGAAGTACGTCCACTGCTGGACATAGGCCTCCTGCAAAGAGTGCCACAAGGACCGGTCCACAATGACGCCACCCGCATCCAGCGACCTTTACCAGGTCATCAGTCCACCTTGGGGGCCCACCTACCGCCCCAACGGCCATCGGTTCTACGTGCTATGTGCCCCGCCCACACTTAATCTATATACAGGGTGTCCCGAAACTCAATGATAACCTGCTACTGGGTGAGAGGCCAAGGTCAGTTATGAAAAAATAAGAAAAAAAATCCATGTCACTTAGTCAAGCGGTAATAGACATTTTACGAAAAAGTTGAAAATTTGACACCTTTGGTCGCATTTTTAAGTACTGTGATCACAAGGTTCACAATTTTACAGTGTTTTTTTTTATAGTGTACTCTCAAATAACAGTGCAGTGCTATCAATCGCAACCACAAATCAAAGTAATAAACTTTCTTAACTAAGTAAAAAAAAAAGTTTTACAAGTTATGGTTTATGAAATTATTTTCAGTCAACTTTAACACTCCATGTATGTACGACACTACCCTTGGCACGTTAATTTAGACGATGGCCTATTTAGCCTCAATTCAAAATGGTACAACACCTGCCACTTGTCTAGCCCATAAAAGCTTTCTAATTTTTGCGAAGGGACCTCAAGGAAAACGTAATCAAAATAAAACAATCAATTATAAATAAATAAATATTCGGGGACAATCTTACACAAATCGACCTAGTCCCAAACTAAGCAAAGCTTGTACTATGGGCACTAGATGTCCATATAAATACTTAAATACATAGAAAAAGTACATGACCTAGGAACAAACAGTCGTGTTCATCACACAAATAAATGCCCCAGGATTCGAACCCAGGACCTCTAGCTTCGTAACACCTGGTAGGCTACAGTGGTGCATTGCTGAGTGGAGATCTTTTCGGTAGCAAATCCTTATTTGTTAGGTCTTAAGGTGCATTATGTGAATGTATGTGTAATGATGTGTTATCCGAATACATTTTTACAAACTTATTTAATTTTTGTTTTTTTAAGCAGTAACGCTGCTAACGAAAATGGAGATCTTTTCGGTAGCAAATCCTTATTTGTTAGGTCTTAAGGTGCATTATGTGAATGTATGTGTAATGATGTGTTATCCGAATACATTTTTACAAACTTATTTAATTTTTGTTTTTTTAAGCAGTAACGCTGCTAACGAAAATTACAAATTTTTAAATCAAAGGAAAAAATTGAAAAATTTAACGCTCCGAGCCGGATTCGAACCGGTGATCACAGCCATTCATGGCCCGTCGCTACTAACCAACTGAGCTATCGGAACAATCCGGTTCGGGCTCGAAATCCCTCAATCAATTCCTTCACACAACGCCTTAGGGAGGCGTGTAGCGACATCTACCAGAAGACTTAGGCTTCTTAACGACACCAACGTCTCAAATTATGTTGAGAAATCGTCAGTAACGATGCGCCACCCCATACTAAATTACTTCTTGTTTTTTTAAGCAGTAACGCTGCTAATGAAAATTACAAATTTGTAGCTTTTATTTAGTTTCACCTGTCCCGTTGTCTGACTGTCTGTCTGTCTGTAATCAAATCTTGCAAGTTAAATTTGACCCACTTCCCGGTGACTGATTGAGCTGAAATTTTGGGTGTAAGTATAGTTGGATGACAATTCAATATTATGGTACCATCGAGCTGATCTGACCATGGAGACAGAAGGTGGCCATGGGGGGGGGGGGGGGGGCGCTTTGTTTCACCTATTTTTTAAGTCCTATTATTGGAAGTCCGAAAATGTTCGTCATAAAATTTTACGCCATAATAATCGTTAGTCCTAATAATTCTTGATCCTAACGATCGTAAGTCATAACCATTCGAAGTCATAAAGACAGTAATCATAAGTTTCACAGGTCCTAATTTTTATTTTCCTAATTTTTTTCGTCATTACACTCACTTGCCCGTTTTATTTCAATTCATAATGACACTAGTCATACATTTTTTAATCCTAAATTTGTTTTTCATAATATTTCTCATCATAAATGTTACTTGGCGTTATCGAAGTAAATAAACGTGTGGTTTTTTATCGCTAGGTACAAGACGAGGTCACAAGACTCTAGCTAGACGTCTCTACATTGACACATCGACTCTACATTGACTCTACATCGACTCTACATATAGACTCTACATATCGACTCTACATTGACTCTACATCGACTCTACATATAGACTCTATATCGACTCTACATCGACTCTACATCGACTCTACATCGACTCTACATCGACTCTACATTAACTCTACATAAACTCTACATTGACTCTACATATTCGCTCTACATCGACTCTACAGACTATAGCCGCCTGTCTGTGCGGACGTAGCCTAAGGCAGGTCCGTGTAGGTACGACGACGAGCGAAGCGAGGAGGAGTGTTAGTTGTACTGCGACCCTACGCGCGCGAGCCGAGCGAGCGAAGCGAGCGTGCCGCGGCAGCGGCCGGCGAAGCGCCAGAACCGTTTTTTTTTTCAATAATTTACTTAGCGAAAGCTTTTATTCATCAGGAAAAACAAAATTAGGAGTTAAAGTATGTTCTTAGTTATGATATTAGGACTAACAAAATTATGATGTATGTCCGTTATGAAGAAAAATGTTATGATTAACAAAATTATGACTTCAAGCAAGTTCTTAGTAATGAAATTAGGAAGAAAAATTATAGGACAACTGATCATTATGACTTCCAATGATAGTGACAGAAATTTAGGAACAAAAAAGTTAGGACGAAAAAAATTAGGACTCGCGATGATTATGACTACAATACGTTAGTACAAAAAAAATTAGGATCATGAATTTTATGGCAGCCAATATGGACCCGGCCATGGGAACTCAGTAATAAAAGCTTGTATCAAAAATGATTTATTTCCAAAAACATGTTATTTTTCTTTTTCTTACTTCCTAAACACGAACTATTTTCCAGGATTTCAAACTAAAGAGCCACATATCACCGAACAAGGTGGTGGCAAAGAAGCACCCGGCCCCCAAGAAGTCTCTGAAGCTTACGCTGCCCAAGCCGATAATGCATATGGCGCAACCGGACGAGTTTGTGGACGAGAAGATATACGCGGACAAGTTCTATATAGAGAATAAGGAGGTCGTCTATGACAACGGGTATCCGCAAGGTAAGCACAGTTAGTAAATTAAATAAAAACTACAAGAAAAGTTTACAACTTGGAAAAGTTGGGAAACCCCCGGAATTTTCATTTCCCAATATCTCAAAAACAGCTGAACAGATTTTCATGAAACATGGCTAAGAACACTCAGGGTAAAATTATCTATTACACAAAAAAAACCGCATTCAAGTCGGTCCATCCGTTTGGGAGCAGACAGACACGTTAAACTTATAATACCGCTTTCTTTGCGTCGGGGGTTAAAAAATATTTATTTACCAAAAATAATTAACTGACTGATGACCTGGTAAAGGTCGCGGGAGTCCGCTGGATGCGGGTGGCGCAGGACCGGTCACTTAGGCACTCTTTGGGGGAGGCCCTGTGTCCAGCAGTGGACGTCTTTCGGCTGATATGATGATGATGATGATGAAAGAGAATTAACACAAAAAATGTACAATAAAAAGAAGGTAAAAAAATATGCCTGGTGACGAAAATCCCATTCAGATATCTCAAAGAATTACGAAGCTACAACCGCTTTAATGTTGCTTGTTGGAGAGAGAGAAAACGCTCGCAGATCGTGACGTCACAGTAAATGACAATCGTTACATGTGAAGGTGCGTTTAGCGAAGAAATGAAAATACCTTAACCTTTCGTGCGTCAGTCCGATTCGCACTTAGGGGGTCTTTTTAAATTTTCCACTTTGATCCGATTTCAGAAATATGCAGTTATTTTTACTGTAGTAGTAGCTACTTCCTAGCTTTTAAAAACTTTATTTTTTCCAGATGTAAAGTACAATGGTGTCCCCGAAACTAAGTACATAGTGGAGTGCAAGGAGCCCTTGCCCGAGAAGTACACGTTTCAGCCCTACGAGGAACCCGTGTACGACACGTACGACAGACAGGACAAGAAGATACCCAAGATACACAAGTGAGTATACTTATTTATCTATTTAATAGGGGTGTACACTCGAAATTATTGTTACTCCAAAGGAAAGAAGGCAAAAAAATATGCCTTGGGACGAAAATCCCATTCAGATATCTCAAAGAATTACGAAGCTACAACCGTTTTAATATTGCTTGTTAGAGAGGGAAAACGCGAACAGTGTGTGACGTCACGTCACGCGAGGCTGACGGGGGCGCGATTAGTGACGGCACAATCTTCCAGCGTCATCGTTTCATATGAAGTTTCGTTTTGCGAAAAAGGGGTCAGAACATACCCCTTCTTAAAACTTTGGACACTTATAACTTCGCGATTATTTGACCTTTTGCGTTGATTTTTTTCTCCATTTGACTACATTTTTAATCCATTTTAGAGAAAATATGACATTATTGATTATTTTATTTAGTGCCCCTTCACATTTATGCTTAAAGTGGCACTTGAACAAGTTTCATGTGCTCTGCCTGCCCCTTTTAGGGATAAAGGCGTGAATGTATGTTTGTATGTAGAATGGAATGGTTAAATAAATAAATATTTGGGGAAAATGGTACACAAATCGATCTAGTCCCAAGCTAAGCAAAGCTTTTACAATGGGTACTTGACGACGATAAACATACTTATATAGATAAATAAATACTTAAATACATAGAAAACATCCATGACTCAGGAACAAATATTCGTGCTCATCAGCTCATCACACATATAAATGCCCTTACCGGGATTCGAACCCAGGACCTCTTGCTTCGTAGGCAGGGTCACTACCAACTAGGCTAAAGCGGTCGTAAACTATGTAGTTTTACGAAAGCGACTGCCATCTGACCCTCCAACTCAGAGGGAAAACTAGACCTTATTGGGATTAGACCAGTTTCCTCACGATGTTTTCCTTCACCGAAAAGTTGACGGTAAATATTCCGTACATAAGTTCCGAAAAACTCATTGGTACGAGCCGGGATTCGAACCCACGACAGCCGCTTGACAGCCGCATGCTTAAACCACTAGGCTACCATAGTAGTAGAAGCTTAACAAAGGGTTATTATTTTAAAATAGATGCTTACCTGACCGTAGAATAATAAAACACATGAGGGTCGCTACACTCAATACTGAGTGTGTAAAATAAATAGGGTACAATAGCTGACACGCTCGCGAAAGAGAAATCGGGCAATTAATTTGTATAGGCGTCAAGTGGCTTAGTATTGGAACGCTCCAACACAAAGTTAGGCCTATAATAAGTCAGTGTTTAGTAAACTGTTTTGGCTAACTTGCTTGGAATCGATTCATTTACACAATCCATTATATTCGTCTTTATTTAGACGATGCCAATGTTGGATTTATGTAGATTGTTCCGTTATTTGGCCATGTGTAAAAGATACATATTGCTGTGTTTATAACAATTCAATTCAGAGTCAGAATACTTCATATGTTTGTGAGGTTGGAAGCTCTCCCGTTGCCTGAATTACTGGAATGGAGACTTGTATGTTTGTAAGGGTTAATAGTTATTTGTAAAAATCTATAAATTTTGTCGTCTCTTATCGTCGAAGACTTTGGGTTTAAACCGATGGTGCTGCGTCGGCGGCGGCGCGGCGCTCAAATCTAATCTGTGTATGTCTGTGGTATCGTAGCTTTCAAACGGATTTATCGATTTGAATGCGTTTTTTTTTGTGTCATAGAAAATTTTATCCCGAGTGCTCTTAGCCATGTTTCATGAAGTTCTGTTCAGTCGTTGAGATATTTGACTTGAGATGGAAATGTCGGGGGTTTCTCAACTTCTCGTAGCTATTTATATATATGTTTAAGGCGCCGTAGGCTCAGCGAAGTTAAGCGAACAGAGTTTTTGAAACAATATAATGCGTCTGTGTATAATAATATGGTTTTAAAAAAATACGAATAGTAATCTTGAGGCTTTTCTGCAGGGAGATCAGTGTTTAGAAACATGATTAAGCAACTTTCGCTCGATAGTGAAAAATCACGGACATATGTCTAAAAGGGTCTAAAATACACTTAAAATATTCGTTACAAATTATGCACAAAAGCTAAAAATATTAAAATTGCTTCTAAAAATCGGCAATATCATGAGAGAACTCAGTGTTTACTTTTTTATAGGCCAAAAAAATAAAATTAAAGAACATGTCTTCCACGCTTGCGAGCACGCAGTTCCGTCTCGCTCACGCTTATGGTCAGTGGTCGGGAGGGAAGAGCATGAAGCTACGGTGTGTATTGTTTGTTTGTTTGTTGCAGCTCCCCGGCCCGCGCCCCGCTGCCGCTGCCGCTGCCGCTGCCGCTGCCGCTGCCGCTGCCGCTGGCCGCACCCCCGCCCTACAGCCTGCCCTTGCACTCCATCCTCAAGTCGCAGCTGGTGGCGCCGCGCGCCGAGCGGCCCGCGCTCCGGCCCATACACCAGTGGACCATCTCCAAGAAGGACCTCGGCTACCAGGAGGAGCAGATCCTCTTCACCAACGAGAACCTGCAGGCCATGAGGGTGGAGCAGGACATCAACTATGGCCCCGGTGACTATGTCCTGCCCCAACTGAATATCTCGTGCATGGGTGCAACGAATCGCGACACATGTGATGCGCTGCGCCCGAATCCAATAGGAGTCTCTCAGTATTTCTTTAGTCGCTTGTGGTTTTTCAATAGTCATGATCGCTTAAGGGGCTCCACGCGCGTCTTGGCCAGTTTTGACGAGATTTGAGGTGATATTCCTCCATCATAACTATAGATATATTTATGGCATGCATCTACAAATGCATGAGAGGTTTTTGATAATATTTTTTTTTACGATGTATTCAAACAAGGTCCTAAAAAACTCGGATTTCAATATAAGTATGTTATTTATGCATTATTATGTATGAAATCTACATATAACTGTTCCTTAATTACGTCTCTAACAACCCCCCAATTTTTTTTTATTTTTAACTCATTTTTACAAACAGTTACGTCCAAAAAACTGTTTTTTTGGCCTCAAATTGCCAAAGTTTGGTGCTATATATTTCGAAAACTGTTGGTTTTGAAGTAAATATGGGATACTATTTCGATAAACCTTGTTAATACGATAAGCCATAAAAAAACACGCTAAAACCGACAGTTACGGGACTGGGCGACCAGGTCTTAGAAAATAAATAAATATATAGTGAAGTAAAAAAGTGTGGATTATTTGTGAAATGTGACTCACTAGCGGTTTAGGTATGAATATGTTGACTTCTTGTTTTTAATTGCAGACCCATACGTCAAAAAAATAAAGACCTATGACCGCTTAACGATGATTTTAAGACCAATCTTTGCTATTATTTTCTATCGAGCCGATTTCGTTCAATTACGTATCGAGTCCGTACACGGTTTGCTATGCAAGAACAAATAGTTTTTATTAAAAAACAGCTTAAATAACATAAATTTCAACAAAATTAGGTCTTCATGACATTGTTCAAACATTGTTCCCAGGCATGTACTCGGCAGAGGACATCCAGCAAGATTACCAGTACTCCGAAGCGGCCAAGCCGGGCTCATACCAGCCGGAGTACGGGTACCCCACTGCGGCGTACTCGCGGCTCGAGGCGCCGCTACAGACTGCTATGCAGGTAAACGTAAGTGCAATAATCGTTTGTGAGTCAATGACACTGTTTGTAAGTTTTGTGTTAGTCTGGCCAGGGAAAGGTGAACCTTTTTTAAAAAAATATGGCAGCAATTGGTAATGGGTGAAAATATCAGAAGTGCCTGATTCTTTTTTTGGTGATAGGAATAAGTTCCTTAGCACCAGAAAAAACTTTCAGATTTTTTTCGCTGCATCAATAATTTTTGAAAAATATAAACATCTCATCATGATCTGGTGGGCACTGAAGGTGAAAAACGTGCCACAGGTCTATATTGACATCATCCGAGATATGTACCGCAACTCGGTTTCTCTAGTGAGGACCGCCGTTGGCGACACAAAACCCTTCCCTATTACGGTGGGTGTACACCAAGGCTCGGCCCTGAGTCTATTTCTGTTTAGTGTAGTGCTCAAGCACCAGCCAGCGGCGTCAACGCCGTCACGTCGGAAATACAAGAACCGCCGCCGTGGCTGCTCATGTATGCAGATGACATCGCATTAACAGACGAGGATAAACAGGCATTAGAGCATAAGGTGAACCAATGGAAGGGCTCGCTAGAGAACGGCGGTCTTAAACTAAATGTCGCAAAGACCGAATACATGGCCTGCGGAAGTACGGACCCCGATCCTATTAAGATAGGTGACGAATTTGCCACGAAAAATGGCAAATTCAAGTACCTGGGATCAGTACTGCATGAGTCCGGGACCATTGATCACGACATCTGAGCCCGAATCAGCGCGGCTTGGTCTAAATGGCGAGAGGTCCCAGGAGTCATCTGCGATCGCAGAATACCACTTCGACTCAAATGCCTAGTGTACAAGTGCGTCATACGACCAGTCCTATTATACGGCAGCGAGACGTGGCCAGTTCTTGGAAGGCACATTCAGGAGCTTCGCGTTACTGAAATGAAGATGTTGCGGTGGATGTGCGGCGCATTCGTAACGAGTACATCCGTGGCAGCCTTGGAGTTCGTGACGTAGCGGATAAGCTCCAGGAATGTCGCCTCCGTTGGTTCGGTCACGTCTCTCGCAGGCCGTCGGACTACGTAGGGAACAAATGCCATGGCCTAGTTCTCGACGGCCCTCGACCCCGCGGCAGACCTAAGAAGCGATGGCTGGATGTCGTGAAGGCCGACATGAGCGAAAACGGGCTCACAAAAGAGGACGCTCAGGATCGTGCAATGTGGAGGAAAGCAAGTAGGAAAGCGGACCCTGGCAAAGGCCAGGATAACGCTAGGTAGAAGAAGATAAACATCGTCCACAGCGAAAAAAAAACAGTAATGTCGTTGTCAAATGTGTCATACGTCTTAGATTTGTATGGTGTCGTAATCTTGGTGCTTGATATGGTGACTAAGAAAGTAAAGTGTTCCATAATAAATTGGAACAGTTTTTGCGTTTTAATATAATTCAAGGGTAAGGGCAAACTTCTAATATTATGCATAATTTACATTGAAGAATATCATAAAAAGTTAAAAGTTATGGCCTGATAAAATTTTTACGTCATACCTGGCCATAATGCGAGTTTTACTGCACGTCACGCGTACGAAAAAACTCGCATTGTGGCCAGATGAAGATGTAAATTTTGTACTCAACACGGGCGATAATTCGTAAAACCCCAGGGCGCATGTTTATGGCTCTCACCTTCGGTTCGGGCCACAAACACCTGCGATCTGGGGCATTCACGAATTCACCGCCCTAGTTACGTAATGTTCTTTTACGTCACACCTGGCCATAATGCGAGTTTTACTACACGCGGCGCGTACGGGAAAACTCGCATTGTGGCCAGGTGAAGACGTAAAATTTTGTACTCAACACGGGCGGTAATTCGTAAAGCCCCAGAGCGCATATTTATGGCCCTCACCTTCGGTTCGGGCCACAAACACCTGCGACCTGGGGCATTCACGAATTCACCGCCCTAGTTACGTAATATACTATTGTGACTGGTTTTGATTATTTTTCAATAGAATGAAGTTAAAGAGTTGCTTGATCAGTTGCATTGTGTGAATTGAAGAAAAATAATAATTGTTCAAGTATCATTATTATTGTATCGTGTTGCAACGCGAAAGATCTACCATCCTATTTCGAATTTGCACGGTGCGAGTGAGACACGACATGCTCATTCGCGCGCCAAGCGACTTGTCAGCAAATTGTGGGTAAGGCCGTTATTTCTTGTAAATAAAACTTGGATAACTATTGCTTTTTATGGAAATTATCCCTTTTAATAAAACGGTAACGATTATTTTTTCAAATAAGGTTAAATTTAGTGAGTGGTAGCTGGCACTTTGATATCTGTCAATAGCGACGCAAAACTGGCCAACATCGGTAGCAACGTCGCAATCAAACGAGCTAAATGCACGTTAGTATTCAAAATAAAAAGTTTACATGAAAATTGATAGTATCTTCAAAACTAAGCCAGCAGTGACTGGGGTTCACATAACATGTTTTGCTCCTAATGACCTAAGGAATGCGTGGTTAAAATCTTTCGGGTTATTCACGTCCACGGTGTATATGGTAAATTGACGTAACACACTAGAAGTGATTAAGCAGTTAAACATGTCCACTTTTTAATAATGTGTTACGCCAATTAGCCAAACTGCTTAATCAGGTACAAGAAATAACGGCCTTACCCTTGTGCTAGACGTACAGGTACGACCCTGCGAGGCCGTATTTATATTATTAGGCTGCTTAGTACTTTCGTTTCGGGCGGTAGGCCCGTAATGGAATTACATGCAAAATTCCTGACCTTCTTTTGTTTCAATTTAAATTCGTGACACGACGTCATGGCGTTGAGTCATTAAATAATGCTTGATGCTTAGCATCAAGCATTTGACTCACTTTCCAGTGTCCGATTGAACTTAAATTTTGGGTAGGTATAGTTTGGATGGTAGTCGAATATTATGCCTCCAGCTAGCTGATCACAGAAGATAGCCATGGGAATTCAGGACTTAACAGACGTAACCCCGTTGAGTTTGGGCTCGTTAGACCTGTCACAACGAGTAGTTGATGACGGTGTACAGAAAAGTACAGTTGGCAATTAATTTTTAAAGTAAATTTGTACCAACATCTCTCTCTGTTCAGTCGTTCACTCGTGACAGGTCACGGGTTCATAATGATGTATGGATAAAGCAGCCCTCGCGATGCTCCTCCACTTGTTACGGTGTTCAACATAACGGGAACGGGTGGAACTAGACGTCGCATAACAACTATTGTCATAACAACGATTGTCATACAACATTAAAGTGCATTCATCCTTACTTGTTTTATTTGGTAAACAACATTCTAACCTCAAAATGCATCTTTTAGGATAGAATAGCAATTTTGTGTGTATTAGATCATGCCGAGACGACTTTTCGGACATCACTTCACGAATTTTGTCTAGCAACGCTTTTTTTACGATAAAATAGCTGCTATAGTCTAAAAAGATACATTTTAATGTTAGAATGTTGTTTACCAAATAAGACAAGTAAGGATGAATGCACTTTACGCATAAAGTTGATGCTTATAATTTTTTTGGGCGTAAATTGTACAATGGCATAATTGTTCCCTGTTATAATTATACAGAGGCATAATTGGTGTAACCATAATGTAGAATGTCATACATTAATTTAGTCATAATATTGATAATTACAATTATTTTTTAGTAATAATTGACAATATCAGAAACCAAACCAAATTAATAGATGCTGCTGAATTAGCCTGTAAACTAAAATGGCGATGGGCCGGACACCTAGTGAGAACAAATGATGGGCGGTGGAGTGAGAAGGTACTTCACTGGCGTCCACGCGAGGACACCCGCCCGCGGCGCGACGACATCGTGGAAGTGGCAGGCGCTACATGGACACGCAAGGCCATTGAAAGAGATACCTGGAAGGGATTGGAGGAGGCCTTTGCCCATAAATCGGGCGTCCAGTTAAAAATATATATTTTTTAAAATAATAAAAAAAAAACCCGCGTCTATTGTACGCAAGTATTTTAAATGTTTTAATGTTATGCTGGAAATAAAGGCTATTTTAATTTTAATTTTTAATTGAGAATGTCATACATTTATCAAGCCATAGTATTAATGATAATAAAATCTGAGGTTTGATAAAAAAAAACAATACAAAGGGTGGGCGTCAAATAAACTTTTCTCTGAGATCAACCAATGCCTAGATAGTGGTGTATAAAGTTTTGACGTCGGCAGTAGGGAACAGGGACTTAGTGGCAAAACCGACTCGGATCGCGGATAAGATAGACTTTATAATGGACAAAAGTTGTTTGTTCATAAAACCATTTAACCATACTGTATAAACGCATAAGCCTGTTTTTCTTAGTAGTAAATGAAGATCTTGAATCAGAAGCAAGTAAGTTACAAAGTTGTCTTTAATGTTGGGTCACAGTAGCAAAGGGCGATCAGTATAAAAGTTTACAAACAAGTTTTATCTAATAACAAGTTTTTCCGCTCTTTTATAAAAAAAAAACAACCTTTTTCTAACCTATCCGCGATCCGAGTCGGTTTTGCCACTAAGTCCCTGTTCCCTGCTGCCTACGTGAAAACTTGAACTTTATACACCACTAGTAGCATTGGTTGATCTCAGAGAAAAGTTCATTTGACGGCCACTCTTTGTTTTGTTTTTTGATCAAATCTCAAATTTTATTATCGTCAATATTATGGCTTGATAAATGTATGACATTTACAATTATTACTAAAAATAATTATAACAATTAATATTATGACTAAATAAATGTATGACATTCTACATTATGGTTAAACAAATTATGACTCCGTATAATTATGACAGGGAACAACTATGCCATAGTATAATTTGTGCCAAAAAAAATATGAGCATCAACTTTGTGCGTAATGTTGTATGACAATCGATATTATGACATGACTATAGTTGTTATGCCACTAGACGGCCACCCGATAATGATGATGATGTTTGAGAAACGAGCTCGACGTGAAAAGGGGTTGTCAGCCTCGTAACTATCCTCCCTCGCTACGCTCGGCCGTCTGTATGTTGTCGGCCGGCAACGCCTTGCTTCCCGGCCTCTAGTAATGTGCTATTAAAACGTGCATTGTATCATCCAGCAAGCCGCCACCTACGCCCCGCTAGGCGCGGCGGAGCTGGCGGCGGCCGGCTTCCACACGCAGCTGCCCACCTACGACGCCGCCATCGCGCAGCAGTACCCCGCCAACAACTACGTGAGTGTACACACATACTAATACATACTACGCGGCGGAGCTGGCGGCGGCCGGCTTCCACACGCAGCTGCCCACCTACGACGCCGCCATCGCGCAGCAGTACCCCGCCAACAACTACGTGAGTGTACACACATACTAATACATACTACGCGGCGGAGCTGGCGGCGGCCGGCTTCCACACGCAGCTGCCCACCTACGACGCCGCCATCGCGCAGCAGTACCCCGCCAACAACTACGTGAGTGTACACACATACTAATACATACTACGCGGCGGAGCTGGCGGCGGCCGGCTTCCACACGCAGCTGCCCACCTACGACGCCGCCATCGCGCAGCAGTACCCCGCCAACAACTACGTGAGTGTACACACATACTAATACATACTACGCGGCGGAGCTGGCGGCGGCCGGCTTCCACACGCAGCTGCCCACCTACGACGCCGCCATCGCGCAGCAGTACCCCGCCAACAACTACGTGAGTGTACACACATACTAATACATACTACGCGGCGGAGCTGGCGGCGGCCGGCTTCCACACGCAGCTGCCCACCTACGACGCCGCCATCGCGCAGCAGTACC
Organism: Epinotia demarniana; assembly: GCA_945867215.1. NCBI lineage: Eukaryota > Metazoa > Arthropoda > Insecta > Lepidoptera > Tortricidae > Epinotia > Epinotia demarniana. The sequence goes on from OX244281.1 coordinate 2,275,665, forward strand.
CCGCCAACAACTACGTGAGTGTACACACATACTAATACATACTACGCGGCGGAGCTGGCGGCGGCCGGCTTCCACACGCAGCTGCCCACCTACGACGCCGCCATCGCGCAGCAGTACCCCGCCAACAACTACGTGAGTGTACACACATACTAATACATACTACGCGGCGGAGCTGGCGGCGGCCGGCTTCCACACGCAGCTGCCCACCTACGACGCCGCCATCGCGCAGCAGTACCCCGCCAACAACTACGTGAGTGTACACACATACTAATACATACTACGCGGCGGAGCTGGCGGCGGCCGGCTTCCACACGCAGCTGCCCACCTACGACGCCGCCATCGCGCAGCAGTACCCCGCCAACAACTACGTGAGTGTACACACATACTCATAGTGTAATTGTGAAATTGTTGTCTGTTAACTCTTCACGCTACCGATATGTGGCGGGTTGCACCGACTTACGATTACAGACCGATCAACGTTAAATATGGCGCTGACAGCTGTCAGTCCATAGAAACTTGTCAAACGTTCCATACATTCAGATTTTAACGAACACCGCTTACGATTACAGACGGGTTCGTGCAACTCACCCTTAGATGAAATTTGGTATGGAGATAGGTCGAATCCCGGGGAAGAGCATAAGATAGTTTTTATTTTGGAAATCATGCCCTAAGGGGGTTAAAGGGGGGGGACAGAAGCTAGTAGGAAAAGGCTAGTAGACTCGAAAATTATTATTACTCTAAAATAAAGAAGGCAAAAAATATGCCAAGTGACGAAAATGCCATTCAGATATCTCAGAGAATTAAGAAGCTACAATTGTTTCGATATTGCTTGTTTGAGAGAGAAACGCAAACAGTTTGTGACGTCACAATCTGGAAGGCTGCCGCAGAACGAGCCGCGCGCGCGGCAGCCCGCGTCGACGGCGGCGCCGAATACGATGCGGCACGGCACGTTGCCTTCTATTAGTGACGTCACCAACTGCGATCGTCATCGTTTCATATGAAGTTGCGTTATGTGAAAAAGGGACAGAACATACCCCTTCTTAAGACTTTGGACACTTATAACTTCGTGATTATTTAACCTGCATTGCTAATTTCTCCATTTGACTAAATTTTTAATCCTAGAAAATACGACATTATTGATTATTTTGTTTAGTGTCTACACCCCTATTCACTTACAATTTTGCAATGTTCTATCCGTATTGGCAGGTAATAGAAGAGCAGAAGCCTCCCTCGGCCTCGGCCTCGGCCTCGGCGCCCGCCTCGGCCTCGGCGCCCGCCTCGGCCTCGCCCCTGCCCGTGCGCCGCTCGGAGCGGCCCGTGCGGCGCCGCGTGTCGCACACCTACGACTACGAGGACGGCGACCTGTACATCGACGAGCAGCCCGCGCCGCGCCGCCGCAAACACAAGCCGAAGCCCTACCGTGAGTGTACAGCTTTAGATACTTACAGACCCCCGTGAACTACAACACCCTTCGTAAAGTACATAACAAACATTAGTCGACAACTAACACCTCGTAAAGTGCATAACGTGCCCCGGAAAGTACACAACGAAGTTCATGAAGGACACGGCAAACACCTCAAATAGTACACAACAAAATTTAAATAACAACAAACTTCATAAAGAACACAACACGTCTCGTAAAGTGTACATCATGCCCCGTAAAGTACACAACAAACTTCATGAAGTACACGGCAAACCCCTCAAATAGTAACTCTTTTTGTAAATTTAGTAATTCCTAAACACTATATTTCTACATATAGTATTGTTGGAAATAACACAATATTAAATTGGAAATATCACATTGACTCGGTCTGTTCTAAATTAGCATGGTTCGTTTTCGCCTTAAGAAGACTGAAAAATTCTGTGTCTACCCAGGCCGCACTAACTGCTTACCACGGTTATGTGTCGTCTACTCTTAATTACGGACTCTTGCTGTGGGGTAATTCTGTAGATATTCAGAGGGCATTTTTAATACAGAAAAAATGTTTACGTGCAGTAGGTAATGCTAAGTTTGACGATAGTTGTAGGCCACTCTTCCAAAAGTTCAAAGTTCTCCCCTTGGCTTCAATGTACATCTTAAGGGCATGCGTGTTTGCTGAAACCCATCCCAATTATTTCAAGAAGCATGACGAAATGTTCACAAGAGAACTGCGAGCCCAGTATAAAAATTTGCTATATCGGCCAACTTGCAGATCCGATATCTATAAGAAAAATGCTTATAATATGTGTATTGTTTTATTTAATAAACTCCCTAATGACTTAAGAATCTTGCATGGTAAAGTATTCAAGACAAGGCTGACCAAATGGCTGCAAGATCATTGTTTTTATAGTGTTAATGACTTTTTAAATTGTAATGGATAAGTAAATGATTAGGTATTATATTTTTTTTCTTCAGTGGCTTTGTTTTTATTCTTAACGTCTGTTTATTTTGTAAATTTTATTTTGATGTTTAATTCTTAATTAATTGACATAATGTTTATAATTGTAGTATTGAATCTGTATGACATATTTTAATATTATTTACACTGACATATTGTTTAATTGGATTATTTAATGTATGATTATTGTTAGTAATTGAATGCCAAAAAAAAAACAAATATTTTGCATGTTGAATTTTAATGTCGACTGAATACTGGTTCTGCAACTATTTTACTTAAGATCCTATTGTACCGTATTCCAGCAAATAAATATTTCTATTTCTATTTCTATTTCTTGTATTCATCAGGGGCATTGGGGATGAGTCTGTTTGTGTGGCTAATACTACAAAACGTGGTCTATCTTCATTGTTCCTTGACTGTATGTTTATAGTTATGTATTCTTATTTACTACGTTATTCTTACCTTCCTTTTTGGTTTTATTAATATTGTGTTTTATGAACCTCCAGGTCTGTTTGTATCACCTGTCAGTTTTTGTACATTGTGTATAACACATGTAACATGTTTATTATGACTGTGTTCTAAAAAAAAAAGTACACAACAAAATTTAAATAACAACAAACTTCAAAAAAAAACACAACACATCTCCTAAAGTGCACATCATGCCCCGTAAAGTACACAACAAACTTCATGAAGTACACGACAACCCCTGAAATAGTACACAACAAAATTTAGATAACAACAAACTTCATATAGAACACAAAACATCTCTTAAGTGCACATCATGCCCCGTAAAGTACACAACAAACTTCGTGAAGTACACGACAAACCCCTCTAATAGTACACAACAAACTTAGAACACAACACACCTCGTAAAGTGCATGACATTCCCCGTAAATTCTATTCTATTCTATTCTATTCTATTCGTAAAGCACACAACAAACTTCATGAAGTACACGGCAAGCCTCGCTAGTACACAACACACTTCATGAAGTACACGACAACCTCGCAAACAGTTCACAACAAACTTCATAATTAAAGCATTGCATGAAGTATCGAACATACTGTACACATTACAGGCATCTGGACACTCAGAGAATACGTGTCTGGAATATTAAATAATCTCATAAACTTCTTATTAATTCTGATTGAGATCTCGTATGTAACGTAATAGATAATATTTTATATTTTAGTTTTCATTTAGTGACATTAAGTTCTGTTAAACTGCAACTTCCAAATGATCATTGTTGTAACTTTTTTTATTGTAAATTATAGTTTTCTATGTAAGTGCCCTTGTGGCCTATTTGGAAAGTAAAATGTTTGATTTTGATACAATTAATCTAAAGTACATGACAAATTTAATAGAATACCCGCGTATTTCTTAAACTTAGGGGTGCTTCGTGGGGTTTCTGGTATACTTTGTAAGTTGTGAACTTTGTGAGGCTTCTCGTGTACATACATTGTAGGGATATCCGTTCATCCCCCATACCCCACAAAGGTCACAACCGCTTTAGCCTAGTTGCAAGAGGTCCTGGGTTCGAACTCCTGTAAGGGCATTTATTTGTGTGATGAGCACGAATATTTGTTCCTGAGTCACGGATGTTTTCTACAAAAAGAAGCAAAAAAAAGCTACGGTAGCCTAGTGGTTCAGGCATGCGGCTGTCAAGCGACGGTCCTGGGTTCGAATCCCGGCTCGTACCAACATAGGCGGCTCGCCCTAAGGAGCGCTGGTGCAGTGAACTCCCATAAATAATTATAACAAAATTATACTCATTAATCTCATTATTAATATTACTATTTAAAATCCACTTAAAATACGACTGTACCAATACCAATAAAATAATTACCTTTACACATTACAAGATCATAAGTAGGCGCTATACCCATCATCCTACCGTATCATTTCATAGGTAACGCGCCAAGCGGAGCGCTCACGATTGCGCTCCTATGAAAGAAGACTCAGTACATTTCCTAATACGAAATCCAATAAGGGTGAAAGAGAAAGTTCGCCACAGTCCTGCGCGTGAAACAGAAGATTTTCTATGAAAATATAGCCAAATTCGGAGCGCCGCTCACGCCACGTTGCCGGTTAATTTTGCCGCCCGGCCGCGACAGCGACAGCGATTGCGCGCGACGTTGCCACTCCTATGTAAACAAAGTCAACTTAAATGCATGCGCGCGAATGCAAATTCGGGTATTTTCCAATTAATAATCATTTAATACGAGTTGAAATAGCCTGTACTTATCAGTTACTACTTGTGAGTGTTAAAATGGATAATTATAATGTGGTGTTCATTAAAAAGTGTGCAAAAACGTGACAAATCCGGCTTGAATTGGAGGCTAAGGGACAAGGGACCTTGAGCTTACACAAACATGAACGACGAAAACCAAAACATTTACGCGTGTGTTTAAATCCGAACAATATGTGAAAACACTGTAGTTGTGTGGTAGTGATGAGAGTAAAAACTATTTTACAGGATATGCGCAGGGCACTAGATTCCACGTAAGTACCGAAAGTCTATACGCGAGTTCAATGACCGCGTTGACAAAAACAGGCATATTTTACGAAGGTTGGGAACAGATTGTGTAGTATTATGTGGTGCATTTCAAATTGCTTTAAGGGTGCACGGATGAGTCTTCGGAATCCCGGAATCTGCTAACGTCATGTATTTTCATTGTTTTATTTCAAGTGAACACCCATACAATTTAGTCACGAGCCGCCTCTGCGTACCAATGAGTTTTTCGGAACTTATGTACGGAATATTTACCGTTAGCTTTTCGGTGAAGGAAAACATCGTGAGGAAACCGGTCTAATCCCAATAAGGTCTAGTTTTCCCTCTGGGTTGGAAGGTCAGATGGCAGTCGCTTTCGTAAAACTAGTGCCTAAGCCAAATCTTGGGATTAGGTGTCAAAGCGGACCCTGGGCTCCTTTAGGGGCACAACCGAGAATAACGCTAGGAGAATGATGAGTCACGGATGTTTTCTATGTATTTAAGTATTTATTTATCTATATAAGTATGTTTATCGTCGTCTAGCACCCATAGTCCAAGCTTTGCTTAGTTTGGGACTAGCTCGATTTGTGTAAGATTAATCATCATATCAGCCGAAAGACGACTGCTGGACATATGCCTCCCCCAAGGAGTGCCACAATGACCGGTCCTGTGCCACCCGCATCCAGCGGACTCCCGCTAACATTACCAGGTCATCACTGTCATCAGTCAACCTTGTGTAAGATTATCCCCAAATGTGTATTTAGTTAATGTTGTTTCGTTGTATGATAATAAGAATGATGTTCGGCAGAGTCGAGCTTGTATCGCGGGGGGGCGCCGCGAGCGCCCGCGAACGGCATCGAGTCGCTCATCCAGGCCTCCGTGCTGGCCGAGGAGGAGCCCGGCCCCGCGGACCACATCGCCTCGTGAGTATCCGGCTATCCGGCCCGACCCGACCCGACAAAAACAAACAAACAAACAAACAAACAAACAAACAAACAACAAACAAACAAACAAGAAACAACAAACCAACAAACCAACAAAACAACAAACAAACAAGTGACAGGATAGAGCGTCCGTCACTGGCTGACACCGTTCGATAGAACGAGACGACGCTCCTATCTTGTCACTTATCGCTTGATAAGGCCGACTATGATACGGGGTCAGGTCAAGTAAAGTTTGTTTGTTAGTGAGGACCAATCTTGGAACTGAATTTTCAGCCAGTTAAGCTCAACCGATTGAGCTGAAATTTTGGTTATAAATATAGGTTGGATGACAGTTCAATATAATGGTAGCAGCGAGCTGATCCACTGATGGGACAGAAGGTGGCCATGGGAATTCAGGACTTATCAGACGTAATCCTGTTGAATTTTGATTCGTTAGAATCGTCTCAATGAGTACTTGATGAAGATATACAGAAAAGTACAATAGGCAACAAAAGCTTGTACCAAATTTTGTTTTGGCAGGTACATTGACGTTATTGTTGTGGATAAAGCTAGAAGCCCGACTTTCACATAGCTAAGGAAATCTATTTATTCAAGAAGTAACAATGTCTAAAATTGATACATATTAACTGACTTGGTTTTACGTTACGTTACGGGCTTCGAACTATAATAGAATTAACGAAGGTTCCAAATTCAAAATCGCAAAAATCTATCTGGGACTTACGAAGCTATGACTGAGCACCAGTATTGACTTACGTCTTCATCAAAAGTGGACTCTGATATCGGTCCATAGTCGTATTTTCTGGCGACAATATGACAAAAAAAAAACGCCTTAAGAACGCAGAATATGCGCCTGACAGAAGAACTGCGTTACGTGACACGCATTTTTTACAGCGAACGATAAAACTCTAGAAGTGCCGCAAAGCGGGCCCACATAATGGGTGCCATTGCTATTATGCGGGGATGCGGGCGGGGTGTCACACTGATGCCAGGCAGCCGTTCAGTTCGAACATGCGCATACCGGGTTTTAGGCACATGTTTGGGTAGGTAAGGAGCTCGGATTCTATGGAATGGAAACTAGTTCAGACAATGAGCTATCTTGAGTGGTTCACCGCCGAGCAGCCGCAACTTGAGGCACACAGCCTCAAGTCGAGGCTGCTCGGCCTGAGGCACAGGCCCGAGGCACGTTGCGGATCAAGCTGAGGCAACACGCCTCATCGTGATCCGCGACTTCCAGTTTAAAACAACACGCGAGGCAACACGCCCGTCTCCATCAAATGCACGCCTCAGACTGAGGCCCCTTTGAGCACGGCAAAAAGACCGACAACATATGGCTTGGCTTGCGGCGCCGACTTGACAACATTTCAAAATATGTAATGATACCTAAATCGAAAACCATTTCGGTAATTATCTTATCTGAACGTAATAAAGTGGTATTCCCAATTCTATTCTTACTAGTTTCCGAGAAAATCACTTAAATCTGTAAAACGCGGTATATCCCGTGCGTGACGTCATTCCTACGACTGTTGAGTGGAAAGATGCCATAGAGAGACATAATAACGACGTTATATTTTACTTACGACCCATTGGAATTCACTACTCTTAATTTTGATATTTTTGGATGAAAATAAACCATTAGGGAGAAATAACAAAACTCGTTTACCTTAAAATTTCATTTTCTATCGAACTAAATCATATAATGGCCTTAAAAAATGAAATGTTGTCAATTAGCCTCGTGTCGCGGCGCGCCTCAGGTTGAGGCAGCGTCTCCACTTGCGCAGCCTCGGAGCGAGGCATCCGCTCGGCCCGAGGCTGCCTCTAGTGGATACGCGGCCTTAAACATGCGTTTCGGTCAGGTCGGACGCGGCGGTGGCGGTGGCGGGCATGCTGAGCATCAGCGAGCGCTACGAGGCGCCGCCAAGGACCTTCGGGCTCGCCAGCGACGAGCCCGACCCGCCCACGGAAAGGTACCTTACACTAACTCCCGCTTATCTCATTCCTAATCAATTAATCATCATTGTATCAGCCGAAACACGCCCACTGCTGGACATAAACCTCCCCCAAACAGCGCCACGCGTGTCCAGCGGCCGTAACTCATTGGATGCCGTTGACGCAATTATTATATTATTATATACCCTTTCATTTAGATCTCTTTCTTCATATAGCTCCATACAATTTTTCACCCCCATTTCACCCACCCCTCTATGTGTGTGTATTTTTCCAAAACGCAAGAAGTATTTTTATGTATTCTGATAAGGAATCTTTTCATATAGTTTTAGTTTTGTAGCTCAAGAAAAGAGTTTCCCCCATATAAACTTTGCACCCCTTATTTTACCCACTTAGGGGTCGGTTTTCCAAAACCCTTAAATTACTTTTCTTGTAATGTAATAAGGAGTCCGTCCATACACAAGGTACATGTAATACACAATACATGACTTCCAACCCCTTTTTTACCCCAATGAGGGTGGAATTTACAAAAATCCCTCCTTACTTACGTTATATAAAATACCTAAGCTGCCTGCTGCTAGGTAGCCAAATGTTTCGGTACACGTGTTTATTACTGTAAGCATAAGGGTGTGTTACGAAATATTTGGCTACTCTGGCTGCTACTAACTAAACTCGGACTAACTTGACAGTTCATTGCACACGAATGTTGCTACAGTTTCGCTAGTGCTGTCAATATCGATATTTAAAAAATCCAGTTCATACAAGAGGTTTGTATACTAGTGTTGTCAACTTGTCATCATTCTTGTACTTGTGTAAAAGTTATGTTAATGATAGCTTGATAGGAATTTGGTTTCTCAGAAGTTCTTTGAGATATTATTTGCCAATACGAATAAGATTTATATAGTCTGATCCACCATCCGTGTCACTGGAAGGCAGCTGAGAGACTAGTTAATTCTATTTATTTCTTTTCTTACATTCGTTTTAGTATAAACGTATAGAAGAGTTTGTATTTTCGGCTTTTCTACTACTGACACGGTTGGTGGACGGACTATGCAAGGAAGGTTCCTACTTTATGAATTCAAATTCCTAATTAAACTTTAAAAATAAATATATAGATTCTGGTAAAGTTATCAACACAAAATATATTTCTTATTCAACAATGTAGGTACCTATACAAGAAGAAAATAATCATGTTGTAGACATGATTATTTTCTAATTGTATAAAACCTTTTCCATTCTTACGATGATTTGGCGCCTTCCTTGATATTTAAAGAAAAGGGTGAAATTAAATATGAAAACTCAAGAGATTTTAGAGAATAATTGTATGCAAGTAGTTGAGAGATCTTAATTTAAACCTCTATAGGTTTAAATTACGACATATTTGTACCGACATAAACCTATCACTATTTATTTTTTCCTATGACTGACAACATTTTCAGCTGTCAAGTTAGTTCCTAATTAAAAATCCGATTATATATGACGCTGACTGTACCGTTGGCACGACAACACGCAACTACTAGCTTGTTAACAGACGGAAAATTATCGAACAAATCGCAACATGAAAGAATGTGTATCTGAATGATGGTATGGTTGTCTCTTTCTTTCCGCAGTAGTGCGAGCGGGCGCGCCAACAAGCGCGTGCGCAAGCCCGCGGCGCGCGCCGAGGACCCGCTCGAGGAAGAAGACGTCATCAAGGAGGTACATCGGGACGACGAGTACGGTGAGTATAGGACCAACAGTTGGCATTTACATACCTTTTTTTATACGACGGTGGCAAACAAGCCTACGGCCTGATGTAAGCGGACACCGCAAACTCAGAAACAACACTACTACAGAGCAAGTAATATTGGCATACCTTGATTCAGCAAGATATTGAATACTATATGAGGGTGCCTGTCGTATCGCATAATGTTGATCGTCCTAAAAAAATTTGGCAGAGAATGTTTGGCATAATGTTGAGTGGCATACTACTTATTTAGCCTATTCATTTTTGCGCATACACATTAAAAAGTCCTAAAGTATGTTTATCCTAATATTGATTACTCGAACATCGAGTTACCTAAAAAGTAATAATCCTAATTTTCATTGTCATAGTAATTAATTTTCCTATTGTTAAACGTGCTAAAATTAAACCACCTATACTATTTTTTTCCTAAATTTTATACTATTTCTAAACTCTGAGCAGACCCGACCTACATCTAGATAAATAAAATAGGTTCGTTAGTTGCCTTTTGGCCCTCAGAGCAGAAATAGGGGCCCCGCGAAGCGGGGCTCCGTCGACACGAAGGCGGGTCATAGGTTATTCAAGTATTAGGCAATTCTTAGCTGAGGCAAACCTTCATTTAGATCATTTAGATAGGTTCGTTAGTTGCCTTTTGTCCCTCAGAGCAGAAATAGGGGCCCCGCGCTCCGTCGACATGAGGGCGGGTCATAAGTTCTTAAAGTACGTACGTACCTAAATAGGAAAGATTAGGTAACCACAAATAAAACATTTATTTTTACTATTTGTAAACTCTGAGCAGACCCGACCTACATCTAGATAAATTAGATCGGTTCGTTAGTTGCCTTTTGTCCCTCATAGCAGAAATAGGGGCCCCGCTAAGCGGGGCTCCGTCGACATGAGGGCGGATCATATGTTATTCAAGTAATAGGCAATTCTAATAGATATGTATGCGTAACAAAATGTATCCACAACATTTTTAGTATCAATCATTCTAAAAAAAAATCTTCGACACAATAAACATTCGGACAATAAATATTTAGGACAATCGATATTAGGAACAACAATTTCGGCAAATAAAAAATATGCACAACAATGTTTATGTCTAATAAAACACGTAAGTTGGCAGTTAACGAATGACTGATGTATTTGAAAAAAGTAACCACACATGACACATACTTGACAGTTAAAGGTAAGTTTCACATTACTGTGGATAGATGGCGTTGGGAACCTTATTTAAACACTAGTTTGATATCATTTTCCAACACCCCCACTATATCAAATTTAAAATTAAACTAAATATATGCTTCAGATTATCATAAGATCATAACTCACAACAAGTTTATTTTTGTACAACCCCAAGTGTTTGCATAAACTTATAGTGTTTTATTTCTGGCAAACCCTTTGTTAGCAAATCAGCGGGCATGCCAGCGGTTGGCAAATATTTAGTTTCAATAATATCATTATTGATGACTTCTCTGATGAAATTATATCTCACATCAATATGTTTTGAGCGCTTATGAGACTGATGATTGTTTGCCATCCTCAATGCACTCTGATTGTCATTATACAATACAATTTTATTACAATGACCTGCACCTGTCAGTTCACACTCTAAATTTTGTAAATAAATTGATTCTCTACATGCTTCTGACATAGCCATATACTCAGCTTCACAACTGCTTAAAGCTACTGTTCTTTGTTTCTTACTTTCCCAAGACACAGCAGACCCTGATTTCACAAAACAAAACCCGGTATATGACCGTCTGTCAAGAGCATCACTAGCCTCGTCTGCATCTACATATCCAACCAATTCTGTATTTTCTTTGGAATATCTTAAGCAATAGTTCTTTGTTTTCAACAAATATTTTAAGATTCTTTTAGCATAATTCCAATGAGTATATGTGTAACAATTATTGAATTGACTAAGGTAGCTTACTGAATAAGCTATGTCTGGGCGTGTCAGAACGGCCAAGAAGTTTAAACTTCCAATTAATTTTTGATATGGCAATTTGCCATCACAAGTTTCACCTTTTTTTTACATTTAATTTACACTCTATGGGAGTATCAGCTGTATTACAATCAGACATATCAAATTTCTCTAGTAATTTTACAATATATTGTTCCTGATCTACTGTAATTACATTTGAACTCTTGTTAATGTTAATTCTCATGCCTAAATATTGTTTAACTTCGCCCAAATTCTTAATTTTAAACTTTTGACTCAAAGACTTTATCAATGACTCAGTTTCTGACTTTTCATTTGAAAATATAATGAAATCATCTACATATATTCCGACAATAGTTCTCTTATTATTAACATGAGTTTTAGTAAAGACACAAGGTTCTAATTTACTCTTACTGAACCCTAAGCTGTACAATGTTTCCTCTACTCTTTGATACCAAGCTAGAGATGACTGTTTTAGTCCATAAACAGCCTTTTTTAGTTTTAGCACTTTACTTGAATCCTTTATGTGAAAACCCTCAGGCAAATGCATAAAAATGCTTTCTTTTAAGTAACCATTAAGAAAGGCTGTCGTCACATCTAAGTGAGTTATGTCCATATCTGACTGTACACTTAACGCAAACAATAAACGCAAGGTTGAATGTCTAATCACTGGAGAAAAGGTTTCCTGATAGTCCACACCAGCCTTTTGCGTAAAACCTTTAGCGACAAGTCTGGCCCGATATCTCACTTTGTTATCACAATCAAATTTCTTTCTGAGCACCCATCTACACTGCACTACACTTGTATTTTCTGGAGCATCGACAATCTCCCAGACTTGATTGTCGTCGAACGACTGCAGCTTCTCTGCCATCGCCTGTAACCACATTTGTTTTTCAGGACCGCTGATAGCCTCTGCGTATGTCATTCCATCTTCTCCTAAAGACGTAGCACACATGTTGGCAAAGCCGTATCTAGAAGGTTTCTTCCTTACTCTCTTTTCTCCTTCTACATTGCTTGTCTGAGGTTCTTGTGGCACACTTTCAGTCTCTTCGAGTGAGCCTTCTCCTTCTTTGGTTATATACCTTGCTTCTGCTTCCTGCTTGTGCCTTCTTTCCTCTTCCTGCAAGGTATCCTCTTCACCGTCCAAGTACTCTGAATCACTTGAACTTGGCTCATCAAGAAATTCTAATTTTACCACAGATTCCTCCACTGATTCCCCCACTGAATCTGTGTTCTCTATTGAAACGTTGACTGTCTCTTCTCTCTTCTTCTCGAATACCACTACATCCCTGCTAGTAGTAATCCGGTTGTGTACTGGGTCATAAATTCTGTAACCTTTGATATTGTCACTGAAACCAACCAGTACATGTTTCTTCGACTTACTGTCCCATTTCGCCCTTTTTTCTTTTGGTACATGCGCCATCACAGGACTTCCAAAAATACGTATATGGTGCAAATTTGGTTTTTTACCCGTCCAGGCTTCATATGGAGTCTTTTCAATACCTGAAGCTAATGATCTGTTTTTTAAGTAAACCGCCGTATTGGCAGCTTCTGCCCAGAACTTCTTCTCTAAATTAGCTTCGAAAAGTAAGCATCTTGCCCTCTCCACTGTCGTTCGGTTCGTTCTCTCGCTTAAGCCGTTCTGTTCTGGCGTGTACACATTTGTTTTTTGATGGATGATGCCTTCTTTCTTCAAGAAATTCTCAAAATCATTACTGGTGTACTCACTTCCATTATCAGTTCTTAATATTTTGATTCTCTTCCCTTGAAAGTTTTCCACCATTGACTTAAACTCTTTGAAATAGCTTGACACTTCACTTTTTGCTTTTAGGAAATAAATAAAGGTCATTCTGCTATAATCGTCAATGAACAGCAAAAAATATCTAGCACCTCCAATTGACTTGCACTCCATGGGGCCACAAACATCTGAATGAATAATCTGTAGTATTTCTGTTGCCCGTGAACCTGTAGAAAATGGCAGTCTTGACTGTTTTCCTTCACAACATGTCTGACAGCTTGACTTACTTGTTGTGAACACATCTGGATAATCGAGCCCATTCACTAATCCATCACGCTTCATTTTATTCATATCATTGCTGTTTATATGGCCTAAACGCCTGTGCCATATATCCCCAGTCACTGTACTTGAGGTCAATAAACAGCTCTGTGTTTGTAAATTAACTTTGTAAACACCATCAATTAAATCCGCTTCGGCAACTAAAACACCACTTTGGTTTCTTATTAGACACTTATTAGGTTCAAAAATAACACTGTTGCCATTCCTTATCAATTCGCTCACTGACAATAAGTTTGTCGTGAGACTTGGAATACATAACACATTCTCCACTGTGATGTTATAACTGTAACTAGTAGTTATTTCCACATCACCGGAACATAAAACAGGTACTTTCATCTTGTTTGCGACAATTATCTCTGGTAAGCTGGACGAGAACACGGGATTTTTTATCCAATCTTCATTCGGAGACATATGGCGACTTGCACCAGAATCAATATAAAAATCAGTTTTACTGAACTCGCCACTGAGAAATACAACACTGAACGCGTTACTGTACTTCTTGTGGTCTGATTTTTCGTTCAAAAGTGGACATTGATTACGATAATGGCCTGTTTCTTTGCAACGATAGCATGTTATTGTTTTCCCGCTACCACTGACATTTGATGACTTTGACGTTGACGTATTCGAAGTATGTCCTCCGCCATATTTAATAGTGCTGTTCCCTTTACCGGTTTTCTTTTTCTGCCAACTTTTTGCTACTAAAGCTGAACTACGTTCCGTTTCACTTGCGTCGACTGATTCCATATCAAGTAACTTCGTCTTGATCGAATCGGCAGTTATCTTCATTCCGGAATGTTCTATAGCCATAATCATTGGCATAAACCGCTCTGGTAATCCGGCCAGGAACAATGAACCGACCCACTCGTCGTTAATGGTGAATCCTGTGCCGTTCAAACGTTGAGACGTTTCCACTATTTGTGTCACATAATTCGTCATAGAATCACAATTTTCTAACCTTATAGAAATTAAATGACGAAGCAAAGTAATCTTCCGCGAAAATCCTGTATCGTCGAACAAAGAACGCAACTTTGTCCACAATTCCTTCGTGGTTTTTGTTTCCTTTATGTGTACGAATAATGATGAGTCGATCGTCAAAATTAACTTAGCTCGTGCTTTTACATCTGCCGCTATAGCGGCTGCAGCTGAATCTGCCGTTATTTCTTCCTTTAGATATTTATCGGCGTTTTCCAAGACCAACAAGTTTTCCACGGCGAATGCCCATTCCTCGAAGTTCTCGCGACCTTTGAGTTTTGGAACACTTGCGAGGTAGTTCGTACTCATTTTCTTGCTCGCACAACACTAAAACCTTGCAAAAACTTGGAATTTAGCTGGGTTTGTAGCCCATAACCTCTAATAAAACACGTAAGTTGGCAGTTAACGAATGACTGATGTATTTGAAAAAAGTAACCACACATGACACATACTTGACAGTTAAAGGTAAGTTTCACATTACTGTGGATAGATGGCGTTGGGAACCTTATTTAAACACTAGTTTGATATCATTTTCCAACATTATGCAATTCGATATTCGGTACAAAGTTGGTATGCGACAAAATATTAGGTTCAACAATTTTATGCCACCCGATATAGACCCACTATATGATTATGTAAGTAGCAGGTAAAAAAGTGTTCGGTTCTGGCGCTTCGCCGGCCGCTGCCGCGGCACGCTCGCTTCGCTCGGGCGGGCGCTGTAGGTTCGCGGTTCTTCCTAACACTCCTCGCTTCGCTCGTCGTCGTACAGTCACGAGCTTTAATTTGGAACCCATTTCCATTAAATGTTGTTAGAACATTCATAGTGCAATAAGGTCGAAATTTTAGTTTGATACGGACGGATGCCAAATTAAGACATATAATGTCTTATCGAATCGACCCTTGAAATGATAACCTCTTTGCCAAACACTATCACTACAGTTTTCTAATTACGAACATATGTCGTGTCAGTGTCAGTGAAGAAAACAGATAGAAGACTCCTGTCTTAATCCAAGACCAAAATCCCGCTTATCCGGGTAACAATTAATTGCGGGTAATCGGAAAACATCGGAAATGATCGTTTGCCCTCGCTCCAGTTGATGTAATTGCACGGTTGCCCCTAGAAACGTAAAGTTATCGATGGTAAACATTATGACATTGACATTGCGTTCAAATATTAGCTCTAAAAAGCGTAAGTTTGCTACACGATATTCAGCTTTAGGTGGGTCCCAAAGAGTCTACCAAAAAATATTTTTTCTGTTTATATTTGTGTTATATTTTGCACTATCATCATGGAGTAGGCAATGGTTGTAGGTAATTTGTCCAAATGGCTTTTGATGAATCGTTATTTAACGAAGCTAATTTTGCACAGTGAAAATGTAGCGAAATTATGCCAAAGATTGATTTGCGAAATAAAACTTCGGCGAAAAGTTGGTTGCTAAATGAAATTAAACGAAACATAATTCGGCAAAAAGGCACACAGTTGTGAAATTGATAAAATTGTTGCAGTGTATCCATCGTTGGAAATGAGTTCTGATGAAGACGAGGATTGGACGGCGTCGCGGCGGCGGCGGAACTCCAGGAACAGGGTCGACTCTAGGTCTAAGGGAGACAAGTGAGTATAAATAAATAATAAATAAATGTGTAAGGTGACAATCTTACACAAATCGACCTAGTCCCATATTAAGCTCAGTAAGGCTTGTGTTAGGGGTACTAGACGACGATATATATAATAGATATAAATACTTAAATACATAGAAAACATCCATGACTCTGAAACAAATATTCATGCTCATCACACAAATATTTGCCCTTACCGGGATTCGAACCCAGGACCTCCAGCTTCGTAGGCAGCGTCACTACCCACTAGGCTAACCGGTCGTCAATTTGTAGGGCATTATCTTACAGGTTGTAACAAAAATTGGGTGTGAACAGACGGAGGTCACGTTCGGTAGCGTATTGCGAATACAAAAAAGAATTTTTTATTTTTAAATTTGTTAGTGTTTACATTGAAATTTTTGATGTTTACTTTGCAATTTTTGCTGTTTAGTACATTTAAATTTTTAATGTTTACATTATAATGTTTGATGTTTACATTGAAATTATTGAGGTTTACATAGATTTTTGTTTATATCAAAGTTTTTGTTTAAATTGTTTGTGTTCGGCATTTCAAAAAAACGTACTTACACTAAACATTTGTTTTCATAACGCAACTTATGCGCGTGGCGGTTGAAAATTAAATAAACTCCTACCCTTCACCCTCGCGGGGGAATATTGTCAAACACAAGCAATGTCAATCAACAAGTGAAATTAGAGATTTTTTTTTAAAAACCCAACTGCTTTTAAAAAAAAATATAACATATGTCACTCCTACAATTAAGAGGAATCCAACGACACCTCATATGTCGAAATCCGTCAAACGGTTAAGAGTCCGCAGTAAGCTCGGCCGAATTTCACCTTCCCATACAAACGTAGTTACGCTCTCATTTCAAAACTACGTGTTGGATTGTGACGAAACTTTGCGTATACAATGACATGAGGCATATCTATGTCTGTAATTAGTTTATATGGTTCCAGTTTATAAAACAAACGAAATACAGCAAAAACAAGTTTTGTATGAAAAACTTAAATTCGCTGTATTTTTTTTACTATGGTATCTGAAGCTACAAAAACTAATTACAGACATAGATATACCTCATGTCATTGTACATGCAAAGTTTCGTTACAATCCTACACGTGGTTTTAAAATGAGAGCGTAATTACGTTTGTATGGAGAATCGAGCTTACTGCGGACTCTTAAAAGGCCTATCGATTGATGTGCCACACCTGGGCTTGCAATTATTTATTTTATTGACTTTCACTTTTATGTACCTATCGAGTGCACCCCTAAATATTCTTTTTAGTAATTTAATTACAAAACTATGTAGTGGTTAACAAATTACACCTATCCTCAAAATTTTATTCAAATACACCTTATAGTTTTCGAGTAAAATGCCTGTGACATACGGACGGACAGACAGACAGACAGACATGACGCCGTTTCGTCGCCTAAATAGTATTATTTGTTGTTTTGGTTTCGTGACGCATTGGTTATTACTGTAATGTCGCGTAAATGTATTTGTCAATAAATGAATAAATAAATGACGTCCATAAGGGTTCCGTTTTTTGCCATTTGGCTACGGAACCCTAAAAATGGGTATTTTCGTAAACATTGCACTCAATTGTGAGAACAAGTTTTATACTAATTGAACGTATGACACCCATAGAATATAACAATATAAGTGAATATAACGCTGGGTATGGAATATAATCTTGAAATGTCCAGTAAAAGCTACATGTTTACTTTCTCATTGTTTCATTTCTAAAAGAGACCTACAGTGTTCGAGATTTGGGACTGGTCTTTTGACACATCGCGTCACCCATATAACGTAAATTGGCACTGCTTATCAAAATAATAAAAAGAGTTTCAATAGCTTCCGAGTTACAAAACAAAGTTCAATCTCCATGCACGCTCTTTTTAGCACATAAAATGATTGTAATATTTTTTTACGGATTATTTGTATGGAAATTAGCATTGAAAACTCTGTATGCAAACCATTACGTCTTACGACTTTTTCTTTTTAAATTTAGTGATACACTGCTTTAATCGATTGGAGTCTGTCAATTTAGAAATAAATCGATATGAATCAAATAATTGTGAATAGGAAAATGACCATGTATTATTTAATTACTGTCACGATAATACCTAATAAAATCACATCGATCGAAACCGACATATTTGATTATGCAAAATGTTGCGTTTGAAAATATGGCATTGATTTCTGCTCGGCGCGCGACCTCTCTCAATTTTTCTCGCACTATCAGTCTCTCTCTTTACTTACAGGTCACTTGTGTTAGCAGACAACAGTGTATAGGCTCTCTATTTGATTTCCTAAAATAATTATTACACAGTAATCAATCGATTCCTTTTATTAGCCATCATCAATCGTAATCGGTTATTATGACAATCGATTTATTCTAGCCACATCACTCTTTACATCATATTGGAACTGTCATAAGACCAGTCCCAAATCTCGTACACTGTAAGCAATGAAAATATGTATAAATTTGCAGAATGTATAAAAGAACTTAACTTAAACGATGTATATATGGTAAACGACCCCAATATAGCGTTTAATTGCTTTTGTGACCACTTTGAACTGTTCTATAGTCTATGTTTTCCTTTGATTAGAGTTAAAATATCAGCTATAAATAGGCCAAAATGGGTCACCAACGGAATAAGAACATGCTGCAAACGGAAAAGGAATATGTTATGGAAATGTCGTTTAGCGCCGAATGAAAGCAACAAAAGCCTTCTAAAACAGTACTTACTCCAAAAGACTTAGAAAAGTCATACTTTTAACGCAAAAAGCTCAAAATAATTATTACATTAAGAATGCATCAAACAAATCAAAGGCTACTTGGAATATTATTAACAACTCCAAAAACAAACAATTTAGGGAAAATATTAAGGAAATAAATATTAACAATACGGTCATTAGCAATCCAACACAGATAGCACAACAATTCAATGACTATTTCACTGATATACACGACCTAGACAAAACTGACAATATTAGTCTAAATATACCAAAAATGATAATAATTCGAATGATAATGTATTACAAAACAATATAACAATGACATTTAATTCCTCCAAATCTATGTTTATGAGACCAACAACACCCGACGACATCCGTGTAGTAATCAACTCACTGAAGAATTCAAAAAGCACTGGTTATGACGGCATTAGCACGAAGGTTATAAAAAGAGTGGCAAACATAGTCTCACCACCAATTAGCTACATTGTAAACTTATGCATCGAACGTGGCACTTTTCCAGAAACGTAAAGGGAGCTATCCTGCGCCCAATGCATAAAAAGGGTGAAAAAACGTTGATTAGTAACTATAGACCAATAGCCCTAATACCTGTTTTCTCGAAAATTATTGAAAAAGTAATATACAATGCTTTAAACAATTACCTTGAAATGAACAACCTATTCGCACGCGAACAAATGGGTTTCCGCAAGTGCAAATCAATGCAATCTTTGACCTACTTCGTGTAATTATGCTTAACATCGACAAAAACATTCCCGTAACTGCTCTCTACATGGATATGACCAAGGCCTTCGATTTTGTTGATCATAAAATTTTATTAGCTAAACTCTATAGATATGGAATTCGTGGGAACGTACATAGCTTACTTGAATCTTACTTAACAGGTCGAAAGCAATTTACTCAACTAGACCGCATATGTACCAAAGCAAAGAAACAAATTACTTATACATCTGATCTTAAGGATACACATTTTGGCGTCCCACAGGGCAGCGTATTAGGACCACTACTTTTTCTAATTTATATAAACGACTTTCCGCTGGCTATCCAAGAATCTATGGTTCTATTTGCTGACGATAGCACTGTAATATTCACGGGTGAAGACCTACACGACTACGAGGAAAAAGTCAATAGATCTCTGCAATCACTTATTGAATGGCTAAGCAGGAACAATCTCCGCATAAATTTAGGAAAAACGAACATTGTGCATTTTAGACAAAGAATTGACAGAATCACTAATTTGAACGTAACTTATAAGGACCATAGGATTAATGAAACGGACATATCAAAATTTTTAGGTTTAAGGGCCGGCAGGGGGCAATCGAGGGTCGGGAATGTAAGAGAATTATATAGTAAACGATGTTCCACAACCTTGAAAAATATTAAACAGCTAGCCAATGAATGTTACTTCCTCTTGAATCATTCGAATTTAAGATAATGCTTATAGGTAAGTGTAAAAAAAAATCAGAAAAACACTAAAAACGTGTAAAACGCACTCCCGTATTGTAACAACTGAGTCGTAAGTATCAAGAATTATTAAATGAATTGTATCAAATAATAAAGTTAAAACTATAGTTAAATCCTTGCAATCTTCATTTCTTAACAAATATGTACTTATTTCGTGTAAAAGTATCACAAAGATGCCCAATTTTTACGCTCTAATTCTTCATACGAATTAGTATGGAGCGGCCGGCTCACTACAAGTGCGACCGCTCGCGGCGGCCGCGTTCAGTCGGCCGCGAGCCTCCGGAGCGAGACCACGTCGCTTGGCGCCGCATTGACAGATTGCGATCGAACCGTGTACTTACACAAAATGAGTACACAGTGGTTTAAACGAAAATTATTCTTATGTTCATTGATTAACATATTTAAATCACGTAGAACTTAACGACATGCTTCCTCGGTTTGATCATAAAAAAGGATTGGGTAGTAATTAGCACCTATAGAGTATAATTAGATGTAATTGACATCTAATTATACTCTATAGGTCGCATCTCTCAACAGATTCTCGTGAAATTTTGTTAGTGAGTTCGATATTTAACTATAGGGCCAAAATGGTTTACTGCCTTTTCGACGAAATATGTTTCTTTAAATTTCACTTCGCAACCAAATTTTCGCAGAATTTTCATTTGGTAAATCAATCGTTGGCATAACTTTACTTCGTACTATGCTTATTTGGCAACATTTTTATAATGCAATACTACAACAAACTTTTATGTGGCAAATAATTATGAAGTAAATGATTTGCTTAGGCAAAAAACCAACCGTCAAATGTCATTTGGGAAAATATAAACTTTGCTTTGGAATTATGATAATTACTATTATTAGTAACGTATAGTTAGCATAATATTTTTTGTTGGATTCTGAGGCAGGTCAGTGTAGGTACAACGACGAGCGAAGCGAGGAGGAGTGTTAGGAAGAACCGCGAACCTACAGGGTGTGAGCCGA
Source organism: Epinotia demarniana (assembly GCA_945867215.1). Lineage (NCBI taxonomy): Eukaryota > Metazoa > Arthropoda > Insecta > Lepidoptera > Tortricidae > Epinotia > Epinotia demarniana. The sequence goes on from OX244281.1 coordinate 2,296,955, forward strand.
GCGAGCGTAGCGAGCGTGCAGCGGCAGCGGCCGGCGATGTTCCGGAAACGAACAATTTTTTCCTCATACTTACATTATAATCATATAATCTGACAGCTGTCACATGGAGGTGGAGTGGGAAACACGTTGACAAGCAACTCACTTTGGAATGAGACGCGAGCTGTAGTGCGGTTGTGCTCCCAACCTTCCGCCGACTTCATCACATTCCGTGTTACAGAATTAGTAATCTGTTTTCATCCGAGTGGTTTATGATTATTTCGCGCTATTTGTAATTCTAATCAATCTGATTAAACCTAAGGAGTGTAGATCGACTTCTATTTCGTGAAATATCATGGTTAACGAGAGTGGGGGAAATAATGAATCTCACGTTCCGTGTTACAGAATTAGTAATCTGTTTTCATCCGAGCGGTTTATGATTATTTCGCGCTATTTGTAATTCTTACCAATCTGATTAAACCTAAAGAGTGTAGATCGACTTCTATTTCGTGAAATATCATGGTTAACGAGAGTGGGGAAAATAATGAATCTCCACCAGTTGAGCCCGACCCTCCTACATACATATGGCAAAAATCACCTCGCCTAATATTCAGAGCAATGACGCGTAATTCAATGTCGGAGAGGCAACCGTCCCTCCCAAGCAAAAATTTTCCATGGCAATTGATTGCAAAACCTTTTATTGCGCGTATTCTTGGCGTATTCCCATTTTGTCGAATTTCGCGTTTGTATTCAAGCGGTTGCCTGCCAATTTTTTTTTTTCTTCGCTTATTTACTCGGCTCCGGTCACACTAGGAGGGATGGCATAAAAATTCCACTATATAGACAGCGTACACACTTTCAGGCTACCGCGTTTCAATCGGTTGCCACGCAACATTTTTTTTTTACAACCCTTCTCCTATTTCCGAACCAGTCACAGTTGGCTCAATTCGGGTTGCACAGGGTGGTTCCACAACACTTCGGGAGCTCAAATACCGCTAGCCATCAGGTTGCCTCTCCAACATTGAATTACGCGTCATTGCTTTAACTATAAGCCGTTCGGTCGAACAAAACAACTGTCCACATAGTTAGATAGGCTGCGCGCTCGGTTCGGGCGAACGTTGGTAGGTATTAAGATCATCATCATCCTCCTAGCGTTATTCCCAGTAATGCCCCTAAAGGAGCCCGGGGTCCGCTTTGACACTTAATCCCAGGATTTGGCATAGGCACTAGTTTTTTACGAAAGCGACTGCCATCTGACCTTCCAACCCACAGGGAAAACTAGACCTTATTGGGATTAGACCGGTTTCCTCACGATGTTTTCCTTCACCGAAAAGCTAACGGTAAATATTCCGTAAATAAGTTCCGAAAAACTCATTGGTACGAGCCGGGATTCGAACCCACGACCGCCGCTTGACAGCCGCATGCCTGAACCACTAGGCTACCGTAGCTCTAGGTATTAAGGTCTTGGTAGGTATTAAGATGAAATACCTATATTTGACATAACAATTTTTATATTTGGTAACAAAATCCAAAGTTACAATTTTGTTGGCGAGTCAAAGTCCGACGCCCCACTGTGTATACGTGCATGTGTGCGTGTGCGGTGCGCCAGCCTCTATCGTTGTGTGAGTAGCGCTAAAAACCTAAACTTCGCGCGGCGCTGCTCCGAAACGCCCCCTTAAGCTTAGATAATAAATTGACCTGGAAAAATCAAATTGACACTTTATGTAAGAAACTAAATAAATATTCATATGCTTTGTATCATCTCGGTAAAAAAGTGAACCAACATGCAGTCTTGATATCTTATCATGCCTATGTCACATCTACACTAAGGTACGGAATAATATTTTGGGGCAACTCTACAGATAGAGACCTAGTCTTCAAGGGTCAGAAGAAATGTATCAGATCCGTTTGCGGCCTAAATCCCTGCGAATCATGTAAACCCTATTTTATTAAATTAAATATCTTGACATTTCCATCACTTTATATTTTTGAAACAGCAATGTATGTAAAACACAAAAGTAAAAAGTTCTCGAGCTTTAAGAGTGTTCGAATGCAGGCTAAGATAAACTATGGAGCATACAAAACTGCCCTACTTTCAAAAAGCATATTTGGAATGGCGCCTAGAATTTTTAACAAATTGTCAACAGCCATCTTGAAACTCCATGACCCTCATTTATTTAAAAAAACATTGTTTAAATTTCTAGCTGCCAAAGCATACTATTCCACACAAGAATATTTAACATAACATAACATAACATAAGCGAATGATAGCATACTTAACGATTTTATTTAGTGTTTAAGAAGTTATGCATGCTGCATGCTATTTTGTGGCTATTTGTATGCCTTGACAGGCAAGACATAGTGATACAATCCATAAACTGAACCACCGATGTACTATACCTACCTATGTTTTACAAATAAAATTTTTGTATTTGTATTTGGGTTAGCTATTTTTTTTCCTGACCTGAATATTGAGTTGGCAGGTATAAACTTGAAAGTAGGAACTAGTATTCACGCATATGTTTTTATACTTTCGATTACTATACCTTTGATCAGTAAACTATCGAGTGTGATGTAAATTTCTTTTTTTGATTTCGTTAGGATTTTTTTACCGACCTATCGAGAAAAAAAATGTATGCACTAAATTAGATATGAAATACTTTCGTCCCTTAAACAGATGGGTGCAAATCGTATTCATATATCGTTCAAATACCGGCGTTAGTTTACTTACTTAATATAAAGAACAAATCATTTAAACTCGTGTTTTGAACTGGTCATATTTCTGATTCAACATTTCGTCCCATATTTTTTCTATATCACTATTTTTTTTAAACTACGAAGTAGAACTTTAAAACGGGCAAAGTTGTCTCTACTGGGCAAAGTTGCAGAACTAAATGTATGTGGGATAAAACTGTTTATATTTATATGCTTAAACACGTTTTGAGTCCAAATGATGATAATTGCAAGCCTTATACATTTATTAACGTGCGATGTTCGTATGTTATAAGTTTGAAATAGACATAATAGCATTATGATACTAACAAGTTTCACTGATGATGGAGACCGAAGGTCCTAATTGACACTGATAAAAACTAGTGTTATGGTTCCATATTCAAAGTGTCTCAATCTTAAGTATAGTTTCTTCATAACTTATCTGTCCGTATGTCACATTATATTTTACTGAAAAACTATATATAATGACAGGGTATAAGGTCGTGACATTTAGTTTGTTAACCGTTTATATCGGTCCTTAATCTGAAAATGTTAAATTATTATTGTGTAAGATTATTATTTTTTATTGTAAATTAGCGTTAGACACATATATTTGCAGAATAAATAATTGATTTTGATTTGATTTTGAATTGACAGGTCTGGACTAAGATATATACATGATATATCTCGTTTTGTCAAATTGCTAATATAATATAATCGCTCTTAAAAGCCTTTAGAATTGTGTTCCCTAATCAGTGTTGATAATGTAATAGTTGATTGACCTGTGTATGACGGTTGGTTTTTTAAGAGCAGCCACTGGTGGCCGCTACTACACTCCCACAGCTTGTAGGTAGGAAGCAACGCTCTGTGTGCGCCGATGCTATACAAAATGTATGAAAGAAATCTTTCACAGCTTGCGGCGGCAGTTAGAGCCATCCCTCATTAAGCAACCAGTGGTCAATGTTCACATTTGAGCCGTGCAGTTTAAAAAAAGCTGCTACACTGTAGAGGCCCACGCGATGCGTGGCCTCGAATGCGAGGCAGAGCGGTCGTTTTCTGTGGTGGCTACTAGTGGCTGTAATGTGTGGCCGCTCTTAATCGTTGCGTTTGTCCAGGGACGAGTCGTGGTCCCCGCGCGCGCGGCTCGGGCGGCTCGTGCCGCGCCTGCGCGGGCCGGCGCGCGCCGGCGTGCGCCGCGAGTGCGTGCGCGCTGCGCTGCACGCCGCCGCGCACCAGCCGCCCGCGCAGCCCAGGAAGGAACAGGTACGTACCGACGTACACACATACATCACTAACACGAGTCTTGGTCCCCGCGCGCCAGCGTGCGCCGCGAGTGTATCCGCCCGTTCAGCCCAGGAAGGAACAGGTATGTGCACCCATAGCAATCACTATTATACGAAAGATTTGGTTTTTCGAAGCCTTAAATGTGCTCATTAGAGCCACCCTGCCCCCGCACCGCCTCGCCTCGGTTAGTATTCTTTATATGGATTTGTACGAGCATGCGCTCACTACATCAACTCCGTAGTTAGTAGAGATCGGAGGCGAGGTGGTGTGGGTTGGGTGACGGGTGGCTCTAATGAGCTGTGACCTTTCGAATGTCCCAGTGCTAGGGAAAGCCTTCCAAAGGCGAAAGCGATTCCCGCTGGCTCTGGGCAATGTCTAGCCGATCGTTCCGAAATGCGTCCAGGCAGTCTCGGCCTGACACGTCCCATAAATGGTTTTTAATTTAAGAAAATACTCTGAAAACGTCTACCTTCAACTTATTTTTGCTATTCGATACAAGAAGATGTAACGATGGACGGTGTTTGGCCGTAGGAAATAGTGACGCCGCGAACATTAGTGCAAAAGATCTACAATTAAGATTAAAAAATATTTTTTTACAGAACGCGAAGAGGGCGGTTCTAGCCACAAAAAGCAGACGGCCGCCCCCGCCCGTTCATAATACGCCAAATAACAAGAGTAAGTACCATGAACATATAACATATTTTTCTGTGTTTTTGCCAGCTTCTTACGGAGGTAAATTCCGCATCTGGGCAAAAATAGTAAAAATGCTATCGCAGGGCAAATAATAAAATAGTAAATCCATGCCAAAAACATGGCAAAAGGCCACCAAAAATGTGTATACATATATATGATACATTACCAAGATATGTATTGTAGTAGCGGAGCGTAAGATCAATTTATTTGTTTTGTTTTTAGATTCAAGACTGAAAAAGGGTATGAAGACGGCCAAGCAGCGCCTTGGGAAGATCCTTAAGATTCACAAAATGATATATTAGCGTAGTTCTAGCCACGTGCGTCGGCGCTAGGTATGCTGCACAAATATATTGCGGTTACCACACTAATTGCACAATTTCTCGTATTTTATGTGGTTTTTTTTAATTTGGTGGCAACTTTGCCCGGTACAATATTGGCCAGCTCAATATATTTTAGTTAATTTTTATATCTGTAGCAACTTTGCCCGGTACGGTGTGATACAGTAACACATTACCCGGCTTAATATATTTTAGTTAATTTTTAAATTTGGTGTTTGCCCGGAACAGTATGATTGTAAACGGCGAGCTCAGTACTCAGTCGGTCAGATTTACCATGCGCTGACGCTTGCATACGTATTGATGTTATACTTGAATTCTATTAGTTGGCAAGCTCTCAGCACTAGCGTAAGAGTGTGACCTAGTACAACTATTAGTACCGTTAAAATTTCTCTGTTTTGCCCTCTGGTTAACTAGTCGAGAATGCCTTGAGACATTAAGTCCGCCTCTTGTACTTTTTTATTTGTGCAATAGTCTAAATATTTAAATAAATATAACAATGAATATAATTTGCATCTAAATAGTAATGTTTAATTAAGTCCCAGTAAATAAAGCGTTTGGGATTAGAGCTCTAATAAAATGTATATAAATAGGGAGTATTTATAATTGGGCAAAGTTGTTACATTGGGCAATGTTGTAGGCCACAAACGCTCTATACGTAACATTTTTATACGTATAGACAGACGTCTGTCGTTTAAGAAAAAAAACCAAGCTAGCCCGGATACTGCAAAGAAGCATAATACTACTTAAGTATTCATATGGGGTAAAATTTTGTAGAGATATTTATAATTATTATTTCGAAAGTAAATTGACTGAATCTTTTGTATCAGTTATACGTAATCATTTAATTGTATTTTCGGGCAAACCTATAATTGTTTTTTCTTAGACCATACTTTGCAATATATATTTGTGCAATATACCTCTTGACGGACATTTAGATGTATATTTTATATAATTGTATGTAGCGCACGGACCAATATGTGTTGTGGGTGTGTGGGCTTTCTGTCTGTCTGTCTATGTGATACCACACTCTTTTTGTCGACTTTCTTATATTTTTGGGATATTTCTTGTAGGTATCCCCAAGTTAAGGTAACTGGTTTAATTTTTTTTTTCGTATCTACCAGAAGACTTAGGCTGCTTGACGGCACCAACGTCTCTAATTATATTGAGAAATCGTCACTAACGATGCGCCACCCCATACTAAATTAATTTTGTATGAAGCATTAACGCTGCTAACGAAATTATAAATTTAAATTAAAAGAAAAAAAAATGTAATGCTCGGAGCATTCGATTTCGATTAGTATTTACTGATGATTTCTCAATATAATTTGAGACGTGCCGTTAAGAAGCCTAAGTCTCCTGGTAGATGTCGCTACACGCCTCCCTAAGGCATTGTAAGAAGGAACTGAATACAAGATTTAATGGCCGAGACAGATTGTTCCGATAGCTCAGTTGGTTAGTAGCGGGCCATGAGTGCCTGTAGCCGCCGATTCGAATCCGGCTCTAGACATTAATTTTTTCCTTTAATTTAAATTTATAATTTAAACCTGCATTAGTTCGGTACCGTCAGCATCATACAGGACGTGTACCGATATACAGGGTGACATTTTAATCAGTGTCCAAATTTTTTGTAGGCATTTGGTATCACTATGAGACTCCATTTTTGAAAGAAAACTGGTAGGTTTTTATTTAAATTATAATTTGTGTATCCCAAAAAAATTATCCGTACAGCGTGGTTACTGGGCATTCAGTACCGCGCGGAGCGGAGCCGAGGGAGGGGAGGCGTGCCTTGCGCAAACCTTATTACCCGCTGAGGTGCCCGGTAAGGCTTTTTTGAGATAACTATATGCAACAATTATTAAAAATGATATGAAACAAAAAAAAACGTATTTTATAATTTTGCTTATGAATCTTATACTTAAATTTGGACACTGATTAAAATGTCACCCTGTGTATGACTACTTTCGCTGCTACTATTTGATCCTTATTGTACATTGCCAACTTTAAAAAGGGGCACCGGTACAACTTGTGGGTAACTGTCAGAAATATCCCATATTTTTAAGCATATTTGGACTTCTTAATACTTAATTACACGACCTCCTTCTTAACTGGTCGTTCCAGATAGTATTACAGTGTGGAAGTTTGGTATAGTTTGCGATTTCGGTTCTGTTTACGGTAGAATGGACCTTAAGAGCGGGTCTCTACGTATGTTTTTCGCTGGCTGATTATAAAAATTATGTTGATTAATAAATTAGTGTAATTATATCTTATTATTTTACCTGCACTGGTAGCATGATCGCGTTTACTTATGACATATATGTATAGCATTTGTCCCTCTCCCACTTAAGGCGGTGCATTGGAAATTATCGCGTGCTTTGAAACGCCGTTCTGACTAGATTAAGAAACAATGAGGTCTGATTTTCAGATACATGATTCTTGACTATATGATTGTTCATCTGATTTTATCGATACATGAGTACCGCTGGGCAACCGGTGAAATTGAGGGCAAATTAATATTTTTATAACAGTTGTCATTTCATTTTCATATATTTATTTCTATAACAATGTGTTAAAACAATCACATGCTTAAAATTTTATATAAATAAAATAAATTTTGTAACATAGATTAACCAAGAGTTCCACTATTTCCCTGTGTTCAGTTTTATTAGATAACTGATTTGAACTAGAGCCTGTAGAACGCATATAATACACTAACTTTACCAGCACCTGCAGACGAAAAATGTACAAAAAGTTTAAACAAATAAAACTAGATTCATAGTACAATGTGTACATTTGACAGAGGTAAGATGGGTCTACGGTGGCTAAAAGTGGTTCCCATTTCAGCCGGGTTCACATTTCCCCTAAAGTTCTATGTAAACGAAATCATATTACCAAGGCAGTATATCTATAGAAGTGTTCAGAGTTCAAGATATTTAAATGTTACTTTTCACACTTTGATCATTAGGGCAACCAGAATTTATAACAATAAAAAAAAACCTGACATAAAAAATCACATTGACATAATAAATATGGAAATTTTATACGAATTCTAGTAAATAAATTAAATTATATTAATTAGATCTGATTTGTTTTGTGATTCGCTTTTTTACTTATAAATGTGTTAAGTCTAAATTATAAATTGTTATTTTAACCTGACAGACTTGAAAGTACATTCATCATCATATCAGCCGAACAACGTCCACTACTGGACATAGGCATCCCCCAAAGAGTGCAAAAGTGACAGGTCCTGCGCCTCCCGCATCCGGCGGACTCCAGCAACCTTTACCAGGTCATCAGTCCACCTTGTCGGGGGCCTACCCACGCCGCGCCTTCCGGTACGTAGTCGCCACTCGAGAACCTTTCCGCCCCATCGGCCATGGTTCTATATGCCCCGCCCACTGCCACTTAAGTTTAGCGATTCGGAAAGTACATTCCATCATAATTCCATTGCCTTGGGGTCGGCAGTGTCTCTTTTTCTTCCACACCTCTCTGTCACTCGTCATCTCGCCACTCACAGACCGGTTAGCCTAGTGAGTAGGGGCGCTGCCTACGAAGCTGAAGGTCCTGGGTTCGAATCCCGGTAAGGGAATTTATTTGTGTGATCGGCACGAACATTTACGCGCGTCTGTTGTGGTAGCCGGTTGCCCGTGAATATTAAGAAAATGCCTTATTGCAAAATCGATTTTGCGTGGACAACGGGGAATCCACATCACTAATTCGCCCTTGTAACGTCACAGTAGAAAAAAAAGTGACACGGTTGGTTTTCATACAGATTGAAGTGGTTAAGTTATTATATCTGTGGAATGGACAATACCCCAGGAAACTTACGTTTTTTCAAACATTAATTTATAAGTAAACGAGTAAACATTACTTCAACTAGGCTAAGCGGGTCGCTAAAATTGACACACCGAATCGTGCAACATTCGAGTTCATTTGGACCATAGCTGATTTGGGCTATATGATGGGTGGTTTTACGAAATATATAAAGTACCTATTTGTTACATAGACTATCAAATCTGTCAGGTTAAGGGTAAGCATTCACCACACATGTGCTAAGCGTTTCCATGCGTGCACCTAGCAGTCACATATATAAAACATAGCTTAGCTCATCTCTGGTGGATCCTCGCCCTAAAAATGTTATAAATAAGGTTCCGACAGCTCTGTCTTTTCGCCTGTAAATCCCACATGCATACATTTTATATTAGTTGCAATATACTATATTATTGGACGATAAATTATATTAAAATCATGGAATAAAAAGTGATATTACGTTTTAGGTGATTAACTTTTGCAGACTGTACATTTATAAGTGAAAACCTCTTCTTTTAGGGCAAGTTGCATCAACTTACGATTACAGACCAATCAACGTTAAAAATGGCGCCGCGCCGGCAGCTGTCATTCCATAGAAACTCGTCAAACTTCACACCGCTTACGATACGGTATTTGACAAGTCAACTCACCTTCTTTTTTGAAACGTCACAAACGCTCAACAGCAATCAAACAACGTCCTTATAGTTTGATACTATCCGAGTATTTTCGTAATGTATATCTGTTGCTAATGATGAAATAGTAGATTGTACAACAAGTGCATAAAACGCACCATTTTACGCGAGACGTTTATTCATGGATGGATATAAAATCGAGTGTAAAATGGGTTTTATGGACGAATTGTACGTACACTCTACTTTTCACTTCGATTGCGAGGAAATGAAAACTATAAGTTTATTTCATGAAGTTTTATTGTGTACATACTTTGGCTGTTGGTATCCTTGCCTTGGTCTTCGACGAAGATTTTACTTTAGGCACTAGAGCATAAAAAGCGTCTTTATGTCGCCTACACACAGCATAAAGACGCACTTTTTGAGCATGAGAAGTGAAAAAACAATTGAAGTCAAAATTTGTTATTTGTCAAATACCCTATTTATTACAGACGGTTTGGTGCAACACACCCTTAGTCATGACTTAAATTGACTTAGTCATGACTTCAATTGACTTAGTCATGACTTAAATTGGGCCTTTTACATGAGGCTTCAACTTGCTGCGAATTGTATTACATTGCAGGGTTTGATTGAATTCATCGTATTTCACTAGCCCGCAACCCCGCATTGTAGATACTAAAAATTGCATACGAATTGTAGCACAACGTAAATGGTCCTTAAAACGCGGGTCCGTATAATGTACGGCCCAATAATCTGCGTCAATCTCGTCCACAGATGCTCGATGTTACATGTGTATGCTCTAGCTAGCCTATAAGGAGAGAAAGAAATATTCTTGAAATAAGCCTATTGGGCCGTACATTAAGTTTACGGACCTTCAAGTGCAATTTAGCTATAATACACCTTATTGCACTGGCATAAGGACTAGGCGTATACTATTGAAATGTCGATCTAATTGGTTTTCTCCCAGTGATATAGTGTATTAAAACTATGTTCATTAAAAGACATTATATTTTCACATCAATCCCACCTTGGAATCACTGTATGTAAATAGGATAAAATTACGATAAATTGAAAAAAGATAAACTTTATAAAATGTAGCTTGTAATAAAGTCAAATAATACTTACTGAAGTTTTTCACTATACTAGGCTTTGACAGAACGTCTCAAAATTCCCCGTGTTCCCCCTTTTACCTAGTGTACTTATCGGTTTCTGCAGAGGTGGTATTACCCACGTCCGAGCGAGATGGTAGTATACAAATCTCAATAAGTGTAACAGGAAGGGATATATCATACGTTGTCCTTGTCATAATTCCGTTTCTAATTAGGGTGACACATATGTGTGTCAGCGGGAGCCAACTGAGACAACGTAGGTACTTATACCAGGGGGAGGATGGGTTAGACACGCGTGTTTTATAACATTACGGCACTCGTGTTTTATGTTTATATCCCGATTAAGAAACGTTGGCACCTTCCTGAAAGGTGTATGAATGGACACGGTGCATTCTGCCTCTATTCCTGGTTGCCACTACCTTGATGGCCACCACTGGTGGCAATACGGATTTTTGTTCCCGATTGCCGCCCAGCGGTGGCAATGAGGAATATATTTCCCTATCGCCGCCACTGGTGTCAATGAGGAATGTATTTCCCTATCGCCGCCGCGGCAGCGGATATTTTTTTTTCGAATATAGTCGGTTCTGGCGCTTCGCCGGCCGCTACCGCGGCACGCTCGCTTCGCTCGCTCGGCTCGCGCGCTGTAGGGTCGCAGTACACCTAACACTCCTCCTCGCTTCGCTCGTCGTCGTACCTACACCGACCTGCCTTAAGAGTAGTATAGGTTGGTTATGAACGAGCGATATTAAGTGAATAGAGGAAATCCTCATTGCCACCGCTGGGCGGCCATCAGGAACAAAAATCCGTATTGCCACCAGTGGTGGCCATCAAGGTAGTGGCAACCAGGAATAGAGGAAATCCTCATTGCCACCGCTGGGCGGCAATCAGGAACAAAAATCCGTATTGCCACCAGCGGTGGCCATTAAGGTAGTGGCAACCAGGAATAGACTGCATTCTTAAATTAACCGCGTTGTACAGGTTTTTTTTATTCTTGGCAAATGATAGAGGTACTTTTACAACGTTATCTAATAATGCTGTTTAAAAGGTTAAGGTTTAAGTGGTTTAATTCGTTTTAAGGGTTCAGGAGTCAACAAGGAACCCTTATAATTTCGCCAATTCGTTTATATTCTTAGCTCCATAAAAACGTTCACCCCCGATTTCACACCCTTAGGGGATTATTTCCGGGTAAAAACTATGTCCTTCCCCGGGATTCAAGCTATCTCCATACCAAATTTCATCTCAATCGGATCAGCGGTTTAAGCGTAAAGAGGTAACAGACAGTAGACAACACTTTCGCATTTATAATATTAGTATGGATTTAAATTATAAATAAATGCAAGCGTCTTATCATAATAGAGGTACTTTTACAAAGTTATATTATGCTGTACTGGTGAAATCCAAGTTTGTTTAAGTATGTTGAAAAAAAAAACTAAATATACTCACTTAAATCGACGCCCAGCCCAAACCGTTGAACCTAGAAAGCTATTTTTTTCACAATAGGTAGTTTATATAACGTAAGTACCCACTGACATTTATGAAAATTCCCTCAAGGGGGTAAAAAATAGGTTGAAAGTTTGTATGGGGATGGAGTAAAATTTTAAGTAAGAGACTTGAAACCGGTTGGTCTGAGACGACCTGAACGCAATTTGCCTAGTTGGAGTTTTGCAGACATTGCAGTTTGACCACCGAGCATTATGCCTAAAACGCAAAATGCCTACATCACAATTTAGGTTAGGTTTCTTCAGATGCCCGAAGGGCAAACAGACCAGAAATAGGAGCCCCGCGGGGCTCCGTCAATATCGCTAACGTAACCTCATAACGACGAAAATGTGATTAGACTCGTGTAAAAGAGTAGAACTCTTGGGAGTTTTATTTTACTGGTAAGTCTGCTGAGCATAAAATTCCCAATGGTCTTACTAGTAAGTCTATCGGGAAGGAAATTCCCAGTAGTCCAACTGGTAAAACTACGCGGTAAGACTACAGGGAATAGGGGAAATCGTGTGCGTGTGGACTGAGGGACCACTTGGTTTTTAATGCTTTTAGTAAGTGGAAAATTTAGTAGTACTTAGTAGCGAATTACTTTGTAAAAAAAACCTGGAATTTGTAAAGAATTCACTAAAAAGTTATACAGCCAAACGTGTGGTCCCTCAGTTCACACACTGAACCTTCCACTTCTGGGCAAGTATTTAATATGCTGGCTTATTTTGATGTTACAGATTTAGTAAAAACATGTTTAAACGTATTCGTAATGACCGAAACGTAATTTGGCAATGATTATACACTAAAGCAGTCTTCCTTCTTTGGTCCCTGAGAGACCACATAAAATAACTAATAAATCGGTACATTTGTACAAATAAAAAATGCATTTTTCTTTGCAAACATTAGTAGAAATCGCAAGGAAGATTATAAAAGTTAAATAAGAGCACAACTATTAATCAATTTCGTCAAATTTATATTTGTTTGTGGTCCCTCAGTTCACACACTATGAAGTAATAAAATAATTAAAATATCCTAAAATATAAACACTACGGAAAGGTTGTCGTACTGAGGTATAGTTAAAAAGTTTTACTTCATATATTTTTTTGTACGTGGATTGATGGCGTATAATATAAGATAGATTGCTTTTTAATATATCCTTACCAGAGTGTTCATTAGGGTGACCACACAATGAATAGTAGATTGTATGACAAGGGTCTAAAGTAAGCCATATTACCACGAGATGGATATTTTCCCGAACGAAGTGAGGGGAAATAGTTCGAGGGGTAATATGGCTTTTAGACCATCACGGCTATCACGCGACGGCGCGCGAGGTCTCTCGATTTTTCTCGCCCTATCCGTCACTCTCTTTTTAGAACACAAAGAACAAGAGATATAGTGCGAGAAAAATCGAGAGTATGTCGCGGCCGTCCCGTGATAGACGTGCAGAGTTATACACTCTACTTTTCACTTCGACTGCGAGAAAATAGTAAAAACAAAGATTATCCATCCGCAATCAACAATTATACCAAGGCGAAAAGATTGTTCAATTTGGCGCCATTCTTTTAACACTTTCGCGCGAGCACCTTACTTCACCAATAGTACATGGAGTGACACGGTATTTTCCCATACAAAGTAAACTGACGTTAATATACGTACTGCCTTTGAGTTTTGAAACGATCTTTTGAACTGTGACACCAACGTTCGATGACGTCTACGGCTACAAACCTTGAGCCCTATGTCACCGGTTTCTGCTTACAAATAAGGAAACAACGTCTGATCACGTCGACGTCTATTACCGTTCCGTCACATTTGATGAAAACATAATTTATGAAAGAGTGACCAACGTCTTATGCCATCGATGAATGTTTTTATATAAGTACACAACGTTTAATGACGTTAACGTTTATAAGCGTTGCGTCGTATGAGTGCATGTATAGATTTATATCTGTGTGATCAACGTGTAACGCCGTTAACGTTTAAAAACGTTCCGTCACGTGTTACTAATGTATTTGATTGCACAGGGTTACAACGTCTTATGACTTGGACGTTTACACACGTTCCGGCCCATCACATTCATGTTTCAAAAGTAGATTCCACAACAACGTTATTATACGGCAATAAAAACGAAGATATTTGACGACTGTAGCCCTCTTCAAACACTTAAATATTCGTAGGAAATAATAAAATTTATACTTTTGTTTTATTTTTTTATTTATTATAGTCAATCAAAGACCGATAACATTTTTTGCCTCATTGCAAACATAAAATAAAAATCTTCTACTTACAAAAAAAAATATTTTCCACCCATACGGTGTATTCTAAATATTCTAATCAGTCTAAATTATAGGAACCTTGTTGTTTTATTTACTAATTAGTTATTATAATTCTAGAAGCAACTAGTCAGTCTTAAAAACAATGGCATATTTATTTTCACAGTTTCCTTTACGTAAATCAAATTATACGAAGGTATAATGTTATACCTTCTTGATTTATTTACTCGAAATGATGCGTGTGTGAGTGTTTATAACTCTGCAAGTTACTAATCAGTTTTAATAACAACGGCATAATTATTTTGATATATATCTGCCGTAGGATTACCTAATCATCCAAGAAACTAAAGTATATTCTCAAACTAAGAACTTAATGACATTTAGTAAATAATTGCACTTATAACATCAAACAATCTAAACCATACCCTGAAAACTTGAAACAGTATTCCATTACAAGTCTCAGAAACAACAACAATGTTATTTTATTATACCCTGCTTGAATTTAAGATTGGTTGTGCCATTCTTCAAAGCATATAGCGCACAGGGCTGGCTTTTCCTCACATCCCTTACACCTTAGGCAAGTCTCCCTTCTAATTTTCTTCTTAGTACACATTTTGCATTTCATGTAGTTGGATGTCTTCTTTGAGTTAGCTCTGACTGGAATTTTCTCAGGCCAGTGACTTAGGTTCCCTGTATTTTCGGTACCCACAGAAGCCACAAATTCTGTTCTTTCTTTTAACCGGTTATCGTACTTGTTGCGTTTCATTAACATCTCGGGTTTCAGGTTTGGAGTCAGGTTTATTAGTTGTTTTATCAAATCTTCTCGGTACGTCACGAATTCGTATTTCTTGCTATTGTTTTTGCAATATTTTCTGTATATGAAGAAGCTGTTCCACACTGTGAGATCCAATACGTGAAAGAATACCTTTCTGTACCACCTCAAGGTCTTTCTTGGTGAGGAATAGTAAGCTACCATTTGATCTGCGCGGTCAATACCTGACATAAACTCATTGTATTTTGCCACTTCCTCTGGCTTCATGCGACTCACACCATATCTATTTGACACCTCTATTAGTTTGGGATGATTAGAAGTAGTTATCATTAGTACAGGCCTCTTATCAACCCATTTAGAGACATACACATTGTTTTTACGTGTCCAAACGTGTTGGTTTTTCTTTAGTTTCTTTTGTGTTATCTCTTTCGGGTTGTCTTTCCGGTTGCTGCGTAGAGTGCCAGTTGTATGCGTTTCTAAATCTAAAAGCTTTTGCGATAACGTCACAGAATTATAGTAGTTGTCCATGTACAAATGATGGCCTTTCAATAAATATGGATCCATCAGGCGCATGACAATCTTCTCAGTCTTTTTCCCTTTTTCTACTTCTTCATCATTTCCTGCATACATGAAAATATTGAGGACGAAACCATCAGAAGTAGTTAACTCATAAAACTTTATACCATAACGCGCCTTTTTAGACTTGATATACTGCCTAAATGATAAACGACCGCGAAACAAAAGTAAAGATTCATCCAAAGAGAGTTCTTTACTAGGCTTGTAGCAATCACGGAAATTCTTAGTAATAGCATCTATGAACCTTACGATCTTCTCTTATCCTGGTGCGTTTAACTCAGATACACTCAGGCATCGCAATATTTGTTCGAATCTGCGCCCAGACATGATATACCCAAAAATCGGATGAAAGTACAGGGGATCGCTGTAGGTAAAAAGTTTTCGTTTTTTAGGGACATTAATATGTCCCATAAGAAGACATAATCCCAAAAATTCTTGTATTTCTTTGCGGTCAGTGTCTTTATATCTATAACGACGCGAGTTTCTAGTCGTAGGCCTGTTTGTAGTGCAGAGAGCTCTTCCATATTCGTTTGTTCTTGCTACTATGAAGTCAACAATGTGCGTAGGAAATAATTTATCAAAAACGTCTTTAACTGAAGCGTTTGGTCCTAAATCAAATTAAACACCTGCTGAAATAGTGTCAAAATCAAAAGTAGGTATTTCCGCAGTTGTATATTCCCAAACATCATCTCTAGGAGGAGTTCTGCACGTCGGGCCTCGTCTATTTGTTAAAGGGTTACTTCGAGTATGGCTGCGAGAGACATGTGTTGATAAAGGAGGAGTAGAAGGCTCATCAGGCAATGTGGTACTCATTACTCCCCTGGAATCAGGAAGGGTCGACGTGCCTGGTAAGTGGTTGCCCTCATTGCCCATTACATTAAGAAGTGGTGTCGAGGTTTCATCTACCTGTTCGCGCTCAGGAGTTGGCGGTCCGTGAGTTGACTTATTACCGTTTATTCCTTCATTATAAAGAGGAAACGATGTGATAGATAATGGGTTGCTTTCTATCTCCTCGGGACCGGGAGGCGGTGAGAGGGTCGGTGATCGACGACTTTCTATTTCCTCGCGACCGGGAGGTAGTGAGGCATTCGGCAGCGGATTACCCTCTATTTGCTCGAGAACTTGAGGTGGTGCGGCGTTTGGGCGATCGAGAGAGGGTAGACTGGGTAGAGCATGTTCTGACGGGTTCCCCTCCATCTCACATAAATTTAGAGGTTGTAATTCATACTCTCTCCGGTTCCACGGGGTCTAACGATGGCATCGCTAATGGGGATACATTACCGTCTATCGCTACAGGAGGCGGCGAAGCCTGCAGTGATAAGTTGTCCGCCATTTCCAGAGAATTAGAAGACAGCGTCGCGTGCTGGACGGTATTACCCTCTATTTCAGGATCGGGTTGCGGCGATGTCTCAAGTGTGAGGAACGAATTTCAAAAATACTCTCAGTACTTGAGGAATGCTCTTCATAATATTCTGAATCATCTGATTTACTTGTATCAGAGTCTTTTGGAACGTCTGTAACATTATGTGATTTTGACGTATTTTTTTTATTTTACGGAACTCTCGCTACTGTTGCGTTGGTCATGGACTGGATCGTATTCCTTATCAGACCCAAACTCTCCATCGTCCTCATATGGGTCTGCTGATGACTCCCGTGACGAAGATGGTTCAAAAACCTTCATAAACGTCTTGCGTTGTTTCTTATCCATCTAAAGATAAAACATTAAATTAATTTGATATACGTAGAAGATAGCAGTTATTACCCGTAAAATTGCTTTTTATTACGAAACTAGCTTCTGCCAGCGACTTCGTCCGCGTGGAACTCGTTTATATCGCAGCTCCATACAAACTTTTACCCCCCCCCCCCCCCCCCAATTCACCCCCTTTTTGTTTAATTTTTTGGCGCCATTCTTTTTAATAAACTGCTTTGACACAGATACAAAATATTCACACCACGAATAAACGCCTCTTCGTCCTTGTTCTACTTTAGGCACTACTGGTCCCACCGCGAGCTAGTAAGCTATGAGCTATCGGCTATAAACACGAACAAAAGATAAGCACTCCCGTGTAAATAAAAGAGACACGGCGATATTTATAGCTCACCGCTAATAGAATATAATGCCGCTTAAAGGAGGTACTTACCAGATGAACAACGCGGAAAACAGGAGTATAAATAACAAATCCATTGCAACACAATACTAATTTGCCTATTACACAGCAATAACAAACCAAACACATCAATTCAAGTTAATTAACCGCCTTTTTATTTTTTAAACATAATACGCGGGGCAAGTCTATTCGAGCTACATGTTTTACCGCACCAAATCTGATACCATATACTTAGTTTGTTTTTAATTTCGTAATTTTGCTTACAGAATCTAAAATGTAGATGGCTGTATGCAGTTTTTCCTTGGTCCATTTAAGTAAGCAAATTGAAAGTGGAATTTATAAATGATTAACGTAAGTACTTAAATGCTTTTCATTGTGTGGTCGCCCTAATGAACACTCTGCTAAGGATATATTAAAAAGCAATTTATCTTATATTATACGCCATCAATCCACGTACAAAAAAAATATATGAAGTAAAACTTTAACTAAACCTCAGTAGGTACGAAAAACCTTTCCGTAGTGTTTATATTTTAGGATATTTTAATTATTTTATTACTTCATAGTGTGTGAACTGAGGGACCACAAACAAATATAAATTTGACGAAATTGATTAATAGTTGTGCTTTTGTCTAACTTTTATAATCTCCCTTGCGATTTTTACTAATGTTTGCAAAGAAAAATGCATTTTTTATTTGTACGAATATACCGATTTAATAGTTATTTTATAAGGTCTCTCAGGGACCAAAGAAGGAAGACTGCTTTAGTGTATAATCATTGCCAAATTACGTTTCGGTCATTACGAATACGTTTAAACATGTTTTTACTAAATCTGTAACATCAAAATAAGCCAGCATATTAAATACTTGCCCAGAAGTGGAAGGTTCAGTGTGTGAACTGAGGGACCACACCTTTGGCTGTATAACTTTTTAGTGAATTCTTTACAAATTCCAGGTTTTTTTTACAAAGTAATTCGCTACTACTACTAAATTTTCCACTTACTAAAAGCATTAAAAACCAAGTGGTCCCTCTAGTCCACACGCACACGGAAAATCAACGCCCAGCCCAAACCGTTGAACCTAGAATGCTATCCGCGGCAGCGGATATTTTTTTTCGAATATAGTCGGTTCTGGCGCTTCGCCGGCCGCTACCGCGGCACGCTCGCTTCGCTCGCTCGGCTCGCGCTGTAGGGTCGCAGTACGTCTAACACTCCTCCTTGCTTCGCTCGTCGTAGTACCTACATTATTTTATTGACCAGGTTCGTCCTATTAATGTTACTGACAGGGCTAATAAAAATATTAAGACTACTTTAACATATAATCCTAAATCTATATTTACGAAACCAACAAATCCAAATGACATAGAATTAATAATACGTTCCTTAAAAAATACAAATAGCACCGGAAATGATCAAATACACACCAAGGTCGTAAAAAGAGTTTCTGGAATTATTTCGCCCTTACTTAGTTACATTATCAATCTTTGTATCGAGCATGGCGTGTTTCCCAGTCAACTAAAGGTATCTGTTGTTAGACCTCTTTTTAAAAAAGAGGAAAAGCATAACATGAACAACTACAGACCCATTGCGCTAACCTCAGTTTTCTCCAAAATAATTGAAAGAGTAATATACAGCAGCTTATATAACTACTTGGAAAATAATGAACTATTTGCCGAAGAACAGAAAGGGTTCCGCAAAAAGAAATCCATAAATCAGGCTATATTTGATTTAATTAAGAAAGTTATTACTTGCTTAGACAAAAAAATCCCCATATGCGCTTTGTATATGGATATGACAAAAGCGTTTGACTTAGTAGATCACAATGTTCTCTATGAAAACCTCTTTGCTTATGGGATTCGCGGTAATGTTCTCAGTCTAATACGTTCTTACATGACTAATCGAAAACAAATAACACAAATAAAAAGAATTTCTCCTAAAACCAAAACTGAGGAAATCTATTCGTCGGACTATAGAAATATTTGTTATGGTGTACCTCAGGGGAGTGTATTAGGACCATTATTGTTTCTGATCTACATTAACGATTTGCCAAAGGTTACGGAACATCCCATGATTCTTTTTGCTGATGACAGTACTGTTGTATTTTCTGGAAAAACTGGTAAAGCATATGAATCTGACATTAACAATACATTAATTAAAATAATAGAATGGCTAACCAATAATAATCTCAAACTAAATCTTGACAAAACTAATATAATGACATTTCAACAAAGAAACAAACCTGACAATTTATCTATAGCTTATAAGGGACATTTAATCAATGAAACGGACGTAACAAAATTTTTAGGGCTTAGTATCGACAATAAGTTGACATGGAAAAATCAAACTGACATTATATGTAAAAAATTAAGTAAATTTTTCTATGCGCTATACAATCTGCAAAGAATCGCAAATCAGTCATCGGTTTTAACTGCCTATCATGCATTTGTAACATCCACTTTAAGGTATGGGATACTTTTCTGGGGAAATTCAACAAATAAGGAAAACGTATTTAAGGCTCAAAAAAAGTGTTTAAGATCGTTATGTGGCATTAAGCGATATGAACCCTGCAAACCGTATTTTATAAAATTAAAAATACTTACATTACCTTGTTTGTATATATACGAAATAGTCAATTTTGTGAACACAAATCGCCATCAGTTCAATAAATTTAAAAGTATGCGTCTCCAAAACAAATTAAAATCGCAGTCAAGTAACACAGCGCTACTACAAAAGAGCATACTAGGGATGTCGCACAAAATATACAATAAGCTTCCACAGCACATCCTTGCAAACAGTGGAAATGATGTAGATTTTAACAGGAGTTTGAAGTTATTTCTTACGGAAAAAGCATATTATACGGTAACAGAATTTTTGACTGATGTATCTGATAAATATTGACATATCCTACACTCTTTACTTAATCTTCATGTTATATCTGTATTGACCTATTCAATTTAATTTCATTAATCAATTTATTAACAAATATGATGACATGTATTAAAATTACTACTATTATACTTGCGATATCAACACAATATATGTTGTGACCAATATATTTGTATGCCAACAGGCATCACATAGTGATACGAAATCCAATGTAACACCTTGTACATACCTATGTTGAACAAATAAAATCTTTGAATCTTGAATCTTGAATCTCTACAGCGACCTGCCTTAAGAGTAGTATAGGTTGGTTATGAACGAACGATATTGCCACCGCTGGGCGGCAATCAGGAACAAAAATCCGTATTGCCACCAGTGGTGGCCATCAAGGTAGTGGCAACCAGGAATAGAGGAAATCCTCATTGCCACCGCTGGGCGGCAATCAGAAACAAAAATCCGTATTGCCACCAGCGGTGGCCATTAAGGTAGTGGCAACCAGGAATAGACTGTCTATACCAATTCCGTTAACAACTTGACGCTGCACCAATAATGCTCCAAAAGTTACGATCACTGCTAATCTAATAACAAACAACTTGTTCTTATTTTCCATACAATATCATAAATGCGAAAGCGAGTCTGTCTGTCTGTTACCTCTTCACGCTTAAACCTCTGAACCGATTTAGGTGAAATTTGGTATACTTAGAGATAGTTTGAGTCCGGGAAAGGACATAGGATAGTTTTTATCCCCTAAATGAAATTTTGTGACTTGGCAATCAAAAAACGCCTATACTACGTTTTTCTTGATAGGTTAAATTAGAACTGCATGTTTCCTATGTCCAAGCAATTTATTATATTACATCATTGTGTCCAAGAGAAGAAATGCGAGGTTTATCATCAAATTGTGGGTCCATATTGGCTGCCATAAAATTCGTGATCCTAATTTTTTTTGTACTAACGTATTGTAGTCATAATCATCGCTAGTCCTAATTTTTTTCGTCCTAACTTTTTTGTTCCTAAATTTCTGTCACTATCATTGGAAGTCATAATGATCAGTTGTCCTAAAATTTTTCTTCCTAATTTCATTACTAAGAACTTGCTTGAAGTTATAATTTTGTTAATCATAACATTTTTCTTCATAACGGACATACATCATAATTTTGTTAGTCCTAATATCATAACTAAGAACATACTTTAACTCCTAATTTTGTTTTTCCTAATGAATAAAAGCTTTCGCTAATTAAATTGAAAAAAAAAATCGGTTCTGGCGCTTCGCCGGCCGCTGCCGCGGCACGCTCGCTTCGCTCGCTCGACTCGCGCGCGTAGGAACGCAGTACAACTAACACTCCTCCTCGCTTCGCTCGTCGTACCTACCGGACCTGCCTTAGGCTACGTCCGCACAGACAGGCGGCTAGAGTCTGTAGAGTCGATGTAGAGCGAATATGTAGAGTCAATGTAGCGTCTATATGTAGAGTCGATGTAGAGTCAATATGTAGAGTCGATGTAGAGTCGATATGTAGAGTCGATGTAAAGTCTATATGTAGAGTCGATGTAAAGTCAATGTAGAGTCGATGTGTCAATGTAGAGACGTCTAGCTAGAGTCTTGTAACCTCGTCTTGTACCTAGCGATAAAAAACCACACTTTTATTTACTTCGATAACGCCAAGTAACATTTATGATGAGAAATATTATGAAAAACAAATTTAGGATTAAAAAATGTATGACTAGTGTCATTATGAATTGAAATAAAACGGGCAAGTGAGTGTTATGACGAAAAAAAATAGGAAAATAAAAATTAGGACCTGTGATACTTATGATTACTGTCATTATGACTTCGAATGGTTATGACTTACGATCGTTAGGATCAAGAATTATTAGGACTAACGATTATTATGGCATAAAATTTTATGACGAACATTTTCGGACTTCCAATAATAGGACTTAAAAAAATAGGTGAAACAAAGTGCCCCCTCAAATTGTCGACACAAACTTCGTCGAATTTCACTTCAAAGTCAACGTTTCATGTATTTTCATTTCGTCGACAGTTCAGTTCGTGGAATGGTCACTACAAGTAATTTTAAATCGTGTATTTTTACTTGTTGGATGATTTATTAAATAAATGAATTATGTCGTGGAAAACGTTTTGTGATTTATTATTTCAAGTCTTTTAATTAACATACAAATTATTACAATTAAAATAGTTGGCATACTAAACCTTACCAAACCGCCAGCGTGTCGACGTCACCCCGCTTCGCGGTGTGCCTATTTCCGCTCTGAGGAATACTAGTAAAAAAAAAAACAATTGTTACGGTTGTGTTAGCATTTGTATTCCTTTTTAAATAATTTCAAAGCCACTAATAAATAACCGTATGTTTTGTAGTATAAATATCAAAAGTTTAAGAGTTTCTGAACTGGTAACACTAGCAGGTAGAAAAAAAAAAAAATGGAGGACGGTTAATGGGTGAGGGGACGAACCGTGTGATCGATGTGCTAAAAATCATAATTAAATCAATAGTTGTATCGAGGAATAAGTACAGTTTGTATTCTACATTCAATTGTTTAATTTACATCGTTCATAGTTGTTTGTTTTTTTACTGCGGGGGGCTTCGCCCCCCAAGCACCCTTTATCTGGCTGCACTTGTCTAGTTAAACCCCTGTAATCTGTTGTTGTTTGTTTTTGTAATGTTCTAATAAAATTTCGAACAAATGAAATTCGTCGTATTGTTATTCTGCCATTTAAAATTTATACAAAATGAATCATTAGCCAAATAATATTTCCTGAACAGTTATTCCATGAAATGATAAAAATTGCAATGATCTGGTATCTGGTAGTCATGAAATAAAATTACACCAAACAATAATTCGTGAATTAAATGTTACTTGAAACGTGTTCGATGAAATAAAATTCGATGAAAAGTTTGTCGACAAAACAAGGGACACCGCTTAATTCAAACATTAAAGTCGACGAGTATAATAAATACATTTCCTAATATTAGAGAAAATTAATTTCGGGTGATTAACCGCTACACAGTCGCCACTACACACTCCCACAGGATTTCTTGTTTGCGGTCCAGATACTTTTTATTTCGGTATTCAAAGGTCCCCAAACATAGGATCCTCCCCTTCGTAAGCATAGGCACTGAAATAAATAGCAAAAAACAATTTGTTTGTTAATCGGCTTAAAAAACATGAAAATTGTCCCACTTGTCGTAGAATAATGGTAATCGTTTGATTGAGAGTTTGCCAATGCTCGGAAAAACATGGGAAAAATTATGTACATATAGATGTTTGCTATGATTTTCCGTGCAGGCGCTTCGTTAATTTTTTCAAAGAAAAATAACACAAAAATGAAAATTTCTTCATTCTTCTAAACAATTTTACGGCGTTTAAAATACAGCAATGGTTATAGAATGTGATGTAATAATTTTAGGTAAGTAAGTATTAACTATAAGCGACTGTGTATTTCTTAAATAAATAAATAAAATAAAATAAAACCACCAAATTAGCTTTTGCGACCACTTGGATGAGTTGATGAACTGAAAGGATATTTTCTCGTTTTTTGACGGTTAGCAGTCAATAACTAAGTACCAAATAAAATGAATACAACTCACTGTTTCTTTAGGGTCTGTAAAAAAAACCTCATCCTTCAGGTGGTCGCAAACTGACGCTGCTCGCGCAACCGGCCCGGCCTAATAGCGACCCTACCATTCTTAGAGCGTGTTCACATAAGGGATCGGAACCGGTTCAAAATAACACTATCATTATTACTCACTTTCAGAAACCGGTATATCACAGTAACGTTTAATGAACCAAATCATTTCGGTTATCGGTATTCAAGAACTGTAGTGGCGATGCTTGCTCTTCGGCATTTTTGAAGTAGTTAGTTAGTTAATAATGAAGTGGCAGCCTCAGGGGCCTTTGCCAAAGACAGTTTTGATTTGACGTCTGATTTGACGTTTAACATATTACAGAATAAAAACCGGTCAAGTGCGAGTCTGACTCGCGCACCGAGGGTTCCGTACAAACTAGCAATTAACTCAAGGTAAAGGTAAATGTCCCAATATTTGTTAAATTATTTACTTATTTTAACCCAACACAACAAAATTCAATTTCAAACAACTAGTAACTTTTACACCAACACCATCAAACTACCAAGACAATTGAATCGCGATTTTTTTTGACCTGCTATTGAAATATACCTACCCGTCCCAACTCCATTCATTCTAGAAAAATCTTAACAACGCGAATGGGGTCAGCGCTGTCTATCGGCCCCATTTGGTACTAACGTGCAAGGGCAATCAGCTTAGTATGTATGTTGGTGTTTTAGCGATTATTGTTTATCACGTGTACCGATCTCGATTATTATTTTTTAATTTGAAATAAGGGTATGTCTATTATAGTCTTATAGGAATTTCAAAACAAAAAAATACTTATAAAGTTAATTAAATTGCAAACTTAACTAGGAAATGATTTTTGTAAATAAAACAAAAAATATGCTAGATACAGAAAAAAAAAACATTTCCCGTAATATTTATGTTTATCTTATTCACAAGTAATTATTTCAAATTTTTCGCTTGAATAACTTCGGAGATGGCAGTGGGCGGGGCACATAGCACGTAGAACCGATGGCCGTTGGGGCGGAAAGGTTCTCGAGTGGCGACCACGTACCGGAAGGCGCAGCGTGGGCCCCCGACAAGGTGGACTGATGACCTGGTAAAGGTTGCGGGAGTCCGCTGGATGCGGGTGGCGCGGGATCGGTCACGTTGGCACTCTTTGGGGGAGGCCTATGTCCAGCAGTGGACGTCTTTCGGCTGATATGATGATGATGATGATGAACTTCGGAGATAAGGGGGGGGATGGTATTTTTTTTTACATTTTCCTTCATAGATCAAAATTTTCCCCGTGTAGAAAAAAAAACTGTTTCAAAATGTGCAACTCAAGCCCTTTCAAATGATACCCCACTTGACCCAATAGTTGAATTTTTTTTATGCCCCCTCCTCATATTCGTAAGATTTCATGGAAAATTAAAATATATGTTAAAAAATTTCATTTTCCATGCAAGTGGATGACTCTCATTAAAAACCATTCCAAATTTCAAATTGATACCTTAAGTAGTTCGTGAGATATTTCACTTTGTGACAGACAGACAGACGGACGGAGTCGCACCATAAGGGTTCCTTTAGTACCTTTTTTGGTACGGAACCCTAAAAAGTGGAACTATGACAAGGACAATGAATGATATTCCCCTTTCTGTCACACTTATAGAGATTTGTATGCTACCAGCTCGCTCGCACGTGGTATAATTATTACCATAGCCTGTCCAGAGTATTCTTCGTTCATGTTCTGGGGCACAATTCTTGGCATATTTGTTTGACATTGTGCATCTAGTTCTATATACTAAATCAAAGTTTACCTACTCGTACAGATAACGGTAGTCTAACTTTTTCAACTACACTGCGTGATACTGATAACGGTAATGGGACTTTTGGGATAGATATTATAAAGCATAATATAGTGCACATTACTACGGTGGTATGGTTCAGTCCCACCCTACACCCAGGGGTATTGCTAGGTGTATGATGGGTCTGACATGAAAAAGGTCATATCGTTACTGAAAACTTATGGCACTTACGTCCTTTTCTTTAAGCAACGCAGTTTTTTATAAATATCTCGAAAACCTTTGAACCGATCCTGTTGAAAATAAATTTCGCTGGTAGAATTTTATAATCCCTATGAGCATGATTTTTTTCATATTTTTAAAATACACGGTTCAAAAATTAGAGGGGGGGGACACAATTTTAGTGACTTTCGGGGCGATTATCTCCGACTCTATTCACTTAATCCAAGAAATTGCTTAGAAACCTTATATTTAATTTGAAAGGCCTGTCGATTGATGTACCACAAGTGGGCTTGCAATGAAAAAATAATTTTTACCTTCAGGTTTAATGAATGGGGTGCACCCCTAAAAAAATCTTTTTTAGTAATTTCATTACAAAACTATGTAGCGGTTAACAAAATACACCCTATCCTCAATTTTTTATTCAAATACACCTTATGGTTTTAGAGTAAAATGCCTGTGACATACTGACGGACAGACAGACAGACAGACAGACAGACAGACATGACGAATCTATAAGGGTTCCGTTTTTTGCCATTTGGCTACGGAACCCTAAAAACGGGCAAACTGCACAGAAGCAAGTTAGTTTTATATAGAAAAATACCAGCCAAAAATGCAATTTTTACTGTTAAGTTCATCCTATACACATAAAATAAACTACTTAACTACAATCTAATGTTATTACAACTAAAAAAATCACATAAAATAGCGATGAATGGGGTGACAACTAAGCGAAGTAAAGATTTAGAGTTAACAGGGCGAGGAATATAGGGAGGAAGAATATCATATAAAGAGGAAGATAATCTACAGCATTCGAAAAGAATATGGTCTAAAGTACCCTAATCCAAACCACATTCACACAGCGAGGAATCTCTAACTCGGATTTTGTGCAGAAATACGGGAGTACACGAATGACCCAAGCGCAGCCTACAAATTGTGGACGTTACTTTTCTGCTTGCCTCACGGAATCGAAAAAACCAAGGTCTTACAGGAGCTCCGTCCTGGAGATCGGCGTAATGCATACCTTTAAACCGACTAGATCGTGACCAATCAACAAACCAGTCATCATCAAGACGACCCTTAGCTAGTAAAAGCAAATCTTGGGCATAACATGTAAATGTTGAAAGACAACCCCTTTCTGTCGCGTCTTTCGCACATTGATCTGCAATCTCGTTATCTGGGATACCAACATGACCAGGAATCCAAGCCAACGAGACCTTTACGTTCTTACAGGAAAGACAATATAGGAGGCGTTTAATTTGTAGAATAACAGTAAATTTGATCTTTGATCGCAGTTGATTGGATTGATAGCTTGTAGGGTACTTTTCGAATCAGTAAAAATTACACAATTATGTAAGTTATGCGAGTCAATATATTTAAGCGCTTCCAGAATACCAACCGCCTCACCTGTAAAGACAGAGGAATAAGAAGGTAATTTATAATTCAAAATTACATTAAATCTAGGGATCCAATTTTTGAAGTACGTAACAACAGCAACGAAAGTTTTTGACATAAATGAAAATAAAAGAATTAGATGAAGCATCATTTTTTTTTGAAAGTAGAAATAGAAAATAATGTTTGAATTGGAACAGAGGTTTTATTCCCATAGAGATAGGAGATACCAAAGAGAATATAACCACTAAGTACCTACGTGGAAAAAAGCGAGCTGAAAGAAACTCACTTTGTCTAGTGTGTCCCTTTCCAATATGGGTAATAATTTATCTATATATATATATACGTACATAGGTATGTACCTATAACAATATAAACTATTTTTCAACTTAGTTACGCGTTGGCGAGATAATAGGATTTAAAACCCTAATTTTTGTTCGAGTCATGTGTTCCCCCCCCCCCCCCTGCCGGCTAAATGGATAGTACTACTGGGGACGTGGAAACGAGGATATGTTCAGGTGTATTTATTGGCGAAGTAGAGAATTGAAATTGGTTTAAACTTTGTTTTTAAAGTAAATTATAACTGAAATAAAGTATATAATTATATATTTTTCTCTTCCGTCACTAGTCATTCCTATTCCTACTTGGTGTGTGCTGTTTATTTTCGGCTGTAAGTGATACTGTTTCTATGACATTTAGTTATTGTATGTGTATGTAGGTCTTTACATATATGTATTTATGTATAGTCTTTCTTATAGTTAAGTTTAAGCATCTTTTTCATAGAGTACTCCTTTTATGTTATTTTTTCTATTGTCCATGGCTGCATTGGATCTAATGACTGAAATCGATAATTCTTATCATATTGAATGCCACACAATTCCTATCCTTGAAGAATGTAGTCCCATAATTTCGAAATATACTATTAAACTTCTTCACATAAATATTAGAAGTATGCAACGAAACTTTAATAATTTCTTGGTGATATTTACACGACTGGATATTTCTTTTGATTTAATAATTCTTAGCGAGTGTTGGATTAATGACAAGTCTACGATTAAGCAAATCGAAGGGTATACATCATTTAGTACGCAAAAATACATAAATAAATCAGGCGGGGTCTGCTTATGTAAATAACAAATGGTCATCAAACGTTTCTGAACCTGACATAGCCGATGCCAACTGTTTAATGATAGAAGTCCCAAACATTTTTACTGCTCTAGGTTTTTACCGGTCTCCATCGTTTCGTAACACCGATAATTTTAATTTCTCCTTGGATAAGCTTTTAGAGTCCGTCAGCCCCAATACCTGTCTTATTATGGCAGGAGATATAAATATAGACATTATGGAAGCGGCATCAGATGACGCGCATATATCAAACTATCTTGAACTCCTTGCTTCGCATAGATTACTACCAACTATAAACAAACCTACTCATGGTAAGACGTGCATAGATCACATATTTATTCCAAGTGGCTATGAAGCCGAGGCGATCGTTTGCTCCACTGATCTCACTGACCATGATTTGATTATGATCGGCATCAAGACTGAGCGTCAGAAGGCCACAGTACAAAAGAGATCACGACTAAAAGTTGACTACAGTGGTCTTTACCGTGATCTTGAAGCGGCTGACTGGTCTCCTATTACTCAATCACACTCTGTAGATGATTCCGTGTCTAGTTTCTCGACTATTATTACAGAAGTGCTATCAAAGAACTCCCAAATTGTTCACATAAGTCACTCTAAGTTCTGCATCCAACCCTGGATGACCCCTGGACTCATCAGGTGTTCCAAACAAAGAGACAAAATCCACCTTATTTCAAGACAATTTCCCAATGACGAAACTAAAAAATTAATTTATTCAAGATATCGTAACTTCTTCATTAAACTTCTTAGAAATCTCAAAGCTGAATATGAAAAAAGGGAACTTACTGCTCATCAAAAATCGCCCAAAAAACTGTGGCAAACTATTAATAAAATAACACATCGTAACGCCAAAACATCAACAGCACAAGCTCTAACAAAAATAAGTAATAGTGAGAGAGAGTCATTAAACGTATGTAATGAATACTTTTCCTCTGTTGGTCATAAACTCAAGAATCGCTTGCCGCGAAGGTAAATTTAACCCCATCTACATCCAAATCAATATTCATATCCCCTACAGACAAACATGAAATACTCCGCCTCATTCAGGAAATTGCTCCAGATAGATCGCCAGGCCTTGACAACATAAACAATAAGATACTAAAAGCAATTGGTACTGCGATTGCAGAACCTCTTGCAGAGTGGTATTTTCCCTAAAGCCTGGAAAACTGCAGCCGTTAATACCGATTCACAAGGGCAATGCAAAAAACGAACCCAGTAATTACCGGCCAATTTCTCTCCTAAGGTCCCTCTCAAAGCTTTTAGAACGTGTAGTTAATAAAAGACTGGCGACTTATCTGGAATCCAATTCTCTTTTAACGAACCGTCAGTTCGGCTTCCGTATGGGAATATCAACAGAAAATGCAGTTACTCTACTTACACACACTATTTCCACCCATTTGGATGAGGGGCGGGCCTGTGTTGGAGTCTTTTTGGATCTAGCAAAGGCCTTCGACACAGTCTCCATCCCCATCCTATTGAAGAAGCTTGAATCGTATGGCATTAGAGGAATAACGCTCAAATGGCTCACCAGCTATCTGACGGATAGACGTCAATGCGTCAAAATTGGTGACCATCTTAGTGACGTGAGATCTGTATCTTTCGGCGTACCACAAGGCAGCATTCTAGGACCTACCCTTTTTCTTCTGTATATAAATGACATAGCATCTATCCCTATACAGAATGCCGAAGTCTTGTGTTATGCCGACGATACAGCTATCGTTTTTCATGGACAATTCTGGAATAATGTATACGACCGTTTAGAGCATGGAATCGCGCTGGTGTCTCGGTGGCTGAGGCAGAATCTTTTAACTCTAAACACGACAAAAACTAGGTTTCTCTGTTTCCATAAGACTTCTGCCTCGGCTCCAAGACCCGGGCGGGATCTTAAAGTCCACAGTAGTAACTGTACTGAAACCACAGCCCAGATTTGCTCCTGTAACAACATGACCAGATCCAGTACAGTCAAATATCTTGGGATTATTATAGATGAGAAATTGAGTTTCAGAGAACACGTG
Source organism: Epinotia demarniana (assembly GCA_945867215.1). Taxonomy (NCBI): domain Eukaryota; kingdom Metazoa; phylum Arthropoda; class Insecta; order Lepidoptera; family Tortricidae; genus Epinotia; species Epinotia demarniana. The sequence continues at coordinate 2,327,750 of OX244281.1, forward strand.
ACTGCTGTTTCTGGTCGTGTCAGAAAGTTGATGCACACTATGAAAATGCTCCGGGAGTCAGCCGATTACAGCACATTAAAAACTATTTACTTAGCACTTGGACAATCAATAATAAATTACTGTATTCTTGCCTGGGGAGGAACAGTCAGCGCCACCGTCCTAAAACTAGAAAGAGCACAAAGAGCGGTCCTGAAAGTAGCTCTAAGAAAACCAATTAGATACCCCACGAACGATTTATATTGTGACGCAAAGGTGCTCAGCGTCCGGAAACTATACCTGATACGGGTGGCAACACATTGTACACAAATCAGTTTTAAATTTACCCGATTACAATAACTTACTTCAAAACCGTATCTTTAAAATTCCTGTTACCGCTGTTAAAACCTCATTGGCCCGTCGTTGCGCATTTTTCTTATACCCCAGGATTTACAACCGTTTAATCAGCCTATATAAATTTCACGAACACTCTGTCCTCGAGGCAAAGAACATACTGTCTAAACACCTTATGCACATATCATATATAGAGACAGAAAATTTTATAAGGATACCTTATTGACATACATACTCGCATACATACATACACACACATACACAAATACACTCACATACACACACATACACATACACTCATTTCAGAATATGTTTATTTTGTTTTAGTAACATTGTTAATAGTGTTACGTCCACGGGGTGGGTAACGTGATAGAAAATACACGAATTGATCACTAATTAAAAGAAATGCAAACTTTATTACAAAATTGCTAATTAACAAGGCTTACTTAATAAATCACACGCACTTTTCACTCGCTTCGCTTTGAGATTCGCTCTGTTCGCAGTTTAATTCCAAACTCTCTCCACTGCGTTGGCATGCGGCTTATATACCCGGAGACCTTCGCACTAGAACATTCCGGAGAAATCTTAAATAACCAGTCCAAGGTCCAATTCTGGGAACGGCGACCCCTCGGTTCGTGAATGTTCCAGAGCGTCTAGATTGTTCGATGCTCGTTCGACCCGAATATGCTGTCCCTTTCTAGTTGTCTCTTTCACACACTTCTCGAACCTTCTCAATCTAGATGTCTCTCTCTAATAGTGCTGTCTCTTTCACACACTTCTCGAACCTTCTCAATCTAGATGTCTCTCTCTAATAGTGCTGTCTCTTTCACTCCTTCGAGAAATTTCGCCATATACTGAAGTGTACTTCAAAGGCCCATAAGGGGTCCTGAAAACGCCTGAAAACGGGTTTTCAGGTTATTGCGCCATCTGTCCTGAAACGGACTGAAAACATGTTTCAGGCGCCTGAAAACAACGGCAACTAGGGTGAATTTTCAATCTTCTAGTATGTGGAAGAGCCACCTCTGAAACGGCCTGAAATCACTTTTCAGCCTGCTGAAAACGCTTCTAAAGCATGGAAAATCAAGTTTGAAGTTTATACCACCGGCGCAACACTACCCCCTCCTAAGACATGCTCGTCCCGAGCATCATTGTTTCCATGGTACTTCGCCAGTCGGTCAACATGAACAACCTTGCAGGGACCACGTGGATTTCGCTGTATCCGATATGTGACGTCATTGATTTTTGTGATTACCCTATATGGCCCTTCCCAATTTGGGGACAGTTTTGGAGATTTTCCCTTTTTCCGCATCGGGTTATGTAGCCACACCCAAGAACCTTCCTCAAATCCAGATTGGTTAGCCTTCCTATCGTATCGGGTCTTCATTCTCGTTCTAGCTTCAAGCCCGTGTTCACGAACAAGACTGTGAACGTCAGCAATCCGATCCCTTAAATCACTTGCATACTCTGTGATAGATCTTGGAGCATCAGGAGGACGTCCAGTTAAAAGATCTGCCGGTAAACGAAGCTCTCTTCCAAAATTCGCATATGCTGGGGTAACTGCCGTACTCTCATGGGTTGCTGACCTATATGACATCAAGAAGAGTGGAATATGCCGGTCCCAATCCTTTTGGTGACTTTCAACAACCTTGGCCAGATGTCTCTCTAGAGTCTGATTGAATCTCTCCACCATTCCATCCGATTGTGGGTGATATGCCGTAGTCCTCGTCTTATGCATCCCCATGATTCGACAAGTCTTTTGAAAAACTGCAGATTCAAAGTTCCTGCCTTGATCGCTGTGAATTTCCAGAGGTACTCCAAATCTACAACAAACTTCATTTACTAACTTCTCTGCTATAGTGACTGCTTCCTGATTAGGGATGGCAAACGCTTTAGGCCATTTGGTGAAGTAATCCATCACGACCAGAATGTACTTGTTTCCGGAGTCAGATGTCGGGAACGGGCCTGCGACGTCTAGCGCAATTCTCTCCCAAGGTGCTCCAACATTGTACAGTTTGAGCGCTCCTCTACTACGGGTGTGCGGACCTTTAACTGCTGAACAGTTAACGCACTTCTTGCACCAGTTTTCGACATCTTCACGGCAGTGAATCCAATAAAACCGTTGTCGGATTTTCATTAAAGTTCTTTTCGTACCGTCGTGGAAACTTTCCAAAACATCTTTCACTCTTTTCCTTGGAACGACTACTTGTAGATGAGCATCCTTCCCATTCGCCGATTCCCATTTCCTGCATAGGACGCCATTATGCATAACCAAACTGTCCCATTGTGCCCAATAGCTTTTCGTTACCGAACTCATCGGAGCTACTTCACACCATCTTGGTTTGGGTATTCCTGCATTAATCCAGTCAAAAATCGGCTTTACATCAGGATCCTCTTGCTGAGCTAGTTGCATGACTTCATCACTCCACTCTTCGCTGACTGTGTCAGTTCTCAGCATCCTTAAACATTCCTTAGCCTCTTGTCTAAGACAATGCTTACAGTCGTCGGGACAAGGTCTTCGAGAAAGGGCGTCTGCGTTTCCATGTGATTTCCCACTACGGTGTTCGATGACGAAGTCATAATATTCCTGAAGCTGTTCAATTCAGCGTGCCATCTGGCCCTCGGGATTTTTAAACTCCAGCAACCATTTCAGAGCAGCATGATCAGTCCTGATACGAAACTTCCGCCCCAACAGGTATCTACGGAAATGCTGTAACGTCTTGACGACTGCTAGCAGTTCCCTTCGAGTGACACAGTAATTTCTTTCTGGCTTCGACAACGATTTGCTAAAGTAGGCGATTACAACTTCACTATCTCCTTTTTTCTGTGACAAGACTCCTCCAATACCAGTATTACTCGCGTCCGTGTCAACAATAAAATCTACTTCGGGATCTGGATACCCCAGTATTGGTGTTTCACAGAGTCTTTGCTTGAGGTCGTTGAAACTTGCCGTACACCGATCCGTCCAATCAAACTGTCGTTTTTCTTCCGTCAGTTCGTACAATGGCTTTGCTATATCCGAGAAGTTCTTCACAAACCGCCTGTAATATGAGCACAGTCCTAAAAATGCACGTACTGCAGTTTTGTCCCTTGGTATCGGCCAATCCTTCACGGCACTTATCTTCTCAGGATCTGTCTGGATACCATCCTTCGAAATCACATGTCCCAAGTAATTAACTTCTCGTTTGAAAAGTGAACATTTCTTTGGACTCAGTTTAAGGTTTGCCTCACGTAACTTAGACAATATTTGCTCCAATTTGCCGAGGTGATCATCGAAGTCTCTACCAACGATGATAATGTCATCCAAATAGACCAAGCAAGTATCTCCCAGCAATCCAGCTAGTATTTGTTCCATCAATCTCTCAAATGTCGCTGGTGCATTGCATAATCCAAACGGCATAACATTAAGCTGCCAGAGCCCCTTTCCGGTTGAGAAAGCCGTCTTCTCCTTATCACTATCCTTGATCTCAACTTGCCAATAGCCACTTTTTAAATCCAACGTAGAAAACCATTTCATTCCATTCAAAGTGTCTAAGGTGTCGTCGATTCGAGGTAATGGATAGCTGTCTTTCTTAGTGGCATCATTCAGTCGACGGTAGTCGACGCAGCATCTCATGGTCCCGTCCTTCTTCTTCACCAAAACTACGGGGGAACACCACGGGCTTGTTGAAGGTTCAATAACGCCACCCTTCTTCATTTCCTCGATCATGTCTTCTACTTCCTTCTCCTGAGCTACTGGAACTCGCCGGGGTCGCTGTCGTATAGGCATGACGTCACCAGTGTCGATCCCATGCTGTACGACTCCAGTTTTTCCGATGTCACTGTCATGCGCAGAGAAAACATTGCTGTATCGCATCAGCAATTTACGTGCCTTACTGAGCTCTTCCCCGATAAGATCGTTTCTGGAGCCATCTAATAACCTCTCAATGTCTATTGGTGCAGAACACCCAGGATTTTCGCTCTCCGTAGAACCTTGACAACTTCGTATCCAAGAGATTTCCTCACACGATCCAACTAGAGCTCCTTTTCTAAGGACGCACTTAGTGTCACTTAAATTAAGAACTCTCACAAAGGTTTTAGTCGATGTTGTTACCACCGTGCGGGCTGTCATCCATGGTTTACCATCATTGACCTTTTCCACAACAACACAACGATGACATCCTTGTCTTGTGTTGTTCGGCAATCGCACTAGAACTAGTACCTGTGCCCTCGGTTGGAGGATTGTTCTTCTAGTACCGTAAACATTCCCATTTACTCCACCCTCCATAGGCACCTCATCAGGCCCAAATTTCAGTACTCCAACCTTCAAGTCAATTTTACAGCCATGGCCTCTCATAAAATCCAGCCCAATGATGCAGTCGTCGATAATGTTAGCTACAATCACCTTATGCCAGTAGCTCTTATTACCAATTTTTAAATCCACCTCTCGCTCCCCCTGTATGGGAATGTACTGGCCGGTAGCGGTTTGCAGCTGGAGATGCCTAGGTTGGACTAGATGATCTCTGGTCAGGTGCTTCAGTAGCCGAGAACTGATAACCGTCCGAGAAGCTCCGGTGTCGATGGTAAGGTGACATGGTACTCCACCAATTTCTCCTTTAACAACCAGACTATTCCCGTCATTAGCCTGTGAGATCATAACTGGGACATTCCGACCACCAGCCAGCACTCGTCCCTTAGTCCTGGCTTTTACTCGTTTCCCTGTTGCGGCCCGGATGCCACAGTACCTGTTGCCCTTGCCACTGGAGTCAGATTTCGTTCTCTCCTGCCCCTTTTCGGGCAACTGGTCTGGATGTGACCACGTTCTCCACAATGGTATCATCGTGGCCCAAACTCACGATGTGGAGCAATCGGTTCCCTTAGAGATACTTCACGTACCCTATAAGGCCTTGACGGGTCCTGGCGCACAGCTTCTACTTCCAGGGCATGAGCCACCGCATCCTTCAGGCTCCCATGGTGCCCTAATCGCACTGCAGCCCGTACCTCCAAATCCCGTATTCCGTCAACGAAGGCCTGCACTAACGTAGTGTCCACAAAGGAGGCGGATGTACGTTGGTACGCCTTTCTGACCAACTTCTCAATTTCTATGGCCCACTGCTGCAAGGTCTCGTTACGCCCCTGCGTCCTGTCCTTTAACTGAGCTCGGTACACGTGCTCCAGGTGCTTGTCACCGTAACGGGCTTCCAACGCCTCTAGAAGCCGGTCGTAAGTTTCCTCTTCTCCTAAGGCTTCTAATATAGTGAGGGCCTCGTCACGTAACGCTAAGGTAAGGGCTGTCCTGGCCTGGTCTTTACTCCAACCGTTAGCCTCGGAGACTGACTCGAATTGCCGCTTATAAGCTGTCCACGACGATGTACCATCGAAGGGAGGTACCTTGAATCCTCCACCTCCCGATACAGGCACCTCGACTGCACAGGTACTCGTACCACTGGCCACTTTTATTTCGAGCTTCTGGAGGCGATTCTTGTAGGTGTCGACTTCCTCCTTAACTGTCCCAATGGTTTCTCTAACACCATGAAGTCCAGTTTCAAATTTAATGTCCAAGTCAATCAGTTTCTACTGGACCTCACACATCTCGCGCTTCCATTCAGTCGCGGTATCATGTACTTCTCGAAGCAGTCTCGATTGTTCTTCTTGCTTTTCTTCCTGTTTGCGTAGCCCCTCTTCGATTTTTCGGGCCTGTTCCTGTTGTTGACGAGCTTGCTCTTGTTGTTGACGAGCTTGCTCTTTTAAGAGAACTAAGATGGCATTGACGTCCATCTCTTGCTTATATGGGGTCGGTGAGTCTGATGGACCAGCGCCCGACGCAGAGTCCTCACCTGCTGCAGCTCGGCTCCGGGTCTGCACTCCCTTCTGCTCGTTCTCACGTGATGTAGTCGACATTTTCTATCCCACTTCTGACACCAAATGTTACGTCCACGGGGTGGGTAACGTGATAGAAAATACACGAATTGATCACTAATTAAAAGAAATGCAAACTTTATTACAAAATTGCTAATTAACAAGGCTTACTTAATAAATCACACGCACTTTTCACTCGCTTCGCTTTGAGATTCGCTCTGTTCGCAGTTTAATTCCAAACTCTCTCCACTGCGTTGGCATGCGGCTTATATACCCGGAGACCTTCGCACTAGAACATTCCGGAGAAATCTTAAATAACCAGTCCAAGGTCCAATTCTAGGAACGGCGACCCCTCGGTTCGTGAATGTTCCAGAGCGTCTAGATTGTTCGATGCTCGTTCGACCCGAATATGCTGTCCCTTTCTAGTTGTCTCTTTCACACACTTCTCGAACCTTCTCAATCTAGATGTCTCTCTCTAATAGTGCTGTCTCTTTCACACACTTCTCGAACCTTCTCAATCTAGATGTGTCTCTCTAATAGTGCTGTCTCTTTCACTCCTTCGAGAAATTTCGCCATATACTGAAGTGTACTTCAGAGGCCCATAAGGGGTCCTGAAAACGCCTGAAAACGGGTTTTCAGGTTATTGCGCCATCTGAAAGAGGCTGTCCTGAAACGGACTGAAAACATGTTTCAGGCGCCTGAAAACAACGGCAACTAGGGTGAATTTTCAATCTTCTAGTATGTGGAAGAGCCACCTCTGAAACGGCCTGAAATCACTTTTCAGCCTGCTGAAAACGCTTCTAAAGCATGGAAAATCAAGTTTGAAGTTTATACCACCGGCGCAGCAATAGTTAAGTACTAATGTTTTATTTTTGTTAAGTTAGAGAAATGTCTTTATTTTTAAAAATTAGCGCCCCGTTTATATAGTACTTTAAATTCAAATTTGTATTAATACTGTTGCCAGTAGGCGTTAAATTTATTAAGTTAACCGTATTAGTACCTATATTTATCCCCCACGGGACAGCCAATGCCTAGTGGGGGGGTCAGCATAAATGTAATAGGCTATGTTTTTAAGAAATAAACTATTTGTATTTTTGTATTTATTTGTATTTAGTTGTTCTTATTTTCTGTTTTTCTGTTTTCACACCTACTCAAATCAAATCAAATCAAATCAATTTATTTGCCAGAATATGGTCACAGGTTCTTAAAAGTCAGTAAGTACAATACATATTCGACCTGCATGCAGGTGTGCAAATTATTATTATGTCTTAATTTTAATTACAATATCAAATCAAATCAAATCTTATCTTTTCTTGCATCGTCTCCACCACACAAAGGTTGTCTGGAAGAGATCGCTTTCTAGCGATAAGACCGCCTGTCTGTCATTGTTTACGTTTAATTTACCTCTATTTTTCTATTTTGTTTTTACTATGTTTGGTGAGCAAAAAAGAATATTTGTATTGTATATGATAAAATTATTTAGGTACTTACCTATCTGCACGCGACCAACGATGTGACACCGAAACCTCGAGTAACCTCAGCCAGGTTAATTAAGTCCAGTTTGGAAAATAATGATGTGCCCTTATACGGGTTTCAATGCTCAATATCTCAATTAAAAGAATTAAATTATTGATTTACACCACCATTGTTGAAGAGTTCATAAATCATAAATCTTTATTGTTGGTTATAAGTAAGTAATACAGGTGTTTAGGAAAGGTTGATCATTATAACCTGCCGATTAGGCGTACAATAGAAAATTAACATTACAGATTAAGTAGAATAAAGTTATTTTAAAACTAACATTAAATAATAATAACATACAGAACAATAATTGCTTGATCCGGAGTACGGTGCCACTCGCGTGCCTGTGGCCGCCGTGTGTGGCACTATAGGTCAGCAGATTGGGACGAGATGCGGTCCTTCTTTGCATCCTACCCTTGGGGGCAGGTTTGCTTCACGCCGGATGATCCCAACGTCGTTGCTGATTCTGTTGCTGACGTGGTACTGCAGGGAATGGAGCTTTTCATTCCATCCTCTGTAGTCCCTGTTGGTGGCAAGTCTCAACCCTGGTTTGGTCGCTTCTGCAAAAAGGCCTCTCGCCAAAAGCATGAACGTTACCAAGCCTGGGTAGACGCAGCGGCAGTTCGGGATGTAAAGACTGGCGCATTAAAAAAGGAGTTTAACTTTGCCTCCAGGTCCTTTAAAAGAGTTATTGCCAGAGCAAAGTCACTGCACATTGGTAGAATTGGCGAGAAATTAGAACGCCTCCCGTCGGGAACTCGTGCATTCTGGTCTCTTGCCAAAGCTATCCAGGGCAATTTCTGCACGCCATCTTTTCCGCCTCTGCACATGGAGAACGATTCATTGGCCCACGACGCAAAAGACAAAGCCGATCTTCTGGGTAAAGTCTTTGCGGCTAACTCGACTTTGGATGACGGGGGAAGCGCGCCGCCGACCATTCCGCGGTGCGAGAGCTGTATGCCGGATATCCGGTTCAACCAAAGCTCGATTCGTAAAGCACTTCTTTCCCTCGTCACTCATAAGTCAAGTGGGCCTGACGGTATCCCTGCGATTGTGCTGAAGATGTGTGCTCCCGAGTTGGCTCCGGTCTTAACGCGTCTCTTTCGGCTCTCGTACTCTTCTGGCGTAGTCCCGACCTCGTGGAAGTCAGCTTTAGTGCATCCGATCCCTAAAAAAGGCGACCGCTCAAATCCGTCCAACTACAGGCCAATAGCTGTTACCTCCCTTCTCTCGAAGATAATGGAGTCCATTATCAACTGCCAGCTCCTTCGGTACCTAGAGGACCACCAGTTGCTTAGTGATCGACAATACGGCTTCCGTAGAGGCCGCTCGGCTGGTGATCTTCTAGTCTACCTGACACATCGATGGGCACAGGCGATCGAGACTAAGGGTGAAGCATTGGCTGTTAGTTTGGATATAGCGAAGGCCTTTGATCGGGTTTGGCACAAAGCACTTCTTTCGAAGCTACCATCCTATGGGCTTCCTGAGAGATTTTGTGTATGGGTCAGTAGTTTTCTAGCAGACAGAAGCATTAAGGTCGTAGTTGACGGTGAATGTTCCGACTCCATGTCTGTAAATGCTGGTGTCCCTCAAGGCTGTGTGCTATCACCCACGCTATTCCTTATGCATATTAATGACATGCTGAAAATCAGCGGTATTCATTGTTATGCTGATGATAGTACAGGTGATGCCTCTTACACCGGCCGTACCAACATCTCTCGGGAAATTGTCATCGAGAGCCGGAACAAACTTGTGTCTGAAATTGAGACTTCCCTAAATGAAATCTCTGAATGGGGTCGACTTAACTTAGTCCGTTTTAACCCTACCAAGACACAGGTTTGCGCGTTTACCGCGAAAAAGTTAAAGTTTGTCGTGTCACCTCGTTTTGAGAGCACTCCCCTGACTGCCGCAGCCAGTATCGGAATCCTTGGCGTCGACATTTCGAGTGAAGTCCAGTTCCGCGGGCATTTAGAGGGTAAGGCCAAATTAGCCTCAAAAAAGCTCAGTGTGCTCAACAGATCGAGACAGTATTTCACACCAGCCCACCGCCTGCAGCTTTATAAATCGCAGGTCCGCCCACACATGGAATACTGTTCTCATCTATGGGCAGGGGCACCCCAATACCAGCTTCTCCCTCTGGACCGCATCCAACGACGAGCAACTCGAATTGTTGAATGCCAGCATATTTCGGATCGGCTTGACTCCTTGGCGCTGCGTAGAGATGTGGCTTCGCTCTGCATTTTCTATCGCATGTATAACGGGGAGTGCTCCGTGGAATTGTTCGGATTAATCCCTACCGCTTCTTTTCGCCATCGTCCAACGCGACAACATTACCATCCTCACCACTTAGATGGTTGGCAGTCCTCAACTGTGCGCTTCTCCAGAAGCTTTCTGCCTCGCACAGCTAATCTGTGGAATGGATTGTCGCCTGCGGTATTTCCGGACCGATACGACCTTCAAACCTTCAAGAAAAGAGCGTACTCCCATCTTAAAGGCCGGCAACGCACTCACAACACCTCTGGTGTTGCAGGTGCCCATGGGCGGCGGTAATCGCTTACCATCAGGTGATCCGCCTGCTCGTTTGCCTCCTATCACATAAAAAAAAAAAAAAACAATAATTCACGCAATGACAACAGTGTCATTAAAAAATTCCTTTATGACATAATCATAATAGCTTTTGCTGATAAGAAATTAACGTAAACGTTTTTTAAATGAGGGTGTCGGTAGATATTTTAATTTATCTGGCAAGTGGTTAAATATTCTAGGTCCCTTGGCAAAAAAAGAATTGCTATAAAAGCTGGTTCTAGGCATATCACTGGGTAAATAATTTACTGTATTTTTTGTTTTCCTAGGGAATTTACATACACAGCTTCTAAATAATTCCCTATGTTCATGAATAAAAATACATGACTCTAAAATATAAATGCAGGTTAGCGTCAATATTCCTAATTTTGCAAAATGAGGTCTGCATGATTCTGTTTGACGTAATAAACACATAGCTCTCATGCATTTTTTTTGAGCTCTAAATAAAGGTAGCATATGTATTCCAGCAGCATTGCCCCAATGTATTATGCCATACCTTAAGTTTGATGCAACATATGCATGATAGGCATTTAGGGCACTTGCCTGTGTAACCGTGTTTGTCAAATTTCTTAAAACGTATATATATTATCGACTAATTTTTTTACAAATATTTATTATATGTGATTTCCACTTAACATGACAATCTATAGTAATACCTAAAAATTTATATTCGTTAACTTGTTCTATGACTTGTCCGTTATACATTATCGTAATATTCTTTTCGGATGATTGAGGGAAATAAAGTTGCATTAAGTACTTTGGTTTTGCTTAGGTTTACTTTAAGAGTTAACTGGTGCGTGTGAAAAATTCGGAAAAAACCAGACTACTTAAGTACTTAAATTAGTAAGTGCGGGGGGTGTGGGCGGAGAGGGACGACGGCGTAACGATAAATAAATTACTCAGCTCGGCCAAAAGCTCCAACCAAATTTTCACGCTCAATAGAACGCTCGCTAGAACGCTCACTAGAACGCTCGCTAGAACGCATGCTAGAATGCTCGCTAGAACGCTCACTAGAATACTCGCTAGAACGCTCACTAGAATGTTCGCTAGAACGCTGACTAGAATGCTCGCTTTAACGCTCACTACAATGCTCGCTAGAACGCTCACTAGAACGCTCACTAGAATACTCGCTAGAACGCTCACTAGAATGTTCGCTAGAACGCTGACTAGAATGCTCGCTTTAACGCTTCACTACAATGCTCCTAGAACCCCCGTTTTCTCGTGGTCCCATTGATTTGTCCCAACAATGGGACCTCGAGGGAGACTTATTTGTCGTAGTCCTATTAATAATTTTTCACTTCCTGTATAATATCAATATGTACGCATTTAGAACCTCTTCGTATTAACAAACTTTATCTAATGCTAATAATAAAATTATGATTAAGAAGTATTTATAACAGTTACCTGTCGGAGATCATCACTTTTTAGTATGTAATAAGACCGCCTGTTGTTTGCTCCTGTTTTCATTTGCTGGGCTCTGCACCGCTTTTAGACCGATTGCATTCTGAATATGCGCGTATGGTAATGTAGGGCACAGCGAGATGTCATCCCGCTCGAATGTGGAGCAGCCCAACTGGGGAAGTACCTGCGCCTTGCAGAAGACCACAGCCATACTAACACTACTACTTGCTATGTAGTAGTGTTGTGTTCCTGGAGGTGAGCAAGGTCGCCAGAGCTCCAGAGGATGCGTTGTGTTTGAGAGCGAGGGAATTTGTTCCTTCAGCTGTCAACACGGTGAATCCTCAAACTTATCAAGGGCCGGCAACGCCCATGTTACTTCTTTGGAGTTGCATGCGTAGGTAAATAGGCTGTGGTGTCCGCTTACCATCAGGCCGGCCGCTTGTATGCCACCGTCGCGTCGTTGTATAAAAAAAATACGATAGAAGCAAAACGTGATGATTCTTAAGATATCTATCTTTATATTTCTAAATTAGTCGTTGAAGAATATTATATGTAATATATTAGAATATACAGTTATAAATACTTATGATGATAAAAAATAAAATGATTATGAGAAGACGTGACCCGTGTGGTGGTGGGTTAGAATTTCACCACCGCCTTTCTTCCCGTGGGTGTCGTAAAAGTCGACTAAGGGACCAGGGTTGAAGTGTGTTGTGGGCGATGGGCTAGCAACCTATCACTGCAATATCACATTTTGTCGATATTTTATACCCACATTTATGCTAAGTGGCGCTGCAACATACGTTTCATGTGCTTTATTGCCTTATGGGAATAAAGGCGTGAATGTATGTATGTATGTATAAAGAAGACTAGATCATTTATCATCTTCCACTTCACTCAGCATTAGATCAAGTTTGTTAATACGAAGAGGTTCTAAATGCGTACATATTTATATTATACAGGAAGTGAAATTTTATTAATGGGGCTAGGAGAAATAAATCTCCCTCGTGGTCCCATTGATGGGACAAATCAATGGGACCACGAGAAAACGGGGGCTAGAACGCTCACTAGAATGTTTTTTGGAGGTTTTACCTGTAATGTAACATTCGCCAGAATGCTCGCTGGCAGTGAATGCTTGCGGTCCCGCGTTGCATGCGACGACGACCGACTAAGTTAATTGCCTCTTATCTTGTGGTTGAAGTGAAAATTGCAATCATTGAACAAATAATCTGTTTCACTACCAATGTAATTGTATAATGGGTTATAAATTTCAATACCGTGCGAATCAATGCAGCCCTGATAAAGGTTACACCAGATTTCCATACAATGAAGTTTCGTTTACCAGTGACGAAATCACAGGGATAATTGAAGCAATTTTGCGACAGTTAGTTTTATACGGTTGACCGTAGGCCTGTTAAGTTAACTATCCATTCAAGGTCAAGGCCCGGTCGGTAACGCTATGATAGCGCTGCTACGGCAGGCACGCGTTCTATTGCAGCTTACGATAGAAAGGGATATGGTCACCTTTAAGATCGTTCGGCATACCCAAACAGGGGGTTGGTCAACAGGGAACCCTCTGTACGTAGCACTATTATTTATTCAGAGGCAAAGCAAAGCTACGTAGCGTAGCGCGTAGCAGATGCTTTCCGCTTTATACGACAGCGACGCATTATGTAGTGAGTTATGTGAGTCATTGGCCTTTAATGGGCAGCAGCAGTACCGTTTAGAGATTTTAGAGTAAGGTAACGGCGCCTATTACCGTGGTACGCGAGATAGTTTTCAAATATAAATAAAAATGATGGGTATGAAAGCTCCTTAACGTCCTAGATTATTATTTTTATTGAAGAGTGTTTATTTAACTTTCAGAGTCGTAACTTTTTGAACCAATTTTAGTTTATTATATTTGATAAAATAATTATTGAAACCACGAAAGGAGAATCTTCTATTACCGTGGTAATGGATGGGATGTGATTCTATTACCGCGAAATTAGCTTTTATTACCGAGGGTACAAAAAGCAGCATTTTTCTACCATCGGTAATAGTAACCTGATACACAATTCGGCACCCAATATCGAGGGTTAAAATAATATTCATGACTTTTATTCCGTACTATATAAAAATAAAGAAAACATAAAACATACTTAAATCAACAAAATGATGTCCAGCATATATAGCAGGTAAAGACTACCTTTTATTAAATCACAGTTACATTACATTATACTATGGGTTCGGTATTTTGTATTCGAAGATTAAATAAATAAACTACGGGGTATTATAAAAAACCTAATAAGTACAATACTGAGCATACTAACAGGCTAAATGACTCGAAAACAATATTATATAATAAATTTTGCGTTTTGTGTAGGTAAGTAACACCTTTATCTATACTTATGTGTCGTTTCCGGGTTGTTTGAATGTTTTAGGACTTTATTTAATTTACAAATTTTGCTGTGATATGTTATTATCTCCGTTCACCACACATCTTAATAATACGAACCAGATAAATCAATTTTATCAAATGAAATTGTACGAACGGAACCCTAGATGTGATTTATTTTAAGAGAAAACTAAAATGTCACTCGGTAATAGATACTTCTTTTTAACCTATTACCGACCCAAACAAATATTGAATGGGTCGGTAAAAAAGTCCCATACTTACTAATACCGATTTTTGTGGGATCTTACCATCGGTAATAGACTTAATTTGGAATTTTGTAAAATCTAATTCCGATCCATAAAAACTTTAGGATACAATTGTATTTTCATTACAAATCAAACATACATATTACAAGCTTGATATAAAACTAAAATCACATAACTGGTAAGTAAATATAGTTAATTATTACAATATTTAAACGACATGACAAAATAAGGGTTTCCATAGAAACTGCAGATTCAGTACTAAAGTTTTGGTTAAAAATGAAGGGTTTGTTGGATACTTTCCATACCACGGAAATAGTTCTTTAATAGCGTCAATAGATCAAGATTAGAATAGCTGTAAGAGATTTTATAATCGATGACATATAAAAAAGATAAATCACAAAGAAGCAAATCGCCGACTTAACTATTACCGTGGTATGCCACGGTATTAGTTTACCCTACTAAAAATGGCGTCTATCACCGCTGTATTTTATATTCCATTTTAAATGAATTTCCAGGCCAAAAAATATATAACGAGTACGCGAAAGTTGTGAAGAAAACTATAGATAACCATTTAAAATCCATAGCATTTGTTCAATTGTCATAGGTATTGCATGAAATAATAAATAAGATTCGGGTATACTTACCAGTGACGCCATGCGTTTGTATGACACAACCTCTTCCTACGCCGCCGTCGCAGAAACTGACGGATTGCGTGCTTGTTATTTCATTCACACACATTTGCGTAAATAGGACTGTTAGTCAACTAAATTAGGCTTAATTTGTGTAAAGTATGTTTTATTGTAAATCGAACGGTTTGCTTTTAAAATGCGTATTTGAAAATGCCGCGGTAATGGTAGCCGAATTTGATACCCCCGGTAATAGGCGCCGTTACCTTAATCCTGTCAAGTGTCAACTAAGCTGGCGGCCCCGGGTTCAGTTTCCGGTAGGGGCATTTATTTTTGTGATTAGCACGAACATAGGCGGTAACTCGTTAATGCCATTTTTAACCCCCGACGCAAAGAGATGGGTGTTATAAGTTTAACACGTTCAATGCGGCCCTGAATATTAAAAACTATCCACAAATGCGGTACGTATCAAATTTGACTCATTACTGTACTGACTTGCCGTTCCTACGTTACGTATCAATTTCGATACACAATTAGACCTACCTTCACAGGTCGGTACTTCTTTGAAAAACTAACGTGGATAGGTATTATTGCTAAAATGGAATATTATTAAACCAAACTACACCCTGTTCTCATAGCACAAGGGTCTTAAGCATAGTTTGTGAGTTAATAGGTATCAAAGTTACGTATTAAATTTGATTTGTATAGCACAGGAGTATCTATATTTGCCAATTTTACGAATCAAAATTGATTCGTACCGCACTCATTTAAATCCTCGATAAATGAATAGGGAAGTAAAAATAAATATATATCGACTGTCGATGGCAATTATTTATTGAAAAAGAACAAAAGAAAGTTTATTTGGAAAAAATATATACGCAGAAGTATATAAAACATAATTAGGCGACATTAGCGTTTTGGTGAGAGATATTAAAACATTTAAGGCACATAGGTGTTTCACATTCGACACAAATTGTATTGTAATTTTCATTTCATTTTCATATTGGTGGCAGCTCAAAGTAGCACACAACACGTCACAACTAATTATCACAAGATACTGCATTATTTTCCATTCGTCAAATGACGGTACGCATAAATTATCAAAATAAATGAGGGTACGTATAATAATTAATACATATAGCACTGAAGTACTATAAAAGCTGATACGTATAGCACTGAAGTGAAATAATTACGATACAGTGCGTTAGTATCAAAAATGATTCGTACTTTTAAAATAGTATTTTTAAGTAATATTTGACAAATCATACCCAAACATATATTTGCCTCTTTCTAATTTTAAAATTTGTGGTTTTTATGGCTCCCGCAAGATGGGACAGACAGACGTTATCGCTTCCGCACCGACGCAAACTACGCGATCGCTCATTTTTGAGACGTATAGCACTAAACGTGTTAACTTTAACGTGTCCGTCTGTGTATCTGTGTATCTCTCTGTGGTATCGTAGCTCCCAAGCGGATAGACCGATTTGAATGCGGTTTTATGTGGCATATTAATTTTTTATCCCGAGTGTTCTTAGCCATGTTTAATGAAAATCTGTTCAGCTGTTTTTGAGAGATTGGACTTTGAATTGAAAATGTCGGGGGTTTTTCAACTTTTTTAAGTTGTAGTTATTTTTGACCGACATCAAACAAAAGGAGGAGGTTCTCAATTCGGTTGTAATTTTTATGTTTTTTTTCAATGTTTCGTCATTGATGAGGAGATTTGAAAAATAATTATTTGTTTCTATGTAGGTACTTACTTATATGCTTCCAGGTGGGTCCATTAAAAAAAAACTGATATATAATGGGATCCATGAGTAATTGAGGGAACTCCTCCATTTTATTAGGCACGCGTGTAGTAATTTTGATATTTTCTATCATAACTCGTGTATTTACATTCGGAAATCATAAATTTGGTGGCGAGGAATTGATGATGAAGACGACTTTGACGACGATGACTTATCGAATTCCTCTATCATGTACATAAAAGTGTAAAAGTAGGTCACATGTTCTGATAAGATTCCGTTGAAATAGGAACTAATGAAGTGCCATTGGTGATGATTTTGGGGAATCGACGGAAGTCCTCAAATATTATCGGCCCACATACAGCGATTCGGTTTTTTTCTATAGTAATCAACGCATTTGCTATCGGAAATCAGTTCATGTGGTAAATTGTAAAAAATATGTGGAAATGTTCTCGTAGCTTGGCGGTGTACTAGATTGAAGTCGGTTAAAACTTTGTTTTTAAAGTAAATTATATTTCAATATCTGGACCTGTATACCAAAACTATTTAACTAACTTTTTTTTTTTTTTTTTTTTTATTATAGATATCTTTATTTTACAAGTGGGGAATAAACAGTTTCAAATATTTGTACAAGTATTATATACAAAACAATTGTTGAGATTTCCGTAACTAACTATAGATTCTACGGAAGTTTTTTTGGCATTAAATAAGTATGCAGGTACGAACCTATTTATGACTCATAATCTTTCTATTAAGTACTTCTCTTCTGTCCTCATCAATAAGCCAAGCAATTCAACTCGGCAGCCTTCGGATTTTTTTACACTACCTAAGACCGAATCCGACTCGGCTGGGCAGCGTTCGGGAAGCTACGGCATATATTTTCGTCCAATATTTCACAGTGTCTGAAGACGAGGGTTTAATGTTGCCAGTGGTTCTTAAACCTCTCTCCTTTGTTCCTAGAAAGAGCCAGAAACTCGTATCGTTATCTCTTCCATTCTCACCATCTGATTCGGCCTCGCTCTACTCAAGATCTTTTATAAACACTCTTATTCAGAGCAATGACGCGTAGTTGCAGTAATTGCAGTATGCAAGATGCAACCGGATGGCTCGCCGTATTTGAGCTCCCGCAGTGTTGTGGAACCGCCCTGTGCAACCCGAACTCAGTTGTATTACCGCGAGTCATCCGGTTTTCTCTTGCATAGGTACTGCAACTAACTAGCTACGCGTCATTGCTTAGCTTATAACTAACTACTACTACTACTAAAGAAAGCATGAAAGGAAATCATAAAAAATATTGTACAGAAAGCCGAATGGGACCGATTTTTGACTTTCGAGCGCTCGAAAATCAAACATAAGTAAATACGTTTTTAGTGTCAAAATGGCAGGCACGTACTTTCTACCAATAAAATTGAATACACTCGTCAATACTTACCACTCGTTTTTAAATTTTCTATCGCTCTTTCAAAATAGCATTTCATAATTTTTGACAGTTTTCGAGTGAAAGAGTCGAGCGCTCGAAAGTCAAAAATCGGAAAATTTTATTATTCAATGGCGTTCGAAATTCCGTCGTTATTTGATGATATATCATTTTAACTAAATGCGGTCTTCAAATAATTAGGTACTAATTCTAAGTGCATAAAGTTGGCATTTCCAATTGTACTTACTTACCCAATTAGCGTGAGTCGTCAAACAAAAATTTAATGTGTCGGTTTTGTGACCACAATCAAGCATTCAGTTTGGTGTATAAATTCACCAATTTATAAATTATATTTAACTACACTTTATTTAAATGTGTAACATGTCCAATTTAACATAAGTTTTTTGTTTAACAATTCACGCTAATTGGGTACATTTTTATATAATGCCTATACGTAAAAGAGAGAAAACCTATAGTACCTATAATAATAGAGGGTATCTAAAACTGGCCATTATTAGATTAGAAACTAGGATACGAAAAACCTTTAGGAAAAACTACGCCACTTTCATAATGTAAGTACCTACTTATAAAATAATAATAATTAAAACGAATGAAAATAACCTCGGTTTACTATAGGTACTTCATAAACCGATCAGTTCTTAAGCATTTTAGCATTCTCCTCCTCATCTTCCCTAACTTCCTTATCCAGGAACTTCCCATGATTAAAGAAGTCTTCGATCTCCTGCAACGTCCTATCCTTAGTCTCCGGAAGTATGAAATACATCGCCACCAGACATAACCCCATGGCTGCCCCGTACATGGCAAAGGTCCCATACACTTTAAAACTCACGAGCAACGCAGGGGTTATCTTCAAGGTCACCATCAGACAGATGGCTAGAGTTAATCCTGACATTGCCGAGCCTGCTCCTTTGTGGGCAACTGGAAATACCTCTCCAAGTAACGCTAGAGGTATAGGGGTGCTGCCCAAGTTAGCTAGTAAGAAGTACATCATAAACATGGATATGGGCAGCCAAACTCGGTCCTTTGACACTACGTCTATGGAAGTCAGGTAAAGGTATGTACAGATAGCCATTAGGACCGCTAAAGCTGCTCCACCTGTGACGAACAGCAAGGTCCGTCGCTTTAGTACGCGGACTAGTGCTGATGAGAATATGGAACTAAGTGTAGTTATGAGATCAATGATCACAGTGTAGTAGAACGATCTGGACTGGTCTCCCGTGATTTCTTCTATTATCTGTAAAGCGTACGCCGGGAATATGTGTCTTCCAGACACCTCTATCAGCATTCCAGCGAAGAGTATTATCAGCAAAGGCTTTATGAAGTCTTTTTTAGTGAATTTCTTGAGGAAGTTCATCACGTGGCTCGTCAGAGTTGATTTCTCTTGTGTTTCAGATAATCTCTGCTTTTGAGCCTTGATCATACTGTTGAATTCGTTTCTAGAGTCAAAACCATCTCCTCTCATTCTCAGCCAGGACTTTTCGCTGTCATCGAACTTGAATCTAGCGGCCAACCACGTCGGACTTTCTGGCCAAGTGCATACAATTCCGAACGCGATTATATGGGGCACTAGGCCGAAAATCGCGACGGTCCTCCAAGAGTAATAGTGACCTACAATGTGGACGATGCTATTCCCTACACAGACGGCAGCAGTCTTGAGGTTTAAGAACATTCCTCGGAGCTGTGGGCTGGAGTATTCCCCTATAACAACGGCGCCTAGGGTTACACTTGAGCCTCCGGTGATGCCGCCCAGGATCCTGCCGGCCATAAGCGTGGGAACGTCCTGGGCGAAGTAGATGAGGATCCAGCCGACTACCCCAGGGAGGATGACCATGGCCTGTGTGATCTTCCGGCCCCATAGCTCCATGAAGAATGCGGAGATCACGAAGCCAGGGAAGCTCGCCAAGCCCACCACGGAAGCTGGAATGAAGATAGCAGTTTAAAAATCACAACATTGTGATAAATTTCCTTATGGCCTATCTTATCATATGCAATGAGATTGTCGCTCGTAGTATTACGACGCGATAAGCGTGAAGAGAAACGATAGTGGATCAGAATGTTTGATCCCGCGATAATATTTTGTGATGTGGCGATGCGGAAGGTAAGTGGGGAAACCAGCTGTCTCTGTCAAGGAGTAATGAGTAGGCCACAAAAACAAATCACTGCACTTATGATTGCAAGCATGTCTATGAATGAATAGTAAAATTATGTTGTTATGTTAGTGGATGGTGTTAATATGGTAATCTAGCATTATTGGTAGGTTAAAATTGAATAGTATAAATATTCGTTTGGTGGGTATTCTTCAACTTTTTCAGAAATATAGGTAGCAAAACTGTAATTTAATAAACTATCCTGCATAGTATGATAATACTGCAATGCCTACTGATAAACAATTGTTTTAATCTATGCTAATACCTATTATAAAGAGGCAATCTTTACTAAATACTACCTATGCATAATAAAGAAGTGTTATGCATGTATGTAGATTGTAGGTACAATACGGCAGCCGCTGTGCTCGCGGGTGATCTGCTGGGGGATAAACTATCAGAATAGATAGTTACTTACCTATAAATGTTGTACGTTCATTAGAAGTTAGTACTTAGGTACTCTAATCAGTTTCACCACTTAATCAATCACTAAAGTGCGACTAAAATAAATAAAATAATAAATAAATATTAGGGGACAATCTTACACAAATCGAGCTAGCCCCATAGCGGGATCGGGACCGCGTCGGGATCAAGGACTCCAGTCCGATGACGGACACATAATTGGAGTCCCTCTGCTACACCATCCTGCTAAAGATCTCGACTCTGAAGATGGCCGAGGGACCTAAATTTGTAAGCTACGCGCACAAGCCAGGCTGGTTGCTCATTACGTGCGAGGACCAGCGGTCCAAAGCCTGGCTTGAAGAGACGACACCATCCCTCAAACCATGGCCGGAAGCCAACCTCAGGATCATACCTGAAAATGAGCTTCCAAAGCCTAACATAGGGATGGTGCTCATCCCTGACCTACGCGACTCGGACGTAAGGATGTCCCTGTCGCTACTTTGTGCACAGAACTTTGGACTGTACACAGAGTATTGGAAGATTCTCCACACAAAGGTCGAAAAAGGCGGGGTCATGCTGACCGTAGCCCTAGACGACCAATCAGTGGAGAATCTGAGAAAGATGGACCTAAAGGCAAGCCTAGGCTTCCGTAAGGTCCAGTTTCGGCTAAAGGGTACTCCCAAGGCTCAACAGCCGGAACCTGACACGTCCCCAACCCCACCACCGCAAAACCCGACAACCTCGAAGGACCCCAACCAAACACCCGCCCGAAAGATCCCTCCGGGACCTAAACGGGCAGTCCTTCCCAATCCCGCTTCCCATCCTACAGCGGGCACATCGGGAACACGGCGGTTTCCCACCAACAGGGGGGGCAATAGGGGCTCCAACCGCTCCAGGGGTAGAGGAAGAGGGGGCCGGCAAGGGCAGGCCCACGCCCAGAGCCGGGGCCAATAAAGACGCAGCCAACGGGGGGGTGACTTTCCTGCAGGCAAATTTACACCACGCCATCGCCGCCACAGCGGTAGTAGAAAAACTTTTCGGCGAAAATGGCCTGAACATCGCCCTCATACAAGAACCATGGATCAACACCAAAACTATGGGAACAGGACTCAACAAAGCGGGTAAGGTATTAATACACGAAAAAGGATCCAAACCAAGGGCCTGCATCGTGTTTCACAAAAACATAAATTTCTTACCTGTTACAGAACTATGCAGCGATGACCTTGTAGCTGCGTATGTTGATCTCAAAGGTCAGGGCTCACGAAAGGTGTTGATTTGTTCCGCGCCTACTTGCCCGGAGAAAAACATGATCCCACAGAAGTACTGGCTAAAGTTGTAGAGTACGCTGAAGCACAAAAGGCAGAACTGATCGTGGGCTGCGACGCAAACGCTCATCACACCGTCTGGGGGAGCACCGGCATCAACAAAAGGGGTGAGTTACTCTCAGAATTTATTTTTACTAACCGTCTACACCTGTTAAATAAGGGCAACACGCCAACCTTCGTGACCAGGGCAAGACAAGAGGTACTAGATATAACCTTTGCAACTGAAAAGGCAGCAAACTGCCTAAGTAACTGGCACGTCAGTTGCGAGAACTCAATGTCGGACCACAAACATATCATATTTAGTGTAAAGGGCCCGTTAGATATGGAACCACAAACACGGAGAAATCCAAAAGAAACTTCCTGGGAAGCCTACAAGGCTCACCTGGAGGACCATCTAAAGGATATCCCAAAATATGTTAAAAATCCAGATTCCCTCAACATAGCAGTAAACCAACTATCCAAAGGCATCTACAAGGCCTACGAACTGAGCTGCCCGTTGCGTGAATCAATCACACAAAACACTACGACATGGTGGAACAGAAGGTAAAAAATGGTGGAAAAGCTCCGTGTGTCCACCCGTCGCATATTCAATCACTCAACCAGACCTAACGAGTGGGAAAGGTACGGTAGAGCTTTGACTGAATATAACAAACAGATCAGAAAAGCCAAAAGGAGGTCTTGGCGGAAGTTCTGTGAAGAGATCGCCCAAACACATAAAGGAGCGAGAATTCATAAAATTCTCTCCAAGACACCAACCAATTACCTAGGCCTACTTAAAAGACCTAACGGCAGCTTTACGACTACGGAAGTAGAAACAATGGACTTGCTTAGAACCATCCACTTCCCAGGTTCGTACCCCACCAGTGAAACTCAGTTATGCACCCAAAGGAGCACACAAGCCCGGAGGGCACATAACACCGACTGGAATTTGGCTGCAAATATATTCAGGCCAAACCAAGTTATATGGGCACTGAAAAAATTCAAACCATTTAAATCGGCGGGAGAAGACGGTATCTTTCCTGCTTTACTACAGGACAAAACCTAATCCTTCCGCACCTGGTAAGAATATTCCGAGCTAGCTTTGCTTGGGGGACCATACCAGAACTATGGACTAGAGTCAAGGTACGATTCATACCAAAAGCAGGGAAAAAGGACTACTCACAGCCCAAATCCTTCAGACCAATCAGTCTATCATCCTTCTTACTTAAAACGATGGAAAGAGTCATTGATCAGCATATTAGAGCGAAATATCTGGCAATCAGACCACTAAGCCTGAACCAACATGCTTACCAAAAGGGGAAATCTACGGAAACGGCACTACTTGATCTGGTCGACAAAGTGCAAAAAACCCTAGAGGACAAGCAAACAGCTCTATGCGCTTTCCTTGACGTCGAAGGTGCCTTTGACAACACACCCACAGGAACTATCCTCAAAGGATTGGCATCAAAGGGCGTGGATGAAAGCACCATCAGATGGATCCAGAGCATGCTTTCAAATAGAAAAGTCACTCTGACCCTCAATGCAACTGAGTTTACATTCTACACCACAAGAGGTTGTCCACAAGGAGGCGTACTATCCCCACTACTATGGACCCTAGCAGTGGACCAACTCCTAGCAACTATGAAGAACCTAGACTATGACACGCAAGGATATGCCGACGACCTTGTAGTCATAATCAAAGGTCCGTGCCTCCACACAATCTCGAACCTAATGCAAGGAGCGCTAAACACCATAAATAAATGGTGCAAAGAAAATGAACTGTCCATCAATGCGAGCAAAACAGTACTAGTACCTTTTACAAAAAAAAGGAAACTAGACAAGCTTGCCAAACTAAAACTGAATGGACAGGAAATATCTTACTCAAATGAGGTCAAGTACCTAGGAGTTACTTTTGACCAAAGGCTAACTTGGAACGCTCATTTGAATAGCATAATACAAAAGGCAAAAATGGCCATGTGGACTTGCTGTCGAATGGCAGGAGCAAGATGGGGCATAAGACCCAAAATTGCTATGTGGCTTTACACAGCGGTAGTGAGGCCGGTAATCACATACGCCTCCGCGGTCTGGTGTAACAAAGCCAACCAAAAGACAGCCATCACAAAGTTAAGCAGTTTACAGCGTACAGCTTGCTTAACAGCAACAGGAGCTTTATGCTCAACACCGGGGGCAGCCTTGGATGCACTGCTCGACCTAACGCCACTCCACCTGCACGTGCAAAAGGAGGCGAAACAGTGCATCTACAGGATATGCACACTAACAAGGCCAAAATGGCGCTCTCAAGCGCTTATCAAACTGGAGGCCCTTGTTTTCGATAACAAAAAACTAAACATGCCCACCGACGATACCTATGTGGAATGCGAATTTACAAAACGGTATACAGTGGAAATACCTCCAAGAGACAAATGGTTAAATTACCAAATGGACTTCAAGGAGGGAAGCCACGTTTGGTATACAGATGGATCCAAAAAAGGTGATGATGTTGGATGCGGTATCTATGGTGAGAGGCCAAAGCTCAAAGCTAGCGTCAGCATGGGGAAAGAGGCCTCAATCTATCAGGCTGAACTCTTCGCAATAAACAAATGCGTGGAGATCAATCTCGATAGAAACCTAAGAAACCAACACATCTACATCAACTCAGACAGCCAAGCTGCTCTGCTGGCACTAGAATCCCTAGAGTCCTACTCTAAACTAGTCCAGAACTGTAAAAACAACTTAAACGCCCTGGCTAATACCAACAAAGTTATACTTAGATGGGTACCAGGACATTCCGACATAGTAGGAAATGAAAAAGCTGATGAACTTGCAAGGAAGGGCGCAGACATAAACCTGGTCGGCCCAGAACCGTTCTGTGGCATCACAAAACGGAAAGCTTATTCCCTACTAAATAACACAGAAAAATCAGAGGCAATAAAGCTGTGGAAGTTCGCCAAAGGACAAAAACATGCTAAAGCCTTAATCAAAGGGTACAATAATAAACTGTCCAAAGAGCTACTACAACTGAAAAGGTACAAAACCTGCGCAGTGACGAGAATTCTGACAGGACATGGCAAATTGAACAAGCACCTGGTTCAAATGGGTATGAAACAGGACGCAACTTGCAGGTTCTGCCAGGAGACAGAGGAAACAGCAATGCATATCCTATGCTCCTGCGGAACACTCATGCACAAAAGAAGTATCTACCTAGGGCGGCACATCGTGCACCCGGAAGAGGTACCGCCCAAAGAATCTGGAATTTCCTAGAGGCAACGGGACTTGATGGTGAAATCTAAACAAAGGGCTGTCACAATAGATCACTCGCTGGTCGAAGCGGCATACAAAGGCCCACAATACTGCAATAATAATAAAAATAGCCCCATAGCCCATAGTAAGCTCAATAAGGCTTGTGTTACGGTACTAGACGACAATATATTAAATAGATATTAATACATAGAAAACATCCATCACCCAGAAACAAATATTCATGCTCATAACACAAATATTTGCCCTAACCGGGATTCGAAACCAGGACCAAAATTAACAAAGACAAATGGAACAACACGGTTTCATTAAAATTGTTTGTATCATAGAGTCACGTCTCATGCAGTGTATATTATTTTCTTTACGTCACACCTGGCCATAATGCGAGTTTTACTGCACGCTGCGCGGACCGGAAAACTCGCATTGTGGCCAGGTGAAGACGTAAAATTTTGTACTCAACACGGGCGGTAATTCGTAAAGCCCCAGAGCGCATATTTATGGCCCTCACCTTCGGTTCGGGCCACAAACACCTGCGATCTGGGGCATTCACGAATTCACCGCCCTAGTTACGTAATGTACTATTTCCTGCAGTAGGTACGTACTTGTATTTTTTTTGCGCTCATCTGCGTGAGCAGGGCCATGAGTCATTTTCTATACATAAAAAGTCTGCCGATTTTTGCGGGGGAGGGGAACGTCAAATGTATGCGTAACGTGAAAATAGCTACGTCAGATAAACGTCAGTCCATACAATGTGTATGACCACTGGTCATATACTTTTGGCAGAGGGGAACGCCTGTCAATGGCCACTCCGGTTGGTTTAATGCTCTAAGTCCCACGCGTCGCGAATGACATGTAAGTCCCGTTTATAACTTATAAAGCCTGGTTTATGGTTGGGCGATGCGTGCAGCTGTAGATATCTCTATATACTTACATAAACAATAAGGAAGTACGATTTTTAGGGTATAAGGAACCCTTATAGTTTCGCCATGTCCGTCCGTCTGTCTGTCTGTCTGTCCGTCTTCGGCTTAGCTCAGTAACCCTTACAATTAGAAAACTGCAATTTGGCGTGGGTTATAAACCAATCACGCCGACAAAACAGTAGAATAAAATACTGAAAAAAAAATTTAGGTTACCTTCCCTACATGTATTGTGGTGATGGATATATGGGTTTTCTAAAACTATTTTTCAACTCAGTTATGCGTTTGCGAGATAATGGGATTTAAAGCCCTAATTTTTGTTCGAGTCATGTGCCCTCCCCCCCCCCCCACCCTGCCGGCTAAATGGCTACTACTGGGGACGTGAAAAAAATCGTGGCAGTAGTACATATAATGAATTTAAAAAGAAAACTATCACAGTTAAGCACTTAATTTCGGGTGCATATACATTGTGATTGGAATTTGAACCTTTTACCGTAGACCACAGAACACCTCCACTAGAAGCCTAATGTTTGTAATTTTGTTCCCGACGCGAGTCACCAAAGCATGAGGAAGAGGTGAGGGGAAGGGCGGGTGCTAACAGCGTTGCGATTGGGCGATGCGCTCGCGCGCGGAATGCGTAGTGATGGGACATGTTCACGTACAAGCATCCTAATTTTTTAGGTACATTTTAAAGTAAAGTAAGTAACTACTTACTATACTTTTATCTTTAAGTTAAGGTAAAGTATAGATAGTTTTGTTACCATTTTAATAAACAGTAAGTTAGGAATCCTAACTGGTACCGTAATTTTTTGCTGATAAATCATGGTAGGTACTTACTGTACATATTAAAATGGCAATTAAACTATCTATACTTAAAAGTGTGCTAAAAAAATACTGACCATTTAGTATTTTTGGTTCTAAAGATTAAACTACAAATACTTCAGTATTTTTTATGGAAAGTTTCGGAGCAGTTTAATAATAAGTAAAGTCTCATTATTCCTTTAAAAGTTGTATTTATTGTTCTCATTTTAAAATAAAACAAACAATACACGAAAAAGGCATTCGGCTATTTAGGATGGTGACGTATCTCACACCAACTCCGAGTTCCCTCGCACTTTCTCGAAGTTCATCATCAGGCCCATTTTGTGGCACTGGACCCAACTGCTCACTGAGAGGATTCTAAGAAACCCGCACAACGTATATCTAACTCACACGAACTCGACTCGAAGTTCCCTCGCACTTTCTCGAAGTTCATCATCAGGCCCATCTTGTGACACTGGACACAACTGCTCACTCAGAGGATTCTAAGAAGCCCGCACAACGTATATCTATCTCACACCAACTCCGAGTTCCCTCGCACTTTCTCGAAGTTCATCATCAGGCCCATCTTGTGACATTGGACCTAACTGCTCACTGAGAGGATTCTAAGAAGCCCGCACAACGTATATCTATCTCACACCAACTCCGAGTTCCCTCGCACTTTCTCGAAGTTCATCATCAGGCTCATCTTGTGGCACTGGACCCAACTGCTCACCGAGACGATTCTAAAAAGCCCGCACAACCTATATCTATCTCAAACCAACTCCGAGTTCCCTCGCACTTTCTCGAAGTTCATCATCAGGCTCATCTTGTGGCACTGGACCCAACTGCTCCCCGAGAGGATTCTAAAAAGCCCGCACAACCTATATCTATCTCAAACCAACTACGAGTACCCTCGCACTTTCGCAAAGTTTATCATCAGGCCCATCCTGAAACCTAGACGCAACTGTTCACCAAGAGCATTCTAAAAAGTTACTAAAACAGTAAAGTAACTACTACTACTAGTACTACTTATACTTATTATATATTACACTATTTACTTTAAATAACGAACAATAAATAAAACTAAATTTAAGTTCTTATCTACAGAATAACTACTCAAACCAAAATAAACGAGAAATCTGTATTTTTGTTACATTTCTTCAAATCGGTACGAACGAAAGCACGTGGTTTGTCGGTTGACGATCATAGCATCATCGGGACATCACTAGTCGTGACGTGTTTTCGTAAGAAAGGAATAGCATATTGCATTTTCAAAGTGATGAAAAGTGACAGACATAGTGTGTCTGTACCTCAGTATTCGCACCGACCAGTATAAAATGGCCTCCGCTGGCTATAAATATTTTCAATGAAATATTGAATTTGACTCAACTGTGGAATGAAATTCCATCTTTTTTGTAATTAGAAGTCTTTGACGACTTTCCGCACCACCTCACACTACAAAAGCCCATAATTAGCCGCGAAAATCCTATTATTTTGATTTTTTTGTGAGAGTCATGCACACTCCGCACAGGTCGTTAACATGGACTCAACTGAACGGAAAGGCGGGCGACCGCGGATTAAATAAGCGCAACAACACCAACGCTTGGTGACTCGAGTCGCGAACAAACTGAGAAACATTAGGCTTCTAGTGGAGGTGTTCTATGCCGTAGACAGTAGAGTTGCTTTTTTACGGCACTTTATCTTCAATAGCAAAAACCTTGTCCTTCAGGTGGTCGCTAACCGAAGGTGGTCGCGTAACCGGCGAAACGACCCAATACAGTGGTGTGTTATAAAAATAATCATATTTACGATTATTTACGAGGGTAAGCTATGATAAAAACCCCAAAAGCCCCTTCTAAGTCCGCATTCTGTGACAGACGGGAAACTACGGAACCCTACCCGGCGCGTGGCCCGACACGCACTTGGCCGCTTTTTAAAGTAAAAGTAAAGTAAAGTATCGTTTATTTGCAAGAATATGTACATTAGATGTTAACATTATATGATGAGTCACAGTATTCAGCCTTCAACGGCATGCATATATTAGCCTAATAGTCAATTTACAAATAACACAATTAATATAATAACAAGGAAAAAAAAATAATTAAAAATAAAATACAATAATATCAACAAATCAACAATTTACATTTATTGTGGTGTAGGCAGCGAATGAAACACCGGCGGAAATATTTCACAATTTTGTATATTCAAGAGTCTCGCACACACACTACGTATAGTCTCACGTACCTACACACAACAGATAAAGATAAAGAAAAGTTCACTATTACTATTAAGCCACAGGCTCTATTTCTAATATAGTAAGTAATCACTAATCACGTTAATCTAATAATTTGCTTGCGCGCCGGTGTCGCAGTGGTGGACTGACTGAAGACTAACTCGACAAAGCGAGAGCGCAAGATTTTTGGGCGCGCGGCTCGGGCCGCGCGAATTGCGACCTTATGTCGCCTAGTCCGCGGAATTCAAATAACGGGCGGGTGTCCGTTTCTCGCGCGCGGGTCGATGAGTAGACGAAGTATTTGCTATATACTCCCCCTCTAGTGCTGGAGAACGCCCTCGCTCCTGTACTAGCACCCTATCGGCCCTAGCTGGACGTCCACGATTCCTCTTAGGAACGACAGGTTTTGGAAGAGTGCCATTACTACTTTGGTAGCGGGTAAGATCTTGAATGTGATATCTCCCTAAAGCAACGTCTGGCTGTTCAGTACTAGCGATGGTATACGTTGTAGGACTCACTTTTCCTGTAATGAGGTACGGTCCATCGCGTCGTGGGAAGAACTTAGCAGTTACATCTCTGGATGCATTGCTCAGCAGATGCGATTTGAGGAGAATTAAATCACCTACCTCGAATTCGTCGGAGGGTCGGCGTGAAGCATCAGCATACTGCTTTGCTTTATCTTGCTGAGTCTCCACACGTTCACGAACGCTTGACAAAGAGTTCAAAAATGATCGAAGATATGGAGTTATCTGCGGAACGAAGTTATCCTTATCTAAAATGGCACGAAGGTCATGGATGACCTCTGTGGGTGACCGCATCTCCCTGCCAAAAGTTAAGTAAGCGGGTGACTTGCCTGTAGTGCGGCATCTTGCACTGTTCAAAGCGAAACGAATCACCGGTAACTTTTGTGGCCAGGAGGTATGGTCTCCCTCCACGAGTTGCGCCAGCATCGCTTTCATATCACGATTTTTTCTCTCCGCCGGATTTGCTTCTGGGTGATAAAGCGGGACGAGGTTCTGCTTTATCCCCAGAGCTGACATGCATTGTTGCATAACTGCGGATACGAATTGGACACCATTGTCCGATATAATTCTACGTGGTAGACCAAACCGCATAAAGTACTCTTCGACGAGAACAACAGCACAGGCTTCAGCGGTGGCGTCCTTAAGTGCATATAGCTCTGTCCATCGGGTTGCCGTGTCCTCGACGAGAAAAATCCATCTCTCCCCCTGGTCTCCTGGTGGCAAGGGACCAAATAGATCCATCGCCAGCACTTCGTTGCGCTGATTCATTAGCGGCGTTTGCAGAAGACCTGGTGGTTTGGTATTTGTGGCTTTGTACCGTTGACAGTGTATGCAGGCTTTGACATAATCAGTGATTATTCTCCGCATACCTGTAAAATAATATAACTGTGCTACCTTCTGATAAGTCCGGTCAACCCCTGGGTGGCAGGCTGTTGGGGAGTCGTGTAGCTCCTTTAAAATATCAGCAACTTGGCCTGCAGGGATTACCAGTTGGGGGTTTTCGCTCTCAGAGTCCGGATTGTAACGGAAAAGTACACCTTGGTCCATGAGGTACCCTCGTTCTAACCATCTTTTGGCAGCAACGTCGTCAGCACCTTCGAGGTCCGTTATTATCTTTTTCACCTCAGGGTCGTCCATCTGTTCCTGGCGCAGCTCGCTTGGATTCTTTGCGGGAAGATCACAGATCACGGAGCAAATGCCGCAATCCTCGCGAGACTCACTGGAACAAACGGGTCTGCTTAACGTATCTGCCACTACGTTCGCCTTACCTGGGGTATATTGGAAGCGTATGTCGAAGGACTGGAGCCGTAAGGCCCAACGTACTAGTCTGCCAGCTGGTGACTTGAGAGAAAGCAGCCAGCGAAGAGGCTGGTGGTCACTGCCAATGATGACTGGTTGGCCGTCAAGATAAGGTCGAAAACGCTCGACCGCCCACACAACAGCTAGCGCTTCGCGTTCCGTTGTAGAGTAGTTCCGCTGAGCTGTGTTTAGAAGTCGACTGGCGTATTCTATCGGCCTTTCTTCGTTTCCATCGCCCTGTAATAAAACTGCGCCAAGGGCGTAGTTGCTTGCGTCAGTACGCAGAATGAAGGGACGACTGAAGTCGGCTTGCACCAGGATCGGGGCTGAGGTCAGAAGCTGTTTCAATTCTACAAATGATCGAGCCTGTTCAGCTCCCCAAATCCATACTTGATTTTTCCTTGTTAAGCGTGTGAGTGGTTCAGCCACTTTAGAAAAGTTTGGTATGAACTTTCTGAACCACGCACACGTCTGTAAAAAGGTTCTCAGGTGTTTTAAGTTACCTGGCTCCTTCATCTCGAGTACAGCACTCACCTTTTGTGGATCGGTGGAAACGCCTTGCTGAGTTACAACGTGCCCGAGGTATTTCACACTTTCACTAGCGAAAGCACACTTTTCCCTGTTTACGTGTAAATTGAACTCAGCTAGCCGTTTGAAAACTGCCTCGAGGTCTTGAAGGTGTCGTTGATATCCTTGGGAAATTACCAGTAGGTCGTCCAAGTATGCCAACAGTGTCACGTCTCGCAATGCAGAGCAGGATCGCAGGCGGTCAATTAAGCGCTGGAACGTCGCTGGGGCGTTTTTGAGGCCAAACGGCATCCTTTTAAAGCGGAAGGTGCCTAAAGGACAAACAAACACCGTTTTATCCCTGTCAGCCTCTCTTACCGTTACCTGCCAGTACGAGGAACGAAGATCCAAAGTGCTCATGTAACAATCTTGCTTCGTGTTCTGAAGTAGATCGTCGATACGTGGCATCGGATAGGTATCTGACTTGGTGATTGCGTTTAAACGACGGTAATCAACACAAAAACGAATGGTACCGTTTGCTTTTGGTACCATCAATGAAATCAAAATCAAATCAAAAATATTTTATTCAATATAGGTTCCTACAGAACACTTTTTGAAGGTCAAAGTTCAATACATTTAACAATTGAGCACATGTTAGCTTACAAACATAAATGTTGTTATAACAAAGTCAAAAAAAAAAAAACATTATCATTAGGTAGTCAGGATTTATATAAAACAAAGTCAAAATTAGAGTATGTCAGTTCACAGCGAGAAATAAATAATATAATAAAAATATTTAAAGTCATTTAAAGGCGTCATTATCATTTAAAAAATCGTTTATCGTGTAGTAGGCCTTGCGAACTAAATGGCTTTTTATAAACAACTTAAACTTATTTAATGACATACCTTGTACATTCTTGGGAATTTTGTTATAAAAACGCACACAATTGCCCATAAAAGAAGAACTCACTTTTTGCAGACGATAACGAGGCACGGCAAGTTTATCCTTATTTCTAGTATTAATTGAGTGACAGTCACTATTTAGTTTAAATAAATGTAGATTTCGTTTTACATACATAACAATTTCAAAAATATATTGAGAAGCAAATGTGAGGATGTTGATTTGCTTGAATTTTTCTCTCAATGAAATGCGAGATCCTAACTGATAAATAGCGCGAATCGCTCTTTTCTGTAATACAAATATGATCTGGATGTCAGCGGCTTTACCCCAAAGCAAAATACCGTAGGTCATTATGCTGTGAAAGTAAGAAAAGTAAACAAGCCTTGCTGTCTCAACATCGGTGAGTTGCCTTATTTTTTTGACTGCATACGCTGCCGAACTAAGCCTATTACCTAACGAAGAAATATGTGATCCCCATTGCAGTTTATGATCCAGTGTAATACCGAGAAAAACTGTGCTATGAGCAAATTCAATGAACTCATCATTAAGTTTAACCTGTTCATTCTTATTGGTATTGACTTTAGAAAGACTGAATTTGATACATTTTGTTTTCTTACTATTTAAAAGTAAATTGTTAGCGGTGAACCATCCTGCAACTGAGTCTAGTGCTGCATTAACTTTATCCAAATTGGTTTCCTTTCTGCTAACTTTAAATATTAACGATGTGTCATCAGCAAACAGCACAATATCGTGTTTGTTTTGTACGTGATAAGGCAAATCGTTAATATAGGCCAAGAAAAGAAATGGACCAAGTATTGAGCCTTGTGGCACTCCTATGGAAATATTAGACCCCTTGGATTGTATCCTATTTATTTCCACGTGTTGAGTTCTATTGGATAGGTAAGATTTTATAAGATCAAGTGCACGATGTTTTACCCCATAGTGGCTAAGCTTTAAGATAAGAGTGTCATGGTTTACGCAGTCAAAGGCCTTTGACAGATCGCAAAAAACGCCAATTGCATCCATAGACTTTTCCCAGGCATCGAAAATGGTTCGTAGTAGTTCAACACCAGCACTGGTTTGCATGTAGAAGACTATTCAAGTTAAAGTGTGATAACATTTGGTTCAAGATAATCTTTTCAAAAATTTTACTTATTGCTGGCATCAGCGCCGGTGAACACCAAGCAGATTCGCAATCCTCAATGATGTCACCTTCTAACATCTTATCTATTTCCTTTTTCATCTGCTCCAATTTTGAGGGGTTGAGACGATACGGTGGTACGGCTATTGGTGGATGCTCACCTGTATCGATCCGATGTTCTGCGTATGGTGTCGGAGCTCCCCCTGGTTTGAAAACATGCGCGTGCCTGGTGAGGACGTCAGCGAGCGCTTGCCGCTCAGCTGGTTTCAGGTGTACGCCCTCATCGTCGCGAAGGACATCCGTCGCAGCACAGGACACGCTTCGTGAAGTAGGCTCAAAACACAGGTTATACTGTACCATACCGTCACTGCTGAAATACCATAGTTCCCTGCGAAAATCTATAACAACTCCAGCAGCGGTAATGAAATCAATTCCTAACAACGTTTCGTTATTAGTCGCATCCGGAAAAATTAAGAATGGAACCCTAATAACTGCCTGTTCTAGTCGCACCTCTAACGTGGTAGTAAGTACTTCCATTATTCGCACTATTCCGTCAGCAAGCTTAACTTTCTGTGTTGAGGAAAAGAGCGGATGATTCTGACGTAGAAGGAGAGCATATAGCGTGTGGCCCGCAATACAGTGCTTCGCAGCTGTATCTATCAAAGCGGTACCGTTTACACCCAAAATACCAATTTTGAAAATAGGACGTGAATCGTGACCTTTAGGACGTCCTGCAAAATCGGTACCAATCAGTATGTCATCTCCACCACCGAGACAATTATTGCTAAGTACATCGGTACATACATTCTCATTTTTCAACAAAATCGGGTTACATACATTTTCTGAATATTGAAAATTCTGGTTACTACAATTTGGCTCATAACCGTCATTACACTCACTACTATCAGCATGTACTGTATTTAAATCAACAGAATGATTAAAACATGCATTGTCACTGTCCGTGTGCAAAAACGGGTTAATTCCCGAATCATCCGAGACTTTCAACGGGTTAGAATGCGATTTCAATTGTTCGGCACCATTAAACGGGTTAACTCGGTTTGGCACGGATGGCAGGCATTTTGTTGACATATTACTATCATATTGACGATTTTCATAAACATTATTTTCATTAATGCATAAAAGTGAGTTATGACCGTTCGTCAGAAAGGGTTCATCTTGTTTACGACTATCCATAATCGAAAATTTTCGCGCAACTTCATTCGGAATAAACAAACTGTTCTGAGTCGAACTAGTTGGAATTAAAGTCGAATTACGGCATTGGCCGCGGCAGCGAAAGTGTTCGTTACACGGATGAGGGGCCCTTTGTACAGAGTTCATAACACATTTAACATTGTTACATCGAACACAAGGCTCAGAGAAACGTAAACATTCGTTGGTCACAGAGCGGCATGCAGTAATATTATCGCTTTGGTCGTGATGAAACAGACCGCTATTATAACAATAACAAGTTCGGTCGCCTACGACATTATTCTTGTTCGTAGAAATCGTAAATAAGCTCGAGTTACTCGGTTGAGATTCGACATTATAAAAACTTTGCTGAGTCGTATCACTGAACGATCGTACATTCGCAGAGTTATTATGGGAACTGGACTCACCCTGGTTCATAAGCTTACGGCACTGGTCTTTGGAGTGTCCAAACCTTCTACAGTATGCGCAAACGGGGCGATGCTTCTTCGTAGTCGCGTCGACCATGGCGGAGCCGGCGCCCGGCGCGGCCATCGCCGGCATAGGCATCGGCGTTGCAGCGGGCGGCGGCGGCGGCGGCGCGCGCGGCTGAGCGGGCGGCAGCGGCGCGCGGAAAGTTGCGGCCGCGCCGGATACGGCGCTTGCATGCGGCGCGCGCGTCGGAACCGTGGATACGTGAGGCGCGCGTTGGCTCGAGGTCACCGCGCGGCTTGGGGCCTGCGGCGCGGTGTTGACTTCCTCTCCCCCTCGTCGAAAGAATCCTCTACGCTTCTCGCTCGGCGAAGCAGCTCCTTAAAACTCGCGAAATCCTCCCTTCTTACTCTCTTTCGTATTCTATTACTAAGAAGTCCGTATGTCATGTCTAGTTGCGCCCGTTCTGTGATATCTCCTTCCGGGAGTCGGGCGAATAGAGAGCGGATTCTTGCCACAAAAACATCAGTGTTTTCTTCGAGTTGCGGTGACGAAAATATTTCAATGTAAATGCGGTGGGGCGGGCGGCGGTCACCGTAGGCACTAATTAAGTTTTCTTTCGCCTGTGACCATGTCGTTATATGCAATTTCACGCCCTGCCACCACGTAGCGGCGTCGTCCTTGAAAAGGAACGCGAGCCCGCGAAGAACATTTAAGTCTGTCACTTGTGCGCATTCGCTATATGCTTCAACTGCGTCAATAAACGCCTCGACAGATTCTCGCTGTTGGCCGGAGAATGAGGCCTTGCAGTTGGTCAGAGTGCCTTGAGCCATGCTACTCGGCGTCGATGCGTTGGTGCGCGTCACTGAGTCCAACAGTTGTTGGAAGGCTTCCGTTTGGGACCTTTGCAGCGACGCGATTATAGTTTGGACGCTTTCGTTTGAAAACATGGTCGTGTCGGCGCGCGAAGTGGCGGAGTCGGCGCCAAAGGTATCACCGTCGTTCGAGACGGGCGGGCGGCCTTGAACGTTTGGATTATTGCGATCCAAACTACTCGCTCGCCTTCTTGTGATTGGACCCATTTGCACACGAATTAAGAAAGTAGGTACTTTCACTGCACTACCGTGAAACATGCCTACTTTGCCCGCTTTTTTCGAAAAAACACGAATATCTCATTTTTTTAATATGGTAGGATGTTATTTTTTTTGGTTAACGAAGCTATCGTAGTAATACGCATGTGTTTATGAGGAGAAATATTTTTTTAATCAACATTTATTCCATATTTTTATCAATTTTGATCGCGGGTAAAGTTATCTGGACTTTTGCCAACATTGCCATATCGAATTATTAACGCAACTATAGCTCTTGTGACGCTGAGACAAGGATCAGTGCTAAATCTTGGGTAATTTTGGCGTTCCATTTAATCATCCTAGTCTTAACTATGAAAAGTCGTGAGAAATATGACTGGGCAATGTTACATAGGCATTTTGCTCTTTTCCATACAAGTCGCATCAAGCAGTTTGAAACTGTTAGGGTTGTTACTTTTGACTTAATCTGTAGTAGTGATTTTTTGTGCCGTTATTTCACACGACCACAAAATAAAACAAATTCTTTTAACAAAAATCAACTTTTAATCAAATTATTTTCAACCTCTTCATTAGTATAGCAAAAAGTTATAACACTTTAGGGTGCAATCAAATTCGTGATCCAGGTTGGTAAAATGTGAATCTATCCATGATTCCGAGCAACCTTTACTATGGGACCAACTTTGTGTTGTCAAAAAAAAACCAACTATCTCATTTGTGCTCACTCACTTACCAACCAACAGGTGTTCTTTTTGCATAATACAATGTTGTTCCCATGGTAAAGGTTGCTCAGAATCATGGATGGACTTACGTTTTGCTGGCTTGGATCACGAATTTGATTGCACCCTGTGTATGAATAATTATACATTGGATGTAAAATCGTTTTTAACATCAAAATTTTTTTATAGAAAAATATTTTTCTTCATTGATATGTGTAACTAGATTAAATGATTTACATACATACATGCCCCTACCGAATTTGAACCCAGAACTTTCAGCTTCCTAGGCAGGGTCACTAGGCTAAACCGGTCGTCAAATCACACAACCACACGTATATGCATACTACCTATACTACTAAAACACGACAGATTAATATAAATATAATTTACCGTACGTCCTCATCATCATCATATCAGCCGAAAGACGTCCACTGCTGGACATAGGCCTCCCCCAAAGAGTGCCAAAGTGACCGATCCCGCGTCACCCGCATCCAGCGGACTCCCGCAACCTTTACCAGGTCATCAGTCCACCTTGTCGGGGGCCTACCCACGCTGCGCCTTCCGGTACGTGGTCGCCACTCGAGAACCTTTCCGCCCCAACGGCCATCGGTTCTTCGTGCTATGTGCCCCGCCCACTGCCACTTAAGTTTAGCTATACGGAGGGCTATATCGGTTACCTTGGTTCTGCTGCGGTTCGCACGAGTACTATATTAATATTATACATATAAACATTCCTCTTGAATCACTCTATAAATTAAATTCATAACCTTCCTTTACTAGTGCAATCAGGTAAACATGATGAAAGTGACAACCCTAAGCCTTTTTTGAGGCTGGGCAATGTTTACACTCTAGGTTCGCAAAATACTACCTAACATTGCCCAGCATCATAACTTTTGTTACAATAAGTATATCTAGATAAAATTATAATAAAAATGATCTCTAGTTCTTATTTTATTACAAGCAGAAGATTCACTCACCTGAGGCTTCCCCATTTTAAACAATAGGCACTCACACTTCCGCAAGAATTGGCCCGCCAAAAACCACACCTTCCTCGGCGAGTTCCGACAAGTTACTGAATGGAGTTAGACGCCAAGGTGATTCGTAGTGTTACCACAGATATAACCTATTTTCTACTAAAAATAGTGGTGTTGCCACCAACCTTTTTTATTTTTCTACATTAACGGATTTGTTTAAAAGTTGCTTTTTGGGCAAAGTTCCCCCTGGTGGCAAAGTAGGCATGTTTCACGGTATCGAAAAGTCACGTTGGAGGCGCCATATATTGTGGTGTAGGCAGCGAATGAAACACCGGCGGAAATATTTCACAATTTTGTATATTCAAGAGTCTCGCACACACACTACGTATAGTCTCACGTACCTACACACAACAGATAAAGATAAAGAAAAGTTCACTATTACTATTAAGCCACAGGCTCTATTTCTAATATAGTAAGTAATCACTAATCACGTTAATCTAATAATTTGCTTGCGCGCCGGTGTCGCAGTGGTGGACTGACTGAAGACTAACTCGACAAAGCGAGAGCGCAAGATTTTTGGGCGCGCGGCTCGGGCCGCGCGAATTGCGACCTTATGTCGCCTAGTCCGCGGAATTCAAATAACGGGCGGGTGTCCGTTTCTCGCGCGCGGGTCGATGAGTAGGAGTAGACGAAGTATTTGCTATACATTCAAAATAGATTAATAATTACAATTTAAGATTCTATAAATTCTATAATATATTATTTTCGTGCAATGTCCAAATATTCCTTTACAGCGTAAAAACAACGTTCTTGGAGCCATTTCGTCAATTTTGTCCTAAATTCTAAATTGCGCAAAAGTTTGATTTCATCTGGTAAGTTATTATATGTTGATATGCAAGAATAGTAGGCATTTATTTATTTATTTATTTAATCTTTATTGCACAAAAGAATATCTTATGGTACAAAAGGCGGACTTAATGCTATAAAGCATTCTCTACCAGTCAACCTTAAACCTGCGTCTATATATATCAGCACAGCATCGAGGTTGATACAAAAGATTTCTGTACTGTGCCCTTAGTGTCCCGGATGTCACATCGGAACGCAGTGTAAAATAGTCCCCATGAGCCTTGACAAACAGACAAGCCTTCTTGATGTACATACATGCTAGTGGTAGTATATTGTATGTTTTAAAGAAAGGTTTGCAACTATCCATTAGCCATGTGTTGCTGATGGCACGTATGCACTTTTTTGTACCTTAAATGCCCTCTCAACCTGAACGGTGTTACCCCACAGTAAGAGACCATAATCTAAAGTAGACGAAACGTTTCCATGGTATGCTGTTATTGTAGCTTCAGTAGAAACTGTTCTACTGAGTTTTCTTAGTGCAAAAACAAATCTATCCAATTTGGAGCAAACGGAATCAATATGATCTTTCCAATTCAGGTGGCTGTCAATGGTTAAACCTAAAAATTTTATGCTACTGGTTTCCTCTATTAAGGTGTTACCATACCTAATATTTAGCTGTTTAGGATTACATTTGTAAGAACGAAATTGCATGTATTTGGTTTTAGTCAAATTAATGTTAAGATTATTATTGCATGTGCATGTATAAATATCTTTTAAGGCTTTATTTATATTGGTCTCGTATTCATTGACGCTATCTCCTTTTACCATGAGCGTCGTCGACTAGGAATAGCAATGGGCCCAAATTGCTCCCCTGAGGTACTCCGGAGTTATTTGAACGGAACTCAGATCTGTAGGTTTTCTTAACAAAACGATTATCTTCGGGGACCACTCTTGTTATTTCCGTGCATTGCTTCCTATTTCCCAAATAACTTTTAAACCATTCCAAAGCTTTTCCTCGGACTCCATACGATTCAAGTTTCGAAAGGAGTATACTGTGATCAACGAAATCGAAAGCTTTACTCATATCTAAAAAGATTGACATAACAGGTAATTTATGATTTATTGCATCTGTGATGAATTTAACGAGTTTAAAGCTAGCTAGTTCTGTCGAAAGACCCTTTCGGAAGCCATACTGCTCAGAATTTAACAAATTATTTTTCGTTAAGTAGTCGGTTAATCTGACATACATAGCCTTTTCGATAACTTTTCATAGAATAGGTACAATCGTTATTGGTCTGTAGCAATTAGGGTCATCACGGTCACCTTTCTTATGTAAGGGCTTTACTATAGAAAATTTCATTTGCTCCGGAAAAATACCTCGACTAAGTGACAGGTTAATCACATGGGTCAAAGGTCGACTTAAGTTTAAGGCATTTGCCTTCAAGATATTAGTCGATAAATTATCATAACCACATGTTTTACTATTATTTAATGACGTAATCAATTTGTATACTTCAATTTCAGATACTGGTTTTAAGAAAATCGAATTAGGGTGGTTACATAATTTAATCTTAGATTTAGTATTAGTTTTAGGAGGAATATTGTAATTAATGATGTCAATGAAAAAATTATTCAAAGTATTACATATGTCTTGTGGATTTTCATAAGTCATGTCATTGAATTTTATAGATTGGATGTCAGTTTTGTGGACTTCATTAGCAGTAGACGATGATATAACATTCCATGTAGCTTTACATTTGTTCTTATTCGTATTTATGTACTTGTTATTATTAATTTTCCTAGATGTGCTTACACAATTCCTTAAGATTTTATTGTAGTTCTTAAGGTAGTTTTTGTTTGTTTTTTTATTTATACCAGAATTCCTATAGTTTAGACATATTGCACGTTTCACATGACATGACTTTTTTATCCCCTTTGTTAACCATTTAATATTTTTGCATTACAATTATTAACTTAATAACAAGTTTTACTTTAACTATTGGAAAACATAATTCGAAAAGCAAACATATCAGGTCATAAAAAGTTGAGAAGGCATCATTATAGTCATCCGATGTTAAGACTTCAGAGAAAGAAAGGGCTGCTATACACTCACAAAATTTACCAATGTTATAGCTATTATAGTCTCGTTTATGTTCAAACCAAGTGTCAATTGTTTTATTTCTGGTAACATTGATAGTCAACGTTTGCGCCATTTCATGGTCTGATAGGCATAGTTTATGATTGCCGGGCTCGACTTTATTAATATTGCTGGCCATTTGGTCCAGACATGCATTCAATCTTGTTGGTGTTCGAATGTGCAAGGAAAAGTTATGATTTTTTAAAGTACTTGCAAGTTCTTTGGAAAACTGACTATCCTTAAGAATATCTATATTCCAGTCTCCACATATAATCATTTTTTTATTCTTATTCTTGTATTTGCTGGTTAAACGATACAGCAGGTTATCAATTTTATGTATAAAAATACCGACATGAGATTTAGTTTGCTCTGGTATCCTATAAATGACTATTACAATTAAGTTTATTCCCGTTATTTCAACCCCACAGCATTCGAAATTACAGCTGGTGGATAAATGTGATATAAATTGTACTGGTTTAACCTCTAAAGTTTTTTTCACAAGTATACAAGAAGTTCCACCTCGACTTTTATTCCTGCAAAAAGACGAATTAATGAATTGTACAGCGTGGAGATTTCTGCCCATTGCCTTAGGGATCGTTCTAATACAACGGGACTATTACGCGATTATTGCAAGGTCGCGCGAATAATTATCGTACGTTCGTGCGAATAATAATCGCGTAGTCGCGCTGTATTAAGAAGATCTCTCACCCAATGAAAGGAGGTATGTGTGCCCAGAAGCACGAAAGTATGTGTGTAGGTTGACGATGATGATGATTTCACTGGCTTAACTAGATAGCACACAACTAGACGGCACGGAAACGTGGTCGCTTACTACTATGGGCCTCAGCATAAGAAGGCTCAAAGTCACCCAAACGGCAATAGGGAGGGCTATGTTGGGAATTTCTCTGCGCGATCGCATCAGAAATGAGACTATTCGCAGCAGAACCAAGGTAACCGATATAACCCTCCGAATCGCTAAACTTAAGTGGCAGTGGGCCACATTGCACGTAGAACCTATGGCTGTTGGGGCGGAAAGATTCTCAAGTGGCGACCACGTACCGGAAGCCGCGGCGTGGGTAGGCCCCCCACAAGGTGGACTGATGACCTGGTAAAGGTCGCGGGAGTCCGCTGGATGCGGGTGGCGCAGGACCGGACATTGTCGCACTCATCGGAGAAGGCCTAAGTATGTCCAGCAGTGGACGTCTTTCGGGTGATATGATTGATTGATTGAAACTAGATAGACGTACCAAGCCACGACATCGTTTCCAGGTCAGTCTTGATAGTAGAATCGTCAGCCTTCAGCCCAGGCAACAGCACAGCTGGGAAACTGAGCACTATTCCCTGGCCCAACATGTTCAGGAGTACCCCCGCTACCGCCCATGACTGGAACAAAATTTTCAAAAAATATTTTTTTGTCAGCATCCATACCTATTATCAATATGCGATTAGCATGAAACAGTTTTATATGGCCAAATTCAATCAGACCTGCCCTCTAAGCAGTGGTTCGTCATTCGAAAGGCTTTTTTTACCACGTCGGTGGCAAACAAGCTTACGGCCATTTGGCAAACGATTATTTGGCAAGTGAAATTCTACGAAAAATGTTTTGTGAAGTGATAATTTGTAAATTTTTTTTGGTTAAACAAAGGTAACCCCGAAATAACACGTTTATGATGATATAGACAGTCCTGACCCTCTTGAAATTTTAGAGTCGTGTGCAGGGATATTGCAGAAATTCGCATCTGCAACCGAGGAAGTTCCGCACACATTACAAAATCAGCATCCACATCCGCATCTGCAAAAACACAGGGACGAACATACTGCCAGCGGGGCGGTAGCGGCGCTTGACGAGCGCGTGATGCGCGCGGGACGGCCGGTCACACAGAGCCTGTGCGCGGCGGGTTGCTGGCGGGGCGCGACAGAAGCGGGGCGCAGCCTGTTTGACCGCGCTAGCGGTTTGTAGGGAAATATCGCGGCGCCCGCGACGGTGCTGTGTGTTCGACCCTTTGTTGCAGATGCAGTGCAATTCACAACAAAGCGTTTTAGATATTTTCGTCATCAGTAAAAAAAACTTCTTTTCGTTTCTGTGAACAAGAGCAGACGCGTTTTTATTTGTTCGCTACGATTGTAATTTAGTGTCAACATGTTTGGAGCACTTGACCCGCGTAGCTACATTTGCTGATGATTGGACCCACGTATCGAACTACATAAGTGGTTGTGAGCAGTACGGGAAGAGCAGTGCTACCTAGCTGCACCGTGGGCACTTAGAATTATACCTACACTTTGCGCGCCGCTAGCGGCGATTTAGCCAGTCGGTTGGCGCACGCGCTCACTATAAAAGCTGAACCAATTATAACACTTACTGAAATCCATACTCCATACTAATATTATAAATGCGAAAGTGTGTCTGTCTGTCTTTTACCGCTTCACACTTAAACCGCTGAACCGATTTAGATGGAATTTGGTATGGAGATAGTTTGAGTCCCGGAGGAGGACATAGGATAGTTTGTATGGAGCTACAAGATTTTGCAAAGGACTCAGCCAAACCCACGGGGCAAAATATAGTCCATTCAAAAAGTCCATTCTATAAAGAGTGGAAATAATTTTTGAAATTGGTTTATTCGTTCCGTCCCTACAAACAAAGATACAAACTTGCAAATCTACAATCTCTCAGACTTTTCCTCTTTGTATTATTATTATTATTATACTATGTATGTATAGACAACAATTAAAATTTTACAAACAATAAAATGTTGAGTACTTACTTACCTAAAGATGTTTGCTATTTTAACCGACTTCAAAAAAATGTAGGAGGTTCTCAATTCGGTTT
This sequence comes from Epinotia demarniana, assembly GCA_945867215.1. Taxonomy (NCBI): domain Eukaryota; kingdom Metazoa; phylum Arthropoda; class Insecta; order Lepidoptera; family Tortricidae; genus Epinotia; species Epinotia demarniana. The sequence goes on from OX244281.1 coordinate 2,371,505, forward strand.
TTTTTTTAATCTTTTTTTTTTCAATGTTTGTTACCTCGAACTCCGTCATTGATGAGCCGAATCGTAATTTTTTTTTGTAAGTAAGTATATGCTTTCAGTTGGGTCCCATATTTTTCAAAAATTCAGTTGGATGATGGGATCCATGAGGAATTGGGGGAGCTCCTCAATTATATTAGGCACGTGTGTAGTGATTTTGGTGTTTTCTATTATAACTCGTGTATGTAAATACCCGGAAATCATAAATTTGGTGGAATGGAATTGATGATGAAGACCACAGATGACTTATGGAATTCCTCAATTATGTACTTAAAAGTACAAAAGTACGTCACAGATTCTGATAAGATTCCGTTGAAATAGCAACTACCTAATGAAAGTGTAAAAGGTGATCTTTGTGGAATCGACGGAAGTCTTCAAATACCTACCTACCTACATGTTATCGGGCTGTGGCCCGTTCGGCACATATACGTACAGTGATTGGGTTTTTTCTCTAATAAGTACCTAATCAACGCATTTGCTCCCGGAAATCAGTTCATGTGGTAAATTGGAAAATACTTAAATGTGGAAATGTTCTCGTGGCTTGGCGGAATACTAAAATGAAGTCGGTTAAAACTTTGTTTTTAAAGTAAATTATATCACTTATCGTTATGGATAAGATATCCGTCACGCTCATGCTCGCATACTTGTCAAAACTTGACAGATGACTTATCGACAGCGATAAGTGACAAATAATGTATGTCAACCATGCTACACCCGCTGAATGTGTACCGCTGGTGTGTGACAGCTGAGTTTTTGATTACATTTTGTGAAATACCTATTCAAATGAACATGAAAGTCGTTAAAAAAATCGCCTTCGATGTGTCTAGTTGACAACCCGCATACATGCCGCTGAGTCCCGCTATCAGGTCATTCAACTAACAAATGGAATAACTTTGGAGATGTTCAACCGCTGTTGCACTCCACATTCCAATTTGCACTCTGTTGATACAGCAACAGCCATCACTTTGGACTAATTATGGTACCAAAACTTTAAATGCCAACGAAAACAAACAGACAACTAGGGAATCCTACACTGCGCGTGGCCCAATCGGCCCGGCACGCACTTGGCCGGTTTTTAGGGTTCCGGAGCCAAAATGGCCAAAACCCTTGTAGTTTCGCTATGTCCGTCTGTCCGTCCTAGATCAGTGACCCCTACTTACTAGAAAGCTGTAATTCGGCTTGGGTATATAAATCAATCACGCCGACAAAATGGTGGTATAAAATAAAAATCTCTTTTCATAGTACTTTTGTTTTTTTTTTGAAGTGAAAACTTCTTTAGCGGCGCTGTGTACATTTTGGGATGGGGAAAAATTGTTAAACTCGCCACAGATAGGTCACGTAGAACAGAGTTAAGAAACTGAACCTTAATGTAGTGCGCTAGGTCAAAACATCCTTTGAACTATTTCGTGTGCAAACATTAACATTGATTTTTTCGTTAAAATACATACAGAATGGATTGCATTGCATGTAAGACTCCTATAACTAGTGATATTGAGCTTTTAAGGTGTGTCTGAGTTTTCACTTCCGCCGGCACTCCCGGAGTGCATCCCGTTCTTTTTTTTTTAAAAGCGGACTGTCTGTGTATTATGCATATGCGTATGCCTGGTTGCGTTATGGAGTTATTTTATGGGGGAAAGCACCGATGTTCATATCTATTTATAGTGCGAAAAAGTGCTTGCGTATATTAATAAATATCCGCCACCGAGACCATTTTGTACCACAAGTTTCTAGCAAAAAAATTCTTGCAAGATTTGATTACAGACAGACAGACAGACAGACAGACAGACAACGGGACAGGTGAAACTAAATAAAAGCTTGTAAAATATTGACCTTGCCATCCATAAATGCGAAAGTGTGTCTGTATGTCTGTTAACTCTTCACGTTTAAACCGCTCTCAACCGTGGCTCAACCGATTTAGATGTGGTATAGAGATAGTTTGAGTCCCGGGCCCGGGGAAGGACACGGATAGTTCTTATCCCGGAAATCATCCCTAAAGGGTGTGAAATGGGGGGTGAAAGTTTGTACGGAACTGCTATATAAACGAGTTCCATGCGGACGGAGTATATTATTAAATTAAATCACAAATTATTTTTTATAATTTTTATTATTGTATAAAATAGCTCATGGGGCGAAAGGCCGCCATAGTTTAGTTTGGACATTAATTTGTTGAAATTATCCTCTGCCATTTTGCTTATTACAACATTTAGAATTATTCGAAACGATCGACCGAAGGAGCGAATCGAGCGAAGTTGTAAGTGCTTTAGCTTGGATCGAAAATCGTTTGTATTTCCGGACATCTGGATTCCATCATTTTTATTTATTTATTTCTTAGCTTCAAATTGCAGGACACATATTTACTACCCGTACGGTGTCGCTAAACATTAATTACAAACTAAATAAATCATTAATTAACAAATTACATCATTTTATGTTCCGCAATAACTAATTATCAAATTAATTCATTAATATATAATTATTATGAAATTCATTTAGGTTATCCATTAATTTACATGATGCTATCCATATGTCCCGCTTTCCCGCTGCTGTTCTCCTTATATTTCGCAACCGATTTTCGTGAAATTTTGTGAGCAGGTTAGGTTAGGTTAGGTTAGCTATAAATTACATTTTCGTTGAGTCACAATTTTTTTAAACCGGTTTTTATCGATTGGAAATTTACATCCCAGACTTTTTAAGCATCTAGATTAAATTATCTACTTAATTTATCTATTGCCAAGATGCTTGACGAGTATGGAAGTTGTTAATTAACCCTTAAGCTACCGTAAAATGGGGTGAGTAGGGATCGTGAGGAGAGTTGGGTTATGAATGGTTATGAGAGAAGGGATGAAAGGTGGTTGAGATGGTATTTTAAGGCTACTGCTACCTAAATAATGTATTCCAGTGTCAAATGGAGCTATAGTAAAATTCATAATAAAAAAAAACGATCCAACAATCTTCCAAAATCACCTTTGTATGAAATCCCATCTCATCCCAACTACGAGGGACTACGGGGTGAGGTGGGATTTCGTGTTTTTATCGTTAAAGTTATGAAATGAAACTACCCAAGATCATAAAAAAACTAAAATACAAACGTCCGGAACACTTTATGATTATGAGTCTTAGCTCTTTCCAAGAGCAATAACCCAGACATTGCGTCCACATGATTTGTTTATAGGTTAAAATTCGGGAATCTTTCTGCAGAGATGTTTTAATTACCAAAGTTAGGGATCCAGATTTAGTTTTGTTAGTTTTCAAGAAAAGGAGAGACTTGAAATTTCTCTCACGTCCATTAAATTAGTCGTATCGAGTTGAAACTTTGCAATTTGTATACTATTTATAGATCATCATCATCATATCAGCCGAAAGACGTCCACTGCTGAACGTGGACCTCCCCAAAGAGTGCCATAATGACCGGTCCTTCGCCACCCACATCCACGGGACTCCCGCGACCTTTACCTAGATGACAATCCAATAATTTGTTACGTTAAATTTATCTGATCGTGGAGCCGGAATGATCTCGATAGTGAGGCTTGACTTAAAAATTATCCTACTAATATTATAAATGAGAGTTCGATGTTAAGATTTTTTTGGTTTTTGGATGTATATGTTACTTAATGACTCAAAAACGACTGATTGGATGAAGACGAAATTTGGCGTGGAGATCGTTTATAAGCTGGATTAAAACATAGAATACTTTTTATTCCCATAATCATCCTCTAAACGGATACAAACATACAATTGGGGATGGCAGTTGATACGGGAGTTAACACAGACGATATGCGAGCATTTGCTAGGAAATGTATTAATTTTTGAAACTACCGGGTTCCATCCACACGTATTTCATAGCAATATATTTGTTATTTTTTATATTTATGAATATAGCTGAAATATTTTCCCCAATTTGCTATAAGTGGGTACAGTCGACTACAAAGAGAAAGATACGGCAAAAGTGACAAAAACATGTATTGACAGTTTGCCTTCATTTAATTTTCAACTTTAATGTCATACAAATAAAGCAACTTTCAGAATACTGTTACCCACGTCTACCGATTTATAAATAACTACTTAATTTGTATGATATTAAAGTTGAAAATTAAATGAATGCAAACTATCTGTCAGTGGTTAACTAACAGTACTCGTACCTCGTACTGTACGACTTTATAGCTTATACACTAATAGTCGTGTATAATTTTTTTGTGACAGCCGTGTAGATGTCTTTGTAGTCGATTGTACCTATTTTCTCTGTATTCCAAAATTGTGTGTAGGTAATTCAAATTTACCTACACTTCAATATTAAGAGTCGGTTAGAATATAAAAGATTGTCCTACCTGCTTGACGGATGGCGAAAACATTTTCAATACACACTCATTCTTCCACGATCCGAAGCAGAATAACTTCGTAACAACGATTGAAGATTTCCGAGGCTCATAAATGCTTACGGACTAATAAATGTTTATGCAAACATTGTGTGATAAAAATCTAGATAATAGGAACGGTCCGCGTCCTCTCACCGTGCGCGAACAGCACTGCGCTGATTCTTAAACTAATGAATTAGACAATTATCCTTATAGTGTTAATGAGGGGTCTGATTAAAGTTGGCCATTCATGAATGCTCCAGCAGCATGGAGCAGCGCAGAATCGGTCCATGAATAGGAGACGCTACACGATACAGATATCCGAACTTCGAATGTCTAAGTTCGGATATCTGTATCCCTATCGCACTTACACTCGAGTGACTGGAATCAAGTACACGTCCTTATTTGCCACTTTGGCATTTTGTTTTTGAGAAGACCTAGAACATCGTTTTTTTAAGAAGCTGCTTGTCATTTTGCAATCGACCTCCATAAATTAGGAAGTTTGCTTAGTTTATTTGACTTAATAGCTTGTAGCTGTTCGTGGATGTGGGGGATCCGGAACCACTCGTCATCCTATTCCAAAGCTTGTCTAACAATAGGAAATAAATATTGTATATGTACATAAAAACATTGTCAATTTTAGGACAAACTGTCACACACATAAGCATAAGCTCGCGGTGCCCACCACTCGGCTCCAAAAAAATTATAAAATACATTCGGAAAGAAGGAAGAACGAGATAGACTAATACACCATGTACAAAAACACATAGAGATCAATACAGACATAACTTGTGTTCATATTATTGTATAAATATATATATATATATATATATATATATATATATACAGAATCAGAATGTCATTTATTGTGTATCACAGGTAGTTCAATACAGATTTTACAAATCGCAATAAACGCATTAAATATAGTGGCCACGGCAGAGAGTACAACTTTGTACTTTTTGGCGTCGAGACCCTCGGTCCATGGGGTCCCAGTGCGCAAAAGTTATTTGCGGAAATCGCGAAACGTCTGGTTGACGTAACTGGTGACCGAAGAGCTGGCGGTTTTCTCGCGCAACGCATCAGCATTGCAATTCAGCGAGGAAATGCCGCCAGCATCCTCGGTACAATGCCTCGAGGGCCGTTTTTAGATTTAACTTAGCTTTAATTTAATTTAGTTAATGTTATAGTTATCATCTTGTATATACCTTATTAATACAATATAATATATATATACATACATATAAATATCACAAGTATGCAATAAATAAACAAATAACGTATTCAACCTAATCACAAGTTGTTGGAGAGCCACATTTTTTTTTAATTATGCTTAAGTGATACCACAGACTGTCACAGTCTCAGCGACAAGGGCAACTCATTCCACAGCTTCACAGCGCGCACCGTAAAGGAAGTGCGGGTCTTATTGGACGGTACCGTAAGGGTAAGGTTTTAGCACTCGACCGCAAGCGATGACCACCGTCATTGGTCATATAACTAAAACGCTCTGTATGGAGGAGACGTGGGATTAAATAGCACGTTTATTTATTTATTTATCGTATGGCAAATCAGTATTCAGAACCGTGAGATCTTGGAAAAGACAGTACGGTTGCCAGGTTGTTGCACTTTTAGCACCACCCAGGGGTCACGTGTAGGGTAGCGATGGGTAATTCCTACGGACGTGGTTAGCACGTTATTATAGTAACGACAGGATATGTACGTCTCTGCGCCGGCGAATCGGCAGCCACCGAAGCTGGGAACGGAAGTCGGAGACGTGATCATCTGATCATACTTGCGGAGACCGCAAATACATATCTGATGCATACATTTTGCAAGCGCTCCAGCTTACCAAGCAGCTCTTCCGTAAGATCGTGAGATCAAGATACGCAATGTCACCATAGTCGAGGAGAGGAAGCAAAAGAGACTGAGCAAGAGTCAACTTGATACAAAGCGGAAGGAAATTTTGCATACGCCTTAGTGAATGGAGTGATCCAAAAAAATTTTGACTCACCTCTGCTATATGAGATGACCAAGAAAGTGTCTGGTCCATGGTGATGCCCAAATTCCTGACAGTAAAGGACAAAGGAATAGAAATTCCATCAAAAAGAATGTCAGGCCCCACCACATCTGTGAGCTTATTTATAAAGTAAGGACTCCCAATAACAATCGCTTGCGATTTCTTTGCATTAATTTTCAAGCCAAAATTTACTCGCCCAACAGCGTAATTGCTTCCAGATTATTATTGATTTCGGAAACTAAGGAGTTGAGATTATCGATACTAGCCGCCGCATAAATCTGTAGGTCATCCGCATAAAGGTGGTATGACGTTGTAAGTGACTTAGTGCTGCCATTTATAAAAATAGAAAACAGCAGTGGAGGAAGCACTCCTCCCTGGGGGACGCCAGCGGAGAGTTCACACCACTCAGACATCCTGTCATCGGACCTAACACGCTGGCGCCTACCAAAGAGGTAATTACGGAACCAGGATAAAGATCTTTGAGAAATATTGAGAGTGCGGAGGATACCGATCTGAATGTCAAAATCTACCGTATTGAAAGCACTGCTGAAATCAAGAAGGACAAGGATAGTGAGCTTTTTGGATTCAATATTAAGTAAAGCGAATATCATCGGTGACTGTACTATGCCCGGGGCGGAAACCAGATTGAGCTGAGAGAGGGATTAAACAAGGAATGTCTGTTAAGGTGAGATTGGAGGCGACGATATACTGCTCATTGATTTTTGATAAGACTGGGAAAATGGAAATAGGACGATATTGGGAAAGAGATACAGGATTTGGAATTTTAGGAAGAGGAATTAAGTGAGCACACTTCCAGGTCGCCGGAAACGTGCCTGTGGAGAAGGAGAAATTTATAATATCGGAAAGGATAGGACCAATAAAATCCGCCACGAGCATAAGCATATCCACACTGATGCTATCATCACCGACGGCCTTCGTTTTAATGGATTTGAGAGAAACAAGAGGCTCTTGCGGCGAGATCAAACCAAATTCAAAGGGAAAGTCGGGGTGTGTTATACTGGCAAGAAGAGAAAGAGTTGATTGTTTAATTGACGGGTCAAGAATAACCGGTGAAGCGCTCAAATGCTTATTAATAGCGTTAATATCCAGAGTAGGTACCTATTACCTACCTATATCCCTTAGGCGGATGTCATACTGCGCCGCATCTCCGGACGGAGGTGCGGAGCTGCATACAAATTTCGCCGGACGGATGTGCGGTGCAGTGTGTCGTATCATACGGAATTTATATACAAACTGAGGTACTTGCATAAAACGAGAAAATCGTCGCTCTGCACCTCCGTCCGGAGATGACATAGATTTTCGATATAGATTTCTACATATTACCGCCATAAGGGATGGATAGGTTCCTCTCTCTCTCTCTCTTCCTGGCTATATATCCCACATGGTAGTGGGGTCAGCTTTCCTTACTTCTCCACTTTCGCTCTAATCAAAATAATCAAATACCTATCTATAAAGAAGGTACTTAAAGAATCGAGTTCATTGCTCTTGAGTGTATCCAACATAATCAAGGTGGTCTTAATGGGTATTAGTATTTACCATTATCAATTACTGGAACTTGTGTTGATTTATGATTGGTTTCAGATTTTATTACTTTGTTAGCAAGATCCTTTATCAAAGACATTTAAAACATTCAAAATGTGCCGCCAAATCATCGACGGAATCGATAGCAAGTTCGCTCGCTAAATGTATTGCGTTCAGATACCAGCAGGAGATGTTTTCCCCACAAGTTTGCATATTGTATTGACGCTCTGCACCACTGCAATCACAAGACAGCGCGAGAGCCCTCTCATTTTTTTTTCGCACTATCCGTCTTTCGCTTATTAGAAAGAGGTGATTTTAAGATATAAGTCACCAAAATATTTTTATATTTTACTTCCCACACTCGGTTTGCTTCGGTTTGATAACCTAAGTAAAAGAAAATTAAGTATTTGAACGCAATTCAAATTAAAAAAAAGAACGCAAATAAAATAATGTCTGTCTGTCGTCTGAGTCTGACAGTGTTGCCAGACCGTCCCAAAAAGGACGGTTTTCCGTCCCTTTTAATGCCATACCGTCCTATTGTCGTCCTTTCCAAGGTGCCGTCCCTTTTGGGACATGTCCAAAAATAATCTTATCACGACCGTAAATACATATAAAAAACTATACTTCAATGATACACACATCAAAGGCTTTCTCATAATATGTACACTTGAGGATTGAAATTGAACATACATACTTACTTGTATTTACAGATTAATTGAAAAAGATAATTTTTTGTCGTTTTTTTTAAAAAACTTCAATTAAGCTATCCGTCATGTCATAAAGTAGAGATTTGACATTTTTGGTCATCAACAATATTACAATTTCGTTTCCGTCCCATTATATTGAAAACCGTCCTTTTTCAGATTACACACCGTCCGAAATTGGAATGACGCACTGGCAACACTTCTGACAGTCTTCTGTCATTTTATTTTGATTTTATGCTTTCGTCCTTTTCTGTGAGAAATGGCATAAATGTTAAAATTTCACAACGTTGCCTTGAGGCGTAATGCCTTCTGTTTTATAGCGTGATAGCATAGTGTAAGTAGTGTAACATTGCATGAGTAGCATAGTGTAGGCTAACAACAATGGACTCCGAAGGATCGAGTTCTGGTCCGCCGGGTTCTGATAACCAGGATTCCAACGAACCTGCGCCTCCAGGAACCATTCTAAACTCCAATAAGGTAAGATTAATAACCCTGCTTATACATATTTAGTTTGTAGCAATAAATAGTCCCTAGATTCTAGGTTTTGAATAGGTATTCAAAACCTACAATCTAGGGACTGTCTAGGTAGACACGCATGTACATATCATTCTAGTGTATCTATACTCCTAGAAATATTGTTTCGGTAGAGATGCAATACCTGTATTGATCTTTGTCAGTGCTTCCATCTGTAGAACGTGATTAATCATTAATTTTAGTGTACTGGTTCAGACAGAAAATATGTACTCAGATCTGAGCTTATGTCAAGGGAATAGATGGTTGGGGTATAGCAAAAGGGGCCCGATTTTAGGACTTAGAAATTGTTTATAGTCTGGGTGAGTATTTCATGAATTATGGATCAAAGTCTGGTTGAATTGGCCAAGTCGATGTTGGATAGGCCCTGAAGCTTTTGTGACAATCCTTTAATACATAGTTTGCACGTTCTTTGACATAACTCCTGAATTTAGTTTTTTGCTAGATGGGTGAATGTTCTAGGTGCTTTTAACTTGTTCTAAGTTAAGTGTTTGTGAGCTGTATAGTACTGAAATTACTTGTAAATGATTATTTTCTACACAAATCTGGATTTCCCTATTACCTTTTTAACTTATCACTGCGGATAAGACATCCATCACTTTCTGACAAGTATGAAAGTGCGAGAGTGACAGATGTTTTGTCAACATCAATAAGTGATAAAAGCGGCAATGCCCGTAGTTTCACAAAATGTTGCTTTCAGAGAGAATGCACCAAGTTAATGTACAATCTACGTACACAAATACATATTGATCCTTTGATTCCTCTTGATTTATTGTCAGCTTATCAGTTACAACAGCTTATCAGGAATTAATATTTGTTTTTAAGCAGTAACGCTGCTAAAGAAAATTATAAATTTTTAAATGAAAGGAAAAATTGAAAAATTTAATGCTCCGAGCCGGATTCGAACCGGCGACCACAGGCATTCATGGCCCGTCGCTACTACCAACTGAGCTATCGGAACAATCTGGTTCGGGCACCAAATCCTTCCACCACCAAATTTTTCCTTTCATTTAAAAATTTATAATTTTCTTTAGCAGCGTTACTGCTTAAAAACAAATATTAATTTAGTATGGGGTGGCGCATCGTTACTGACGATTTCACAACATAATTTGAGACGTTGGTGCCGTAAAGAAGCCTAAGTCTTCTGGTAGATGTCGCTACATACGCCTCCCTAAGGCGTTATATGAAGGAACTGATTGAAGGATTTGGTGCCCGAACCAGATTGTTCCGATAGCTCAGTTGGTAGTAGCGACGGGCCATGAATGCCTGTGGTCGCCGGTTCGAATCCGGCTCGGAGCATTAAATTTTTCAATTTTTCCTTTCATTTAAAAATTTATAGCTTATCAGGACTTTAATGGACATCACTTTTGAGTATCAGTTAAATCAAACTGGTATTTAAAAGTAAATGTTCATTAAAGTCAGATTGTATGGAGAGTTTGACAGTTTTCCATGTGATGACAGTTACCATTGCATCCTGAGGCTAAAACGTCTGTTAGACGTTCGCCAACACAGCCCTCTGACCGAGCAACCTTGGTCTGGAACTACCAACATATTATGAAATTTTGCTGCTAACAACTGTCTACAGGTCGACCGCACTAATGTCGCTCGGTCAGAGGGGCTTGTTGGCGACAGCTCACAGACATTTTACGCTTGGATTCCTGCCAAATGCCAAGGACCGAAAGGAACTCACTCTCTTTAACAGTCAGTGTAATACTTTTAACCCTTTATAAGACAAAGGGAAATATTTCCTTTGGTAATTTAATTTTATAAGCAAAAAGTGCAGGAGCAGTGAGATCTTCAAACTCACAGTCATAATAATACATTGTCGGTTTATATACATTTCACTTAAAGAAAAATTTGGGATAAAAAATACAGAAATTCAATGAAGCAGTAATTACAATGTCAATTTGGATAAAGATAAATGTTAATAGGTATTTTTTAAATACACAGCAATGTCAGTGGAAATTAAATGAATAGCACTGAAGCAGTGAAAATAAAGCTTTGTGTAGTTACATCTCTATTGCTGAAATTTCCAAATGTGATATGCCGGCTGTACACACTCGTCGAGAGTCTTGGGCGTGAAGCACCCGACGAGAGCACACCATGTACACACACTTACTTCATTTGAACAGCAGAACAACCCTTTGACTCAGCCGTAAAACCGACACGCGACCGAGGCGTACCGAGGCGAGACCCGAGCGGGCGAGACAAGGTGAGAGAATCATGTACACAGTCGGTCTGTCTCGCGGTGTCTCATCGAGTGTGTACAGCCGGCAATAGAAATGGATAAACATAATAATCACGCCATTTCCCGGAGGGGTAGGCAGAGATCACGGATTTCCACTTGCTACATACTTGCGTTCATTGCAATATGCGGGCGAAACTACTACAATGCATAATTGGCACTTCCTTGTACCTAACCTACCGTTTCGACATTACAGGGCAGTGTGTCAACCCCATTAACACGCAAACTGCTCATTTCGTCCAAGGGTGTGGAGAATGCGAAGAAGCGTCTCCGAGCCTTCTCCATCCAGAAGAAGACGCCGATCACCCCGGTCCAGGTGGCAAAGGCATCTGGCTCAGCCATGGGGGCAGGTGTACCTCTATAACATTTTTATATATTTTTATCATAAAAAAACAAAAAAATAAAGCGAAATATATTCGGGTCTAGTCCCAAATATCCCAATTAGGTCAAGTTTTCTCTGGGTTGGAAGGTTGCTTTCGTAAAACTAGTGCCTATGCCAAATCTTAGGATTAGGTGTCAATGCGTACCCCGGGCCCCTTTGGCGTATCTAGGAGTTTGATGGAGAACATGTTTTTGCATAATGTAAGGGAGAAAACAATCTAGACCCAAACCCGATTTTAAACGCTCATAGGCTCTAATCCTTACTACTAATATTATAAATGCGGAAGTGTATCTGTCTGTCTGTTACCTAATCATGCTTCAACCGCTGAACCGATTGACATGAAATTTGTACTTTGAATCCTGGGGAAGGAAGGATAGCTTTTATCCAGGAAATGATATCCCTAAGGCTTTGAAATGGGGGGTGAAAGTTTGTATGGAGCTACGATATAAACGAGTTCCACGCGTACGGAGTTGCGGGCAGAAGGTAGTGGTGTTATATTTTTTCCTCCTTTCTAACTAGGGGCGATTCATAAATTACGTCATTTGAAAATAGGGGGGGGGGTCTGGCTATTGGATGACGATAGTCATTTTATAAGGCGGGAGGGTCCATTACAAGGAATAACAGGATGATGATTCAAAAATCCTCAAAAAACGATGACGTAATTTATGAACAGCCCCCTATCGCCATTTTGAAATTGCTTCAGGTACCACTGTGTTGATTGGCAAGCTCAGCAGCGTGAAGCCCGCCACTCCGAAGATCGAAGATGATTCCAAGAAGCTGGCAAAGCCACCTAAACCGGGCTCCACGAGGAAGAATTTTCAGGGTAATTGATACCGTGTGGTGACGGGTTAGAATTTCTCCAGGTTTTTTTTTAGGGTTGGAGTGTGTGGGCGATGGGCAAGCAACCTATCACTGCAATATCACATTGACGATCATTTATACCCAACTTTGTATGCTAAAAGTGCCACAAAAACATAAGTTTCATGTCTGCCTACCCCTTTTGGGAATGAACGCGTGACTGCGACCCATTGGTTGAAAAACACTGCCTTAAAACATGTGAATAAAATAACAAATAAGGTTAATTTTTTTTGAAAAAAGATAATAAAATAGTGTCAATCACAAAGTTAGCTGTTCAAAGTTAATTCTGTCCCGTTTCTGCAAAACGCACCTGCGCATAAAGCGATTGTCATTTACTATGACGCTCGAGTGCCATGACGTCACGATCCCCGAGCGCTTTCTCCCTAACAAGCAATATTAAAACGGTGGTAGCTTCATAATTTTTTGAGACATTGAGGATTTTTGCAGACATATTTTTTTGCCTTCTTTATTTTGGAATTAAATATATTTTGAGTCCACAATCCTACTAATATTTTCAAGAGAATACGGGTGTAGACTCGAAAATTATTATTACTCCGAAAGAAAGAAGGCAAAAAAATATGCCTGGTGACGAAAATCCCATTCAGATATCTCAAAGAATTACGTAGCTACAACCGTTTTAATATTGCTTGTTAGAGAGGGAAAACGCAAACAGTGTGTGACGTCACGTTACGGCATGCATCACAATCTTCCAGCGTCATCGTTTCATATGAAGGTGCGTTTTGCGAAAAAGGGGCAGAACATACCCCTTCTTAAAACTTTGGACGCTTATAACTTCGTGATTATTTAACCTCTTGCATTGATTTTTTCTTCATTTGACTACATTTTCTTCCTTTTTCGAGAAAATATGACATTATTGACTATTTTATTTAGTGTTCACCATGTTCTCCAAACTGACAGATTCGTATACGGAGCTCCAGAAACGTACCCTCGCCGAGATCGAGGATATGAAACGGAAGATGGAGCTGGTGGACTTGGGGATCCCTTTAGGCCTCATCTGCCCCAGCTCGAGCAGTGACAAGGCTATGCCCACAAAGGCCATGCCCCCGATCAAGACTTTCCTTGGTAAGTAGAAAATGTTCCCGAAGATGCGTTGTGTTGAGAGCGAGGGCATTTGTTCCTTCAGCTGGCGAATCCTCTAACATATCAAGGGTCTGCAACGCCCATGTTACTCCTTTGGAGTTGCATGCGTCTATAGGCTGCGGTGTCCGCTTACCATCAGGCGGACCGTAAGCTTGGTTGCCACCGTCGTTGTATAAAAAAAGTTGCATTGACAACAGGCCCGGACGGAGGGCACTTGGGGAGTTAGTGTATAGGTCCCGCCATAAATTAAAAAAAACTATTGTCGAAGAGTGGGTCCTCCTGATACAGTTATGCTTACTTACTAAAAGGAGGTCCTAACCTTCGCCTTATAAACCTGTATACTGAATTGGGGCCTGGCTGCCTGGAACGCTAGGCAGGGCCCTCGTAGGCCTAGGCGGAAATCCAGCTCTGATTGTCAAAAAATATTTTGTGAATGACGCTTAAACGGTCACCAGTTGAAGCTATTAACTCGCCTTTACAGACCTGGCTATAAAGTGGCATTTACCACCCGCTACGCTTGCGAAAACTTTTCTGACCAGGGACGTAAAATTTTGTACTCTTCACGGGTAATAAAGCCTCAGATTGTGTGTATTGCCCTTGCCTTCGGCTCTGGCATCGAATACCAGCGATCTGAGACGTTATTTGTATTACCGCCCTAGATGATACTGAATGTTATCTTTAGGAACAATGAAAAACCCTTTCACATTAGGCGTTTCGAACCGCGATTAACCCATTCATTGCCGATGCTACAAATCGCTACTTTACCCGCAGTGGTGTAGCCTTGCAAACGATGACGCGAATTCGCGTCCGCGGCACATGCATAATAAACCAATCAAAACGTTTGTATGGATAAAAGTATGATACAAATTTCTTCTTAAAAGATCTAGCCAATAAGTGATTCGTATTTTAGAAGTATACTAAACCAAAGCTAGCAGCAAAACAAATTGCCCTCCAAAGTATGTAGAAATATTACGGGTATAGGTTTTCTTAAAACTAATATTACCAGCTCTCAAAGTCAAAATAATTAATGACGCGATTTTGCGTATGCAGCATTACCAGTAACAAATCCTATGACGCGATACCGCGTCCGCGGCAGCTGTGTATAGTAATGAAACATTCTATTTGCAATAAATAAAAAAACCAGCATGCAATGAGAATTGTCCTCCAAAATTTTAGTGTATTTTGAGTACCAGTTCAATTTTTTACTGTCTCTTAATGTCAAATGACGTGTCCGCGGCTTTATGATTATTTGATTAATAAACCTAGTGACGCGATTTCGCGTCCACGGCAATGAATGGGTTGAGTACCAGCTTTCGGCGGTTAATTGTTTAACTAGAAGTCATCTGAGATTTTCTGGAAACTTTAAGGGTTCACATTATACGTAATTTCCTGTTCGAAACAGAAAATAATTAGAGACATGAACTCGAAAGTCAATAAGGAACCAAAAGGGCAGTTGCTCTGCTTTGTCGCACGACAATATCGTTGTTATTGCGATTCAGTCGCGCGACTAAATCGCATAATGTCAAAGGGCTTTTGTTTTATTATATGCCTGTTTTTGCGTGTGGTTACTTCATTGGTGATAAACACTGTTGTACATTTTTACACTTTTTTCATATTTCGAATGCTCTAACAAATTGTTTTGGTGTTTACTCAGACCAAGAAAATATACAGACGGAGCGTTACGAACAGTCTAGTGAAGCCAACCGGTTTTCAACCAAGCCCCATAAGTTTACCACACGCTAAACAAATTAAATCGCACAAAACTCGAAATAAATGATCTTGATTAGCATTGCGACACGTGCTGAAGAGTTTTGTGCAATATTGTTTATATATGTGTGCGTGAGCGTGTGCTAAACTTGAAGTAGCTTGGTTTTGTTTGTATGTGGTTTGGCTTCACTTGACTGTTCGTAACGCTCCATCTGTCTTTTTTTCTTGGTCTGAGGGTGTTTATTGAAGTGTTCGTTCATGAAACTGTATGCTATTATCATTTTCCCCTCCACAAGAATAGGATAGTTGGTTGACTGGTAAACTCATGCTCCGAATCTCAGGTTAACTGATTATTACTATGAAATTTTGGTCTAATTGACGATACGTACTGGGAAAAGTCTTTCAACAGTCCTGTTCTTCACGGCGCTAATATATGCAAAACCCAGTGGGTGCTCATGGGTTTTTTGAATGGTGGCAAAAAAATAAACCTGCTTGGCAAAGCGTTGGGCGTTAGTAGGGCTGCAAAATGTCGCCCTGTTCTTAAAGGTTGTTCCTCATCATCATCATCATATCAGCCGAAAGACGTCCACTGCTGGACATAGGCCTCCCCCAAAGAGTGCCAAAGTTACCGGTCCCGCGTCACCAGCATCTAGCGGACTCCAGCGACCTTTACCAGGTCATCAGCCCACCGTGTGGGGGGGTCTACCCACGCCGCGCCTTCCGGTACGTGGTCGATACTCGAGAACCTTTCCGCCATAACGGCCATCGGTTATACGTGCTATGTGCCCTGCCCACTGCCACTTAAGTTTAGCGATCCGGAGGGCTATATCGGTTACCTTGGTTCTGCTGCGGGGAGCCTCATTTCTGATGCGATTACGCAGAGAAACTCCCAATATAGCCCTCTCTATTGTCCTTTGGGTCGGGAAGGTCCGTTTCAAGGAATAACAGGATGATGATAGGGGGGGGTCAAAAATCGCCAAAAAATTATGACGTAATTGATGAATGGCCCCATATTGTGAAACCTTTGAGCACCCACGGCGCCGGCGCCCTGCCTTACCTTCTCGCACCCGCACTGTTTCACTCGCCCCGTCCCTCTCACCCCCGCACGCTTTAGGCCGCAGGCTCCGCGCTGCGCCGGCGCCGAGGCCGCGTCTCGCACGATTGGGTACACCTTGTATACTTTATTTTTGCTTGCTTGGATTGGTAGCTTTAAGTTTAGCTTAAGATCTAGTTACACAGATTTTACCATAGAATATAAGTTTAAGTGGGTTAATAGTAGTAGATTATGTGATTATTCAGTAAAGTTAGAAAATTGATAAAAATAATGGATCATATTCAAAGTAGTTAGATTTTTTTATAAAAGTAAAGTCGCTTTAATGTAAATAGTCGGATATTAGGCCCGATTTTATAAAGATGTGTTAGACCAAATAACAGATATAGTTTAGATTATTTGAACTGAGCTCATGAAGATCCTTTGTTTGCCTTTTTCCTTTGTAAAAAAATGTTACTGCCACGTAAAATGTTCATTGTATAAGGAGCTCCATCTTCTTATGCAATATCTTCCAAATTAGCTACGAGATAAAATATCACACACGGCGCCTTGTACCTGGTTCGCTGGGAGCGGGTTTTTAATCGTTTATTCCATTTTTGATCTATTCTATAAGATGATAGAGTTCATTATACAATGAACATTTCATGTGGCGCTAACGTTTTTCTTGCAAATAATGGCACACGTAATGACCACACAGTCGTATTGTTAAACTTGAATGCTATTGTTCTGAAGATAGGAAGATCAGTCCAGTTCAGAAAATCTCAACTAAACAATATGAGTAACTTGTCATATTTTCTGACATTATTTACATCTACATAAGTGTTTAAAGTCTAACGGGTCTTTATAAAACCGGTGATAAATCTATCCACAACAAACTTCAACAGTTTAGTAAAATTTCAGATAAGTCTAAAGTGGACGAGATCATCAGAGACGCAAAGAAGGCTAGAGCTGAAGGCAAAGAATTTAAATTCGACTACCATAAGATTCTGCCAGATTACGACAATCCATTCCAACGCAAGAAAGACGATCCCTCTGAAAAGGACAAAGACGAAACTACTGACAAAGAACAGACATACAAAACCCCAACACACCCGAAACTTAATAGGACCGTCAACAGAAGCAGAGACAAAAGTAAGAGGAATAGATACGAAACTTCAAGGAGACATTCTGACAAATATGACAGAAATAGAAAAGATGATAAAGATAAGTATAGAGAAAAGCGCACTGACAAACCTAAGGAAAGGGACTCCAAAAAAGAAACGAAAGAACAAACAAAAAGTGGGAACAGTTCACTGAATGTAGCCGAGCTAGACCCTAAAGAAACTGATGTTAATCTCAGCGATTATTTAGTTTGCGACAGTTGGTCGCTAGACAACGAGGACAAAACGGCAAGTCCTCACATAGATGACAAATCGGTGAAAGCAACACCTAAGAAAGAAAAGAAAACTAAAGAAATTCAAGAGTCCGCCAAAGATGATAAGAAGAAAGAGGAATTAGAAAAAGAGGCGCTTTTGAAAGCAGTTGAAAGTACTAGTGTGAAGAAGATAGAAAAACTGCAGCCTGTCATTGATTCCTTCGAATACGAGATAGACCCAAACGATGACATACTAGACGTGTTCGATGGAAATTCTAAACTGGTAGAATTTCCAAAAGACAAATCTAAAAAAAACGACTATAACCAAGACACGAACACTTCCGATAGTCTAGCTGACGACAATTTCCTAGAATCAGTCATCAATGAAATAAAACAAGAAAACCTGAGCGACGATGACAGTCAAGACAAAGGATTAGTTGAATACGACTCTCCTCTAATGGACTTTAAATGTCAGGGAACGCCAGAACTAGATGACAGTATGCGTTTGAGCCGAGCGAGTGACTATAGCGACTATAAATCCACAGACAGCGGCTGCAAGAGTTCAGAAAGTGGATACAGAAGCACAGAAAGCTACAAGAGCGACAGACAAAAGAGTTCAGAAAGAATGGCAGACAGTAAAAGATCGGAGAGAGGACAAGAGAATGTCAAAGAGTTCCGTTTGTCGGTTGAAAAGGACCTGGATGAGTCGCTGGAGAAGAAAATGTCCAGGTCAACGATGGAGTCCCTGGAGATATGGGACTTTGTGTTGAAGATATGCCAGCCGTTGCTGTTTCGGCATGATAAAACTAAGTGTTACAAGTAAGTATTATCGTCGCTCACAACACGCTCCTAAATCGCCAGTGTGATACTGATAAATATTTGGGGACAATCTTACGCTAATCGAACTAGCTCCATAGTAAGCTCAATAAGGCTTGTGATATAGGTGCTAGACGACGATATATTTAATATATATAAATACTTGAATACATAGAAAACAAATATTCATGCTCGAACCCAAGACCCGCAGCTTCGTACCCACTAGGCTAACCGGTCGTCACATTATCGATAAGCCCTAACATTACACCGTGTTGCAGACAGACCCGCAGTACCCCCACGGTGTGGTGGGCCACGAGGCCGGGCGCGTGCGGCTGCGTGCGCGGCCGCGGCCTCGTGCTCAGCGAGCTGCGCGCCCAGCGCATGCCGCTCGTCGACCGCGTCTACGGGACCGACCAGTGAGTACTAGTTTACGGGAGATGGCGCGGCCTCGTGCTCAACGAGCTGCGCGCCCAGCGCATGCCGCTCGTCGACCGCGTCTACGGGACCGACCAGTGAGTACTAGTTTACGGGAGATGGCGCGGCCTCGTGCTCAACGAGCTGCGCGCCCAGCGCATGCCGCTCGTCGACCGCGTCTACGGGACCGACCAGTGAGTACTAGTTTACGGGAGATGGCGCGGCCTCGTGCTCAACGAGCTGCGCGCCCAGCGCATGCCGCTCGTCGACCGCGTCTACGGGACCGACCAGTGAGTACTAGTTTACGGGAGATGGCGCGGCCTCGTGCTCAGCGAGCTGCGCGCCCAGCGCATGCCGCTCGTCGACCGCGTCTACGGGACCGACCAGTGAGTACTAGTTTACGGGAGATGGCGCGGCCTCGTGCTCAACGAGCTGCGCGCCCAGCGCATGCCGCTCGTCGACCGCGTCTACGGGACCGACCAGTGAGTACTAGTTTACGGGAGATGGCGCGGCCTCGTGCTCAGCGAGCTGCGCGCCCAGCGCATGCCGCTCGTCGACCGCGTCTACGGGACCGACCAGTGAGTACTAGTTTACGGGAGATGGCGCGGCCTCGTGCTCAGCGAGCTGCGCGCCCAGCGCATGCCGCTCGTCGACCGCGTCTACGGGACCGACCAGTGAGTACTAGTTTACGGGAGATGGCGCGGCCTCGTGCTCAGCGAGCTGCGCGCCCAGCGCATGCCGCTCGTCGACCGCGTCTACGGGACCGACCAGTGAGTACTAGTTTACGGGAGATGGCGCGGCCTCGTGCTCAGCGAGCTGCGCGCCCAGCGCATGCCGCTCGTCGACCGCGTCTACGGGACCGACCAGTGAGTACTAGTTTACGGGAGATGGCGCGGCCTCGTGCTCAGCGAGCTGCGCGCCCAGCGCATGCCGCTCGTCGACCGCGTCTACGGGACCGACCAGTGAGTACTAGTTTACGGGAGATGGCGCGGCCTCGTGCTCAGCGAGCTGCGCGCCCAGCGCATGCCGCTCGTCGACCGCATCTACGGGACCGACCAGTGAGTACTAGTTTACGGGAGATGGCGCGGCCTCGTGCTCAGCGAGCTGCGCGCCCAGCGCATGCCGCTCGTCGACCGCGTCTACGGGACCGACCAGTGAGTACTAGTTTACGGGAGATGGCGCGGCCTCGTGCTCAGCGAGCTGCGCGCCCAGCGCATGCCGCTCGTCGACCGCGTCTACGGGACCGACCAGTGAGTACTAGTTTACGGGAGATGGCGCGGCCTCGTGCTCAGCGAGCTGCGCGCCCAGCGCATGCCGCTCGTCGACCGCGTCTACGGGACCGACCAGTGAGTACTAGTTTACGGGAGATGGCGCGGCCTCGTGCTCAGCGAGCTGCGCGCCCAGCGCATGCCGCTCGTCGACCGCGTCTACGGGACCGACCAGTGAGTACTAGTTTACGGGAGATGGCGCGGCCTCGTGCTCAGCGAGCTGCGCGCCCAGCGCATGCCGCTCGTCGACCGCGTCTACGGGACCGACCAGTGAGTACTAGTTTACGGGAGATGGCGCGGCCTCGTGCTCAACGAGCTGCGCGCCCAGCGCATGCCGCTCGTCGACCGCGTCTACGGGACCGACCAGTGAGTACTAGTTTACGGGAGATGGCGCGGCCTCGTGCTCAGCGAGCTGCGCGCCCAGCGCATGCCGCTCGTCGACCGCGTCTACGGGACCGACCAGTGAGTACTAGTTTACGGGGGGTGTGTAATGTTTCATATAAAAACAAATTGCATATTTTCATTTTGCATAACAACGAATACCATAATTTTACCTTGTATAAGTGGTCAAATTGCATAAAAATAAAATGCATACAAACTATTTGCATAATTTCATCGATTATAATTATCAATTTTCATAATTTCGAATTGTATAATGATCAAACGCTATAATGGGCACGCTGTATAAAATTTAATTCCGACCGATTTTGAAATTCCGATTATCATTAAAACTACCAATAATAAATGAAACTTCTAAAACAGAAGTCCTTTGCAAGTTGCACTTATATAATATGTAAGAATTAGGTACTAAAAAAGTGTTCGGATCTGGCGCTTCGCCGGCCGCTGCCGCGGCACGCTCGCTTCGCTCGCTCGGCTCGCGCGCTGTAGAGCCGCAGTTCAACCTAACACTCCTCCTCGCTTCGCTCGTCGTCGTACCTACACCGACCTGCCTTAGAGTCTCTCTGAGACGAATCAAAATTCTGAACTTCATAATTCATAAAAAATAAAAATCCGATGATCCAAAACACGAAGTTGAAAAGTCCGAATTTCATAATTCATAAATAATTGACTCCAATCTTTAAAAATATGAAGTTCATTTCAACTCAGGACCTCCTTCACGAGCTTCTGGCTCTGCGAGCTCTTATAATATACAGTCTAGGCTAGGGGTAGTACAGACAATACCACGTGAAACTGGGGTGCTCTCATTCGGTTTTTGACAATTATTTTGTATATATAGGTACTTACGAGTAGGTACCTACTTTATTTTTCAAGGATGTGATAGCAACCACTTATTGAAACTAAATGCACCACCTTCTCTTATCATTATTTCAAATGTTGTTATCAGTTTTAATCATTATACTAAATGTATGTTATGCCAAAAGAAATTAGTACACATAAACGTTATAGCAAATGTGGTGGTGATAAATGAGTGTTATGTTATTTAAATGTTATGACCAATCAAAATATGCATTTTGTTATTATGATAATAGTTTGTTATGATTTCCGTACGTATGCTACTTGAAATTATGCATTTTGTTTTTATGGCGAATGAACGGCACCCGTTTACGGGAGATGGCGCGGCCTCGTGCTCAACGAGCTGCGCGCCCAGCGCATGCCGCTCGTCGACCGCGTCTACGGGACCGACCAGTGAGTACTAGTTTACGGGAGATGGCGCGGCCTCGTGCTCAGCGAGCTGCGCGCCCAGCGCATGCCGCTCGTCGACCGCGTCTACGGGACCGACCAGTGAGTACTAGTTTACGGGAGATGGCGCGGCCTCGTGCTCAGCGAGCTGCGCGCCCAGCGCATGCCGCTCGTCGACCGCGTCTACGGGACCGACCAGTGAGTACTAGTTTACGGGAGATGGCGCGGCCTCGTGCTCAACGAGCTGCGCGCCCAGCGCATGCCGCTCGTCGACCGCGTCTACGGGACCGACCAGTGAGTACTAGTTTACGGGAGATGGCGCGGCCTCGTGCTCAGCGAGCTGCGCGCCCAGCGCATGCCGCTCGTCGACCGCGTCTACGGGACCGACCAGTGAGTACTAGTTTACGGGAGATGGCGCGGCCTCGTGCTCAACGAGCTGCGCGCCCAGCGCATGCCGCTCGTCGACCGCGTCTACTGGACCGACCAGTGAGTACTAGTTTACGGGAGATGGCGCGGCCTCGTGCTCAGCGAGCTGCGCGCCCAGCGCATGCCGCTCGTCGACCGCGTCTACGGGACCGACCAGTGAGTACTAGTTTACGGGAGATGGCGCGGCCTCGTGCTCAGCGATCTGCGCGCCCAGCGCATGCCGCTCGTCGACCGCGTCTACGGGACCGACCAGTGAGTACTAGTTTACGGGAGATGGCGCGGCCTCGTGCTCAACGAGCTGCGCGCCCAGCGCATGCCGCTCGTCGACCGCGTCTACGGGACCGACCAGTGAGTACTAGTCTACGGGAGATGGCGCGGCCTCGTGCTCAGCGATCTGCGCGCCCAGCGCATGCCGCTCGTCGACCGCGTCTACGGGACCGACCAGTGAGTACTAGTTTACGGGAGATGGCGCGGCCTCGTGCTCAGCGATCTGCGCGCCCAGCGCATGCCGCTCGTCGACCGCGTCTACGGGACCGACCAGTGAGTACTAGTTTACGGGAGATGGCGCGGCCTCGTGCTCAGCGATCTGCGCGCCCAGCGCATGCCGCTCGGCGACCGCGTCTACGGGACCGACCAGTGAGTACTAGTTTACGGGAGATGGCGCGGCCTCGTGCTCAGCGATCTGCGCGCCCAGCGCATGCCGCTCGTAGACCGCGTCTACGGGACCGACCAGTGAGTACTAGTTTACGGGAGATGGCGCGGCCTCGTGCTCAGCGAGCTGCGCGCCCAGCGCATGCCGCTCGTCGACCGCGTCTACAGGACCGACCAGTGAGTACTAGTTTACGGGAGATGGCGCGGCCTCGTGCTCAGCGATCTGCGCGCCCAGCGCATGCCGCTCGTCGACCGCGTCTACGGGACCGACCAGTGAGTACTAGTTTACGGGAGATGGCGCGGCCTCGTGCTCAGCGATCTGCGCGCCCAGCGCATGCCGCTCGTCGACCGCGTCTACGGGACCGACCAGTGAGTACTAGTTTACGGGAGATGGCGCGGCCTCGTGCTCAGCGATCTGCGCGCCCAGCGCATGCCGCTCGTAGACCGCGTCTACGGGACCGACCAGTGAGTACTAGTTTACGGGAGATGGCGCGGCCTCGTGCTCAGCGATCTGCGCGCCCAGCGCATGCCGCTCGTAGACCGCGTCTACGGGACCGACCAGTGAGTACTAGTTTACGGGAGATGGCGCGGCCTCGTGCTCAGCGAGCTGCGCGCCCAGCGCATGCCGCTCGTCGACCGCGTCTACGGGACCGACCAGTGAGTACTAGTTTACGGGAGATGGCGCGGCCTCGTGCTCAGCGATCTGCGCGCCCAGCGCATGCCGCTCGTTGACCGCGTCTACGGGACCGACCAGTGAGTACTAGTTTACGGGAGATGGCGCGGCCTCGTGCTCAGCGATCTGCGCGCCCAGCGCATGCCGCTCGTAGACCGCGTCTACGGGACCGACCAGTGAGTACTAGTTTACGGGAGATGGCGCGGCCTCGTGCTCAGCGATCTGCGCGCCCAGCGCATGCCGCTCGTAGACCGCGTCTACGGGACCGACCAGTGAGTACTAGTTTACGGGAGATGGCGCGGCCTCGTGCTCAGCGATCTGCGCGCCCAGCGCATGCCGCTCGTAGACCGCGTCTACGGGACCGACCAGTGAGTACTAGTTTACGGGAGATGGCGCGGCCTCGTGCTCAGCGATCTGCGCGCCCAGCGCATGCCGCTCGTAGACCGCGTCTACGGGACCGACCAGTGAGTACTAGTTTACGGGACTAGTTTACCGATTTTCAAGTTTACTTCAATGAACAGAAATGAAATGAAATGAAATGATTTTTATTGCAGAAAATAGGTACATACAAGGTGGTATATAAATTATTTACAGTGCGCCAAATTCGGATTGGGTAAGCATGCAACAATTAACTACTTATGTCTAAAAATTAATAAGTAAATAGATAATAATAATAACTTTAGTACATAAAGTTTACTTGACAGTCTTTAATAGAGTATACACACAGTTCACACAGCCAGGCATAAAGCTTCTTTTTAAACATTTTAGTGGGAAGGTCCTTAATGTTACTGGGAAGTTTGTTGTATATTTTAATACACATAAAGTAGGGGCTGCGAGTTGTGTGACTGTGTGTGTAAGTCGAGCTTTAGGTACAAATAATAAATCCTTCTGTCTAGAAATGTGGCTCCCGTACGCAATCATGTCACAATTTTTTTTAAATCCTTTTTTTTGCCATGTACAAAAACTGCTGTTTCGTGGATATATAAGGAAGGTAGTGACATAATCTTGTGACGTTTAAAGACGGGTTAACACTATTCACGCGGCCCCAATGCGAAAATGGCCCTTATGCATCTTTTCTGCATTACGAAAGCTTTTGGCATAGCTGTGGAAGTACCCCATATAACGAGACCGTAGCGGAGGGCGGACATGACATGGCCGTGGTATGCTGTGAGGGCAGCTTCCAATGTTACAGTTTCGCGTAGTTATCGCAATGGGTAAATAAATCAATTTATTTTGAGCATACATTTTCCACTTGTGTTTTAAAATCACAGAATTCATCTATACATATATATGCCTAGGAATTTTGAATGAATATCTTTTCCTACAGGATCGCCTTTGTACGTGATGTCTAGGTTTCTGTGTTTTATTGAAAGGTTGTTCTTTTCTAGAGTTTTCTGTTGTTCGTAGAGTATTGTTTATTTCTAGCTGTCTGCAAACAATACAGAGGAGTAATCTGTTACTTTTGGAAGGTCGTTTATATACAGGGAAAATAGTAAAGGCGACAATACACTTCCCTGAGGAACCCCAAAACTATTTGTTTTATATTTTGATTTGTGACTAACTTTAGCGGTCCCATTTATCACATCCTTTATTTCCACCTTCTGTTCCAGAATATCCGACGGCCCATTCCCCACGAAGCGTGACTGGTACCCGTCAGCGGACCAGTCTCTCGGTCCGATCGTGACCGTGTTACGTGACGAGGCGGGCGAACCCGAGCGGCGCGAGGCCCACGACGGCAAGCGGCCTCGCGAGGACGAGCGGCGCGAGGTCCACGACGACAAGCGGCCTCAGCAGGACGAGCGGCGTGAGGACCACGATGGCAAACGGCCTCGTGAGGATGAGCGGCGCGAGGCCCACGATGAAAAGCGGCCTCGGGAGGACGAGCGGCGCGAGGCCCAAGACGACAAGAGGCCTCGCGAGGACGAGCGACGCGAGGCCCACGACGACAAACGGCCTCGGGAGGAGGGGAGGCCGCGACGGTCGAAGGGCGACGGAGGCGACTCGCTGATGCTTGATCGGGAGTACCAGAGGTAACACCGGCTATAATGATTCCCTTCTTGTCTGCCTGGTGAGCAGTCGCGACGGCGACATCAGCTTACAGTATAAGACTATAGGTTTGCCTAAAAATAAATATTAGACAAACCGGTGGGAATCGACTTGTATGGGCGCTCGGCCACTGTTGGTGATTGTGTTCCATACTAATATTATAAATGCAAAAGTGTGTCCGTCTGTCTGTCTGTCTGTCTGTTACCTCTTCACGCTTAAACCGCTGAACCGATTTGGATGAAATTTGGTATAGAGATAGTTTGAGTCCTGGGGAAGGACATAGGATAGTTTTTTTCCTGGAAATCACTCCCTACGGGGGTGAAATGGGTGGTGAAAGATGGTATGGAGCTACGATATAACCCACTTCCACGCGGACGGAGTCGCGGGCAGAAGCTAGTGTTCTATTATTAGGTAGAGGGGCTTTAAATACACGTTTGGTCAGGAGCTGCGGAAATAATGATAATGTTGTATCTATTGCATGGGCTCGTGAACTAGCTTTTAAGACATAAAGTCGTCTCACAAGGTTTGGAGTCTCGATCAAGAATATCCGTGGAAAAGAATAGATTTTCGGAGCATTACTTTAATTACTGCGCGCTGTGCCCTCTAGAACTATCAGAGTGCTTTTTGGAGCACTACTCCAAACACCACCTTAAGATCCCTCATTGTGTAACGATTGCATAAAATACTATAACTTTACTCGAGCTTTATCGGCTTTTATCATGTTATCGGTAGCATTAAGACTGTGTTTAAATGCAATAGGATTCAGAACGCGTAACATTTCTTGAAATAGAAATGCTTACAGGTTTATGGAAGCCGTGGCCGCCGCAGAAATCGCGGAGGCCCAGGTTCAATCCCGGAGCACCACGCCGGTCCGGCTCGAGGAGAAAGAAGCGAAGAAGCCGGAAGAGAAGGGGAAGGTGAAGATGACCAGCGAGGGTTGGAGCCAGGAGAGCGAGGTGGAGGAGGAGGTTGAAAAGAGGTTAGTTTCTTTAGAGGCAGTGGGCTGGTCACATTTGTCGTAAGAGCGCTCATAGCCTAGCGGCGCCTGCGAGGTAACGATAACGCAGGTTAAGCAAAGATGGCAGCGGTCACTGTTTGGATGGGTGACCGCATGATGTTTGAGTGGTTAATATTGAGCGTTTCCGTGCTTTGGAAGGCACGCTAAGCAGTTGATCCCGGCTGCTATCTATGACAGTAGTCGTTAAGCCGAGTTATAGGCCTTCGGGCTTAAGAACTTCTAACAGTCGAGTTGCCCGACCTAGCACAAACCTGAAATTTTGGGTATAAGTATAGTTTATATAGAGCTGATCTGATGATGGAGACAGAACGCGACCATGGGAATTCAGTACTTATTCGACGTAAACCCGTTGAGTTCGTTACATAGATAACCTCCTATAGATAGAGCCTATAGGGCGACGTGCGGTCCCCACGCATATATGTTCTAGCACTGATAACCCCCCGCTGCCCCGCGCCATATTGTCAGTTGCGACCAAGTACGCGATCTATACGTGCGTCAAATAACCAACAAATTAAAATTGTTTATGCGCTGAAAAAATGAGTTATTGCTGTGTGAAGTGGTGTGGGAAAAAATCCCGAACGTCTAATTTTACAACCGATGAAATAACATTTCACAGGTAAGTTAAATTTATCACATAAATGTAAATTTCATTCTGTCACGCGGAGTTCATTTTACACTGGTCTATAAGAAGTAGTGAAGTATGCATGTCCCTTTTCATCAAATGGAAATGGCAATATACTGTTCCTTTCTCACGAAAGCACGTGACACTCTAGTGATGGGCTAGTGAATGTTTTCGAATTTTACCGATTCAGATTCATTTAAGGAAACACGATTGTTTAATATGAAATTTCACTAAAATTATATGTATATCCATTGTCAAAATTATTTTGTTAGAAATCATAGATAATGTATACGATGTAATAAAGAGGTTTAAACTGCACCAAGAAGGCAGCAACCATCTTACAAGCTATGAGGTAGAGGGAGACGTAGTAAATTACTATCTCGCGCTATTTTATAGCTTCCATAGACTTCTTCTCTGGAAGCTATAAAATAGAGCGAACTATAATAGTAGTACATACAGCACGTCTATCATGCGGCTGCGACATACTCCCGATTTTTCTCGCACCTCTTGTTCTAAGTGTTCTAATAAGAAAGAGACGGATAGTGCGAGAAAATTCGAGAAAGCTCGCCGTCGCATGATAGCCGTGCTGGAATTTCTTTGTTGGTTTAAGTAGTTTTATTTTATTTATTGGGTAATTTAGAGTATTGTAGAATAATGCGAGTATGTAGTGTCGAAGTTTAGCTATTGCTAAAAAAGTAGAATGAATTAGAATTTAATAATGAATACATTTTTTTTTATAAATAAATATAAGGGGACTATCTTACACAATATCGACCTAGTCCCATAGTAAGCTCAGTAAGGCTAGTGTTATGGGTACTAGACGACGATATATATAATAGATATAAATACTTCAATACATAGAAAATATCCATGACTCAGAAACAAATATTCGTGCTCATCACACAAATTTTTGCCCTTACCGGGATTCGAACCCAGGACCTCTTGCTTCGTAGGCAGGGTCACTACCAACTAGGCTAAAGCGGTCGTCAAACATTGGTCGAGAGCAATTAGGTTAGGACTAGTGTTACGAGATGGACCTCATGCTGGACTTCGACGACGTGTGAGGGATCTTGGAGGTGGTTCGAGAGCAATTAGGTTAGGACTAGTGTTACGAGATGGACCTCATGCTGGACTTCGACGACGTGTGAGGGATCTTGGAGGTGGTTCGAGAGCAATTAGGTTAGGACTAGTGTTACGAGATGGACCTCATGCTGGACTTCGACGACGTGTGAGGGATCTTGGAGGTGGTTCGAGAGCAATTAGGTTAGGACTAGTGTTACGAGATGGACCTCATGCTGGACTTCGACGACGTGTGAGGGATCTTGGAGGTGGTTCGAGAGCAATTAGGTTAGGACTAGTGTTACGAGATGGACCTCATGCTGGACTTCGACGACGTGTGAGGGATCTTGGAGGTGGTTCGAGAGCAATTAGGTTAGGACTAGTGTTACGAGATGGACCTCATGCTGGACTTCGACGACGTGTGAGGGATCTTGGAGGTGGTTCGAGAGCAATTAGGTTAGGACTAGTGTTACGAGATGGACCTCATGCTGGACTTCGACGACGCGTGAGGGATCTTGGAGGTGGTTCGAGAGCAATTAGGTTAGGACTAGTGTTACGAGATGGACCTCATGCTGGACTTCGACGACGTGTGAGGGATCTTGGAGGTGGTTCGAGAGCAATTAGGTTAGGACTAGTGTTACGAGATGGACCTCATGCTGGACTTCGACGACGTGTGAGGGATCTTGGAGGTGGTTCGAGAGCAATTAGGTGAGGACTAGTGATACGAGGTGGACCTTATGCTGGACTTCGACGACGCGTGAGGGATCTTGGAGGTGGTTAGTAATGGAGCCATGGCATTTGGGTTTTTTCTAATAGTGATGAGGATTCACATCATCACATAATATCAACCAAATAATTTTATCACATTGAATAAATATATGTTCTTTTTTATGACATCGTTTTTATTTGTCTTCCTTTTCAAGCTATACCAATCTCAAAATATCATACATCAGCCTAGCTAGCACATTCGCACTCGTCCTTTCCTAGTAAGTATATAAATACAAACGGAACGAAGGCTTCTTGTCCTGTATAAACACGATAATGCAGTGAATGTTGTAAAATACCTAGAAATAATTATTCTATATGACTAAACTCGATATGATTAACATACTTTTTTATGTTATTGGTGATCTAAATAATCGACGAACGAAACATGATAATAATGTAAAAGTGACAGCCGTTCAAAAATTTTAACCTTGGCAACAGGAACCTACGCCGTGTAAAATATTCTACTTACAATTATTTGCGGCACCGCTAAAAACCGTTAACGACCAACGCACCCCATCACTACGCTTCGGGCGCCATGACGTGACAAAGCGCGCTATTTTCGAAACAGCCAATCGCAGCGCCGTTACCGACCTCCCCGCAACCCGTACTTACCGCCAACTGTGGTGACCTTTGCATAGAACTAAATCGCTTATAGGCTCTATCTATAGGAGGTTATCTGTGGTTCGTTAGAATCGTCTCAACGAGTAGTTAATGATGGTATACAGAAAAGTACAGTTGGCAATAAAAGCTTGTACTTAAAATGACGTTTTTGACAGAAACTTATTTATTTTACAGCAAAAAACAAAAACGAGAGGAGAAGCAGAAGACCCGAAAGCGGAAAAGATCTTCTTCTACTCTCTCCTCAACGACAGAAGACGATGAAGTCAAGAAGAAAAAAGCCAAGAAGAAGGTGAGACAAAGAGATATCATGTTAAAAAAATCGGCCAAGTGCGAGTCGGACTCGCGCACCGAGGGTTCCGTACAAAATTTTACGGTTTTCGCAATTTTTCCTTTATCTGTGCTATAAGAAGTTGCTTCGTACCAAATTTCAAGATTCTGAGTTCACCGGAAGTACCCTGTAGGTTTTGATTGCCTTGCGAGTTACGAAAATTTTGCGGAAATTTGCGGCATAAACGGCTGCATCTTTTGATTGCGTTGGCTTAGAAGTTTGATTTTTTCACAGCTCCAATAGACAGTAGACCTGAGTATTCGGTTTACAATTTAGCTTGATATCTCCACGCGTTCCTGAGAAAAAGGGTCTTGACAGACGGACGGAAGGACGGACAACAAAGTGATCCTATAAGGGTTCCGTTTTTTCCTTTTGAGGAGTTTCCTAGCATTATTCCCGGTTGTGCCCCTAAACGAGCCCGGGGTCCGCTCTGACACCTAATCCTAATATTTGGCATATGCACTAGTTTTACAAAAGCGAATCTGACCCTCCAACCCTGAGGGAAAACTATACCTTATTGGGATTAGAACGGTTCCCTCACGATGTTTTCCTTCACAGAGAAGCTAACGGTAAATATTCCGTACATAAGTTCCGAAAAGCTTATTGGTACGAGCCGGGATTCGAACCCACGACCACTGATTGACAGCCGCATGCCTGAACCACTAGGCTACCGTAGCTTCCCGTAGTACCTTTAAAGAGTAACATGAATAAATATGGGTTATTATAGTGTTAATGTATTAATTATAAAATATCACATGTCTCTTTCAGATGAACAAAAAGTCGAAGACCAAGCTGGCGAAACGACGACGCACAGAGAAGAAGTACATCAAGAAACTCAAAGAGAAGCAGAAGAAGAAAAAGACTAAAGCGGAGAAGATCTCGGAAGAGGAGGAGGTGGAAAGTAAGTTATTTCTTGTTGAAGAAACTTTTGATTCAACCATAATATGAATTGAACATAACCTTATCACATAGTACACTTGACTGTACTAGAGCTCTCCTCGGATGGAAATACGGAGAAAACTATTTTCCCAGATATCAGACTATATACATCGATTTTTTGCCTCCGAAAATAATTGCAAATATCATGGAAATCCTTAGAGCATTAAACCAACCGGAGCGGCCATTGACAGGCGTTCCCCTCTGCCAAAAGTATATGACCAGTGGTCATACACATTGTATGGACTGACGTTTATCTGACGTAGCTATTTTCACGTTACGCATACATTTGACGTTCCCCTCCCCCGCAAAAATCGGCAGACTTTTTATGTATAGAAAATTACTCATGGCCACTCCGGTTGGTTTAATGCTCTAAGTGGAAATCGTTAGACGTTTTCGAGAACGTGATTACAAATATTGCTCGTTTAATAGTATGGGATAGGATAGGATGTTTGTATGTGATATCCGAATCTATTCAGATTTCAATTAATATAATATATTTCTCCAGAGTCAAGTAGGCAAATAACAATATATACTTAGCTTGCTTCTGCCCGCGATTCGTTCACCTGAAACTAGTTTATATCGTAGCTCACTTCACCCCATTAGGGGATATCTCTATACCAGATTTCATCCAAATCGGTTCAGCGGTTTAAGCGTGAAGAGGTAACAGACAGACAGACAGACAGACTTTCGCATTTATAATATTAGTATGGAAGTATGGACTTGCTTCTGCCCGTGACTCCATCCGCGTGGAACTCGTTTATATCGTAGCTTCATACAAACTTTCACCCCCGATTTCACCCCCTTAGGGAATGATTTCCGGGATAAAAACTATCTTATGTCTTTTCCCGGGACTCAAACAATCTATATACCAAATTTCATCCCAATCGGTTCAGCGGTTTAAGCGTCAAGAGGTAACAGGCAGACAGACAGACACACTTTCGCATTTATAGTATTAGTATGGATTACACATTTCTATTTCAGCACCCAAGAAGAGACTGAAGGACAAGAAAACCAAAAAGAAGCAGCAGAAACTGAAAAACGTCCAAAAGAAGAAGAAAAAAGCGAAATCATCCAGCAGCTCGTCCAGCAGTTCATCCAGCTCCGACTCCGACGACAGGAGAACAAAAAAGAAGAAAAAGAAGAGAGCGGAAGCGTTCGACGTCAACGTCCTCAACAACATCAAAACGGAGAAGTTGACCGACGATGAGAGGTCACAGAAGATAGAAGACTTCTCCCCGAGAAGGCAGCAGGAGAAACGGCAGGATATCATAAATGTCAAGGAGCTGGGGTGTGAGATGGTGCAGATCAAGCAGGAAGTGGTGGAAGAGGAACAGGAGGATCCGGTGGAGGATTTTGATCTGAGCAATAATGAGGAGTTTATGGACACGAGTCAGGTTGAGAAGACTGAGTTTAAGGTACGGTTTTGAGAATTAAGATCTATTACACTAGAACTCACATTTATAACTTACACTACTACAGCAGTTGATAGGCATACTTCTAAATAGTTAGTTTAAAACAGTAATGTGCAGAGAGTTTATTTCTGCCAACAAACTGTTGAGCAGTTTGGCGAAGGTTGACAATTTTTAAAAATTACTGTTTCGTTTCGTGAATAAATACTCTTTTTAAATTAACAATTCAATTTAATTTAACATAAAACTTAATCAGAATCAAGCTGTAGCATCCGAAGTAACAAACTAGTTGACAACAACGGTAAGAAGTTATCCTTACGTTACCAATAAAAAAAAAAACTAGGAGAAAATTTATGTTATCATGATGTTAAATTATATAGGCATTAGACAAAGACACAGACATTTAGACAGAGGTCTAGGGGGCGCGCTCGACTCAAATCAAGGCATCCCCTTAAGTTTACCTATACAACTTTTATCCAGGAACCCCAAGACCGTCTGACCCCTCAGCGACCAGAGGAGCTCTCCCAATGCTCCTCTCAAGAGTCTGTCGCCAGCGAGAAACCCGCGCTCTATGAGAAGGACGAGAGCCACCTCCGACCCTCGTCGCAGAACTCCAACTACAGCTTCAACGACGTGATCGCAAGCCAATCTGGACTCTACGGCAAGGGGCTAGAGGCGGGAGTCGATTGCGACAAGTTCGAGTACGAGCAGGAGAATTATGAGATGTACGAGCAACTGGCGATGGCGTATCAGAGCGATGTGGCGAGCAATGTGAGTATTGAAGCATGTCTTGTAACTTTACGTGCAGTTGCCATCAGATATAAATATATGCGGCCAAAGTGCTCACAAATATCTGAACACGTATGGAGGAATCAGAGGTCTGATATAGATCCACTTTGCTAATGGTATTTCCAACGTCATCTGACGTTGGAAATACCATTAGCAAACTCAAGTGGAGTTGGGCAGGACACCTTGCCAGGCAGAATGATGGTAGGTGAACCGAAAAGGTGTCAGATTGATGGCCACTTATAGGTAGAAGGAGCGTCGGCCGTCCGCCAGCTCGATGGGTGGACGGTATTAGGAAGATAGCGGGTCACTTCTGGATAAAATTAGCTCAGGATAGGGACGGGTGGCGTACTCGAAGGCCTATGCTCAGCAGTGGGCGATTAAGGGCTGAAAACAATGACGATGATGATATATCTGATAGCGACTGTACCTGTCTTTTTCAGGTTTTGTCCTGAACGTAGATAGAGGATTTATTGATGGCGTCCTAGCGTACGCCCGAAAGGGACTATGGTAAATTAACCTCACTAAAGAAGTATCAGAAGACTAATACATTTTTGACTTCTGATATCGTTTTTAATTTTGTCGTATTATATCGGTGATCAGAGTCAAACAGGGTTCGAAATGATAACTATCGATTGATCATCCTCCTAGCGTTATTCCCGGTAAGCCCCTAAAGGAGCCCGGGGTCCGCTTTGACACCTAATCCCAAGATTTGGCATAGGCACTAGTTTTACGAAACCGACTGCCATCTGACCTTCCATTCCAGAGGGAGAACTAGACCTTATTGGGATTAGACCGGTTTCCTCACGATGTTTTCCTTCACCGAAAAGCTAACGGTAAATATTCCGTAAGTACATAAGTTCCGAAAAACTCATTGGTACGAGCCGGAATTCGAACCCACGACCGCCGCTTGACAGCCGCATGCCTGAACGCCTAGGCTACCGTAGCTCGGATAATTATTGATTGATGATGACAAAAATTTGCGCTCGTGAAAGTGAACTGTATTTGAAGTATTCGAACGAGTATTTCCGCACTTGCGTCTATCCGAACGCACGAAGTGTCAACGTGATCTGCGCCGTGGGGATTCCCCTTACAAGAAGAATTCAGTTTTGATTATGCAAAGTTAAGCGAATTCGAGTGTCATTGCTTATACTGGTGATAATTATCGGATAATTATCCAATAGTTATCAAGAAGCGAATATGTTGATAATTTCGAACCCTGAAGTAAAATATTTTGTCAGGTGGTGACAAACAAAAGAGCGTATGCGAGCAGGACAGGAGAATTGACATTATATCTCCTTCCCACTTGTGGTATTGTCTATGCTTACATCCTTGTCACTCATGTGTGTTTGTGTGAGTTCCTCCATTCTTTTCTTCCTTTATGGTCCTGAACCGTTCGAAACGTGACTTCTAAACATGTCAAGCTCATGGCACTACTGTTTGACATCGTCAATCCAAGGGTTCAGCTACGCCTACGAAGCTGAAGGTCCTGGGTTCGATTCCCGGCAAGGCAGAGGCCGAGAGGCATATGTATGTAGGCATAATACCAGCAGTAATGCCAGCAGGTTCCTTCTAATGAGCTGTATGTAAATAGATTGATGCAATTTTGTAGTTTTTAAGTTCTATTGTTGCCAGTGCATACTCGTACTAACGAAAATGAGATCCTTGTTGAATAAATGAAATTGAATTGTATTGATAGGGACGTTTTAATTATTATTGACAAACGCTATGTCTGACACTGTTTTTTCTTCTATTGTTTGTTTTGTCTCGAAACATGTTTCTTCCTTTCATGCGAAGTCGCTTTTCAAGCGAAGTACAGGATTGTTCGACACCAGGAAGATGTCAAGGAAGTGAGGGTCTCGCCAGGGGTTCCCCTATACTTGCGGTGTCCGCATCATCCCCAAGAATAAGGTATCTCCTAGTGTGATGCCACCAACATCGACAAATTCTAGACGACAACACCAACAGTATTAGTAGAGGTTTGTCATAATTACATCAAAGTTTGTTCGTTTATACGAGATGTATTTAGTAGGGCAGTTTCAGGTGATAACGTGGACACGCTGGACAAAAGCACCAAATTTTTTTCAGGTTCTTGTTAGGTCCATAGCTTTAAGTTTTTGACAGGAACCAACTCCTCCGTCGCCATCTTTAATTTTACGGCGGGAATTTTGAATTACACGTATATAATAAATATTTCGAGCTCTAAATAACGTAGAATCACAAACTTAGAGTCTAAATATACATATTTAGGGTCAAGGAATTCAACTAGATATTTTTTAGAATCGAGTTCCCAAAGGATATTAAACGGAACCCTGTTCCTAAGCTTCTGCTGTCCATCCGGCTGTCTGCGTATCAGCAATAGCTAGACTGTTCAATTTTTCACAGAAGTTGTTTTTCTATTGCTGCTTTAAAATACAATCATTAAAATTAAATTAAATTAAAAATTAAACATTGCTCTCTCATACATGAAACTAAATTTTATTGCCCGCCCATAACAATCGGTATATCTCTAGAACCGTAACATGTAGACACTTGAAATTTCCGCAGATTATGTATACCTAACTATAGCCTCTATAATAACAAATAATAAAAATATAATAACGTTAATAATTGTTTTTTTTAACATAACTTAAACCAACTCTAAGAATAGATGTTTACATGTACAGGGTTGGGCATTAAGTGTCCTAGCCTTATATCGTATTTTTTTCGAACATAATCCAACTTTTTTTGCCGCAAAAATAATCAAAAATGTTCGTGTGATATAATGTCCCGACCTGACAGTGCAAGCACAATGTAACGTTAGCAATAAGGTTTTTTCAATAAATTCTAAATTCTCTTCTAATTACAAGATAGCCACAATCAACAAAATGATCGCGTGTATGGCGTTTCGTTGAGGGACATACCAGGAGACAAATTAGCTGTACAGCGATTTCAAAGTGCGTCGGCTGTCATGACACATCATGACGCACTTTGAAATCGCTGTACAGCTAATTTGTCTCCTGCCTGTGCCTCCTCCTGTTTGTCTGTGCCTCTAGGCGATATCGCACCCCACAGGGTGCGATATCGCCTAGAGGCCAGTTAACACTGCTGTTCATTGATCGAGGAGTCAAAATCAACCAAGATTACTATATTCAGAACGTATTGTAGGGTCACATCACACACATCATCAGCCTATATACGTCCCACTGCTGGGCACAGGCCTCCTCTCATGTATGAGAGGGAACGGGCAGTAGTCCCCACGCTGGCCCAGTGCGGATTGTAGGGTCATTTGCTGGAAAACGCCCGAAAATTATATGGGAGTGATTATTTTTGTTTCCAGCAAGACAGTGCCCCATCTCACAAAGCCAAACGCACTCAAGACTGGTGTCGAACGAATTTGACAGACTTTATACCTTGGCAAGAATGGCCTTCCTCTTCACCAGACTTGAATCCGTTGGATTTTTCCGTATAGGGATTTATGCTGAGTAAGATTAGGAGCACACACGGCATGAATATTAATTCCTTCAAGCATTGGTTGGTGAAGATATGGAACTATATTCCAGATGAGGTAGTTCGTGCCGCTTGTAATTCCAGCGGCGGCACTAGTGGCCGCGGCTGCGATCTGAATCTGAATTTGAATCTGAATCTATTTATTAAAAAATATTTGAAATCTGTAGAGTTAATTTATTGAATCAGGCGTTACTTTGCGGAAGTCCATGATATATTAGGAGAACAATATTTCTTTGCTATTCCGCTAAAAAACGTGCTGGTCTATTAGTGAAGATAAGATGCAACTATTTGCGTAAAAACATGCAAAAAATTACAGCAAATCACCACCAATAATGACAAAAACCTCGACACGTGTTTCGCCTCTCTACGAGGCATCATCAGGAGATGCTGGCAGGAGATGTTGCTTGCGCCACGTCCACTGAGCAAAACAGCTCAGACGCAACTGGACGTGGCGCAAGCAACATCTCCTGCCAGCATCTCCTGATGATGCCTCGTAGAGAGGCGAAACACGTGTCGAGGTTTTTGTCATTATTGGTGGTGGTTTGCTGTAATTTTTTGCATGTTTTTACGCAAATAGTTGCATCTTATCTTCACTAATAGACCAGCACGTTTTTTAGCGGAATAGCAAAGAAATATTGTTCTCCTAATATATCTGTAGAGTTGTTTTCATTTTATGGATATTTTCAAGTAGGACACTAAATGTGCCCAATCCTGTATATGCAGTGTTATATCGGTAAAAAACTTATCTAGTTGAATTCACTGACCCCAAATATTTATATTTAGACACGAAGTTTTTGATTCTAAGTGCCTTAGAACTCGAGATATTCATAATTAATTAACTATAATTAAAAATGCCCGGCATAAAATAAATATGGCCGACGGAGGAGTTTGTTCTTATCAAAAACTTAAAGCTATGGACCTAACAAGTGCCGGAAAAAAATATAGGTGCTTTTGTCCAGCGTGTCCACATTTACGAGAATTTGTTCGAGCACTCTGCCCCACTAATTTGTTTCTTCTGATAATGAAATCCTATACCGCGAATGTTTAGAATTATAATTAAATAAATTTACATAGTAGCCCGTAAGCCCGAGCAAAATTGTAATTTGTATTATATTAGTTAAGGTTGCGTTTTGTATGGCGGTTGGCGGTACTTGCTACTAAACTTTTCAAACTTTCTTGTTGCGTTTTGTTCACAATGTTATAGTACCCTACATGTATAGCCGCCTAATGAACACAATGTTATAGCCGCCTAATGAAGCTTGGAGGCTAAAATATTTTGATTTTAACAAACACTTTAAGCCTTTTAATAAGATAACGAGCTCGGAGAGTCTAGGCTGCTGAGTACAACTAGGCTTGGGGGCTAAAGAGCTGTCAAAATCGAAGCCAGCCTTGAAAAAAAGACCTAAAAGGCTGGAAGTCCTCTGGAACATTAGCTGCAGGAGAATACTTGGAATATCCTGGACCGAATTCCGAACAAATGTGTGTGTGTAGAAAACACACAAATATTTGCCCTTACCGGGGTTCGAACCCAGGACCTCCAGCTTCGTAGGCAGCGCCCCTACCCACTAGGCCAACCGGTCGTCAGTCAATAATGTAATAATGGACGGGTAGTTGACTTTTTTGGGGTTTACCCTCCATATTTTTATCGAGTTTTGGAGGGTAGTGAAATATTATGCACCCGTGTCTCTGTTGACAACTGCTGGGACGTCATCTGCGACCATGACCGGGGCAACCCGTGCCGAAACGTCAGAAGTAAAGGTAAATAAATACATCGTCATCCCGTGAAAAACAATAATTCGAATACGCGGCTCTCCCTGTCACCTTTAAAATGTTATCTTGTAGCTTCAAATCTTGTTACAAATGTTTCCATACTCAAAGAACTCTGCATCAAGCAGTGTCTATCCACGCTAGTAAAAACTCGCATCCTCTACTTGTTCGGACACGTCTCGAGGTGAGACGGCGACTCCATCGTGCATTTGGTTGTGCGAGGCAGTGTGGAAGGTCACCCATGCGGTGGACAGACCTGATCAAAAACTGCTGTGGGCGGTCAATACGGGCGTAGAATCAATATGTATTGTTAATCCAAAAGAAAGAAGACAAAATATATGCCTAGTGACGAAAATCCCATTCAGATATCTCAAGGAATGACGAAGCTACAACCGTTTTAGTATTGCTTGTTGGAGAGAGAAAACGCTTTAGTGACGTCACAATCTGCGAGCGTCATAATAGTAAATAGCCTAAGAGCTCGACCAAATCGGTCATGTGGCTTCAGCTGTATTGAAACTCCGTTAGCTACTTCCCTGAACTACCTTTTCCGATAATCTTCGTGCTGGCAGGCCACGGGCGGTGGGTGCGGGTGTAGTGGGGTGGGGAAAAAATTAAAAAAAAATGTGGGCTCAGCGACTTTAATTTTTTTTTCAAATAGTTGCTCTGTAATCCCTGTGCACCCAAAAAAATTTAAATCGATCGGGTGGTGGGTAGGGGTTGCCAGCGTTAATTAAAAATACCAAAATAATAATAATTTTCATGTGGGCTCATCTGTATTGGCTTTTTTTCTGACGCGAGATTAATTAATATGTAAGCCCCAAAAAAGTAGCCATAAATAATATCGGTGGAAAGGTATCGATAAAAATTGTTGAAATAATTTAGATTTCGTTCGAAAATGTGCTGAGGGGAAGGCAAAAGCGGAACGTACACGAACTAAAAAACATCTTATTTTATTGTACCTCGTTCCCACTTGTGTTAGACTATGCTTACTTCGTCACTAGTGTGTGAGTAGCGTTCCTCTATATAAAATAAAAATAAATAAAAAATAAATATAAGGGGACAATCTTACACAAATCGACCTAGTCCCATAGTAAGCTCAGTAAAGGCTTGTGTTATGGGTACTAGACGACGATATATATAATAGATATAAATACTTAAATACATAGAAAATGTCCATGACTCAGAAACAAATATTCATGCTCATCACATAAATGTTTGCCCTTACCGGGATTCGAACCCAGGACCTCTTGCTTCGTAGGCAGGGTCACTCCCAACTAGGCTAAAGGGGTCGTCAAAACCAATACAACAACCAATATAGGTACAATACATCCTCTATGGTTCCAGCAAGTCCCGTTGCCGGTGGAAGAGGGCACGCAGCGCATCGAGACCGTGGTCCGGCGGCGCCGCGGCGAGATCAAGTGCGACTGGCGCGCCGGCGCCGCGCCGCCGCCCGCGGGCGCCAGCCTGGCCGCGCGGCCCAGTCGGTGGGGTGAGTATATCACACTACTGTACATAGAGACCATGGTCCGGCGGCGCCGCGGCGAGATCAAGTGCGACTGGCGCGCCGGCGCCGCGCCGCCGCCCGCGGGCGCCAGCCTGGCCGCGCGGCCCAGTCGGTGGGGTGAGTATATCACACTACTGTACATAGAGACCATGGTCCGGCGGCGCCGCGGCGAGATCAAGTGCGACTGGCGCGCCGGCGCCGCGCCGCCCCCAGCGGGCGCCAGCCTGGCCGCGCGGCCCAGTCGGTGGGGTGAGTATATCACACTACTGTACATAGAGACCATGGTCCGGCGGCGCCGCGGCGAGATCAAGTGCGACTGGCGCGCCGGCGCCGCGCCGCCCCCAGCGGGCGCCAGC
The DNA here is from genome assembly GCA_945867215.1 of Epinotia demarniana. NCBI lineage: Eukaryota > Metazoa > Arthropoda > Insecta > Lepidoptera > Tortricidae > Epinotia > Epinotia demarniana. Next base: position 2,411,983 of record OX244281.1, read on the forward strand.
CTGGCCGCGCGGCCCAGTCGGTGGGGTGAGTATATCACACTACTGTACATAGAGACCATGGTCCGGCGGCGCCGCGGCGAGATCAAGTGCGACTGGCGCGCCGGCGCTGCGCCGCCCCCAGCGGGCGCCAGCCTGGCCGCGCGGCCCAGTCGGTGGGGTGAGTATATCACACTACTGTACATAGAGACCATGGTCCGGCGGCGCCGCGGCGAGATCAAGTGCGACTGGCGCGCCGGCGCCGCGCCGCCCCCAGCGGGCGCCAGCCTGGCCGCGCGGCCCAGTCGGTGGGGTGAGTATATCACACTACTGTACATAGAGACCATGGTCCGGCGGCGCCGCGGCGAGATCAAGTGCGACTGGCGCGCCGGCGCCGCGCCGCCCCCAGCGGGCGCCAGCCTGGCCGCGCGGCCCAGTCGGTGGGGTGAGTATATCACACTACTGTACATAGAGACCATGGTCCGGCGGCGCCGCGGCGAGATCAAGTGCGACTGGCGCGCCGGCGCCGCGCCGCCCCCAGCGGGCGCCAGCCTGGCCGCGCGGCCCAGTCGGTGGGGTGAGTATATCACACTACTGTACATAGAGACCATGGTCCGGCGGCGCCGCGGCGAGATCAAGTGCGACTGGCGCGCCGGCGCCGCGCCGCCCCAGCGGGCGCCAGCCTGGCCGCGCGGCCCAGTCGGTGGGGTGAGTATATCACACTACTGTACATAGAGACCATGGTCCGGCGGCGCCGCGGCGAGATCAAGTGCGACTGGCGCGCCGGCGCCGCGCCGCCGCCCGCGGGCGCCAGCCTGGCCGCGCGGCCCAGTCGGTGGGGTGAGTATATCACACTACTGTACATAGAGACCATGGTCCGGCGGCGCCGCGGCGAGATCAAGTGCGACTGGCGCGCCGGCGCCGCGCCGCCGCCCGCGGGCGCCAGCCTGGCCGCGCGGCCCAGTCGGTGGGGTGAGTATATCACACTACTGTACATAGAGACCATGGTCCGGCGGCACCGCGGCGAGATCAAGTGCGACTGGCGCGCCGGCGCCGCGCCGCCCCCAGCGGGCGCCAGCCTGGCCGCGCGGCCCAGTCGGTGGGGTGAGTATATCACACTACTGTACATAGAGACCATGGTCCGGCGGCACCGCGGCGAGATCAAGTGCGACTGGCGCGCCGGCGCCGCGCCGCCCCCAGCGGGCGCCAGCCTGGCCGCGCGGCCCAGTCGGTGGGGTGAGTATATCACACTACTGTACATAGAGACCATGGTCCGGCGGCGCCGCGGCGAGATCAAGTGCGACTGGCGCGCCGGCGCCGCGCCGCCCCCAGCGGGCGCCAGCCTGGCCGCGCGGCCCAGTCGGTGGGGTGAGTATATCACACTACTGTACATAGAGACCATGGTCCGGCGGCGCCGCGGCGAGATCAAGTGCGACTGGCGCGCCGGCGCCGCGCCGCCCCCAGCGGGCGCCAGCCTGGCCGCGCGGCCCAGTCGGTGGGGTGAGTATATCACACTACTGTACATAGAGACCATGGTCCGGCGGCGCCGCGGCGAGATCAAGTGCGACTGGCGCGCCGGCGCCGCGCCGCCCCCAGCGGGCGCCAGCCTGGCCGCGCGGCCCAGTCGGTGGGGTGAGTATATCACACTACTGTACATAGAGACCATGGTCCGGCGGCGCCGCGGCGAGATCAAGTGCGACTGGCGCGCCGGCGCCGCGCCGCCGCCCGCGGGCGCCAGCCTGGCCGCGCGGCCCAGTCGGTGGGGTGAGTATATCACACTACTGTACATAGAGACCATGGTCCGGCGGCGCCGCGGCGAGATCAAGTGCGACTGGCGCGCCGGCGCCGCGCCGCCGCCCGCGGGCGCCAGCCTGGCCGCGCGGCCCAGTCGGTGGGGTGAGTATATCACACTACTGTACATAGAGACCATGGTCCGGCGGCGCCGCGGCGAGATCAAGTGCGACTGGCGCGCCGGCGCCGCGCCGCCGCCCGCGGGCGCCAGCCTGGCCGCGCGGCCCAGTCGGTGGGGTGAGTATATCACACTACTGTACATAGAGACCATGGTCCGGCGGCGCCGCGGCGAGATCAAGTGCGACTGGCGCGCCGGCGCCGCGCCGCCGCCCGCGGGCGCCAGCCTGGCCGCGCGGCCCAGTCGGTGGGGTGAGTATATCACACTACTGTACATAGAGACCATGGTCCGACGGCGCCGCGGCGAGATCAAGTGCGACTGGCGCGCCGGCGCCGCGCCGCCGCCCGCGGGCGCCAGCCTGGCCGCGCGGCCCAGTCGGTGGGGTGAGTATATCACACTACTGTACATAGAGACCATGGTCCGGCGGCGCCGCGGCGAGATCAAGTGCGACTGGCGCGCCGGCGCCGCGCCGCCGCCCGCGGGCGCCAGCCTGGCCGCGCGGCCCAGTCGGTGGGGTGAGTATATCACACTACTGTACATAGAGACCATGGTCCGGCGGCGCCGCGGCGAGATCAAGTGCGACTGGCGCGCCGGCGCCGCGCCGCCGCCCGCGGGCGCCAGCCTGGCCGCGCGGCCCAGTCGGTGGGGTGAGTATATCACACTACTGTACATAGAGACCATGGTCCGGCGGCGCCGCGGCGAGATCAAGTGCGACTGGCGCGCCGGCGCCGCGCCGCCCCCAGCGGGCGCCAGCCTGGCCGCGCGGCCCAGTCGGTGGGGTGAGTATATCACACTACTGTACATAGAGACCATGGTCCGGCGGCGCCGCGGCGAGATCAAGTGCGACTGGCGCGCCGGCGCCGCGCCGCCGCCCGCGGGCGCCAGCCTGGCCGCGCGGCCCAGTCGGTGGGGTGAGTATATCACACTACTGTACATAGAGACCATGGTCCGGCGGCGCCGCGGCGAGATCAAGTGCGACTGGCGCGCCGGCGCCGCGCCGCCCCCAGCGGGCGCCAGCCTGGCCGCGCGGCCCAGTCGGTGGGGTGAGTATATCACACTACTGTACATAGAGACCATGGTCCGGCGGCGCCGCGGCGAGATCAAGTGCGACTGGCGCGCCGGCGCCGCGCCGCCCCCAGCGGGCGCCAGCCTGGCCGCGCGGCCCAGTCGGTGGGGTGAGTATATCACACTACTGTACATAGAGACCATGGTCCGGCGGCGCCGCGGCGAGATCAAGTGCGACTGGCGCGCCGGCGCCGCGCCGCCGCCCGCGGGCGCCAGCCTGGCCGCGCGGCCCAGTCGGTGGGGTGAGTATATCACACTACTGTACATAGAGACCATGGTCCGGCGGCGCCGCGGCGAGATCAAGTGCGACTGGCGCGCCGGCGCCGCGCCGCCGCCCGCGGGCGCCAGCCTGGCCGCGCGGCCCAGTCGGTGGGGTGAGTATATCACACTACTGTACATAGAGACCATGGTCCGGCGGCGCCGCGGCGAGATCAAGTGCGACTGGCGCGCCGGCGCCGCGCCGCCGCCCGCGGGCGCCAGCCTGGCCGCGCGGCCCAGTCGGTGGGGTGAGTATATCACACTACTGTACATAGAGACCATGGTCCGGCGGCGCCGCGGCGAGATCAAGTGCGACTGGCGCGCCGGCGCCGCGCCGCCGCCCGCGGGCGCCAGCCTGGCCGCGCGGCCCAGTCGGTGGGGTGAGTATATCACACTACTGTACATAGAGACCATGGTCCGGCGGCGCCGCGGCGAGATCAAGTGCGACTGGCGCGCCGGCGCCGCGCCGCCGCCCGCGGGCGCCAGCCTGGCCGCGCGGCCCAGTCGGTGGGGTGAGTATATCACACTACTGTACATAGAGACCATGGTCCGGCGGCGCCGCGGCGAGATCAAGTGCGACTGGCGCGCCGGCAATTTTTGAGATTTTTTTGCAACTTTGGTGAAGCTGTTTTAAATATTATTCGCCTAACATAACAATCATTTGACAGGTCTGAAACCAGGCGAGGTGAACATCGTTCTAACCGGCGGCTCGGAGCAGTATTCGGCGCCCGAACCGATCTACCGCATCGAGAGCATCGCCAACAGGAACGACAACAGCGCAGGGTACAGTCGACGCACTATTACGAGCCATATGTACAGTCAGCATCACAAACATTGTCCAGGCGGTTTTAGGGCCTTATGGCCTATTCGTTCTTCTTCTTAACTTTGTGACTAATTTTTAAACATAATAAATTAATAAAACACATCGCTTACGTATATTCCATAAAATAGGCCTACCGAAAATAACTTGGAAATGGAAATAATTCAAAAATTTCTTCATGTTTAACCATTTTCTTAGTCAAAATAGGCTGTAACAACTGGGAATGTTCATTTTCACCTGTGACCACTGGGGACAAATGGAGATACCCAGTGGTAACAAATGTGAATTATTATTTCCCAGTTGTCCCCCGTGGTAACAATTGTGAATGATTATGTCCCTGTTGTCCCCAGTGGTAACCAATGTGAATGATTATTTCCCAGTTGCCCCAGTGGTAACAAATGGGAATAATTACTGCCCTGTGGTCCCCAGTGGCAACAAATATGAATGATTATTTCCCAATTGTCCCCCATGGTAACAAATATGAATGATTATTTCCCAGTTGTCCCCCGTAGTAACAAATGGGAATCATTATTTCCCTGTTGTCGCCAGTGGTAACAAATGTGAATGTTTAATTCCCAGTTGTCCCCCGTGGTAACAAATGTGAATGTTTAATTCCCAGTTGTCCCCAGTGGTAACAAATGGGAATCATTATTTCCCTGTTGTCGCCAGTGGTAACAAATGTGAATGATTATTTCCCAGTTGTCCCCCGTGGTAACAAATGTGAATGTTTAATTCCCAGTTGTCTCCAGTGGTAACAAATGGGAATGATTATTTCCCAGTTGTCCCGAGTGGGTAACAGATGGCAATACTTTGCTCGTTTCTGACCAGAGGTAACAAAAACCCAACTGAGCTCAATCTCTCAATCAGTTCCTGTTATACATAGGCATTTTGTTCTTACATCGCCTTAGGGAGGCGAGTAGTGACATCTACCTAGAAGACTTCAATTTCGTTATCAGCGTTACTGCTTAGTAAAATTTTTGTTCAGTAAAATGGTGTTTATGGTTGATTATGTATAGAATTTTGTTGAAGCCACGGTAGCCTAGTGGTTCAGGCATGCCGCTGTCAAGCAGCGATCGTGGGTTCGAATCCCGGCTCGTATAGTTTAAATTATTTAAACTGAGCTCACGAATACACATTGTACTGAGCTCATGAATAGCCTTTGTTTGCGTTCGGCGCGTGCCAATTTTGCAAGAAAAATGTTCATTGTATAATGAAGCGGTCACTTTGGCACTCTTTGGGAGAGGCCTATGTCCAGCAGTCGACGTCTTTCGGCTGATGATGATGATGATGATACCAATAAGTATCTTGTATCTAATCCCGGTAAGGTCTAGTTTACCCTTTGGCTTGGAAGGTCAGATGGCGGTCGATTTCGTTTCTTTTGATTAGGAGTCAAAGCGAACCCCGGGCCCAGTGCCTACTGGGCCCGGGACACAACCGGGATAACGCTAGGTGAATAAACCAACATATTTACAGCAGTTACGATGAAGCGTACATGGACACGTACGGCGCAATGGACCGGCTGCAGTACGGCGACTGTTTCTCCGGCGCCGAAGCGCAGCGACAATCGCAGTCGCAGCGACAATCGCAGTCGCAGCAACAGTCGCAGTCGCAGCAACAGTCGCAGTCGCAGCAACAGTCGCAGGAGAGGGAGCGCCGCGGCACGCTGGACGATAGGATCGATCAGGCGTTGAGGCATACAGGTAGACTGTTAGACAAGTTTTATCTATAATCGAAGGTCCCAATTAAAAGAGTCGGATCTGCAAAATTGAGATTTTTGCTTTTCAGCGGCTTAGGTCGTAAAAACTCAAAACTTTAAAACCACTTTCACAGATTTTCGTTTTCTCAATACTTTTCGTAAAAACCTAGATAAATAGGTCGGATCTAAGAACAGATGACATTTAAAAACGTCGGTTGTGACAGTTCCGACATTTTTACGGGACACAGTGAGTACAAAGTGTCGTATATGACACATCCTACTATATTACACGGAAAAGTATAGCGTATTTTTTTGTGTATTTTATGTAATTTACAGCCTGTTAAGTTATCAAGTAAATTTTATCTGCATTAAATTGTTAAATAAGAGTTTCCGTGCAACTATGTCAGTTCTGCCAGTTACGACATTTTTGGAGTACATTTTTTGTCGGATGTGGTGCATCCGAAATATTAATTGGGACCATCGATATATACAACGTTTTTTTTTAAACGTCTTACAGCCAAAGCCCACTTAAAGTATCCAGAACGTACTGATCATTCGTGAAAAAAAAAAGTTATAATAATAGTTTTTAGTAATAAAAGGTAATTAAGTTTGGAAACTAGTATTGCGCGCGGTACGAAGTTCATTCACCCGGTTAGAGTTCGTACATACATATCTACATAAGATGGCGGCTAGCGGACACTTCGGTCACTCGGCTGGATGATAAAATTAATATTAATACAAAAAAAAACGATGGTGTGCAAAGTTCGTAAGGGGAAAGTCTTTTTTTTTAGATTTAATATTAAAACTGTATTTTAGGATTAGATTCCTTATCACGAAGATAAAAACGAGTTCCACGTGGGTTCGAATCCCGGCTCGGACCAATGAGTTTTTCGGAACTTACGAGTATTTACGGAATATTTACCGTTAGCTTTTCGGTGAAGGAAAACATCGTGAGGAAACCGGTCTAATCCCAATAAGGTCTAATGTTCCCTCTGGGTTGGAAGGTCAGATGGCAGTCGCTTTCGTAAAACTAGTGCCTATGCCAAATCTTGGGATTAGTTGTCAAAGCGGACCCCGGAATAACGCTAGGAGGATGATGATTTGGCTTCTAAGATAACTACAACTTAGAAAAGTTGAAAACCACCGACATTTTCATTTCAAAGTCCAATATCTCAAAAACGGCTGAACAGATTTTGATGAAACATGGCTAAGAACACTCGGGATAAAATTATCTATGACTCAAAAAAACCGCATTCAAATCGGTCCATCCGTTTGGGCGCTACGTTACCACAGACAGATACACAGATACACAGACACGTTATAGTACATTGTTTAACGAGGGGCGTAAGTGGAATATTGCGAACAAGAGTCTATCAGAAGCCCGACGCCGAAGGCGGAGGGCTTTTGATGACTCGAGTTTGCAATATTCTTACGCCCCCGTGTTATACACAATGTTTTTCATCACATTTGCGAGGAAACAAATACATTTTAGAAGAAATTAATGCAAATCGTAATAAAAACTGCAACATGTCAGTCGTCCATTTTGTTGAATTCGACGTCAGGCGCGTATGGCAAAGACCCTTCGGTATACAGCCACGATTTAAAAACACTTAAAACGTTTTACATAGACACTTAACTACATATTAAACATTAAATTGCAGTCAAATTTAATATAAAGATATGTTTTATACATATTAAAAGTTGGTTGTAGCAAACTTTTGAAGATATGAAATACACCTTGGCTGATTGGAAACATCCTCAGTCCGAAGTGAAGTACGAGTGTGTTCTATATTTTAAAACTAAACTTAACATCCCGTGGGAGGTAAAATGGCTATAACTGCTCTGTACGCACGCAAGTAAAAACGCCTTTGACGAGCAAGTGTGATGAAAAACTTATAACACCCCTCTCTATGCGTCGCGGGTTAAAAAAGGCAGGTTCTTAATTCAACTTCAGAAATATTTAGCTCTTTCATGTATTCTTGGAGATTCGTTCAGCGTTTCGGCTTGATGAAATGCTAGCTTCTGCCCGCGACTCAGTCCGCGTGGAACTCGTTTATATCGCAGCTCCATACAAACTTTTCCCCCTCATTTCACCCCCTTAGGGGATGATTTCGGGGATAAAAACTATCCTATGTCACTCTCCATCCCTTTAACTATCTCCGCTTAAAAACTCACGTCAATTCGTCGCTCCGTTTTGCCGTGAAAGACGGACAAACAAACACACACATACACTTTCCCATTTATAATATTAGTATGGATTTTAATGTTATTAAATAAACATGTATTGCTTTATTTGTTGTTCTAGTTTTGGGAGAGATAGCGATGGAGCCTGAAAATAATGAAACGGACCCTGACAAAGAGAATAGAGAAAAAGGGATATTGCTCACGTGAGTATTCAGATAACTGATGAATACATTTTCTCAAACATGCTCGGAAATGTACGCGTTAATGACACGAAATGAGGACATGAAGTTTCTTGTTTAAGGCTCCCTACATTTCTTCTTTAGGCCCAGAAGTAATGTATGAAATCCCTAAGTAAAACCATTATTGTCCGCTACCCTAACTTTTTAAATGTTGCTTACTAATATTAAACTAATTTTACCCGTGTGGTGTCGGGTTAGAATTTCACCACCCCCTTTCTTCCCGTGGGTGTTGTAAAAGTCGACTAAGGGAGCAGGGTTGAAGTGTGTTGTGGGCGATGGGCTAGCAACCTATCACTGCAATATCACATTTAGTCGATCTTTTATACCCAAATTTATGCTAAAAGTGGCACTGGAACATCCGTTTCATGTGCTCTGCCTACCCCTCTTGGGAATAAAGGCGTGAATGTATGTATGTAATATTAAACTCACAAAGGAAAAATTACATACTGCCAACCACCACTAGACTCTGTGAGCATACTTTCGAAAAAAATACCAAATCTATGGTACTATACTTATGTGCGGTGTGTTAAACATGGTGCTCGAACGGCTTGTTCAAATGGCATGACTAAAAAATAAAAAAGGCGGCAAATTACACAATTATTTTCTGAACTTTCGTTCCGATTGTATTTTCAATGAACTATTATTTAATTGATTACCTTGTATTTATTTTAATTTTAATATTTCCTCACCTCGTTTGAGAAAAGCACTATACAATCCTCGGCCGGAACAGGGATTGCTGGACGAGCTTGGGGTAGACGGCCGAGTCGTAGACGAGTTTAGTTGAGACGAGACGACTTTACTTCACGGCCTCTGCAGTAATGTACTATTTCTAATTTTTATGGTTCCGTTTTTCCTTTTAGGTACCCTTATTTATAGGATCACTTCGTTGTCTGTCTGTCTCTATATACTTACTTAAGTCTATAGTCCCTTGAAGCTGAAAAAAAATCAAACTTCTAGGTTAACGTACGGAATATCTACCGTTAGCTTTTCGGTGACGAAAAACATCGTGAGGAAACCGTTCTAATCCCAATAAGGTCTAGCTTTCCCTCTGGGTTGGAAGGTCAGATGGCAATCGCTTTCGGAAAACTACTGCCTATGCCAATTCTGGGTTTAGGTGTCAAAGGACCCCGGGCTCCTAGGGCATAGCCGGGAATAACGCTAGGAGTGTGTGTGTGATGTGTGTGTGTGTTATGTTGCAGCCCGGGTACTGGTCGCGGGTTGAAACGCGTGAGTTTCGCGGACGGCTATAAGCCTGGACAAGACTCCGACACTGAAGAACCGCCCGCTAGGAAGGTAAGTCACATTACATTCTCTTTTTAGGGTTCAATACGATTGAATTACAATTCAATTACAATACAATTCAAAAGTTAGGGACGCTCCTTCGGATCGGACAGCCTTTCAGGCGCCCAAATACTTATAAATTATTATTTTATTATTTCGTTAAGAGTATCCTTGAGCTTGTCTGTGTTTTTTGGACACCTCAGTACCAGTCCGACCGTCTGGAAAGGATCCAAAATATTTTCCTAAAGTCACTGAGTTATGGAACAGGTAATTGTTTCGAGCATTCCGCGTCAGCTGCGAAGTATTTGTGTTCCTTCCCTTCATAAACGGAGACAGTTTTTAGATGTGATGTTCTGGTTTAAAATTCTAAAAGGTGTGATACACTGTCCAAACCTCTTGGAATAGGTTACTTTTAGCTGCCCGCATCATCCTCTGCGTCCCAGATCTCTATTCCATATCAGCTTTGCCCGCAAAAATTACTCTCGGCATACTTTTTTCAGACAAGTCCCTAGTTTTTATAATAAGTATCTGATCGATATTGATCCCTTTCATCAATCATTGTTAGGTATCAAACTGTTAGTAAAATGTAAGTCATTTTTTTATTTCTTCTAGGAGTATTATTATCACCTAATGTAAATGTTACTCTTCAGATCTCCCTGTACTCTAACCGAAAAAGTCTACATTCATTTTAGTTTGCATGATTTAGTTGTTTTGTTAACACATTATTATGATATTAATGAATCTCCAGGTCTTTAGCATTATGTCTGTTGGTACTGTACGTGTTCCCCATATATATTTGTTTATGCGACTGTTTGTGCTCTAAAACATAAAAAAGCGGCCAAGTGCGTGTCGGACAACGCACAACCAGGTTCCGTCCCTATTAAAAAGGTCATGTCAGATCCACCATACCCCCTAGCCATACCCCTGGGGGTAGGGTGGACTGAACCATACCACCGTTAGTAGTGCTGGGATTTGATGGAAAAATAGAAAAAGAAATAGGTACAAATTTTTTAATTTCATTAAACTGAAAAAAACGAAAGCCGTTCTGGCCTTTTTTTACCTTAGGCACTACTGCTTGGCACTGCCAGTAGTGTCATGGGTAAAAAATAATTTCCTGTGACACTACAGTGGCCTTAGTAGTTTTCCCTTGGCACGCGGGGTATTATCTTATCTTCATACCTGTATCGTAACTGCCATACGTCCATGTTCATAACCAACCTATACTATAAGGCAGGCCGGTGTAGATACGACGACGAGTGAAGCGAGGAGGAGTGTTAGGTGTACTGCGACTCTGCGACCCTACAGCGCGCGAGCCGAGCGAGCGAATCGAGCGTGCCGCGGCTGCGGCCGGCGAAGCTCCAGACCTAACTTTATTCGAAAAAAATATCCGTAGTCGGTTCTGGCGCTTCGCGGGCCGCTGCCGCGGCACGCTCGCTTCGCTCGCTCGGCTCGCGCGTTGTAGGGTCGTAGAGTCGCAGTACACCTAACAACGCCCAATCGCATCGGCCGGTTCTTTTGCGTTTAGTCAGGCGCGGGACACTCCGCGATTTACGTTCATCGCTACAAGTACATGCCGGTGCCCCAACGTTGGGGACGTCAGAGAGCATCTTAATGTTTTGGCTGAGAAAAAAGCGCCTTTCGTAAAGATCAAAGGAGTGTCCTTTCTGTACATGTACTATTATCTATTTTGTGGTTTAGTCTGGTTTCAACCGTGAGACTTGTTGGTTGTCAGTTATGTCGAAATGTTCAGTCAATAACTGCGTAAATACCAACAAAAAAACTTGAAAAAAGATGGGATTTATTTCTTTAAATAATTTATTTTCATAACATAACGAAATTTGTGTAAACTCATTGTAATTTAATAGTTTTGAACATGTTTTAAATAATTATTTTTGTTAGTTCAAATGACAAAGTCGCGGAACATAAATCTAAGGAGTCGGTATACTTAGATACTTTTTTATGATGTCGTTACCTACATAATTATGGTTTTCATTTTAAGATTTCCAAAAAATCCTCAGCGACGTGCAAAATGGGCTGCAGTCATAGCACGCGACAGCCGAGGTGTTTTTTTTTAAAACAAACGACTCGCGTGTCGTTTGTTCGGCTCATTTTAATGATTCGGATATATTATAGGTTATACGACAAAAAATGGAAGAACAGGTTTACTAAAACTGCCACACCTCATGAACGTACCTAAGCCCATTTCTTTCCATTACATATTTTAATTTCAATTACATCCAATATACTTAGCTTTATCTTCTGCCTTCTGGCAAAAGGTAATTAATTGCATTAATGAACTACATATAATAAAATTCTATAATACAATCCCAACACATCATTTGGAAATGCGCAAATTGTTGCCAATTTTCATCATCATTCATTTTTGACCTTATATCTCGTAATACTCGTTTTATAAATGTCGGATGATCATGAGAGTGACGTTTAAAACCCATAGGATCGTTTTAATAAAATCGACAGCTGATCTCTACTTGACTGTACGCTTACATTACATCGCAAAAAAGAAAGTATTAAAAGTAAAGGCAGGTCGAAAATACAATTATTTAACAAACTGAATCTATTTCAAGGAAACTAAAATGACTTCTTTTTATGGACTCTGTCAGCTGTAAGTACTATATGTACTTACGGAAATCTCATCAATTGTTTTGTATATAATATTTGTACAAATATTTGAAACTGTTTATTCCCCACTTATTTGTGCTTTCTGTTGAAATAAATAAAATTTATAACGCGACTCCATTCATTCGCTAAACGCTAACTAAAGTTTTGACGTGAGCAGTCAATTCACATTGTATGTCTCAATAAACTAAAAAGTATTTAATCTTTTGATGTTGGTTTGCTAATATGGTGCTTAAGGTCTAAAACACTGAGTTCTTTTTTTATGAAATACCTTGATGCAGGTTATAAATTAACGCTATTAGCAACTACTGAAATGTACTAGAGCTGTCATTCTGGGGCTCTGGGGCACATTTCTTGGCATTGTGCATCCAGTTCTATATACTAAATCAATGGTTACTACAGATAACGGTAGTCTAACTTTTTCAACTACACTGCGTGATACTGATAACGGTAACAGGACATTTGGGATAAATATTATAAAGCATAATATAGTGCACAGCACTACGGTGGTATGGTTCAGTCCCACCCTACCCCCAGGGGTATTGCTAGGGGTATGGTGGGTCTGACATGAAAAAGGTCATATCGTTACTGAAAACTTATGGCACTTACGTCCTTTTCTTTAAGGAAGGCAGTTTTTTATAAATATCTCGAAAACCTTTGAACCGATCTTGTTCAAAACAAATATCGCTGAAAGATTTTTATAAGCCCTATTAGCATGATTTTTTTCATAATTTTAAAGTACACGGTTCAAAAATTAGAGGGGGGGGGACACAATTTTAGTGACTTTCGGGGCGATTATCTCCGACTCTATTCACTTAATCCAAAAAATTGCTTAGAAACCTTATATTTATTTTGAAAGGCCTGTCGATTGATGTACCACACGTGGGCTTGCAATGAAAAAATAATTTTTGACTGTCGGTTTTATGTATGGAGTGCACCCCTAAAAAAAATCTTTTTTAGTAATTTCATTGCAAAACTATGTAGCGGTTAACAAAATACAGGCTGATTTTGTTAACCGCTACATAGTTTTTCGGATAAAAAACTCCATAAAATTTCCTACAAAATTGACATTGGGGGTAGACCAAAAAATCGTGTGGGTAACCTACCCATACAAAAACCGAAGGTGCCCCCGCCGACCCCGGTCCCCTCGGGAGCCCCACAGGAGCAAAAACAAAATATCTAGTCAGATCATAAGTTCTGTTACACGGTTCGAATTTCAAAATTTGAACCCTGGCCGGAAAACGCATCACGTTTCAATTTCGAATATCTCATCAATAAAAAAAATGAAAAACTCGACATTGCCGCCATTTTCAAACATGCAGTGGACGCAGACAGAAGACCGTGTCGCTGTTACTGCATTACACCGTTGTGGTTACGCACCAAACCAAATTTTCAAACTTCTACAAAATTTGAAAATTACGCTGAGGTTCGTATCGTACCATTAAACGATACCGGGAAGTCTCTTCTTTCGATAAAAAGAGAAGTGGGCCTCCACGTTTGGTTCGGACTCCAGCCGTCATCAAAGCCGTGAAGGACCGAATAAGAAGAATTCTCGTGCGCAAGCAAAAACTTTTCAGTCTTTCAAGTCTTCAGATGGGCATAAGCAGACCGACGGTTAAAAGAGTGATAAATGAAGACTTAGGACTTCGAGCTTATCGGAAAAAAACCGCTCATCTTCTTTATGCTCGCCTAAAGGCCGAAACGCACTGGCAGCGGTGGCGGAGCGGTGCTGTGCGGCGCGGTATTCTATGCGGACCCTTTCGTATTAGTTCGAACATTACAACCGGTACCGCCTCCGCGCCGCACCGCGCCGCTCCGCCACCGCTCTCTGTGCGTTTCGGCCTTAAAAAACTTAGGCTTCAAAGATCGCGAGCACTGATAAAGCGGTACGCTGGTAAAAAATACCTCGAAATCCTATTTTCGGACGAAAATATTTTTACTGTGGATTCCTCCAATAAACAAAATGATAAAATTTACGCAACTAACAATGAAGAAGCGAGCAGGCGGATCCCCCGCGTCCAACGTGGCCACCACCCCTCATCAGCCATTGTTTGGCTCGGAGTGTCATATTCAGGCCTAACTCAAGTGTTTTTCTGTGAAAAAGGTGTAAAAATTAGTGCCACTGTATACCAAAATACCACCCTAGCAAACGTTGTAGAACCTCTTTCACGTGCAAAAACAGACACTGTGGGTGTTCCAGCAAGATTCAGCACCGGCTCATAAAGCAAGGAGCACGCAAGCCTGGCTCACTAGCCGTAAAATTGGCTTCATCCGGCACCAGGACTGGCCCTCCACCAGCCCAGACCTGAACCCCCTAGATTACAAAATATGGCAACATCTAGAGCACGAAGCATTCTCTAAACCTCACCGCAATTGACAACATTTCAAAATATGTAATGATGCCTAAATCAAGAACCATTTCGGTAATTATCTTATCTGAACGTAATAAAGTGGTTTTCCCATTTTTATTCTTACTCGTTTCGGAGAAAAACACAAAAATCTGTAAAACGCGGTATAACCCGTGCGTGGCGTCATTCCTACGTCTGTTAGTGAAAGATGTGGACAGGTGCCATAGAGACATAATAATGACGTCATATTTTACTTACGACCTATTGGAATTCACTACTTCTAATTTTGATATTTTTGAATGAAAATAAAGATTTAGGGAGAAATAAAAAAACACGTATACCTCAAAATTTCATTTTCTATCAAACTAAATCATATAATGGACCACTTAAAAAAATGAAATGTTATCAATTTGGAGTCGCTGAAAGCATCCGTCGCCAAAGCAGCGGCACATATCGACATGGAAGTCGTGCGTGCAGCGAAGGTTGAAGGCATGTATCAAGAATCACGGAGGACATCTCCATACTAATATCATAAATGGGAAAGTGTGTGTGTTTGTTTTGTTTGTGCGTGACATAGGATAGATTTTATCCCCGAAATCATCCCCGTTGAAATGGGGGGTAAAAGTTTGTATGGAGCTGCGATATTGCGATATAAACGAGTTCCACGCGGACGGAGTCGCGGGCAGAAGCAATTTTTAATAAATATTTAGTTGTTAGAAAGACAAATCTATCACCTTTCAATTAATGTATATATTATAAACATAATTATAAACTAGTTGTTTTTATTTCATGTTTAACCTGTGACAGACCTTATGACTTGACTAAATATTAACTTAAACACCCTGTAGCTCCCAAAGTATTGATCGTAGAGTAAAAGTCATTATGAACAATTTTGTAGGGGAAAATTCGAGATATGTAAATCGCGAAGAAGGTACCTTCAAGCCCAAATACGGTATATTATTATTATTTTTAGTTACCATTCTACCTACATCTGTAAAAAGTTTAGAGATGAGATTAGGTAATAGAAATAAAAGCAAATTAGGTTAAGTTACAATAGTTATAGTAAATGAGCGCGTCTCGCCATCATACTTAACAGTTTGGCCAGTATATATTTGTAATTAATCATGTAACTTGTATTTGGAAATAAATATTTTTTAAAAAAAAGCAACACTGACTTTCTCGGCAGATTTATTGTTACGCGCCGCTGATGGCGCGTGTCGATCTCGCTCGTCAGCGGCGCGCGCGCTGATAGTACGGTACGCGAAATGAATGCACCTTCGATAACTCACAAGGTCGCGATGTTTTTGTTAACATTTAGACTATAATGAGTACTACTAGAAGTTAAAAAATCTAGTGAAATTTGACATTGCTTTAGGTATTATACAGCGTTTTCTTAGCGACCCTTCTAAATCCAAGGATAAATTATACAAGTGGTATTTTTCTTCAATGGAGTACCGCATTTTGGTATTATAATCTCCCATTTAATTTGCTAAAACTTTCCTCAAGTGATAACGTCAGTATAATCCGACCCAAATAAAATGTATATATTTCCTCTAAAAGATTATACAAGTGGGTTTGGATTACTGAATACTATTAAAAAGTATCAACGTTAACCAGGGTTAACGGCATTTTGCAGAAGGCTAAAGTAGCCCTCTCAATCTGCTGTCGTTTAGCGGGTAACAGATGGGGTCTAAAACCCAGAATTGCCCTGTGGCTATACACGTCCATTGTGAGGCCGATGGTGTCTTATGCCTCTGTGGCCTGGTATAGGAAAACGACACAGAAAACAACAATAGCAAAGCTCAGCAGTCTGCAGCGGACGGCTTGCATAATCGTTACTGGAGCCATGTCAACCTCTCCAACAGCTGCCCTTGAGGCGTTGCTGAACCTTCCGCCCTTGAATCTCCATTTGGAAAAGGAGGCGAAGTCCAGCATACTCAGAATAGCGACAGCAAAAAGAGGGGACTGGCTATCCTCAGCCTTGAGAACACTCAAGGAGTCAGTCTACGATATTCCTGTTCTGGGGATGCCTCTAGACACAATGCCCCCAAAACTCTGTACACAGACAAACTATTCAGTGGAACTCCTCAGGAGAGAGGACTGGTTAAACGGCCTCATAGATTGGAAACCAGGCAGCCTAAAGTGGTACACTAATGGCTCCAAATCCGGATCGGAGGTAGGATGCGGAATATATGGAGAAGCACCCAGGACAGCGATCAGCGTAAACCTGGGCAAGTACACTTCCATATTCCAGGCAGAGGTATACGCCATCTTAGAATGTGCGACAGCCAATCTGGAAAACACCTACCTCAATAATACTATTTATATCCATTCGGATAGCCAGGCGGCTCTCTTGGCCCTAACCTCTAACGTCATAACGTCGAGGCTGGTCAAGAACTGCCGGGATCTATTGAATGACCTGGGCGCAAAAAACAAAGTCATATTACGTTGGGTCCCAGGGCACGCCGGTATAGAGGGAAACGAGAAGGCCGACGAGCTTGCACGAGCGGGGGCGAAGGGGACGCTCTGCGGACCAGAGCCGTTCTGTGGCATCCCCAAAAGCCTGACCAAGCTCACTCTAAAGACCTACTGTTTCTACAAGAGCATTCAAGCCTGGCGAACTATACCAGGGCTGAAACATTCCAAGGCGCTTATTAGAGCCTATAGCAAAAAGGCGTCTTCTGATGCCTTAGCGCTAAGCAGGAACCGTCTACGCATGTTGGTAAGGATGCTTACAGGGCACTGTCGCCTAAATAAGCACATGCAAGCGATAGGACTGTGTGACACAAGGCTGTGCAGACTCTGCCTGGATGCGGAGGAGACGCCTACACACATCCTAACCGAGTGCCCCTGCCTCATGCACAGTCGCAACTCCTTTCTGGGAAAACACATCATGTGCCCGGAGGAGATCAAATTTCTTGAGTTCAATAGTATCCTGCAATTCTTCGAGTTTGCAGGACTTGACCAAGAATTGTAGTATGTGGCGATCACAATAGATCAGCAATGGTCGCAGTGATATAAGGGCTCTCACGGTCCGGAAGCCGCTACAAGAAATAATAATAATAATAACCAGGGTTGGAATTAATAACATATTTATCAATAGGTTAATTTTATACGAACAGTTTAATGTTGAAATCCTGCTAATTATTTAAAAATAAATCTCAAAAAAATTCAAGTTGACGCATATAATCCAGCTTTATCATAGTAATCTATTGATAAAAAATCTAAGTAATTCATCAATAGCTTCTCATTTTATTCACTTATCAATTATTTTTCAAATTTGAACTCACGACGATCTGCGCGCGAGTCTAGTGCGCCGACGGCGAGAACGTCATGACCAATCACAGCACGCCGTTGCTTGTTTCCTACGCGGGGGCCTTCCCTCTGTGGTGACAACCGTCATCGACAGTTCATTTGCATTTGCAAAATGTAATACGACAATGCGCGTTAAAAGTTTACTTTGAAAATGAATAAGTGTTTAATTTGTAATCAAGTCTTGAACTTTGACGTTGTAGTGGTTAAGGCTAGGCATTGCGCGTCTAATAAAATTACAAATAGTCTGTATATGTTATGTAGTTATAGCTAACTAAATCAATACTTAATTAATGTGTAGTACTCCATTATTGAATGGATCAGCTCACTTGAAAAATGTTATCTTTTACAGAGTTTAGCTATTGTTATATTTTACTGTACAACAACCTCCATGGTAAAGCTGTGATGATTGTAAGGTCACAAATAATCTCTACAGTAGTAATAAAAAAAACAATAATGAATGTCTCCAGTATTATGCCTGCATCACACTGGCGCGGCCTGGCCCCGGCGGACAATAGTAAACTCGTCCGCCGCTGTCAAATTTTCTATTGTCCGTCACCGCAGGCCGCGCCAGTGTGTTGCAGGCCTTAAACATACAGATTGTACAGAAACACTCCACTGACAAGCTGTGATGATTGTAATGATTACGAATAGTCTATATAGTTAGTAATAAACTAAATCAATATTTCATTAAAGTTGTATATATTGCAAAAATATGTATCGATAACATCCTCTCATAAATAAGTACCTAACCTTAATCCGCGCTCATAAGAGTTATGGGACATAGTTATGAGTAAGGGGTTCTGCCTTTTCTCCGAATATTATGTCTGAATGTCACTTGCTAACCAACTTTTCGCCGATGATTCACCTTGACAAGTAACTAATGGCAAATTTTTGTATGACAACAGATTCATTTGGTAGAATTATTGTCAAGTCGATTATTATAATGAATTAAAAAATTTGGCATAACTATCATTTGGCAAATCTTTCAGTTGGACAAACAACTACTAACCGAATAACGTTTCGTCAGTGCAACAGTTCCTTTTTCTTACATAAGCCAACTTTTTACTACAAAGAACAAGACAGCATAACATAGTCAGATTTTTTTTAACGTGTTCTTATGTAAGTTAGAAGGAGGGAAGTGGGGATGGGGAGATGAAGTCAACCGCAAAGGGGGTTCGGGGGCGACGCCCCCGTATTAAAAAACCACACACAATCGTAACAGTGATATTATTTGTAGGTTTGGTTAGGGTTACCTTGTATCCCTTAGAGCGGAAATAGGCACCCCGCGAAGCGGGGTGACGTCGACACGCTGGCGGTTAGGTAAGGTTTAGGTGAGGTTAAAATAATTGGCAGGTGTTTGTTTAAAAAAAACACATGTACACCTACATACATACATTCCACCAAGCAACAGTCCAAAAGTAATGATGTAAACACTTATCTCCAATGATGCGAAAATCAGGTACCGTCATTGTCAAAAAAACAAGTGAGAGGTTGCGCTTACTCACTTTGTAAATACGTTACATAGTTACTAAATAAAACATCTGGTAAGTGTTATACCACGAAATGTATATGTCGCAGTGAAATGGCCAAAACAGAGATTTGATCAAATCTCTAAGGGATATGATCTAATCACGCAGGATGTTAAAATGGCGAATCCATTTTATCATTTACCTAATACAAATCAGTCATTTGATCAAATCTCTGAATCTGTTTAGTGAAATGACGAAATCGGACAAAAAAGGCAACTCGTTTTTTCATTTCACTAGATTTGTTTAGTGATTTGATAAATCCCTGAAACGCGTCAGTGAATTGACGAAACTAACTCGCAGATATTGGCTCCTAAATCATTAGTCATTTAAACGGTTCTGGGACTTAGACTCGGATGGCGGATAGGTTAGAAGATGGAGCAGAGCTCCCGCCACCGTCTTCGTGGTTATTTTTTTTATAAAAGAGCGGAAAAATCTTTATCGCGTTAGTTTCAACTCACTGACGCGTTACAGGGATTTTATCAAATCACTAAACAAGTCTAGTGAAATGAAAAAACGAGTTGCCTTTTTTGTCCGATTTCGTCATTTCACTAAACACATTCAGAAATTTGATCAAATTACTGATTTGTATTAGGTAAATGATAAAATGGATTGGCCATTTAAACATCCTGCGTGATTTGATCATATATCCCTTAGAGATTTGATCAAATCTCTGTTTTGACCAATTCCCTGCAACATATATAAGTCAAACTGACCCATTCTGCTACTCGAAAGGTGGCATTTTGAAAAGTGACTTTATGGAACAAATTCCAAGCATACAGTTGGTAACCGTGAGGTTGGGGAATAAAACTAAACCTTTTGATAAGTTGACACTTAATCATTCGGCGAAATGACATTATGCGAAAAATTGTTTGCGATTCGTAGATAAAATTTTCGGAGATGATTTAGAGAACTCTGAGTAAGTTGTATGCACCTATATTTTTACACTTGACTGTACTCCAGTGGAGCTCACATGAAAAAATATATACACTCGAGAGCAAAAGTTTCGGGTCACTAGCATTTACTTCAATATCTTGAAAACGAATAAAGCTATCGTATTGAAAAAATTGAACCTAATAGACAATTTAATGTTACTAAAATAAAATGCATTACATTTACCACTGATTTTATTATGTTTAAAACGACAAATTAAGAATGGCGTCATTTTGATTGCAAAACCAAAACTGAAAATATTGAACTTTTTATATTTACAAGTAGTTTTAACACAGTTTAGTACTTGGTATTACCCCCACGTGCTGTCTGGACTGCTGCAATGCGATTCGGCATGCTGTACACCAAGTTTCTGAAACACTGTTGGGGAATGTTCTCCCATTCCTCTACCAATGCATGTTTTAAGTCGCGAAGCGTAATTAAAGGAGGATCTCGTTGTCTTACACGTCGTCCGAGCTCGTCCCAGGCGTGCTCGATCGGGTTGAGGTCGGGGCTGCGTGCTGGCCATACCATGGGACGAATATTCATTTCATCAAGGTAGTCTTGCACTACACGAGCAGTGTGGGGACGGGCGTTATCGTGCATAAAGATGGCATTCTCACCAAGTCTTGCCATAAATGGACCGACGTGCTCGTTGAGGATTTCATCCACGTATCTTACGCCATTAAGAGTACCGTTTTCAATCAGTACAAGCTCTGTTCGGCTTTCCGCAGAAATTCCAGCCCACACGAGTACCGAACCACCACCTTATGCCACCTTTTCTTCAATACAGGCTTGCATAAATCTTTCTCCTGGTCTTCTGTACACCTTTGCCCTTCCGTCGTGTGTATACAGCATAAATTTTGATTCGTCCGAGAACCCGACATTTGACCAATTTTCAATCGTCCAATGCGAGTGTTCGCGTGCATAAATTCGTCTTGCTATACGATGATGCCTCTCGAGTTTCGGACCATTTGCGGGTCTAAATTGTTTCAAATTACCTTCAGCAAGTCGCCGTCTTACAGTCCAAGCAGAAGGGTTGCTTCTACCAAGCCCTAAAAAATGATAATAATAATAATAATAAGTCAAAAGGGCCTCTACGTGTTGGCTCAGTTGGTACTTTGTAGGTACCTAGCTCCACGCACGCCTCCCAAAGGTCCGGGACATCGTTGTCCCGTGAACGGGAAAGACATACATAATAATAATAATAGTCTTTATTGTTTTTAAACCTAACATTACATTTCAATATTTTATTAGTAATAAGAAACATGTGTTTAGGTTTGTGACAAGTCTGCTGGGGGTTAGCCTCTGTCTCCCGAACTAGGTTTGAGCCTGTGACTCCGGAGCCAGTGATTCCTCCAGGGTCTATGCTCACAAGATGGACACAATAATATGAACAATGTAAATTAAGAGCTAAGGTATGAGGAAAGTTAACAACACAAATGACAAATGTTGAAAATATAAGCCAGCGAGCATCATAATAGGTAAATCTAAATAGAGTCTGTAATCCTGTGAGTCAGTGCTGAGTCAGTGCTGTTCCCGTAAGAAACTGATTTCGCAGCATAGAGTTGACTAGATATCGATCTTCCCGTGCCGTCGTACACCTGGGTCTGCCTGTTGTTGGTCTGCGTAGGTTCGAACCAGTTTCTAGAAACCGCTGGCGAACAAGCAACGATACTCCGACTATTCTTGCTGTTTCTCGCTGACTGCTCCCATTTTCCAGGATCGTGAGGATTCTCGTACATTCCTCAGGTGTGAGTGACATAATTACTACTTTAATAATGACTATTGGATACCTGGAAGACTTCTTATAAATATATTTTATGACAGAACAAAAACAAAAGCAAAAAGCAGTTGCGAAAATTAGAAGTTCTGATTTGAAAAAAAGGGATCATTATGTTTATAACTTTTTTAATGCCATTACTTCACGCCAACCAATAAGTTTTTATACGTGTAACGAAGGATTATTAAATTGTCTATAAGGTTCAATTTATTTCAATACGATAGCTTTATTCGATTGAAGTAAATGCCAGTGACCCGAAACTTTTGCCCTCGAGTGTAGTACGGCGGAAATTGGCCAATATTGATAAAAGTCGTGGACACGTCTTCTATATACCTAACACTGGTATGGATGTGTTCCTTGTTGTCTCCAGAGTACGAATCTATCGGTTTTAGTTAAGGGAAAGGGGCCGGACATAGTTGTGACGTCACAACGATGGCGGCCGACGGTCATTGATTTTTGTTCAAATCTCGGGTTTTGAAAGCATATTAAACGTACTATAATTGTTTTTTTCAACTGTACAATGTACAACAAACCGTTTGATAAAAATAAATTAATGGTTTTTTTACCTAAGACGTTTGCTTACTTACCATCATAATTCGAGAAAGAGAAACTTTAGCGTGATTAATGTCATAATAAAAAATATCAAGCATTTTATTAGCTTGCAAAAAATATGCAATTTGTAGTCGTTCAATAATAATTACATATTATGGCCAATTCCGTAACGCAAGTCCGCGGCAACCAGCATGCTGTGTATGGATGAAATACTTTGAAAGTTAATATTTGGTACTATGTCATACATATAAACCTTCCTCTTGAATCACTCTATCTATTATACAAATCCGCGTCAAAATCCGTTCCGTAGTTCTAAATATTTAAGCATACATAGGGACAGACAGCCGGAAGCGACTTTGTTTTATACTATGTAGTGATGTAATACTAGGAACTAGACTAATTTTACATCACTCGGGCGTAAAGTGGTGATTAACCATCTCACTTGATAGCCAAAAGAAGACGTAAATTTGTGTAAGGGGGTCACCCCGCAAACACAATTTTACGTCTTCTAAGAAAAGAAAAGAACGCTCTCGCCTCGCCTTCGGCTTGGGCTACAAGGTTTCTGAGGTGGCCTTTATTTTACTGCTTTAGGTGCGTATCATGACCGTCCGACTCGTATAATAACTCAGAAAACAAAACCAGAGTTTCTAAAGGCGCCACGTGACTACAGCGATCGCTAGCATGGTCTAGCGTGGTGATGGTTAATTGGTGCGTAATTAGCAAAATGTATTATTACTTCGTTATTTATTTATGTACACCAACAAAATCTATGTTGTTGGAAAGCCTATAAAATTACCTATCTTTTCCATAACATCTTTAATTGCGCTAATGTTATTATTTATTGAGTTACAAGCGTGTTTTATCAGTACTCATGCAAACGCGCACGATAAAAAAGTCATATTTTGTCAAATATTTTAAAAGATTTTGATGGTACGTCATAGGGCTCGAATAAACAATTATAGAACGTTTAATATGCTTTCAAATGACACCTCACACGAACCGATCAGTAAAATAGAACCCGAGATTGGACCATACATCGATGACCGTCAGCCGCCATCTTTATGACGCCACAGCTGATTCGTACCCTGGAGACAACGAGGAACACATCTATACCAGTTTTAGGTATATAGAGGTGATCCTTTTAGCGATATTGCCACCGTACTAATACTGATTATACTGAAAAATAATTTTAGTGTGCTATGATGATAATTAGATTACGAATAACCTGCATAGGTGACACTATAATACATCAATACTTGTTTTATGTGTGGTACTCCAGTGTAGTAATAAAAGATTGTTCTCGATTAAGCATGATTATGTTCAAAAACACTACAGTGTTAAATTCATAAATTAATCTTTATTGATGACTTTTTCGTCTATTAACTATACATTAAATAATAAGCATCATTGACCTAAAGAGTACCTATCAACGTACTTACGCAATTACTTATTCAACGACAGGCCCGCTTTCTTACAGTCGGTTATAACGGGTTGCTTCGATTCCGGTTAAAACTGGTTTTGCATTCCCTACTCTCAATCAACTGAGCTATCGGAACAATCCACCTCGGTCAGCTTTTTTATCAATCAGTTCATTTTTACAAGGCCTTAGGGAGGCGTGTACCGACATCTGCCTAGAGACGAGATGATCTGCCTAGCAGCGATTTGTATGTAATCCTATTATATCCATTTAGTTTTGTTATTATATTTGGTAAGGTTGGCCTTAAATATGACAAAAGAGAATGTTTCGCCTTAATATGATCCAACGTGAATGTAAATTTAACACGCAAAACTAAAAGAAAACGTTTACGTGACGCATGTAAGAAATGTGCATCGAAATTCTACATTTTCAATAACTCCGGATTTTTGGTATTAATTAATAAAAAAAAGTCCTTTTCCACATCGATGTAAAACTACTTTTCTGAGGGTTATTGGTAATTCAATAAATTAATGTTAGGCCCTAATCGGAATTTGAAAGATTCTTTGAAATCGAATGAGTAGGTAAGGTACCTATTTTCGGAGATTACCCCCAACCTGCACCCTAATTTAACTGCCTACTACTACTATTAGACAGATAACTAATAACCCTGTGTTTATACTTTCTGTACTTACTTCATATTAGTAACATCAGGGGCCCGTATCATGAAGCAACAAGTTACAAATTACAAGGGGAATTCTCTTTTCAATGCCTTTTGATAGAAAGAGAATTCCGCTTGTAATTTGTAACTTGTTGCTTCATGAAACGGGCCCCAGATCATTATGACATCGGGACCTGGAAAACCTCTAGTAAATAAGTAAAACAACTCTCAGTCTACAAATAAAATTAAAGTTAAAGAAAGTTTAATACTAATAACCCTTTATAACATTCTTTACCTGCTCTTATTGCGGTTAAAATAGATTATGCCATTTCAACCGAAAAACAACTACTTAGTATTTAAATATAAAAATATGTATTTTTTATATATTTTTTATTTATATTAAAGAAAAAAAAAGAAAAATCAAGTACTTAAAGTTTGTACCTACAAGTTTGAACGTACGCTCGGCCTTGGCGAGGTACTCGGCCGGCAGCACGCTGCACACGAATCGCGCGAGTCGCGCGCTAAAGATTTAAATTACGGACAATAACAACTGATAAGCTAATATTCACGGCCACGGTGTATATTCTTCTATAGAACTAAAATGAATTACACGGACTTGAGAATTTATGAGATTTCTTTTATGGTAAGGATAATGGTTTCAAGATATATTCCTAATTAAAAAAATACTATTGATAAAAATGTTAGAAATGAATGGGGCCATTTTTTTAAAATAATTTTGAATACGCTTTAGTAGCCACTAGTCACTTGAATATTCTTTTAGGATATTTATAATATTTTAAATCATTTCCGGTCTTGCTGACGTAATCTCTTGACAAAACTATTAGAAAACGATATGTAAGGTTTGAATACCTAATCAAATGTGATGCATTATAGGAAAAAACAATAACTTGTATAATTTTCGCAAAGTTTTACAAGTGTTCCTTACAAAATAGTTAATTATTCGAAAACCAAAATCAAAAACTGCTAGAAATTATTTTTCGCTGTTAGTACTTAATGTACTCTCGCTGATAGCAAAAAAAAAAACAAAATGGGGCTTATGTTATTTGGACGACAAATTACAGTGTTCGCGTACCGTACTATGACGCGTTATAGACCACTATCGCACGCTCAGTGCGAAGCTGACCGCTGAGCTGTAGGCTTGATTTCCTTTTACGCTGACGTCGTCGAGCGTACGAATAACAACAATATCAATCGCCACACTGCAACGCTGACGACGGCTGGTACGCTCGACCGGCATCAGCGACCGACGTAAGCGTAGGAGGAAGTCAAGGCGTAAATCGTGCACGTTGCAGCGGCCGCGCGCGCTCCGCACGGGCTGCGCGTGGCCGTGCCCCGCCGCGCACGCCGACCACGTGCCGCTGTGGGACGCGCTCCCGCCGCCGCCGCCGCCGCCCGGCTCCCCGCCGCCGCCGCCGCGCCGCGCGCCGCCGCTGCACCTGCTGCGCCGCCCGCCGCCCACACCCGCACATCTGCAGCCGCACCCGCCCCATCCGCCCCATCCGCAACACAAGTTCGGTGAGAACACTTCCTGCACACAGCATTACAGCCACTAGTGGCCGTGCCCCACCGCGCACGCCGACCACGTGCCGCTGTGGGACGCGCTCCCGCCGCCGCCGCCGCCGCCCGGCTCCCCGCCGCCGCCGCCGCGCCGCGCGCCGCCGCTGCACCTGCTGCGCCGCCCGCCGCCCACACCCGCACATCTGCAGCCGCACCCGCCCCATCCGCCCCATCCGCAACACAAGTTCGGTGAGAACACTTCCTGCACACAGCATTACAGCCACTAGTGGCCGTGCCCCACCGCGCACGCCGACCACGTGCCGCTGTGGGACGCGCTCCCGCCGCCGCCGCCGCCGCCCGGCTCCCCGCCGCCGCCGCCGCGCCGCGCGCCGCCGCTGCACCTGCTGCGCCGCCCGCCGCCCACACCCGCACATCTGCAGCCGCACCCGCCCCATCCGCCCCATCCGCAACACAAGTTCGGTGAGAACACTTCCTGCACACAGCATTACAGCCACTAGTGGCCGTGCCCCGCCGCGCACGCCGACCACGTGCCGCTGTGGGACGCGCTCCCGCCGCCGCCGCCGCCGCCCGGCTCCCCGCCGCCGCCGCCGCGCCGCGCGCCGCCGCTGCACCTGCTGCGCCGCCCGCCGCCCACACCCGCACATCTGCAGCCGCACCCGCCCCATCCGCCCCATCCGCAACACAAGTTCGGTGAGAACACTTCCTGCACACAGCATTACAGCCACTAGTGGCCGTGCCCCACCGCGCACGCCGACCACGTGCCGCTGTGGGACGCGCTCCCGCCGCCGCCGCCGCCGCCCGGCTCCCCGCCGCCGCCGCCGCGCCGCGCGCCGCCGCTGCACCTGCTGCGCCGCCCGCCGCCCACACCCGCACATCTGCAGCCGCACCCGCCCCATCCGCCCCATCCGCAACACAAGTTCGGTGAGAACACTTCCTGCACACAGCATTACAGCCACTAGTGGCCGTGCCCCACCGCGCACGCCGACCACGTGCCGCTGTGGGACGCGCTCCCGCCGCCGCCGCCGCCGCCCGGCTCCCCGCCGCCGCCGCCGCGCCGCGCGCCGCCGCTGCACCTGCTGCGCCGCCCGCCGCCCACACCCGCACATCTGCAGCCGCACCCGCCCCATCCGCCCCATCCGCAACACAAGTTCGGTGAGAACACTTCCTGCACACAGCATTACAGCCACTAGTGGCCGTGCCCCACCGCGCACGCCGACCACGTGCCGCTGTGGGACGCGCTCCCGCCGCCGCCGCCGCCGCCCGGCTCCCCGCCGCCGCCGCCGCGCCGCGCGCCGCCGCTGCACCTGCTGCGCCGCCCGCCGCCCACACCCGCACATCTGCAGCCGCACCCGCCCCATCCGCCCCATCCGCAACACAAGTTCGGTGAGAACACTTCCTGCACACAGCATTACAGCCACTAGTGGCCGTGCCCCACCGCGCACGCCGACCACGTGCCGCTGTGGGACGCGCTCCCGCCGCCGCCGCCGCCGCCCGGCTCCCCGCCGCCGCCGCCGCGCCGCGCGCCGCCGCTGCACCTGCTGCGCCGCCCGCCGCCCACACCCGCACATCTGCAGCCGCACCCGCCCCATCCGCCCCATCCGCAACACAAGTTCGGTGAGAACACTTCCTGCACACAGCATTACAGCCACTAGTGGCCGTGCCCCACCGCGCACGCCGACCACGTGCCGCTGTGGGACGCGCTCCCGCCGCCGCCGCCGCCGCCCGGCTCCCCGCCGCCGCCGCCGCGCCGCGCGCCGCCGCTGCACCTGCTGCGCCGCCCGCCGCCCACACCCGCACATCTGCAGCCGCACCCGCCCCATCCGCCCCATCCGCAACACAAGTTCGGTGAGAACACTTCCTGCACACAGCATTACAGCCACTAGTGGCCGTGCCCCACCGCGCACGCCGACCACGTGCCGCTGTGGGACGCGCTCCCGCCGCCGCCGCCGCCGCCCGGCTCCCCGCCGCCGCCGCCGCGCCGCGCGCCGCCGCTGCACCTGCTGCGCCGCCCGCCGCCCACACCCGCACATCTGCAGCCGCACCCGCCCCATCCGCCCCATCCGCAACACAAGTTCGGTGAGAACACTTCCTGCACACAGCATTACAGCCACTAGTGGCCGTGCCCCACCGCGCACGCCGACCACGTGCCGCTGTGGGACGCGCTCCCGCCGCCGCCGCCGCCGCCCGGCTGCCCGCCGCCGCCGCCGCGCCGCGCGCCGCCGCTGCACCTGCTGCGCCGCCCGCCGCCCACACCCGCACATCTGCAGCCGCACCCGCCCCATCCGCCCCATCCGCAACACAAGTTCGGTGAGAACACTTCCTGCACACAGCATTACAGCCACTAGTGGCCGTGCCCCACCGCGCACGCCGACCACGTGCCGCTGTGGGACGCGCTCCCGCCGCCGCCGCCGCCGCCCGGCTCCCCGCCGCCGCCGCCGCGCCGCGCGCCGCCGCTGCACCTGCTGCGCCGCCCGCCGCCCACACCCGCACATCTGCAGCCGCACCCGCCCCATCCGCCCCATCCGCAACACAAGTTCGGTGAGAACACTTCCTGCACACAGCATTACAGCCACTAGTGGCCGTGCCCCACCGCGCACGCCGACCACGTGCCGCTGTGGGACGCGCTCCCGCCGCCGCCGCCGCCGCCCGGCTGCCCGCCGCCGCCGCCGCGCCGCGCGCCGCCGCTGCACCTGCTGCGCCGCCCGCCGCCCACACCCGCACATCTGCAGCCGCACCCGCCCCATCCGCCCCATCCGCAACACAAGTTCGGTGAGAACACTTCCTGCACACAGCATTACAGCCACTAGTGGCCGTGCCCCACCGCGCACGCCGACCACGTGCCGCTGTGGGACGCGCTCCCGCCGCCGCCGCCGCCGCCCGGCTCCCCGCCGCCGCCGCCGCGCCGCGCGCCGCCGCTGCACCTGCTGCGCCGCCCGCCGCCCACACCCGCACATCTGCAGCCGCACCCGCCCCATCCGCCCCATCCGCAACACAAGTTCGGTGAGAACACTTCCTGCACACAGCATTACAGCCACTAGTGGCCGTGCCCCACCGCGCACGCCGACCACGTGCCGCTGTGGGACGCGCTCCCGCCGCCGCCGCCGCCGCCCGGCTCCCCGCCGCCGCCGCCGCGCCGCGCGCCGCCGCTGCACCTGCTGCGCCGCCCGCCGCCCACACCCGCACATCTGCAGCCGCACCCGCCCCATCCGCCCCATCCGCAACACAAGTTCGGTGAGAACACTTCCTGCACACAGCATTACAGCCACTAGTGGCCGTGCCCCACCGCGCACGCCGACCACGTGCCGCTGTGGGACGCGCTCCCGCCGCCGCCGCCGCCGCCCGGCTCCCCGCCGCCGCCGCCGCGCCGCGCGCCGCCGCTGCACCTGCTGCGCCGCCCGCCGCCCACACCCGCACATCTGCAGCCGCACCCGCCCCATCCGCCCCATCCGCAACACAAGTTCGGTGAGAACACTTCCTGCACACAGCATTACAGCCACTAGTGGCCGTGCCCCACCGCGCACGCCGACCACGTGCCGCTGTGGGACGCGCTCCCGCCGCCGCCGCCGCCGCCCGGCTCCCCGCCGCCGCCGCCGCGCCGCGCGCCGCCGCTGCACCTGCTGCGCCGCCCGCCGCCCACACCCGCACATCTGCAGCCGCACCCGCCCCATCCGCCCCATCCGCAACACAAGTTCGGTGAGAACACTTCCTGCACACAGCATTACAGCCACTAGTGGCCGTGCCCCACCGCGCACGCCGACCACGTGCCGCTGTGGGACGCGCTCCCGCCGCCGCCGCCGCCGCCCGGCTCCCCGCCGCCGCCGCCGCGCCGCGCGCCGCCGCTGCACCTGCTGCGCCGCCCGCCGCCCACACCCGCACATCTGCAGCCGCACCCGCCCCATCCGCCCCATCCGCAACACAAGTTCGGTGAGAACACTTCCTGCACACAGCATTACAGCCACTAGTGGCCGTGCCCCACCGCGCACGCCGACCACGTGCCGCTGTGGGACGCGCTCCCGCCGCCGCCGCCGCCGCCCGGCTCCCCGCCGCCGCCGCCGCGCCGCGCGCCGCCGCTGCACCTGCTGCGCCGCCCGCCGCCCACACCCGCACATCTGCAGCCGCACCCGCCCCATCCGCCCCATCCGCAACACAAGTTCGGTGAGAACACTTCCTGCACACAGCATTACAGCCACTAGTGGCCGTGCCCCACCGCGCACGCCGACCACGTGCCGCTGTGGGACGCGCTCCCGCCGCCGCCGCCGCCGCCCGGCTCCCCGCCGCCGCCGCCGCGCCGCGCGCCGCCGCTGCACCTGCTGCGCCGCCCGCCGCCCACACCCGCACATCTGCAGCCGCACCCGCCCCATCCGCCCCATCCGCAACACAAGTTCGGTGAGAACACTTCCTGCACACAGCATTACAGCCACTAGTGGCCGTGCCCCACCGCGCACGCCGACCACGTGCCGCTGTGGGACGCGCTCCCGCCGCCGCCGCCGCCGCCCGGCTCCCCGCCGCCGCCGCCGCGCCGCGCGCCGCCGCTGCACCTGCTGCGCCGCCCGCCGCCCACACCCGCACATCTGCAGCCGCACCCGCCCCATCCGCCCCATCCGCAACACAAGTTCGGTGAGAACACTTCCTGCACACAGCATTACAGCCACTAGTGGCCGTGCCCCACCGCGCACGCCGACCACGTGCCGCTGTGGGACGCGCTCCCGCCGCCGCCGCCGCCGCCCGGCTCCCCGCCGCCGCCGCCGCGCCGCGCGCCGCCGCTGCACCTGCTGCGCCGCCCGCCGCCCACACCCGCACATCTGCAGCCGCACCCGCCCCATCCGCCCCATCCGCAACACAAGTTCGGTGAGAACACTTCCTGCACACAGCATTACAGCCACTAGTGGCCGTGCCCCACCGCGCACGCCGACCACGTGCCGCTGTGGGACGCGCTCCCGCCGCCGCCGCCGCCGCCCGGCTCCCCGCCGCCGCCGCCGCGCCGCGCGCCGCCGCTGCACCTGCTGCGCCGCCCGCCGCCCACACCCGCACATCTGCAGCCGCACCCGCCCCATCCGCCCCATCCGCAACACAAGTTCGGTGAGAACACTTCCTGCACACAGCATTACAGCCACTAGTGGCCGTGCCCCACCGCGCACGCCGACCACGTGCCGCTGTGGGACGCGCTCCCGCCGCCGCCGCCGCCGCCCGGCTCCCCGCCGCCGCCGCCGCGCCGCGCGCCGCCGCTGCACCTGCTGCGCCGCCCGCCGCCCACACCCGCACATCTGCAGCCGCACCCGCCCCATCCGCCCCATCCGCAACACAAGTTCGGTGAGAACACTTCCTGCACACAGCATTACAGCCACTAGTGGCCGTGCCCCACCGCGCACGCCGACCACGTGCCGCTGTGGGACGCGCTCCCGCCGCCGCCGCCGCCGCCCGGCTCCCCGCCGCCGCCGCCGCGCCGCGCGCCGCCGCTGCACCTGCTGCGCCGCCCGCCGCCCACACCCGCACATCTGCAGCCGCACCCGCCCCATCCGCCCCATCCGCAACACAAGTTCGGTGAGAACACTTCCTGCACACAGCATTACGACGAAATAAATCGTTATTGGTCAAGGTCTGCGTTGCCTGTTTAAACTTCTCAAATAGTAACGAATTTGTTTCTGTACCATCTAACTGCTATACTATACTTAATTTTGTTACCACCACCTTAAACTGTCTGCCAAAATTTGGTATCGACAAGGCCGACAAAATGTTTCCAAATCCCAATTTGTTTCACTTGTGCACCTCCACATTTCAAAAATTATCATACCATTCTCATATTTTTTTATTTCACTTTAATAACTTCCAGCTCTTGCGGCATACTTAAACAAATACCTAAAATTAAACTAAAGTCGTGCCCGTTCAAAGTCGTCGCCTACTCACTTTACTGAAAAATAGAAACAATTCTAATTTACTTGCTTACCTCCGTGCAAAATTGTACCTTATTACTAAATTGACTGTTTACACGCATCTAGTCACTTAAAATTAAGTAATCATATAATTAACAACTTAAGACGTGTAAATCTAGGACCAAGGATCTCTGCTATTAAATTAAAATTAAATTAAATTAAATAAACGTTTATTTCAGGCCATGGCTCATATTGTAGTTAGTAAGATACACGCTTAATTTTATTAATGTTAGAAAATATGTATAAACAACTATAATGTCAAATTAGAACCTATTACAGCCGGATAAGCAACCACTTTGAGTCACAACTAAGCAGGACTATACTTTTCGACTATACTAAATAACAAACAAAGTAGGACATTACAATATAACCTGGAATTAAAAATCAAATACTTAGTAAAATATGTAATATAATCATT
Organism: Epinotia demarniana; assembly: GCA_945867215.1. Taxonomy (NCBI): domain Eukaryota; kingdom Metazoa; phylum Arthropoda; class Insecta; order Lepidoptera; family Tortricidae; genus Epinotia; species Epinotia demarniana. The sequence goes on from OX244281.1 coordinate 2,444,464, forward strand.
GCAAGATATTTTGGCTAGCATTATTATTATTATTTACATTCATTCCAAATAATTAATTACAAATTCAAATCAAACATAAAATTAAACAATATATATACCCAATGTCATTGAATTTTAAATAAATTACTGAAACAAAAAATTAGATAAAATATAAATAATAAATTAAATTAATCATCAAAATTAACAAAACCCACCTACGTTTCATCGGCGAGTCCCACCTCTCGGCAAACACCCTTAGGATGCTACTCGAACTCCCATTCAACCTACGGAGCAGGGAGGCACAGCGCTTCCTCATGATCGCATGGAAGCCGTCCACACCTGCCTCCGCGAACATACCCGATGCACTGCACCTCCAACCAAGTCCGAGTAGCATCCTAAAGGCATTATTATATTGCACGCGAAGAGCGCTGTACGCCCTCTGTGCATAATCGAGACCCTCTCTCTATGAGACCCCCTTTTGTTTTACCTTTATTGTCTCCCTGTATCTCTGTGTGTTGTTTAATCTGTGTGAGATGTATAATAAAGAGTATATGTATTTTAAGGGGCTCCCGTCAAAAATCAACGAAATTTAGTAGTTTTCATTTTGACACTCGTCGTCGTTTTATTGAAGCTAGCTTTCCAGGTGCAGATATGGAAAAGTATGATTCCTGTTCAACATTTTTGATATTGAATAACTTGAAAAATGGTAATGCAGAATTAATTATCCATTTTTAAAGAAAGGTCTGTAAAAATACAAAACCCGACACCTCATCCTCATTGAAACTTTTATACACCCGAAACTCATACCTACTCATACATACTGAACTTACCTATAATTTTGATATACATTTTTTTATCGACACAAAAGTTATGGCCAGAAAACCAGTTTTTTTGCCTAAAATTGTTCAACTTTGATGCCAAATATCTCGAAAACAATGAACTTTGAAGTAAATATGGGATACTATATTGCTTAAAGCCGTTGTTGTTAATATAATCGATATCTCGCTCGGAACTGAGTCGGTGCGGTCGCCTGCATTGTTCCTTATCGCAGTCATAAATACCGGGACTTGTTTACTAGTTAACCTCAACTCAACTACAGTCGAATTGCATCCTTGTGCGTGTAAGAATAAAGTGCATAATTGTGTGGTAACTATTTCGCGACTTACCCAAGTCAAAATGAGTTGCTCAAAATGCAGTGATGAAATGACGGATTTCGCTGAATGTGGATACTGCCATGAACGTTTTCATTATGGATGTGCAGGAGTTAGTGAGTCGACCCATCGCAGAAAAGGACCGGCTGCAAAGGCGGCGTGGCGATGTGTAAAATGCAAAAATATACCACCGACTGACACCGGCACCACCGCTGATGTATTAAACGAAATTAAATCGTTTCGGAACGACTTTAACTCAATGAAGTCGGATGTCAACACAATAAAAAGCGACGTTAAGGCTACTTCTAGGGGTCTGCAGGAACTGAGCGCGAAATGGAATGAACTAGAAGCTTCGTTGTCAAACGTGGATGGGCGTTTATCTCAGGTAGAAGATAAAGTATCTTCTTTTAATTCGCTGCAGAAGAGTTTTGACGAGGCCTGTGGAACCATAGAATCTCTTAAATGTGACCTGAACTCCCGCGACCAATTTTCTCGGCTAAACAATCTAGAGATATCAGGGCTACCTCATAAAGGCGGCGAAAATCTCATGTCTCTTTTGAGCGATATTTCAACGAAACTAGGCGTCAGTGGGTTGGAATCGGACATCGACTCGATTCACCGTGTGCGCCGGTACGGTACCATCACCGCCGCGACCAGCAGCGGAGCCGCGCGCGCTGGCGCCGACCGCGAGCCAGCTGTCATTGTTCGCTTCGTGCAGCGACGCCGCAAGGACGAGCTGCTGGCGGCCATGCGCATGCGCAGGACTCTCACCACGGTCGACATCGGGATGTCGGGGCCCCCAAAGAACCTATATATAAACGATCACCTAACCCGCGAAAATAAACTATTGTTAAAGCGAGCCCGTGAAGTAAAATCTAATTTAAACTATGCCTATTTGTGGGTTAGGGATTGTAGGATCTTAATGCGTAAAAACGACAGCTCTAAAATTGTGAACATTTCGAAAGAATCGGACCTCTTAAAATTAAAATGACTAGTTATTCTTGTTACCTTATCGCTGCGTTTGTATTTCAACCGGTTTCCTCATGTTAACACATACACTTTTCTTGCATTCGAATTTCTGTTAAACGACATAGCATTTATAAGAGAATACTGTACTGTTTTTGCTTACTGTTTACGGCTAAGTTTTGTTCGGCGTGTAAATGTGTTTGGAAATATTTCTGATAACGTTAAATCTAAATTGAACATGCCCTCACATGTGTTCATACCTGTTATACCTACTTATATCATATTCCTATGGCGCCTGTACCTATTTTAAACATTTATTATCAGAATGTTAGGGGGTTGCGAACTAAATCTCACAGTTTTTTAGCAAACGTTTTAACAGCCGACTTTGACGTAATCTGCCTTACCGAGACATGGTTGACAAGCGACTTCAATGATGCCGAATATTTCTGGAATGATTACGCGGTTTATAGGCACGATCGTTGCGCGGCGCGCGGCGCGGGCGCGGGGCGCGGGGGCGGCGTGCTGGTGGCGGTGCGGCGCGGGCGCGGACTCGCTGTGTGCCCCCGCCCCGACCTCCGCTCGAACCCGCGCTCCGAGGAGCTGTGGCTGAGCATCGAGTGCGCCGGCGCCGCTGCGCAGCGCCCGCGCCCGGGTGCCGGTCGGCAGCGCTCTCGACTTTTTATTGCCTGTTGTTATTTTCCTCACGGCGGCGATCATTACACGGCCTTACAGACCTTTTTCGATACCGCGTCTGACCTTATAACAAACAACCCAAATGATAGTTACATTATTCTAGGAGATTTTAATGTTAGTCACGCCATGTGGTCTCTTGTTAACCAAAGTTTAGTCATCAACACGAATAACGATGCGACCGCGACCTTACTCTCAGACTTCCTAAATTTCTCTGGCTTAAAACAATTAAATGGATGCTCAAACATTAACAACCGGATTCTAGATCTTGTGTTCAGTGATTTAACGGGCGCTGTAGCACACTGCACGTCGCCTCTAACTCCCGAGGACTGCCATCATAAGTCACTAGATATACATTTTAGACTCCCTTTTTTATCAGTCACACGGGACCTTCCTAGGGATAAACCGCTTTTTTATGCTGCAGATTATGAAAAGATTAGGGAAGGTCTGTCTTCCATTAACTGGACTATTATGTACAAAATGAGTACTGAACAGGCCGTCACTTATTTTTACTCAGTTTTAAATAATTTAATAAAGAATTTCGTCCCCATTAGTAAATCCAATACCGTTAGTGATCGTCCCCCGTGGTACACCCGGGCTTTAGTCAAACTTTGTCGCGAAAAACGTAAAATACACACTAGATGGAAAACTTACAAAAATCCCTTAGATTATCTCTCTTTTAAGTTACTAAGAACAAGAGTTCATAAAAAGGAAATAGATTGTTATAACACGTATATTAGTTATGCCGAAGGTAATATTCGTAAGTGTCCTAAATATTTTTGGTCTTTCATCAAATCAAAATTTTCAGCAAATAAAACCCCAGACTGTATGTCCTATAGTGGTAATTCTTCAACCGATTGTGAGACAGTAGCTAATTATTTCAATGATTACTTCCACTCTGTTTTTATTAAAGGTAATTTAGTCTCTCCTGTAACTGATTCCCTTGCAAACGGCACCCCCGTATCTATCTCCTCAATTAACATAAATAATACTCTTGTTCATAAACATCTAAAAGAAATCAACGTAAATAAAGGCGCAGGGTTTGATCGAATTCACCCCATCTTAATCTCTAGTTGTAGCAAAGAGTTGTCACTACCCCTTACCATCATCTATCATAAATCTCTGTCAGAGGGCTGTTTTCCATCAGTATGGAAAACCGCTCTAATAACACCTATTCATAAAAGCGGTGATAAACATGACGTAACACACTATAGGCCTATATCTAAATTGTGCATCTTTGCCAAGATCTTTGAGAAAATAGTTACCGCTATATTGGCTAATTGTGTTATTCGCATAATTTCCCCAGACCAACACGGTTTTCTTCGTGGTAGAAGTGTGGACACTAACCTCATTACTTTCACTGATTTTGTTTTGAATGCCCTCGACAATGGCTATCAGGTGGATGTCGTGTATACCGATTTCTCAAAAGCATTCGATAAAATTGATCATTCCCTGTTATTATATAAGCTACACGGGATCGGTATACACGGTGACCTCCTTAGATGGCTGGAGTCATACATAAAAAATCGAAGCCAGGCAGTATCACTAAGAGGTTACACCTCTCGATTCTTGACTATTGACTCGGGGGTACCTCAAGGCTCTCACCTGGGACCGCTTTTATTTATCTTATATATCAACGACATAGGGTCCTCGTTTACTAAATCTAAACATCTCGTTTACGCTGATGACACGAAAATATTCAAAATAGTGAAAACAAATAACGACTGCCTTGACTTACAAAGGGATCTTGAGAGGTTTACCAACTATTGCATCTTGAATCAATTACTTCTTAATCCCGATAAGTGTAATTGCATTAGCTTCTCACGCAAGCAAGAACCTATAACTTTTAACTATAACTTTTTAGGTAATACCATAAACAGGGTTTATCAAGTTCGGGACCTGGGTATTATTTTAGATCATAAGCTTACTTTCATCCCACACATTGATGACATTATCTCGAGAGCATATAAACAATTGGGATTAATTCTTAGACTCTCAAAGCCCTTTAAGGACCCTAAAACCTTAAAAATACTATATTTTTCCTATGTTCGTAGCATATTAGAATTTGGATGTATTATCTGGAACCCTCAATATAATTTCCACAAAACAAGAATTGAAAGAATTCAAAATAAATTATTGAAGTCGCTTGACTACCGCCAGGGCTTGAATACCACAGACAATACCGCTAAGCGTCACGGTCTAGCTTCTCTAGACAAACGTCGAGTATTCATTGATCAAATCTTTCTTTACAAGCTATTAAACAACTACATTGACTCACCCATTCTTCTTAGAAGTATTACTTTTAAATTGCCTCGCTGCATTCCTTGTCGCCACCCCTTAACATTCCTCGTCAGACTTTGCCGTACCAAGTTTGCCAAAAACACATTCTTCAGACGAGCATGTCAAAATTATAACGCCAACTTTATTAGTTTAGATATTTTTTCTCTCTCATTTGTTCAATATCGCAGCGCTCTGCGTAGCCTGATCTACACCGAATAATTGAATAATGATAACTCCGGATTGTATGCATGATTTAGAAACGCTTAATTTAGTTAGTTAATTAGTAACTGTTTTCTTTTTCATTTGTAAACCAAGGTAAATGTAGCATTTCATTATATTACAATATGAAACAACTTACATCATTCTGCGAAATAGACTTGCATGGTCTTACCCACTCTTTTTCGACACTTGTAATACTTTTTGTCTGTACCTATACTTAATGGAACTATAGGTTCAATCGTATATCTCATAAGCTAACATGATTCTGTTAACAACCGTTTGTTTCCTAAATAAATTAAAAAAATAATAATAATAAGCTACAAAAAACATTAGAAAACTAAGGGATTCAGATCGAAGGTCATTGGCGTATGGGAGCCCCTTAACTTGTAGCTTCATAAAATGAGCTACGTCGGTGGCAAGCAAGATGTGGGAATTATTGTAATATTGTTGTTTTCAGATCCCAACGTCCCGATGCCCGCGTTCATGCCCCCGGAGCCGCCGCCGGGACTCATCTCCTTCCAATAATCGAATCATCATCTTATGACATGTTACTGAATTATTTGTAAGTGAAATGTTGAATAAAGTTCGCTGAACTATTTATTATCTCGGTATTATCTCGTTGTGCACAAGAGTAGACGTCATCCCAAATTCCACGTTAATCACCTGACCCCGAATAGGAAAAAATGATAATGTTCGGTTATGACCCTTCGCCGGACGCTACCGCGTCATGCTCGCTTCGCTCGCTCGGCTCGCGCGCTGTAGGGTCGCAGTTCACCTAACAACCTAACCGTTTTTTCCCCTGGGGGATCAGGCTAGGGGATTCTAGTGGACAACAGCCCAAATTTGGGGTTTGCCAGCGAGGCATGGAGCGCAGCATATTAGTAGTAAAATTGATAGTAATACAGTCTTTATTGGTAAAAATGTTCTACACGTCAACACATTTTTATTAATTACAAAGTAATATATGAACTTAGATCACTAACAATACAATTCGTATTATTATTATAACCTCTTTAGTTTTAATTAACCGTTATGCGGTGTGGGATCAATGATCATTTATAAAATCATCAATTTTATAGTACGCTTTTTCAATAAGCAGTTTATTAGTTTTGTTTTCAAAATATTATCACTTTTTGAATCCAAAATATCATGAGGTACAGCATTATAAATAGTTGGCCCCAGGTTATTAAAATTATCGGCGTGAACAACAATACAGGTTTCATCAGCGAACATTATGTAGTCTAGGTCGGGGAAAGCTGTTGTGATATCATTAACGAGAATCAAAAATAAGTTATTTCCGGCTATAGTTCCTCGAGGCACGGAGCAGTCTCCTGTTGACTCCAAATTTGACCTTGAACTCAGGACATAAGTGCTTTGTTTCCTGTCCTTTAGAAACGATTTGATGGTTTCGTGGAATGTACCGGTGATGCCGTACTGTGCTAGTTTGAGGAGTAGCGAGTGATCTATCATCTCGAAGGCACGCGACAAGTCACAGAAGATAGCGGCAACCTGTCGCGAGTCCTCGAGATAGATCGCATCCGAAACACAACGCTTCGCTCTAAATCTCCAATAGTCGACGATGAAGTGGGACTGGACAGCACGGCTATCACGCGACGGCGCGCAACCTCTCTTGATTTTTCTGGCACTATCCGTCTCTATCTCACTTAGAACAAGAGGTATAGTGCGAGAAAAATCTAGAGTATGTCGCGGCCGTCCCATGATGACGTGCGAGTCATGTCTGCCGCATGCAGAGTGAGTTGTGAGCCAAGATCGCCACGCCGTGACGAGCTAGAACCCTTTTTTAAAAGAATGGCTGGAGACTGCAAATCGGGAGGGTTGGAAAAATAGGGGAGAGGCCTTTGCCCAGCAGTGGGACACCACAGGCTCATCGTAAAAATAAACAATAGAAGGGGCTGATGTAGGTGCACGGGAACGCTTGCCTGTGTATTGATGACATTTCTGCGTCCCAGCCGCTCCGGAATTTAGGATGTGTGCGATTTCCAGTTTTCAAATTACAGTCAATCCTAACTTAATCGTTTTAAAAACATTTTTTCCATAATATTTTCCAGTAGCATAATTGGGTAAGGACCAACTTCTTGGCCTGCTTAACTCACCCAATTATTTTTTCTATGAAACTATTCCGTTTTGACGCGAAAATTAAATGTCCCCTCCATTTTTATTCCAATCGAGGTAAGATAATACGTTTTACCACTAGCTGTCCAAAAGCCTATCAAAAAAGCCATTTATCTTTTTCTTGGAATTTTTACCACCCGAAAGAAATGATTTGGTTTTTTATTGCATTTGTTTTGTTTCTCGCTCGTTGTGTTTTGAAACGCTACTGGGTGAGGACCAAATTCTTAGCCAGTAGTTAGCGTGGTTAATTGTTAGTAGTAAAAAAGTTCCGTTGTGACACGAAAATTAACCATAGAATTGTATGGCTAAGTAATTTTCGTGTCACAACGGTGGCCAAGAATTTGGTCATCACCCTAATGTATTTAAAGTATGCATTCAATGGACCATGGGCAACTTTGTATGGATATTGGCCCCAAAACCAACACAGCTAAGAGTTAGGTCGTTAAATATGTACTTATTTTAATCTACTTTATTTCGTTCTATAGGCACCAAGTTGAATTCCTTTGCTGAACTGAGACATTCCTATGTAAGTCAGCGTGAATACCATTTATCAGACTACGGGTTTCTCTTAGAGAATACTGATCATTAGGATACCGAAGTGTATAGAAAAAACCGGCCAAGTGCGAGTCGGACTCGCGCACGAAGGGTTCCGTACCATTATCTATAAAAACTGCAAAAAATAAATAATGTTTGTTGTATGGGAGCCCCCCTTAAATATTTATTTTATTTTGTTTTTAGTATTTGTTGTTAAAATACCGGCAACAGAAATATATCATCTGTCAAAATTTCAACTGTATAGCTATCGCGGTTATTGAGATACAGCCTGGTGACAGACAGACGGACGGACGGACAGCTAAGTCTTAGTAATAGGGTCGCGTTGTTACCCTTTAGGGACGGAACCCTAAAAACATATTTTTGTAGCTAATTATTTAATTACAAGAAAGTCATGACCTGCGGGATGATTAAATGGCATGTGCCTGCCTAACCCTAAATGCCTGAGGGCCGTCAGTATTTCCACCTTAGGGTCTCCCCACACCTATAGACGCGGAATCGGCGTTAGCCGATCAAAAAAACTATGTCCACGCAATAAGAGCGAAAAAGACGTCGATCGGCTCGGCCGACGCCAAGCGACGTCCATCGACGGTATAACGAACAAAACATGTGGTACACACCACTCTGCGAAAGCCGATTCCGCGTCGATAGGAGTGGGGAGACCCTTATTCCTTCCACTTTCTTTAATTCTAACATTCAGTCAATATCGTAATGTACCTATACGAGTAGTATAGTATGTATGTATATTTACCTCAATAAGAGCATGTTCATTTAGGTACCTACCTATGCATTATGCAGTTGGAACTTGGAAGGTGTGTTTCACTGCGACTAAAAATATGAATAGGTACCTCGTTCTGCAATGGAATTCCATTTGGTGCATAATAGAACCAAATGAAGTAGATTTAAGGAACTATTTAATGACCCAACTATGTTTGTTGGTTTTGGAGCCATTTTGACGCGTGGTCCTTTCATTGACAATTTTTGTATGGTGGTCAGCTAGAGGTTATTTTTTTGGCCCTTTTCTCCAATTTCAGATCGCGTATGACCACGCTATAGATGTCAATCTTTCGTACAAACTGTACTTGTTATTACCAAGCGGGAATCGAACCCGAAATAATTCAATTGTGATACTTTTTATATATCCTTATCTTTGGGTACACATAAATAAAACCACAGTGTTAAAAACAATAAAATAGATTTTCATTTATTGTGAGACGAAAAATACAACAATGGGACTTATCACCTAAAATGGTTAGTGGCAGACTGTTGTGTCGAAACAATTGATTGTCGCGGCGGGGCCTGTCGCGCCGACGTGCCGCGCGACACGGGGTCGCGACAGCGCACCTCTAACACTACAAGTACACTCCTAATTTATGTCTTTCATTGGGTAACTCGTGGTTCATAACGAATATCAACGAAAATATATATAAATACACAAACTATGATCTCTAGTCACTGAAATCATAGCTATACTTTTAAACATGTGAAGTTTCAATAGTTCATTTCTTTAACTAAGTTTTTTTAAAAGGCTTTATTGATTTGAAGCTAATACTTAATTACTTACAAGATTGTTTAGTAGTTTTAATAGTAGTCGCGGGTCAGGCCCGGTCCACGTGTACATGGGCGTGCGACCCTGAACATAACGTAACAACTCTCAATACCGCTACTATGAAACGTTCTATACAAAATTGAACATTGCCGCTTCGCTAATCGTTTACTAAACAAGATGGCGGCGAGCGGCGATTCGGTCGAACTCGTCACTAATCGATTAAGTACATGTCTTACGTTATAAGTCGAAAATGCCACTGCTGCGATTCTACGTCGCCTATGTCTGGAGCGCGCGGGCGCCGGGCGAGGCCAGGGGCCGCGAGGCCTAGGCCCCGAGGCCGAAGCCCCGAGGCCCCTGGCCCCGCAGCCGGGGCGCGCGCACCTCGCTATTGCTCATAGAGAAAAAATTCCAAAATCAATTCGTTACACCGTAGACTATATTTTGTTTAATAAACTTGAAGTATTTATCAATAATCAATAAGTACATTATAATAATTGAATAATTAGTATTTGTTTCATAAGAGATACTAGCATTACAAATAAATACCTTCAGCTATACAATTTAATGTTTATTCCTATTTAAACATTTTGAAGATGTTTAAGTGGACTACGTCGGTTTATACACGAGAAGAGTGGTCGTTTCTTGTATAGAAACCAGTTGATGCGTCTACGCTTCGAGATATGACTTAAATGTATTCTTAGACTTAGGGGGAAAATGTCGTAAAAACAAAAGAAAAGTTATTGAAATTTATAACAAACACCTTAACTAATACTCATGTAATAATTTAGTCAAAGTATATGTATACAATATATAAGATGAATAGATAATGCGGCGTGGCGGAGGCCCGGTTGTCAACAAATGAAACGGTTTATACAAAAGTCCGGCCCCGCTTCCGCTCGCGTGTCTTCGACAAAAGCAATACAAAACATTTCATTCCGTGTAAGAGATGACACGATGGTATGCGAAAAATTTATTTTTTTCAAAAAACACACGCCCATTCGCTCACCCTTGCGCTTAAATCTAAAATTAATAATTAGACAATATTTTTATTTGTTCAACAGACGCGCGCTAACGCACGCGTATTATAATAAAATATTTTCAAAACAATCGAATAATTAAACACACTAGTTAACAATATAACTTATGCTCAAATACACGGGCGGGCTGGCCGCGGCAACCATACTCGAACCAAACGAAACGATCCTCGTTCTGTTTAAAAATATGATTTTATACACAATCGTTAGCATATATAATAATCATTACATTAGAGCAATGGCAGCGTAACGGTTGGGAACGTCTTTGGGCACGGTCGGGCGCTATAATACTGTTATCGCTAATTTATTGCATCCGTGAGCGGGGACCGTGGGAGCGGCGGCGTTAGACGGCGGTCTCTGTGTGCGAGTGCGAGGAGAGTCGCTCGACGTCGATGTCGTGCGGTGCGAGGGCGTCGCGCGCCTCGTACTCGACGCTGGAGGAATGCGAGAAGCGCTTGCTGAGCGCCGTCTGCTTGCGCAGCGCCTCCGCCAGCGCGGCTTCCGCCAGCGAGCCGCGGGAGTCCAGGCCCTGCCGGAACGCGTTCACCACGCGGATCTGCGCCCAATACACACGTTACAGGAGGAAGGGAGAGCGCACGAGCGGTGCTCTCGCCTCGATCCCCGGTTATATGCCGGCTGGTGCGGTGTTCCTGTCTCTCACTAAGGGCGAGTACCTGAGCTGCAAGGTTAGCGAAAGGCAGCGCGCGAACTGTCTCGCGGCGAGATAGATCATCCATCTATTTCTAATTTAGAAAGAGGCAGTTATCTATCTCGTCGCGAGACAGCTCGCATGCCGTCTTGTGCGAAGATTGTGAGGAAAGAGTCAAAATGTCTTTCATTTCTGTAGACAGTCAAGTGTTTAATTCTGTGTTAAAGTGGATTAAAGTGATGATGATTGTAAGCCGGCATATAACCCGTCCCAATGACCAGCCGTTCACCCAACTCTCGAGTTTGGACACAATCTAGCGACAAGGAATGTTATCACGAGATTGGGCACGGGCGTGGGATCGAGACCCGTTCGCACCTTCAGGCTTGAACGCTTGGCTGCTCTGATCCGACTAATTTAGTGTCAATGATCTAATTGCGTTTCCAGGACTATTTGGTTCACTAGTGAAGTGCTGTACAGGCTCTAAGCCAATTCGGATCAGAGAGCCAGTATTCTGAGAGCAACACGGGTGCACGCCGGCCCCGCCGCCGTCAGCCGCGAACGGGGCCGAGAATTAGTAAACATAAATAGAAGCACACCGAGCCATAAAAATAAAGGCGGTAAGCAGGTAATTCAAAATTCCAGTCACAGATACGAAGGTCGAGCCGGCGTGGCCGGCCATGCAGTATTTCGATCCGGGGCCCACACACAACCCTATGGCAAAAGTTAAATTTCCAATATGCCAAAAGGTGCAATAAAAGCTGTTCACACAAGCTAGTCTTAATTCTAGCATGTGTAAATCGGCCCAGCACGGTCAGCACAAAACGCCGCGCGAGCTCTCTCGCACTATCCGTCTCTTTCCAAGTTTCTAAGAGAGAGACAGAGATAGTGCGAGATAACTCGCGCGCCGCCTTGTGCTAACCGTGCCGGTAACAGATTACATCGAAACGTTGCGAGTTCAGTTGCTAGTAAGCCACGCGCAGGGTTCTTCCGTGGCCGCTCCTCTGAATACAGACATCGTCGTAGTGCCAATAGTGTCGAGACGTGAACCTATCGTGCGCATGCTGGCGCTATGCACTAGCCAACTAAACACGCGGCGTGGATTAGCTTTGAAATTCGAGAGTGCTAGCTCCCCGTTGAGCGAAAAAGTATTTTCGAAAATCAGCTGTACCTAGTCGGTGAATCGTTGGCTAATTGCAAGGCTCGCATCAGAGCGATCAATCAGATTCGTAAATTTGCCAATAATTAAATTGGCACATTACCGGGTCAGGTTGATCGACTAACGGGCCCGGCGCCTCTGTGACTGTATTTGAAGTTCAACCTTTTTATATGCTACTCGCGACCAAGCTATGGAGCTGCGATGCCCTATGATACACACTATGCATTACGAAGCAACATAGAACGCCTGAAGGTCCCATGAACTAAGCATGGTAGAAGCCTTCTCGGATGACAATGAACCCTGATCAGAACGGAACCTAAAACATCACAACTCAAAGCATTCACTTATGATAGGAAAAAAAAACACTAGAAGCTATTTAATGGTCTATTTATCGTGATTTCAAAAGCTTTTATGTTATCGTTTTCCAATGAATTTTGTAGAACCCCACGATTTTTAAGTGCATTCATGTGAGGCAAAAAATAATAAACTATTATGAATGATGCAACTAAAATCGGAAGCGGTATGCTATTTATTAATGATTTTGGATAGTTGCTAGAAGAGACAGAATGCCAACGGCGCCTCATCTCATTATAAAAGCTTAATGAAGCGATGACCAACTATGACGTGATAAAGATTCTGCCTTATTATGAAATACTAACCAATTTACATACTCTTGGCTATATTGTACGATTAATTTACTTACAATAAAATGTACAGATATAAATATTTTATACAGTAGAAATTACTTAAAAAATCGATTACTTATACAAGATCCCTACTTGTAGAGCTTTAAGAATTAATATCGGCACAAACAACATTGAGATTTTTAAAATGTTTAGAATCTCTCACGACAATTCTAGAGGTGTAATGGCAATGTAAAAATGGATCACAATAACATGCATTTGGATACATGCATGAATGCGAGATTTGCGAGAAGCATGCGCCACTGACCTTTCGTTTACACCAGGGCTCCAAAATGTCATCTTAACTGACGCGATCGGTTAAGTTCCGCGCCAATAAATAATAGATTCTGAAATGGCAACATTTCTCACGCTACCTCGCTCACTTTGGTGTCGTAGCGAATAGGCGCGAGAATTTGTTTTAGAACCTATTTACCAGCGCGGGTTTTGAGTAATAGTGTTACTAGATCATTCTATCTGCTTGGGGTAAACTATGCCAGGGGTCGAACCGATCGCGTCAACTTAACAAAAAACTGGCAAGACATAAAGGTCAGTGGTAAGAGACAGTTGGACAGAAAAGTGGTAGTATAGACAGAGTATTAGATAACATATAATAAACGTAAGTAAAACGGAACAAAAACGAGATGTGAGTGAAATAGCGTCGCCATTATTATATATCTTACAGCCTGGTCGGTCGATGTCTTGCTGTACGGGACGGGGATCAGGCGTTCCTGTAACTCGCCACCTATGACCTTCGGTGCAAGTGGGTCATGGAAAGAAAATAAAAACGAGAACATGAAGGAACGTCACAAAGAAGAAGTCGTAAATACAAAAAAAATACAAATGTGGCTAGAGGGCGCTCTCTTACTTACTAATGACCTTGGTGTCCCGAGTTACCCAAGATTAGTTCGTACAATCCGAGGTCAAATCCTTGGCAAAATTGGGCTTGGGCGAATTAATGAAAGTATATAGATAGTTTACTTACAAAGTATGGTAAGTGGCGCCCTCTGAGCCGTGATAGATTTCACGAACGGAAAGTGAAAATCAGAAAGATCTTCAGGGACTGTACGAAGCTTGTGCCTCGAAGCGATGGTCGGGTTCAAATAAACATAATGTACAAATAAAATACATAAAACGCAAGGTTCCTCCTATACCTTAAGAAGCACATTCATGGGGTGTGCACTTAAAAACTATTTTATTTCTTACATCCAGGGCTTATAGCCACTTTTTAAACGTCGACATAATAAAAAAAATACAATAAAAACATTGATATACATCAAACATTTATTTCCTAACGCCCTGCGTCGTGAAGCGTTTGTTTGTTTTCAAAGTTTTGTGCGTGTCTGTGTGTCGGAGGCGTCACGCGCCGTGTGGCTGTCTCGTGTGTGTCATGCTCTGTCTCTGAAGCACACATATCATGTTTCACCGGAGTGGCTCACATACCAGAACTACTGATCTGTCTATACACTACGAACTACATAATAAGCATTGTGATTTAACGGCAAATTAACTGTTTTAATAAATAAAAGAAGCCCTGTGTAGGTGTCGCTAAACATACGTACTGTTTAAAGACAGTAGGTATGTGTCTAGTGTTTGCAGTGACCATGCGCTAGAAGCGAAGCGCTAACATCGAGGACGACAGAGCGCGGGCGCGTGCCCTGCTGCGGTTACCTTTCAATGCAGCTCCGTGGCACAGGGTGAAATGAAAGTAGCTTTTGGAGTACAGATACTTTAATACTAAACTTTAAGAGACAAGAAGCTTTAGTAACGAGTTAACAGAGTACCGGGCGCGAGCTACCTCGCCGGTGTCATCACTCTAAGGCGACGCTCGCCACTATAAGCGTAATTATTAAATTTTTGAAAAATTTACTAAGTTTAAATTGTATTTAAAATCTAAATTTGGTGACACGAATTTTATTTTTTTATCTTTTGTTTAAATTTAAATATAACTACCATATCTTAACAATTAAGTAGCAGGCGATGATTTGAATCTACACGAGTGCATTACCAATTTGCGGTTCGATACATAATATAGTATATTTAATATAGACGCTATTATACTTAACATGTATACATTTTCAGTTCACTATATCCCTCATAGTCGACGGATAGTTAAATTTGCTTGAAATTGAACGAAAAACTCAGGAATGAAGGTGAAACTCAAAGGTGAAAAGTATATCTATAGATAGGAAAGTATGGAAGACCACAGAGTGGATGGTGTAGTGTACAGATATAGTGAGCCTCGGGAGGGCGTCGTGTGTCTAAATACCCATGTAAAACGTATACAAATCATACGCATTTTACGAAGATCTCACGACAAGTTGACGTCACCACCGAGCCTTTTCAGAAAGGAAAATCTAATATACTAAACGAATTTTCAAAGTTATATACTGTGTTCCTTCAGCCGAAGTTAATGTCCATGCAGAGTGTTATTCAAACCTCCTCTTCTATTCACGCGCTATATATAACTATTAATAAAAGGACGTTTTGTAAATGGTCTACCTTTTACCTTTTTCTCAGAATCTTCGTATTTTTCTTTTCCAGAGTTGACAAAGAAGAAAGAAGTGTCCCCATCTTTCCCACTTTTACAGCGCAAACTTGACAAATGTTTGAGAAAGTGGGGACAGTTGTTTTGACTTTACCAGATTCAATACTGTAGCTCTAGGGAAAAAGGGGCACACGTCCGTCAATGGGGTTGGCCGGGCGAAGGTATTTGCAGATGGCGCCAGCATAGGTTTTACCTGTCAGTCCTACAAAACTGTCAAATACTTGTTTTTTTTTTTCGGAATTTTCTTGTTTAGAATCAAGCCGTTTAAGGCCGCTATTAATAACCGTATCATAGGTGAATCATAGGTTGTTATTACACCGTCATAAGTTTATCAAATTAATATGAGTCATATGTCTATGATCATATTTCTATGATAGTCTAATAGCGGCCTAATCCAAATCCCATAGAAAAAGGCTAGTGATTAGGTAAAACCTATGATGGCGCCATCTAGTCAAACATTTGACAGTTGCCAACCCCATTGTATCCGACTTGTACCCCTTTTCGTTAGAGCCACAGTAAACTATTATAGTACTGACGATTCTGAATAGGTTAAACTGAAAATTTCAAAATTAAGTAGAAAAAAGTGAAAGGTACACTTTTAACAACGTCTAAAAATAAAAGTAAGAGTGAGTCAGCAGGGTGACCGTGTATATGTTGTGTCGGAACATATACGGGTTACATCTATATCACACAACACACAAGTCCACTATGAAAACATCCAGTAACTAGACACGTAACATTCGCAATCCACTCCTGACAATAGAAAAAAACAACGCATTCTCCCGCCAACATACAACAAATAACAAGCAAATTTAATTATCATACCGTTAAACGTATATAAAAGCACTTGACTAGCACGTATTGTGTGTTTGTTTTTTTTTATAAAAATGGCACATTCTTTTTTCCCGTATCATAAATTATCAATTTATTACAACACATAACAATATATTATTTTGTATATTTGTTACAAAAAGACAAGATTTAGGAATATTTACAGAAAGTTTTTTAGAAAACCAATACAAAATAAATAATTTTATCATGTTAACAAGGTATCCGTTCCGGAGTCGGTAATCTACACAGGTGCACCATATTTATATATAAATCTATAAAATAATTTGCGAATCTCTAATGTCCTTACTCTAATACTTGTAGTAAATCAATTAATCACTTCTTAAACTACGCTTTACATTTTTAGAATCTTTAAAACGTTAATTTTCATATATATTATCGGTTATTTTATGAAACTGTTAAAGGAGTATTTATATTTTTAAATATTGATGGCAGTTTA
The DNA here is from genome assembly GCA_945867215.1 of Epinotia demarniana. Classification (NCBI taxonomy): domain Eukaryota; kingdom Metazoa; phylum Arthropoda; class Insecta; order Lepidoptera; family Tortricidae; genus Epinotia; species Epinotia demarniana. The sequence continues at coordinate 2,461,338 of OX244281.1, forward strand.
AATTTCGAAAATGCCTTTGACCGGCTGTTTTGTTTTAAATTTAGATTGGGGCGTGTCTAGTCATCGCTCTGATGCGATACGGGGCTGAGAGCGGGGAGCGAGCTTCCACCAGACTGCACGCTGATTCTTCGGTGTTCCGCCAAATAATTATTGACAAATATCCTGCGACCGGCCATAATGTCCGCCTTTTGCTGTAAACAACGACGGACTGTCAGTCCCGCCGCCCACCTGCTCCGTGGCCTTTGTGTTCGATTAAAAACCAAATACAAATGGCATTCCAAAACCAAACGTTGCTTTTTTAATTTGCGTTCCATTTTTGAAATAGATTTCGGAAATCAAGACGAACGTTAACTTAAATGTTAGGAGGTTGGTTTTAAAATGCCAAAACTAGTTACTAATAGGGAAGAAATTGCTGTTAGTAGAGTAAAAAAAGGTTTTTAGAAAGCAGAATCGCTTGTAGGTGCCTGCTTGACTAGGGGAGGGCATTCTCTAGCTTGGTCGGGCGGGGCATCCACAGCAAACACTAATATATAAAATAATATAAAGAAATGTCAAATACCGTGTGGGAAGCTAATCTACGTATGTATATCCGGTATGTGAGCTACCGCGTCGGCCAGGTCGGTGAACCAAAATACTGTGTAGCTGTTTAGGTATCGAGAAATAAAAAAAAACGTACATAATTTAAAAGTTTTATTATGAGATTTAAAATATCTTGGTCGTTTATATAGTGCCGGTTAAGTATGCATTTTTAACAATAAATAAAAAAAACTATCATTATTAACTTATCCATAAGTACATACACAACCGAATGAATAATAAACTAAGAAAAAAATTAAGCTGTTTTAATAATATTCTGTTACTTATTTTTCTAGTTTTGGTAGTGGAGATTATAAAAAAGCATTTACTTATTTGTTTTATAAATCTGCTTAAATACTATAGTGTTGGAAGTTTGGAAGGTTATTGTGATGAATTATATTTTTAGGTCTACGTTATTGAACAATAATACACTATTCCAAATCAAAACATAACCTCGGTTCTTTTTTAAAGCCCTGATAACTTGATCGACACGTTATCAAAACTTTGAATAAGACATCTACTTAAAAAAATACAATTAGTGCATACTCACAGACATATCTGTACATGCAATACACTGTAACATAAGCATTATCACACTTTAAATGCGAAGCAAAAATAAAAAGAACAAAATCAACATTTATACCAAAAATTCAAAACGATTACACAATTTAATGTATACCGAGTACTTACAAGCTAAGGGTCAAGCCGCCATTTTGTTATAGACCATCGACAAAATGGCCGCTTGGTTTCATAAAAGCTTTTTCGGGGTACAACTCGGACAGTTGTCGGTTTACGCGGGGCATACTGTACTTGGACGAGGTACTGTACCTCTAGGTACGCATGCGACTAGGTACTTACTGCACTTACGCCTAGCGAGCCCACCTAACTTACCGTCAACATCTGAAAAGAGCGACATCGCTACAATTCACTCCCCACCCAACTAACAACGAAAGAAAATGCTATGGAATTTGTTTGAAAATTTATTTCAATCAATGTAAATAGATCTCGTAACATCAGCAAAACCAATTTATTTATATAGATATACATTCTGATAGCTCTTTAGTTCCTGGTAAGCGTGCCCAACCAGCAAAACAGTCGTATAAGGAAAGCTTTTTACAGCTAATGATCGAGAAACAGTCGTAAAAAGGAGCTAAAGCTGCCAAATCGCCGTATAAAAGAACTATACTCAACTCTTTAGCATTTTCGCATTTTGGGCGTAAAACCATGTCGACTAAACGTTTTCTCGACATGTTTACAGCGCGTTTACCCAATTATTGTATAAAGGTGTCAAATTAAACTTTTATACCACTTCAAGTTCTAAATTAGCTGTATAAAAGCTTCTAATTTTCTAATTAGCTGCTGAAGAAGTCTTTATAGCACCATCATTCGACATTGTTCCCGTGGAAGCATTATAATGGTAAAAAAGCTGCTTATATGACCAAATAGCATCTCAGTTACTCATAAAGCACTAAGTGTCATATAAAAGATATCGATTCACGATTACAGCACATGCCGAGAGAAAGTTCTAAAAGTGATTGTTATAGCACCTACAGCAATTCAAATGCACTTTTAAAGCCATCTTGCAGCAAAAAGTTGCATAAAGGATCTTTGAAATCTTTTACAGCACCAAACCGCAATTCATGAGTTTACGTTAGATGCTCACATATTCTAGAAAATGGATAATAATCAATGGACCAAATTCACTGTGTGTTTGTATAGTCAGTACTTTGCTAAAAGAGAGAAGATTTATCATATGCAATAAGGAACCCCAATATTGTCTGTAATGGCGTCTACATAGTCATTGTAAATGTAATATATTTTCTATTTTGCAACTGAAAGTCGAGTAAAGGTCGTAAGATAGCAAACGTACTTATATCATGGCGGAACAATTCCTTTTGATATTATAATTTTATAAATAATTTCTTAATATCTCGAAAATAAAGAGGCCCGTTAAAATTATAACTAGAAATATAAGGAAGATAATCGAAAAATAAAAATTCGCATTGAAATTTAGTATGTTACACGAATAATAGCTAACAATGAAAACATTATTTATTAAGAACATGGCTACCATTCTATAGTTGTTAAGTAGAAAATAAAAATATTTTGACTTACTTCAATTATTTTCTTATTTTCTGACACAAATAACACACATTTATTAACGCTGCAAATACTTCGAACATTTAGTGCTATTAAAGCTCGCCTCGTTGCGATCAATCGACTAAACAGCTGAGTGAATGCAACAAAGTAGCTATCACAGCACTATTAAGTTGAGAAAAAGCAATTTTGTTGCTTTCAACCGACCTATTAGTCGACTAATGCTGAAATGATAGCTATTATAGCATTGACGGTGCTGTATGTCGCTTTGTCTCGACTTTTATACCATCATTTGGCTCTTAACTCGACTATTTTATGACAATTATAGCACTTTAAGCTGAGTAAAGTGTGCCCAAATCGCGTCGAGTAAACGTTTACAGATCTATTACTCGACAGTTTGAAGACCCTTTTCTCAGCTTTAGGTGAAAATAGAAACGTGCTCTCGACTTTCATACGACTTAGTTTTGCTGGTTGGGTGGTGTGTGATATTCATACTAAACTTTAGGCGTATACGGGCCGATCGGCGGCAGTTACATAGCATTGGTCTCCCCGCTTCACAGTCGGGTTTGTGGTCCCAAAATTTATTATGAAACAAAACACGGAGGCCGCATAGTCGCGTAGCTCAAGGTCCTTACCAACAAAGTTAGCTTAAAACATACTACCGCCACAAAAGCTAGTGAGAGTCGAAAATTTTAAAAAGTTTTTAAATTTTTAGTAAAAGTCTAAGGATCAAAGTTACAATTTTAAAAAGGATTTTTTTATATAATTTTTCATTACAATAGCTATACAAAATATCACTGCTCCGATATACACACAGATGCATTCCTCATATGTACAGAACCGTCTCGAGGCGGCGTTGCCGGCGCTCGAGACTAGACTATGCGAATCGTCAACTAGTAGAATCTCAAACACTATTGAATCATTAACATCAACGTACAAAATATGTATTGAAAATGTACAGGCACTGCGCGGCGGGCGCCCCTAGTCGGTTTATTGCTATCGACTACCTACCTCTAAAAATTTCAACACTTAATAAAAAATCTTAACGTACTATAAATTAAGACTCACTTAAATGAATAAATCGTTTAAAGCATTAATATGCGTCGATTAATCGAGAAGGCTAGAGATTACGCAGAGTCGTTAAGTACGATCGGAGCTCATCGACAAAACAAAATATCGAATAAAGCGGGCCGCGGCCCCGGGGCAAAGTAAAACGTGCCAGGGTGAGGGTGTGTGCTAGGGTTGCCAACCTATATTATATAGTATCGTACTATATTTTGAATCTTAGACAAGTGAATCTTCAACAGTGTTGAAGATATATATATAGTACGCAATACTATATTTTGGGGGCCTTAAAAATTGCCCAGTTTTTACCAACATTGCCCAGACAAGTACTTAGTTTTTATACAGGGTGAATCCTAAGTCATGAACAGAAATATGTGTTTCTTACTGCTTAACTTTAGTTTAAACATGTACACTTTGACGACAGGCAAAAATATGTAAACGTTGTTTGTTAATTCGTTACTTATTTTTTTTAATTTACCGAGTGTCATGGTCATCCTAATTGCGTTGAACTGTCACTTTAAGCTGCAGACCAAGTCTTGTTGAACAGGGTGACCATAAGGTTGGTCTTTTTGCTATTTAAAAATATTACCGCTAGAGTTACTGCAATGCCTTAAAATAATGCGATCGAGACAAAAATTGTTTACGACTTACGTTTCACCCCACCCAAAAAAATATAATTGTCGTTTTTTTTTTCAAAAAAATCAATCGCCCCCAAACAGTTGGCAACCCCGTGTGGGTGTCTGTTAGAATATGGTGGTCTCAGTGCGCGCGGGCCCCTGGGGCGAGTGGGGCTCCTGGGGCGAGTGGGGCTCCTGGGGCGAGTGGGGCGAGTGGGGCGAGTGGGGCGGGTCCTCGTCGATGAAGGGCACGTCGGGCGCGGAGGCGGAGGCGCCGGCGCGCAGGCGCGCGCGCAGGCCGGCCGCCGAGTGCGCCGACAGCCGCTCCTCCATGTCCTCGAGCGTAGACTTGAAGGCGCGCACCACGCGCAGCTGCAACCAACACAACCCTCGAGTGTCCGCGCTCGCCCTCTCCCTCTCCCTCTCCCTCTCCGCCGTCCGCCTGCTAGGGGCCCGCGCCCTCTCCGCTGTCCGCCCTCTCCGCTGTCCGCGCGCGTGAGTGTGGTGTGGATTACGATGCTGTATTCAGAGTTACGCCGCGGAGGCGTCATGCATCTATCGAACCCTGCGAACGACTGACCGGTGCTGGATGGTGACATGCGCGCGTATACTTAAAGTGCTGGCGGTCGCTTCAAAACAATGTGGTCGAGTCTAGATGACAAGCGGGGCGATGCTGGACGTGCTGGACACGTGGGACACTACAGCCGGAAAGTGGGGATGCATAACGACAGAACTATGGAGAGCTAGGTAAGTCTACGACACTCTGCTAGAGAACCGGTGGTCTAATGGGATCCTCGTTCCTAGGAAACTGTTAATGAAGGGAGCGGCTATGAGAGTGGGGCGCGGGGCGACTGTAAGGCCGTAAGGCAGAGTGTCGCATCCGATCTACACTACTGGGCTAGAGTCGAGTAGTCGAGTACCGTGAGCGCGCGCCGCCGGCAGCAGGCCGCCGCCGCGGGCCGCGGCCGCCACCGCCACCGCCGCCCCTACACCTCCGTCTCGAGCGCGGCCCGCGGCTGCCAACAACAACGATCCGCGCGGTCTCCGGCCCATTCGACACCGTCCTATTCATTCACGCGGTTAGGACTGACATGACATGACATGACATGACACGTGACTTGACGTGACGTCGTGCGGCACGGACGTCATCGCTTTTAAACAACTCTTGTGCATTTTGTCTTTAGGATTACGTCAAAAAACCGACGCATGGACATCGCGATTCTTAAACTGATTTTAACGCTATATATAAAACATGCAATTGGAAATAAATCGTAAGACATTACTTTAAGAAGTACTGGGTGTAAATTAATAAGCGAACGGTCAAAAGATAATCCTCTATCAGGTACTAAATTTTTAAAATATACAAAATGTTTGAAGCCTTAATGTAATTTAGCCAATTTCAATTAAAAAGCAGTTTAAACCGACGAGTTTACAGAGCCAAACACAGATACAGTTGTGTTAATATTTTATATGAAATAATAAACCTATCTTATAAACAAACAAATATTTTGGTAACTCATTAAACACAAATCGGTTCCAACTAAAAATAAACTCAAGACTCAAATCAAAATCTCGTATGAAACTTTAAACCCATAAGTAGGTAACCCTCAAAGTGTATTTAAAAGCAATGACGTTAAAGTACTCGAACGGAAGAATGTATGAGGCAAGAGAACAGTTATAATAAGTTTACAATTCATCCCACATCAGTCCTCTCAGCAGGCCAACACGGTATGACAACCTGCATGAAAACAACGAAAAAACTCAACTTAACAATGTGTATCGTGTTGATGCGTGTTAAGGCCCTGGGCCGTGTCTCGTGATACGGATATGACTCTGAAGAGTGCCGAATGAACTGAAATAACGAAAATAAAAATGGAAAATAACGAGCGAGGCCTGCGGCTACCCTGACTAGCCTAGACGACGGGGCCTACAAGACGGGACCAGGGAACGCTATAAGACACCGAGTTTTCAGTCTTCAAGGCATGTCGGCTCGCTTCTCACAACTATTCTTTCACACGACCGGTACTTACGCTAGGAAACTAACATGCTTTTTCAACATAAACTTTTAGGAGCCAAGGTAACGGAACGACGGTTTTCTCGTTTTCACCAACATACAATTGTGTAAATATATTTAAACACACGAGCTTATTTCATAAGATCAAGTAGCGAAGCGTTTGCGTTCTCGACAAGCGAACCTTACTGGTATTTGCACAACTGTATCATTAAAAAAAAAAAGGAATGTTAGAAAGCTACACAGACCAGTGTCGGTTACGGTTACGTTACGGTTACGCTACGTACTTACCCTCTGCGACGCCGCCTAGTTCACAAACGACACTACGTCAAGCCTATCACATCGCAAGTAAACACACGAGCCGCCGCCAGCGGCCAGCAAGCCACTACTCACTTGACGCTTGCACCTGAGCCGACCCGACTGAACACTCATCTAGGGGCAACATTCACAAACAAACAAAACAAAAAAACAAACAAAACGCAAAAACATTGACAACAACACAACGGCAAAGGAAAAGTCGACCGGACTTTGTTTGTTATGTTAACTCTGTTAGCGAGCAACCGGCGTGCTCTAAGGTTCATTGAATCCACCCCACACTCAAAACGATCATTGCAGTTACTCAAATACGGAAAGTATTGACAAAACAATAATAACGGTGGGATGTAAATGAACAGTTACTGCTCTCGTGGTTCGTTAGTCGCGCGGGCGGGGTCGCTAGCAGGTGGCGATACAAGCAAACACTATCTTCAAATCAAAGTAAAAAACAGACAAAAATAAAAACGGAAAATCAAACTTAAAAAAAAAACAAACAGTCAGTATGACTTAGAGTAAAATAAAAGATAGAGAGAGACAGTCATATTCATACCGCGATGTGGTTCATGTTGAGTGGACTGGGGTAAAGTCATAGTAACTGTTTGGGCGCGAGGGACAAGTAACGTCTCGGCTACGGCATGCTAATGGCACAGGTAGGGTTCAGTCAACTCAGGTAGAATATACGAGTAATTATAGTAAACCAATGTACTAGTAGAGTTCGGGAAGCGTCAAGTTCTTTGGCACATGCGCGGACTAGACTACCGCCGGGTACCATGACATACAATACATAGATACTATATATATGAGACCCTCGTGAAGGATAGCCGGAGGTGAAAGGGGAATATATGTCATGAAACCAGGCGCTGGGGTTAATAATGAAAATAGATTTTGAAAAATAAAATCTAATACAAGTATTGCTCGGTTGCCAATTTTAATTATTAATTTCGGATTTCATATTAATTTAGAATTAGAATTAGCGATCGAACAAATATAACTACGTTAATAAATGGGCCAAAACATAATATAGCGTTACTACTGTATATTACTTTGTAAAGTGTTTCTCTGTGTAGGTATAAATAAAATAAATAAAAAAACCTTGGAAAAGAACGGAAGTATAGGAGAATGAAATTAAAGTAAAATGAGTTTGTTAACACAAAATAAATATAAAACGAAAAAATGAAAAGTATACTTTGAAAGTTTGAATTTGGAATTACTGTGTTTTTTCTTCATTTAAAATACTGTGACTCCGGCTTACTTCGATAAAGTAAATGTGTAGAAATGAATTAGAGCGTATCTCTATTGTTTCTATGGCGATATATGCTATATATGGATGCATAGTATATTGAAAATGGTGGTAATATTCGGTTTGTATGCAAAAATAGTAAAAGTATATATAAATGGAGAATATAACGGTATAACTTAGCGTTAGGATGCCCAACGTATCCGCAGTGTTGACCTGTTGACTTCTTATGTACTTTTATATAACAGCTGTAAACTCTTATCCCTCTTTTAAGCAACATATTTCTGCCACTCCTATGTTTTATCTGTTTATCTCATAATTACTGATTTTCATTAAATTCCATATGATAATATATTTAATTATTGCGCAAGCATATCGTTATATCGTTTAGAATATTGATAAGGCTGGTGCAATAATAAATTACCCAATAAAATCATTTTCAGATAAGAATAGCATCACGTTTTTTTTTAAATTCAGTCTTTAAACTACAGCCACAGATCATGATGTTATTCTTAAAACAGCAACGTCTATGTGCAAATAACGACCACAGATTTTTTTATTTGCATATAGGCGTTAAAAATTCTGCGTCCAAGAGTCAAACGCTTGACTAATAGACGCAGATATTCAAATCTGAGTAAAGTCAATGTAAACTAAGTCAACGTATCGGAATATGGTCGATTTTATCTCAGAATTGAATAGATGTATGTGTACCCAAGATCAAAGTGACCGTTTACCTAGATATGTAGATGTATACCAACATTGATCCCATAGTGTTGTGTGCCTAAACCCCCACATTGCACATTTAAAATGTCATATCCCCTGACATCAGCAACCTCCCGATTAATTCAACAAGCGTTTTTTGTTCAAGAACATTTCTAAAACGTTTGCAACGCGACTATTTTTTATTATGTAAAAGCCTGTATATGCAGTACAAGATGGATAAAAAAAATAATTATTGAAGAGCTTGTCGAATTAATCTTGCAAAGCGAGGACGAAGATATCGGATTCTACTCACAATTAAAAATCCCGTTCGTAAGGAAAGGAGACTTTTTTTACCACGTTTGACGTCACAAAATGTCACTTCTCTTTAACAATATTTCAGTCTTTAAATTCATCTACATTCATTTTTTTATAAAATATCGTAAAGGAGGTTTTAGATCAAGTGAATACACGTTAATTCAGGCAAGATCTGTCAACTTTTCTAAGCGAAAAATCAACCTTGTCATTGTTAGTCCATATGGTCGAAGCCCAATTGGCCAATTCACATTGCTTCGACAGTATATCCGTACGATGCAGTCAAATGTATAGAAAATGTATCTTCCGATATCGTATCGTATTGATATATATTTCATGTAAGAGATTTTTAGAATGAATCGTCAGTACTGGTAGCGAGTCTAGGTGACAAAATTCACCAATCACCCAGGGGAACCTAGCGGCAATAATTATATGTTTAACTAGGAACAAATGATAATGTTCGGTTATGGCGCTTCGCCGGACGCCACCGCGTCACGGTCGCTTCGCTCGCTCGGCTAACAACCTAACCGTTTTTTTACCCCTGGGCGATCAGGCTAGGGGATTCTGATCATAAAGGACCATGGGCAAATCTGCCCCTAAACCAACAAATATGAGAGTTGGGCCATTAAATAGGTCTTTAAATCTACTTTATTTCATTCTATAGGCACTAAATCGAATTCCATTGCAGAACTGAGATATTCATAATTATGTTTTTCAGCGTGAATACGAGCTATGAAAATTCTGTAGATGTAATTATTCTGGTGGGTAGTTAAAACAAAATATATTAATAACGAAGGTATTCTTACCGAATATGGCGTGAACTACATTCGTGAGGTTAACTTGCTATTTACCTATGTTCTATGTTCAAGTGTTACGGTATTGATAGCGTAAATTAGCTATAAAATATATGATTAATGACCGGTATTCTCTGAGGAACCCGTTTTCTGATAGATTGTAGTCACGCTGACTAACATATGAATATCTCAGTTCTGCAATGGAATTCAACTTGGTGGCTATAGAACGAAATGAAGTAGATTTAAAGACCTATTTAACGACCTAACTCTTAGCTGTGTTGGTTTTGGGGCAAAGTTCCATACAAAGTTGCCCATGCACCATGGTCCTTTAGTATACACCCCTATCATGTCTGTTCAGTGGTTCTCAGAATTCGTTAAGTTCGTCCTTTGGTTACCCCCTTCCCCCAGCCCACCTTCCCCCTGAATGCCCCTTCCCCGGGAGTACCTGCGTCTGCAGCCGCGTCAGGCCCCGGATCCACAGGATCTGGCCCGCGCGCGGCTTCTTGTCCAGGTCAGAATCGTAGTCGGGCCCTGGCTGGGACGTCTCGGCGTCCGGCTGACCTCGGCCCCAACTGGACACAAGAAAGACTTGATATGTATAACATGTTACAATATTTGAGTGTTTATACAAATTTCAAACACAATATTTGTATTGTTCATGAATAAATTTTGGATAGGATTGGATTGGACTAACCGCTCACTTGATTTCGGATTTTAAAAGAGGTAGCACAAATTGCTTTCAATTTTTCTTTATCAAAGAAGCCCATACTCCGCTTGGCAACCACAGTTGCCACCATCAGTTTAGGGACGCGCCAAATTTGGCAACAGTGGTTGCCACAAGCAAGTGAGTGGCTAATGTTTAGATGGTAAAATAAATAAATTATATTCTGCAAAAAGGCCGTAATGGCACTTTTACAAGTCAAAATTCTACCAGCGTTTCTGAAAAAGAAGATCACTGTTAAGAAGAAACGCCGCAACAAACTCAACAGTCGGACATGTTTTACAAAAAAAACTTTTTTTATTTATGCCTTGTTTATTTTTAAGTATTCAAGTATTATTAAAGACACCGCTCTTCCGTGGATGTTAACGGTAATTTATATTAGTGTAACAATATTACAACTTACAAATATATGTAAAAATTAAAAAAAAAGTTTTTTTATGAACATTCTATTTTTCTTCATACTTGTTTATAAATGAAAAAAAAAGAGTTAAGATCAACATTAAACTTTATTATTACGAATGTTTGATATAATTGTAAGGATGCATCTTAGCGAATAGTACATTGTGATTGCGTGGATGTGAGGCGAAATTGTTCACGCGAACCGCAGGTGAGCGTGATAAGGAAGCCGAGGATGTAATTATCAAAGCTCACGCGTATCATACGACGTTTTTCAACACATTTTGCGAGGAAAAAATCATTTTCATAAGATGAAAATGTTATAGGCCTGCCAAATTATTTACTTTACATTAAGCAAATCATTACGATGACAACAGGTTTTTACTCACAATTGCACATCGCCAAGAATTTCCAGTGGCGTCCATTCTATTTATTACTTTTCTAGTCACCACGAGTCAACATTTTTGATAATAACCAAACACGTATAAACAAATTTTACAAATATTTGTGAAATAAATAACCTATCAAAATATAACCTATATTGGCACCCAACAGTTTTTTTGTCGTGAAGTTTGCGCAGCGTGGGCACAGAAATCTCTAAACAGCCAATACAAAATAAAATTATATTTTCATTTTAATATGTTATCTGTATTTAATTCATGTAGAATGTTATGAAAAGTGAATAGTTTTACTAAATTAAACGTTTCCATATCATATACAAAAAGAAATAGTCAATTAATTAACAAAAAGGATTTAATTTGTTTAGTCGAGTAAGAATCCATTTGCCGAAAATTAAAAAAAAAGCTGTACATTCTGTACAACCTGGTTAATTTAAGAATGCACCGTGTTCATGCATATATCTTGCTGCAAGGTGCCAACGTGACTTAATCGGGATATAACCATAACACACAAGTGTTGTAAAGTTATAAAACACGCGTTTTTAATATCCAGGATTATGAGCCTAAAAGCGACACAATAAGAGGTACGTTACGAGCAATTGTGTTGAAAAATATTATATTGCTGTGACCTAAGAGGGTCCATGTATTGGACTCTAATGTATTGATGAGACCTTTGTTAACATGATGCAATAAATAAATGAAAAGATATCTTGGTCAAGTGGAATACGAGCCTTAGCCAGAGACGAAAGCCAGTCCCGCATCTTCAAATCAACAAAGTGTGTAGTGATTTTTTTGGACTCACAACCGTCCATAGGCTGCGGTGTCTGCGTACCGTCCGATGTTTGCCAGCGTTCTAGTACAAAACGACGTCTGAAAGGAGTACTCACGAAAGCTTCTTGGGTATCTTCCTAGTGGGTACTGAGGTGACCAGCTGGCCCCAGACCAGGGTCCCGGCGCCGAAGAACAGACACCATAGCCACTGGTCTATCGAGAGACCCGCTGTGCTGAACGCCATGCCACCGAACTGGATTATCACCACCTGCGGTGAAGACGCGGTGAAGTTAGACAGTAAAAAAAAATGGTGGTTCGACGACCATACAAAACAACTTGTCATTGTGTGGTGGTTCGACGACCATACAAAACAACTTGTCATTGTGTGTGTGTTTGTTTGTCCGTCTTTCATGGCAAAACGGACCGAAGAATTGACGTGATTTTTAAAGTGGAGATAGTTGAAGGGATGGAGAGTGACTTAGGATAGTTTTTATCCCCGAAATCATCCCCTAAAGGGGTGAAATGGGGGGGGGTAAAAGTTTGTATGGAGCTGCGATATAAACGAGTTCCACGCAGACGGACTTCATCATCATCATATCAGCCGAAAGACGTCCACTGCTGGACATAGGCCTCCCCCAAAGAGTGCCACTGTGACCGGTCCCGCTCCACCCGCATCCAGCAGACTTCCGCGACCTATACCAGGTCATCAGTCCACCTTGTGATGGTTTACCCACGCCGCGCCTTCCGGTACGTGGTAGAAGCTAGTATATATGTATATACTTGTATTTACAAGCTTTTATTTAACTTGCCGCTAGTATATGGGACAAATCTTGCAAGTTAAATTGGACCCACTTCCCGGTGACCGATAGAGCTGAAATTTTGGGTATAAATATAGTTTGGATGACAATTAAATATTATGGTACCATCGAGCTGATCTGATGATGGAGACAGAAGGTGGCCATGGGAATTGTTAGTATGTATGAGACAAATCCTGCAAGTTAAATTTGACCCACTTCCCGGTGACCGATTGAGCTGAAATTTTGGGAATAAGTATAGTTTGGATGACAATTCAATATTACGGTACCATCGAGCTGATCTGATGATGGAGACAGAAGGTGGTCATGAGAATTCAGTCCTTAACCGACGTAACCCAGTTGAGTTTGGGTTCGTTAGAATCGTCTCAATGAGTAGTTGATGATGGTATACAGAAAAGTACAGTCGGCAATAAAAGCTTGTACCATGAAATTTTTGACAGAAACTAATTTAACTTATTTTTAAATAAGGAGTCATACCTGCGAGAACGCAGTGCCGATCCATATAGAATAGAAGATGGGGTTAGTGAACAACCCCTGGAACACGTTCCGCTGGCCGTGGATCTTGCGCGCGTTGATCTCGTTGAAGAGGGTCATCATCACGAAGGTGTTGAAGATGATCGTGAAGTGTTGGGTCGGCTCCGTGCTGAGCTGCTGCCCGCGGCCCGACGGGATGTTGAGGATGCGGTCACCTGGTTACCAGAACCAGACACAGGTCGATTCAGAGGAGCTGACATTAATGAAATGACCGAAAGTAATGTCACTTGTCACTGTGAGTGGCAGTGTGAATGCCGTTCTTATACAGGGGGCTCCTAATATTTTGTAAACATGTACCTAATACGTTTTCGTTATTCAAGAAAAAATAAATTATATTATTATAAGCTGCACCGAGTATCATGTTAATCCTTTTAGTCATAATTGTTAAAGTCCTTTGTGAATAAACGTATGTATATTTTTCTGAATTATTTTTAATGTCAAGAATCGAAAGGTGATGGCTTCTTGGAACTGTACAAAAAACTAAAAAAAGAGCAGAGAGCAAAGAGAATGCTATTCTCTAAAACACAATAATCATAACTTTAAGCCTCAACCTGTATTTAATAAACATTATCATTCATTCGTGCTAGCTTTCGTGAACCGACCTGTACAAATCAGGGACCCGCCCGTTATTTTCGAGGGTTTTCGAAAGGATTTTTCGTACTGCTTTGCTTACCAAAGCCGATGCTCCTCAAAACCCATTCATTTTGGCTTTTAAAGCGCTTTCAATACGGGTAAGCGCTTCAATCCTTTAAAAAGCGTTTAAAAAAGCCTTTCGAAAGGGTTTTTCTATCAGTAGCGGTAGCGCCCCGTAAGGGAAACCCCTTCATACGGCTAAGTTAAATGAACGAGTTTCCAATCAATAAAGTGCAAGTGCATTTGGGCTATTAAATGAACGACTAACCCGTTCAAAGGCTTTTTTCTGGGAAGGGGTAGGTTCCTGGTACAAATTTCAGAAGTCGGCTGCGAAACGTAGACCATGACGTCCATGACTCAACGGGACAGGGAAAGGTTGCAAGCCTTTGAGATGTGGTGTTGCCGGAGATTAGAAAAGATCAGTTGGACGGAGAAAAAGACTAAAGGAGAGGTACTGCGAATAGTCAGTGAAAAAAGAAAAAGAAAGAAAAAAGTGAAAATAAATGATGATGAATAACTTACCAACGAAGAGTAGCGAGAATATAATGAACAGCTGATAGATCGCCTGGCCGAGGATGTTCTTCATCATGGTGCGGGAGATGAGCGGCTTGGTGCGGCCGTAGGGCTTGCGCTGCAGCAGGTCCGGGGTCGGCATCTCCGTCGCCAGCGCCAGCGAGGCCAGCGTGTCCATGATCAGGTTCACCCACAGCATTTGCACCGCCTGGAAACGGGGAGACACGGGTTTCACTCATGTCAGATAACACTTTAAACCAAGTCATGTAATCTTAAGCCCCCATTACGCGTCTGCAGATGCATCTGCAGACGCCATCTTCGAATGCGTCCGCCAACATATAGAGGGGGTAATTTGCGCGTCTGTTGTAGGTATTTAACGTCCGCAGATGCATCCGACTTGAATCTTTTTGTGTCACGAATCAAAGGGTTTTGGCGCGAACGTCCAGTGCCCGTCCACATGTCTGTCGACGCATCAGTTTGTTCGGAGTAGCGATTGAGGGTGCACGCGTGCACGCGCATTGGCTAACAATATGAGCACGGAAGAAACTTTTAAGTTTCTTGAGTTACGTATGTTTGATTTGATTTCAAAGTCTAAATAAAAATTGCGCTTACTTTGTTCTGTTTCTATGTATAGCACGCATTCAACACCTTCTTTTCCATTTTTTTTTAATAACTCTATTGCGATGCACGTTTAGGTAGTGCTTAAAAGTACTAATTAAATAAATAGCTGCGACAGCTACTGTCTCAACGGTATTTAAACTTCTCTTTCTTAGTTCCAATTCCGCATCTTTGTGAAAGATGAGGAATTGGAACTAGTTGATAGCACAGTTTTTCTTGGTTTAACGTTAGATTCTAAGCTTCAATGGGGTCCCCATATTGCTAATCTCTCGAATAGCCTGAGTTCTGCAGCATTTGCAGTGAGTAAGATCCGTCAATTAACAGACGTGAAAACAGCTCGATTAGTATATTTTAGCTACTTCCATAGCATTATGTCTTGGTATTTTATTTTGGGGCAGTGCCTCGGACATTCATTCGATTTTTGTTCTGCAGAAACGGGCTATTCGGGCGATATATAGATTGAAACATAGAGGCTCACTTAGACATAAGTTTAAAAATATTAATATCATGACATTGCATTGTCAATATATCTATGAAAATATTGTGTATGTACATAAAAACATTGTCAATTTTAGGAAAAAACTGTGATATACATAATATTAATACTAGAAATAAGCATAAGCTCGCGGTGCCCACCACTCGGCTCCAAAAAAGAAAAAAAACATTCATGGGTAATTGTGTAAGGTTTTATAACAAACTTCCTGGAAATGTAACTGAGTTATCTATTAATAAATTCAAGAACTATGTGAAACGTAAACTTATTTCGAAAGCTTATTATAGCGCACAAGATTACATGAATGATAAAATTTCTTGGGACTAATTTTGACTGGATTTATAATTTATTTATTCCTTTTGGAAAATTTTGACATGGTGTTTTTAATCAATTATTCTCGTTTTATTTATTTTTTGACATTAGATTGTCTTTCTAGAATTATTCTAGACAAGTATATTTTTTATATAAAATTTTCAATATTTCATATAAATGTTACTTTTTATGTTTAATAAATTATTCTAAGTAATTAGCTTAAGATTATGTTTCTACCTGACGATTTGAAAGTGCTTGTTACTGGGCCTACTTGAATAAATATAATTTTGAGTTTGAGTTTGAGTTTAAACGTTGCGTCTGTCGAGAATGAACAGACTGATCGACCTACAGACGTGTGGACGGCTCGAGGCGACCCATCTGCGGATGCATCTGTCAGCGTCCGCGGACGCATCTGCAGACGTGTAATGGAGGCATCGGATTCAAGTCGGACGCATCTGCGGACGTTAAATACCTACAACAGACGCGCAACGATACTATTCGAATGTAGTGTATACTTAGTGCTAAAAGTACCGACGGTATACTTAATGTTGTTGGGAAACGGTAATGAAATAAAAGTCTATAGTAAGAATTTACGCGGCTCACAGCACATAGCTACGCTATGTAGGACTTACAAAAAAAAATAGTAGCGGGCCCGTCCCCGTGTAATCCCCTCGGAGTGTACCTTGAGCGGGCTATCCTGTATCGCGCAGGCGCCGATGAAGGCCACTATAACCGCGACCACGTTGACGGTGAGCTGGAACTGCAGGAACTTGGCGATGGAGTCGTACACGTTGCGGCCCCACATCACCGCCTTCACGATCGACGAGAAGTTGTCGTCCGTCAGGATTATGTCCGACGCCTCCTTCGCCACGTCCGTGCCCGCTATGCCCTGGGACAAACAAGAGTACAAGGTCAACAAAGTTTTTGAAACAATACAGGGTGACACATAAGACGCTAAGAGCTACGGTAGCCTAGTGGTTCAGGCATGCGGCTGCTAAGCGGCGGTCGCGAGTTCGAATCCCGGCTCGTACCAATGAGTTTTTCGGAACTTTTGTACGGAATATTTACCGTTAGCTTTTCGGTGAAGGGAAACATCGTGAGGAAACAGGTCTAATCCCAATAAGGTCTAGTTATTTTTTTTTTTTTTTTACCCTCTGGGTTGGAAGGTCAGATGGCAGTCGCTTTCGTAAAACTAGTGCCTATGCTAAATCTTGGGATTAAGTGTCAAAGCGGACCCCGGGCTCCTGTAAGGGCATAACCGGGAATAACGCTAGGAGGATGATGATGTATAATGCGTGTGTTTATATTAATATGGTTTAAAAAAAAAATAGTAATCTTAAGGGTTTTCTGCAGGGAGATTGCTGCAAATTATGCACAAAAGCTAAAAATATTAATATGGCTTCTAATAATCGGCAATATCATGTTTGAGGGAACTCAGTGATTACTTTTTTACTTATTTAAACGACCAAAAACTTTAAATTAAAAAACATGATGTCTGCGCTTCCGAGCACGCACTTCCATCTCGCTCACGCTTATGCTCAGTGAGAGGGAGAGGAGACCATGAACCTACGGCGCCTTAACGACTGGTAAAGGAGAGAGTCCAGAATAAAACAGTGTGTGAACGCTATTTGAATTTGTGTTCGAGAATGGTGTGGCTAAAAAGTCGTTGAGTAAAAATCCTGATTTTGATAATAATTCTCAAGTAGAATTTGTGGTTGAGAAAGCGCTTGGGAGAGAGATAGCTATTTTCATTGAGTTAACTCATTGGAATGGGTTAGGTTTTTTTGATAATAATGCTCAAATCAGTAGGAAGATTAAGACAGATGTGTTGGTGAGGGTTTTTTAACTGATAATATTCAAGTATTCACTTCTGCCGGCACTCCCCCGGTCTTTTTTTCTATAATAGGTCTCACCTATCGTTTACCCTCTTGTTTGCACACATTCAGGCGCAATTTGAACACTTGTCCTTGTGTGTAGATTTAATCGCAACTCTAATCTTTTCACCCGATTGCCTCAAAAAGAGGGTTATGAATTTCGAGCGTTACTTTTCGGCGGGGGAAGATTGCCCCAGCACTCGCAGAGTTTGGTCACTTTGGTTGTGAACCGTATAACACATACCATAGCGAAGCCCACGTCAGCCTTCTTGAGCGCGGGCCCGTCGTTGGTCCCGTCGCCTGTCACCGCGACCACCTCGCGCTTCTCTTGACACTTGGAGTCGATCATACCCTTCACTAAAGTGTACTTGTCGGTGGGGGAAGATCGCGCCAGCACTCGCAACTTGGGCCACACTTTGTCTAGTAGGTGTTGTTGGACCTGGCAAAAATTAGTATGTTAGCGGGTAGTAATGTAGAAAAAAAACAACAAGTACCTCCTTAGACACTTCATACAAGTTTTGTACTAATTTCAGTATTAACTTCGACTTTCACTGAATGTCAAAAAGATCCTGATATCAAAACACTAAAGAGGTCAGGGTCTCAGGAGGTTAAGATAAATAGTAACGGTTAAAAATAATCTCAATTCCACAGTAATAAATAACTACAACTTAGGAAAGTTGAAAAACCCCCGACATTTTCATTTCAAAGGCCAACATCTCAAAAACGGATGAACAGATTTTCATGAAACATGGCTAAGAACACTCGAGATAAAATTATCTATGACACAAAAAAACCACAGTCAAATCGGTCCCTCCGTTTGGGAGCTACCATACCACAGACAGGTACACAGACACGTTAACCTTACAACACCCCTCTTTTTGCGTCGGGGGTTAAAAAGCAATACAGAATTGAATGACCGGTAGTTAGTGTATTCATATTAATATTGTATTTTTCAGTGGACTTTTGAGTAGTTTCTGGTACTTGCTACTAAATGTACATCTTGACAAGGTCGCCATGTAGTATGTGAAGGAGGTATATGGCACGTGGCCATTGAGTAGCAGGTGAAGAGTGTCTTTATGAATTCTATATTCAATGTAATGCCTAACTATTAATACGGCAGTTACAAAGCAAAGAGGTTTTATATCAAATACGATGACTGAATACGTATTTATAAATAAATCTAAACTTAAAAATACTACTAAAACATGTTTAACAGAATTATTTGCAGATTGAATATGTAGTTATTTAGTGTCTATGTAAAATGTTTTTAAGTCTTTTCAAATCGTGGCTGTATACCGAAGGGTCTTTGCCATACGCGCCTCACGTTAAATTCAACAAAATGAACAACTGACATGTTGCAGTTTTTATTACGATGTATATAATTTCATCTAAAATGTATTTGTTCCCTCGTAAATGTGATGAAAAACATTGTGCATAACACGGGCGTAAGATTATGACGAAACAATGTACTATTTGAGCCCAGAGGTCCGTGGATCGGAACCACGCTCTGCTACCATTTTAAGTTTTTGTAATGATGTTAAAAAAAGGAATACGCAAGTGAAACTGATGTTATTGTTGTATAAATAATAACGACAACAATGTACATACATGTAAGTCACGGTATATGACTTAAGTGACATGATAAAATAGTAAAAGTGGTATAACTAGTTGTGATGTGCAACGTTAATGAAGACCACTCACCTCCCCGTTGGCGTCCCTGATCCGCCTGTTGAACTCCTTGCCCTCGAGGATGATGAAGTCGTCGCTGGGCTTGAGGATGCCGCACTTGACGGCGATGGAGCGCGCCGTGTTCACGTTGTCGCCCGTCACCATACGCACCGTGATGCCCGCCTTCTGGCACTTGCGGATCGCTTCCGGGACCTGCCCAGGGCCGGGGACAATGTCCAATGTAATATAATAATAAATCAGCCTATACACGTCCCACTGCTGATGCTGGGCACAGGCCTCCTATCATGGATGAGAGGAGACGGGCAGTAAAGTAAAAATGAAGTTATAATAATAAATCAGCCTATACACGCCCCACTGCTGTGCACAGGCCTCCTCTCATGGATGAAAGGGTTTAGTGTGGTAATTACTTTCTTTTTTTCTCGTATTACGCATTAGGTATAAAGGGAGTGTAAAAAGTGAATTCGCCAACAAACTGCCTTGCAATTCAGCGAAAATTTGTGCAGCTGTGTTACAGAGCTATTAACACGAACAAAAATGAAAGGACATCATCTTCGTCACGATGACTTCATTAAAGTTATAATAGAGGGAAAGATAGAAGGAAGAAGAAAAAGAGGAAGACCACGAAGAGCTTACATGGAGAAGCTAAAGGAAACATTGAAGTTGAATCTTATAGAGAGTTGAAGGAAAAGGCAGAGAATAGAACTCCACCGACAAGAGCCAAGCTCTTAAATAATAACTAGTAACTGAAATGATTAACTGGTTAATAAACCACGTGTTTGGCTAGAGTGTCACGGCTTCGTTCGCAGGTCCGCTAGAATAAACATTTACAGGGTGACATTTTAATCAGTGTCCAAATTCAAGTATAAGATTCTTCAGCAGAAAATTATAAAATACGTGGTTTTTGTTTCATATCATTCAGTGCAAAAAAAATTAGTAATTGCATCTTAAAGTTATCCCAAAAAAACCTTGCGCGGGCACCTCAGCGGGTAGTAAGGTTTGCGCACGGCACGCCTCCCCTCCCTCGGCCCCGCCCCGCTCCGCGCGGTACTGAATGCCCAGTAACCACGTTGTACGGATAATACTTTTGGGACAGATAAATTATAATTTAAAAAATAACTACCAATTTTTTTAATGGAGTCTATTAGTGATACCAAATGCCTACAAAAAATTTGGACACTGATTAAAATGTCATATGTCCTCAATTATTAGGCTAAGCATCACTCACTTCTGGCCTGACAGGGTCCTCGATACCGACTACGCAGAGGCAGGTGAGGTTATTCACAATGTTGTCTTCGTCGTCCCAGTTCGGGTCCTGGTCTATGTGCACCTATGACAAATAAATAGTAAATTACTGCACAGGCCGTGAAGTACGGGATTGCTGGACGAGCTTGGGGTAGACGGCCGAGTCGTAGACAACAACGAGTCCAGCAATCCCTGTTCCGGCCGAGGATTGTATAGTGCTTTTCTCAAACGATGTGAGGAAAAATTAAAATTAAAATATATACAAGGTAATCAATTAATAGTACATTACTGCAGAGGCCGTGAAGTAAGGGATTGCTGGACGAGCTTGGGGTAGACGGCCGAGTCGTAGACGAGGCCAGATGCAACGAGTCCAGCAATTCCTGTTCCGGCCGAGGATTGTATAGTGCTTTTCTCAAACGATGTGAGGAAATATTAAAATTAAAATAAATACAAGGTAGCCAACTAATTATTAGTTTGTTGAAATTACAATCGGAACGAAATTTCAGAAAAAATTGTGTAATTTGCCGCCTTTTTTATTTTTTAAACATGCCATTTCAACAAGCCGTTCGAGCACCATGTTTTACCGCACATATGTATAGTACCATAGATTTTGTTTTTTTTATGTCGCAAGTATGCTTACAGAGTCTAGTGGTGGTTGGCAGTATGTAATTTTTCCTTTGTCAGTTTAATATTAGTAAGCAAATTTAAAAAGTTAGAGTAGCGGACAATAATGTTTTTAGTTAGGATTTTTTTGGCGTAAGGTCAAGAAGTAATGTAGGGAGCCTTAAATAAGAAACTTCTTGTCTTCATTTCGTGATATTAACGCATACATTTCAGAGCATGTTTGAGAATAGTTATTTATGATACAAGTTCCGAAAATAGGAAATTCGCAACGAGTGGTGATAAATTAAAACACGACCGAAGGGAGTGTTTTAAATGGACACGAGTTGCGAATTACCTATTCGCACGTGTATCGTACAACGTTTTACTGTACATATGGCTCTTTAAAGTTTCGACATATGCATGAAAAGTGCTCTTTTCTGCACTAGTGCGGGAAAGTAGCACCATATGTACTGTAAAAATGTTTTAAGTTTATGGTTATCATCACTACATAGTATAAAACAGAGGCGTTTCCCGCTGTCTGTCCCTATGTATGCTTAGATCTTTAAAACTACGCAACGGATTTTGATGCGGTTTTTTTTAATAGATAGTGTGATTCCAGAGGAAGTGTTATATGTATAATATAGTACCCGTGCGAAGCTCTCTCTTCTTGATTAAGTTTCCAAAATCGTCATACGACATTAAGCGCACATCACACTGGCTTTTCATCAAATTAACTACTGACCCCCACCGCAGGCCGCTCCAGCCTGTGAGAGCATACTGTGCCTTACATGCATATTCACGCCTTAATTATCAAAAGGGGTAGGCAGAGCATACGAAATTCATGTTCCAGTGGCACTTTTAGCTTAAATCTGGGTATAGAATGTCTACAAAATGTGGTATTGCAGTGATAGTTGCTAGCCCGTCGCCCACAACACACTTTAACCCTGTTCCCTTAGTACGATTATTGCGACACCCACGGGAAAAAGGGAGTGTATGAATTTTTATTATGGTACCATCGAGCTGATCCGATGATGGAGACAGTAAGTGGCCATGGGAATTCAGGACTTGACAGACTCGTTAGAATCGTCTCAATGAGAAGTTGATGACGGTGTACAGAAAACTTACGTCCGTCCGTCCGTCTGTCACCAGGCTGTATCTCATGAGCCGTGATTGTTAGACAGCTTAAATTTTCACAGAATGGTGTATTTCTGGTCCCATACAACAAACGTGATTTTTTTGCCGTTTTTATAGATAGCGGTACCTTCGTGTGCGACTCGCACTTGGCCGATTTTTTTTGTATAAAGCCTCGTACCTGGTTAATCTCCGCCTTGCCCGGCACGAAGTCCCGGTAGGCGACGGAGATGGTGCGGAGTCCGTCGCACGCCATGGGCTCGATGACCTGCCGCACCAGCCTCTCCTGCATGTCGCGCGTGAACTTCTCCAGCCGACCCTCGTGCCCGTAGATAAATGCGCACCTGGAAAATTGCACATATTAAAAAAAATACAAATTAAACAAATTATTATTAAATCATCATCGTCATATCAGCCGAAAGACGTCCACAGCTGGGCAAAGGCCTCCCCCCTCTTTTTCCAACTATCGCGGTTTTTAGCTTGATCTGGTTTGTCCTTTAAAAATGAGTCCAACTCATCCCGCCATCGCCGACGAGGACTGCCGCGTCTCATATAATTGGCTAATAAACAAAATAATTTATTAATTTCTCGGCTTCCTGTGTAAACGACAAATATTAAGGACCAACTTCTGCCTAGTTGCACCAACTCACGATTACAGACGAATCAACGTTAAATAGGGAGCCGGAAGCTGATATTCCATAGAAAGTTATTTAACCTTCCGAACATCCACCCTTAGAGACACGGCGAATTCTTGTAGCGACACAGAGGAATACAGTATCCTTGTACCTTACCATCTATGGATAGTGTCTCGACACAGTCGCGTTTGTATCGCTACAAAAAGACTGTGTTCCGTGCGCCAAATGCCTCATATCTCTAGGCCTAGGCCGGGCACAAAAACCGAACAGTACAAGACACTACCACCGTGCGCCAAATGCCTCGCAGCTCTGGCCTAGGCCGAGCATAAAAACCGAGCAGTACAAGACACACCGTGCGCCAAATGCCTCGTAGCTCTGGCCTAAGCCAGGCGCAAAAACCGAGCAGTACATCGCTACAATTTCGCCATCGTCCAACGCGACAACATTACCATCCTCACCACTTAGATGGTTGGCAGTCCTCAACTGTGCGCTTCTCCAGAAGCTTCCTGCCTCGCACAGCTAATCTGTGGAATGGATTGTCGCCTGCGGTATTTCCGGACCGATACGACCTTCAAACCTTCAAGAAAAGAGCGTACTCCCATCTTAAAGGCCGGCAACGCACTCACAACACCTCTGGTGTTGCAGGTGCCCATGGGCGGCGGTAATCGCTTACCATCAGGTGATCCGCCTGCTCGTTTGCCTCCTATCACATTAAAAAAAAAAAAAAAAAAGTACAACACACAACTACCGTGCGCCAAATGCCTCGCATCTCTGGCCTAGGCCGGGCACAAAAACCGAGCAGTACAAGACACTACTACCGTGCGCCAAATGCTTTGCAGCTCTGGCCTAGGCCGGGCACAAAAACCGAGCAGTACAAGACACTACTACCGTGCGCCAACTGCCTTGTAGCTCTGGCCTAGGCCAAGCAGAAAAACCGAGCAGTACAAGACACTACTACCGTACGCCAAATGCTTTGCAGCTCTGGCCTAGGCCAAGCAAAAAAACCGAGCAGTACAAGACACTACTACCGTGCGCCAAATGCTTTGCAGCTCTGGCCTAGGCCAAGCAAAAAAACCGAGCAGTACAAGACACTACTACCGTGCGCCAAATGCTTTGCAGCTCTGGCCTAGGCCAAGCAAAAAAACCGAGCAGTACAAGACACTACTACCGTGCGCCAAATGCTTTGCAGCTCTGGCCTAGGCCGGGCACAAAAACCGAGCAGTACAAGACACTACTACCGTGCGCCAACTGCCTTGTAGCTCTGGCCTAGGCCAAGCAGAAAAACCGAGCAGTACAAGACACTACTACCGTACGCCAAATGCTTTGCAGCTCTGGCCTAGGCCAAGCAAAAAAACCGAGCAGTACAAGACACTACTACCGTGCGCCAAATGCTTTGCAGCTCTGGCCTAGGCCGGGCACAAAACCGAGCAGTACAAGACACTACTACCGTGCGCCAAATGCTTTGCAGCTCTGGCCTAGGCCGGGCACAAGAACCGAACAGTAGAAGACACTACAATTTAGTAGTCTATATTTTAGCAGACCAACTTACTTTTTGAGTACGATCTCGGACGCCCCCTTAGTATAGAGCCTGTAGCCGCCCTTATGAGGGACCACGGTGGACATGCTCTTGCGCACGGAGTTGAACGTGTAGACGCGGGTGAAGGACTCCTCGGTGTGCCGCTCGCGAACCGCCTCGTAGCTCTGGCCTAGGCCGAGCACGAAGCCGAGCAGCGCGCATTCTGTCTTGTTGCCGACCTGCATGGGCGGGCCGGTGGGGTCCAGGGAAGGCTGGAAATAACAATAGAGCATTACTGTAGAGGCCGGGAAAATAGGTGTTGCCGGCGAAGTAGACATAGACGGATGAGCGTCTGGCCCCTATTTCTCAATCTTGACAATTGTCACCTCACGAAGACAATTCTCCGTACATTGCAGGATCCACAAGTAACCTAGCGAACACTTTAACTTCTAGAACAAGCAATGTATGGTGAATTGTCAGTGTCAGATGGCAATTATCAAGTTGGTGAAATAGGGGCCTGATAGGGATACGAAGCTGGCAATCTCTTTCTACTCCGATGTATGTCTAGTGCTCTTCTCAATACCAAGATTTTTAATGTCTCAACGTTTTATTAAGGTCACGTATTGATACTGAAAAAAAGGAAAGTCGCACGATTAGGTCGCTATGCAGGCCTAAGCCGCCAATTCTGTATGAAATTCCATTAAGGATCTCTAGACTCGCCGCGCCCGAGACATGATACTTCGAAGCCTATTATAATAGTACATTGTGATACACGTGAGGTATGTTGATAATTATATCAGTGATAAAAGAGCCAAGGATGGAATTATCAAAGCTCACGCGTTTCATACGACGTTTTTCAACATATTTTGCGAGGAAAAAATCCTTTTCGTAAGATGAAAATTTTATAGGCCTACCAAGTTAATTTCTTTACAGGTTTTTACTCGCATATTGTATACATCGCCAAGAATTTCCAGTGGCGTTCATTCTAGTCACCACGAGCCAATGTATGTTTACAAATATTTGTGAAATAACCTATAATGGCGCGCAACAGTATTTTTTTGAGAAGTTTGCGCAGTGCGCGCATGTATGTGTTAAGTCATACTTAGATGAAATCTCTAAACAGCCAATTAAAAAAAAACGATTTAATATATAATTTTATTTGATTGATAGCAGATAGGTACAACTGCCCCATCCTGTGTCATTGGGTGGCACAGATCAGGACAGTAGTAAGGTATATAAAATAGCCGTGATCTGTGTCACTCCGCGTTTTGATTGGTAGGACTTGATGTGGTTAATTTGAATTTTATTTTATATTATCTTTTTATTAATGTGTAGCTAACATAGATATAAGTTCCTACTGTAACTAACCCGATATGGATACTTATCCGAAATAAAGATTTTGATTTGATTTGATTTGATAAAATGTTATATTTATTAATTCATGTAAAATGTTATCAAAAGTGAATAGTTTTACTAAGTTAAACGTTTCTGTATCATATCCAAAAATAAATGGTCAATTAATTAACAAACAAATTGTTTAGTTTAGTAAGAATCGAGTTGCAGAGAATTAAAAAAAAGCTGTACATTCTGTACAACCCGCTTAGTTTAAGAATGCACCGTGTTCATGCATAAATCTTGCTGCAATGTGCCAATGTGACTTAATCGGGACATAACCATAACACACGAGTATCGTAATGCGCGTGTTTAATATCCAGGATTATGAGCCCTTTTAGGCTCATTTTGTGAAAAATTACCGTACGGTTACGGTACGTTACGAGCAAATGTGTTGAAAAGAACAAACGTCAATATTTCAATGCATGTCTGAGAAAATTCGACTTCAATAAAGTATGTGATCGCATCAGAAATGAGGCTACTGCAGCAGAACCAAGGTAACCGATATAGCCCTCCGAATCGGTAAACTTAAGTGGCGGGGCAAATAGCACGTAGAACCGATGGCCGTTGGGGCGGAAAGGTTCTCGAGTGGCGACCGTGTACCGCAAGGCGCGGCGCGGGTAGGCCCGACAAGGTGGACTGATGACCTGGTAAAGGTCGCGGGAGTCCGCTGGATGCGGGTGGCGCAGGACCGGTCACTTTGGCACTCCTTGGGGGAGGTTTTTTTTCCAGCAGTGGACGTGTTTCGGCTGATATGATGCCGATGCTATAAACCCACCATGATCCTGGAGGTGAAGGCGCTGTTGATGGAGACGCCCTCGACGATCATCTCGCCCACGTCGCCCGGCAGGTCCCGGAAGTTGGGCGTGACCTTGCACAGCTTCTCGCAGATGTAGGACTGCACCACCGTCATCCGGTTGGTCGTGAGCGTGCCGGTCTTGTCCGAGCAGATGGCGGTCGCGTTGCCCATCGTCTCGCACGCGTCCAAGTGCCGGACGAGATTGTTGTCCTTCATCATTTTCTGCAAGATAAACAATTGCAGCTTGGAAAAGTAGAAAAGCCCCCGACATTTTCATTTCAAAATCCAATATCTCAAAAACGGCTGAACGGATTTTCATGAAACACGGCTAAGAACACTCGGAATTGTATTATCCATGACACAAAAAAACCGCATTCAAATCGGTCCATCCGTTAGGGAGCTACGCTGCCACAGACAGATACACAGATACCCAGACAGACACGTTAAACTTACAACAACCCTCTTTTTGCGTCAGGGTTTAAAAATAATAATAACATTACACAATAATAATTTAGCAGTTTAAGGACGGTTATTGTTAACCGTCCTTAAACTAAATGTCAATAAGTCAATGAAAACAAAACAAAATTGCAAAATATGACCATTACATTCAATATAAGGTCTGTATCAGCATTAACAAGAAGTTAATGATAGTAATTTTGATACTGAAAACAATGAATAATATAATGCTATAAAATGGAATAATTTGCTGGTCATGTAAATTAAAATAATAATAACTTGAATTGTATTTTTTTTCCTTAATTTATTTGTAATAAATTGTTTGCTTAGTTTGTTAAATCACTATAAAGTCTTAAATGTATAATTTATGCCCATATGTATTGTACCATAGCTTAATTAGGTTAAGTATATTGCAATACCCAAAATGGGTGCATGTTGACACTATTCACTCCATTTAACACCACGTAAAACACATGTAAGCAATTAAATAAATTAATAATTCAGTATTCCAGAGATAAATAAGGTCTCTGACCATTCAAATACAATTAATAATATTTCTAATGTTCGTAGAGATGTCGTATACATCTCTGTAAGCGTTCAAATACAATTAATAATTATTCTTACGTTGGTAGAGACGTATAAGGTATGTAAGCGTACAAATACAATTAATAATTATTCTTAAGTTCGTAGAGATGTATAAGGTCTCTGAGCGTCCAAATACAATTAATAATTATTCTAATGTTCGTAGAGACGTATACGGTATCTAAGCGTCCAAATACAATTAATAATTATTCTAATGTTCGTAGAGATGTATACGGTCTCTAAGTGTCCACATACTTTCTCGTTCTTAGCCATACCTTAACAGAGTAGGCGAGCGAGAGCGTGACAGCAAGAGGCAGGCCCTCGGGCACGGCCACCACCAGCACGGTGACACCGATGATGAGATGCTTCACGAAGTGATTGATGTAGGTGGCCCGCCACGGCTTGCCTTCCCGCACGAACGTGGTCACGCTGAACTGGATGATGAGGATGATGACGGTCAGAACGGCGATGGTGGAGCCAGCGTAGCCGATCTGGAACAAATTACAATTTTAGTTTAGTATTTATTCTATGATTAAAACGGCATGTGCTGTTCAGGGCGGTAATAGTAGATCGTGTGTTAAAGTAACACAATTATATAGTTGCGGCGAAGGCGGTATAATCCCAGGCGTAGCGAGGGATTCTAAAGCAGAACATTGACCGATAGAGAGGTACAAACGATGAGAGGCGCCTGGTTGCCGTTGTTACCAAGATGGTTCTGTCTGTATGGTTACCTGTATAGCTAGTTTGGTGAGCTTGGCTTGTAGCACAGATTTCTTCTTGTGGGACTCGGGCGCGTGGTTGCCGTAGTTAAAAAGATGATTCTGTCTGTATGGTTACCTGTATAGCTAGTTTGGTGAGCTTGGCTAGCAGCACAGACTTCTCCTTGTGCGACTCTGACGCGTGGTTGAAGTAGTTAAAAGGATGGTTCTGTCTGTGTGGGTACCTGTATAGCTAGTTTGGTGAGCTTGGCCTGCAGCACAGACTTCTTGTGCGACTCGGGCGCGTGGTTGCCGTAGTTAAAAAGATGATTCTGTCCGTATAGTTACCTGTATAGCTAGTTTGGTGAGCTTGGTCTGAAGTACAGACTTCTCCTTCTTGTGCGACTCGGGCGCGTGGTTGCCGTAGTTAAAAAGATGGTTCTGTCGGTATAGTTACCTGTATAGCTAGTTTGGTGAGCTTGGCTTGCAGCACAGACTTCTCCTTGTGCGACTCTGACGCGTGGTTGAAGTAGTTAAACGGATGGTTCTGTCTGTGTGGGTGCCTGTATAGCTAGTTTGGTGAGCTTGGCCTGCAGCACAGACTTCTTGTGCGACTCGGGCGCGTGGTTGCCGTAGTTAAAAAGATGATTCTGTCTGTATAGTTACCTGTATAGCTAGTTTGGTGAGCTTGGCCTGAAGTACAGACTTCTCCTTCTTGTGCGACTCGGGCGCGGGCTTGTCGGAGGACGGCGCGGGCACGTGGTTGTCGTCGGGCCGCGCGTGGTTGCCATGGCTGTTCCCTGATGCGGGCAGGGTCGCATCTTCATCACCTGATGTAGGGCATACTTTACTAACATGGCTACTTAACTGCACGTCTAGCATAAGACCGCGCGCGAACTGTCTGTTCTATCTCCATCTCTTTCTTAGTGTTCTAATTGGACATATACGGAGTCTGTCTCGCAAAACACTACGCGTTCGGTCTTGTGTTAGCCGTACTGATAGTAGATTTTATCGCGTTAGAATAAGGCAATTAACGACAAAGTTGTGTCAAATTGAAGCCTTTTTTTTTCTTAATACTGCTTTTGTGTACAGTTAGTTCGTACATCGGACATATGCAATTTTGAAACGTTTATTCATATGTACCTTTTAGTAATTTACATAAATATCTCGTATTCAATAAGATCAATAAGCGTTATAGTTAGAAATAAATTAATCACATCAAGGAATCAGTTACACTGCGTGACAATTTAAAGTGACTATTAAAATTAGAATTTAGCTGTTATGTGTGTGTTTCTTACTTATATTATTACTATTATTCCAACATTTTAAGTACAAAAGCAAATTAAAAAAAGTACTCTTCACTGTAAAAACCAACAGCACTAAAATATTAAAAATATACACTAATTTAATAAAAAGGGGTTATCTACAGTGAGTCTACTTAATAATGGAAAGTTCTAAAATGCTGTTGTGAAGTTTAGTGTACATGTTATTTATTTGTATTTTTAAAGGTTGTGAGGTATGTTAGTTACATTTGCTTTATTTTATTTCTATGCTACAGACCCCCTAGCACACTAAGAATTATGTCGGACATAAAGCAGTCGTCCCATTCTGGCAAATATGCGAGTGCAAGAGGGAGAAATGCTTTATGTCCGACATAAAACTTAGTGTGCTAGGGGGTCAGTTGAAGTGTTATACGTACACAAGGGTAGATCATTTAAGCTATGAAGCTATCATAGACAATACCTTGCTTAGGCATGTTGCGCATCAATCATATCTCAGATGGTGACAAAGACTAACGGCCTTAATCATAAACGCTCATCAAACCTATTTTAGCTTAAATGCTGTTGTAATTCGTTTTGTCTTTATCTATCACTTGTTTTGTGTTCTGAGAAACGGACAAAACACATTTTTGTTAACATAGGTTTGTAAAGCTTTATCAATACCCCCTTTTCATGAGACTTATGCCTTGGTCAGCAATTGAGTCCTAGACTTAGCACAAAAGCCTGGGACTTGTCTGAGAAATTCAAAGTGATATATGGAAACGTATCGTGGCGTCGCTGTTACATCGACTGATTATATTCTATTTTTGATTCATTTCCTTTAGTATCTGTGTTGTTTTTGTTACGATAATTTAAATTTGATTGATAAAAAAGTTCAATCTAGGGTCACTTACTTGACAGTCTTCTATAAAAACGACAAAAAGTTGATAAGATAGTGAGCCGTGACTCGTGACAAGGTTAACTCACTGCTGATTAACGAAGTGTCCCATGCCCGACATGGCTAGCATTAGACGCGCACGACTCGAAAATAGGCGCGACAAAAGCACCTGTATTTAAGCCTCGCATTTTTCCCATGTGGCTTTTATACAGGGCTTATAATTAGGGAAACAAAATAATGAGGGTTATATTTAGTTTTTTTGTCACCAAATGAGATACGATTTCGCGAAGCGGCATAGCTAAGGATCACTTACCACCGCCAATGCTCTTGCGTTGCTCCTTTCTCTGCTTTTTAGCTTCTAAATCCGTACCCATCATTTCATGTTCACAAGCATACACATTGATGACATAGGTAATTCATATTGTTCGTCATGCAGTCAACACGACAGATACACGATGCAGAATGTGTATGTTTTTTTTTTGTTTTTTTTTTTTCATCGGCATGGAGGGGCGTGCAGCAGGCCGGGTATCGGGGGTGGAGAAAAAAAAATTGGATGTCACTGAATGGGTCACACTATGTTGGTGGCTAAAACTAAATGGGGACATCTCTCGTTCTTACACTTTAAACACGTTGACGCATGATATTGCAGCTTATGTCATGTAAAGAGCTATTACGATACGAAAACGTGTCATTTCAAATTTCGATTTCGTAATAATAATTCGGTGTTACTTTTTATTGGCCTCAAGTGTAAGAACGTAGCGACTAAGATTGCATTTACAAAATGTATGTTTGAAAAGGTATTTCATACATTTGAACAGGAATTGAACGAGATTACTTATTTCATTGAACAATTTAATATATTTGACTACGTTTTCAATACACTGAAACATAATATATTTATAATATACCATGCTCTCACAATACAGGTCAGGCTATTAATATTAATAAACACAACATTTATAAGGACAACGTTCACGGGACGACAAAGATCTTATTTTTTTAAATTCATCAATAAATAAAATAATCTCAGGATGTGGGTGAAATAATATTTTAATATAATAACCGAACATTTTCAATTATTTTTAACAATGATTTTAGCGTAAATAACAGTTTTTGAGCACTCCTGCATTAAACGATCGACATAATTATATATTATATTTATAATGCTCGGCATAATGCTGAGACAGCAACCGGTTCACTGCCGCGAAGACACACATACTATCTTTGTCTACACACGGACACTACACAAGACACACACAGGTCTTTTGTGTAGTGAATAAATAAATGTCTTCTTTCTTTCTTTGTTATCGACTGTATCTTCTATTATACAGATTTGTGTAAAACTTTGTTATTAATATGTATGTCTGCTTAAGTTTTATAAGACATTTGAAACAATGATTATAAATGATATAAAGTTTTACACTGCGACAAAAACATTAAATAATATTATTTAACCCACACTTCATTTCCTAAAAAAGTAGAAAGGTGCGATGGATGGTAGGGCGTCGATAAGTCATTGATAGGAACACTAAATGTATGCAGCTATACCATCACCATGCTCATTTAGCCTGAAATATACTTTCTTCCACTTAAATTAAGGTTGAAATACGAACTTCGTGATCATACAGTTTAACTACACATTTTTTTACAGCTTTTAGAATATCAGAAGCGTATACAACCTTATTCATTAGGTAAAGGTATCATTGGACAATTTCTATTTTGGTTATGGCAGTTTTAATCGCGATTTTGGAGTTGGTGTTTGGGGAAATAGATTTTGCAGGATTCTCGCATTCTTGATGTAGGATGTTTTTGAAATCTGGTAATTTCCCCTGGTTTTTAGAAACTAAGGATACTGATATAAGAATACGCTATGGCAATATTTTAAGCATATATTCTAAGCATCATACAACTAGCTCGGCTATGCTATATTTATGTATATTATGGCTTCTAAATGAGCAAAGTAATATGATAATGCCAGCTATATTTTAAGGGCATTTGCTATGGAGATGTTCTTTCTGAGTATGTTTATAACAGCAACGTTAAAGTTGAAAAACTTAAAATCTAGTACAGTCAACGTCTTATAGTTGATAGCAGCTAAAGTAGCCAAATTACGCAACACGTCTTTATTACTATGGTAGTAAGGATGTGTTACGATATATTCGGCTACCTTGGCCGCTACTACCTAATAATGCTAACTGTACTACTACGGGCAGTCCAACAAATAATGGGGTTTAGAAGATCGATTCAGCTGTATATGACAGATGGAAATAAATTTCAGGAAACTAAATATTTATTAATAATGAGGCTTAATTTACACAGGGGCGAACTCTGAATGCAGTCAATGGTGCCATAAGAAGATGAAATCTTCCGGCCCCATTGAATAATTCAATAAATCAGAAAGGGCATCTCGTCTAAGGGTCTATGCTACAACCGTCTACTGTATGAGCTCACTGACCTTTCTTCATCTGTTTAATTTCCTTGTCTTGGCTCTCGACTGCGGCCCCGAGGAGTGTGAAGATAATACCGGCCTGGGAGTTGACTCCCACAGCAGTGACCAGCATTTTGCCTGACCCTGAAAAAGTTAGAGGCAAGTCATTAGAAGGGGTTTAGTGTGCCAGTGGCCAGGTAGCGGTTTTGACATCCAACGCCATTGTCAACTAGAATCCCCTAGCCTGATCCCCCTAGGAAAAAAACGGTTAGGTTGTTAGGTGAACCGCGACCCTAAAGCGCGCGAGCCGAGCGAGCGAAGCGAGCGTGACGCGGCAGCGTCCGTAGAAACGCCATTACCGAACATTGTAATTTTTTCCTAGTTGAATATAAAATAATTACCGCTAGGTTCCACTGGGTGATCGGGGTCAGGTGATCGAGCATTTCACCGCGGAAAAGAATTCTTAGTAACACAGAAGTGTCACACATCAACTATAACTAGTATTCAGCAAAAAATACTCCGAAGTTACTACGGCGCGGCGTACCGTGGCGGTGAATGGATCAAGGACACAACTTGACATGGAAAAGAGGTAACAAGGCCTCTCTTTTCTAAGCTGGAAGGACCCTTACCTTGACGATTGTCACCTGGCAATGACAATTCACCCCGCATTTCTAGGTCGACAAGTAAACTGGGTTGATGGACACCACCTCGCTACTTATCGGTTCAGAAATTGTACTAGAATTGTCAGTCATTGTCATGTAACAATTTACAAAATTATTGAAATAGGGGTTGTAGTCGCTTCCATGCACTTGTATACACTTGATTGTTTTTTTTTTGCTTTATTTTTTTATCATTTTCATCATCATATCAACCGAAAGACGTCCACTGCTGGACATAGGCCTCCTCCAAAGAGCGCCATAATGACTGGTCCTGCGCCAGCCGCAAATTTTTTTAAATTAAAAATAAATAAATTAAATGTCGATAAACTACCACCGGGTTCGGAAAGAAAACCTGCTAGTAGCTTTTGTATGGATTGGCATTAATCACTAATTAATGTGTAAACGGCACTTTTGGAAGCAAGCGGCCTTTGGTCTCGGTACAGTACCTGAGTACCACGAAAACAAATGCAAATCGAGAGGTCGAAACTAGTCTACAATTACCTTCCATAACGTGGGTCCCGGATAGCACCATGGGATCAAAACTTTCACCCTTTTTGACATGGTCCGATTCGCCCGTCAGCGATGATTCGTCGATCTGCAATCACATAATGATACATTAACAATAATAGTAGAGAAAATGGCGTCACATTATAGGTAATTATCGTCGTCTAGTACCCAGAGTACAAGCTTTGCTTTGTTTGGGGACGAGGCCGATAAAAAAAAGCGTAGGGCCCTCAGAGGAATCACGCTAGGGCGGTACTGGTACGTTCCGTAGGAGATCTTAGAGCCTTCCGAAATGCATCGAGGAGCACCATCGGGGGGTGTTTAGAATGTTTAGTCGGTGCGAGTCCCATATAACCGGTGTCCATAACGGTTTATTGTCCCAATAAAAACGGTCGATTTTATACTTGAGTATGCTGACGGGATAAGGGATCCGGCGCTGTGCGAATATGTGTTTCCATATATTAGACACCTTGAATGCTTGACAAATGTCAAATATACAAAAACACAGCTTAGCATATACCGGGTGGAAAGGCACGACGATCCTTTCCGTAAAAATGGGATTGTTTAGATTCAGTACTGTATTTCTACTAAAGAAACTAGGCTCATATTCGTAAGCGTTTTGAAGTTATAGTCAGTTAACTTTTAATGCAAAATACTGCAAGTGACAACCCTCATTAGGTTCGGTAACATTTTAACAATAACACAAGGGTCTGTGACCTTTACCAATACGGATATGCAATTATTAGTACGTAGTAATATTGGGGTTGTCATTAAGAAGAACACTAATTAATTTTAATATTTTTACTAATTTTCGTAACAAAAATCTAAACATTACGAATCGATTCTCCATCACTTAAACTAACCCCCCTTTGCGGAAAGGATCGTCGTGCCTTTCCACCCGGTATGTGGTGGAAATCCACCTACACTGACCTACACTTACACAAAATTAGAGAGTTACTTCAAATCAAATGACTGCACATCAACGACTCCAACAATATACCAGTATAAACCGTATCTATCTTGGAAGAACCTAATATCAAAGAGAGATTAAGCTTAATATCAAAGAGAGATTAACGTCGACTGTGCAAATACTTCAGGTACATCCATGG
Organism: Epinotia demarniana; assembly: GCA_945867215.1. Lineage (NCBI taxonomy): Eukaryota > Metazoa > Arthropoda > Insecta > Lepidoptera > Tortricidae > Epinotia > Epinotia demarniana. Next base: position 2,496,742 of record OX244281.1, read on the forward strand.
ACGGCTAGAGGAAAACCGATCACGCGGTCATTCTCCTACAAGTTGGACGGATTTAATAAAATTTGCGACACTATCCACTATAGTCCAGTGTTCCCGTGATACTGAACACCGTAATAAGAATAATAACTGTGGCCAAAGACCTCGCAAACGTATATAAATGAGAGAGCGCATTACTCGCCAACACGCTGTGAATACAGTTTGGCGAGGTAAAATCTGTACCCTTACATTTAAGTATTTTTTTGGGGTCAATATATAAAAAAATAAAAAAGTGGAGGAGCATCGCGAGGGTTTAATCCATACATCGTCATGAAACAACGACCACTCAAGTGAACTGTCAAGAGTGAACGACTCGACTGAAGGGAGATAAACCGTAAAAATCGTTAAATATACAATTTACATGTTATTCAAAATACCAAGACTATACTAAACGAGCAGTCTTCAAATAATACGGAATGTATTTCTTGATAGTGAGCCATTTTACTATCACGCATTTTATTTTACGATTGTTACACGGTATAGTCATCCGTTACATATTTATGAACATTCCTACCGCCGCTTTATTTTATACGTGAATATTTTTGTGCAAGATAATATTATTTATCAGTGATAAATGTAGGGTGGCGCAGGACCGGTCACTTTGGCACTCTTTGGGGGAGGCCTATGTCCAGCAGTGGACGTCTTTCGGCTGATACGATGATGATGATGAATATTATTTATAACATCATATACTTTTAGCATCTATATATGGCGACTATCACGTAAATTAAGTTCTTTTTTTCAGATCGTTCCATAATTATTTTAGTTCGTTATGCATTGCTACATAATTCCGAAAACAGTCATTTGTTCGAAACCATATTTTTCCAAATATTAGGTACATGATAGATAGATAGATGTTATGTTGAAGATGTTCTTTCAGGATATGAAACTAACTCAACCTAACCTATTTATGTAGGTACTCTAATAATTATCTGCGTCAACAATTTCGATAAGCAACAAATGCCGTTAGGAGTTTGAAATCTCGGAATAGTGATACACGCAGACAAATTAGACTTCGTTTTTTGGTGTTCCCGTGCTTAGTCATGCCAGCTTCATATCATTTCATACATTTATCACTGACAAAATCCTTATCACATCCGCTATTTGCTCAAAACTGTGTCTGTCAACATTAAGTTATCTGTTCTTAGTGACCACTTTTTAAAACACAACCTTACTTATATTTGTGACGTTCGTGTGATAATATGTCGTACTGCGTTGACATAATACTTATGCCCGGAATCCAACAATGACTAGTAAGGTGTTAAGCAAGGAAGGCGAGTACACTTTCAGCTAGTGGCTCAAGAATGCTTTTCTGTTTGGAGGAGTGGTGACGTTACAATTCAGGCAATTCATCATCATCACTGCTGGACATAGGCCCAAAGAGTGCCAAAGTGACCTGTCCTGCGCCACCCGCTTCCAGTGGACTCCCGCAACCTTTACCAGGTCATCAGTCCACCTTGTGGGGGGCCTACCTACGCCGCGCCTAGTAGATTCAGGCAATTATCACATGGCAATTCAGGGATTCGTGTTTCAAGTAGCCTAATGGAAAAAAATTAAGATGCATTCGGTTAAGATTCATTTAACATCTATGGGCCGTATTCATGAACGTTCAACAAATATTTTAGCTAAATATCGTTAGTTTTTATCAGTTACACTGATATTTGTGTTTGTAACAAAGGGACAAAACACGTTTTATTTAGCAGAGGCATTTTAGGTTTTATGAATAAGACATTTTGTAAGTAGGGTAAGAAGAGTCGTCTATTGGAGCTCTTAATCCTACTGCGAGTTTTTTTATTGTCCGACGGTACACTTATACAATCACTCGATGTCTGTCTGTCACAGGCTCAGGCAGGTCTTATATTTGTTTATTTATTTCCAGACTGTGGAGTCTTTTCTAGGATATCCACGCTCTGGGGTAATTAGTCTATTGTAAAACGTAATGGACTTGGAGATTGGATACATCTCTCGTTGAATGTGCCCAGGTGACCTGTAGTGTCAGTGCTATTAATTTGCTTTTCACTTAAAGATGTTATTGTATATGTACATATAAAACTGCCATAGGAATTGGAATCTTCTATCTGCGAGGATAGAGTTGCTTTTTTGAATGAACTACTTTGATGCAATTGGGCCGACTCAATAGTCTCAAGTATAAACAACTGAATTTTAATAAGTTCGTTGGAAGCCTCAAAAGGGCGTGTAACCCAACCCGCCTGTCTGTAACGATGCAGAATTACGCCACATAGGGCTATCAGTCGATAACCCAATAACCCTTATCTGTGACGCACGAGCCGTTGGCAAATCAGATAACGGCGAATATAGGTATTACTGCCACCTGTTAAACGATTAATATAAGAGATATTAGAGATAAGAGTGGAAGGAAAGCCGGGGTGAGCTTATTGTGTTTAGACGGCGGTATTATTAAATTAGGGCGCCCGGTATTAGGCCCAATTTAGCTGGATATTTTACACTTCAGACTGTATACCGGTGTCTCTCTTCCTAGCTGAAAGAAGAAAGAAAGAAAGAAAGAAATATATGTATATATCCCACATGGTGGTGGGTCAGCATTCCTCGTCTCACTTCTCATTGCGCTCTGTCCTCGACATCTGTTTCGGATAACTTGCATTCTCTTATTGATCTGGGCCTGCCCCTGGATCTTCGACAAGAGACGGAAAGTTGTAGTGCCAAGTTACCGACAGACTTTCGTGGCCTCCTTTTAACATGACCATTGACCATTACATCGCAGCCGGCTTTCTTGGATCTTATGGTGCAATTCAGCCCGCGTGGTCGCAGATTCCGGAAGCGACGCCATACATTTTCATACACTGACTATTGTCGCATGCCGCGCGCGTCAGTCGCACGCGATCGATGAAATGGTTATCGATAAATCCAGGTTACAGTAGCAGAAACAGTTGATAAAGAAAGTTTAACTAAACTCTTAAGTCCTTGGCAAATAATAAAAAATAGGATAATTGCACAATATAAATTATATAAGCTCCAAGTATTTCTGTAAACTATGTTTATCCTATATATCTTTCATGTGACTTCTACAAACGATTTCGGGGAATTCAGGCAGTCTGGTTCGTCAGATTGGAAGTTCGGTCGGATGTAGCAGTTTCAGATGTAAATAACGAGTTTTGTCTGGACAGGATGTATTTCTGAAGACATTAGTTGCAATATTATATTGACTGATATTCAAATCGGCGTTTTTTTTTATTAAAGTGTGAAATTTTTTGTTAAACAAGAACAATGACGTCACGATTTTCAATGGTCACAGAATATCGTTTTTTTTTAAATCTTTTGTGTTATAAAATCTGTTACATAACAAAAATAAGTTGAAGCGTATCGTATATATAAAATTGTGCTATGTTTGGGTAGATGAATAAAAACGAATGCGAGCCTTTGCGTATCATTGACTTTACCGTCTCAATAAATAATAATAATAATTTATTAAAAAACTTTATCGCTAATGTTAACATTATGCATGCGTCTGAACTAGGATGATCCTGTGTCTCAGACAAATAAATACATATCAGGCGACAAGCTGCCAGAAATCGAACTAGGTCCATGGTAAACTTAATAAGGCTTCTCTTATAAATATATTTCTCGCTCGAGGTTATATTTAATGGATATAAATACTTAAATACATCGTAAACAACCTAGACTTAGAAACAAATATTCATGCTATGCTTCATTTTACATGGCGCAGCCGGTAGGATCCTAATTTCAAAAAGCGCGTTTTCCGAATATTTTTGTCAGTATTGTTTCTAGCTACTGTGTAAGTATAATTTATATTTACTGTTGTGAGCTACCGTAGGTTCAACCAAGTAATTTAAGCTACTGGCTGACTCATGTATTTCCCCGTCGAAGGCATGTTTTAAACAGTAACAATTTTATACGAGTAACCTTCTTACTAATAAAACAAGGGACATATTAAAACGCCATCCAAGACTGTTAGCTTTGAAATAGAACACTCGTCTGCTTTAATTGAACGAGAAAACATAAATAGAATTCATTAAATTTGACGACGGTCGGTTACGCTGACGTGTTCTTTGATGTCGTTTTTGAATCGATAAAATCGTGAACAACATAAGGTCGAGTGATTTTTGACAGCAGTGTTCTTACACTCCCCCATCTGCTTAGTAACCAAAGCAGTACTTAGTAAATCCGACAAACTATGGCGCTCTGAAAATTTAGTATAGAGATAGTCTAAATCCCGGGGAAGGACATAGGACAGTTTTTATCCCGGAAACCATCCGTCAAAGCGGCGAAATGGGGGATGAAAGATTGTATGAAGCTACGATATAAACGAGTTCCAAGCGGACGGAGTCGGCGCGGGAGCTCTCGATTTTTCTCCCCACCCCCCTGTTCGACGGAAGACGGAATGAATCTTACCTTGAGGTCATTACTTTGCAGCAGTAACCCATCAGCCGGCAGCAAGTCGCCATATTTGATCTGGCAGACGTCCCCGACTACGATCTCGCTGATGGGCACTTGGTTCACCTCGTTGCCGCGTATCACTGCGAACTTGTGCTCTCCCTCTATCCGCGATTGGAGTCCTCTGCGGAATTGACATGGTATAAAAATCATCATCATCATATCAGCAAGATCCTGTATGTCCACTGCTGGACATACAGGGTGTAAAAAATGGGGTGTGGCATCAAGGGCAATGTAAACCAATTAATTTTTTTAATGTTAACAAACACAAAGTTGAAAAGAATACATTTTTGGAATCGCAATACACTACTACATAGCCTTGATCGGTTGACACGCCATTTTCGCTATAAGCACAAACTAAACCAGGCAGCGATTATGATTAGTTCTACGCCACTCGCACCGCATATGCATGGTGAATAAAATCTTCGAGCTACCGTAGGCGAGAGCGGTAAGGCACGGACCATTGGGTTTTGCAACTGTACGAAACATAATTTTGATATCTAACAGGGCACATTCTGTGAAGGTAAACACCGCGTGGCAACCAGTCGAATCCCAACAGTTTAGTTTTCTATCTGGTTGGATGGTCAGATGGCAGTAGTTTTCGTTAAACTAGTGCTTATCCCATCTTTAGATTAGCTACCAAAGCGGACGGGCTCTCTTAGGGTAGAACCGCGAAAACCTAAGGAAAATGATGATGTGAAGATAATGTTTAAGAGTTGAGAGAGACATGAGCTGTTAGTTACACGTCATTTAGTAAAACATGACAACACAACTGCATACGATGGTAGAATACATAGATCTTTGGATGTCTCTGGTGCATGAAAAACCTTACAAAAAAAATTTACCTGAATTGCCTCTCTTTCGTGTAATCGTTGAACGCTGTGACTATAACGACCACTATGACAGATATTAATATCGCAAGGCCCTCGATCCATTGGTAATGTCCCTCTTCTTCGTCCATATGTCCTGAAATCAACCGGGGCAACTTTAGTATTTACACACATATGTTCATATGTCAAGACAAGACAAACGCCTTAACGAACACAATCCATGAAGCAAGACTTCAGAGAAACCGGAATTTATGGTCAAACTTCGTGAGCAGTCTATTAGTCAAATGTCAATTGTTTTTTGTTTCGTATTCGATTGATTACTTAAAGTTAACCACGAAAATCTAAGTGACAATGACGAATATATGCGAGCTCACGATGGTATTTATCGACATAGATAAAGCATTCGCTTCTTTGTGATTGTGCGAGAGAGACGGATGCTTGATTTACGCCACCAAACGAAATAATTGCGCTATACTAAATTATTACTATGACACCCTCCAGTATCATCGAAAATTAGATATGGTGTCTCTTTCATTTACGTTAGCACATATTGATTTATTTATTTTGCAATTTTGGCCTAACTTATGATTAGCTAAAGCCTAGCTACCATGATCGAATGTATGTCTGACATAAACCATTCCCATTAGCACTTAAATACTTGCCTAGAAAAGTGAGTGACGAATGTTTTATGACAGGTATAAACGCGATTTTGTTATTTAGGCAGGATACAATGATTACATATTTAAAAACAAAAAATGAACGTTTACATTGTTTTCATCGAGGCTTGGCAAGCAGGGCAAATATCATCAATCGTTTTAACGGACTTCAAAAATAAGCTTCGCAATTCGTCGGAATCTTTTATTTTTTATCGACTCTGCCTTAAGGTTGACTGGTAGAGAATTCTTTAAAGCATTAAGTCAACCTTTTGTACCATGAGTTATTCTTTAGTGCAATAAAAAAAATGTGTTCCCCAAAGTGGTGGTAGATAAGTGATCCAAACATCGATGAGAATAGAGTATCTAATTCACATAACTAAGACCAGCTTTTTCATATCTATTTCTATAGCCAGGCTAAATTTAGTTAAGCTAATGCACACGCTAAGGCAATTTGCCCCCGACAAAATATTTAACGTTCACCGTGAGGCTTGTCTAATCACGAAATGTTACAGTTCTTGCATATTACAATACTTTGTAGAAAAATCACCTACTTCATATGTTGCAGTATAGCTTGATTCTCCAACGTCATATTCCATCAGAATAGAATACAGAATAGAATAGAATTACTATGAGACTACTCGCTACTCGCTGACGGTGGGACAAGTGCCTAAACCGAATGCTGTTTGTCGTTGTCAGCGATTGACCTACAGGAATGAAGCTATGCTGTTACATATATGTCCATATCTAAGTGCCCTATCTCTTATATATTAAATATGTATATCGCAGATTAAGCTGATAGCTCCTTTCGGGTCGTGTACAGTTAGGTAACATGCACGCAAACTTGAATCGTATGCCACGGCCATACGATCTAAATTAGATTCATTAGACGTAGCCGGTTTCTAGAGTAAGTTTAACTATCGTTAACTCGTTAGTTAACTATTACACTACCAACTACTAGTCGTTACTACGAACAAATTTTATGGATATTCGACTACCATGAAGTTAACTAACTAATCCTTTGGGAATATAATTAGTCCGGGTTTTATAGAGCTCCTCTTGTATTATAAAGTTGAAACTTTAATATCGATAGTTGAACTTGTTTTCAATCTACTCGACTTATGTCATGGTCTCATTGTGCGAGATCTAAAACTTTCGAGCAAATCCGAATGTAAGGTTGTAATTCATATGGAATGACAGTGCGTAATTTGGAGAAGAATTCTCCACACTACACAAATATGTAAAAATATCAGTGCAAACCAAAGCGTTTGACAACGTTCATGAGTAAACTATTTATTTCATATACCGTTCAAAATGAAACCATAACATTACCCCAATAAGATCCAATTTAAAACACAGCTCGATGTAAATGGGTCCCTTTGCTTTAATCTCCGCATATTCGCTACAGCGGAGTTTTTCCCCGGTTCACTGGGTCCGATGATGTGACTGATTCTAATCAACCCAACCATGAGATCGACGGTTTACTTAGCAATTAACTATATATATGTTACTTAAATACATCTGCGCCAATTGAGTGTTTTAAGGGATTGTGTTCCTTACATCTTTTGTAATAACGATGCTGTGTGCCAGTTTAAGTGTTTCAGAGAATTTTGAGTTTCAAGGCCGTGAATGCTGTGATGTGACTGATTTCGCAATGAACATTATTTTCTTTGCAGTCCCACAAACAGAATGATGTACGATATGGCTTACTCGGATGTGGTAGGATTCCAATCATTGCGCTATCTGCTGCTCTTCTGTGCATTGCTTACTATTTTCATCATTTTCTGTTTGTAATAACGATACCATAAGTAGTTTGTTTTCATTCATAGTTCCCAGACGTATGTATAAATTATATAAATAAAAAACTGTGTTACAATTTGCTACAATTTGCCTTCAAAGGCTCACTACACACTATACGTCAGACTACATTCGAAGGTATATCAAAGTATTCGTTGCGTTGTAACCAGGGCAAGCACGTTGGAGCTCCGAATCCCCGGATTACGAGTGAGTAAGATTGATGTCGGACTAATAAAAGTTACTGCCGCGATGGAAATCTGCTTCATATGGTACTCCATTGACAGTTGGGGAACAAGTATAAGGCCAAAGGAAATGTTCCCCAAATGTCCTTTCACTAATCTTCGCTTGGTTATACTGCCGCTTAATCAATGTTATTCTGAAAGCCGCTATTTCAAGTCAAGGAAACTAAAGATGGCCGATAATTACGTACTCTTCGAGAATCAAGAAGTTGTTTTATTTATATCTTTAATATAATTTATTACATCTCCTGGTGTTCAGCATGGAGACAGCTTCATTTCATTTCAATAGCGGTAAACGAAGTCAGTACTGAAGAGATACATTTAAGTATACTATTAAAAACCTTCGATATTGAATAATTCAATATCAGGAGTCTTACAGTAGTGACGCCGTTTCTACAATATTATCTGATGTTATACTTGGTACATAATAAATCAAAATCTATGTTATTTTATTATTCTATAAGAAGGAGTATATCTAAGGAATGTACGAACAACAGAATCAATGACATTTATAAAAATAGAAGGATTTAGGACAGATATAGATAACATAGCATCCTTAAAGCATACAAGCGAGGGAGAAGCAAAAGCACCATTAACAGGAAGTATACTTAAATTAAGAAAGTTTGGAAAGGTTACAGAAAACACATACTCGTAGAACCCGAATACAGTATCTAAAATAACATGACTCTAAACATGAAAATGAAATCAGAAGACAAGCATTATAATAGTGGTTACAATTCTAATAATGGGTTAGCTATACCTCGTGTAGTATTAGGGGAAGGACTTAGAAGGTATACTATAGTAGTGAAGCAATCAGGACAGGGTACAACAGTGCATCTAAACACAGTACTCAAGACCTGAATGCAACTAAACCATGCCCTACTACCATGGTCTCTGGATAGACCATCAAAGCAGAGACCATGGTCTAGAAACGCCTAATAGATACACCGAATGACCGATCAGCTCCGGTTGGAAACTGATGGATCGATTTAGTTGCAGTTCGTTTTGTCAGTGCCTTGAATTGAGTACATGGAACTAGCAATCGTGTTTGTACAATAATTCTTACCAGGATCGTCTAATCCACATAGTCATTGAAAAGAGAAAATATAAACATTAATTATGCTATCTACAATAGATAATCGCACGTGCAGAGCCGGAACGCTTGCATATACCATTATTTACGGAACTACAGTCGAAGTTCTTCGGAATCACGCCACAGTGACACAATCCAGATATACATATTGCATATCTGATAAGATCATAGAAAAATGTGTTTGGTAGCATTCGTATATGATCGCGCTAACACCATTGTTACACATCGCTGTATTTCTTAAAAAGGTGTTAGTAGGATGGCCGATCTAAAATTTGGCTGTAATAAAATTCGGATGCACCTTGCAGTATACGGAAATGATAAGAAAGAGCTACCATTGTATCATTAATGGAATTTGTACTTTGAATAGTTGATATATGTTTGATCAAAAATGGAAGTCTAATTAACAGTCTACAAAATTGTCAAATTGTCCATTAAAAATTGGCTGCTTTGTTAAGAATGTAAAGTAAATTCATATTGAAGTGATAGACTCAAAAGTTATCCCATCATTGAACGGGTTTTTAGCCGATTGCAATGAAATCAATATTGACAAACTTTGCAATCAAATTGTCGCAGTACGCAATAAAATTGGATTAAAATCTAACCCAACCTGACGGGACATGAGCGCCCATCCGTTATTCATGACTGCGAATTGGATGAATAATTTAACGAACACGTCGATACTACAGTTGTTACGACAATGCTGTACGAAATGTGAAGTTAGGGTCAGAATAATGACAGTTATTCACAGGTCTTTAATTTTTTTATAGATGCATATTTAAGTCACAATGATAGTCAGGAAAAACACGATGAAACGAAGAAGGAATATCATGAGATGTTTAATAAAAAGCAGCCGGGAAATGATAAAAAGATGTAGACCGAAATCGATAAAGACGGAGAGACTGTCATTATTACTGACTATAAGCTACCAAATGATGGTGACCTAATTACTAACACCCGTTATATACATAACTTCTTCCATAAGCCCCACATCACACAACACCCACGTGACACTTTGAACTGCATAAATACTTAAAAAAAACACATATTATGTAATTTAATTTCAAACTACTGCAAAGCTACTAGGGATAATCCTGATTCTAGACATCTTTATGCAGCTTTCTTATTGTTCAAAAAGTGTCAAAAAGTGTAGGCAAGATACAAGAAAGTATTGTGTTGTGTTACAAAGCATTCCGTATTTAACATTGACAACTTTTGATTCCGCTACTGCGATTCCAATTTTGACGGCTCAGTGCTATCAACGCCTATTTTATCCATTGAGCTTACTGGATCAGTGATGAGTTTATAGTCAAAGGCATCGTTTACAGCGTCCACCATTCGGCCATTGACCTTTTGTACTGATACAGAAACATCAATAAACGTGACGTCAGTATCGAACTCACCTATGTCACTCGGGTCGTCGGACGGTTTGTAGAAACTCAACCCTAGAGATACAACGGCGGCCACTTCTAGGATGATTAGAGTAACGTCCTGCAGTGCCTCCCATACTAGGGTTAGGAAGGTTTTGGGCGGTTTCGGCGGGATCAGGTTAGAACCGAACACCTCGCGTCGATGCTGGAGATCAGCTTTTGAACCGCTAAGACCTGGAGACAAAAGAAAATAAATTATTAGCTTCATTGAATCAAGTGTCCCTGAATTACATTATGGTTGAAGGAGAAGCATTGATTCTTTCTGCAAGAGGATCAGTGAAAAATGTACTTATTCCGTCTATGATTCTACGCTTTTGAACTATTCTGGCGTGAAGGATGATGCATTATCATCATAGAACAATTTCTGATGGTAAGTAGACTTTGAGTGGTCATATGCCATTATTGCCAATTCTAGGGATATAGGTAACGTCTATTTATTTATTTATTCCATACAATCTCACAGAATTACAGTAGTACCAAAGCACTGTGAAACAAAAAAAACACAAAAGAAACAAATTATTATGTTTATTACACAGAAGACGGTCGTGCATCTATCTTCTCGCAGAACGTCAAACATTCATCACACACACTTCTATCCATCGGCTAGCAAATATATCACAGTTTGGCGCTGACTCTAGATACTTCTGCGCAACTTCACAGATTTTTAAAATCCCATTGCTAAAGACTACTTTTAGGTTCAACACTGCTGCTGTAATGTGTTTAACCCTTATAAGGATCTATTAGTAATTTAATCAATAAGCCACATCCCAAATAACTTTTCCTTTAAAGATAAACATGCGTCAAGTATTCTTAAGTCTTAACCCTTTGCTGATATTTATGACAAAATAAGCACAACAGAAATAAAAGCATAAAAGTAGAAACTAGTGATTTCCCAGCTGGCGGGAGCAATGCTGCACCTATTCGTGGAATTCATATTTACAGGTTTAACTTAGGAAGAGGTCAAAGTCTGATCATCTAACCCTATTTTACTTTATGATTCATAGAAGTTAACAATATCAAGGCATTCGGATGATAATATGCTAAATAATAATGAAGAATGTTCTAATTTCACAACATAAAATATTCCCTAGTAGTAAACCCATTCAAGGAACGATAAACGACTTACGAATAGCAATAATGTCATCAAACTCAGTCAACTAGAAAACCACTCGATTGTAGATTCTTATGAATAGTAGCTAGCAAGCCAATGTCAATGCTCTATTATAATAACATTCAAAGTTAGAACGCTATAAGAGCGCAGAACCAGCATTTGCAACTACATTCGCTTATCCATGAATGACGATTGTATTAATTTAAAATGTATTACCACAAGTTCAGTCAGCTGGTAAAATCCATTTATTTTATTTATTTATTTATTTATTGAAAAAACAGGTTACATAACATTACAGTGTAAGCACCAATGCGTCATGAACCGAACAATGTTTATTTAGACGGCGAAACGGCGTGGCCCCGTTGCGTCGACATCTCGGGTGTTGGATTTGGTAGGTTGCCCCGGAACCGACGAAACACGACACCTTTCGGCCAGAAATCAGCACACGCGATGGTCTCCTGGAGCGGCCGCGGCACGCGCACTACAAAAGAGCTGAAGTGCACGTAGTGCCGGGACCGCAGCTGGTGCACCCTCAGCGAGTAGCCGGTTTTCTGGCGAACATACTGCGTCACTTCTTCAGCGGTGGCAGTGTGATGCAGGCGCGACACGTACAGCGCCTTGCTCGGTGTGGAGGTTATTTGACAACTGTTCTCGACAATCATCCATAACTATTGGCGTGCAAGAGGTCTGTTTCTCTAATTACACAAACAAATACTAAAACTACTTCAAATACGTTTGAAGTTCTTCGTTCTTCCCCTGCCGCTACCGCCTTTGAAGCGTTTCTAATTTTGAATGTTCGAGTATTAGCTTCACAATGACGTTCGAGTTTCAACCGTAATCCTTTAACATAATTACCTTTTCAGATTGCGTTGATGCTTGGTGTATAAAACGCCTGAATAAGCCAGCTAATCGTAAAGTTTATGCGAGCAAAGTTTCACCGCACAATAGGTATGGCAACGCGACGTTTCATCCATTCATAATATATGGTATGAACGAGCAAGCGACGGCAGAACACGCACGACAACTAGAAACCGGCGAATATAATAAACCTTTCTGAATTTGAATCTACTATACCATTCTAGATAAGGTTATTCTTTCACTTCATTGACTTTATCCACGATATAATTGTATATGTCAATTCTAATTTAAATTTCAAATGAAACAATCGTATATTCATTACTTTCACAATTGTTCACTATTGGCATACGTGATTCGTTCACGCTCGAAGGTCAACTGATCCTAAACTTCACCATTTCAATTACCTCACGCGAATCTGTTTAAACTTTGAAACGAAGTTTCCAGTCAGTTTTGCATAAAACAGACTATGGCATTAGCATCCATTACCGAAAAATGGGGGGGAAGTTGTGATTCAACAGTACACGAATAAAAAAACAAACCATCTATCTTCGTAATAAAGTTAGAGGGCGCCACCTTCGCGTCTAAATATAAATAAAACAGGGTTTTACAGAGGGGACACTGGGCGTGGCTTCCGAGGAAGTTAGCCCGAAATGAGTTCGCCTTGTGTGAAACAAAATTTGGATAAAGCTTGTTCAACTTTTTTCACGTTAACCGGTGAATCTCAATGGGATGAGGAGTGTGTGTGTGTGTGTGATAAATAAAAATATCCATGTATTGTACAGATGACAGATTGTGCAAAACTCAATCAAGCTGTATCGAATCATGATCCAATTTTGGAATACGTATATTCTGTGTTACAGAGTGGAACATTCCATATCAATACATTGTAACATTTGGCATCATCTTAGAAGAACCTCTTTACTTTACAGCGCAAATTCCCGGTTTTAAACGTTTTGAAAGGCACGAAACAAAAACACGAGACATTCATCCAAAAGGCGGTCCGGGGAAAAAAATCAACTAAAAGTACGTATGTCCCCCGATTGTACTGCGAATTCATTACGGCGAGGAAATCTGAAAACCCGGCCCCCTAATGAATATTTATCAACTGGCCGTAACGGGCCGGAAGAAATTCTCGGTTCTTAAAAAAAATCCGTCATTGAAAAACCCTTTGAACGGGATATTCCTGGACGTATTATTAATAAGCTCATTCAGACAGATACTCATTTTTTTGTAAGGACAAGACTGATGAGGGAGAGATAGGCTTTTAAGAGAAGCTTTATTCAAATGTGATGTGCTGTAAACAGAAATGCAAAAGGGAGTGAATAATATTAATACTATTATAATTCTTAATCGTGATCAATGTTATATTGCAATAGTTTGCAGTGCAATCCTAACAACAGTTAACATTTAAACAGCAACAGTTGATTCTTTATACAGAAACGTTGTAGCTGCCGTCGTTCCGAGCATCGACAATCATTCCCGGAGATCGCAACCTTATCGCTCAGGCTAATAACCGTTCCACGGTTAACGTCTGTATCTTAACGATACAGTTTTACATTTGCGGTTAAAGTAAGGAGTAAGGACTACAATGTTCAACTCTGAACAGATGCAGATGTTTCGAAAGAAAATGAAATTCTACATCACTTGAATAAATAATAATTTTAGAGATATCCTCTTGACGAGCGGTGTTTTATTAATTTATAAAAAACCTGTAGAACATAATAAACCACAGAAAGCTAATAGGATGACTTTAGAAAACAGCCAAAAGTGATATTCCTTCCTAAAGCAACTGACGGTACTTACCTTCAATTCACGGTCAAACCCATTAATCCGACAAATCACAACCTACTCAATGTACTTGGGGGAGATTTAAGCAAATTGTTTCCCCATAAAGCAAGCCAACGCAATGTAACACCCTCTTCCTGCTGGAATTTATCTGACGAATTTATCAGATCTAGTAAATGTGTCGCTAAGGGGTGAAAGTACCTATTGCCCTCATTGTACTGATATATTTAACCGTGGGAGGTCGTCTATTACATGGATAAGTAGTAGCTTTTAACACGACCTCTCCTTTTAACTTTTGCTAGGATATTTTGTAAGTTTCTGCTTTGACTACTAGCAACTTTAATTTAACAATAATAATAATCTAAGAGGACAAATAAGTAGTCATGATAATACATTTTCCTTATTGCCACACGACTTAAGATAAACATGATACAAGAGTTGGCTAAATAAATAATGGTAAAATGTCGTCTTTTATATCTTTAAAATGAAATCTTACTGTCCCTACATAGCCTTTTTATGTAAATAATGATAATTCACCTGTTTGGGTAACGCTAACTTACTTGTTTTTCTAGACGGCCGCTCGATGTTTAATTCTACATAAAGGACTATTTTTATCGTCTCATGTCGGACTAAGTGGTCGGATAATCGATAAAGGCGATGTACAAACTGCAAACACGGCCGTTCCCGAGGTAAGTACGGTATGACGACAAATCTAAGTACACCAGATTTGTCGTTTCAAACGGTCGACACATTTTATGTCTCAAGTTTATCTGGATGTTTCTGGTGCAGTAAGATATTTAATCATTCTAAAATTATAAAATAAGTTTAAATAATAGAAAATTCAATTTTGCCTTCAACAATCTGCAGTCGATTCTAGTACCTTTTATTCATTAAATTAAACTTGATATTTTCTCAATATCTTGGTCGGGAAAGTCATCATTGTCAGCATTGTCCTAGATTCCCGGATTGTATATGCTAAAGAAACCAGGGTTTACAATATTTGGCGAAAACAACTGTCATCTTAAGACGTCAGTCATAAAAATAAATAAAGTACGTATATGGAAATTTATCTAAAGTTACTACACGTTCAAATTTACTATTAAGCATCGTCGTTAAATTCCATGAAACTGAACCTACTTACATTACGAAAATAACCGTAAGATAAAAAATGGATGAGAGTGAGTCAGTGAGTGCGAAACATAAATTACCTGCCCACAGTGTTGTGTAACCGGTCGCTTTACTGTACGAAGAGAGCGTAAACATCTCTAGAGCGAAAAACTACTAGTTCTACGTTTACTTTGGAATAGATCTTGTTAATCGTTGATGTTTGTTTATTTACTAGCTTTTGCCTGTTTACTTCCGTATCAATTTCCAGCCCCGACTTCGTCCTTTAGAGGGATAATTTTCGGGTTAGATTTCCATTGTTTAAAGCCATGCTATGGAGTAAGTATTTGTTACCGAAGTTCTTTGTAATCCTAACTAACATTCAACATTGAGTCATTATATCAATGTATTTGTTGGAAATGGTGTGTTAGTAGATTTAACATATTAATGATAAATAACCAAAATCAATTAATTCAAAAAGACTTCTTACTACTTCGTTTTGGCTATAAACCATATTTCTTGTGTTTTCCTTTACATTACAATGAAATAACTATATAGATTTGATTCACGTGTTTTGACAAGTTTTTATTTAAAATTTCCCGTTTTCAATATCCCTCATTAGTTCCATGACAAGTTTTTTTAATCCCATTAGCACAGCGATTGTTTCTACCACCATAACCATAAACTTAATTACTAATTTCCAAAGACCTTGAATGTTATGGTTAGGAAAAACCATTACATCATTTAAAGCTGTCTTTATAAAAATGACGATTGTTCCAAGCACTACGACGCATGTTTTTCATGTTTATCCACGGCGTAAAATGATTTATACGTAATCATCATCATCGGATCATCAGTGATAATGATTACGGCTTTGTTTGTAACAATATATACAAAATCATGTTAGTGCATTTGAACGACGTTAGATTCAGGTCAGCGCTATGCTTTTAAACTCACTTGATTCTACGAAACAAAAGGATGACACGAGACCCTTTGAACCGGCACTAGAGAAAACTATAAAGTTCAACCAGGTCCTTGCACTCAGCAAAATTCTTTACACTATATCGCTACAGCAACTTACGTTCGCTAAGGACTAAAGTCAGAAACTTAAGACGGCATGAGTCTGGTATCGAATATTTCAATAACCCCAACGGTTTAACGCCAAATTTGAACGAGGTTGGACCCCAAAGTTATCCCTACGTCTGAAACGTAGCCATGTAAAGCTAGTAATAATGTAGGGTAGAAGGCTGCGGGATCGCCTATAAATAGATCGAAAGGCAACGATAGTCACATAATGGAGTGACATGAGCGAACGTAATGCGATTGGCCTCCAACACGATAGTATTAACTCTTGCAACGGTGTAAAATTGTAGAACAGTAATTTTAGAACAGAGGTAGAACAAGATGATATACGCATTTCGAGACTTACAATAATTAAATCCAGACGTTATTTAGTGATAAATCGAAACAGTCAACAAACAGCTTAGCAAAACTGAAATTACAGAAAAATCTGACTAAAAGAATGAACACAATTCAAGATATTTAGATGAATTCACACAATGGTGCATTAGACATCTATTATGGCGCCAACTGTACGCACCGGAAACACAGAAATAGTACTATAACATGAAACATCGGCCAATGAACGGGACTCAGTCATACTAAAAATAAAGCACTTGTATTTGTAATGTACATGTGCAATTATCGTTAAATTTTGTAGACCGTGTTTTTCAAACTAGACTGAGACCCAAGGGACCGTCGTTCCCGTAATGTCGGAGTTGCTTGTAATACTGTATGCTTGGCCTAACTAAACCCCATTTGTTTCTGTAGGTAGTTTTTAGCTTTGAGTAATAAACACTTTTTAATAGTAGTCCTTTAAATCTTATAGAAAGAAAGATACATTTATTCACAAATATCAGACAACTGATACATAAGATACATTTATTCTTATGTATCAGTTGATGTATCAAATGCGCCAGTCTTTTAGATCGTCTGCGCCAAAGAAAAGCTGAATATTTTACGTTACGTATGCGTCTATCCACATGTATGTATTTGGAAAACGCTGCTCTAGACAGATAGTTCAATCCGATCGAATATCTTCAAACATGTCCTAAATAAAATAGACAGGTGCTCGTTTCAATCATACTTAATGTTTACCCTTTCTCACGCCTACTCAAACATGTCAAAGGCCAATTCAACCCGCGGCATAAGTGATTTATTTATTTTCGTGTTTTAGACTACACGCCCGTTTTTGTGTACTCACCTCCAGTCTTGGTTTTAGAGAACGGACCAAGGAAGGACTTTTCAAGGAAGGAAATGTTCAATTGACGCGGCAAAAGCCTCTCTAGATCTAGAGACGTCAGGGGCCATAGACAAGGTTACATTCGACAAGCGCTAACGCCAATAGATAATAATAAAATGTATGGGAATGACAGATGCTGACGAAACACTTTTCGTTAACATCTGTCATTCCCATACATTTTTTTATTTCTCTAGTGGCGTTAACGCTTGTCGATTGTAACCTTGTCTAGGCCCCCAGGTATTCTAAACATACGGCACATAAACTACTTTCCTATACCAATTGCTATATCAACACTGACAAACTCATAGTCATGAATTATGTGAATGAAAATGAGGTAAAGTAATTATAACTCATGCAATTCATCGTGCTTTTTATATCGTTAATGAGCGGAAACGTGATAATTGTAGATGCGGGCTCTATATCGACCTTGACCAGAACATATAACCAAATTCAACACACACGTTAAATAAAACCGAAGGGTAAGAATCAAGTTAAAGGAATTGGAAACATAAAAAAGTAAAACAATGTAGATAAAGAAAAGGATCGTTTGGTAGAAAAATTTAAGGTTATTCTCAAACAAGACTGGGGTGATTGATGTTGAACAGTAGGTAAAACAGAATCTAAATAAAATTATCATCTAACAACTAAATATAAAACTGCCCGTCATAATCAACATGTAACCAGAGGAAAAGGCACAAATCGTGCAGATAATGTACCAGTCACATGTAAACGTGACTCAGAATTAGTTTATAGTCAATAAATCGACGGAGCTCCGCGCAAAACAATATTTAACGCTAACGTGCAAATAAAATTACCGAAGTCTGCCAGCTAGAGAAAAACGTCGAATGTAAAGTGAATGTTGAAGCACATAGGACATTTACATTTAGGTTAGTAATACGAGAAGGGAGATAAAAGTCACATTCTTTGGTGCGGCTGCTTTGTTCTTGTCAGTATTTGTTTAAGTGCAATTGTGGGATTATACAAGACCTAAGTTTAGACTGATTGCGACTTTCCTTGACCGGTTGTACGACTTTCTAAAGGCATGTTCTATTTGCCTGGTGCCAAACCAAAAGATCTTATGTATTGCTTTTGTGAACGTTCTTGAGTCTTTTATGAGTGCGGAAAATAACGTTTCAAGCGACGCGTCTATTGTTCCAAACTAGTCCCTTTACGCAGTAAAGGATGGTGGAGGTCTTAACTGGTTTGTGTGGTAGAGAATTTATAAATAGATTTTGTATCTCAAGAAAATATTTCGTCAGCCGCTAAGAAAGTCGCCGACTTTATAATACATTGATTTCACATATACAATCAAGTTTTTTTTGAGTAAGTAGTTGATCTAATAGTCTGTATTCAGATCAGCTGCACTAATATAATAAGTTAAACGTCACGAAACGTGTTTTATGTTGTCCTAGATTTTAAAAATAAATACCTAAATGAATTGTACAATTCCAAACAGTATCGTTGTAAAATATTGTAAACCACACCCACGTTGTTGTGACTAAGCTCATGTTTTATAAAAACGGAAACATTGTTTCCACGCACCCCGAAGTCAGGCGTGATAAGGGTTTACCTTGGACTTTCGTAGTATTGAGTTAGTTTAACGTGCCAGTCAATTCAATATATTAGGCTCCTGTGGACGGGGTAGCGATAAAGTAAATACATATATACCAATACAAGTTGACCACAGAATGTACGAGTATGTCCTTTTTTTTAACTTACAGGTAGTTATTTACCTAGTTGACAGTACCAAAATGTACTTTACTATTTAAATCGTTAGTTCTATACAGCAAGTTGACTTGAAATATTTGTTTAGTGAAAAATGATATGCTTTTTTTGCTGCTATGCTTATGCTGATATGCTTTGTGTTGCCAAAGTAGCGAATAAACCGGCGTTACTTCTTCACATTCAAAAATCTTGTACCCACGGAAACCCCTATCGGTAGATCATTATTTTATGATTCATATTTCTGTTACACCTATTAGTTGCTAGGCTACAATCTACGACGGGAAATTGGAAGTAAGATTATTCAACAATTTACCGGAATTCTCGTAGTCACGCCGTTGAAATGTGCCAGTTATATGGGCATGTAATGCGTCTCCTATGCGAGCAGTTTAAAATACTGGAGTGTTTTGTGGTTGTTAATTAAAACATATATGTTTTTATCGCAAGTCGACGTCTGCGACGGTAAAAAATTATGTAACTAAAACATCATGTTATCATGGAGCTAAAGCTGAACACCCAGTTTAGCTCAGCAACCAAATTACTTAGAATATTAATTCTCTACACAAAACACTGTAATTATACGTTACATAACGCTGAAGCCGATCTTGATATTGAACATTACAGATCGATTGTGAGACCTTGCTGCTTGCCAAACCGCGTTCCGAACGATCCTAGCGTTTATCGAACGACGTTGCTTATCTAACTCGAGCTGAATTAAATATTGATCAAGAATAGTTTGAGAAAATATTTGAGAGCCAAAAGAGTCCTTAACACGTCTTACAGGCACTGACGCGAAGATTGTACGATTCATAGAATTTATCGCTGCACTTGCGCTTCGGTTCATCTAAGAGGGCTTAAAAGATCGTACACTTCCAAATAACTTTTTAGTAAATGCTCTATAATCTACCGTTTCATCGGTGTCTTTCATACTTTCTAAAGCTATATCAATACTTTTTATAAGAGCTTTTTTATTACTGATTACAACCTGAATGACAAAATTAACATAGCTTGAACATTGTATCGATCAGTTGAGCTACACTATTGAATAAATAAACCTAGTAGTAGGTGCAACGCGCAAAGTTTGCACCGGCACCGCAACAAAGACGTCATCCCAGTAAATAGCTGACGAAGCATCATCAAAGAACAGCGGGCTGTCTGGTCGGAGCGGAAATAGATGGACGAGTCGATAGCGGGAACTGGCGAGGCTGCGTCGATATAATCCAGCCTGTATACCTACGTCCCATTGCTGGGCACAGGGTCATTGCTACGGGAAGGTTATTGCTAAATAAAGGCCTGTTCTGGTTTTGTAAAGTTTTCATCGACGAAATTCACATTGAAATCCCATATAATTATTTATTATAAGTTGGTGTTATATAACTGGATACTTTACATTTCCAAGACTAGTTTTGATATAGGTACCTATTGGTTAAGAATGAAAACTGCAAAGCTCAAGTACTTCGGCTTTTTATCGATTCCACATTATTCAACGCTTATTAGACAGGGCGGAAAACGAACTTTGGGAAAACTTACAAATTCTCCAATGAAAAGTTTCCGAGCGCTTCATCACGCCACTTTTCCGCGATTTTTACAAATCATGTTAGAATTCGGTCATGTTTTAGTTGAGTCGTTTAACTTGCTCACGCATGGCAGGAAGCGTGTAATTGTGAGAAAACCGACAAATGCGTCACAAAGGAAGAAGTTATTAGGCTTAATAGACGCAATTTAACACACGTAAATGCTTAAAGTTCAAAAAATTGTTAACATTTTTGGGAAGTAAACAATCATCTAGCGGGGTATTCATGAGAAAACAAACATAGGTAGGTACATATGTCGCCATCAGGTGTCAATGGTTTGATAATATTTCAATTGGCTATCATCTTTCACGCGTATTTATTTTATCGCATTCTCAAATAGTGTTACCAACTGGAAAACCAATTTTAAAGCAAGCAAGGGAGTTGCTCAAGGTATCAAACTACTTGGGTCCCTAAGTATAAAAGTAATACTTAAACGGAATACTGTTTCTTCCTTCCATAGTCTCAGGTTCCTTGAGATAGCTCTCACGCTAGGGGCTCACACTTCACCCCAATGTTGTTCCCGTCCTTATATAACCTATATTAATAACATTCGGGCGGTGTGTGGCCCTAATGAAGTTCCCTGGAACATTGCATTAGAAATAGGTCCTGAAGTCATGATTGTGAAATCATCTGGTTAAAACGTCGTCCGATCGACATGTCGGTCTGTCAGACCGGGTTCTTAAAAGGAAATCGTGCGAGAAGCTACGTGACGTCCTTCCTCCTCGAGTGGTCACAGGACGTTTATGTTACATCGGAATTGGTTCTAGTGTAGTGTAAATAAATGTAAGACAACGTAACGAAAAGCCTTTTGTGTTTTGATAATGGCAGTGATTTCTGATTTTCCGTTTTTTCACAAAGGCATGTTCGATAGCACTGATTCACTTTATAGTACAAATGGTCAGTTAACTGTCTTTTAGCAATGATTATTACTATATTCAATTCATATATCGATCAAACGAGGTGGCTCTTCTCTCTGCCGTGATTCTTAAAAATTGTATGACGAAGACTGCAGCTCTCTTCAGTCGTTCCCTCATTCTTGAGGATCTTGATCACTATCGGATTTTGCAGCCCTGATGATTTGTCTCCATCGGTCTCGATCCATGGTTACCCACTGCTTGCTGGAATTTGTTTAAGGTTCTGGCTGCCTAGCTCTGGTCTGCCCATCCAGTTTGCGAGCGTTCGTGTGCTTTGCCTTCTACTTCGCCAACCGCCTCCAGTGTCTCCAGATTATCATCATCATCAGGTGCCTTAAGGATATCAGGTTAATAGTTTTACTTTCGATTACTGGGTCAGCGTGCTGACAATTAGATTTAAGAGAGAAGCTACCTTGGTTTACGAATTTCTGTTCATACTATGAATATTGAGTAAGATGTTCCGATCTTTTTTCGTGACATTAAATAAATAGCAAAACAGAACCTCCTTAAAAAAACTGGGAAAGTTACGTATCGACACGGGTTATCGTAAAATTCATATACCGCAACCTTTTACGCAAAAACGTAAAACTTTTACACGGACCGATATCGATGTTTTATCGTTTTACTGCAGAATACGCATATAGACATTTAGTGTATCAACCTCGTATGTAGCAGTTCCGTGAAGTTGGAGTATCAACTCTGTTGGGTTAAAGATAAGATCTGAGTTTCATCAACAACTAGATGTTGGTGCGTGATGTGCGGTTGTCTTATTTGGATCAATAGCGCGTCTATATTTAGTTTTAAGATGAAATTGAAGGATCATATTGCTGGTGGGAGGAAGACAGAGTTTAGTCTGTCGTAATTGGACGACTGCTCCAAGCAGTCCGTCTATGGAGGCACTAACTCATCTTCCTTCTAGGTTTTTCCTGGTTGTGCCCTAAACCCACGATTTGGCAATAGTTTTACGAAAGCGCACTGCAATCTGACCTTCCAACCCAGACGGAAGTCTAGCCCTTATTGGGATTAGAACGGCCTTATTCGATTCCCAGGCAGGAAAAATGTACTTACATAAGCATTTTCAATGAATTGTTAAATTCAAAGTGTTTTGATTATTTAAAGAAATCTGTTATTATGGTGTACTAGTAAAATATACATCTGAATTAATTCACTAAAATCTGTATATTAAGTACAGATAAATCGGTAAATATGGCAACATTGACTGACGTAGCACATTTGACTCGCGATACATTGAAAATGTCGGTCATTTCAGCATTATTTTCATGTCTGCCACATAAACTAAATAACATTTTGTGATTAACAAGTAATGGCAAATAATGAAGGTAAATCTAGGTCAATGTCGTCACCGAAAAGCTAATGGTATAAATAAGGCGAAAGTGATCACAAAATACTATGTAGGTTAGGTTCGTTAGGTAGGTGCCGGAAGGGCAAACAGACTGGTCTGTTTGCCTGGAAACAAAAGCCCCGCCGTGCGGGGCTCCGTCAAGACTGTTGAAAACCCAGAAGTCAATACATTATTAGGTGCTAAATGTGGAAATACGGAAAACAAATACTCAGAAAAAATCTAGATATACATTGGTATTTAAAAAGATTGAGGAAATCTGTCAATGGAGACAATATAGGGTAAAGTCTCCACTAGTCAGCCAGGCACCTAAGGTCAGCCTTTTCCGTCTTTTATTCGCCACGAATAGCGCAATAGTTTAAAATGTCCAATAACATGTTGGTAAAATCATTCCTTGACTCTCTATTGTTCGAAACAGCACGTGACTGGTGCGGGGAGCGGTCACCACAGAGAGAAAAACACGTTCATACCAGTGTCAACAACGGATAGGGCCTGTGGTGCGGTGTCCGCCATTTTTTTGCTAATTTTTCGTCGCGTGGTTATTAGCGGTGAGCTGCTTTATTTTATACATTCCCTTATCTATTTTTATTTTTTTATCTTATTGAATGTATTACGTGTCTATTTATGTACGATAACTAATGTTTTTCCTCAGAGAAGTCGGTTTTTGAGACGGCTGACTATTGGGTACTGGATTTTAGCTGTAAACGCTAGTACTCAGCCGGGGGTGGCTGACTTCTGGATCCGAGTTGATTTTTTGTTTTTGAATAATACGTATGCCGTTCGATTCGTTATTTTTAAACAACTTATTTAAAGCCTGGTCGTTGAACTAAAATATGAAGTAAACCCAGTAGTCGGCCGCGAGAATGTTCAAACTTTTGATGTGGCTGACTACTGGGGTTTGAGGCTCTAGAGCTTAGCCCCCTGTTTTAGTTTTGTAGCTGCAGTTAATTGTGTGGGTATTTGAGTAGATAATAATTACCTGCTTTTAAAAATATCTCAAAGGCCCATACTAAAATATCCTCTCGAAAACGTAACACCGCACCGGCTATGGACGCTAGAAATGGCATGAAAATCAGAAGGGCTGATAGTAGGGTTTTTAGCGTTCCGCGAGGCACCTTGCAAGATACATCTGCGTGTTCCCGAGGGTCCTCGAAAAATGGGACCTGATACGATTTTGACTAAAACAAGAAGAAAAGGAAGTTCTTGATTACTATATAGTATACTATATACTATAGTATACTATATAGATATACTATAAAGCTTACTAAATGTGGTTTCCCAGTATAAACGAGTACACTTCTTAATACAGATCACATGGTGGCTGACGGACGAGACAATCCATTTAAAGAAAATATGCCCGGGAAAAAGCTAAGCTAAAGGCATTTTTTTGCAGAAATCCTTGTGGTATATACCGCACTGCTGAAGAAATATCAAAAAGAGGAGCTGTTATAACTAAAGAATACATTAGAAAGTGGTTTAAAGAATTGGAGGAGTACTTAACTTCACAGAATGCTCTGGATGATGAAAAAGAAGCTATCACCACCATAGCCGTCTTTTCCGCTGAAGACTGTTTACCTATTTAATATATAATAACTTTAGATATGAGTAGGTAGACAAATCTCATTTATTTACCTCTTTTTAGATTTTTTAAACTTAATTATAAGCAGCCAACGTAGCGGCTGAGTACTGGGGAGCCAAAGGCTGAGTTAAGGTCGCATGTGGCTGACTACTGGTGAAAAGTGCCATTTTTTGTTATTTCGTAATTATCTCAGAGTTTAAGAAATTATGTTGTGTGAAGAAAATTAAAGTTTAATGAATGATTGATGACATAAAACTTAGTTTTACTCAATTAGGTAATACCTGATGAAATGATAGCAGTTAAAGCTCAGAACTTTCGTTAAAAGGCTGACTACTGGTGACTTTACCCTATATTGTGAAAAAATGCCACCGGAACATAAAGCATTGGGAAAAAATGAAACCGGAAAAATATGGGTCTGGAATAAAAGTAGCCAAGAAAAACTGATTTACGGACTCGTAAAAGTGCCATTACGGCCTACTTGCAGAAAAAATCATTTATTTCATTAAACGTTGGTAAGTATGTTAGTGTCAGTTCAACATTGATCTTGTGTCGTGTGTTGCGAACTTGACCGGTTCATCTCTGTAGCAATGAACGACTCTTATTCTTCTTCAGCATAATTGCGTCTACTGCTGGACATATGCCTCTTCATAGACTTCTCAACTGACCTGGATGCAGCGACCCTACGTCCTCGTCAGCCCTGCTGCCTTTTTAAGATCCGACCATTTGGCTGGCGGTCCCACCCTACGGTTTCCTTGAACGACTAGTAGAGGTCAATATCAAGACTAAATGTTAGTGAAACGTAACAGGACACTATTGACAAAACCACATCAAACGGGAAAGCTAACTGAACACCAAATAAACCCATTATCAACAGTATAAATAAAGTTCACAGATGTAGAGCAAAATATTATATTTAGACAGCGGTTCTTCCGCTATTGTCAATGGGACAAGCCAAATCGTACGCTCCGGCTAATTATTAAAGTCCAATTCAGTTTGGGCAGAGGTTCCCGTCTGTTTCAAGACTTTCAAGCTAGTTTAGATCTTGTCGGTACGAGATAGGGTCTGTTTCGTGTTCTGAGGCGTGTGGTCGGGCAAGAGGATTATATTCGGATTCTGCCCGATGCACCGAGTGGACTGGGATATTATGTACAGCTTTAAGATGTGCTTTTGATGCTGAATCATTTCACTGTTTGGGGATAAGGGTTGTTTAATTAATTGAGTTAACATCATTCGATATTGGAAACCGAAGTCTCATCAAGTACTCATCACATGTACGGGTATTCATTTTACATACAAACGTTTTACCGAATGCATTGTTTCGACGAATATTCATTAGTGCAGTATGCAGTAGGCAAAAGCCGGAAGGAGCCGGTCAGATACGACGACAGCCGAGCACAGCCGCTGACGTCCGCGAGGAGCCAACCGGCCGCAAATGGCGCAAATCCATGCAAATATGAAATGTATCGTCTGTAATACAGCTTCTAATTCCTTTGGCGACTTGTAAAAAGCGCTCAGACGCGCTCCGATCCGACACGGTTGGTGCGAATCGTACATAAGATTACATGGAATGCGTCCATTCCATACTTATATAATATTAGGTTTGTAAAGAAACCTTCCCACATCTTAATCTTTAATAGATGGTATTAAAGCCCTGCGAGTTTGGCAGGAGGGTTGCTCTAAAAGGCACTCGAAGGGATAACAATGGGTCTAGGTAGAAATATTGCCGTAATATGTGCACCTAACCCATGTGAAAAAGGGGCTTTAATACTTAAAGGGGAACCTCGGGACTCAAACTATCACAATACCAAAATTGCATTCAAATCGGTTCAGCGCTTTAAGCGTGAAGAGAAAAGGTAACAGACAGACTGACACACTTATAATATTATAGTAACTATTGATTGTATACCATGATGGTGGCTAACAAGCTCAACAGACTTCAATTACATGTGTGCCCGTTGAAATAGCAACAGCCAGTGAAAGGGTTATTAATATACAAACCTTAGGACAGACCGCAATTTTAAATTAACTTTGCCTTAAAGATAACGGATAGGTCAAAGTTGGTGAAACCATTGTTGCTAGCATGTCACAGGCTTTGACAAAGGTAGAAGTTCTACCGTAGAACACGCGAATTAGTATGACCAGAGTAGGTTAGTATGTGTTTAAATGCTGTATAATGTATCTAAAATAAGATAGTAGTGGTAATTGTTAATGTTGAAATAAACGTAAAAGAAAAAATGAAAAGAGGTGACTAAATAACGAAGAATAAAAGCAAACGATAAAAAATATATCGTTCAACGTAGAGGAACAATAACGATTCTAAGAGAATATTTTTTTAAAAGTCACGTACAAATGAAGACAGTAAAACTATATGCGATCCAACTCTCAAGGTAAGGACTCGTTGATAAATCTTTACTAGCAATTTCAACCACCATTCAATCTCGGATGGTAAAATAGCCTGCGAACCGAAATCTAAAAAGACGGATCTTTCCCATTCACTGAATGACTTCTCGAAACCTATTCGTTCGTCTGACTCGACCACGACTCACGCCGCAGCCGCGCCGTTCAATCTCATCTAGCTAACGTCAGATCCAATTTAAAGAACGAGTCAGAACTGCAGGTATGCACTTTCAAGATCCAGTTGGAATTGGGAACGAACGAAATTAACGTACTGATTGTATTTTAGGAATTCTTAAATTGTTTCAATACAAATAAGATGAAAAATAAAAGAGCCAGATATGATTGATGCTAAAGATTAAACTACAAGGTTAAAACGCGCAATTTGTGAAATTAAAAATTGAAACGATGACGAGCTAGACGTTTTGTGACGTCTGCTAATTCAGAACGTGAAAATATTAGTGCATGCAATCATTTCGTAAATTATAAACTCGGTAGTGGGCAATACACCAACAGTGGAACCCATAAACTATAATAAGAGTACGCGTTTTGACTGTTTCTCACGCTGACGTAGTGTCTCGACTAGAATAGTCCGCAGCAACGCAAGATGCCGCGCATGTACGTGGCAACACTTGTCAAACGACCTTCATGGATCAGACTAGATTATAAGAAAGTAGAACGGAGAGCTGCATTAGGAACTCAAATCAAATCAAATCAATTTATTCCATAACAATATAAATTGTGTCGGAAATTATAAGATTAATTACAATATTCATTATATTATAAATTACATTATACATTAATTTATAATAATATATCACGATACAAAACAAGAAAAAAAATAAAGAAGAGAAAAAAATATATATAACTAACACACATAACATTTCAGTCAGAAGTAAATTCATTGATGTCATAGTAACATTTCACCAGTAGGTGTTCTTTGAGTTGATGTTTAAACATGTTTACACTATTGATAGACTTAAGTTCATTCGGTAAGCTGTTTTACAGTCTGACAGCTTGGTTATTGCACGCTGTGCTTAACTACTCTTAGTTTAGGCATAATTGATTTTTTTAAGTCTTTCCTTCGAGTGTATTACAACTGATGTATTACAACCATTATCAACATCTGCTTTTTCATTAGGGGTGTAAACACTAAATAAAATAATCAATGCTGTAATTTCTCGAAAAAGGATTAATAATGTAGTGAAGAAACGAAAACAGCAACGCAATAGTTTAAATAAACACAACGTTACAAGTGTCCAAAGTTTTAGCGGGGGTATGTTTTGTCCCTTTTCCGTAAAACGCAGTTTCATATGAAACGAGTGTCATTTATGAGGCTCGAGGATAGTGACGTCACGATCCCCTAGCTTTTTCTCTCACTACGTAACAATCAACATTTAAACGGGAATAGCTTTGAAATATTTTGAGATGTCTATCACCATTTTTTGCATTATTTCGTTTGAAGTAATAATAAATTTTAAGTCTACACCACTATTGTACTTTCAGGGCCGATATTTTTCTTCGGAATATCTGAATACTATGATTTTTTATGAACATACAATTGAGGTCAATCTAAGATTTATTAGGTATTTTATTTTTCTTTCATCATCATCATCATGATCTCAGCCGAAAGTCGTCCACTGCTGGAGACCATTGCCTCCCCCAAGCAAATTTTACGAGAGAAATGAATAACAAGCGTCATAGCATAGACCACCCTACCCTATGCACCGGCATTTTCTTCCATCGATATCCCAAGTGTTCAGATTCGATTCTCAAATAGATTCATCTCCTGACGTCACCCTGACCGCATTGACGTCAAAACACGTCACACCACAAAGCGTCCTTGCCCACACACACACATGCTACAAATTTGTCGTAAGGGCTGTATTTTTAAAACTACACGTGTAATTTGTTTATTACTGTTTCCATGGTAGAGATTGATGGCTGCTTTTAGGTAATTACTTCTAGCCTTGCTCATATACAGGGTGACATTTTAATCAGTGTCCGAATTTATTGTAGGCATTTCGTATCACTAATAGACTCATTTTTTGAAAAATAACTGGTAGGTATTTTTAAATTATAAGTTTTCTATCCCTAAATAATAATTCGTACAGCGTGGTTCCTGGGCATTCAGTACCGGGCGGAGCGGGGCGGGGCCGGGTGAGGGGTGGCATGCCGTGCTCAAACCTTAGTACCCGCTGAGGTGCCCGCGCGGTAAGATTTTTTTTGGAATAACTTTAAGCAGCAATTACTAAAAAAACGTACTGAATGATATGAAACACAAAAACACGTATTTTATAATTTTTGCTGAAGAATCTTATACTTGAATTTGGACACTGATTAAAATGTGACCCTGTATATTGTTATCTGAATGTAAGATAATTATCTAGCATTTTTAGTATGACACATAGTACCATCAATGGTTATTGTTTGTACCTGCTGTAGCTTATGCTTTATTACACGCAGTGAAGATAAAAATACTTTTAGAACATATTGTCATCTATCAACACAGCCTGAAGTAGACTTTAAATATGCCAAAGAGAGGCAACACGATATTCGTCTTGTCTTTTTCATTATTTGTCACCATTTTACTGTAAACAAACCAGGGAATGACGACGATTAATGTCACAACCTTAAGTCCCATTTTGGCTAACTTATGTATGCTTCGGCAGAATACATTATGGTACAGCTCGCGAAACGGTACCTGCGTTTCGAGCTGCGAAACCTGTTCCGCAGGGCCCTTCCGAGGTACACTTGCAACTGTGAAGCTACATCATACATACATACATTCACGCCTTTATTCCCAAAAGGGTTAGGCAGAGCACATGAAACTTATGTTCCAGCGCCACTTTTAGCATAAATGTGGGTAAAAAAATATCGACAAAATGTGATATTGCAGTGATAGGTTGCTAGCCCATCGCCCACAACACACTTCAACCCTGAGAAGCTCCCGATTAATAACTAGAACGTATAAGTACTATAACCGATAGGGTGAAGTATTTAATACATCAGCTACTTCACATTTATTTTTAATAATAAATAGAAATAGGGTATATGCATCTTTATTTATATTACGTAAATCAAAAGTTTAATCCAGACGAAAATCAAATATAGCATTAAAACTTTCTTATGATTTGTTCTCTGATAGGCAATCTGCACGCGCCGGCACTCACCGAAAACGCTATATTATACGGGGAGTTCGTCATTAATTTGCAATTTATCTCCTTAAAATTTGCGTTTAAGTCATAAAAAATATCATTTCTAATTCAATATTCTGTCTAACTGTTATGTAATTTTATCGAAAACTGAAAAAACACATCAACTGAGTGCAATTTATTCAAATGGAAGTCCCATGCATATTCCCTATTGGACACGCGCCAAAGAAATACACCATTGTTACGAAATACTGTGATCTAAAAATCAGCATGTTTATGTGAGTTTATTGACAACATAATATTAGACTCTAATAATGATGATGAAGTCAGTAGCGAAAGCAACTCCTAAACCATATTAGATTTAATGTCAAACTCTCACATTTGATATACTCGTATTACCACGGCCAAATAACTATACTCTCTATTTACAAGAAACTGGGCCTATAAAATAGTAATAACTATATGCAAACATGTATCCCTAAGACAAGCGTTGTCATTGTTATTTACTATACCACAAGGCAGCCGCGCGACGTGAAATATGAGTCGTATTGTTTAGAAAATAAGAGCTGTGAGAATGTAGAAAATGATGCTTGGAAAGAGTAATTTTAGAATGGGAACTCAAACAGTCAACTGTCAATGTGACGGTTTCTCTAGTGACGGATGGAAAGCTGGTCTCACATACGGAATAGTAGCAGTTTCCCTTTTTTATGGGACTAACAAAAAAGAACGCCTACCCTATTCATACTATGGGGGTGTGGTGTAGCTTAAGGCTGCTTTCACGTGCACACTAGCGCCACTGGTAAATAATTGTGATTATTTAAATTTAACGATAGATATTAAAAAATGGAGACTGCTATGCACTGTATTTTGTATTTAAGTACCTTGTGAATACATAAAACTAGTTTTTATGTTCCTGGAATCGTTGATCTCAGAACTCAAAAGAAAAACGGCCGTTTTAACTTTGGACGCATAGATTGACGAATCCAGCAACTTAAAAACTAGTTTGATGTATTCACAAGGTACTTAAATACATAATACAGTGCATAGCAGCGTCCTTTTTTTTAATATATCGTTAAATTTAAACAATCACAATTATTTACCAGTGGCGCTGGTGTGCACGTGAAAGCAGTCTTAAGGGAAGCGCTCAATAAGAAATTCAATCATAGAAGCCGTTCTTTTGTATGGACATCCCGCTAAAACATAGGAACTACAGTGCCAATCCATATCCATACTAATATTATAAATGGGAAAGTGTATGTGTTTTGTGTTTGTTTGTTTGTCCGTCTTTCACGGCAAAACGGAACGACGAGTTGACGTGATGTTTTAAGTGGAGATAGTTGAAGGGATGGAGAGTGACATAGAATATCCATACTAATATTATAAATGGGAAAGTGTATGTGTTTGTTTGTTTGTTTGTCCGTCTTTAACGACAAAACGGAGCGACGAATTGACGTGATTTTTTAAGGGATAGTTTTATCCCCGAAATCATCTCCTAAGGGGGTAAAATAGGGGGGTAAAAGTTTGTATGGAGCTGCGATATTTTCCGATAGAGTTCCACGCGGACGGAGTCGCAGGCAGAAGCTAGTATATTATAAACGCGAAAGTTTGACTGTCTGATGCCTCTTCACGCTTAAACCGCTGGACCGATTGAGATGAAATTTGGTTTGCAGATAGTTTGAGCCCCGGGATATTTTTTTATCCCGGAAATCATCCCCTAAGGGGATGAAATGGGATGTGAAAGTTTGTATGGAGCTACGATCAAAAGGAGTTCCACGGAGTCTCGGGCAGCTCCAGATAAGATTAGAAAAATCGTGCGTTAAATGTCATGTGGTTTCAAAGAAAACTATATTGAAACACAATAACTTTAAGCTTATTTTGTTTGAAAAGCATTTAATGATCGTAAAAAGTATAACTAATGCAATTCCTTTCATATATAAGATAAACGATTAAATGTAAACATTTTTTTCCGTTAAAATTATAATGTTATATGAAACGAGGAAAAATATATTAATTTATAATAAAAATAAATATACGTCCCACTGCTGGGCACAGGCCTCCTCTCATGGATGAGAGGGAACGGACACTAGTCCACACGCTGGCCCAGTGCGGGTTGGGGACTTCACATGCACCTTTGAATTTCTTCGCAGATGTATGCCGGTTTCCTCACGATGTTTTTCCTTCACCGAAAAGCTAACGGTAAATATCAAATGATATTCCGGACATAAGTTCCGAAAAACTCATTGGTACGCATGACTGACGATGACGCTGACCGCATGCCTGAACCACTAGGTTACCGTAGCTGTATTAATTTAAGAAACAAAAATACATATATACACACTGTAAAATATACATGTACAGCATTAATGTATGGGATACATTTAAAGCTACTTAAATTAAAATTAGAAATATACAATAAGAGAAACCTATCAAAACTTGGCCATTTAAATAGGGTTATCAATTATCATCAAACAGGCAGCATCCCCCCTCAAATAAAGGAGTGTATAAATTCTTAAAGGGTCGGCAACGCGCATGTAACAACCCTGGAGTTGCAAGCGTCTATAGGCTACGGTAACCACTTACCATCGGGTGGGCCGTAAGCTTGTTTGCCACCGACGTAGTGTAAAAAAAATGAGACGATGAATAATCAAAAATCAAAATCAAAATTATTTTATTTGCAATAAGTACTAGTCATAATACTAGTAATAAGGTACAGTCAGGGCTATATATATACATACGTACAAATAAGGACACAAATACCTGTACAGGACTCTATTGTCAATGTCATAAAGGCGTATTCAAATAATCGTATTATTTCCTTATTAATGTATGTATATTAGTACCCCTGGCTGTACAATATTCTAAACGGTATCCATTGTTTTGCAGATTCCGAGTGTTTCATTGCTATTCGAATGCGAAAATTTCTACGTTCATGGCGGAATTTCTGCCGTTCGACATATGTAACACAGAAACATAAGTTAATACAATAACAGCTTTATGAAATATGGTTGAAATGGTTTAATGGGACCGACTTTTTTATAAAACTGAGATTTGAATCGTATTCGTAGTATACCTTGGTCAGTCGAGTCGGTTTTTTAATGGACTACTATGATGCCTTTTTCTACAGGTTAGTAGATTCCATATTATATCATTTCAGTGTCATTCATAACGACTGTGTCGGAAAAACTTTTCACACTTTATTACCAAAACCCCTAATTGTCACACCTGTTCCTCTAAATAAGTGAACTGCACTGCCGTTCGCAGTTAAACTTTCAACTGCTGTAACAAGATTGACTGGCACTTAAAGTTACAATCATAACTCATTAATGAAGGAATGTAATATTTGATTACTTCCTTGTCATTTAGGGCTAGCTGAATGAAACATAACATCTTATCTTGCCACATATTTCTCGCCACTTACGCCTTTAATACATCGCCTAAAACTAGAACCGCTTATAAAGCGGCATAAGTAACATAATTTCCTTACAAAGAGAAGCCTTTTACGTATGTAGCTTAATCCTGCCATGGGAAGAAGCACGTAAGTGTGTTGGTTTACATAAGATGATGTAACATTTTGCGTTAGCAAGGTTGCTATGACAAAGCAATTACTGTAGCGAGTTAATTTGCTCGGGATCGCGTGGTGTCACGTAAAGGTGGCATTTACCCTTAGAATTAGGGATGGGAAAAATTATTTATTCAGTTAGCGAGCAAGTTCTGCGAAGAGTTGTCTATGTGACTTGGTTATAAGACGTTTCGAATTGAGTTATTCTTCCACTTAGTTAGATGTAGGTACTTAGCTGTCGTAGCATTAAAATGTAAACGTGTATATGGGACTAAATACGAGTACGTCAACTATTTACAGAAATATTGTGCAGCGGTAAAGTTTGTAAGTTTGGATCCAGGAGGTAATCTCCGAAATTCATACTTTAAAAAATCCTTTACAACAATATTTAAAATTAAACCACAGGGTGGTATATATATATCAATAAAAAAGGATATTTTACGTAGAAAAAAACTGGCACATCTAGTGTCAAATAAAGTGAAAGAAACAGCAATTGTGACGTCTAAATCAGAACTTCAGTCTTAAAACCGTCTAAATCAGAGATAATAGTCCGGTCAATCGTCAATCAACAGCTCTCACATAAAAATGTTCTGAGAATAATTTCCAGATATAAAAATTCCTTCTCGTTTTGTAATCGTTGGAAAGCGATAAAAGTCCGAAATACGCAGCCCTATCTATCCGCGAGCGTTTTTATTAGACACTCGGAGCTGTACTCGTAAAACCTTAATTTGAAAGCAATTGGTATCGACGACAAAATAAATTACATTATCGTATGATACATAGGGCGGAAAATTGCATTTAATGTGATAATCATATTTAATTTAGGATCGCTCTCTTCGGAATTGTCTCGGTTTAAACAGTTTTTAGTGCTCATAAGTGAGGCGTACAAATAAATTGCATTGGTTTTATATGCAAGCTGCACTGCAATGGACGATCCAATTTTTACATTTCACCACAAGTGTGATTCGAATTTATAACCAGCAAAGCCATTTTAACATATGTAGCTAACGTAACGTATTACGTTAGGCAAACTTTCAATTCCTATAAGGCTTGGAGTTGGAACTTTGTCGTTCTCGTCAAAGTCGCTTGACAATTTGTTTAGCGATTGATTTGGTAGAAAAAATACGATAAAAAAATTCGCAGTGAGCGATTGATTTCATAAATATTTAAGTACTGTATGACAATATTGCGTCAACGATGATGATTTGTATCGGACTCGCTAATTGAGAATGATGTGTGGTTCGCCCTTAAATAGAAGCACAGAGTAGATAATACATATCATTAATGTACAGAAAGTCCACTATCTCCAAGAGGGAACCTTGACTTGCAGCGCGCAAGGACAACTCGCAGTTGTGTAAATTAGGAAGAAAAGTGTAGATATAAGGGTATCCAGTCTAGCTCCGCAGTAGTTAAATCTGAGTTTGACGTTAGCGTGAACGTGCAACATATTAATATCCTTATCAGAATGCGAAGCAAAGAGTTGGACACATCTCCGAGCGTAAGATATACTATTTTATCACATTGCTGTGGATAAGACATCCCGCCACGTCCCGTCCAGTATGCGAAGCATGGGTGTTGGATGTTTTATTTATAACGAGAAGTTATAAAATGCCGACCTTCTCACGCCCGCTGGTATAAGGGTGGTTGTGCTAACTTAGGATTACAGGCCGATCAACTAACTTTTCATAGAAACTTGTCAACATTTCCATATAATCAGATTTTAACGAACACCGCTGGTTTGGTGCAGCCCACAGTATGTCTACAGTCCCGCTATTCTATAACTTGTTTTGGGCTCACCTCTACACTCACCTACAAATATATCGTGACGCCGCGATTCATAGTCACTAAGAGTAGGTAGAGGTCTAGTTTCGTTAGGCGTGACGAGTGCGGTGTG
Organism: Epinotia demarniana; assembly: GCA_945867215.1. Lineage (NCBI taxonomy): Eukaryota > Metazoa > Arthropoda > Insecta > Lepidoptera > Tortricidae > Epinotia > Epinotia demarniana. The sequence goes on from OX244281.1 coordinate 2,532,562, forward strand.
GCGTATGCGCCCTGGACTGAACGGACTATACTAGCAACACAATACTTAGGCCACGCGTGCCAACGGCTAGGCCAGAACGCGGCTTACGATTGAACGCATTCGGGCAGGCGGGGCAATCAACTGTTAGGCCCGGGCACACAGCAACGGAGACGTGGCTAAGTTGCTTTTGTACACTGACGTACTATTGCTATTTACGTATAGACTGAAGAATATTTTTATTGACGTCTTCTTTCAGGATCTTGGAATATCAGTACTAGCGCCCACCACAGATCCCTGTATCATTAACTGCATACAACTTGGTACTCTATTTTCAGAGTTCAACGCAAGCAGACAGAAAAACAGCCGCGGCTATAGTGCGTTTTTTTAGCATTAGAAAGAAGGATAAAGCACGAAGCACGAGGTCTTTTATAAAAGATACTTTACGCCACACAACTGTCAAAGTATCTCAAACAGCCATAAAACTTACATCATTGTTGTCGACCCTAAAATGATAGAAGTGTTTTCTTTATTTATATCTCAATAATACTTACAACAATATAATTATTTTTAAAGTATTTATTTTTTGACTGTAATTTATAAATTTCGTTATTCAGTTCTGGTAAGGTTGCATAATAAAACACTAAAGAAGAAGAGTTTTTAAATCATCGACTCTTTTGCTGTCGACATTGTCAAAATGGTCAATCGTATAACGTTCTTTTTCTTGTTTTCTTGGTAATCAACAAATTCTTGAATGCATATCACGAGATTATTATACGAGTATCTATTTATTAATTAATGTTAAGATTTTATCGCTGTGTGTGGTGGCGTGCGGACTGCGATGGAGCTACCATAGGCAGGCCCTAGTGTCTTTCAAAAAAGACCGACTCGTTCTCCCCCGAACGTTTTGCCTTCACCAAAATCAGAGAGACAGAAACAGAGTCCATTAACAATAAATGAAAAACGTATGGTGGGCAACATTTAAAAGTTGGTGTGTGAACTTTGCAGCAAGAATTTCCGTGTAACAAACCGTGTATGTTCAATATTTATCCCAAGCAGAAAAGGTTGACGACGAATGCTGCTTTTTTACCGTATTTCTAATCCTAAAAAAAATGCAATATAGAGACTTTCATTTATTTACTTGTATAAAAAGAAAAGAAAGAAGAAAGAAGAAGAAAGTGGTGTCGGGTTAGAATAGCACCACCCCCTTTCCTCCTGTGGGTGTCGTAAGAGTCGACTAAGGGAACAGGGTTGAAGTGTGTTGTGGGCGATGGGCTAGCAACCTGTCACTGCAATGTCACATTTTGTCGATCTTTTATACCCATATTTATGCTAAAAGTGGCACTGGAACAAAAGTTTCATGTGCTCTGCCTAACCCTTTTAGGGATAAAGGCGTGATTATATGTATGTATGTAAAAGAAAAGTCATTTATGAAATCATTTCGCGCCTTTTCCTTTACTTGTAAAATTGATCAGCATATGTTATTAAGCTCAAAATGAATTGGCTGGCACGCTGGCAACGCCGCGCTGGGGCGGCAACTCAAGAAATCAAGAGGAAGTTTGGCAAAGTTAGTCCATTGATTTGAAACTTTTATTCGTACTTGCAAAATCGAGTGCTGAAAACATGGCGGAGTTTTGAAGTCTCGCGACTGGTCCGGGATCCCAACCGAAACTTTAGTGTAAATATTGTATGATATGTAAATAAAATAATGAATATGATACATAATTATATATTAAAGTCCGTAATAAGATTGCCATGAGAAAGAAAAAAATAACTTCGATTAACGAACAAACATAATATTGATGCATCAGATACCATACACTTCATCAACAAGGTGTGTTAGGGCGGTGCTTATTGCCTGATATACGGAACATAAACCATTTAGCTATTTCTGTCAAATAGGGACAAAACGTTATGAATGGCTTTTCTACTACGCATACGCGTACTTACGCAATCATAACCTACTAAAATCCTTCAAGGGAATATTCCTCAATAATTCAATAAGGGTCATAACAAAACGCGCGGAATCAAAAGGTAAAAACGTCAAGCGTGAATCAGGGATAGCCTTATCGAGGCCGACCGTGCGAGTCGAATCGGCACTCATCAAAATTCATGAAAACCACGCGCCTTCGAGCACATTCAGAAAGCTACATCGTCAATACGTATTTGCGACTAGTAAAAGTCGGATCTCCGATTACGCATAGTTCTTATGCATCCCCAGGTCAAGATATACACGAAATGAGAAGGGAGAAGTTTTGAATCGCAAATGAGACGGACTTAGGCAAAGGGCAAGGAAAATCCATATTTAACACTTACATTTGGAAGCTTCTTGTTTTAATTTGGTGAACAAATTGTAATAGAGTCATATATAAAAGTAATATACAGTAGTAGTATCTCATACAAATCCGTTATTTCTGGTTTGGTGACAGATGGAGTAAGAAAGAGAGAAGGATGCTGACTGCCGCAGAAAGACATTAGAAGTTTACGTACCCAGTGTATGTATTGTGGGCAAGACTATTTATAATAGCATGATCTACTAATGCATACATAATCTAAAAGGCCGTTCTACGAAAACGCCACCAGAGGCCTTACCGCGAAACGAAAACGAAATTCGTTCGTGTATCTCCCTCTCTTTTGCACTTGCTAGTTCGAGCGACAGAGATGGAGACACCCGAACGAAGTTCGTTTTCACTTCGCGGTAGCCCCTCAGACCCATTCACAATACGATGGCAACATGCAATTCGATCAATAAATATGTACGGTAATGACCCTTTCAATGTTCGTCTAATGGCTTCAATATCAAACATACTGAGTTCGTTAATCTCAGTACCCTCAATGTCATTTCGTAAATATTTCAGTTTGAGTCCAAGACCGTGTAATAGGTGATTTCATATTTGCCAATCTGGATCTGAACAAAGCTTTGAACAAGGTCACAACCTTGAACCTACCGTGGCCAAATGGTCAGAATACATCACATCCTGCCCTTCAGCAATATCAATGCCATTGGTATAAAAATAAACGAAACAATCCAATCATGCGAAATAAGGTGTTGAAAGTTAATATTATAAAATATTACGTGAACTATACATAATTTTTCGAAAACCTGACAAACGTAATTGCCCGAGAAAAAGTGATACATTTTGCAGGATTCGCTTCTGATTTCTAAGCGAAGCTAAGACGAAACACCGCCTTTAAATTATTAGCTGATGTTCTTAGAGCCTTTACATTAACCAATTTAGATTGTACTACAATGCTATAAAGAATCGGTAACACTCCATGGTTGGAAACGATCCTCTTAACAATGTCTCTGCCAAAAAAAAACACATTCCTAACAATTTTAAAAACACAATTGAATATAGAGTCCGGCAAACGCCGATAAATAAACCAGAGAACGAAGCAAGTGGCTATCTCGCGTTGTTAAAAGTAAACAGACTGCGTTTAGCCAGTCCCAGGAGCACTCCAAGCGAAGAGAAAAAGGCATGAAGTACAAAATAGCTTCGCACAAAGATACTGCGTTTTAACATCGGAAGGCGGTACTCGAGAGACGTCAGAAAAATGACTAGCCCCTGGAAACAATGCTAGCGTACCAACATTATCTCGAATAAGTAATAGTTCGGATTTCACCAGGATTTCTGCTGCTGATTGGGGGCGTATACGACATGAATAACGACGAAAGATTTATTTTACGATCTAGACTTGTAGATACGAAACATAAATAAGCATTACACCATAAAGCATAACAAACATCGTTTACCGGATATTTTCTATAGCCTGTACAATAAAATGTGGGAATTACGGAGAATTACAACACAAGGGATAGGCATTACATTTGAGCATAAAAGTCCTCCATTAGGCGGGTACGGTTTTGTTTCGCGACGGCAGTAAATGCCCGAATGTAAACGATGTACGTAACCGTAGCACCAGATATGGAAACAATCTACTGATTGCTTAATACGACCAAAGTTCATGTTAATATTACTGAAATGTTGATAAAGGATCCGCACAGATGTTCTATTTGGCGCGAAATTGCAGATGGATATGGATAATAAATCATGTGCCTGTTAATTTTACGGCAACAGAATTGGGGCGTGAACGTTCAGATTGATAATTTAATCACTCGGTTAGGTAAATAAATTAATAACACTGGCAATATCATTATATTACCAAACGCAAGCATTAAATAAATAGGTAAATATACAATTCATTGATATCGGTCATCGTGCTCGTCTTAATTCTGTAATGCTCCGGCAGTGACCTCGCGGTGGCTTTCGATAGCAAGAGAGCGGTCTGTTTCGGACGCTCCCGACCTATTTCAGTACACCGGCCAGCTATGCTGCGAAACAATGAACTGAACGCGGTGAAACAGGAAAGTTATATTGTCCAGGGCGTACGAGAGAGCGGGACGGTCATTCCGGCCGGCGTCACACAGGGCGCTCACATAGTACCCATGTTCTATTTTCGCACGTCGCGATAGTGTCTCGGAATCCGTTTCTGTGTCTAGGAACATTAGTAATCATGTGACTAATGGGCCATCGGGTGAAACGGTGAGTTAAAAACTTTAGTATGGCCAATTGACTTTTGGTCGGGGTCACATTCATAATTGTCACCTCCGCGCTCTTTACAATTAGGCCACGTTTAACTGACGTGCCGTGTGTGTAGTGTCTATTAAACGTTATGACACTGGCAGATAATGAATTCAGGGTTGCATGCTGTCATCACGCTATTACGTAACATTTACCTATTGTTTGAATTAATCGCGCGTTAAATTTAACACCAGACGTGAATATTTAAAGCGCGCTGAGTTCACGTGGGGTTCGTACCAGGAATCTCTTTTATAACTTCTGGGTATACGTTTTGCTCAATTCTCACTTTAATGTAGGTGACGTGGTCTGCATAACACAGTAAAATAATCCCGAACACAAAAGAGTTCAATCTTTTCGAAGTTTATTTCCTCAGCTGGTTAAAGCGGTGTTATCGGTAGAAATGTTTCGTACTCGTATTTATCGCGAAAAAACAACAGTCATTTGTTTTCATTACAGGACTCTGACTTCTGACTCATGATTAGAAAACTCAAACGATTCGATTTCAATAGACTTTATCATGAATGATTTAAGGTTTGTGTACCGATGTTTTAAAAATCTTAAAATGAACAGACCTTTTAACCACGATTGTACGTATAGATCTATAAAAACAGATTTCATAAGATAGTCAATATTGTTTGACTTGTAAGTACGTGCACCTACGTATAAAAGCAAGCGTGCGTGGTATCGAGCATATGAACCGAGTTATTTATAACCGATTGTTTCCCGGAGTTTACCACCCAGACCACATTAACCTGTAACAGCTGTAAATAAAATGATGAAGCACCTCAATAACGCTTCGGCCAAGATTATGCATGTTGAACATTTTGGTTATTTGTTTAACACGTTCGGAACCAAGCTCGTTCATCTTTCGTTGGGCTAAAGTTTATTTTAATCTGAGCATTAATAAGAGGCCCGAATACCTGTGTGTGTTCAATCATAAACGGTCAGGTACCAGCTGGTTTGTTTCTAGCGCAATAGTTAGAGGTACTCGTGAGTTTCAGCTTGATGTTTCCGCGATTGCCTAATGAACGTCTGCTGTGTCTATACGTAGGCGTTATTTATAATGCGGCAGACTTGTTTGGCCACGGCGGTTTGTGTATCGAAGGGTTTGGATTTTGAGACGGGCATCGGCAGTGTTTGAACAGGATTCGGTTCAAAGTTTCGGCCTACTTGGACCTTTGTTAGGCTGCACGGATAATGATGCTGGCTAATAGAGAACTTTTGTTAGAGAAGTCTAACAGCAAAGTTGGAGTCCGATGACAGACAGAATTTCTTCACAAAGAAAGAGAATGTGAAAGATATATATATATATATATCTTGTAATATTTTCAAAGGATATAAGATAAGCTGCAGCTATTTAAACTTAAAAGGAGCACGGAGTTATAATTAGATGTAGATTGAACGACTTAAACGGCGCGACTTTGCGGATTAGAATGAAAACATTAGATTTGCAAAATTCCTTTCAGAGAAAACCCGCAGAATTCTGAAAACGTCGTAAACTTGCACGAGACTGAATAGAGCTATGCAAGGATAAGGGAGGAAATAGCCATGTCTCTGTGGGGGGCGGCCCCGAGGCGGGGTTGGGATGGATGACGTCATTGTGGAATTGATTCGAGGGCGCAACACGAAGCAGCAACGAGCCGGCGCCGTATCCGCTGTCGCATAAATTACTGCTTATTTGCCCATGCTGGCTAAACTCCTTATGATGTCATTGGACTGTCGACCTTGGCTTTATTCCATCCGATATAAAAAATTAGCTAATACATATAGTCCCATTGAAGCCAATTCGCGTGGAATTCGATTTGCTTAAAGCTATGAAAGCACTTCGCGATGCTTATTATAGTTATTATTCCATAAATGGAGGTTATTTTCGCTCTTTATATTATTGTTTTTATCGGGCACTTGTTGTCTCGTTACACACCGAATTTACACGACTATGCTAGACTCCTAATTTAGGTCAGTTGTCACCTTGAAGATCTCCCTGTTGGAAAAATTGTCTTTATAAAAACGGGAAAACAGCTGTGCCCTGCTCTAACCTTCTCGGGTATGAAAATATGCGACGGAATGGGCATTCATTTGTTACGGGCCGCGATCACGAGCGATCATGAGCGTTTATTATACTAGAAGAGATAGAAGCTCACATATTTATCAAGAAAACGGGTAGGTATATCAGAATGACGGGGTTACTAATGCTTTCTATTATTATTTGGTAACTGACATTCGGAAATTGCGCCAGGTCGACTAATCATTGGCTACCTTTTGTATGAAAAAAAAAAACTCATTTTTTTCAGTTAGTTTTCCGTAACTAGTCGGGCGATAGTGTTGTTGTATGTTTGGTCAATGAATATTAAGAGGACTTGGGTCATTGTCCTTGATAACCGTGATGTAATAAGACTAAAATATTTCGTTTGCATTCCACAGTATAAGTTTGTAGTTTATATTGGTCAGGCAGTACTACGAATTCTACGAAATTAACGGTCGTTTCGATGCAGGCGAGTTAGAACAGTCGAACCGCATCTGATATTCACGTCGTAAACACGGGACGTTAACTCGGACTGACCCGCTCCGTAAATAGTATTCACAACTCGTACGGCCAGTAAAGACTGAACTTTGATTACGAGTAATTGAAACGAGTGTCGTGGTCAAGTTACGCTAGACAATGCAGGTGAGCTGAGTCGGGTAGTGAATAACCTAGGCGGATTAAAGAACGGTTTTATGCAGTTTGTGCCAACCAAATTGAAGACAAACTTTTGTATACGAATCTAGTTTCGAGTGAGCATTCAGAATGATCTACTTGTTTTTGATTTCGTAAATGTAAAAAGGTAACTTGAAGTAAGCTGTTACGGTAAATAAAACATTAAGAGCATGTTTAGTACAGCGCGTTACGATTTAAGAAAATAAAGACACGAAATTAACTCGCATTTTGAATGAAAGTTAGGTACAGGCACTTCTACTTCTCGTAAATGTGTGGTGGTAACTTTATAACTCAAATTGACTCGCTCGGGAGACATTAAAGAGAGCTTTTATCACAGTTTTAATGAGAAACGTTTAGTCTAAACTGGAGCATTCGCGAAAGATATTATATAAAGTAAGATCCTATTCACAATACCTTATGCTAGTTTTTAATATATGAACAGGACAGAGGGAGAAACATTTTTATATTTACAGTTCATGTGATATTGGAGATTTTAAATACTATGAACAAAGTTGCTTTATTTCTTGCAAACATTGGATTGATTGCAAAATATGGAATTATAGATTACTTACTTAAACCCTCGCTAAAGCAGACAGTTTTTTAGCTTGAGTTAAAATATAGGATAGTTTTTATCCCGGGCCACGCAGACGTCGCGGGCGATAGCTAGTAAGTGTGTACACAGGCTGAATTCGTGAACAGAAATATGTGTTTTCTTTCTTTTTAACTTTACAAAAATGTGTAAACGTTGTTTGTTAATTTGTTAATAAAAAGATAAAAAAATCCTGAGTCATGGTCACCCTAATTGCTTCGTTTAACTGTCACTTTAAGCACTTAGTCGAATAGGGTGACCACAAGGTAGGTGTTAAAATTATTATCAATTAAGTTTAATTGTTTGCTTCTAGAGTTAATGTAATTAATTTGCCTTAAAATATTGCAATTGAAACAATTCTGTTAATGACTAAGGTTTCACCCTGTATAAGTATGTTTTAGTGAAAGGTTTGATAACTTTTACATTCGAAATAATAATAATGCAAATCATTATTCAGCGTCGTTGTTATCATTTGACTAAAATTACTTACATTGAATTTAAATTAAACATGAATATACACGATAATGACGATGACGTAAAATGTGCACCGGTTTACGAAGTTATTCATATAAATTAAAATGTTCTGAATAATTCCTTTTTTGCCTACGTCATTGCCAGTACACATACATACCAACAATGCGGACCATATGTATAATCTACGATATACAAGTACCTATAAAGTTACGCTTTATTCGCTTATATGACGAAGGCTTACTTTCGTCTTTCAATCTCCAGTTGCTCCATGCTAGTGGCACTGTACAGTGTACATTGAATGTATTGTGCGCTGCCTGCCCCTTCTGGGAACACAGGCTTCTATGGGCAACCGATCTCTGCTCGATAAAATAGAGACAAGACGGAAAAAAACTAATTTTCTCAGACATGAGACCTAGGCTAGATCGATTTTTGACCCCCTCACAAACCTATATTCCAAATTTTATCGAAATCGTTAGAGCCGTTTTCGAGAACGTGATTACAAATATTGCTCGTTTAATAATATACGATATTATACAATATAGTCCATGGGCGACAGAGCTCTGCTCGGGTGAAAATAGAGAAAATACGGAGAAAACGTATTTTCCTGGATATATATATATATATATAGATAGTAAAAGTAAAGTAAAAAGTAATTTTACTGCACAAATAATAAAAATACAGTTAGAAACAGAGGTTGGTAAAGTGCTTAAGAATTAACAATCCAAAAGTGACTGAGGTTCCCGCACTAGGATAGGCCTGTATCGCGGGTAACCAGGATTCTATTTAGTGTCATGCTTGTATATATATTCATCATCATCATCATATCAGCCGAAAGACGTCCACTGCTGGACATATGCCTCCCCCAAAGAATGCCAAAGTGACCGGTCCTGCGCCACCAGCATCCAGTGGACTCACGCAACCTTTACCAGGTCATCAGTCCACCTTGTGGGGGGGCCTACCTACGCCGCGCCTTCCGGTACGCGGTCGCCACTCGAGAACCATTCCGCCCCAACGGCCATCGGTTCTACGTGATATGTGCCCTGCCCACTGCCACTTAAGTTTAGCGATTCGGAGGGCTATATCGGTTAACTATAAATATACACGTCACACAATATATCAAAGTACAGAGGCGAACTTATGCCTATAAGGGATCTCTTCCAGCTAACCCTTGAGCAATTGAGAGAAGGTAGGTATAAAGAGATAGACAAACCGTTTAGTATGGATTATCAGCATGCAGAGGTTTTTTTATGCCGAGGTCTTCGCTCAGATTAATGATCATACGAAACGTTTGACAGCACGTCTTGCAAACCAAGCAGAAGAGAAAACCCTCAAACTAAAGCATTGTTTTACAGCTATTGACGTTCTTTGATCACTAAGTAGCCATTTCTACTCTAGCGATGTAAATAACTTCCTTTATTTCCATAATAAAGCTTTTATGTGTTCTCGGAGATATCCCAGCTGTATTTTGAATTACGAGACGAAGATTTTAGGAATGCCATTTCTTTATATTTGTTAGTCTCGGAGATTTCGCTACTAATTTTGTTCACAAAAAGCGTTCTTCAACTGAGACGTGATTTAAAGTAGGAATACCAGGGACTAATTATCAAGAAAACATTCGGCTGCGCAATGTACCTCTCATAATTTAGCATCCTGAAAGAGCTAGTTAATTTTAGTATTAGTAATAAGTCAAAATAATATTTGGGGTCAATAGTTCGGGCGGAAAGGTTCTCGAGTGGCGGTTGAATCGGTATATTCACACCGCAAGCGGGCGGCGTATAGCAACGCGGGGGTACGCGGCTGCGACGCGTTACCAACCTTTAAGTTCGCGGGAGGCCGCTGGATACGGGGTGCCTCCACCCACCGGACGCGTGTCGTGCGCGGTGCGTGACGTGCGCGGCGCGCGTCGGCGCGGTTGAATCGGTATATTCACACCGCAAGCGGGCGGCGTATAGCAACGCGGGGGTAACACGACACGCGTCCGGTGGGTGGAGGCCTTTAAGGTCGCGGGAGGCCGCTGGATACGGGGTGCGCAGAACCGGTCAGCTTGGCACTCTTTGGGGGATGATGATGATGATAGTCAAAAGTGAAAGCTACCTAGAATCACGTCAAATATATATATGTTGGAGAAAGGGTTGACCGGAGCGGGTAATTGGGCTTCTTCTGGGATATCGGGCATGGCGACGGACTTCCTATCACGTTTGCAAATAAAAATCAGACGAAATATACCACTTATGCTTTATTCGCATTCACATAGTTAAAAGATAGTTAATAGTAACACTAAACTAAATATCGAATCGGATTCACACAACTATTAACGGTAAGCTATTTATTTGCCATAGACCTTAACATTATACTAGGGTACCTAGGTATGCACTACATCGGAAACCGACAAGTCTCTTGGCGAGAACGTCTAATTCGTACAAGCGCTCAATACAGAATGTCCCGCAATGGCGGTTTATTCCCGCCAGCTAGATACCGATTCCCGCCAAGAGCCATGTCCAAGCGAGGGACAAAGTTGTTTAACCAATCAGCGTCAAGATATTAGCCCAACGCTTGGGTTTCCAGTGTACCAACATAAAATTACAATCGACAGCCAATCAGAATAAAGAACCACCGGACATTAGTCTACAGGTTGGCCAACTTAACTCTAAACATAACATTGCCATTTAAATCACAATTTATCAGCAGGGTGTTACCAGCAAATAAAATCGAATGAATTACGTTAACTGTCAAATGGAGTCACTACCAGTTGACAGCGATCAAACAACAACCGATTGTTTACATAAGATTACCCACTTTAAAATTATAAACATCGTTGCTAACTGTTGGCGCCGCTATCACAATTCGACATATATTTGTAATTTGTGGTTTGTATATTATTGTAAATTGTAATAAATAGACTTTCGCAATATAAGTATTTAATTATTTTCTTTGAATTATTTCAGTCTACTATAGCTATATGTATTACACATTCTATGAGTAGGTACCTACCTAATGCGTTGTTTCCTATTATAAAACATACGAGTATATCAGTGAAAAATCGTACAACTCTTCCCTGACTAAGTGACTTGTGGCCAAAACCCATAACCATTTTTAGGGTTCCGTATAGTCAACAAGGAACCCTTAAGCGCGCGGTTGTTTTATGCGTTAAACGCTGCGATTCCATAGATACCTGCGATTACCGCATAGAAGGTATCTTTGTTTCGTCATGTCCGTCTGTCTGTCTGCGGCTTAGCTCAGTAACCATTTACTAATAGAAAGTTGTAATTCAGCATGGGTATAAAAATCAATCACGCCAACAAAACGGTAGAATAAAAGGGCTAAATGGCTACTACTATGTGAAAAAATTCGTAGTACATATAATGAATCTATAAATACAACTTAGAAAAATTGAAAAATCCCCGACATTTTCATTTCAAAGTCCAATATCTCAAAAACGGCTAAACAGATTTTCATGAAACATGGCGAAGAACACTCGGGATAAAATTATCTATGACACCAAAAAAACCGCATTCAAATCGGTCCATCCGTTAGGGAGCTACGCTACCACAGACAGATACACGGATACACAGACGCGTTAAACTTATAACACCCCTCTTTTTGCGTCGGGGGTTAAAAAGGAAAACTATCACGACTAATAGGGCATAACTAGTTACCGAGTAATTATAGACCAACTTAATGTGTACCTGGAAAGGCTAAATTTCGTACAAATTCGGCCGACGCAACCGCACTATTTAGTTGGCGCGTGTGTCGATGTAACCAAGACAGTCGGGCAACTACGGAACCCTACACTACGCGTGGCCCGACACGCACTTGGCCGGTTATGTAAATTACAGCCTACTCAAATTGTCACCTACATAGGTACACAGAAGATTAACACTTCCAGTATTACAAGGATTGTTCGCAAATCGTCATAGCACTGACATAGGTATTAGCACTGATGACGACACCATTGTACTTATGTACCTATTTTTTTTCAAACATTAATTTATAACAGCATTGTGAGTAACAGATTTGAGTCAGTCATCGATGACGGAATGACATAATATAATTATACCATTACATATTCACTATAAATTAAAATACTAGTTTATACCTGGTAATGCAGCTAGCTGGAATCTTGATTTCAATCGATGTGTCTAAGTGTTGCTATTGATAGATCTTATTCATGGATATAATCGAACTACTTGATTTATTCAAGGCGGGGCCGCCTTACGCCTCGTTATTACGAAAACATCACTTGTACATTAGAAGCAGTATACCTACCTACCATATTAATTTGAAAACATGGGATTTTCATGCAATATTTAGCCATATAGTATCTGGAGTCCCATTAGAATGATAGACCCACGATAAGTATTAGTAAACCGAAATTGAGACGTTCAGATTAATAACCAATAATGGTTTTTTTTAATGCTTTTTTTAGCCGGCGCAATGAAAAGTCAAAAATTTCATATTTAATCGCCAAATAGGAAAAGACTGAGAATCTATTTCACATGCGATGTTGTATTAGCCGTGAAGCCAACATATAAAAACATCTTTGTCTCAAACTTAACAACTGGAGATCATGGAAAATAACGACACTATCTAGAGTTATCGTTAGGTTTTTTTGCTGAAAGCCTCATTATTTTTTTTATTTTTTTTTATTGATCAAATGAAAACTTACATAACTACTATACATTTAAATTCTCGCCAAACTGTTACGTTTGATGGCGAGACGCCCTACGTTTTCATGCAACTTAACCTATCAAACTCATCTTATAAAATAAAGCAGGTTACAGTTTCGTGGGCCCCATATATGTGTACATATGCACACATATACACACATAGTTACATACATGATAAATCGAGAATGTCTCCTCGACCCATCACACATGCACGCGCATAAATACGTATACACATAATCTTTCATCATCCATCATTGAAAAACTGCATTCCGCAGGCGGTACCGGAGGAAATTAAAATCTGTAAGAGAAAGGTAACCTTTCCTTGGAAGATAACACATTTATTTTATTTAGACGACCGGTTAGCCTAGTGGGTAGTGAGGCTGCCTACGAAGCTGAAGTTCCTGGGTTCGAATCCCGGTAAGGGCAAATATTTGTGTGATGAGCATGAATATTTGTGTCTGAGTCATGGATGTTTTCTACGTATTTAAGTATTTCTATCTATTATATATATCGTCGTCTAGTACCCACAACACAAGCCTTACTGAGCTTACTATGGGACTAGCTCGATTTGTGTAAGATTGTCCCCTTATATTTATTTATGTAAAATTTCAATGGATAGTTCTGCTTCATTTTAATGCAGACCAAACTGAGAAGTGATCTAACATTTATCTTATTTATTAAGTAAGTCTGTGATGTTGTACCTTTTTTAAAATTAAAGTTTGTATGTAATGGGTAATCTTTGGAACCGCTTATCCAATTTCAAAAATTCTTTCGTAAAATAGAATTTCTAGATAGTTATAAACTAAGTATATTTTATCCCGCTTGCTTGCGTTCGTTATAATACACGGCCAAAGCTGCGCGGGCAGCTAGTATATGATAAATCCCCTCCATAGGATGAGGGCGACATATCAATCATATATCATATCATGTCTCTGCCTTTGTAACTACCATTCTGATATTAAATCTTAGATTAAGTTAGTTAAAGTATAGGATTGCCAAGACATTACTGAACATGCAATGTATGGAAAAAATGAATGGCATGGCCTGAAAAACGAAATGAAAAAATCATCGGACTCCGTTTTTACAAATATTTTAAAGTTGTAGTTTGTCGAAATGTAATTAAATAAAAAATCTGAATGTCGCCACACGTCTTTAAATATCACTAACTCCTTTAGACTGAATATGCTGTATTATAAATGCTATATTATTGTTGGACATTCAACACTTAGTAATATTTGATACGGATACGTGTCCATATGCCGATGGGCGGATCCGGTAAAAACCAAGCAACCCGGCAAGAACGAAAAATGCATTGTTTATTTAACTTACTAGCTTTTAGCCGCGACTCCGTCCGCGTGGAACTCGTTTATATCTTAGCTCCATACAAACTTTCACCCCCTTGGCCATTTCCGGGATAAAAACTATCCTATCCGTCCCCGGGACCTAAACTATCTCTAAACAAACTTCATATAAATCGGTTCAGCGGTTTACGCATGGAGATGTAACAGACAGACCGTCACACTTTTGCATTTCCAATAGTAGTATGGATTATGTAAATTGAGTTTACGAGTATGAGTACAGTAATATATGAGTGACAAAATCAATTAAGTTATTAAAACATTCATTAGCAAAAGGGGATTCAATCTCACTATAACGCATTTGCTGCCTGGAACCCGCCTAGCGGGCGTCTTCACCCTCAGACCAAGAAATAAAGACAGACGGAGCGTTACGAACAGTCGAACAGTCTATAGTGAAGCCAACCGGTTTTCAACCAAGCTCCATATTGTTTAGCACACGCTAAACAAATTAAATCGCACAAAACTCGAAATAAATGATCTTGACAGCATTGCGACACGTGCTGAAGAGTTTTGTGCAATTTTGTTTGTAGAGGTATATGTGTACGTGAGCGTGTGTTAACTTGATGTAGTTTGGTTTTGTTTGTATGTGGTTTGGCTTCACTTGACTGTTCGTCATACTCAGTCTGTATATTTTCTTGGTCTGAGTCTTCACCATAGGCGCTTTCCGCTACTTAGAGGGAAAACCACGCGATCGGCTGTGGGTTTAGCACGTAGCGATGCATGGCGGCTAAAAGTGTTAAGGCACAATCTTCGATATGTCACTAATTCACCACCATTGTGTGTATCGACTACCATTTACCGTACCAAGCGCGCGCGGCACCATACACGAAAAGCAATTTCGGCACCAATGAAAAACCCATCAGCGCGAAAAAAAACAAAGGGCACCGAACGGGCCACGTCCCGGGACGTCGTGACGTGTCATTTGTATGAGCTGTCAAGATCAGGCCTGTGAGGGTAGTGACGTCATGGCCCCTTCCCCCTCCCCACTCGCTGCTTCCGCGGCCTTCGGCCGGAACGTATCGGCCCTCGATTCCAAGCTAATGCGATTTGAGTGACCATGTCATCTTGATCCGTTCCAGTTACAACGAGTTTCCACTGACGTCGCGTCGGCGTGCGGCATTGAGGGAAATTGACGCAAAATGTGTCAGTTTAGTCAGGAAATTACATATTTCAAAAGCTAAGATAAAAAAAAAATAGGAGATGATCTTAAAAATCTAACTAGGCCCATACTAAGCTCAATTAAGCTTGTATTGTGGGTACTAGAGGACGATATAGTTAATAGATATAAATACAAGACTTAGAAGACAAATATTTTCCCTTACCGGGATTCGAACCCAGGACCTTCAGCTTCGTAGGCAGCGTCACTACCCACTAGGCTAACCGGTCGTCCATAAAGTTATGAACCATGGGGTTTTTCAAGGTTCACATGTAAAAGACCATGCCTAAGAACGCCGGCTGTTCAACGGGTGCTGACAGGATGACAGTGCAAAAAATTGTAGTTAGCAATAAAGGCTAGTACCAAAATTGTTTCGATAGTTATACAAAATGTACTAAGCATTATACTTCTAGAGGCTTTGTCCAAGGTTCAATTCTTGGCGTGGCATGCAAACGAAGAAGGCTTTTACTGACTCAAATTGACTCTATATGTAAGAAATTAAATCAATTCTCCTATGCATTATATACTTTAAGAAAAAAAGTTAATCTAGCTGCAGTGCTTACTGCATACCATGCATTTGTGACATCAACTTTAAGATACGGTATAATATTCTGGGGGAACTCGACAGATCGAGAAATTGCATTTCGAGCGCAGAAAAGGTGTCTAAGATCTTTATGTGGTATCAACTCTTTGGAATCTTGTAAGCCCCACTTTCAAAGATTTAAGATCCTAACTCTTCCTAGTTTATATATATATGAAATGTGTGTTTTCGTGAAATGTAACTCCCATCTGTACCTAAACCTTAAGAGCACTCGTTTAAAACATAAAATAAAATACGCAATGATACCCAAAACAAAGTTATTCCAAAAAAATGTAGTTGCAATGGCTCCGAAGATATTTAATAAATTACCAAAGTGTTTAATTTCAATAGACCAACTACATATATTTAAAAAAGCCTTAAAAAATGTTCTAGCTCATAGAAGTTATTATACCATAAATGAATATATAAATGATAGTGACTTTGACATGCATGCTCAACAATTTGTAAGCCGTAAGGCGCCACATAGTGAAACTGACCACATTCTGTAACATCCTGTAACCTATGTTGGACAAATAAATGATTTTATCTTTATCTTTATCTTTACTAACTATTAGACTAGCCTATAAACCAAATCGAACATGAACTAATGGATACGATATCGCACCTTTATAGTCGTCCTTGCCTTAATTAACGTTTTGGCAAATCGTCCGTGTACTCGTCATCCTGTATTCAGCTATGTCACAGCTATGTTAATCATAATCACAACGTCGTATCTTACTTAATGTTGCCGTCGAAAAAGCAACCGTGCTGCATGGATAATTAAGTTCACGTTTATGGAGACCATTAAATGAGTTGATGTTGTGTTCCGCTTGGGACTTCACATAATTAATCGAATAATTTGTGATAAGAATGTCGAGTTAAGCTTCGAATTGCCGAATTTGTGCTGATTTCAAACGGATTTATGGTTATTAACAGTGTGTTTTCTCAACTTTATATAATTTCTGTCGTATTAGAAGGTACCTACATTTTTTTAAGCGCTCATTTCCCAGCGGGCATTTCATCTTTAGGGTTTTTCTAGTATCATCGGAATATCGAGCTAACCTATATTCGTTCCTTTACAATGTATTTTTTTAGTAATCACCCTAAGGTGAACTAATTTAGTAATCGCAGACTTTCCAAATGATAATGACAGGCTTGGCAACGTTCCATGCTGAAAACTCAAAATTTAATATAAGAGTCGGTGAGTAATACAACCATCCTCACTAGATAAAGTCAGTAGTACGCCAGCGCTATTTTCCCAAGATTCATAACATGTCTTGATTTACTTCGCAACTATCCCTAACATAATTAGACCTCGACACTTGCAACAACTATTTGTAAGCTGAGGTCTGACTTACACTGGTTTTAATGACGTTTTCGGTAAGCGATGTGACTAGGGCACAGCGTTTCATTGCTCGGGGTGGCATGCCATCTATCAGCCACAATGATGTTGCCAGGCGATTGTACGCCCTAAAAGCATGTAAATAAGAAGGCATTTCGCCTTGTCGTGTTGTAACAGCGAGGGTAAAAGGTTTTTATTTGTCCACAGATTACTATGAAGGTTTTTAGAGACGGCATACGCTTTGAATGTGTGGTTTTGTTGTTACTAATCACAATTGTTTTGATAAATAAGTCATAATTGGATTTTTCAAAAATTTGGGTGGTAATGATATGGCACAAGAATTAACTCTGTGTCAGTTTTTTGACGAAAACTAAGCATACACATTACGGGAATATTAATTTGTTTCACATTTAAATAAATGTTCATTCATATCATTTATCAATTGAAAAGAAAAAGTTAGGTTTGTACAATCTGGTGGTGGTGGTACTTAATTTTCGTTATAAAACTGACACTGAGTAAATTTTTGTTTGACGACTCACGCTAAGTGCTTATATACCTCGTTCGATTGATTGATTCGCTTAAATCACTCCATTGATTGATAAATAGTTAATCTATTGAGTGATATTTATTTGGTGCAATCATTTCAAATTAAAACGTAGCGAAGACAGGATCGAAGTGGAACCCGGGGTCATTGCCACATTTCCATTTTTTATAATAAATCCAATAAGCGAAACAAACGTTTGGGTTCCACGTTTAAAAGAAAGGGTGTCGTATATACCAACAGAATAGGGTTTCCTATTGTATGAAATGGTATAATGCTTTTTTTTTTCACGAACGCAATCGGTAAAGTTCACAGCGTGTACTTTAGGCGTATCGATTGAGGTTCGTTGAACTGTGATACCTATTCACAATGTCTCGACCGACATCACCTCATGTAACTAGACACTAAGATTTGTAGCAACTATGTGCGATTGGAGGTCAGTGTTATAGTGGTTCATCTGAGGCGAGGGTCTTTGACCGTTGTGAATATCCTCAGCTACCGTTCTAAAGAAAGGCTAAGATATAAAACTCATGGTATTATTGTTATAGATCTAGGGTTACGAGTATTTTCATTTGGAAATGTAGGTTTGATGGGCGCGATAGATGGGAATAGATGTTAAGTTGTTTACTTAGTTGCAGTTTGTAGAAAAATACACTTTGTACGAGCCGGAACAGTCATCGGGCCCGTAATTTTCATGCCGATGACATCAATTTGACGTCACGCTCCATATAGGGTGATCCCAAATAGTTTTATTGTAAACTATTAATCATTAGTCGTCAATCAATTTTAATCATGTACAAATGATTTCAAAAGTATTCTATTTACACGAGGAATAAATAATACTTACTTGATACGTGAAACGTAAACAAAACTATTTGATTTGTTTTTATACTTTCTTTTCTATTACCAAAATGTACGCGGTTTGCGATCTAAAACGGATGTATTTCTAATGAGTGTAACACATTGCAATTTTGACATAATTGTATTAACTGAGACTTTTTTGACAAGTTCCGTGTGCGACGGTGAGCTCTTCCCCAGCGGGTGGCGAGTTGCGCGCCGAGACCGCTTGGGCGACGCCGGCTGGGGCGGGGTGCTGCTGGCCACACGCGAGCACTATTCTATGCGTATTCTCCATGATATTGATGGGCTTACACCTGACAAGGAGCTGTTATTTGTAATTATTACTTACAAGAATTTGAAATTTTTATGTTGTGTCGTATATTTACCGCCTAGTTACAATAGTGAGCAGTACTTGAGCGTCTTATCATGTATTGAAAATGCAGTATGCGCTTATCCAGACTTATATTTTATGTTATTTGGTGATTTTAATCTTAATTCGTGTTGTAATAATTTAAAAACTGACTTTGACATTTTTTGTAATTTTTGTAAGCTAACGCAGTATAATAGTATTGTAAACGATCATGGTGGCATGTTGGACCTCGTGCTGAGTGACCTGGATGGAAAAAATCTTTCTGTATCCAGTGGCACTAATGAAATGTTGGTTCCAATGGATGCGTACCACCCGCCGCTTACGGTGTTGGCATTGTTACCGCGTGGACCGCCTCCGGTGCTCTCGGCGGCGCCGCGCCCGCGCGCTGCTTCGTAACCCGACTGGGACTGGCGTAAAGCCGACTATGAATCACTCTATTTGGCCCTCTCTGCCATTGATTGGGACGATCTCCTGGCGACCAAGGATGTTGACTGTGCTACTGAAATACTATACGCTAAACTTTATTCCTGCTTCAGCCAGTATGTTCCCCTTAGAAAGCGCTCTAGTATCCATTCCAAGTACGTGTACCCAAAATGGTACTCAGGAGATATTATTAGAAACATTAAACTCAAATACTTCCACTTGAAGAAATTCAAGCGTGATGGGAGCGATTTCAATAGACATATGTTCAAATACTACAGAGCGCATGTAAAAAACCTGATTGATAAAGCGTATAATCAGTACATAAATAATGTTCAAAATTGTATTGTTAACTGCCCGGCAAAGTTCTGGGAGTACGATAAGGACAAAAAGAGAGACCGACAACACTGTGATGTATTCTTCCATCTTGATGGGGAGCCATTAAGTGGACAGTGCGCAGCTGATGCCTTCGCTAAGTACTTCAGCTCGGTGTTCCAACAGGTCAAACCGCGTCTAGACCCTGAAGCCGCAGCGCGCGCGGCGCACTCCTTGGGTGACTCTAGGTCGGTGTCCATCCCCTTTGTCTGTGAGATTGACTTTAAGAAGGCGATTCAGAACCTTAAGCCTCGTTCGGCTGGGGGTCCGGATGGCATCCCTGTATTTTTGGCTAAAGATTGTGCCTCTGTCTTAACGACTCCTTTGTTACACGTTTTTAACTTCTCAATTGAGCAGTCTATCTATCCAAATTGTTGGAAAGCATCGAGGGTGATGCCGGTTCCTAAGGGCGGGCCTGATACTGATATCACCTCTTTTACAACAGTACGTCAGGGTGGGTGGTTATCAGTCAAACCATTACTTCACGCTATCAGGAGTAAGTCAGGGCAGTACTCTAGGGCCTACGCTGTTTCTCCTGATGATTAACGACCTGCCTGATGTGACTCGCACCGCCGAGAGTTTGCTTTTTGCGGATGACCTGAAGCTGTTCCGAGGTATCGGTAGTACGGCCGATAGTGCAGCGTTACAGGCTGACATTCACGCGGCAGCCGAGTGGAGTAATTTAAATCGATTGCCTTTCAATGTCAATAAATTTAAGGTGATCACTTTTTCACGTAAACGCTCTCCACTCCAAACTGAGTATCATTTAGCTGGCAACACTCTGGAAAGAGTTAGTGAAATTCGTGACCTGGGTTTAATATTAGATGATAAGTTTGACTTCCATAGGCACGTAACTGGCATATGCAAGCAGGCTTGCAGGACCTTGGGATTTGTGATGAGGATTGCAAAACAATTTCATATCGGAGTGGCTAAAATTCTCTTCAGCGCATTCGTAAGGAGCAAGTTGGAATATGGTGCTGTTGTTTGGGATCCGTATGAGAGCAAATACTCTCTCATGATCGAGAAAGTACAACGCAAATTTGCTCGCTGGCTGTACAAGAAAGCCTACGGTTACTACCCGTACCTCTATCCCTCCATCTTTGTCTCGGGCATGGTCGGGCTAGATACGCTGGCACTTAGAAGAAAGCTATTGCTACTAGTCCACTATCTGTCAGTTGTCCATCACCGAGTGGATAGTGCAGAGGTGTTGGCTCGGATCGGGTTGGTCGTTCCGAAGCGGATACCCACGGACGCGGACGGGGCGGTGGCGCCGCGCCGCCGGCCGGGCCTGCTGCAGCGGCCGTCCGCTCGCACGCGCTACGCGAGCCACGCGCCTACCTCCCGTGCCATCACATGGTTGCATCTAATGCTCACTCAGCACGAAGACGCTGACATGTTCGCTGATCGTTTGTCATACTTGTGCAATATTGCTAGGACATTTTTGAACTGGCATTTTATTAATGGAATGACATTAATATAATTACGATTTGTGACCTTTTTTACCTGTGAATGTTTATCTTTTTTCTTTTTTTTTGTTATTTTAGCGTGTAAGCGATTTGGTGCCCATACTGTAAGCTTGCATTGTATTATTGTGAATAAATAAATAAAATAAATACATTTTATTAAATAGTATTGTTAACACATTTCCATAATTACGTAGAAAACAGAATTCCTCTCTAACGTAACTTGCATTAATTCCCATGCAAAGAAAATCTAAGTCATCTTTGCGTTCATACGTAATGCAATATTCATAAAAACCCTTTTGTTTTGTACTTAATCGTATTTTGGTTTGTTGTGCCACACATTTGGTTAATTTTTCCAACTTTAGAATTGATGGACACATTTTTCTAAATTTTCTGAATGATTTCTAAATGATTGACGACATGTTTTCTAAATGATTGACGACTAATGATTAACAATTTACAATAAAATTATTTGGGATCACCCTACATGGAGCGTGAGGTAAAATTGATGTCATCGGCATGAAAATTACGGGCCCTGGCATCTATCATAAAACTTGCTTACATTTATTGGAATCAATAATGTTACCTTTTCAAGGCTTGATGATTATGCATACTTACATCATACTTTGTTTACAATCGTGATATAGTAATCAATGAAATGTATAAGAATTGTGTTTGTATTATTGAAAAGGGCCTAGCAGGTATCGATGCCTCCCAGAGTTTGTTATTTGATATATTATTAACTAGTACAAATTATTATTAAACCTACGCGGTATAAAAATAGAACAACCTTATTTTAAAACGATAAATAACTTCTCTATAATCTGTATCGACATAGGACATATTTTGTAGGGCGTCTCGTAGCGTCGGTTTACAATTCATGTAGTTCAGCAAAAAACATTTAAAAAAAACTAGAAGCAAATGCGTGGTAGTGAGATCCCCAGAATATTTGCATAAATAGACGTTACAAACTCCTCAATAGGATTAACATAAAAAAGCTACGTAGATCAATAAAAAGTATTCACCAAGGCATTATTCTAATTAATTACGTCATCAAACAACGTCGTGCATAAAACAGAGGCGCGACCTCATTAGTAGAAGGTAACGGGGGGTCATAAAAATCCTACTAAATTGCCTTATTACCCCGTGGTACCGGAGTGAGATCGGTTCGAGGTATGAATACTAACTTAACAGGTGAAGATGAGATGCTTTCCGCTTTTTTAATTTTCACGTTCGAGAATTTAAGTTATCATATCGTGGTGGAGGGGCGAGGGGGGATCCCATTTTCTCGGATTTTGATGAAGAAGAGGTGGGGAGGATGCTACTTTCTCGGTTTTTATCGAGCGTTTACAGAGTATCTTAATAACTACCGTCGCTAATCACTTTTTGACGAGCGAGAACACTCACGATTAAAGCGCCCATTACTTACCTACAGACTTTAAGGGTCGCCAAGACGCTTGCCTCTCCATACAAACGTTTGGTTCTCATTTTAAAACAACATGATAGAATAACATGAAACTTTGTATACACATTGGGATCCGACATATCTAGGTCGGAAAGTAGGCAGTAGCGGAATGTATTTCATACAAAGTCTCTAATGGCTCATTTAATTCTGTTATTATTTATAGCAACAAGAAAATAGTTTCTAACCTAGATATGACGGACTCCGTTGTGTATAAAATGTTTAATTTTCGTGTATGCCGTTTTAAAATGAGAACCAAACTACGTTTGTATGGAGGCCGACATTAGTTTTTCATAATTACTCTGTGAAATTAACCTCATCTAATTGTTGAATAACATGGCCGGGTTGTAAAGAGGGTTTACGCAATGCTTAATTGTCGCGCAGGCTCCGATCTAACGAGCGACTTCACTTTGGATAACGAGATAAAGTTTAGCCGAGTTTTATAATTAACGTTCGACTTTTAGATATTTCGTACTAGCTTCTGCCAGCTAACCCGACCGCGTGGAAAATCTTTCTCCCCCATTTCACCCCCTTAGGGGATGATTTCCGGTATAAAAACTATCCTATGTCCTTCCCCGGGACTAAAACTATCTCTATACCAAGTTTCATCGAAATCGGTTAGGCGGTTTAAACGTGAAGAGGTCACAGACAGACAGACACACATTCGCATTTATAATTTTGAGGAGCTTGGACGGATCTTGCTCTAGGTTATCATTATCACTATGAGAGTGCCGCTAACGAATGAGAAAGGTACGAGTAACATACCTACACTAGACATCATCATCATCATCCACTTCCACTGCTGGACACAGGCCTCCCCCAAAGAGTGCCACAATTACCGGTCCTGCGCCACCCACACTACACATGCATGAACCAAATTGGCCACATACCCATACGTCACGGTTTCACCGTACGGTTATTACAAGAAGGCGCGCGAGCTGTATCGTGGCGAGATAGACTACCCGTCTCTTTCTAAGTGTTCTGATTAGAAAGAAACGGATAGTCTATCTCGCGCGCTATCTTGTGGTAACAGTGCAAGAAAGTCCTTAAATTACAAATTCGTCGTCTACTATTCATGCTCGATTTGAAATTCAAAGAAGCAACATTGCATTGGCTAACATAGTACCTATAGACGTAATATATGTCCTATAAGTCACATGTCATATAAGTGGAGTTAATGATAAGGTTGGCATGTCAGACACCCATAATCACAGCTGACAGTATGGGAAAGTACGCTCCTTGGGGTTTTATAAAGATCTGTTGGAATTTTTAACAAGCTTTCATTTAACTTGCAATGTATGTAACTATGTTTGTTCGGGTGGAATCTTGCAATTCAATTTTGACGCAGATCTTCAACAAATTGAGCTGAGGGTATAGTTTGGATGACAATTCAATATTATGGTACCATCAAGCTGATCTGATGATGAAGACAGACGGTGGCCATAGGAATTCAGGGCTTGACAGATGTAAACCCGTTGAGTTTGGGTTAGAATCGTCTCTTAGTAGTTGATGATGGTATACAGAAAAGTACAATTAGCAATAAAAGCTTCTTGATTTTTTTTGGAAAAAACTTATTTTATATCATACCTACATAACACGTTGTAACACGTTGTAAAATTTAGTGCTAACCACCAATTGTTTGTTAACCTGTTGCTACTGGTGGGAACCTCTAATTGGCTCTTCGTTACTTAATTGATATAACTAGTTTATATTATTACTTTGAATTGTTAGCTCTTGGCTCTCCGAAAATAAATAAATAAATAAGATCATACATATTTTATCAGTTACTAACACAGCCATGTCGACAAGTTGATGTCGAGTCGTGTAAGAAAGTCAAGAGGCTGGCAATGGAAAGAGAAGAGTGGCGGTTACCCCTCAGACAAGAGCAAGGCTCTTAAGTAATGATTATGATGAACACAGACAATAAGGTCCAAACGATCTGTACAGAATCAAAGCGATGTAGTCACCACATATATTCTCTCCCGGCTTTCTTACTTCTTTGCGACACGGCTGCAGCTAAGCTTTTTTGTAATATCAGATCTACAAGTAAGATCATTAAGATATATCAGATATTATAGAAACGTTAGGAGTGCCTATTCGTGAGAAACAAATTCTTGTTAGCCTGGTTAGTCAGTAGGTAGCCATACAAACTGAAGAAGTGGACAAAGTTACGTTGTGACACAAAAATGAATCATAGAATTGCATTACTTTACGTGTCACAATGGAAAACTTTCATAGAAAGTTTAATTAAGCGAGTTAGGCTGGTCAAGAATTTGGTCCTTAACTCTATGCCAAATCTTGGGATTAGATGTCAAAGAAAAATAATGATCAGAGACTGCTCAGAATCGGGAGCACTGGAAAAAGAGGGGGGAGGCCTTTGCCCAGCAGTGGGACACTACAGGCTCACCATAATAATAATGTGTCAAAGCGGACCCCAGGTTCTTTAAGGGCACACCCGGGAATAACGCTAGGAGCATGATGATAGAATAATTACGAGATAAAATACACCAGCGCGCCAATGGTTTCTTTCAAGCTTGTGTACCTCCGGCTTCGAATGAAAAGTTTCATTAGGGTTCTTGTTTTGCAGCTATAAGCGGGTATAAAAACCCTGTGTGTCCAAACCAATGTCTGCTTCAGCTATGTTATTTTCAAACTTGGAAATTGTGATAAAAATGCTCAAGAGAATCGAAATCGAAAGATATTTCTCTAACTATAACAAGAATCTCATCGACATAAGTTCACTACAAAATATCGATTCCAAATCAGATTTACGTATACGTAGATAATCCGATTGTGTGCATAGGATCTATAAAGTAGATAGACGTGTGCGCCGCGCCGGCGCGCCGCCGCCGCCGACTAATCACGCGCCGCCGCCGCCGCCGCCACTTAGAACCGGCGTGGAATGGCAACTCGCGTCGCGTCAAGGTTGTTAGTCAGTTGTCGTGAACGCCGTGCCGGTGTGTATTAAATAAATAAATAAATATAAGGGCACACTCTTACACAAATCGACCTAGTCCCATAGTAAGCTCAGTAAGGCTTGTGGTTATGGGTACTAGACGACGATATATATAATAGATATAAATACTTAAATACATAGAAAACATCCATGACTCAGAAACAAATATTCATGCTCATCACACAAATATTTGCCCTTACCGGGATTCGAACCCAGGACCTCTTGCTTCGTAGGCAGGGTCACTACCAACTAGGCTAAAGCGGTCGTCAAAAAGCGCGCGTGAATATCAAAATGGCGAGTGACGTATTAAATAAAAACTATGTAAACAAAATTAAAATCAATAACTATACCGTGCGTGAGTTATACGATGTGAAAAAGCAAAGTAGTTTCGGATGAAAACATTTTGGCACCTACTACTACTAGTGCTACAAAAAGACAACAAAAGAGTCCTTGTAATGGAAGAACAAGTATTCTGTAATGTTTGTTTGTCAGAAAGAAAATCCGAAAACGACACATAGTCCCTAGGATCGTAAGTACAGTTGTATTATTTTATTTAATCTTAAAGAAAGAAAGAAAGAAAGAAGACATTTATTCACTACACAAAAGACACACAGAGACAAGAAAGAAAATACAGTACAATTGACACATAATGTGTGTTAAAAGCTTTTTTAACATTTCTCATTTTTTTACTGAATTCTGTATGTATGTAAATACTTTATTTTACATAAAAGCAAGTTAAAAAAACTTAAAAATCAATTGATATGTTATGCAGGCAAGGCATTTCATTAACAAAGGCATTTCATAATCTTTGAATGATTTTTATTTGTTTTGATGGTCACTCTTATTTTAAATGATCTACTATACTTAATATAAATATTGTAATAAATAATAGGTATAAATTGAATAGTTTTAATTTGTTTACAACATCTCATTACTACCTACATATTGTCAGAAATTACGAGGTACGCATTTTTTCTTTCGCTAGTTAAAATGTATTTTCAGTATTTTGGCGAATATTGGTTAATTGGTTTGTTATCCTTTTCATTTCAGAACGAAATTGAAGTCGTATAGCAAAAATATCAGCACTGGCAATCTTATTCTTCATCTCCGCGATGAGCACGGTATACGAGAACGAGAGGAGTGTTGAACTTCGGGTGCAAGTGCTAAACAATCGATAGAATTTTTTTTACTGTCAGACCACGCCACTCGATATCAAACCAGAGTGCATCGAAGTCGTCATCCAACAGCAAATGGATTTTAGCACGAGATATGGCCTTGTGGTTCTATCACTCTTTGATGCCTTTCAATTCTGTATCAGACGAGGGTATGCGTGACTTCTTCATGAAGTACAAAGTAATTGGAGACGTAGAAGATAAGCCTTCTCGTTTCACAATAGCTGGAACTGCCTTGGACGACCAGACTTAGTATTGACATTACTACTGATGACTGAATGTACACTGATCTCTTTTCTATATCTACTAGCCAAGCTAGTCGCTACGAAGATTTTTAACTATGTTGATTTATATTATTAAGTTTGTAAGATTGTAATAAAAATAGTAAAATCGTTGTTATTTTTCTTAAACCTGCATTAGATCATTAAGATAAAATATACGGATTTTTTCACGCCGCCGGCGTCACGCCGCCGCCGAGTCAATATGAGCCGGCGCGCCGCCGCCGGGTAAAATGTAGTCGGCGCACACGTCTAGTAGATAGTGCGGTCTCGACCTAGATAGGCAATGGCATCGAAGATAGAAACGACGTATTCTGAGCGTCGCATGGTGCGATACTGTCCATCGAGTGGGGCCGATGCCAAGTGCAACGCCATTTTGCAATGTGTTTAAATAGAAATTAGCTTTACAGACTCTTGTAAATTAGATAATTAGGCTAGTCAATATACTTAGCAAATCGTTTGGATACATTTAGAACACAGTTTGATGCGACGTTTAATATCAGAGCCGCAAACGTTGCGCCAAGAAACTGCAATTATTTGATACCTGTACATCAGGTTGATGTTTTAACGACGGAAAAAAGCGACTTGAATAAAATAAGACAGCATACGCAAATGTATACTCAACAGTTGAGCCTGATAAAATATATGAAGATACCAGGGATTACCAAGAATTATTCACGACACGAGGACATCAGACAAATATCCGTCATCAGACAGGACGGAGATAAAATCCGGCGACGTATTCTTTGCTCCAGGGACGGCGATAGGCACGTACGCTGTCGTAATTTTGTTCAGCGTATGTATATTACAATCCGAGGATACTTAGGTCGTTTTACAATGCTCCCGATAAGCCCTTACGCAGCTGCATTCTAAAAGAGCGTATGTATATTAGTTACTTGGTACGCTCGAGATTTTTTTCCAGTTGTACGGTGTCCGGACGGATACATCCCGAGGGGATAAACCCGCGTCAGTCCCCGTCGATTGCGGCTACCTTATCCGTCCAACAAAAACGTGAAAACGGACACAGAACTCTTTATATTTGGGTGAGATGTTACATCGACGTGACCCCGAAATAAATTTAGAGGAATGACCCGCTAATTCTTTAACCTGTCAGAGGTTTAATTTAAAAGCCGTAATTACATCTCACAAGAACAACAAATGAAACATTATGTGTTGCACAACCACTCCTATAAAAAGAAAGGGAGGAAGTTGATATTCCAAAAGAACTTGGTAACTTCGATGACATCCAAGCGGCAACAGAAACACTCAAAAGTTTACAAAATGTAATAAATTACGTTTTAAGCATAGGATGGCCACTTTTGATATCCTTGAAACTTGACAGGGTTAGGTCAAGGGGAACGATTTTTTATGCATCGTGAGAACTAGCAGCTATTACGTCACGATTGTTGCCATATTGAAAAAGGGTATAACTGATGTGTATATCCTAGAAAGTAACGTCCATTCATGCAAGGTCAGAATAGTAAACGTCAGAAGCGTGCAGCCCTTTAAATTTGTAATGTCATGGGAACAAATGCAGGTGAACCAAAGGAAAATTCAACGGGCCATGTTGCTTACAATTCTTCCATTCTTGGAGATAATTATTCGCTCAAGTGCAAAGGACGTGCCACGGTCATGTATGGGCTATCTAGGCCAAGGATCAACAAGGGTTCATTAATCCTTGTACGGTTTTCCATCGGATATCAAGTATCAAAGAACCTTTCGTTACCGACAGCATTTAATTATGAAAATCGTAAGCGACACACTTTGAACCCAAATCAATATTATAAAGTCCGTCCTCGCAGAATATAATGTAAGTAACTGAAAATAATCACAGTGAATATGAAATATTAATGTCGTAGGACAATGAACGCAATATCATTGACTGGACTAAAGATTTACATGTATTGATCATAAAAACATAACCAGACCATAATATAATATAATCATACTTAGTGCATTAAATGTGCTCGACAAACCAAATAAGATAGCGCTCTTTCAGGAAAATGATGCACATGAATCGTGACAAGTCTTGTACACAAACAAACGACAGTAGGCCAAGATTTATTTACACTCCTTTGCCTTCAGAAAGGTCGGTGCTGTTCTAATAAATGTATTTTCCACTCTCACAATGAGACAACGCTGACAAGTTTATAGTGTTATTTTTGACAGGAAAGAGGCAAGGTCGCGTCGAGGCTGACGCATTGTTTGAACATGTCAAATTTGATGAGAGCGTAGAATAGATTGTTTATGCTCACAATGAATTTAATACTAAAGTAAACGAAGCCATATCGATTGACACGAAATTAAAATGAACTATTTTGGTTTCAATCAATACTTGTCTTAGGTAGTTATCGACATTGTTTTCAAATTCCGTGACGACATAAAGGCTACAATGGAAGCGCTATCATTGTACAATCAATTCAGAACTGAATCTATTAAACGATTAATATAATGCGGTATTTGGAAATAACCCTTGAAACGATCTGTTAGGCCCCCTGAATATGCCATCCTAAACATGATCGTTCCGTTTTTATTTTACACCTAGCTTACAAATCTTTATTGGATATCGTGAAATTATTGGATTTATCGGCAATAACTATGTTACATCCATGGGTAAGACATTACAATTTAATGTTCCGCAGGTTTACTGGGTTCCGCGGTTCCTAGGGATCGTTAAAGACGGAATCTAGGGAAGATTATTTTCGTATTGGGCTGTAGTCTCCATAACGCTTTGAGGAAAAATACTCGAATTTCGAGTAGTAAAAGCGTTGGTAGAATCAATCAAAATTCTAAACATTAGAAATTTCAAGAAAAGATTTCAGATGACTTTGATGTGATTTGTCTACGCAGCTATAGGTCGCCCTGTTTATGATTCAAAGAAAAATATCTTACAATAAAGAAAGAAAGAAATTAAACGTCCTTGTTCTTATACAAAAGCAATTGCTTTTCGAGGTTTGAAACAAAAATACAAAAAAACCATGGATTTCAATATACGAGTATGGTTTTATTTATCGGCAACAGCCGAAAATAAAGACCAGTGCCAGACAACTACATTCTAAATCTTCCCCGCCTCTTGAGCCTGTCTTTTGCGAGTTATAGACAGAAATCCATCACTTCTAACTACCTGCCAGTCTTCTTACTTTACTTTCCTGAGACATGTCGCCCGTAGTGACATTCATTCATCGTGTAATTATTAGCATTATATTAGCGAAATAAAGTATGCTATACGATTAAATAAATTAGCATTATCATAGGTAGTGCTTGTTTGTAGCCTATTATTTGTGTACTCTATCAGAGGAGTCTAGTCTGTCCAACTGGCCTCAATTAAGCTTCCATCCCTTCTGCTAGCCTTAATGCTTATGCGTCCCCAGTCAGTAGTGAATTGGTCTAAAGCTGACGTGGCTAGTCTTGTTTCTGCTATAAATGCAGGGTACAATAGCGCCAACAGGGTAGTCCCCGTTCGTCTTGTTTTTCCTACTGAATGTTTCCTACTAATGAATAATTAAGACCAAGACTTACCATCTGTGGGCGAGGTGTATAGCTTCTTGCACAGCTCCTGCGGGCCACCTAGCGCGTTGATCTTGGCGATTCCCTCGGCGCCGCGCGTTTCCATCAGCTCGCGCAGCTGCCGTAGGCTGACGCCGTATTGCGCCGGCCGCCCCTCGACCGTCGCCATGGTGCCGGGCTTGCGGCCGCCGCCCGCACCAAGCCCGACAACCCTCTAGCTCTGAAACAATAAGTGAAACTATTTAGCCGCTGTCACCCAATAACAAGTTCGGTCGATATCAGGCCTAAGGCCGTGGTGTCCGGTTGACGCTGCTTGCAGCGTCTCTTTCTATAGAAATGCAGCTGCATTTCCGTATAACTTGACGCTGAGGCAACCAGAGGACCTAGTCCTAAGATATCCCAGCCCCCAGGTATGGTGTCTGTCGTAAAAGCCGACTAAAATTGGTCATACGGGTCACGATAGTTCTTCGTGACGGGAGCCACGGTACCTGTTCTATGTTTTCGGCGAAAACCGTGACAAGGACGAGCCAGTGGTCACAACTCATTGGGCGACCCTGCGTCATCATGCTCGAACCCAATGGAATTATGAACTAGAGTAAAATGAAAAACGACTAAAGAGGCTCTAGAGTAAGAGTACAGAACTTAGCTTAATACTCTAGATACGAGGGCGGACATCACATCTCCCGGAAAGGTCACACTATAATTACGTAACCAACTATATGAAGGAAAGGAAACAAATATCTGGTCAGACACCTCTCCAGTGAAGCTTTCCTTATTTATTTTATAGCTCTGGAGGCTGCTTCTTGCTTTGAGACCATCATTATTAATATATACGGAACCGTTTACGAAAACCCGCAGTGCCGATATTTGTGCCAAGATGGCTAATTTAAGACACGTCGTCTGCCGGTCTAAGGCGAAATAGCAAAGATATTAAAGGACTGACTAGATAAGACAACTAATTGCACTGCAGTTCGGATGAAGGACGATCTAACAATACATCTATAAAGAATTTTCAGAAATTCGCAAATAATTTGAGCAGCAATAAAACCAATTCTCTATTCTCAGTTCAGAAACGTCAAAGTTAATGATGACAAAACAACAAAACAAGAAGATACGAAACTAAGCGGCGTATTTAAATATCGAGACGAAAACAGACTTGCAAGTCGGATGTCTTGCAGAGGACATACCGTAGTTTATTGCCCATAAAGTTATCCCTCGCTTCGGTGCACTGCCATGCATAATTTACCACGGGGGTGCGAGTAAACACTTTATTGCGAAAACATAGTGTTATGTGTATCGGAAACATGTCTTTAAGGGTGAATTTAAAGGCAGTTTGCAAACCGCATAATCGCTCCTCGTAAGGCCCATCGGCCTAATTTTAGGACAAAGAATTTCAGGCTTAAAATTAGGCCGCCTAGGCTTTAAATTAACAGCCCAACTCATTAGCTTCTGGTAATAAAATTTAAACTCTATTTAAGCGGCTCGAAATTTCAAAATTAAAGTATTTCTATGACCTATTTTCAGGACACTGGGCCGTTATTACATAAGTCCTAAAAATAGCTAGGGCCTTACGAGGTTACAACGATTGATTTGCATGGTAAGTAGCGGATGCGAAAGACAACCCAGGAAATCTGTCTGCGGCTAATACAGAACTTCAGGACGTGAATACCCACAACTACATACTTCGCACAGATGTTTGTCAGGATCTTAGCAAGTAAAATCTATGCTTAAAACAAAAAAAAAGGTGAAGCCAAAATTATCACACGCAATGGAAAAATTCCACTCAGTAATAAAAATTATGTTCGAAGCTTATCTGAGAATACATTGCGGTAATTATACCTCCGTCGTTCGTGTCATGTTGTTTGACAGTTGGTTGGTGTAATTAAAACATTCGTCATTTGTCAGTTTCGTTATTATTTCGGGTCGCTGAGCCAGCGATGCGAGTAAATTATTAATGGCTTTACGTGAAATGATCATTCTTCCGTGGAAACAGTAAACCCATCAAAGTTATAGCCTTAAAAAGATATATTTGCTTAGCGTTTTCCATCTATAAACGAAGAAGATACATTTTTAGCGATTCTGTGTAGCAGATGATATTTTGCAAAATAATTGCGATGGCCAAGTGTTGACCCATCAGCAAATCAAAGTAGGTTGATTGGGTCGATATGAATCACTAAATATTCGGAACAGAACGCCAGACAATAAGAATTGGGAACACTTAGACGTAACCAACTATCAGATATCACTTTTAATTAAACCATGGCGTTCCTTCAGGTCGCAGTCTCATCAATGTCTAGCTATTAAGTCTGCTAAAGCCGGTGGCAATCGGGCTATGAATTTCCTAGATTATCCAACAGCTAAATTTGCAGGTGTGGCAAAGATAGTGGCGCTAAAAAGCTAAAAACACGCGATTCAATCGTTCATCACATCTAACTGAAACCATTGCGGTAGCCGAGGTAAAAAGTTTGCACCTTACTCCATTGTTATAAGGTGGAGAATCAAGTTGTCGCAGATAGATGACCTCCAGATATAATAAGCTTTGTTTCTTTTATAGATGCTCTTCGCGTCTAGAATGATTTGTGTGGTTTCGGATAACATTTTGGGATTATAAATGTGCCACTGAAGTGTATAAATGTCGTTTCTCTTCATTCATTTATTTGATTTTTCTGTATTTTGATATCGTGGTATATATTACTGGGTATTAAATTGGTAATGCTGAGAAAGTAACCGCCTAATCAAACGTGATTTCGAGACTAAACAATTTCACAAATGAGAGTTCTAACTAGGGTTTGCAATCCGGATCCGACTTGTATGGAAATAACCGGATCCGCAAATTTTTACATTGAAAATGTTATTTAAGGCGCCGTAGGTTCATGGTCTTCTCTCCCTGTCACTGAGCATAAGCGTGAGCGAGATGGAAGTGCGTGCTCGGAAGCGCGGAAATCATGTATTTAATTTTTTTTTTGCTGTTTAAATAAATAAAAAAGTAAACACTGATTTCTCTCAAACATGATATAGCCGATTTTTAGAAGCCATTTTAATATTTTTAGCTTTTGTGCATAATTTGTAAAGAATATTTAAAGTGTATTTTAGACCGTTTTAGACCTATGTTCGTGATTTTTTTCTATCGAGCGAAAATTGCTTAATCATGTTTCTAAACCCTCAAGATTACTATTCGTATTTTTTTTAAACCATATTATTATAAACAGACGCATTATATTGTTTCAAAAACTCTGTTCGCTTAACTTCGTTGAACCTACGGCGCCTTAAATCGCTTCAGCATAGCCCGTTATAGCACCCAATTTCAGCGAAAGTGAGACATCGCTCTGGTCTCCTGAGTTTTAGGGCTACATGGATGATTGCGATATCGAAAAAATGATAAAAATCCCTCAGGGTATTGAGTTGGCGTACATTATGAACAAAAAAATAATCACTATCTCTTACGGTCTAGGCAGGAAGGTGCCGTTTATGTGGCGCAATTTCAGGGCGCGCGCTCGTTTTGTACTGTAATAAGACGAGTTGTTAAGCTGTTATTGGAGTGTTTACTTGTTATAGGAGGCAAACGAGCAGACGGATCACCTGATGGTAAGCGATTACCGCCGCCCATGGACACCTGCAACACCAGAGGTGTTGTGAGTGCGTTGCCGGCCTTTAAGGAGGGAGCTCTGGGAACCTTACTCACCATCAGGAACACAACACTACAATACCTACGGAATAGGCAGCAGTGCTATTATGGCTGTGGTCTTCTGTAAGGCGGAGGTACTCCCCAGTCAGGCTGCTCCAGATTCAAGCGTGATGACATTACGCTGTGCCCTACATCTCTTTATATGTATATATTTATTTAATAATGTATAATTTAATAGCAATATTAATTTGAGTATCGTTGAAAATGATTGTTATAGTAGAGTTTATTTGAGGTATCTGTATTTATTTGTGATTAATTTAAATTACGGCAGAGACCAGTAAGGAAGCCATACTGACCGAGTATGAATTAGGCTACAATACGAGCCCAGTATGGCTATTACGGTCGAAAGAAGTATAGTTCTTTACTCAAAAATTAAACAAGAAATTAGTTTAAAATATATTTAGAAAACATTAACGGTACCATTAATATATAACGGTATTTGTAACTATGGGCCTTAGTTGCCTGAAATAAATGTTTTATTATTATTATGTATGTCTTTCCCGTTCACGGGACAATGATGTCCCGGACCTTTGGGAGGCGTGCGTGGAGCTAGGTACCTACAAAGTACCAACTGAGCCAACACGTAGAGGCCCTTTTGACAATTTAATGAAATGCAAGGAGTACACCGAGCGGATGCTGTCCCTGCCCGTGTCATGGGACGCACACAGAGACAGCAGCGGTATTATTATTATTAATATTCGTGCATTTGTTAAAGGATATTTTTGTTGATTTCTGGGGGGGTAATTGTTGTTTTTTGAATCTGAATTTGACTCTTAGGAGGAAGTGAATGCACAGACATCGTTTATAATCTAATTCTTTAATAAAGTATGTTATCTAATACTGGCAGCATTTATTTACATTCATCGCTGCTGAATATTTGTGATATCTTTCCTTTGTAGCCATCCGATTGTCTCTTTAACCATGTCATTAAATTTGTATAGTTCTTTTAACGTTCGCTTTGTTGAGTATATCGACTGCTTTATTTGGCGCGGATGGTTGAAACAAGCCAGAATCACATTCTCAATTATTAGCTTAATTTTCTTACTTCCTTAATGAATAACTCGTACTTTTTTAATATCTGAAAATGTAAATGAATAGTAGATTATACACCAAGGGGATAAAGCACTGTTTTATGTCACGGGAGCGAATTGAATCCCGAACGTAACGAAGGACTCATAATTTAACTCCTGAGCGAAGCGAGGGAGTTATAAGTTAATTCCTGAGCGAAGCGAGGGAATTAAGACTGAGTCCTGAGTGCAGTGAGGGGTTCAACCGCCCAAGACTAAAACAGTCTTATCCCCGAGGTGTATACTCTACTTTTCACACCTTATGCGAGACAAAAAAACAGGCTCAGTAGATAAATAATGTTTATTTAGCAAATTAAAAGTACATAGTAACATTAGACACGTTAGTCCAATTATGGAAAGATAAGGTAATGTTTTTATTTGGTACGTTTATTGAAGTTGAGTTGTCTAATTTGATAAACCCAGGAGTCAAAACACTTTCATCACTCGACATTTTCAATATTATTTTTGAAATTAAATCTTCTATAGGCACCTACAAGAACTCGATTTGTTCGTCACGCGTGAACAAATGAAGGCGCGCGACGTTCCAAATTCGAAAGCACAAGCCGTGGTCCTAGATTTGAAATTCGAATTTCGAACACCGCGCTCCTCCGGACCGGGGTTCACACGGAGGCAAACTTCATTTATTTTGTCAAATCAAGTAGGCCATGGCCTAGGACAAATTGTGTTTAGCAAAATTAAACTTTATGCATATAGTAATAAGAATTATGAAAAGTGAAATCATATTATTAACCAGCGGGTTATAATGAAATTCAGTACAACATTATAACCCGGCTAATACCAAGGGATTTAATGTCTTGCTTTCGGTAGGGTTTACATGACCTATAATTCGGCATTGTCGAGCATGTGGTGTGAAAAATACATTTACGTCACACCTGGCCATAATGCGAGTTTTACTGCACGCTGCACGTACGGGAAAACTCGCATTGTGGCCAGGTGAAGACGTAAAATTTTGTACGCAACACGGGCGGTAATTCGTACAGCCCCAGAGCGCATATTAATGGCCCTCACCTTCGGTTCGGGCCACAAACACCTGCGTTCTGGGGCATTTACGAATTCACCGCCCTTGTTACGTAATGTACTATTATGTCACACCTGGCCATAATGCGCGTTTATTGCACGCTGCGCGTACGGGAAAACTCGCATTGTGGCCAGGTAAAAACGTAAAATTTTGTACTCAACACGGGCGGTAATTCGTAAAGTCCTAGAGCGCATATTTATGGCCCTCACCTTCGGTTTGTGCCACAAACACCTGCGATCTGGGGATTCACGAATTCACCGCCCTAGTTACGTAATGTACAATTTTTCATAAATATCACAAACAAATTAAAGCCTTTCCCCCCTTAATATCATTACGTTGTTTTGTTATAAATACTGCGTTTAATTATTTGCACTGACTTTTTTGCAAAGCTGACCAATCAAATTGTTCAATGGTAAAATGTATTTATTGATATCTGTTTTATAACTAATGTCCATACTTTTAATTTGGACTCGGACGTTTTTTTTAAACAACACATTAATGACCAGAATATCAACAATATACGTAGGTACTTAGATACTTACTACTGAACAAATATTGATTCCAAGTTTAAAATCTCGCGTTTTACTGGACACTGTACTAATAAGTCTTTGGGATGTTCGACTTACTGGTATTTTAGGTTTCTGTTTTTATTTGTGATTATAATATATGTCGACGCGCGAACAATATTTAAAACAAATACTGAAATAGGTAATATACTGTAACATTGGTATTATACTTTGGCAACAAACTAAAGGAATGTTAGAGACCATCATAAGTGTGTTGTTTTGGACAAATAGTTTGTGTCAAGTGGTTGTTTATAGCGACGGATACACTTGATAAGATTGTGAAGCGAGCGGTAGAGACTCATATAATGCATGATAATTGTTAAGGTCTCAAAAGGATATTAGTCGTAAGTGTATTGTTAAAATAAGTTGAGACCATGAAAAAGATTTATTATTGTTCATAGGGTCGCTTACGAACAATATTACAAATAATGACTATGAAAAGGATGGCACTGAGGCTAATATTTTCTTCATATCTCAATTGACAGTGAGTAAATTTTGTTTTGTTGAATTCATTAAATTAGTTTTCATTGTATCAGAAGGTCTTGAAAGGCATGAGATCTGTGAATTTTTAAATACGTATCCGAATTGTAAACCCTAGTCGTTACTTGACTAGATCGCTCCAGTTTTATAGGTACAATATTTGACACAGAAAGGATGCAATAAGATTTTCTTCCGTTGAGCGAAGAAATTAACCAATTGTCTGAACTCCTTTCCAAATTTCATAGCCAAGCAAACATTTTACTCGTAATATCACAGTGATTCCAGACAATTGTATAGCCCAAAATATTCACTACTACAAATCGCGCTCCAACCATGTTAAAACAACGCGGTTATGCCAAACTGGCATTGATGCTGTATTGTTATTTAAAGTTACCTCTTTCATCCAACAGTCCATTCGTTAACGAGTCAGCGCACCAATGAACCGGCTCCCATTCAACTATATACAGCAAGA
The DNA here is from genome assembly GCA_945867215.1 of Epinotia demarniana. Classification (NCBI taxonomy): domain Eukaryota; kingdom Metazoa; phylum Arthropoda; class Insecta; order Lepidoptera; family Tortricidae; genus Epinotia; species Epinotia demarniana. The sequence continues at coordinate 2,570,675 of OX244281.1, forward strand.
AACAAAAGAATATAAATTCAAATCATGTTATGAAAACCACGAATTAACACCGTCTAAAAGGCCGTCGTTGTTTAACATCCAAAATCCAAGGTAACCACAGTCTCCTTGCTTTTGGTCCATTAATCAATCTAAAACAACGCACAGCCGAAACTCTCACGGGCAGGTCACGCCAATCTGGCTATTATTTACAGGTAGACAAAGGGCGTAGTCGCATGCTGAGTGCTATGTAACGCCACGCGTATTTATGTCTCATCTATTAATCCTGTTCAGAGAGTCCGATTAGAGGCACTTTCAATCAAGATTGTTTGCCGTCGTGTGCCAAGTTTGCAGTGAATTGCGACGTTTGACCCACTTGTGGGCACGAATGGCGGTGGGGTTCTTGTACTAATTACTGTGACGTCAATACTTGAAAGACTTTCTAATGGGAGTTGAAGCTGAAATTTCTGAATGACTGTGTTAACAAGGCGTGGCCTTAACTAGCTTCTGCCCGCGACTAGGTCTGCGTGGACAAGGGATAAAAACTATACAATATATTAAACCACGCTATAAAATATCCTCTTACAAAATTTCATCCAACTCGGTTGAGCCTTTTAAGCGTGATTGAGTAACAAACATCTAAACATCCAAGCATCCAACTTACGAATGTATAATATCAGGATTTCTCTTCTACCTAGAAACTACTATTTCTGGAAAAGCGTACAAATTCAGATCTTTCATTACTAATAATAATTCATATATGACTTTACAAATTCATCATTACAAATCAATATATGCACATTCTGAGATAGCAAATTAAGTACCTACACATTTCAAAAAAATATAGAATAGCAATGTAATACTAACGTTGTTCGCAATCCCATATAAATACAAAAATAAAATCACTGATATATTTCATCAGGATTATCCTTGTTTGGCCGAACAACGTTTTGCCTAATTTTATTTACACTAATCTTGTTTCGCATAATAGACGGTTTTGCCTAATTTTCATTTGTCCGAAAATTATTTAGCCTTATTTCATTTTCTCTCATTTTAGTAGGTATAATCTTATTTTGTATACTGTATGACTGACATAATTACATTTTACACACAGCATACATTTCGCATAATTTCATTTTGTCTAATCACTCCCCGTCCCCGCCCTTCGCTCGGACTGTCGCCAGAAACAGGCCAAACAAGGGAATCCCATTTCATCATCATCATCATAATCATATCAGCCGAAAGACGTCCACTGCTGGACTCCAGGCCTCCCCCAAAGAGTGGCAAAGTGACCACTGACGTATTTAAGTTACCAAAAACAATTTGTCACTAAGATTTAAACCCAATCAAAGCCTCTGAATAAACCAGGATAGTCCACAAAGATCCCCGACCTAATTGCCGTCCGTTCAACGGCACTCAACCCGGATGGCGTTGGCAACAGCAGCAGGGGGGTTAACCCCACCCCTTAGCAAGGGTTAATAGCGGACACGTACTTGAGATATCGTCCGCGTTGGATTAAAAAGTGGACGCGTATCTATGGTGAGTTGCCAAGCGATTTGATTTACAAGTCCGGTTTGTTTTTCAGGTTTTTGAACGCCCTACTTTTGGATCTTTCTTCTAGGTCGTTATCACATAAGATTTAGGATTGGCAAACACTGTGATTTAATATGGCCAAATAAGATGCAATTATACATGAGGTCGATTTGATTCATTGCACACTTCCATCATCATCAATTTCCCTTTAAAAACGCCCTTATTGTCTAATTCAACGTGTATAGTAGTTTTAGTTTAGATGACGAAAAAGTGTGTCGGTAGGCTCAAATCATAAGTGAATAAGCAATAGCACAAGAAGTAGCTATACAGTGTGTATATTTTATATTACCTCAAATTGTAACCAGAGGTACGTGTTAGGGCTATGAACCGATATTGCAAGAAAAAATTAAGTTAGTCTTAACTACCAAAGAGTAATTAATTTTTGAAATTTTATCGAACGGCAATGTATTGCGTACACTGTGACCTGATGACACATGAAAGAATCGGGTGACATGTGACGATTTATTGTGACGTCACGTCAGTAAGACAAAGTAGTGATCCACTGCGTGGTGAATTATTTTATATGAAAAAAAAGTTCGCTTTTTTAAAATAATTTTACGATAAATATGCCTATACTAAGACCCCCTAAAGTTTGCGGTTATATCAAATATACATGCTGTATACTCCAGTACACACACCACACTTCGGTCAGTTTTATGACGTCTCTTTGTTATCTTTTCCTTTCATATTTCATTATCATCATATCAGCCGAAAGACGTCCACTGCTGGACATAGGCCTCCCCCAAAGAGTGTCAAAGTGACCGGTCCTGCGCCACCCGCAGCCAGCGGATCCCCGCGACCACAATTTATTAACAAGAAATTGTAATATACTACGTTAAGTGTATTTTCCTCATTTAGGCTACAACAAACTGTACTAATAGACAAGTAAACTCATGCAACATGCAAAGCAACATGTCGATTATTAGTATGTTCAAAGGAATACATTCCAATCAACATGTACGAAGCAGATGTTAATCAATCATTCGACCAAGTCAGCCCGCTGCCAAGAATACATCTTCAGGTTCACGCCCATCCCGTGTTTTTTTCTGCCTTGGCTGTACTCGATATACAGTCAAAAACATGAAAAAGACTGGTCCAACCTGAGAGCAAAAACACCACAGGCAATGAAGAAACTTACTTCAGAATCATTTTAGTTCACTCCCAAAACCTTCATGATATCAAATAAAGCAAGCCTATTGACAATTTATAAGTATTTTAGTACTCAAAAGCCTATGATGTCAACTTCTTAAATCAAAGAAAAACCTCACGAAGAGTTGTCTCGAAAAGTGTAATTATTTCCAGTCGACCTCGGCGGAGAAAAGTAGACTTCTACTGCTTCTCGTGACTTTGTGACTTTTTAATTATAAACAGAAACTAAACGCGGCCCTACGTCCACTTTACTTTTCTTGTGAACTAAAATATACTTTGGTTGTTCGAGTGTTGACATTCTGTTTAAAAATATTTGTGAATTATAAATACGGTGCATTTTTACGTGCTTTAGAGTGAAATTAATCATTTCAGTTTATATAAAAGAAGGTGTATTCAAATGAACAAAGGTTAGCATTTCGTTCCTTGATCTTATTTCTATTTTATCCTCAAAGAATCTCAGTTAACAATACCAAATGGCAGTGATATATTGTCCGTCCGCCAATTGCATTACAGAATCCAAATACTCTACATTGAATTATTCCGTCTTTTTCCACAGTCATCCGTGATCCAGTTGAAGCACACATTTATCTTAATTACTTTAGCCGTTAGAAAGAAACGCACTTTACGAGGTACTTAACCCTCTCAGAGGATTCCGTTGGCGTCCAGAGATTCATGCGGAGATGATTACTCATCGAGGTAATGGGGCTGTGTCAGCATTTTCTAGGTATTATGCCAGGAGAACAATAGGATGAAGCCCGTTTGTCGGTTATGTATATCAAACATGACAATGGCCAAAAAATACGGCTTTGTTAACATGATCTGCCATATAATAAATATATGAACGTAGTGAATATACAGAAATATGTATTGAAAGGCGCTAAAGAGCATTGAGTCAGTGTACCTACTTGGAATATGAGAGTTGACTGAAGCTATCTGCAAATAATACAAAATGCATAAAGAAAAGCTTGTTCCAGAAATATCCCAGCCGCTTTACCCGGACAAGCGTAATAACTTCATTCAACTCCTAAATTAGCCCGAGTATATCAGATAATCGAAGATAAGATTCATTGTACAGCGAAGACTTATCTCAAATTCTTATTCCCTGCAGCTGGAATTCTCAATGCAAACAAGTGCAACGCTCCTAATATCTGCGTAATAAAGTCGGGATTCCCAGGTTCCCCCAGAGCTCCGTTCCCTGTTGGTATTTTACTAGAGCGTTAAAGTCTACATTGCAAGCACATTTCTCTAAACTCCTTCGCCCGCTGGAGCGTTCAAAAGGCGTGTTACAATCAACTGCAGTGCCAGTAACTCGAAAGCTTTCCTTTAAGAGGTAAAGACAGTTTGGATTTAGTGCCAACCGGTTGTTTGTTGGTCTTATTGGAGATTTCGTAGGAAATTGTTTTGTATAGGAAAGGGATTGGATGATACACTAACATTTTATCGTTTTGGCGTTCCTTGCCGTTGACATTCTGATACTAAACTGTACTAAATCTACAGTAAGTTCCTTTTAAAATGACTTGAGAACAGCTTATTTTACTTCGTCAAAGTCTTACAGTACGGAGAGAATATAAAAATATGGGGAAAAATCTAAACCCCATAAAAACTTCAGTCATTTCTAAGGGTTGATCGATAGAACAGAAAATTTCCCTGTCCATAACTCGTTCAGTCTATGACAAGACATTAGCGAGTTTTATCACCCGCGCACAAAAGCTTTTGCTTTTGTTTTTTTCGAGAGAACGCGTGGTGCATGCTAATGGAGTTATGTGGCAACACGGCGGACTGAATTGGGTGGTCTTTCTAAAAGTGTGCAAACTCTCAAATTTTTCTGTGGAATAGTTTCGCACATTTAAAAAAAGATACTTTCTTCTATTAGCGTAAAGATGAGGAAATCTATAACCTATAAAAGTGAAAATCAAACTTATCTTAATATTAAAAAATGTCATTAACATCATCATCCCAACCGAAACAGCCTGATGGTAAGCGGACACCGCAGCCTATAGACACATGCAACTCCAAAGGAGTAACATGGGCGTTGCCGACCCTTAATATGTTTGATGATTCGCCGTGTTGATAGCTGAAGGAACAAATGCCCTCGCTCTCAACACAACGCATCCTCGGGAGCTGTGGCGACCTTGCTCACCTCCAGGAACACAACACTACTACAGAGCAAGTAGTAATAGTGTTATTATGGCTGTGGTCTTCTGCAAGGCGGAGGTACTCCCCCTCGGGCTGCTCCAAATTCGATTCGATGGCTGTTCTTATAAACGGTAAGACGAAACTAGGATGAAAAAGGATTTTCTGAACACCAAACGCTATTGATTTTCGTTAGCAACGTTAACGTTTGTCTTTATCGAACACAGCAAGGCTTTATTTTATATGGCACGTTGCACGAGGCTCGGTGTAAACGAACCTTAATGCGCCCCACGTAGTCCGCCCCAACACTTTATCATGAGATGTGTACGTGGTCGAGGTATAAACTTTTAGAGTTTTCTAATGCATATGGCGACTCCCGCGTAGTCAGAATTCCGAAGATTTATGTTGAGTAAGATGTCACAAAAGCGGAATAACATTACACAGATCGCGCGGAGACTATAAATTATGGTAAAGATTTCTCAGAGGAAGGAGCAGACACTTGCGGTACAGAAATAACAAAGGAATCCAGAAATAAACCATTCCAGGAAATTTCTGGTGTCATTAATAAAATTGAAAACGTTAAAACTCTTACTCGTAAACGCGTGCAACGCTTTAAGAGAACTGTTATTGTTAGAAAGAACTAGCAATGAAATCCAGAAATGCAATTAAGGCACCGCCAACTTTGCAAAAATAAAAGTTTTCCCGATTCGGTTGAAAAAAGACGAAGATTTTTTAAACGGCTTAATATTACGAGAGCGAGCTAGTTGAGATTCACAGCGCGGCTGACTTCCGAAATATGTGCAAGCCCACCTGGAGACTCATTGGAAATGCATTCGTCTTCAGCCATACATAGTGATGTCTGCAGCTTTAGGTATCCATTAGGTAATACATATAAGTTGGCTTAGTTCGCCTTTTGTACGATAAAGTCTTCTTTTGTGCAATAAAGATTACATACATAAGTCTGGACGTTTCAATACTGAATCGTTTAAAATCATGCCAAATCACATACTTCTTCCAAAACGATATTATCCCATTTTATTTTCGTAATTCATCTTTACTGTTTAATACCTCTTCATTCCAAATCCAGCAAACTCAATACAGCTACTAGGAGATCAGCTAGTAAAAGGGGTTAGCATTCCACTCACGCCCCTGCAGTTGTGACCGTCACCGCTAATCAGACGATCTCGTGACCTCCTGTACAAATGTATTTGGTGATAGCGTCATGCGGGCGGATTTAATCCTAAACGGTATTAGCTATACGTGCTTGCAGAATCGTAGGCCATGTTGCTTTCATGGGATTCGTACGGTTCACGTCAGCGAATTTGCGATTTAGCTAGTCGTTTAAGAAGAACATTGGTCATAGCACGGTATTATTTACAGTCATTGGAAACAGTGGGTATCAACAAAAACAAAGCTGAAGGATTATTAGTAAATTAAAGCCTCCGGAATACCATTAAAAACCTTCATCAAAGTGCGCAAAGCCCCACTCCCGACCAAACCCTCGCCCTAATTACATCGAAAGTTGTACCAACATTGGCACAGATTGAACTTTCTAATAGTTATCCATTATTTCTCCCCTTTCGCATTTGCGTCAATTTACGTCATTCCCAATTCGGTATTGGCTAATAGAGTTATTGTGATTAATGACCTTGGCCTGATTATAATTCCTCCCCAAGTTACCTTCGATCAACATAATTATGTTTGATAGGTTTATTAGGCTTCATGGTGGGTTCCATTTATAGGTTTGTCGTGTCATTATAACTATTGTTCCTGTGACCCTGTTTTGCTAACAATCATTTATTATCGACTAGCTTCCGCCAGCGATTTCGACTGCGTGGACTACTAACTTTATACGATCGTATATTTTAATCCAGGCTATAAACTATCCTTGTGCAATTTACTTCGATTCGATTGACTAACAAACATCCATACTTTCCACATTTATAATATTAGTAGGTTTGGCCACCTGAGAGCGCACCAGAGAGTAGAAGAAAAACACTCTACTAATAATAATTGTTAATACCAAAGCCGGAATACGCAGTCGCTGTGGCCGAAATCGGTCAGGACATCACCATCATCAGGATTGGCAGGATAAATACGATCTATTCAAAAATATTCTCCTTCTGTTTTGTGGCTTTTCCGCTTCGTTGTTCAGTTTCACCAAGTAACGTTTTACAAAATTGCGGGAGTAATAATCCGCTTTCAACTGCAACGCCTGTGCAACGTTTCGCCTGAGATTGTCAGCGTTAAATCCTTCCAAACATTGTGTTCAAACTGTATCCAAAGTAAAACTAGCATTACCTTTTCCAATAGCTCTGAATTGTAATTCATTTAGCTGTGGCCACGTTCGCAGCCCGGGCACGTAGCGTGGTCAGGCTCGCTCGGCTAATCAGTTCTCGTATGTTGTATTTACTGTTGGATATGAGCTTTGCTTCTGTGTTGGTATTGTTCTCTTTATTTACAAAGTTTTGAAGGTTCTAGTTTTACTGTTGAACGGTTTTACTTGCTCTTTTTTACTCAAGTGATGATTTTTTGGTTGGAAACTATTCGTTTATTATTAGTTTAATTTTCGTATCGTCATTTTGACCCCTTTCACAAGAAGGGAACTTCATTAAAAGTTGAACCACTGACATTGGCTCGGTAAGTGTGCATAATACAAAAAAGTTTGCCCACGACGGGGCCAGTGCCCGAGATCGTTTAATTAACCCGCGGCTCGAAACAAAAATGGCCGACTTTTAATTATATCCAATCGTGTATAAATCGAGCTAAGTGGGCTTTTCGGACCCGGCGCGTAGGTGTAAATTGCATTTTTAAATTGGTCGTTTTAGCACGTTCACGTAGTCGGGAGAAAAACGGGATTCCACCTGAACAAAATAAATGAAAGCTCTGTCGGATCTATCGGCCGGTCCATTTTCGAGCCGCCGGAATTTCGATTCGATTCTTCTCTCTGGGGTGTTCAACTTACAGTGTTTAATTTTTTTTTACTGCGCATAATTGGCAGGGCCGAGTAGAATTAGGGGCGTTTTCGGAAAGCCGGATATTGGTTCGTCCCAGTTTGTTTCTTTAGGTAAATTTTGTATTCCGTGTCTGGGATTATCTTTGCTTACCTACTACTACATCAGAAAAAAAATAGTCTCGAATACGAGAATAAAATATCACGTTATCAATGGTGCTAGTGCAATGGTTAGTACAATCGCTTTCAGTGATCTGCTGACTGTAGACATTAAATCCGAAACTGACCGCGAACCTTTCTTAAATATAGACACTGAACCAGAGTTATTTAAGACAGTGTAGGAATAAACTACTATAGATTCAAGGGAAACTCATCAAGATCGAATGTGGAACGTGTTTGTTTCTCAACTTGATGCATTTCAGTTTCGATTCTCACGTTATGTATTGAAATGTTCTCGTTGCAACCTCAACGAGACAGGAGAGATATTTGTGACGATTTGTGATCCCTCAAACCGTCAGCACTTCCTCAAACGGTAGACAGATAAAAACACAAGTTCAGCGAACTCACTCGAAACGCGTCGAAGCGTGACGGTAGGTACGCTATTGTAAGGGCTTCTTTAGAAGTTTTTGTTGTAGAAATAACAACGTTTACTGGAGTGGAAAACGGAAAAAGTTTGATAAAAAGTTGCTGATGATTTGTGAGAATTTAAGGGTTTAATTTCGTGAAAGAATTATTTTTGGCGTGTTTATTTATGGTTTCGAATTAGAGATCGGGTAGGAGGCAGACAGAAATATGCATCAGAGATACTTATTATTTTCAAAGGGCTGTGTAATTTGTAGCATACTGAACTAATTAAGTCGGCTACATTTCTATGTTAGTATTATGATTATGAGCCTATACAGGTAAACACAAAAGACATGATACATACAAAAGGAAGCCATCTGATTCAGTTAACGGAGAACAATATGCTGATATAAAAAGTCTTATTAAATTAGCGTTCGCGACGTCCAAGAAAAAGTATAATTTCTGACTTAATTCACAAATTGAGTTGCGTAATTAGCGCACCTGGAAACGAGAATTTGCTATCAAATCGGCAATCCCATGTTTGTTAATACGGTTTTTTTTTCTGGTTGCGCCACCTGTCACTTTTTATGGGTTTCATCATCAACATGTCAGCCGTCACTGCTGGACTCCTCCCCAAAGACCGTCAAGCATAGTGTTAGTTGACATTATTGATCCCTTTTTCATCCGCCATCTTCAACGTTTTAAAAAATGTAACATTTTTTCCAAGAAACTCTGTCATGTCGTCTCCTGGCTAGCGTGACAACAAGAACTAGTTGTACCACAATATTGTTCACCTCCAAGCCCACATTCGCGCCACCAACTTCCATAGTACGTGTACGTGAAACTCGATTCGGCCAACAGTTTTCATCAATTCCATTTGACCGGAGTACAATCAGTTCCCACTTCACCGTGTCTTGACTTTCATACTTATTCATCAGCCATTGTTCTGGAACTAGGCCGAGCATGTCAATAGTGTTAGTGCTGTGACATTTCCTTTCTTTGCAATATCACTTCCTTCAGTATCGTTTGTAAATCGAGTTTGACTTTTTTGTTATGGTTCGCTTTCTTTATGGAAGTCCATAGATTTTCCAGTATTACTTATGATCGCAGATTAATATTTTAGCGCATCATATATTTATTTGTTTCACGACTATGATCATTCCTTTATAATGCTCTGCTGTTTAGGGTGTTTTATTGATTTTGACATTGAGATATTAGTGGTCTCGATTACGATTTTTTATAGAGAAGTCGAGGTTTTGAGAATAACCTTAGTTTCAAAACTTGTTTCAACTTTATTTTAGTTCAGGAAGTAGTACCTACTAAATCACAAATTATATAGAATTTTCATATTGTACTTTTTCTTATTCGTCCGAGTATGTATTACTCACATATGTATATACAAATTGTTGCGGTATGGTGAAAAATACATCAAAGTTTATGCTTTAGCACTTTTTATTTCATTTATTTGCCACTAAGCGACAAACTAGCTACACAAATTCATATTTTCCAAAAAAAACTGCCCTATGCTTTTAAAAAACACAATTCTGAAGCCCACTTACAGTACAGTCGCGTACAACTGCAACGGTACACTCGAGCACACAAGTATCATTCCAATAACTAGTTACTAGAGGCGCCACACGTTTGATTGATTGCGCGGTGGTTAGAGGATGTTCATTCCATTAATATACAATTTGGAACGTAAATCTGCGGAATAGAGTATAAGTTTGTACGTTTAGGCTCGACCGAACATGTTTAGGCTTAAGCCTGGCAACAAGGAATTTGTTGGTTGTTAGTTTAACATGGTTTAACTTTTTAGAGAGGTCCGTTTAGAAAATAATTTCATGTTCAAACTTATACGTGTAAATTGACTTTTCTTGAATTTGTGATATGAACTAAAAAGGACTTTTGATATTCAATAATGCAATTTTTTTTATAAACAGTCCCATTTTTCTCGACACTAGCATAAGAGTTATTTTTTTTGGAAACACTACAAATATTATCGCCGCTACTCAAAGGTTGTCTGGCAGGATTTAACTCTACGTTAAGTTTTGTGTTCAGTATTGTGTTTTTTTCTGAGGTTGACTAAAGTGTACAATACAATACACTACAACACAAATACTCTTTATTGCACACCTCACACAAACAAAGCAGTTATAAAGAGAAATAATACAATAACATGTAGGTAGAGGTAGACAACAGGCGGTCTTATCGCTGAAGAGCGATCTCTTCCAGACAACCTCACCATACCGTTACAAACCCACCGTTAAACCTTACCGTTTAGTGTACTTATTTGTATTGTACTATCCATCATTTCTCAAGAACTCGCACATCTTCTAACCACGTATAATGTAGATAATTATTATCCTCACTCCAGACACTGTATTCAACGCATACATTAATTTATTTTTTATTTTGGATACATTCTATATATTTAAGTATTTATATCCATTATATATATCGTCGTCTAGTACCCTTAACACAAGCCTTACTGAGCTTACTATGGGACTAGGTCGATTTGTGTAAGATTGTCTCCTTATATTTATTTTTATTTATTTATTTATTTTATTTATTAATGGTTAGGAAATCGATAAAACCACTGTTTCGACACCGATATCAGCTTCCAGTCTTAAAGAGCTAATAACTATCCACACATTCATATAATCACGCCTCTTCCCCGGAGGGTTAGACAGAGATCACGGATTTCCACTCGCTACGATCTTGACAAACCTTTCTAGCTTCATACACTTTCATTACATTCTTCGTACATGCTCGTCGGTTTAAGGCCTCCACCCACCGGACGCGTGTGCAGCACCCGCGCAGCTGCAGCGCAGCACACGCCCAAGTTGTAAAGCATTGAAACTACACTTCAAACACACATCGAACGCGGCACACGCGCAGCACCCGCGCAGCTGCAGCGCAGCACACGCCCAAGTTGTAAAGCATTGAAACTACACTTCAAACACACATCGAACGCGGCACACGCGCAGCACCCGCGCAGCTGCAGCGCAGCACACGCGCAGCACACGCGCAGCACACGCGCAGCACACGCGCAGCACACGCGCAGCACACGCGTCCGGTGGGTGTGGAGGCCTTTAGGGTACTCTTGACCTTTCTTTAGAATTTCTCCGATTTGGTCGCAATAAGTTCGACGACGTTTTCCCCTTTCAACTGTACCATCCACTTTTCCCTCATACAGTAGTCTTTGTTAATATTCTAATAACTATTATACTAGGTTTAACACAGCTATAATTTCAAATAAATCTTGGTCTGTGAAACATTGAGAACCTAATAATTAGAAGACTTGGCAAATATTACAAAGTCAAAGATGACATGAAAATTGAGGTCAAATGTAAATATGCAAAAAAAATACAATGTAAGTGACAGAACTCCGAATACAGACCAAGAAAGGAACATGCTATAGATAAGAACTAAACCCAAATCAGTACGCAAACTGAAACAAGTACTAACCACCGCATGTGTATAAAAATGTACCGAATCGTGACTCTGTGTCACATAATTAAGTAAGTTAACTAGAGTTACGTATACACTTTTATGCATGAGTCTCATGCTAGCTAGAGTTATTTTATTACTATCAAGGTGTAATTCCGTGCATCACGGCCGATTGCAGCCGCACGCGATCGTTTGCGTGCGACTAACGCGCGCGGCTGATGAGACAATCAGTGTATGAAAATGCCGCACGCGTCCGACATAGACTTCGGAACGGCGCCATACATTTTCATTTCATACAACCGACTGTCGCATCAATAGCGCGCGTCAGCCGCACGCAATCAATCGCGCGCGGCTGTGATCGGTCGCGATGCACGGAATTACAGCTTGGGGCGAATGAGGAAAATTGTGTCGAAATGTTATACTTCTGAAAAGCAAGGCACAGACAAGTGTTGATTGCGGATCTACAAAAGAAGCACACCAAACATGCACGTACAAAAGGAAATACATACATCGTATTGGACGAAGTAATGCAAGCGAAGATCGAAATTTTCCGTCGTATTAATTGTTACTCACAACGAGGTTTGGCCAAACGAATCACTCAGCGTTTCGTGCGACTTTTTCATAGCTTCAATTAAAGACAGGCGAAAAAAAGTTCTAAAAGCGAATCGGGCGAAAGTGGATGCAAATTCTGTACGGGGTCGGAATCCGAATTTAAAAAGTCGACGAAAACATAGGTGCTTGTAACCATTTCGTGTAACAGTATTTTGAGTTTTATGCAACTTATATTGAGTTGGTATTGCTGTGAAATGTTTTGCAGTTGGAACCGTTCGGGTTTGTGGTATCGACGTCCCGAGTGACATAACGCGGTGATGTATTGACAGCGGCGCGATCGGATAAAGTAGTGTGTGGTTGTTTTATTTGAATGTTAGAATTTTTCAGAGAATAAATAAGTAATTTAATTCAATGTGAGAATACTGGTGAGCGGTGTGAGAGAAAAATAACTTATATTATCAACTACAGACTACAGGGTTAACCCATTCAACGCCAATCACGACACACATGCAACGGAGGCCTACGGATGGTTTTCGCAATAAACGGGCTTTTAGCGCGATGCCTTTGCCTTGATTTGACTGGACTTGCGAGAGATACGCTTACGCGTTCTGCGCACGAGAAAGAGGTGCAACACTCCTCTAGAAAGGCTTTTTTAGACAAATTTAGATAAGTACCTTAAGGGGCTACCCAAGGTTTCCATCGATTTTTGACAAGTTTTGAATCGTATCTCCTACTTTTGCACTACAGATAGAAGTATAAATGAAACGGTTATCGGTTCTTCAATCTTTTATCTCCATTTTGGTCTACCGGATTTTGAAATCTCTATTGACGTGAAAGATCTAACACATACGAAATCTACATGTTGGGGTAAAAACTGGTCCAGGGTTTTCATTTTAAACCAATTAACACAAAAGTTATAGCCAGAAACCGGTTTTTTGGCCTAAAATTGTTCAACTTTGATGCCAAATATCTCGAAAACAATGAACTTTGAAGTAAATATGGGATACTATGTTGCTTAAAGCCGTTGTTGTTAACATACTAAGCTACAGAAAACCTAAGAAAACTAAGAGATTCAGATCGAAGGTACGATCCCATACAACAATTATGGGAGCCCCTTAATGAAGATTTAAGTATTTATAGTACATGAAGTGAGATTTCAGATGATTAACACACTAAAGTATCTATAAAATTTATTGTGTCGTAAAATAAAGTATTGCTTGAGTAGGCTGAGTAAAAAAGAAAAATAACGACCCAACATTGGATTTTTTCGAATCGAGGAAATTTTAAGCAATCGTGTGTCTATTATATCAGATGAACAATCTTATACTCAAAAATCATACATCTGAAAGACAGGCCTTATTGTTTCCCAATCAAGTCAGAACGGCGATTCAAAGAAAACGATATTTCCCAATTCACCCCCTTATAAGCTATGGCGCAGAGTTCTGAGAGTAGCCTGTGAACATCTCATCTTACCTTTCATTTGAGAAATGTAGGAAGATTATTTTCATATATCATAAAATAGGCAAGCCAGTCGATTTCTAAGGGATATCCTAGTTGGTAGTGACCCTGCCTACGAAGCAAGAGGCGCTGGGTTCAAATCCCGGTAAGGGCATTTATTTTTATGATGAGCACGCATATTAGTTCCCGAGTCATGGATGTTTTCTATGTATTTAAGTATTTATTTATCTATGTAAGTATGTTTATCGTCGTCTAATACCTATAGTACAAGCTATACTTAGTTTGGGACGTGGTCGATTAGTGTAAGATTGTCCGCTAATATTCAAATATTTTATCTCGCCACTGAAGCACAGAGCTCAATAGGTACGGCTATCACGATACGGAGCGCGAGATCTGTCGATTGCCCGCACTATACCTCTCTTTCTAAGTGCTCTAACAAGAGAGAGACGGATAGTGCGAGAAAAATCGAGAGAGCTCGCGCGCCGTCTCGTGATAGCCGTGCTGCATTCATGGCTAGCAGAACGCGAGAACGGCAACTAAGAATACGCGCTATACACACAACTTATTCCTTTCTCGCTCCTTTTCTCGGTACAGTGCAGAGACCCCATTAGGCCGTATACACAACGTTCTTAGAAATACCCTAAGCTATGCCAATACACATGATTTACGATCGATTACTTACCACGAGTGCGTGTCGCACCCGTCTTTCCGCCGCGGCGTAGGGCTCCCTATAATGCTGCAGGTGGCGACCTGTAACAGAGGAAACACGTATTTATTTATAAGCTCGAACAATAGAAATGCGACGTTTATTTTTAGTGTGCGGTTAGCGAACGCAAGCTTGCCACAACGACGCCGCAAGTCGAGAACAAAATTGGCGATGCGGTGAAAGAGCCTACGAGCTTTAATCGTAAAGGCTCTTTCATTGCACGTCAAGCACAAGACCACACGCTACTAACCGTCTCTTTTAGAACACTCAGAAAGACATGTTTCGTCGCGAGACAGATCGCGCGGGGACTTGCCAGTCTAGGCAAGTCCCCGCGCCCCAACGCGTCTGCGTTGGTAGTTAAATCCCGCATACCATTTTTATAAGGGGAAAACGGGATAACACCGGTGGTGCTATTCTAACCCGATACCTCTCTCCCGCGGGAGCAACCATAAATTAGATAAAAAATAAAAATAGACAACATTTGACCCATCGTATAACATATTAGCTGCCTGCAAATCCGCGGAAAATATTACATTATACTACACCTATAATTAGACTGACATTTACAATGTCAATGAATTAATCCATACTAATATTATAAATGCGAAAGTGCGTCTGTCTGTCTGTCTGTTACCTCTTCACGCTTAAACCGCTGAACCGATTTATGTGAAATTTGGTATAGAGATAGTTTGAGTCCCGGGGAAGGACATAGGATAGTTTTTATCCCCGAAATCATCCCCTAAGGGGGTGAAATGCGAGGGTGAAAGTTTGTATGGAGCTGCGATATAAACGAGTTCCATGCGGACGGAGTCGCGGGCAGAAGCTAGTTTACTATAATTATATTTCTTATATTTATTTGTTAAAAAGCCATAAACCATGTATGCCATACGATTAAATAAATTCTTGACATGTAAAAAAGCGTATGTACCTACTCGACTTTAACCTGACATGTAAAATGAATAAGTTTTATCAACAAAATTATGATTTCTGAAAAAAAAATTGGAGGCAGACGAGTGGTTCCACAAAATACTTCCCACAACCACAGAATAGATAATAGTACAAGTACAGAAGGGACACTCCTTTGATCTTTACAAAAGGCGCTTTTCCTCTCAGCCAAAACATTAAGATTTATGGCCCTCTGACGTCGTCGACGACGACGTCGACGTTCATCGCTACAAGTACATGCCGGTTCCCCAACGTTGGGGCACCGGCATGTACTTGTAGCGATGAACGTAAATGGCGGAGTGTCCGCCCCTTGCCACAACATACACCCTCACAAAGCACACACTTACGAACTTTACCGTTTTATGTGGTTTTATAATTATGGTACAGAAATATAATAGTCATCGACTAAGAAACCAAAGACATCCACTCAAACACAGACTAAAAGGCGGAAGACATCCAAGTTCCAGCCGTCCTTCGTACACCACAGGATACCTAATACCTACTAATGTACTACGGATAGTGCCGGATGCACTTCCTACAGCCGTTTAACGGGATCCGCCAAGACAATGGAATAGACTACGCTGGGCCGTTCGGTTTTGGCTTGGCGCGCTAGAACGCATCCATCCATACTAATATTATAAATGGGAAAGTGTATGTGTGTTTGTTTGTCCGCCTTTGACGGCAAAATGGAACATGATTGACATGATTTTTTAAGTGGAGATAGTTGAAGGGATGGAGAGTGACAAAGGATAGTTTTCATCTCCGAAATCATCCCCTAAGAGGCTGAAATGGGGGCGTAAAAGTTTGTATGGAGCTGCGATATAAATGAGTTTCACGTAAAACCCGTTTTTTGGCTTCGAACTGTCAAAATTTGTTGCCATATTGATTATCTCGTAAACGGTGAGTTTTAAAGTAAATATGGGAAACTACTATTTCGGAAAGCATTGTACTCGTTACTAAAAAAAAAAGACAGGCTCGCAGTTCTACACTATTCTACAGCTCACAGAGCCATTAGTGTTACAGCGGTATTTACTGTATGGTTTTATCCTTGGTTCATCATGGTATATTCCAGGAAAGTTTCTCAATTCAAAATAATTATTTCGGACATACATTCATATCCTTGGTTAGTAACAATAATAATGTTAATAGGAACTAATTTCAATGAACTTCAGTAAAGTGTAGAATTTGTCAGGGTGTCCTTTTGTATGTTTGCATGCAGAGGGTAATATCCATATACCGGTACTAAGGTTCGAAGTAAAAGTGTTTCTAAGAACACTTATGTCGAATATAGTGCCGTAGGCATTTTATGATATAATGTCGCCTAACTTGCCACGTTTGTTCTTTTCTGTGTGGAAAAGCTATGTACCGTGGGACTTTGAGTGCTGAAGTTTAAAATATCATGTTCACAAGGAAATTTCATAAAATTTTCAACTTCATTCCTACGTAATTTCCCGTTCAGCACTTCAAAGGTAATCTCCCGTGCCATTCAATCGTTTGCGAAACAAGGAGTGCAACGACCTCTGAAAAGGGTACGATCCAGTTCTTGATTTAGGTTAAGGTATACATGTTTCTTTATCCTTCTTGAAATGATGAGTTTTGGAACGTATAGCTTGGTAACAAGGTCCAAAGTAGTATACATATTTGTTGATAATAACGTGCACCTAGTTTAGGGGGAACTTATTACACCATCTTTGTCCATAAGCGACGCTCACTGACGCTGGCTTGACCAGGCCGGAATGAATTATCAATTGATACTACTGATTATGTTTGTTTAATTTCCTTCCGCTACCCAAAGCTTGTTTGGAAGAGACCGTCTGTTGTCTGCCGATGTTTTTGAACTTATGATGATGTCTTGACCGATTTCGGCCACAGTGACTGTGTATTCTAACTTTGGTATGGACAATACGGGTGTAGAGTCAAAATGTATTATTACTCCAAAAGAAAGAAGGCAAAAGAATATGCCTGGTGACGAAAATCCCATTCAGATATCTCAAAGAATTACGAAGCTACAACCGTTTTAATATTGCTTGTTAGAGAGAGAAAACGCCCGCAGATCGTGACGTCGCGATCTGCGAGCGTCATAGTAAATGACAACCGTTTCATATGCCTCTTAAAACTTTCGACACTTTTAACTTTGTGATTATTTAGGGTTTTGCCACACTGGATGCGTTCTGCGGTCTGCGGTGTGGTCAGGCCCGCATTATGCATGACGGTTTTCAATTTGACCTGACCGCAGACCGCAGAACGCATCCAGTGTGGCAAAACCCTAAATAATCACAAAGTTAAAAGTGTCGAAAGTTTAAAGGGGATTAAGCCCTGCTTTACTTTTTTTCTCCTTTTGTCCATGTTGTAAATCCTTTTTCGAGAAAATTGTATTATTATTGGTTATTTTATTTGTTGTCTAAACCCCTGTTATTATTATAAGTGTCGTTCATCTGCTCTCTGGTGCACTCTCAATTGGCTTACGTTACCCTCTCTTTCTCGCAAAATGGCGAGCTCACATGGTGCAAGTTAACACTCCACCGATGTAGTCAGAGGCGTCTCTAGCCCATGTAGCGCCCGTGTGCACACATTACTCTAGCGACCCCTAGTAAGCGCGCGGTCAAAATGGAATGGTCACAAAGTAGTAGTAGGACCGCTGCACCCGTGTGCAACGCACACCCTGCACCATGTGTGACGCAGCGCGAACTACGTCCAAAGACGCCTTTGGACGTAGTTCTGTTGGCTGAACTATCTGGTGAACGGTGCCGGTTAATGTACAGCCATGATAATGCACGGCCAAATAGTGTACAGCCCAATAATCCGCGTCCATACTGTACGTGGATTATCAGGCTGTACATTATTGGGCCGTGCATTATCACCCTGAGCAAACTTGGTCCGGGGCAATAATTGGAAGCCACTTTTGTCCGGGCTGATAATGCACGACCCAATAATCCGAGTCCACAAAAAGTGGACGCGGATTATCAGGCTGTACATTATTGGGCCGTGCATTATCACCCTGAGCAAACTTGGTCCGGGGCAATAATTGGAAGCCAATTTTGTACGAGGTGATAATGCACGGCCCAATAATCCGAGTCCATGTGGCTTCGGATTATCGGGCTGTACATTATCAGTGCGGAATGAAAATTTCTAGCGAGTCGACGCCACCCCGCTGCGCGGGGTGCCTATTTCTGGTCTGAGGGACACAAGTGAACCCTAACCTAACCGACCTAAGACAGAGTTCGCTTATGACTAGCCATTTTTGTCCGCCCTGATAATGCACGACCCAATAATCCGCGTCCACTAAAAGTGGACGCCAATTATCAGGCTGTACATTATTGGGCCGTACATTATCACCCTGAACAAACTTGGTCCAGGGCAATAATTGGAAGCCACTTTTGTCCGGGCTGATAATACACGACCCAATAATCCGCGTCCATAAAAAGTGGACGCCAATTATCAGGCTGTACATTATTGGGCCGTACATTATCACCTTGAGCAAACTTGGTCCGGGGCAATAATTGGAAGCCACTTTTGTCCGGGCTGATAATGCACGACCCAATAATCCGAGTTCACAAAAAGTGGACGCGGATTATCAGGCTGTACATTATTGGGCCGTGCATTATTGGCTCCCTGGTGAACGATCCATGAGCTCGTCTAACTTTTTAACGACGGGTGTCTATACAAGTGGATATACATGTGCGGAAAAAACTAACTTCACATCGGGGAGTTCACGACCCTCAGCAATGAGGAATACGAGGCAAGGAGGTGTCGATTTTGAACTATTATTAAGGTCGGTGCGAGTAACTTAAATATTGTACTCGTAATACTGTGTGTTGTGTTATGTTGTGTCACGAATACATTTTTGATTCTGATTCTGGTATAGTTATTTTATTTGGTCGTATTGACACTTACTGACAGTTAATTTCCAATGTTATCCCAATTTATTTTTGACTTCTAATTGCAGATTCCAAACATTCAATTCAGAGGCCCTACCGCGAAACGAAAACGAAATTCGTTCGTGTATCTCCCTCTCTTTTGCACTTGCAAGTTCGTGCGCCAGAGACGGAGCCACCCGAACGAAGTTCGTTCTCACTTCGCGGTAGCACCTCAGAATTCCGCATTCCAGGACTGATTTTCGTATAATTTTTTATCATATCTAGTCAAAGTTGTGTGCAGGGTTGAAAGACCCACAAAACACATTACAGTTGAGCAAAAACGTAGTCACAAGCAAATAAAAACTACCCCCAAATTAATTAAGCGCTTAAGGGAGGTCGGCGGTGGTCGACTCATATTTGCACAGCTTAGGGGCTGTCCCTTGATAGTCACTTAATTGAGGAATGTCGGAAGCACACAGCACATAAGTAAAACAATTATTCTCCAACAGGCAATTAAATATTGACGTTGTATTCTTCATAATGGGCTTAGAAGTGTCACATTTCGTTCGCGAGACGAGATATCCGTAATGGCATTCCATACAAAATTGGAGGCCTGCAAGATTGTCTTTTTTCATTTCCATTCCACAATTCAGAAAAGCACTATATACTTCGGCGTGAAGAGGGGTTGCCAGCCTCATAACTATCCTCGCTACGTCTACATATACGCGGCTGGCAACCCCTGTAGTAATGTAAAATTAATCCGTTGAGGCAACGTCATCTAAACTTATATTATAAAGAGGAAAAGTCTGTGAGATTCTAACTATGTATGTTGATAGGTATGTACCTAATGGGTAATCTAAAGAACCGCATTACCGATTTAAAAAAGTATTTCAAATGCGTGTAAAATTGACTTTTCTCAAACATGCAATGAAATGTTGACCTTGTGTTCTTCATAATGGTCTTCGAAGTGTTATGTTTCGGGCGCAGCGAGACGAGAGACACGTAATGGCATTTCATACAAAATTGGAGACCTAGGCCGGCAAGATGGTCTTATTTAATTTCCATTCCACAATTTGTGGCACAGGATCACGGCGTTCAACCACGAAAATTAAAGTTTGATTTCTTGGAGATTTTTTCATTGCATGTTTGACAAAAGCACTATACATGCCTCGGCGTGAAAAAGGGCCTTCTTCCCGGCCTCTATAGTAATGTACTATTATGGATAGTACCTACAATCAGCAGGAAAAGTAGCAAAGCGGGTCAAGTGCTCAAAATGACCTACATACAACTCTAATGCCAAGGGGAAAAGGACTGTCTAGATCATTTTCAGCGTGTTATTTTACGTAGCTACTTCCGCATCTGACTGTACTAGGCTATATTTTATCCCGCGGGTTTGTCTGAGTTTTTTGAAATACGCGGGTAGCTAGTTGCTACATGAAACTGAATATACGCGCGCAAAAGCATGTCTAAAGACAAAATATCTCTTTTTCAACCAATTCTTCTTTTGTCACCTTAACCTTGCGAGACGAACGCAGCCGTTCAATATGAACAAAATAATACATACATACATACATACATATATACATACATTCACGCCTTTATTCCCAAAAGGTGTAGGCAAAGGACATGAAACGTATATATAACGTATATAAAATATCGACAAAATGTGATATTGCAGTGATAGGTTGCTATAGCCTATCGCCCTCCACAAACTTCAAACCTGTCAACAAAATAATGACTTAGGGTAATTCCGGGGTAGATGGCCATAAGGGGGAGATGGCCCATCGAAATATTTCATGGAACCAGTGACTTGATTTCGCGACTTTTTGTTTATTTCGCTTTGTGCCTAAGAGCACGGGTGCAATTAACAATTAGGCGAAAAAAAACCCAAAGTAAGTAAAATCGTCTTTGATTATTTAGACTAGTGTCAATATTTTTTGAGAGGTCATGTTTTACCAGGTGACGATGTTAGTTTCTCAAAATAATGCTGTTTTCGTGTATTTGTTGCAAAGTATATGAGTGTCTCATTGTTCTAAGGTCAGACTTTGGCAAGTCATGTCATGACTTGTTCTTAAATTAGGTGTGGTCATCTCTCCCGCAAGAAAAGGAGAGATGGCCACTGGCTAGTATTAGTCGGTATGCCATATGATATGATGCTGAATGTGTGTCAAAGAATAGTATATAAAACAATCCAGGAAACCTAAGCAGGAAAAAATATCCAAAACTGCCAGCTCGGTTTGTAAACGAAAGAAACTGCCACGGCTGTGGGGATAATTACCTATTAGAAGTTATTTTCTTCGAAAACTGGTTTCAGTGTAGTTTTGGCTACATAAGAATTGCACCGAGTTCGAGGACACGTGCTTAAGTATAACAAAAAATACGAAAACATACTAACTGAGAGAGTTAAGTTATAGCCATCTTTCCTGTAAAGGTATGGTCATCACACCCGTATACCTTGGGAGAGATGGCCAATCGTGTCTTTTTTTCAAAGGGTTTTTTTTCGATGTAATTTATATAGATATTATACTTTTTTGTTTAATAATCCAAAGTTAATTAACCAAAGTTTAATAAAAAATAAAATATGTATTCGTGATATGTAAGCATTTATTTTAACAGTGTTCCAAAAAAACTATGGCCAACTACCCCGGACTTACCCTAATTAAAATACATTTATGCAAACGCCACGCCACTACAATTAAAATACTTAATCAGTGACGTCACTCGCGCCTTATTAATGAATACGAATACTTTATAAAATATGTATAATCGTTTTTTTATCATTAAAATTAACGGACGTAAGATTTCCTGTAGTTTATGTAGCTTCCTGTGTGATAAAACCAATGCGACCCACAATGAAGCCAACATTAATACACAATAATTTATTTATTGACAAATACATTTACGTGACATTACAGTAATAACCAATGCGTCACGAAACCAAAACAACAAATAATATTATTTAGGCGACGAAACGGCGTGGCCCCGTTGCATCGTCGTCTCCGGTGTAGGATTCGGCAGATTGCCCCGGAACCGTCGAGACACTACACCCTTCGGCCAGAAGTCAGCACATGCGACGGTCTCCTGCAGCGGCCGCGGCATAATAACTTGGTTTGGATAAGCTACTTCAAAATTTGGGGTATTTATGGCAGTAAAAATTAAAAAAGTGAGCGAGTGGCAACCCTGACAAAGCGGTTAAACACTACATTTAATTTGTTAGTTTTGGACATTTATTTATCACTAGGGCATTACGTTTTACTCGTTCAGTATTTAACAGAATTGAATTTTGCATGGATTGCGTTTTGGTAGAACTACGAGTATTATATAAGCTGTGGTTTTGGGCAGAATGGTATAGCTTTCATCATGTGGTTGTAGGTAGTCTGTCAAGCGAGTCGTGTCCCTGGAAAATGGCAGCAAATTATTAAAAAACGCATGCTGGTAACACGAATGTATGGCGGCGTAATAGGTACTTATGAACTGATACTGAAAGTTTATTTCATATGTAAAATTGTTGCCATATAAAGAATTTCATAAAAATGCTGTGGACACGACTCGCTTGACGGACTATATCATCATCATCAGCCGAAATCCACTGCGAACATAGGCCTCCCCCGAAGAGTGCCACAATGACCGGTCCCGCGCCACCCGCATCCATCGGACTCCGGCGACCAAGCGCGATTGTGTGTGTAGTAAGCGAATATTAGTATTGATGATAAAGGTAATTAAAATAATTAAATTATACCGATTCCACGCATTGAAACGGAAATTTAATACAGCAGTTATTACTCATTCTACTAACTGCCATTTTCTTAGAAACAGTGATGAAACTAGTAAAAATACTCGGAAACTTGACCTTACTCATTACGTATATTCTTAGGTATAAATATATAGTTGCGCGGATGTACTTAGAAATAACCACTACATCTAACTACTTTACAGCACAGTATTATAATTTCAGTGGTTTAGATTTGTCACCCTAGCTATTTCGAAATCCTCTTCCTTTTTATACAATAAGTTTCTGTCCAAAACAATATTTTTGCTACAAGCTTCTATTGCCAACTGTATTTTTCTGTATACCGATTTCAATTACTCGTTGAGACGATTCTACGGAGCCCTAACTCAACGGGGTTACGTCTGTTAAGTCCTAAATTCCCATGGCCATCTTCTTCATCAATCAGATCAACTCGATGGTACCATTATATTCATTAATATTCATTTGTCATCCAAACTATACTTAAACCCAAAATTTCAGCTCAATCGGTTGAAGATATCTGCTTCAAAATTGAGTTGCAAGATTCCACGCGAATAAACATTAGTTATATACATTGTGAGTTAAATAAAAGCTAAAAATATATTTAGAGTAAATAAAATAACCAAGATATCATCATCATCATTATCATCGTTCCCTCAATGCTGAGGATCGTGACATTAATAAATAAATAATAAATATAAGGGGACAATCTTACACAAATCGAGCTAGTCCCATAGTAAGCTCAATAAGGCTTGTGTTATGGGTACTAGACGACGATATATATATAATAGATAGAAATACTTAAATACGTAGAAAACATCCATGACTCAGAAACAAATATTCATGCTCATCACACAAATATTTGCCCTTACCGGGATTCGAACCCAGGACCTTCAGCTTCGTAGGCAGCGTCACTACCCACTAGGCTAACCGGTCGTCACATCGGTCGGCCGGTCGGACATTCGTGACATCATGTCCTCTTCTTGCTGACCAGACTTCTCCAAAGGCTCCTATCACCTGCTTTACCGCTTTAACCAAGATATAACCAATATATAACCAAACCAAATATATAACCAAAATAAAGATCAGATCAGAAGCGAATGATATAACTACTTAAATATTTTATTTGTTGATGTCTGATATTTTGTTGGATTTTGACTACAGTTAACTGTTTAAAAGATGATACATTCGTTACACTGAAAAAAATCCTTTAAAAGGTACCAATAAAAGCTTGTAAAACTAAAACGATTACTTACTTAAGGAACTGCACTGAGTCTAAACAAGTAGCAAACACTTATGTTGCCGAAGTTTAGACAACGTAAACATGCAGTTTTATCCGGGGCTCTCAGACAGACAGACGGACAGACACTATTTAGGCTGTATAACCAGTACCCACACCAAACTGCGATATTAAAGGCACAATAAATAACTAACTCATCCAGGTGGTAGTCGGAAGCTAACTAAATTAAACACGAGACAAGACTAACCTTTATCTGCTTGATAACTGATGAAGTTAAGTTAAATAGATAAACACATGTAAAACTTGCGGCCTTCACGTATATTTACTGAAATAAAGATAGTATTATCTTTCACTCTATTGCGACAGTAAATACAAGAATTAAGTATGTTTTGCCTCACTAAAAATGCCAAGTACAATCATAAAGGCCCAATGCGGTTTCAGAACCATTCTTATCATTTATTCAGTAGCTGGGAAAATTCAAAATTTCGTGTACCCAGTAAGCGTGTGTCGACCCACAAAAAATTTACTCGGTAGCAGCTTTGAGACGACAATTAAGTACATATACAGATTGTATATTGTATACAAATTTACTCTTTCTTTTCAATTTATTAATGTTTACATTATTGTTTTTCTTCTTCTTCTGCAATGTTTGTTGGAGAAATTTTATCCCGAATAATAATCCTATCGATTAGTTTAGTAAAATAGCGAGTGTTTGTTTTTTTAAGTTTAGTTGGTTCGAGTCCCGGGCGAGGCAAGCGAGTTTTAGAAAATCTTTGAATGCAGTTTTGTTTGTTTTTAAAAATAAAGGAATGTTTCCTTGAAGTAAAATGAGCCAACTAAAGGATTTAAGGTAGTTTCCCTCCAGGGCTCGACTTATCTTTCCACCCTGTATATTTACCTTTTTCGTGTATACCCTCCAAATTTTGATCGACTTTTGGAGGGTAGTAAAGCATTGTGGACCCATGTCTCCGTTGACAACTTGCTGGGACAACAGGCATCTGCGACCACGACCGCTCCAACCCGTGTCGAAACGTCATACAGGTAAATAAATATCGCGTCAGACCCGTGAAAAACAATAATTTAAATATACAAAGTGCGATAGTTTAAAGTATTATAATCAATAAATGATATGCATAAACACGTCATTGAAATGTGAAACAAGTTCATTTTCACATAATTTGTATGCTTAATTTAATTTACGTCGCAAAACTGACATTGATTAAATTTTTAGGATTCCGTAGTCAACAAGGAACCCTTATAGTTTCGCCATGTCCGTCCGTCTGTCTGTCTGTCTGTCTATCTTCGGCTTAGCTCAGTAACCCTTACAACTAGAAAACTGCAATTCGGCGTGGGTATATAAACCAATCACGCCCACAAAAGAGTAGAATAAAATCCTGAAAAAAATTTTTTAGGGTACCTGGTGATTTTTTCTCGTTAAACCTATAGTTAAACCTATAGTGTGGGGTATCGTTGGATAGCTTGTTCAAAAATATTATGGGTTTTCTAAAATTATTTTTCAACTCAGTTTATGCGTTTGCGAGATAATGGGATTTAAAGCCCTAATTTTTGTTCGAGTAATAAAAATAATCATATTTACGATTATTTACGAGGGTAAGCTTTAATAAAAACCCCAAAAGCCCATTTTAGGTCCGCATTCTGTGACAGACGGGAAACTACGGAACCCTACCCTGCGCGTAGCCCGACACGCACTTGGCCGCTTTTTATTTA
This sequence comes from Epinotia demarniana, assembly GCA_945867215.1. Taxonomy (NCBI): domain Eukaryota; kingdom Metazoa; phylum Arthropoda; class Insecta; order Lepidoptera; family Tortricidae; genus Epinotia; species Epinotia demarniana. Next base: position 2,596,727 of record OX244281.1, read on the forward strand.
ACAATTCACGCTAATTGAATACTCACATTTTTGAAAACGCCCAGGTATAATCAGCATCATATACTCGTAGTTAGTAGCAGCCAGAGTAGCCAAATATATCGTAACACAGGGTGTTGTTACTGTAATAAAGACGTGTGCTAATATTTGGCTACTTTGGCCGTTACTAACTATATGATGCTGACTGTACATAACACTTTTTCTCTAAAACCAAACGAATCTCAACTAAGTTTCAATTCTTCTCTAGAAAAAAAAGTAAAAACGCTAACTTAAATTCTTGGTATTAGGTAATTAGGGGAGTCCCTATTAGGCTAAACATAGTTATACTTACATCAATGTAAAAAATGGACGTAGCTAAAAACTAGCTACGTCCATAATTTGGAAGAATGTAAGTGTGCCAGTGTTTTATTTATTTTACGTCACACCTGGCCATAATGCGAGTTTTACTGCACGCTGCGCGTACGGGAAAACTCGCATTGTGGCCAGGTGAAGACGTAAAATTTTGTACTCAACACGGGCGGTAATTCGTAAAGCCCCAGAGCGCATATTTATGGCCCGAACCGATCTGGGATATTCACGAATTCACCGCCCTAGTTACGTTATGTACTAATGGCCATTTAAGGTTATTTTTTTGGAATACATATACGGCGTCAAGTATAGTACTCAACTCAGTTTTATACGCAACCTTTTCCCGACAAACTATCCTGTTGTGTAATGGAAGCCTACCATAGCAGGACATTTTGGATGGACACGTGACATGAATCATTGCGGTATTCATTGCGGAAATGACAGCAAACAAGAATGCCCGATGACGTATCGTCGTATCGCTATTAATTATGTTTTATTAGTACGTTTTATTTGCTTGTCTGATGACACATGTACTCGTTGTTTATTAAAAAAAAAAAAAATGTTATAGGAGGCAAACGAGCAGACGGATCACCTGATGGTAAGCGATTACCGCCGCCCATGGACACCTGCCACACCAGAGGTGTTGTGAGTGCGTTGCCGGCCTTTAAGGATGGAGCTCTGGGAACCTTACTCACCATCAGGAACACAAAACTACAATACCTACGGAATAGGCAGCAGTGCTATTATGGCTGTGGTCTTCTGTAAGGCGGAGGTATTCCCCCAGTCAGGCTGCTCCAGATTCAAACGTGATGACATTACGCTATGCCCTACCTCTCTCAAAATGGATGTAGCATAACATTTCCATCTGTCATCAATTAACTTTACAAGCTAGACACAAGGATAGTATGAGACACTTCTTCTGTCTCTATTTTAATTTCTAGCAATTATTCCGGCTTGTCGTTTTAAAATGAGAACGGAACTACCCGAGCGTAGCGAGGGTGCATTGTCTATGTACATTTTTTGTGTGCTTTCTTTTCATTTTATGTATAATGCTATGTGCTGTTTTATCCCTAGTTGGCCTCCCAATTGCTGTACATATTTATTTATTGGGCTTAGGCGCTGTACTCACCTTGTACATACTACTCTTTTATCGTTTTGCATGTGCATGTTTTTGTTATTATTTGATATTGTATATAGTTGTGTTTTAGGTTAGGGTTTGTATAGTTGCATGTTAGGTTAAGTCCTGATTTTTGTTTGTATAGATGCATGTTAGGTTAAGGCTTTGTATATTAAACCCAGTATTTATATTCATGTATTTATCCTGCGAGGTCGGGGATGGGTAGTTTTTACTGCTCGTCCTCGGCTCTAGCTTGCGCGTCTCTCCCCGGCTGCGCTGTGTGCGGCTGGGGCGGGGCGTGCGGCATGACCCGCAGTTGTATATATTCTATGTCTCTTGTTTCTGTTTGGTTTGTGTTTTTGCTTTTATATATTATTTTACCTATGAGGTTGTGGTATGTCCCGCAGATGCGTCACCGAATGTGCCATCAGTCAGTCGCATGTGGTGCGCGGCTGATTGCATGTTCGGTGGCGTGTGTTTTTGTATAGTAGTTTTTAAGATAATTTTAAGGTGTAGGTAGGTAGTTAGCTGTAGATTGTTTTGTTTTAGTTCTGTACATTGTTTGTATAGTTATGTTTTTATATTGCGTGCTCTGTGCCGCAGCCGTCAGTGGCAATTAGTTAAGGGCCCCTTCGGGGGCCAACTTGGGAAAACATGAGGGAAAAAAAAAAAAAAAAACCTTTGTATAGATAGAGTCGAGCGTCCTAGTGGGGCAGTGCTCGAACAAATTGTCGTAAATGTGGACACGCTAGACAAAAGCACCATTTTTTTTCTTAAAATTGGAGATATTAATAATTAACTATAATTAACATGGCCGCCAAAAAAATGGCCGTGGAGGAGGTGGTTCCTATCATAAACTTAAAGCTATGGACCTAACAAGTACCTGAAAAAAATTGGTGCTTTTGTCCAGCGTGTCTAAATTATCACCTGAAACTGCCCTACTATCCTGGTAGAGTCTTTAAGGGCGTGAATTAGAAAATATCGCGGTTATTGAAACGCTGTTCTGACTAGGAAAAAATAAGGACTGGTTTTCAGATATACGAAATCTTAACCATATGATTTTTTATCTGATTTAATCGATACATAATTACTTTAAATTCCCGATAGATAAAAAATGCAAAGTGTATTCTCTTTTTTTACATTGGTTTTTCAAACAATACCTACATTATTTTACGATATAATCAAGATTATAGAAGGGTATTTTGCCGCATTCAAAATCTCACTTATTTAATTTTAATAACACTTCAGTTTTTGGACAAATTTCGATTAAATATATACATATATCGAAATTTGTCCAAAATTAGCAATTCCCGAAGTATTGCATCTCTTTTTCTCGTAAGCGGATGGTGTACGCGTGTCTCTCACAAGGGGCTTGGGTTTCACGAATCGATTCGAATCAAAGCATTCCCTGACTATAGCAGTGTCAAGAAGGGAGACAACGATGGAAGACCATGGCTGTATAAGCCAATGCGGGAACGGCATACACGACCGCAACCCTGGCAGGTATAATTTGCCCATTTTTCCATGCTGTACGTACCCTCATTTCTATTCTACTAAATATACAAATAGCCTGACAAATAGTCGAAATGACGCCACCGCCATTTCCCGCGGGTGTCGTGAAAGTCGGCTATGGGAAAGGTTGAAACGTGTCGTGCGCGATGGTAAAACGACCTATTACTGCGATAGAACACAATGAATGACTACATTAAATTAAATTTTATAATCTAGAAACCAAAGAGTAAATTTAAAAATTACTTAACTAGACCAACGGGTCGACAATGACAACGTGTTTTATTTATAAGGACGCTTCCAATTAGTCTTATTCCATGGGACAACATTAATTCGATCCTTGAAAAGAGATTCTACATATTAATATTATAAATGCGAAAGTGTGTCGATAGTGTGTAGGTACAAGTACAGAAGGGACACTCCTTTGATATTTACAAAAGGCGCTTTTTTTTCCAGCCAAAACATTAAGATATATGGCCCTCTGACGTTTTCGACGTTAATGGTCACCAACGTTGGGGCACCGGCATGTACTAGTGATGAACGTAAATCGCGGAGTGTCCCGCGCCTGGTCGCGGGCAGAAAGTTTATTACAAACGACTAGCTAGATTATCTGGACAACTGGTTTAGCATACTAATACACTCCGGGATCGAATTCCTGTAAGGGCAAGTATTTGTGTGATGAGCTTGAATACATATTTGTTCTCGAGTCTAGGATGTTTTCTATGTAGGTCGAACGAGCGAGCGAAGCGAACGAAGTTCTATGCTTCTTTGGGCCGAAAATCGACTTGTCCAGCTGTACTCCTCTACAGGTCGCATTTCTCAACCGATTCTCGTGAAATTTTGTGAGCAGTTTCGTTAATTATATAGTTTTTGTAAAGTCACTTAATCAAAATTGAAAAAAAAAAACACTATCTATCAAATATAACGTTGTCTTTTGCTAACAATACAAGTCTTATTGAGTACTATGGGGCCTATTCGATTAAGCAGCTGCTGTAGTAACAATTTATCAAGTTTAATCCATAATAGAGTATTTATGCCAGTTACCGACCAGCTGTTACTGCAGCTAATTCCATCTAATGTAACCCGAATGGTTGCGTAAGCAAACCTCACTAGAGCGGCATGTTTTTTGAAAGCCCGTCAATTGCACAGATTGAAAAGTTGTGACGTACAGTCACAACTGGAAACTGGAATAGCTTCTGGAACAACACAATAACGTACAAACGCTGGTGATTATGTCTGACGTTAAGGCGGGATTACACTGCGTAGGTAATCAAATTCATCATCATCATATCAGCCGAAAGACGTCCACTGCTGGACATAGTCCTGCCCCAAAGAGTGCCACAATGACCGGTCCTGCGCCACCCGTGACCTTTACCAGGTCATCAGAACGTAATCGAATAAAAAGAGTGATTTTGACGGCCTGTTTAGCGTAGTGGCTCTGCCTGCGGAGCTGAGGGTCCAGGGTTCAAATCAGCCTTAATCAGGTAAATTTTCTTTCTTTCTATTTCAGTAATAAATATCTATTGAGCAAATCGTTGTCTAGTGCCCGTAACTAATATTTTATACTAGCTGCTCCGCGACTTGGCCCGCGTGTCACTAAAAAACCAGGCGACGACGCGGCATAAAATTTAGCCTGTATCCAAAAATTCTATCTCTATACCAAATTTCATCACAATCGGCCCAGCGGTTTAAACGTCAAGAGGTAACAGAAAGACAGACAGAGAGACACGTTTGGATTTATAATATAAGTATGAATGTATGATTGTATGTATACATGTAATTTGACAGTCCAACCGTGCCATAGGAGAGTATGGCACAGCCTAGGGTCAGATTCAACGTCAGATCCAGTAACAACCCATTAGCTAGCGAATGATATTCGACATTCGTAACAATTCCACTGTAAAGTCAAGGAAAGAACACGTACCTTATTCAATCTGGTCACAATGACAATCTATATCTTCACTAATAATAAAGAGGTATGTGAAATGTTAGTTTGTGCGGAGGCGTAAAATCTGTAACTATAAATCCGATTTCAAAAATATTTCAGAAGTGTATAGAGTGATGGACTTGGGGTATATTTTATCACGCTTCGCTTATGTTCTTTGTAATACGTGAGCGTTAGACTCGAATAGAGATATTTCTTTTTTTATATACACAGTTAAAGCAACACCTTTTGAGTAGTGTGCGAAGCAAACATGCTATATAATAAATATGGCTACGCGCAGAATCATCAAATACTTCCTGCACGAACTGGGGCGAAGGCGTTTAGTATTGAAACGTGCTTAGAAAACATTATTGGAATAGGCGACTAAGACTCCCAGTTAGCTCGAGACGACAGGATTTTTTAATAGGTGCCCATTTGACCAGCATCACACGTGATGGTAAGTGATGACGAGGTCGATGGTGTTACATGCATGCATGCACTCTCGTCTTGAAAATATCCAGGCTAGGAGGACTGGGAAAATGTTTCCAGGAGCGAGTTCCACTCTCACTAACAGGAGATAGGATTACGTTTATTCGTGACGATGCCTACATAAAATGAAAAATGAAAATGAAAATGAAAAAAGTTTATTGTATAAGGGCAGCATTACAATATAAATCACCCTGGGTCCTGAGCTAGGAAACCCTGTGTTACAGGACCCAGTTTCGTCGTTCCAAATACTTATCCTACGTATCTATATGTATACACAAGTGTACAAAGAGAGCAAAATACAGCTTAAAACTAAATATGCCTAGTTTTAGATGGCTAAATCGTGTAATAAACAGAGCCTATAGTTCCAAGATGGCGAAATGGCAAGCATGGACTAGGGTAAACACCAGTGAGAGATATTCATTAAGGATTGCAAACCGGTTTTGACTGAAACCGGTTAAACCGATTTCGGCAAAATTTCATAACCGGGTGGGTATCATCAAATAAATTAAGTTTCTTACTTTATTTCTGTGATTTTGACAAATAAATACAGTTTTAGTGGTGAATTATTGGATAACTTTAAAATGCCAAAAAAGGACGCTGTCTTTGTTAGTTGTGGTTTGATTCTAGACGTGCCTATAAAGTGAAACTCAACTTTAACAAATAAGGGCGAGTTGGGTTGCCACATTTCGTCTAATAGGTAATAATGTTCTGTTGCTTAACCAATAATTTCATAGTTTTTAACATTAAATAACCATAACCGGTTTTAGGCAATTTTTCCACCATAACCGGGAATGATATATGATCGGTTATTGCATTGCCTAATATTAATAGAGGCGAGGGAGACTAGACTTTGTTGGGAGTTTGTACAACTTTAATAAATAAATAAGGGCGAGTTGGGTTGCCACATTTCGTCTAATAGGTAATAATGTTCTGTTGCTTAACCAATAATTTCATAGTTTTTAACATTAAATAACCATAACCGGTTTTAGGCAATTTTTCCACCATAACCGGGAATGATATATGATCGGTTATTGCATTGCCTAATATTAATAGAGGCGAGGGAGACTAGACTTTGTTGGGAGTTTGTACAACTTTAATAAATAAATAAGGGCGAGTTGGGTTGCCACATTTCGTCTAATAGGTAATAATGTTCTGTTGTTTAACCAATAATTTCATAGTTTTTAACATTAAATAACCATAACCGGTTTTAGGCAATTTTTCCACCATAAACGGGAATGAAATATGATCGGTTATTGCATTGCCTAATATTAATAGAGGCGAGGGAGACTAGACTTTGTTGGAAGTTTGTACATCAGGTCAGGCAATGTGTACACTTACTGCGTGCAACTAAATCCATGGCGTAGTAACTTGTATTCTGCCATGGCGACGGACATGATTCACGTAATGATAATGCCGTAACGGAACCGGGCATTGTGATGACTTCATTGTTACTCGCCGGTCGCGCGTGTGATTTAAAAATATTCACTTCGAGTGGGGAATACGAGACTTAAATATAAATGGGTCGAGTGAGCTCAGCGTTCGCTTGGGGAGTGACGGTTTTTGATATCATTTTTCGAGGGGATTGCTTGTTTCAAATCTTGGATTAGGATCGTGTATGTTCCGTAACAGCAATCCGTTTAAGGGCAGATTCGAAGAGGTATAACAATGCACCGAATTCGATCACTGGATTGAAAGGTTAGACGGCAATCGCTTTCGTAAAACCAGGGACTACTTCGACTAAATCTTGGGATTAGACGTCCACGCGGAATAACCGGGAAAAAACGCCAGGAGGATTATAATAATAATTAATGCAAGATTCGATTAGAGGAATGACATCACTAGCCCAATCATTGCAAAAATTCATGTCAAAACTCACGAGACAGGGATGGGTCGATATCAAAAGCCACGCGTGGAGATCGCAGTTCTTATGGTCTCTTAGCTAGGCATTTTACATTAGCGTATATATCAAGTCGTACTAACTTAAATATGCTGACCAAATTAAGAACGCACTACGTGCCTTTAAAAGCAATACATTCCTCCGTCCTTTAAGACGACACAAGGCTGCCAATGGAATGGTGATGTCATTCGGAGCACGCTGGAGCACGATTAGTAGGCGATACTCGATGGCATAAATGAAGATGACCTAACATTCTCGCTTTGCGAAGGCTTTTAGTGTTGGCAAGGTAGTAAGCCGGAAAATGGTACAGTTTCCAAAGGATTTTTGGGTAAATTTTTATCTTCGTGTATTTTTTCTGTGTGTACTTTTATTTCCAACGTGAGAGCAAACGTTAGGGGCTTCCGTTGGTGATTCTTTTTAAATACTGGGTTACATTTTGGGATGTCTCATGTACACTCAAGAGCAATCTAACGGAGTTCACTTTGCATAGAAATACGCATTATCGCGAAAAATCGTCCCTTTTAAGAATTCTCGGCCAACTCCACTAGATCAAATATTCAAAACTTAAGTGTAAATGTATTTTGTCACTTATCGATCTTGGCCATATCGCGGTTCAACACGAGAACAGGAAATCGGAAAAGGCAGTAACGAATCCAAACACTGAAATAGTGACAGGCAGTAATAAATTATCATCTAGACAAGCAATCCGTTTGCGAAACTGGCTTTAGGTTCGTGGAATAAAAATGGACGTATCGAGTAACCCCGTCTGTGTCAATAGCTTTTAGGGCAAACAATAGGTATTCGATTACTCTCTGACCTTCCCGGCAAATAGACAAATAGATGTCACGATCGATGTCGGAGACGAACCGTGTGAGTCACATCTCTAGAATGCCCGCCCTCGTTGGCTCGATGTATAATTATTATGTGTCTAGACTGGAGTCACTCTATAGGCGACAGGCCGGCGACTATGGAAACATAATGATGTTGGGTATTTTTACAAGGGGATCGCTGGCAGCCGGAATGAGGTTAAGTGGATTTGCTCGCCGCATGTGTCAGATTCGAGGAGATTCGTCGGCCGTGGTACGTACCTGCAGGTGTCACCGGAGTAACAAGGCGCGGTAGAGCACAGGACGGAAAACACGAAGAGATGTTCTTAGAGAGGCTCCCTATCGCCATATCACTTCACAGTCACACATAATTGTCCTCCAAACAGGGGTTCTTCACGCATCGCTAAAAGCGACGTCGGAACTCCTTTCAGCCATCAATTTTGTCACCTAATTTATCAGGCACTTGACTCATAATTGGTTGTGAATTTTCGCGCGGTAGCAAAGGGGGCACACATTATATGAAATAGTAACGGAGACACGTGCTCTCGCGGCAGAGAGGGACGGATTCACTGAACGTCCTTGGCGAGGGGAGCGCGCGGGGCGCCTGCGGCGTCGCACGTTTCAATCATCCCCGGGTGTGAGAGGGAGGGTGTTACGGTTTCGTCGGGGGCGCGAGCGAGAGGCGGGATGCCGTGCTATTGACCGGCCGGCAAGCCACGCCCACCCGGGGGAAACATTGGCGCTGATGCTCCAAGTGAAAATCGAACGCCGTCCCGGGCAGACGCCGGTGGTTGAGGCTTTTACCAAGGTTACCTACGAGTGCCGCCATGCGCTGCCCGCCGCGGCGTTACGCTGTCTCACTAACGTATCCCTAACTAGTTAACCATTACTGATGCCCGGCAGTTGGCACGAGTACAATATACGCGGGCAGCGTACAATCGATATGAAAGAGTAACCGGCACGTTACGACACAATTCACATTTTAATATAAGCCTGCGAGAGTAGGGCACACACGAGTCTAGATTTATCGTGATCTTGCCTAGTTTTTCCAAAACTTTTTTGGCTTCATAAGCGTAGCAGCGGTATTGAATACATAACTAAGCTACATTTACATACGGTGATCTGAAAAGGTTACACAAGCCCTATACATAAAAGTACAGTGGAATTACGTAACGTTGGCCTACCCCACCGCTATGTAATCGGTAAGTATGTATACGTACATACTTCGCGTAGCGGGCGGGCCAGGGTATTGTTATTTTTACTAAGCCATTGCCGTAAAACAAATTGTTAACGAAATTGACGGTACAAAAGTGGAGCTGACAAGTCAGTGATACGATGTAATAATGTCAAGGTCGGTAATGCCTAGTTTTGTTTTTTTTTCTTCTTTTTATGAGGTTGGGAAGCTCGTTTGTAACTTGGAAAACATTTTAAGCTGCCTGGAAAGTATTCCAGGAAGTTTTATATCTAGTTCGACGATTTTATCCAATGTTGATATCGGATTTGACCTATATACTATACTAGGTGCCCGCGCGGCTTCGCCCGCGGTTTGCAGTGACCGCAGGCAAACTCGCGGGGTAAAACAAGCCTAAGAACATACAGAAAGTCTATTCTACACGAAGTTGAAAGAATTTTTTAAATCGTATATGTGGTACGAAAATACTTACACTACAATCTCACATAATGGACTTCTTCGTAATAATATTAGTATAGAGTAAGAGCGTTGTTAAAATATGCTCTAGGGCGGAAAATTACTTATCTCACGTCATTGGCCTTATACGTCTATGAAAAAATGTTTTGAACAGTGGAACAACAACCTCTAATATAGGCGCTATTTAAATCATTTTATCTATACATAATCATATACCGCCGAGTTAATAAAATAACGCAAAACCTGAAAATAGTTTGTTCAGAATCGAGAGTAGAATGTTTTTTTTATGTTATAGGAGGCAAACGAGCAGACGGATCACTTGATGGTAAGCGATTCCCGCCGCCCATGGACACCTGCAACCCCAGAGGTGTTGTGAGTGCGTTGCCGGCCTTTAAGGATGGAGCTCTGGGAACCTTACTCACCATCAGGAACACAACACTACAATACCTACGGAATAGGCGGCAGTGCTATTATGGCTGTGGTCTTCTGTAAGGCGGAGGTACTCGCCCAGTCGGGCTGCTCCAGATTCAAGCGTGATGACATTACGCTGTGCCCTACCTCTCTCAAAAAAAATGAAATGAATGTGAAGAAAAATTTTTTTTTACGCGACTTATCTTTGAGATTTAAAAAAAACTACAAAAAAACCTATACTTTTCACGTAGGTATTCTATTGTCGATTCTGAACAAACTGTTTTCAGGTTTTGCGTTATTTTATTAACACGTATACGATATCAATATGTTTAGTCAAAGGTCAATTCTTGTTATAAATTACATCATTTGGTGGATATAGACAGTGCAAGATAAATAAAAGCATGTAAAATATATATCAATAAAAATTACACTGGAGATATCATTAAATATAAATAACACGTCGCGTAATCAGTAATTATGTGTGAATTGCCCTTTTGAGTGACTTTTCGACCATTCAGTGTACACATGCGCTTTAACCCATTCATTCGCTACGCGCTACGCTCATAGCCGATTCCGAGGTTCTCCTCGTATGTAGCGGAAATCGACTACGGCGGTCTGACGTATATGTGTCGTCATTGGCCATGAATGGGTCTGACTACTATGCGTTACCACTGGACAGAAACGATAGTCAGTGGTTTCAAACCTTCAGTAATCGTAGCGTTGCTACGGCACGCACGCGTTCTGTCGCAGCGTGTTGCATGCGATTAAGGCCTCCACCCACCGGACGCGTGTGCTGCGCGGCGCGAGTGCCGCGCGGCACACGCGCAAGTTGTAAAGCATTGAAACTACACTTCAAACAGACAACGAACGCGGCACACGCGCAGCACCCGCGCAGCTGCAGCGCAGCACACGCGCAAGTTGTAAAGCATAGAAACTACACTTCAAACACACATCGAACGCGGCACACGCGCAGCTGCAGCGCAGCACCAGCGCGGCACACGCGCAGCACCCGCGCAGCTGCAGCGCAGCACACGCGCAAGTTGTAAAGCATTGAAACTACACTTCAAACACACATCGAACGCGGCACACGCGCAGCAGCCGCGCAGCTGCAGCGCAGCACACGCGTCCGGTGGGTGGAGGCCTTAAGGGATGGCCACGTTTAGGGTCGTACAGCATACTAAACAAGGGAAACAATACAGGGATTCTTATTCGCGATTCTGTAGGTTTAGGTTTAAAGACATTTATTCTCATATAAGATATACATGATTTCCACGAGAACATGGTTATTTTACATACATACATACATACATACATACATACATACATACAATCACGCCTTTATCCCTAAAAAGGGGTGCTCTGCCAGTGGTACTGGAACACAAGTTTCATGTGGCAGACTGCCACATGAAACTTGTGTTCCAGTACCACTTTCAGCATAAATGTGGGTATAAAAGATCGACAAAATGTGATATCGCAGTGACAGGTTGCTAGCCCATCGTCCGCAACACACTTCAACCCTGTTCCCTAAGCCGGCTCTTATGACGCCCACAGAAAGAAAAGGGGAGGTGCTATTCTAACCCGACACCACACGGGAAACGCACACCCACGACACACGGGACACGGGGATTTTACATGTACGAGTACAAGAAAGTAAGGAGTTACAACAACAAGATAGATTTTGGTTAAGGGGCTCCCATAATTGGCGTATGGGATCGTACCTTCGATCTGAATCTCTCAGTTTTCTTAGGTTTTTTGTAACTTATTATGTTAACAACAACGGCTTTAAGCAATATAGTATCTCATATTTACTTCAAAGTTCATTGTTTTCGAGATATTTGGCATCAAAGTTGAACAACTTTAGGCCAAAAAACCGGTTTCTGGCCATAACTTTTGTGTTAATTGTTTTAAAATGAAAACCCTGGACCAGTTTTTAGGGACGTCACAGACGAACCCAAATATGTAGATTTCGTATGTGTTAGATCTTTCACGTCAATAATAAGTGTTATTTTAGACAATGTTTAAAAAAATCATACAAAATTAAGTATTCATTTGTTTCAAAATCCGGTGGACCAAAATGGAGATAAAAGATTGAAGAACCGATAACCGTTTGATTTATACTCCTATCTGTAGTGCAAAAGTAGGAGATACGATTCAAAACTTGTCAAAAATCGATGGAAACCTCGGGTAGCCCCTTAAGGCGCCTAAAGCAAAAAATAAAATAAAAATGGTTTTTTTTTTTTTTTTATGTGATAGGAGGCAAACGAGCAGGCGGATCACCTGATGGTAAGCGATTACCGCCGCCCATGGGCACCTGCAACACCAGAGGTGTTGTGAGTGCGTTGCCGGCCTTTAAGATGGGAGTACGCTCTTTTCTTGAAGGTTTGAAGGTCGTATCGGTCCGGAAATACCGCAGGCGACAATCCATTCCACAGATTAGCTGTGCGAGGCAGGAAGCTTCTGGAGAAGCGCACAGTTGAGGACTGCCAACCATCTAAGTGGTGAGGATGGTAATGTTGTCGCGTTGGACGAGTGGTACGTTCTGTTTAATCCGTTGGTTCATCCAACACATTCGTTTGCTTATTTATTGCAATTCTGCTGGTAACTTCTACATCAAATCATTTTGAAAAAAAATCGTCAGTTTCTTGCTGATGTTTTTTTGAAAATTGTTTCACTTTCCTACTGTGAAAACAGCGTAAAGATTTCCTAGAATATAAAGTATCCAATTTCCCCATACTGCCCATTTGAATGGCCAACCCTTTATAATAACAGTGGCGTGCTGGGAACTTATATTTCAACACGCGATGTTTAAAAGCGCTAGTTATTCTTTAACAAGCTTTAGCTAACTTCACTTGTTACGAGTGTTAAATATTCCAAGTCGCTAGGTCAGATAACAACGCTCCAGTGCGTTCAGCAAACTCCAGTGCGTTCAGCATGAGATCCTGGAGTCCCCTGCATGAGAGCGCAGATGCAGGGCACCGTGGAGTTTTTAGTGGATATAAATAACACATAACCCAGTCATCCCCCGGTGATTGGGTTAGATTTGCGCAGGTTTTCTCCGCGAAAAAAAAAAAAGGTCAGATAAGAAAGAAAGAAAGAAAATAATTTTATTGCCGCAGAAAACTCAATAAGTAGGTACACAAATTTACAATAAAGTTACAAAAAAAAAGGTGGCAATGGGACAGTCTCAGCAGTGTGCTGCAACCTCGCCACCGCGGCGTGGCTTCAGCGCTGGTTGTTGATAACAACGCATTAAGTATTATTACGACCGTATAGCCTAGTGGGTAGTGACGCTGCCTACGAAGCTGAAGGTCCTGGGTTCGAATCCCGGTAAGTGCAAATATTTGTGTGATGAGCATGAATATTTGTTTCTGAGTCATGGAAGTTTTCTATGTAATTAAGTATTTTTATTTATGGTACAATATCGTCATCTCGTACCCATAACACAAGCCTTACAGAGCTTAATCGTCTAGGTCGATTTGTGTACATGTATATGATTGTCCCCTATTATTTTTGGGGTCCCTTTGTTTCCCATAAACTTATTGTTCCGAATTTCGATAGTCAGAAATTGATATCCATATAATTTATAGACATAAACATCAGTAGTCCTAATCTTTGTTAAGTATAACGTTTTGTAGTTCTAACATTAATGACCCATAATATTAAGTATTATAATCACAAAAGTCAGACATTGAAGTCCATAACGATCAAAGGCCTATCGATAATTATTCATAAATATTCTAAAGCATATATTTCAACGTACTAATGATTGCTATTCATATCGTTTTAATGCCTAAAGTGAATTTCGTCTAAGAGACTGCGCGAAGGGTTTATGACTGTTTCGTAAAGAATACGTTTAAATAAGCATTTTTTATCCGAAACTTTTTCTCTTAAATTAAAAATGGCCAAGATATTGGACTTCTAAGGCAGGTCGGTGTAGGTACGACGACGAGCGAAGCGAGGAGGAGTGTTAGATGTACCGTGACCCTAAGCGCGCGAGCCGAGCGAGCGTAGCGAGCGTGCCGCGGCAGCGGCCGGCGTAGCGCCAGAACCAATAATGACACAACATTCATCGAAATGTTGACAAGTACATACTTTTCCTAACTTTCGGGTCAAATATTTCGGCCATTTTTGATTTTAGAGAAAAAAGTTTCAAAACAAAACATCTTACTTATTTTAACGTATTCTGACCACTAAACAAAACAGTGAGCGGCATAAATATCTTTCAATCGCATCACTCTTTATTTTTGCCAATATAAAAAAAAAACTGTGGAAGACTGTATATTTTATTGTATCGATTGTTGAATGGTTGGCATCGACTACACTGAATACTTCAAAGAGCCCGCCTAGCGGGCGCCTACGCTGTGCCCTCGTTCCGTTAATTAGCGGGAAACCCACGGGACCGGCTACGAGCGTGGCGATCCATGGTGGTGAATGTTAACCGACTGGTAACCGTTAAACACGGCGCCGGTAACTGTCATCTCATAGAGAGCCGTCAAACTTGCAATATATTTATATTGTAACGGACGGACGTAACTTAGGATTAGCGAAGGGCTGAAACAACATGATTCAGTGTCATCCCGTTAATCATTAAACGGTAACATACTTGTGATATTTAACGATAAGGCATCTACATACATATGTACCTACAACTCATTGCGGGTTATCATTCAAGGAAAGAAAAGCCGCGGGATTAAATATAGCATTTAACTATCCAGAAAGTCCATTCTTGCGCATGTGAAATAATTGTTGATATCGGATAACCGGCTCCGGTGATTACCCATAATATACAAACTTATAAAGCAATAATCTCACAGCCTTAAGGGGCTACCCGAGGTTTCCATCGATTTTTGACAAGTTTTGAATCGTATCTCCTACTTTTGCATTACAGATAGAAGTATAAATCAAACGGTTATCGGTTCTTCAATCTTTTATCTCCATTTTGATCTACCGGATTTTGAAACAAATGAATACTTAATTTTGTATGATCTTTTTAAAAATTGTCTAAAATAACACTTATTTTGTATCTCTATTGACGTGAAAGATCTAACACATACGAAATCTACATATTTAGGTTCGTCTGTGACGTCCCTAAAAACTGGTCCAGGGTTTTCATTTTGAACCAATTAACACAAAAGTTATGGCTAGAAACCGGTTTTTTGGCCTAAAATTGTTCAAATTTGATACCAATTATCTCGAAAACAATGAACTTTGAAGTAAATATGGGATACTATATTGCTTAAAGCCGTTGTTGCTAACATAATAAGCTACAAAAAACCTAAGAAAACTAAGAGATTCAGATCGAAGGTACGATCCCATACGACAATTATGGGAGCCCCTTAAAAAAATGACAAAAGATCAAAGGGTAAACCAGTAATCCATTCAGTGCCACTAACGACACACGTGCGTCAGATCGCTACGGGCTTAGCGCGACTACGCCGTAGCGCGTAGCATGCTTATGCCGTACGTACGTAGCGGAAAATGTCTCGTAGCAGCCTTGCGCCAGAGATTACACCCGTCTCATCCACTGCCACGCTCGCGGAGAACCTTAACCGGTATGTAGCGAAAGGCTCCCCTTGCGCTCGGACGCATGCGTGTCGTGTGTAGCGATGAACGGGTTAATCAATGTTGTTTACATTGTCAAGTGAACACCCAGTTAATAACTTGGAAAGCATTAAACCTAACAATACTTCATCCATTATCGCCGTCATCCAACAATGAAAAGTCATCCAACATATGCAAACGATTAGCGCTATATTGAATCTTAAAGCATCGACTTAAGTCCCAAATCGCAAGGGCAAATAACATGGCATAACGCAGCACACTCGTGTTTTCAATTTTCACCGCACGTACTGAGGAAGTCCGGGTCAAGGTGGACCCACCCTCAGTTTATGGGGCCGGGCCTTGTAGTCTAACAAAAACGGACCGTCATAAGTACCGTAAGATACCGTAGCGTTTTGACTTTCGTAGACGTGAGTCACGTGCTTGGCAAGTTTGGAATTGCCGGCTATCAGGTTTATTTCCTGAAACGCTTTGGCAGTTTTCGAGCTAAATATGCGCTATAAAGAGCGTTCAGTGCACGAAGAAATGCTCTCCTAGCTAAGCTGTAATATAAAACAACAAGAGGGTTTATGTTGTGGGTTGGGAGTTGGTATGTCCACCTTCTGTCTCCAGCATCAGATCAGCTCGGTGGTACAGTCAAGTGCAAAAATATGTATCGATTTCATCCTCTCATAATTATGTACCAAAACCTTAATCCGCTGACAAAAGAGCTAATATGGGACATATTTATGAGTAAGTTGTACGCATGCATCTTTACACTTCATCATATCAGCCGAAAGACGTCCACTTCTGGACATAGGCCTCCCCCAAAGAGTGCCAAAGTGACCGATCCCGCGCCACCCGCATCCAGCGGACTCCCGCAACCTTTACCAGGTCATCAGTCCACCTTGTCGGGGGCCTACCCACGCTGCGCCTTCCGGTACGTGGTCGCGACTCGAGAACCTTTCCGCCCCAACGGCCATCGGTTCTACGTGCTATGTGCCCCGCCCACTGCCACTTAAGTTTGGGTTCTGACTGATTTTTACACTTGACTGTACCATAATATTGCTTTGTCACCGGATTCATATAAGTACGCCACAGCTGGCCGAAACCGACAAGTGACTGACGAATGGTTTGCAAGACGACTTACATGCTTACAAGCGAACTGCGTGTCAAATAAAAGTTTTTTTAGTCTTCCACATGTCCGAAACGTCGAGGGTAATAAATCGAATTATTTGCAACTTAACACTTTCGCAACCGGTCTAAAAATTGAAACATTCACCAGAAACCGACAGAATTCGCTAGGCATGCAAGTTCATACTACTGCCCGCCTAGCGGGTCCAGTCGGCATCTAAGCAAACATTACAAGTGCCCGCTAGGCGGGTTCTTGGTTGCAAACGTGTTAAGGCTCCTGGCAACTTACGATTATAGACAGAAACCGATCAATGTCAAATATGTCACCGGCAGTTGTCATTCCATAGATGTCAAACGTTCCATCAGTATTCAAATTTTAACGAACACCGCTTACGATTACAGATTAGATGGTTTGGTGCTTTACTGTTAAATCGGGGAATATTACAGAAGAACAAGGCCTGAGTGGACGCCCCGCTTAGAGCGGGGCGTGCAGCGTCCATATAAAACGAATGCAATTGATATGGACGCTCGACGCCCCGCTCTGAGCGGGGCGTCCACTCGGGCCTTACACTTATAATTCCGTTTTTTACAAGATTATGTACCAATACTAATAATTTGTTTTAAAAAACAAAATACTATTAATACTATTACAATATAAATGAGGCACCGATTTATATTGTACAAGGTGAATGTACATATCGACCTAATGCCATAATTATTTAATTGTACAATTATGTAGTTACAGATATGTTTTTTATATCTGTCAAATTGTTTAATTATTTAAAATTACATAATTGTATAATGACTTGCAAGACATGTAAAATTACACAATTACCGAATTATGTTTTCTCTTTCAGATATTGAATGTAGAACTACAAAAAAAATTGTGACACTCATAATGTTTATGTGTATTTACACTTTTTATAATATTATCTTTTATATAATTGTATGTAAAAACATTAAGTTTGCACGTTATTTTTCGTGAATTTCCTAGCTCTTCCCGGATTTTTATAGGATTGTCGGATCGGATGTTTTTTTTCTGCATGTAAAATTTAATATTTTTTACGTCACACATGACCATAATGCGAGTATTATTTCAAGCTGCGCGTACGGGAAAACTCGCATTGTGGCCAGATGAAGACGTAAAATTTTGTACTCAACACGGGCGGTAATTTGTAAAGCCCCTCACCTTCGGTTCGGGCCTCAAACACCTGCGATCTGGGGCATTCACGAATTCACCGCCCGAGTTACGTAATGTACTATTAACAGTCCACCCTTAGTTCCGATGCGTGAAAGTCGTGAAAGTTTAACACTTACACTCCCAGGAACCCGCCTAGCGAGCGCCTCCGCCGTAGGCGATTTCCGCTACATAGCAAAATATCCACTGGATCGGCTACGAGTGTAGTAAATCAGTATACGAACGAAAGTGTAAGCAATCTCTCAGTCTCAAGACTTCCCATTAACGATAATCGATATTACAGTATAGTAAAATTAAAGTGAAACTGAATACCTTCCCTAACACTTTAATCGGCTTAGCAAATATTGATTACTTTTACCCACTCCGCCCTACTTCAAGGCGGAGACCGCAACCTAGCAATTAAGTCGTCACAGACGAAGAGATGAGACGGGATAGATGGAGTTTATTATCGTTCTCATGTTGTACTACTGTAATGAATAATGTCATATTTTCTCATTAAGGATTAAAAATGTAGTCTAATGGAGAAAAAAAAACAACGCAAGAGGTTATATACTCGTAATCACAAGGTTACAAATGTTCAAAATTTTAAGTAGGGGTATGTTCTGCCCCTTTTCCGCAAAACGAAACTTCGTATGAAACGATTGTCATTCATTATGACGCTCGCAGTTAAGCTGCAAACGCACAGAGAGCGGTGGCGGGGCGGCGCGGCGCGTAGCGGAGGCGGTACCGGTTGTAATGTTCGAGATAATACGGAACGGTCCGCACAGAAAACCACGCCGCGCCGCGCCGCTCTGTGCGGATCATTTCATATTAGCTCGAACATTACAACCGGTACCGCCTCCGCGCCGCGTCTGTGCGTTTCGGCCTTTAGTGACGTCACTAACTGCGAGCGTTTTCTCTATCTAACAAATAATATTTAAAACGGTTGTAGCTTTGTATATCTTTGAGATATCTGAATGGGATTTTCGTCGCTAGGCATATATTTTTGCCTTCTGTCTTTTTTTTTCTTTTCAGTAATAATAATTTTCGAGTCTACACCCGTAAAGTAATCAAGTACAAAGGGATTAGGTACTTTCTGTTAGAAAAGTGCACGTAAATATTCCGAACTGGCTTCGGCCCGCGACTCCGTCCGTGTGGAACTCGTTTATATCGTAGCTCCATACAAACTTTCACCTCCTTCGGGGATGATTTCCGGGATAAAAACTATTGTATGTCCTTCCCCGGGACTCAAACTATCTCTGTACCACATCTAAATCGGTTCTGCAGCTTAAGCGTAAAGAGGTAACAGACAGACAGTCACTTCAGTCACTTAGTTATTAATATTAAACCACCTTGACATTTAATTGCTATGTCGTATGCGTATGCACCCGTACATTATCCAAATACACCAGATCAATAGATTCATTCATCACATTCAAGAAAAATCTACCTTATTACGAGTAGTGCAGACTTCAATCTCGGACAAAGACTGTTACAGGTGCGGTGCTCACATATTTACTTGGTATCTATAATAAACCTTACCTATTTATGCGTATGGCGACTTCTGCTTCGCTATATAAGAAACACAAATCTCATAAAAGCAGTATGGATACATCATTTTACTGCAGGGTATCAGTTTTCTCTTATATTTTGCGAACACATGTTACCCACGGTTTCAGCGCGTAGCTAACTTCATGCCCTCGTATAGTGGCTATAATTCTCGTCAATAGGAAAAATAATAGAAGAAACTACTAGTGAGGTACAAATTTCTTCGACTAAGTGTTTCGCTTACAGAATCAATTAACCATTGGAACGAAAAGATTATGAAAGTCAAAGTACTGTATGTTTCTTGTTTAATTACCGTTCTGTTATAATTTTAATGAATTTTACAAGCTTTTATTTGACTTGCAATATATTTAAACTATGTTTGTTCGGGTGGAATGCGACCTACTACCAGTACTAGGTACCTACTTGCTACAAAGAAAACAAAAACTATATTACCCAACGCAATATACGTGTATTGAACAATGTATAGTTCAGTGTCGCGTTCCGATGGGCTAGCAACCTATCACTGCGATATCAATAAGTATCATATTTTGTCGATCTTTTAAGGCCTCCACCCACCGGACGCGTGTCGTGCGCGGCGCGTGACATGCGCGGCGCACGTCGGGCGCGGTTGAATCGGTATCGGCGTATCGCAATGCGGGGGTACGCGGCTGCGACGCGTTACCAACGCGTGTGCCGCGCGTCTGCCGCGCGTGTACCGCGCGTGTGCCGCGCGTCTGCCGCGCGTGTGCCGCGCGCGTGCAGCGCGGCTGCGGCGCAGCAGCAGCGCGGACCCGCGCGTCATATCTCTCTCACTACCGACACATTTAATATGTATCTCACTATCTCTATCACGCTTGGCGACGCGTTAGCACACGCGTCGCTGACGCGGCGGGCCCGCGCGTCATATCTCTCTCACTACCAACACATTTAATATGAATCTCGCTATCTTTATCACACTCAGCAGCACGGGCCCGCGCAGCTCACGCGACGCGCACGACACGCGGCCGCGCTATCGAGTTGTAACTCTAGCGCCGCGGGCCCGCGCGGGCCCGCGTTCGAATCGCGTTCGATGTGTGTTTGAAGTGTACTTTCAATGCTTTACAACTTGCGCGTGTGCCGCGCAGCACACGCGCCGCGCACGACACGCGTCCTGTGGGTGGAGGCCTTACTCACATTTAGGTTGGTACTTATGCTAAAAGTGGCACTAGAACATAAGTTTCTTGTGCTCTGCCTACCCCTTTAGGGAAGAAAGGCGTGCATGTATGTATGATATAACTAAACTTTATCATAACAGACATTTGTTCCGTGCACTTCCCAGCTCGTCGCTTCGGCAGCGGCTCAATATTTGGATACTTTGACGCGTCAAGAAGGCTTTCAGTCGAGAGTACTCCCTTTTATGTTACCCTACTTGAGTACGATTATATAACAGTCCCCCTGCTTAGATTATGATTATGAAATGTGAACTTACTAACTTCTGCCCGCGAATCCGTCCGCGTTGAACTCGTTTACATCGTAGCTCCATACAAACGTTCATCCCCATTTCATCCCATTAGGGGGTAATTTCCGGGATAAAAACTATCCTATGTCCTTCCCCGGGACTCAAAATATCTTTATAGGTTCAGCGGTTTAAGCGTGAAGACAGACAGACACACTTTCGTGTTTATAATATTAGTATGAATACACATGTTCCTGATGAAAAATACAATACAGTAGTATGTGAAATACAAAAAATAAAAAATAAGGACTTTAAAGCTTTCTGGAAGCATACAAACAAGTGGAATGTAAGGGCGGGTGTCCCTGTGAGTGTGGGTGGAGAGAATGACCAGAAAGCCATTGCCAACAATTTCAGACACGCCTTCGATGTCAGTCCGCTCCTTAAAGCAAGTGAGGCGGGGGAGTGCGGTGCTGAGGCGGTCGTGGGGGTGGGCCCTGGTAGATTTACTTCTAAGGAAGTGGCTAAAATAATTAAAAGTATGCAAAGAGGTAAGTCACCGGGACACGACGGTCTCAGCATCGAGCACCTCAAACATGCTGGAAAACACTTGCCACGCGTTCTGGCCATGCTCTACACACTGTGCCTCAGTCACACACATCTACCCAGGCAGCTCACACGTACAGTGGTAGTGCCAATTGTGAAGAACAAGACCGGCGATTTGTCAGACCCGAATAATTACAGGCCCATCTCCCTGGCAACCATACTTGCGAAAGTGCTTGACAGCTTGCTTAACGCGCAACTTTGCAAACACATCAACCTTCATGACGCGCAATTTGGCTTCAGGCCGGAGCTGTCGACAGAATGTGCAATTTAGTGCCTTAAGCGAGCTGTCAGGTTCTATAAAGACAGAAACACGCCCATTTATGCGTGCTTTCTAGATTTATCAAAGGCCTTTGACCTGGTTGTGTACGACAAGTTGTGGTGCAAATTAGCGAAAACGGGAGTACCAAGCCAGTACGTAGCGTTGCTTAAGCATTGGTACAACAGCCAGGTCAACCGGGTGAGATGGGGGACTGAGGAGTCTGACGAATACAGGCTGCAGTGTGGTGTGAGACAGGGGGGGCTGACGTCTCCTCTCCTGTTCAACCTGTACGTGAATGAGTTGATCGAGCGGCTTGGCAGCGCACATGTCGGTTGTCATATAGGCGATGTGTGTTTTAATAATATAAGTTACGCGGACGACATGGCGCTGTTGGGGCCCTCGGTCGACTCGGTGCGGCAACTGATCAAGATCTGTGAGGGGTATGCCGAGCAGCATGGTCTAAAATACAACACAGCTAAAAGTGAACTGCTAATTTTTAAAGCACGAAAGTACAACTCGACTACGGAGCCTAAGATCATGCTGTGCGGTGTACCACTTAAGGTTGTTGATCGCTTCAAGTATCTGGGGCATATGCTCACAGAGAACTTGAATGACGACCTGGACTTGGAAAGGGAGAGAAGGGCGATGGCCATAAGGGGTAATATGCTCGCCCGCAGGTTTGCACGTTGTAGCGAATCAGTTAAAGTGACGCTCTTCAGAGCTTACTGCCAGACATTCTACACGTGCAGCCTGTGGGTAAGGTTTACGCAGAGGGCATATAATACACTACGCGTGCAGTACAACAACATCCTGAGAATGCTGTTGGGGCTGCCGAAGTACTGTAGTGCTTCCAGCATGTTCGCGGAAGCGCGGCTGGATGACTTTTTTGCCATAAGGCGAAAAAGAGTCGCTTCCATGCTGAGGCGAGTGCGCGGCAGTACCAACGGTCTTCTCAGGGTGGTGGCCGAGAGGTTGGACTGCCCTATTACCAAGTCTTGGGTTGAGGTGGCTATTGGGAGAGCGAAATAGACAGGACCAACTTTCTTCGCTTTCTCAAATACGAGTAGCACACATCTTGCCTTATTTTATACGTGCCTCATTTAATTTTATACTTATTTATTTTTCTTAATCACCTAACTTAGTTCGTAAGATTTAATACTAACAAAAATGTATGTACCTATATGGACCACATTAGGTCTGAAATAAACGATTTTTTTTTTTTTTTTTTTTTTTTTTTTTTTTTTTTTTTTTTTTTTTTTTTTATATATGTCTTATGCACATATAAATATTAAGTCAGTTTATATCGTTATTGATTAATTAATTGAATTACTGGCCATAATGTACCTACTAACAATAGTTTTATGTATTTGTTACTTACTAACACTTCTATGGGCAAAACATGAAATAATAATAACAAATACTCTTTACGTCACACCTGGCTATAATGCGAGTTTTACAGCACGCTGCGCGTACGGGAAAACTCGCATTGTGGCCAGATGAAGACGTAAACTTTTGTACTCAACACGGGCGGTAATTCGTAAAGCCCCAGAGCGCATATTTATGGCCCTCACCTTCGTTTCGGGCCACAAACACCTGCGATCTGGGGCATTCACGAATTCACCGCCCTGGTTATTATTTATATTATTGCACTACGACTAGAGAGAAACATCTTACAAAAATAAGAAAAAAAAATTTTGAAGTCAAAACTTCTTTAGCGGCGCTGTGCACTTTTTGGGATCGGGAAAAATTGTAAAACTAGCGACAGGTCACGTGACCGTAAGGTAAGATCTCACCTTACGCATGATGCGTAGACAGGGCAAAACTGAACATTAATTGTAGTGCGCTAGGTGAAAACATCCTTTGAACTATTTCGTTCAACCGTTAACCAACATTGATTTTGTCGTTAAAATACACAATAACTAGTGATATTGAGCTTTTAAGGTGTGTCTGAGTTTTCACTTCTACCGGCACTCTCGGAGTGCAAGCCGGCAGTCCTGCAATGTAATGGAACTTGCATACACCGTGTAAAAAGGGCTTCGAGTTTTCATAAAACTGCGCGTTCCTCGAGGAATCTATAGATGCGCAGTTTTGCCACTTAAATGAAGCACGTGTTTAAAGTCTATGCGTCTCATTACATTAAATCTACTTTAACTATAGATTTTAATCTATAGTTAAAGTGTTAGTCAAACCGACTAGAAGCGCATTCCAGCCCATTGGGTCGTAATCGTAAACAAATAGTCTGTCACTTCGTATTAAGAGTGCACGTACTTAAGGTTCAACGTCACTGGTTCCTGTCGAGCTGTTGCTAACAGATGTCGCGATATATAATTTCGATGGTTGCTCATCGTTTTACGCAAAACCGTGACGAGTACCAACATGTGTTTCAAACTGCGGAAGCCGAAGAGCTTGCTACGTATGAATCGCAATCAATCTGCACTAAACAGTGTTTCTTTTTAAAATGTAGTCCGAAAATATGCATAAAAGTGCTTTTCCGTGAATTTACGCAGACCAACGTAGCTAAATGTCACTTTCGAGTTTGTCATTGTCAAACATCTTGCATAAATCAAACTAGAGGGCGCAAAACTAAATCTATAGTAGCGCCTCTATTAGGAAATAGTGAAACTAAATGTACTTGTGGCAGGCACTCTAGACTACAATATGAATGCAGCTGACTTTTTTACTCGTTACTTAATGTCATGCGGTAGCGCAGTGCGCATCTCTTTTGCTTAAATCTGTCTGTAACGCCATCCTTGAACCGGGTTCAAATCCCGACGGACATACTACTTTTTTGTTTTTCTATTTGGATTTCTAAACCAATATGACCGTCTCAACTAACTTAGATTTACTTATAATGTGCAAAAGTATCTTTTTCTAACTTAAACATGTTTATAAATTCTTGATAAGCATGATTGTATCTAGATGATCCACAAAAATACTCTACTATATTTATGGCATACCTATTCTTACATGTTACATACTACATAAATACTATTTTAGATCGATATATCATTTAAAAAGATTTTACGCCTTTCATTTACTTAGAAAATCATGATTCATGAGTATCCGTAGGTTTACTGTTGAAAAAACAAAGTACTACCTTTATCTATTCTATACCCTATTCCACATGAGATTAGACAAATCGTGCGTAAATCTTCAAGTCATTCGCGTCATGAAAACCATTTTGATAAACAAAAACATTTACATTGTTCCATTTGAAACACATTAAATAATCGAAATAACACTATTAAGTACAATATTTATAAAGGAAGATAAAATAGGTATTTTTCCTTACAAAAATCTAACGTTATAAGGAATAAGGTAACTACCTATACTCGGTAAGTATATTAGTACTTTGATTTGTTATATTCATATTCACCCGCAGTTGCGGTACTACATAATTAATTAATTACAATCAGAGAGGCTACGTATTATTCACAAAATGTTTTGTATTCGCCCGTGAGTCGCGTCTAATATAATGACCTCAAAGTTGGTAACAATTTTGCGTTACCGGACGGACGAATTTAGTAAGCTTTGTGAATAACAGGCGAGTTTGTATATCAAAACTCTTAGTGGCCAGTCTCTCGAATCCGGACCTAGACCGCGTCAGAAAGAGAGAAATATATCATTTGACAATATGGTACTGTTTTCGATGAACGTCAAAATTCAAAATTCGAATTCGCCTTTTTCACGCGTTTACGTTTCTATACGTTTATGATGCTTTCACTCATTCATTACTAATCTTCAATGGCTGGGTTATGGGCATTTGCTTACAAAATTATTGAATGTCTTGTTTAGGTAAATATGAGATGAAACTTATCTGTCGAACCCACGACCGCCGTTTGACAGTCGCATGCCTGAACCACTATGCTACCGGAACGATTATTGTAAAGTGATATTTTTTGTATGTTTGTATGTACGGTATAACCTCCGATACCACTTATCCGATTATAAAAAATCTTTCACTGGTGATGGATGACTGAACTTACTGGGGGGACATAGCCATGCTTAGGCATAGTAAGTATACTTAGGTACATTTTATACGCAAAAAACGAACTCGGATTTTTAGACAGATTTGACTGTGTACTATGTTAAATGCAGTTTTTATTCTTTCTAAAATCGGTCTGGGTGACTCCTTAGAGCAAATTTCCGTGTCCCTTATAGTTTCGGATTGAATGTCACTCTGTTTAATCTTCAAATCAGCTCACAAAATTTCCCGAGAATCGGTTGAGAAATAGCTACCTACGACATATAGAGGAGAAGTCTAGACAGCCGGACATACGAAAGAATATTTATTTATTTATTTAATCTTTATTGAACAAAAGAACAACATATCCTAAAAAAGGCGGACTTAAAGCTGTAAGCATTCTCTACCAGTCAACATTTGGGCAAAGCAGACAAATTGTGGGCGGTGGAACTACAGATATAAACACACAGTGGTTATACATACATAATAAATAACGACAATAGACAAATAAATAAAATACATATAAATACCTTCATACAATATACGTATATGTATATATATATATACAGACGAAAATAGAGAACAGCAACACTAAGAATTTACGGCTCTGCTAGCAAACAACTTGCGTAAAGAACTTTTAAACGCGAATCTGGAAATCTGGAATAATGGCCTAGCTGAAATGAAAATCCCCGTTCGTCTCGCTCGCTCGTTCAATTAAGTATATGGATATTGTTATCGATTCAGTTTTTAACAATTGGCCAACAATTTTGTTTTTAAAGGCTGACTTACGAGCATGGACTGATTCCGGTTACGGTTATACCGGTATGGAATCGGTATTCCATTACAATAGCGTTATATTGTAAAGGTTAGCCGCGCCGCCAACGTAACGGTACCGGATTCGGAACCGTGTAGAAGTACACATCGGTTACCGGTATTTATTTTTAATTGTACTGAAACTTTTACAATTCCTTTTCCAAACCGGTATAATTATGGTACCGTTATTTTTTTCATTTCATTCTCGTCCATGATAGGAGGTCTGTGCCCAGCAGTGGAACGTAATATAAACTGATATATTATTTATTATGCCAATTCACATGAAGTCATTATTATAATCGTCTAAAACGAAATAAATATATACCTTCAATATGAGACGATCCTCAATGCTGGTAGTATTGAATTGTGATATTGGACCTCAATGCGGGGATTACCGGGGCTTCGATAAAAATACCTATCAACATATGGTTGCACATTATAGTGCGTTTTTTTAGGATTAGTAATACGCTAAACAAAGAAGAAGTAGTCGTCAACCTTTTCTGCTTGGGATAAATATTAAACACACCAACTTGTAAATGTTGAACACCAACGTTTCTCATTTGTTGTTAATGGACTTTGTTTCTGTCTCTTTGCTTTTGTTGAAGGCAAAACGTTCAGGAGAGAACGAGTCGGTCTTTTTTGCAAACCACTTGGGCCTGCCTCTGGTAGCTCCATCGCAGTCTGCCACCACCACACACAGCAAAGAATAAAGTCTTAATATTAATTAACAAATAGATAGATACTCGTTTAATAATCTCGTGATCTGAATTAAATAATTTGTTGATTAGCAGGAAAACAAGAAAAAGAACGAGATACGATTGTCAATTTTGACAATTAAAATAGCGAAAAATACGAACCGATCGTTTCAAACCTCTTCTTCTTTAGGTTTTATATTTAAGCAACCTTTCGAGAACTGAATAACGAAATTTAAAATTACAGAGTTAAATAATAAAAACATTCAAAATAAATATATATTATAAATATATTGTAAGTATTATTTAGATATAAATAATAAAAACACTTCCATCATTTTAGGGTCGACAACAATGATCTAAGTCTTTTTTAATGGCGGTTTGACATACTTTGACGATATCCTGCTGTTTCGGCAAAATATTTTTCGCCAAATTTCACTTCCCACAAAACTTATAGGCAGTAGTTTCATGTCCCAAATGAACAAATAGCACATTTTTGTTTCGCATTTTGTTCATTTGGTCAAAATATCATCTGGCATAATTTTGCTTTGTCAAGTGTTATTAAGACAAAAGTTTATTAAGCAAACACTTTGTTCGGGCTAATATTGTTTTCCAAACAAAACATTTGTTCAAATTTTCATTTCGCACATTAGGTATCAGTGTGGAAAAAATGGCTTGTAATAAGCGAACTCTGTTTTTTGGTCGGTTAGGTTAGACTTCACTTGTGTCCCTCAGACCAGAAATAGACACCCCGCGCAGCGGGGTGGCGTCGATTCGCTGGAGACTCTCGATGAAAAGGGCGAAACCGACTCAGGGCTTGCTTGCATGCATGCTGCTTATTTGCATTATAATAAATTGTTAACTAAGTACCTATAGTACAAAAGAACATATAAACTTACCTGTAAATTATATACTTTTGTTTTTCAAAAACTACTTGCTTAGCAAAATATGTAATAATCTCACTCAAATAGATTTCGTATGAACTACACAATTAGGGTCTAAATCGTATGCCATGCAATAATTTGGAAAACGAATGTTATACCAAATGTAACTTGACTATGTAAAACTTTGCCAAACAATAATTTGTGAAGTAATATTTTGCCGTAGGAGATATTGCCAAGTGATAAAATGCGAAACAATAATTTGACTATTGATTTTTTGCCAAATGATCATTAGGGAAGTGACACTTTGGGAAATGATTTTTGCCCATACAATAGAGAACCTACTTTGACAGCTGTGTGGCATAGTGTCTTATAGAAAAGACCTCGTGCTTCGTTCTTTTTCCTTCTTTCTAATGCTAAAAAAACGCACTAAAAAGTTCACTTTTTCTTGTAAAATAAGTCTGAAATTAAAAGTGTCAACAATACATTTGTGTTTTTGTGTTTTGGATTTACATTATTGGAAGTTTTGCAGCTTATTTTTTTTTGTCAAAACATTACTATTGGTATATTACCTAATATAAATACCTATGGGGCTGTTTTTGACCACTGCTTTTATCTGTTCAGGGAGTTATTGTGAATTTGGAAACTGTCTATACAATAGAATTAGTGCCCTCCCTGAACCGATAGTAGTAAGAGTTTATGCATAATATTTTTTAACATTCATGTTTACAACCAAAGGTTCAGTAAAGTTTTATGTCAGGTAACTTTTGTGTAATCAGTTAACAAACCTAAAAACTACGTTTTTTTGAGAGAAAAAGAACGAAATTACCCGAAAAAAATAAAATAAATCATTTTTTCCTACATTCCCCATTTACGGTGTTCTATGTTCATTCATAGAAGTTACCCATACTAGTGAAAGCCTATTTTACCTTCTAACAGTTCAAATAGTGCTCCTACCACCAGCATCAATAGAGCGGAAAAGCGATTATTCTTCAGTAGGAAAATTACTTAGGACAGACAATAACAACTAACAAATAATTTTAACTACACTACATTATGCGTTCCTTTTTTTTTTACAAATGCATGACATTTTTTTTAAAATTAAAAACTAGATTCCACTCACGGTTTCGTCTGCAAGAATCCGGGATAAAAAAAATTGTCCTATATTTTAATCTAGGCTCCTGCTAAGGCTCAGCATATATTACAAAATGGCATTGGAATTGGAATCGCGTTGTGTTAGAAATAGAGTTGACTTTCGTTTGTTTTGAAAAGTGCCCGAAACAAAACAAATTCAGCTCTATTCCAGTTGAATATAATTTAAATGCCTTCGACAGAATACCATGAGTAGGCCCATGGGCCTTAAGAGGTTAGGCAGGAAAATACGTTGCGCAGTTTAAGCGTAATTGAGTTACGAACATCCAAACATCTAAACATTCAAACATTTATACATATAAACATCTAAACTTTCGCATTTACAATACTAGCAGGATAAAAATAATAATAATACCGGTAATGTAGTACTTAATTCGACATTGGTCCTTTTAAATTCTGGTATTAGAATATTGGAAAAATCGGTAGGGGATTCCGGTATTTCGGGATTCCATGATGGTGGTATGCATTCCCTATATGTAGTATGTTAATAATAACAAAATTAATTAAATATATCGGTTTTCTCTTTTATGACATTTTTTTCGGTACTGTTAATACGGTTTCATAAAAGTTACAAAAGTAACCGATATTTCGACTTCGGCGAGGAGGGCAAGGTCGACCCGCTTAAGAACAAAAAAATATCTAAGTAAGTATCGAAATAATACCGGTTTGAAACCGTTATTAAAAAGATATCACTAGGCTTTAAAAAATACCGGTAATGGATATTTCTAACTGGTTGCGGCACTGTTATGTTGTCGCCTAACCACTTTGCCTAACCACCGGTCGTAACTGGCATCAGTCCCTGCACCGAAGAATGCCTACGAGTGTATAATTCTACCCTCACAACATTGTAAAGAAGAAAAATTGTGACTTAGTTACTTTACATGTTGGGGGTAATCTAATATTCTAGTTGAACAGTCGATTCCTAAATAGGTTGCAGTAGGTATTTTACTGTCAATCGATGTGCAGTCGACTAAAGCGAATGTTTAAATTTATCAGGTACTTACACTCCTAATAATTGTCTGTTATATTTAATGCTACATTAAGTAACATTCACTCAATCGAAACTTGCTTATAATCTGCAAGTTGGAAATTCAAACGGTTCATTTGATCAACAACACCCCTTTCTTCCCGTGGGTGTCGTAAAAGTCGACTAAAGGACCAATGTTGAAGTGTGATGTGGGCGATGGGCTAGCAACCTATCACTGCAATATCACATTTTGTCGATATTTTATACCAACATTAATGTCTGGAACATACGTTTCAGGTGTTCTGCCTACCCCTTTTAGGAATAAAGGCGTGAGTGTATGTATGTATGTATGTCATTTGATCAAAACCTATATATGTATACGTTCGGTAGCACAGATTACGTTTCAATATTGGATCTTACTTCTTTCTAATAAGACGCAAAATGTACCTATGCATAATTATCGTTCCGTGGACTTTAAGTAGGTCAATCACGACTAAAGAGCAAAGCATTGAAATTCATTCATTGTTGCTTGATATTCAGTCTATCAAAAACAAATGACATTGCTCTTACGTCATTACCAAAATGAGCAGCGTAGCAAGATAAAAATAATGCTATCTCTTTCACCACAAACTAAAAGTGTTTGTACGATGGTGTCACCGTCTGGTGAGTATAATTACTACTATTCACTCCGCTATCTAACTAATTTTGTTTGATATTAAAGACATCTAGTGAAGGTTTTAGGCAACGTGCTGTCATTGTGACGCGGCCATGTCATTTACACAGTGTCTAACTCACGCACACATACAAGGCTCGGAGTAAAATTTAATGAATTTCAAATGGCTATTGTTTGAATATTACTGGTTTTTGCGTGTATTTATTCAAACTGCGGGAGAAGAGGGTCATATATTATCTAAATATCACAATTTCAAGTTCCTGACATCGATAGATTAGACGTCTAGTCCGAACGAAAATTGTATGGAATTCGTCAGTGACGTTGCACCTTAAATAATTATAATGACACGTAAGGCTGCTGCCACACAGGCAGCCGAGACGAGGCAGGCCGCGTTTAGCGTGAAAGGAGCAGCGGGAAGCGAGGAAATACAGAGATTGTGTTGTTCACGTAGCATTCAGTCGCTCATCGTTGTGTCTATTTCTTTTTATGAACAAGTTACTGTGGGACCATCAAGTCAAGGCAAGGATATTAAGTAAATAAGTATGTCATATGTATGTCAGTTTATATTGTGAGTATAAATATGCATACTTTGCATTGTGTAAACTAACCTAAGAATAGTAATAATAAATAATAATGACGTAAGGCAGCTTGTGGCGGGCTGTTAGGGAGTAGCGACGTACCTGAGTGCTCTTGGGGGTGTCCTGTGGTCAGGCTGAGCCGATCGGGTGGATGGTTGGATAGGCCTCCCGCCTCTGGCTTGCCTTTACTGGCCGTCCAGAGTAGAGTCGCAAGAGCTGTTGCTCTAGGGTATATGTGGACACCTAAGTGGCGAGTTGGCTATATGTTTAAAGTCCAGTGCCACCTCTCTACCCCCCAGCTCTCTGACCGGAGTTGCCCTTAGGCCATTTTTTAATGTCGCTATTAATAGGGGCCCATCTAGCAGTTAGCGAGTCACCGTTTGCCCGAGATAAAAAGTGGAACAGTTTTATTAGGCAGGCGTCCGATGTTTAACCCAATAGCCCAGCCAATAGTCCATCGTTTTAACCCAATAACCCGTTTCATTTAGATTCCATCAACCATCCATAGGCCAGTGGCGTGCACTCCATATAGGAAAAAAGGCACTGCCTACCCTATTTTGTTAATACAATATAATACTAACACAGCAAAATGTAATGTAATGACGAAGACCTAAAATAAAATATTGCATTAATTCATCCATTCCAGGTCATCTTCTGTTAGCTGCTGGCAGCCACGCTGTGAATAAGTGTGAATTGCTTGGAGTTGCAGGATAGCATGCAGGCTGTCCTGCAGCACAAGGTGACGCTGCCAGGCCTGCCTAAGTGCCTGTCTGTCGCATTACTACTAGCGTCCGCGTTCAGCGTAACAGAAACCGCTATATCGACCTCATGCGCTATATCGACGGCACAAAGTGATGCCTTAACACATTATGAACCCATAGTAATATTATAAATGCGAAAGTGTGTCTGTCTGTCTGTTAACTCTTCACGCTTAAACCGCTGAACCGATTTAGATGAAATTTGGTAAAGAGCTAAGAGTCCCGGGGAAAGACATCGGATAGTTTCTATCCCGGAACCCCCTAAGGGGGTGAAATGGAGGGTGAAACTTTGTTTTGAACTACAATATTAAAATCGTTCCAGGCGGACGGAGTCGCGGGCAGAAGCTAGTCATGTATAAACCTTTATTCGACGCGACCTACGTTAAGGATGAAATACCACATCTAAACGCAAATTTGTGACACATAAAATTAGGTTGCCATTTGAAATAGCTCCATTATTTGCCAAATACGTACTACATTATTTATTTTGTATCTCAACAAATGGGCATGCATGTCTGGCAAGTGCCAGCGACCCTTATGCAATCGGTTGCGCGTGGGAGTGAACAAGAATATCTCCGCCTTATAGTATATTTTCGACGGAAGTTGTGATATTTATTTAATCGTACGGCAAGGTTTACAGGTAGCTTACTGATATAAAAAAAATTTATATAATCCTAATTTTGTAAAATCTATATTTATGACTGTCCAAAACGTAAATATGCTAGGGAATCCCTTAATTTACTCTCTCCTGATGTGGACGCATGATGTGCAAACATGTCGGTAGAATACGCCTGAAACCTACATAGTATAGTATGCACGTCGGGACAACTGCCCATTTTCTCTCACACATGAGAGGCGGCCTGTGCCCATCAGTGGGAAAGGAATACGTGCCACTGATAGGCTGATATTGATGATTCATATGAACCAAATATAATTTTACTGATGCATAATCAATCATCATCATCATGCTGACCCGGATTCATTTCGTCACACGGCCTAGGCCGTTTTTTTGTCCTTTTGTTATATGCGACATACCTACATATATTCATTATGCCTTTATTCCTAAAAGGGATAGGGAGAGCCCATGAAACTTATGTTCCAGTCCATAAATGTGAGTATAAAAGATCGACAAATATAAGAAAGTAGAACCTAACTTTAACCTAAGACAACTATACAACTACCCAACATGCATTTTCGTAAGAAACATCCTAACAAGTAAAATACATTCAGAAATCTATTTCACGCAACGAAAATTCACTGTTAGAAATACAAATAAGTTAGAACTGCGTAAAAATAGAACAGGTTACGGTAAAAGTAGCATTATGCATGACCCCCTCACGGATTTATTTACCAAATAATGTGAAAGATTGTGAGTCTTTAAATGTATTTCAAACTAAATTGAAACACCACATATATATAATACTGTATAAGAAATCTCTAACGATCATGCTTTTTAGTTTTTTTGTTTAATTTTAAGGAATTTTAATATGTAAGCTCATTTTAAGTGAACTGTAGTGTTTTTATGTGTTAGTTAAGCATCTCTAAACCTAAAGGCTCGGTCAAACACAGGGCGCGCCGCAGCGACCGCGGCGGCATTAAATACATGCTAACAGGTTAGCGACGTCAAACAGACTGCGTCCCGCCGGCATCGCGCCCCGCTTCTGTCGCGCCCGCGCCGCTTTGCCCCTTGCGTCCACTCGGCGCGAGCGCAGCGCAGCGCGGCGCGGACGCGCGGGCACGCTACGCCGCGCTGGGTCACATCAAGGAATGAGCGACCCTCCGCACGCGCATGCTGTATCCGGGCGCGAGTCACGCTCACGCCCGCATCGCGCGGCGTCGCGCTGCGTCGCGCCCTATGGTTGACCGAGCCTTAAACCTAAAATGTGATATCGCAGTGGTTGCTAGCCCACAATACACTTCAACCCTGAATATCATCTATCTTCATATTCATATGTGTTGGTATTCATTAATTTGCTGTCACGAATAAATGTTTTGAATTTGAATAATTGAATTTGATTTCAACTAGCTTTACCGCTTCCATCAGTAATATTACGATTACACTCCCCCGTCCCGTTTTCTATATGGCCCGAGGCTCCAATACTAATAGCAGGTTAAATATCCATCATATTAATAGTGACAAAGGCCCATCTGGCCTAGGACGGCAAAATAGTTAATAAATAACGGATTTTCACACGTTAATTCATGATTGGTTCACGGTAAATATTTGACGCACTGCCCTTTGAGCGAAATGGGTCAAGGTCACTAGAGGAACGCGGTGGCATAATATTTAATCGATCAAATAAGATTGCGATCGGGCGCGAATGTCATAGTATACCTATTATTAACTTCACTACTTTCCCCGCAGATTCAGTTGTGGAACGTATACTACGGACTAATATTATAAATGCTTAAGTTTGTATGTCTGTCTGTTTGTTACCTCTTCACGCTTAAACCGCTGAACCAATTTAGATAAAATTTAGTATAGTGGTAGTTTGAGTTCCGGAGAAGGGCATACGATAGTTTTTATCCCGGAAATCATTCCCTAGAGTTTTTATGGAGTTACGATATAAACGAGATCCACGCGGACAGAATCGCGGAGAAGCTAGTTTTACCATAAAAATAAGCTACGATCCGTTAAGGGGCAAGAGATTAAGTAGTTAGGATGAAATGCACAGGTGCATAGGTAGTATCAATACCTACATTCCACCAATTACAGATTCACTTTTTTCCTTCGTCTTTGTTTCGTAATACTGTGTTGTGTCACGAACAAATGTTGCATTCATTCATTCAATAAGAGATGGCTAAATTCTTCCCAGTTCTACCCAACTTCCTCAGAATCCGAAAGCCAACCAAAACCAGAAATCCATCGTAAGCCCATTGGAACCATTTCATCGAGTAGGTAAAAAAACCAAATCGACAAAAAAAAAACTTTTTTTTCTGAAAATTTTTCTTCGGATGCACAACTAGTCTGACTGCAAAACGTTGAATGTTTCGCAATTACTCTGCAGGTTGAATGTATCCGGTCGGCACTCAAGTTATACCTAAGTTTATTTACTCACCTTGATCTTAGCGCACCTTCGCGTAACTTTGTTTCGCTATTTTAGCATCCCGCCCTGCACGACAGGTCGCTTCTATTTTTATTATTCTTTCGTTCCGTAACGTTGCATGCTGCAAGGCACTAGGGTTTATGATATTACCTGTAAAGAAAACATACATATGTTAACTGAACAAGGATGGAAAAAGTAAAAAAGCAGATAAAAAAAGACCGGGTTGCCGGGAGTGCCGGCAGGAGTGAAAACTTGGATATTAACGTAGTGTATTTAAGATATTTAGGAATGGTTAGGGAATAATTTTGCACGAATTGCTTTAATTATCTGTATAAAAAAAAATATCTCTGACACTGACCTCTGATATCTGATATGTGTTTTGTCCATTTAACCCATACAAAAAACTGACTGATAGACAAACTAATTAGAACGGCATTTTAGCTTAAATAGGTTTGATGAAGAAGGCCAAAAGTGATTTATTTCTGTTTACAATTGTACGAAGAAAAAGTGCTATGCAGTTTCTTAAGTTTACAGAAACTAAGATACATGCACCAAATAACACACTTTTGCACCAAAACACACTTTTGCAACACATAACACCCTTTGTAAGTAAATCAATGCTATCACAAAACGAACACCGCACTTTTTTCTAAAAATAATAAGCCCACTGTTTGCAGATAACAAAATTTTAAATATTATAATCTATTTAACCGTTATCAATTGGGCGCTACACGGATTTTAAATTGTCCTTGTAATCAATCGATTTTAAAATAGATAATGCTCTAGATTAACTTTGCTATAAGGGTGTTACCACACCAAACGATCAATGCCACCGATCGATATTGGCCGTTTGGTCTGGTAGGTTTAGCTGATAGTAGAAACTGTCGATCGACGTATACATAATCGATCGATGGCATCGATCGATTGGTGTGGTAACACCCTAATATTTCCACTAGCCTGTTCTTCACGTTCAAATTCATTTGGATAAACTATTCTCATTTATTCATCCTACGAGGGTTAATGTTTCCAGTTAAACTTTCATAGTGCATCTGCACTTATATATTTTTAAGTGCGAGTAAAGTACACATTTTCAGAATTGTAATTACTAGATACATTAATCGATTTAGACAGTAGGTTGGTTGTCTGTTAGGTATATAAGTCGATAGACAGGTATCTAGTTGGTATTAGCTAGTGTTGTATATAAAAAAGCTGATAACTATGATGATGATGTAAAAAATGCAATACTTTTTTTATTAACTTTCGTCTCATTTTACGTCGTAAATCAGTTATAAATGCTATATGTGCGGGAAAGAAGCCTTCATCTCGCATCATCCTCAGCATCTCGTTTGATCGCCGTCACTTATCAAAATGAGCGATAGAATAGATAACCAATTTGTCCCCAATTGTGCGCATGAAACTGTTATCAGTGGATGAAAGCACACAGTTCAAACGTCAAGTCATACATCACGGGCGGGGTGTCAGGCTATTCGATTAGAGCGTCCTGTCGTCATTGTGTCGTGCGCTTAAACGTTGTGAACGCCCTAGCAAATTCGTTTCGATGACAAGCGACAATAACAGGTCGATAGGGACGTTGTGTTAAACTACTGAGTCTAAACTACTGGTAGCTATGTAATTGTGTCGTTTTTGACGACGCGGACGCTCTTCAACTGTTATAATTATTATGTTTGAAACGAATTTTTATATGTATGATTTGTTTCATCGCTGGGACGGTGGGGCATATCCTTGGATGTAAGGCGACATTTACAGAGAAAATAGGGAGATGGAGCTGAAGTTAGAATTTGAAAATGTTAAGAATACTTCTTATTCATATTTCTATTAGTTTAAAAGTCACCCACGATCAGATTAAGTGGGTTGTACTTTCAAGTGCAAAAATATGGGTGCCTACAATTTACTCATAAATATGTCCCATGGCCCTCAAGTCGGCAAATGAAGGTTTCGGTAAATATAAGGATTGATTCGATACATATTTTCGCACGAGACTGTATGTACCTAGAAAATACTGGAATCTACGACGAGGCTGTCCAGGTACAAAGTTACGATCGTGCACCAATTAACTTAATTTTTTTTAAATTACCTACTTATATTGAAATCAATCACGATAGTGCTTGTGCAAAACAGATAAGATAGTGTGCATACAAGTACCTACGTACTCTGCACGTCTTATCAATATGAAATATTTAATCGAAAATACTTTTGAGTGATGTCCTCACCACTTTTGATGTCGATGGCTTCAGCATAATAAATATCGAGGTTAGTAAGTTTCACTTCATAAATATTTTAGTTGCCTATACAATTTAATTTATTGCAAATTTTGAAAAAAGAAGACCTATACACCTAGTCTTTCATTGTGTCAATAACGTACTAAAAAACAATGAGGAATATAGTTATTAAGAAGCGTAAAAACGTTTTCTCGTTTTGTATGGTCGAGTACGTAGTATTTCAAAGTTATACTTCCCTCTGAAGTATCACTAGCAAAAACGTATCGGCACATAAACTCCTTTTTATTCAGCTCGGATATTACTTGAATAATAATTGAAACATCAAGAATCACCAAAAAATAATACACTGGACGCCATCAGTGCGATTCTCTAAAACAATTATTATTTTCTTGTGACGGCGTCGTACGCTTTCAACTCACTGGTCACCTCAACTCTCACATCACTGTCACCTCACGCCTCATGTGAAAACCAACAACATCATCACAACCTCAACATTATCTTAACCCGATACGTCACATGTCTTAATTGGACCTAATATGGGCTTCGTAATTGATATTTCACACACAAGATTAGCAAAACAGGGGGCGTTCATAAAAAAGGTCATCCAATGTCGCTTGCTATCCCTTTGTCCAGCAAGTCAATCACGTCACACGCAAGCGGCTCCTGTAGATCTAAATGTCACCTTAACGTGCGTTCGAAAAGTTACGGGTCACCCATCAGACCGCAGTCTTCAACCTGAGGTTTTGAGATGGGTATTTCTTTGAAGTATGTGTGGTGAGTTTGAGGGATAGAGTTAGAAATATGAAAAAATAAAAGTGTGTTAAGAGAGAGTTGTGGAGTGACTGAAGATGTAGTGACGAAAATTGAGTAGGGTATGCTAAGATAGTTTGGGCATGTAGAGAGGATGGATGAAAGAAGATTAACAAAGAGAGTGTACGAGGGAAAAGTGGATGGTACAGTTGGAAGGGACCTCGTCGAACTTTTCCGACGAAATCGGAGAAATCCTGAAGAAAGGTCAAAGTACCCTAAACCGACGAGGATTCTAATTAAAGGGAATGAAGCAAGATAGGGTTGTCATGATTATAGGAAGTCCGTGATCTCTGCCTACCCCTCTGGGAAATAGGCGTGATTATATGTATGTATGTAATTCTTTGAAAGGCACCCCTCAGATGCCATTGGCCAGTGAGTTAAGTGGACACGTAATACCACATAAGGTAACATTATTATATTATTTAACACCTAGAACAATAAGTCATAAGCCATAAAGGTAGAAATGGTTATAGCCAAGTTGTATTGTAGACATAAAAAATTCCTTCCTGCACTCGTTATCTGAGGAACCTTGTCAGATTCCGCCAGGAGATAACATTGTTGTACATATTTCCACTGCGGCATAATTATACATAATGTGTTGTAGTTAGTTAATGTTGTGATAGTACTTGACAGCTGACGATACCAAATGAAACATATTACTAAGTATTAACTTCACGGCTTCGGGAGTCCGCTGGATGCGGGTGGCGCAGGACCAATCACTTTGGCACAATGTCCAGCAGTGGACCTCTTTCGACTGATTTAATGATGATGATGATGATTAACTTCACGGCCTCTATAGTCCTACTAATATTATGAATGCGAAAGTTTAGATGTTGTGATGTTGATAGTTGAACCGATTTGGATGAAATTTTCCACGAAGATAGTTTATAGACTCGATTAAAATATAGGACAGTTTTTACGTGGGCGGAAGCTAGTAATGCTAATAAAAACTCATTTAAGAAAGATTATCCTATAATATGTTGTTCGGTTTTCGCGGCACTCGTAATGTTTGCTCAGATGCGGGCTGGACCCGCTAGGCGGGCAGTAGTATGAACCTACATGCCTAGCGAATTCCGTCGGTTTCTGGTGAATGTATCCGTTTTTAGTCCGGTTGCGAAAGTGTTAGCCGGCCGCCAAGAGCACACCGCACCTGGATCCTACAGCCTAATCAACCAGACATATTAATATTCCAATTTCCAAGTTTAACGCCGACATACATCGCATATTATTTCTGTGAAACATTGTTATGTTAACAACTTTTGACAATGTGTCACGCTTCACTAGAACAATGGAGAACAAAGCTGCCCAGTTTACTTTAAAAGACGTATGTCCCTTGGAAATTAACGTTGCTTACGGCTTTTTGAACTAACAGTGTTAGAATGTTGTTCGATGTTTGACGTGTATTAATTGTGTTGTGGGGTTTATGGGTTGCAACTGGTTTACTTGTAGGTGTAAGAATGTGTATTAAAATAGGATACAGGAGGCAATAATATAACATTAATATACATATACGAGTAATGCACCAAGCTCACGTCAGGGTCCCGATTCCGTGAATCGCGACATGCGACACTATAATAGTCAGTGCACCCAATCGATCGCGCGCGGCTGCGATCGGCCGCGAGTGCCGCGACGCACGAAATTACACCTTTAGTTACTATAAATCGCTTCAAGGTATATTTGTGGGTGAGCGGTGAGGTGAACTTAAAGCAAGTTACAGAATAGCTTGGCTGCAGCCTGCAGTCGCCCACGTGTTAGAAACAATGCGAGAGCACGAACGCATTCTGCAAATATAGACGTAATGTTGGACTTATTGGTTGAGTTCACTTATGTGGGAGTTGAGTATGCGAAAGTTCCACTAAACAATAAAGATATAAGAACAAACTGCATATAGAACAGGTTGTTAGAAGGAACTTATTATTTATTATACAGCATGGGCAAATGAGAGGACTTTGAATCGATATAATTAAAAAAAATAGTGATTAACACCAAACATTTTTTTAACCGACTTCAAAAAAAAGGAGGGGGTTCTCAATTCGGCTGTTTTTTTTATGTTTGTTACCTAAGAACTCAGTCATTGATGACCCGATTCGTATATATTTTTTTGCTTCCAGGTGGGCCCCATTTTTTTCAAAAATTCAGTAGTTTGGAGTGGAATTGATGATGAAGACCACAGATGACTTATGGAATTCCTTAATTATGTAGGTACTTAAAAGTTTTTACTTCGCAGTACGTCACAGATTCTGACGACATTCCGTTGAAATAGGAACTAATGAAGTGCCAAAGGTGATGATCTTGGGCAATCGACGGAAGTCCTCAAATATAATCGAGCACATACAGCGATTCGGTTTTTTCCTCTAATAATCAACGCATTTGATATAGGAAATCAGTTCATGTGGTAAATTGGAAAAGAAATGTGGAAATACTAAATTGAAGTCGTTTAAAACTTTGTTTTTATTAAAGTAAATTATTTATGTATGTATTCTAAGGACTTTGCAATAATGAATCAAGTCATCATCATCATCCTCCTCCTAGCGTTATTCCCGGTTATGCCCCTAAAGGAGCCC
Source organism: Epinotia demarniana (assembly GCA_945867215.1). Classification (NCBI taxonomy): domain Eukaryota; kingdom Metazoa; phylum Arthropoda; class Insecta; order Lepidoptera; family Tortricidae; genus Epinotia; species Epinotia demarniana. The sequence goes on from OX244281.1 coordinate 2,637,727, forward strand.
GGGGTCCGCTTTGACACCTAATCTAGACTTGGCATAGACACTAGTTCCACGTAAGCGACTGCCATCTCACCTTCCAACAACCCGACCCTGACCCTTACGAAAAGCTTCTCAGTGAAGGAAAACATCTCTCTCAGGGTCTCAGGTCTAACCCCATTAAGGTCTAGTTTTCCCCCTGGATTGGAAAGTCAGATGGCAGCCACTTTCGTAAAACTAGTGTGCCTATGCCAAATCTTGGGATTAGATTTCAAAGTGGACCCCTTAGGGCAGAACCGGGAATAACGCTAGGAGGATGATGATATTGTATCCGAGCATCTAGGCCGGGCGACATAATTGACACCTACAATCGAATTAGGCGAGTTCCCATTAGCTCTGTCATTTTGCACCCACGTATATCCTTGAAGCCGGCAGAGGCGTAGTCTCAGAAATCGGAATACGAAGCGTATAATGGTCACGGTTATAGTGTGATAAAAGACGAGATAGGCCTATTGTCCACGTAAACCGCACGTCATGCGCACGCTTTCGTCAATTGACGATTGCAAGACGAACGCTTGCATCTTGCGTAGAAACCTTACCTCTACCTCTTGCTTAGAACCTTCAAAACTGTGTCCACGGAGCGGCAACGAACGCATGACGAAAGTCAGAAACTATAAGACATACGAAGATCTGTTCTTAGGAACCATGTCATCAATTTTAATAAGAAGAAAAACTGCATTCATACATTTTAAAAAAACCTGTACTCAGCTCGGGTATCGAACCCGGTTGTTTTGGAAAAAAAACTTACACTATTTCTATTTAGATATCGATTGTGTAGGTATTAAGCAGTAATTTTTATTACGAAACATGATGTCTAAAATTAACATGATGTCCAAGATAAACTGGTATTATGTATCGGTGAAAATGATTACGACAAGAGTTCTGCCCTTGCAAATCTCCAAACTATAGTGGAGCAGTTTGTAAACAACACCGTATTAATATTAAGTATCAGAAATAACTCATTTGTGAATACCTATAAGTTAAATAGCGAAATTCGTGACCTATGTGACCGATACAAAAACTGCCATTTTATAGACTGTATACATAAAAATGCATTTGGAATGTGTAAATTAATAAATTATGCCATAGACTGTAATGACTACGATAGTAAATATTTAAATTTCAGTGAGCACAAAAAGTTGATATGTAACAAATTAAATCAAAACTGCAAAACAAGCCATAGCCGAAATGTTAGAGGCATTGTCCCACATAAGGCAACAATCCCATACTACTTTGCGCTCATGAACGCTAAACTTGTAAAAACGAAAAACGTTGTTTCTATACCATGTTCTACGGAAAAAAGTGAGTCAAAAAAAGGATCCATACTGCACTACTTTCCTATCATAAAAAGGAAAGGCGAGAATGACACGTTTTTTCGAGAACATTCCAAATAATACCCAAGAAAACATTGTTAATAAATCGCACAAAGGGAACTCTACTTTAAACATATTTCACCAAAATGTACAAAGCCTAAGATCAAAAGTCAGCCAACTAGAAATATTAACAGGATCAACAAATATTGATGTCCTCTGTTTCTCTGAGACTTTTTTAAGGACTATTGAAGCATCTGTTTTACAGATTGAAAACTATAAAATGGCTGCAAATTTCTGTAGAACTCGTAAGTCTCGAGGCGGTGTGTGTATTTATACGAAAACTACATTAAATTCGGCCAACTTACATTGGATTTCTAATATGTCGGTTGAATCACACTTTGAGGCATGCGGAATCCTTATCAAAGAGTTAAATCATGTTGTGGTCTGCATATATCGAACGCCAGATAGTGACATAAATATCTTTATAAAACAGTTCGAATTTCTCCTGCAAAAGTTGACACTTCGATCGCGCACTCTAAAAAAGAAACTTACTATCGCAGGCGACTTTAATATTAACATCCTAGCCGATACTAAGGAAAAAAACAGCATTTTTATCGTTGCTAGCAAATTTCAACATGAGTTCTACGATTAATGAGCCAACAAGAATAACTACATTATCAGAAACATGCATAGATAATATTCTGACCAATCTACGTCACTATACTGCCACAGTCATGAATCTGGCTATATCGGATCACACGGGACAGCTGATTGAAATACCTACAAGTCTTAGTTTTAGTGAGAGGTATTGGTATGTATATAAAAGAAAGATTGTTTATTATTCGGAGATTTTCATGAAGTACATATCTGCAGTTAGCTTTGCCGATATATATCAAGCATCAAATGCAAGTGAAGCCTATAGAATTTTTATTGACATTTTTCAAATGATTTTTGAGCTTTCTATTCCACGGGAAAGAATAAAAATCACGTATAAAAGAAAACCAAATTGGACATCCGATGGTATCATTAAATCATGTAAAGTTAAACGTAAAATGCGCTTGTTGGCACAAAGAAAGAAATTATGTAAGAAACATTCAAATAAGTACATTAACTATTGCAAGCTTTTAAAAAAAGTAATACGAACATCAAAAATATTATCAAACGATCAATATATTAATAAAGGCATGAATAAATCGAAAGCGACCTGGGAATTAATTAAACAATGCACTAGTACTTGTAACTTTATTCCAAACTCGATCGACCATATAGAAGAAGATGGAAATACCTATAAGAATCCTTCTGAAGTTGTAATGAAATTTAACGATTTCTTTATAAATCTCGTAAGAAGCGGCAACTTGCAATGCAACAATTACAAACCTTTGTCTAAACGGGTATGTAACAGCATATTTTTAAGTGCTGTTGATAGATATGAAATTATAAAAATTGCAGGGAACCTTAAAAATAAAAAGAGCACAGGGTATGACAACATACCGATACATGTTATCAAATTATGTGTCGACCACATAGTTGAACCGCTCGTGTTTATAATCAACTTTGCGTTAGAATCAGGATGTTTTCCAGATGACCTAAAAAAAACTATTATAAAACCTTTGCACAAACAGGGTCCCAAAAATAATATGAGTAATTATAGGCCTATTGCATTATTACCAGTGTTCAGCAAAATCTTGGAAAAAGCTATACCTACACGAAAGATTAACACGTTTTCTGGTAAAAAACGATGTCTTAAGTCATTTGCAGTTTGGTTTCCAAAAAGGCAAATCCACTACCTTGGCCATATTTTCAATATTTAAACATATTTGGGAAAATATTAATTCTAGGAAAAAAAGCGTTGCTCTTATGCTTGACATGTCTAAAGCATTCGATTGTGTTAGACATGATGTAATGCTGAAACAATTAGAGCATATCGGGATTAGGGGAAATGCGTTAAATCTGTTTAATACCTACTTGTGTGGTAGAATGCAAGCTGTACAAATGGATATTTATAATAAAGTCAATAAAACTGTAGAACAAGTATTATCGGACTATGGAAAAGTAGTTTCTGGTGTACCTCAAGGTAGCGTGCTTGGTCCACTTTTATCCTTAATTTACTTGAATGACTTTCCTTGTATAGCAAATAAGAAATGTGTGCTATTTGCCGACGATGCCACGATATTTTTTTCATGTGATCGGCCACTAGAATTCTTACAAACGGATAATGAAGTAGTTTTAAGCAAAATTATAAACTGGCTCTCAACTCTTAATCTTAAACTGAACCTGGACAAAACAGAGGTCATACAATTTAGAAATTATAATACCGCTCCAAGTCCTTTAAATATTTCGGAAGCAGGTAACACTATAGAGGAAGTAAGCATTATAAAATTTTTAGGCGTATATGTGGATTCGCACTTTAATTGGAAAACTCACGTAGAACAGATAAATAAGAAAATATCTAGAAGCTGCTACGCCTTATCTATCTTATCAGAAACTTGTTCTGAAACCGTAGTCATTAGTTCCTAATACGGTAATGTCTATTCATTACTAACATACGGTATCATCTTCTGGGGTAATTCTGTGGACGTCAATATAACATTTATACTTCAGAAAAAATGTTTGAGGACGATGTATCGTATGAATTACAGGGATTCCCTTCGCAAAGTTTTCCGAGAAAAGCGGTTTTTGACGCTGGCAGGAATTTATATTCTCGAAGTATGCTTATTTGTTAAAAATCAACCCAACTTTTTTACGACATGGGTATCTACGAAGGTTAATGTAAGATCGCAGTACAAACACAACATTCGATTACCAAGAGCTAGTACCTCCATATACGCTAAAAGTACATTTGTGATGGCAATTAGAATATTCAATCACCTTCCGACTGACATTAAATGTCTAGTCGGTAACATGTTTAAAAATAGGTTAAAAAAATGGCTTATTGATAAGGCATTTTATAGCCTTAACGAGTTCTTTGAGTGTGAAAATTGTTAATGTCGAATGTAGTGTTGTTGTCCAGATTATGTCGCTCTAGTTTTTAAGCTAAGTACCTATATTGCACGCCCGTTGGGGTACCTGTTGAATCTACTAAAATTGTAAACACCCTAATATGCACACAGATATGCAAATAATGCATTTTGCATTGTTTTCATATTCTTTAATTTATTTTATGCACCTAAACGTGTTGAATATTTGCATTGAAAAAAAAACGGTGGTCACTTCGAACACTACAATAACAAATAAATTAAAGTATGAGAAAACAATGCATTTTATTCATTTTAGACATCATGGTAAATAGAAATAGTGTAAGCTTATTTGTTTTTCAAAACAACCGGGTTCGATTCCCGAGCTGAGTACCTACAGGTTTTTTTTAATGTATAAATGCAGTTTTTCTTCTTACGCGTATTTAAATCGATGTCATGGTTCCTAAGAACAGATCTTCGTATGTCTTATAGTTTCAGACTTTCCCATACTGACCGATTTAAATGAGACGGCCTGAATATTGGAGTACTCGACTGCCTGCAACCCATTTTCACTCCATGTGAATAGTAAATAGGATCTATAAAAGCTGACGATTAACATATCCTAGTGCGATAAATACCTACTTTTGAACAAAATCATTACCGTATAAAGACGAATCTTCATACTGCCCTAGATACGTCATCATCATCACCATCATATCAGCCGAAAGACGTCCACTGCTGGACATAGGCCTCCCCCAAAGAGTGCCAAAGCCCCCAAAGAGTGATCCCGCGCCACCCGCATCCGCCCCAACGGCCATCGGTTCTACGTGCTATGTGCCCCGCCCACTGCCACTTATATAAGTTTAGCGATCCGGAGGGCTATATCGGTTACCTTGGTTCTGCTGCGGATAGCCTCATTTCTGATGCGATCACGCAGAGAAACTCCCAACATGGCCCTCTCCATTGCCCTTTGGGTGACTTTGAGCCGCGACCACGTTTCAGTGCCATATGTCAGCACTGGCAACACACACTGGTCAAAGACTTTCGTCTTGAGACACTGCGGAATATTGGACGAAAAGATTTGCCGTAGCTTCCCGAACGCTGCCCAGCCGAGTCGGATTCGACGATTGACCTCTTTCTCGAAGTTGGACCTACCTAACTGGATCGTCTGTCCTAGGTATACATAATCATCTACAACTTCGAGCGTAAAGTGTCCGATTGTAATGGGAGTTGGTACTACATGGGCATTTGACATGATCTTCGTCTTATCCATGTTTATTCTTAGACCAACTCGCTCGGATGCTTTACTGAGGTCATCGAGCATCGTACTTAAGTCCTCCATGGTCTCAGCCAAGATAACTATATCATCAGCAAACCGAAGATGAGTGATGTACTCGCCGTTGATGCTGATGCCTAGCCTTCTCCAGGCCAGAGTCTTGAAAACGTCCTCCAGTGCAGCGGTGAACAGTTTTGGAGAAATAACATCTCCTTGCCTGACTCCCCGCTGCAGCGGAATAGTTTCGAGTTCTGGTCCTGGAGTCGGACTGACATTGTCGCGTTTTCGTACAAACACTTTAGCACTTCGATATAGCGATAGTCAACTTGGCACCGCTGGAGAGACAGCCCAGGTTTCGATCGAATCGAAGGCTTAGGCTAGATACGTAAATAAGTGTAATGCACAGTTACCGATATCGACGTAACTACAACAGTACTAATAACTATTTATATGGTATGTAGAACTAATAGTAATACTGAAGGGAAACGTAGTACGAACGTTATAAAACGACCCAACCCCTGGGGATAATCACCCTGATTAGTTCTAGTAGTCATTTCATCTAAAAACACACGCCATTTTGAATCTTGAGCCTCTAGTTAGAAGGATCTTTTCAGCTGGGTTCGTGAGTGAGAACTGAATAGCGCATTTATCCGCGAGAGAGCGCCTTCAGCAATGAGACGGGAATAAAAATAGGGATTCCATTTCGACGGTTTGCCAGAGGTCTCTGGAAAAAATTCAAATTTTGTTTTAACGGTTTTAGCCACGAAAATACCTACTGAAGACGAACCATTGTAATTCTGTAAAATCCATATTTATTTTATTTTATTTATCAACAACAGCATTACGTACACGAAAGTAATAATAAAGCAAATTATATTATAGACGCCCACAGAAATGCAGTTAATGAAAAAACAAAGTAAATACAGAAAAAAATAAGAATAATTATTTTATAACATGCAAAGTGTCATATGTAATTTGGGTGTAGGTGATTGTAAAAAGTGTAAGTAGGAATATAAACTATATTTTTTTTATTGCGAATGACCGCGGAAAAAATATGACTCTTTTCAATAAGCTATCTGAATTACAATTAAAGTTACGTAAAAACGGTAAAGGAAATTGAAATAGGCACCTTTTTACGCCTAACCGTTATGCGAAGGGCGAAAACGATACATGTTCTAATTTTCTGGACTGTACACAAAGGTCCAACTTTACAACTATTTAAAGTAGGTTCGGTTGAGCAAGGACATGGTAAAATACTTAAGCGAGCTTGAGAGCGGAGACCAATAAAAATTCCTCCTGCTGAAAACAGCACTCTCCTCTCCACTAAAACACTTCCCGGAACTTGCAGGTTGGTTTATTCTAAATTTATTGCACCCAATTGCAGGAAAACGTATTAAGGGAATACGTGTTTTACGCCTCGGGTAGAAAGGTTGAGATTGCTGTCCGTAATATTGGATCCCCAGGGAGCGGGAAGAATTTTGATTGGTTATGTAACGGAGGTAGGAGCGCTAGGGCCGTTTTATTGGGGAAGTATTTTCGTATGGGCCGAAATTTCATTTCATGTTTATACACCATTTCTGTGAGTGCGATTTAGAAGTAATTTATGTAATGGAATTTATAATGAAGCGTTGTTTGTAATTCGCAATATCAGCAACTTAAGGGTAATTTCGCGCAAATGCACTGTTTAACTTTATTTTAGTATAGATTCGCATTAAGGGGCTCCCATACGCCAATGACCTTCGATCTGAATCCCTTAGTTTTTTTATGTTTTTTTTAGCTTACTATATTAACAACAACGGCTTTAAGCAATATAGTATCCCATATTTACTTCAAAGTTCATCGTTTTCGAGATATTTGGCATCAAAGTTGAACCATTTTAGGTCAAAAAACCCGTTTTCTGGCCATAACTTTTGTGTTAATTGGTTTATAATGAAAACCCTAGACCAGTTTTTAGAGACGTCACAGACGAACCCAAATATGAGATAAAAGATTGAAGAACCGATAACCGTTTGATTCATACTTCTATCTGTAGTGCAAAAGAAGGAGATACGATTCAAAACTTGACTAAAATCGATGGAAACCTCGGGTAGCCCCTTAAGTGAAATGTATAATTTCTTTTGAGAAATAAAGTTCTTTAAACGGAATTTATTTAATAAATTACTTACATAAGGTACCCTAGTGGTTCAGGCATACGGCTGTCAAGCGGCAGTCGTGGGTTCGAATCCCGGCTCGTACCAATGAGTTTTTCGGAATGTACGGAATATTTACCGTTAGCGTTTTCGGTGAAGGAAAACATCGTGAGGAAACCGGTCTAATCCCAATAAGGTTAAGTTTTCCCTCTGAGTTGAAAGGTCAGATGGCAGTCGCTTTCGTAAAACCAGTCCCTATGCCAAATCTTGGGAATAGGCGTCAAAGCGGACCCTGGGCTCCTTTAGGGGCACAACCGGGAATAACGCTAGGAGAATAACTTACATAAGTTTCTTAAAATATCACGCCGTTAGCCTGCGAATATCAAATAACGTTTTATATCGAAAGCAAACCACCCTTGAGTCAAAAATTCATATTCACTGCTTTATTAAAATAAATTAATCAATAAATATATGGGGACAATTTAAAAACTGACCTAGTCCCAAACTAAACAATTAAACCGTGAACTAGGCGGCGATATACATAGGTACACTTAAATAGACAAAATAAATACTTATAGACAGAATATATACTCAGGAACGTATATGATAGTACCTACATTTTTCGTTTCTAGACATTTATAATAATAACCATCATCATTATAATTTATTTTAGGCAACTGTGACGGCAGGCATTTATAACTCGCATGCCATAGGAGTAACAATGACACATTACAATGACACATATTACATTCTTGTCACTGGTTTTATGTTGCTCGCGTAAATGATAATGACATGCAAGTTGAATTTGTCACGGATTATTTACACGCCTGCATGCGTCATATATTTGAAAATGCACAATGACTCAATATTGGTCGTTGCAATATTATTATTCATATAAGTAATTATATACTTTACATGACAGGTATATGAGTAATTACATGCATAAATCACAAGCATCATAATCATCGTCATATCAGCCGAGAGACGTCCACTGCTGGACATAGGCCTCCCACAAAGAGTGCCACAATCACAAGCATGCGAGGTGTCAAATATATGAAAACAAATCTTCGCACGTCCCTGGTACAGTCGAGTGTAAAAATGTTGATGCTCCCAGCCAGATTCGAACGTAAATTTTTCCTTTAATTTAAATAATCATAATTTTATTAACAGCGTGACTTCTTCATACAAAATTAGACATATCGCCGTTTGGTACCCATAACACAAGCCTTATTGAGCTTACTATGAGTCTAGTTCGGTTGTTGTGGGATTGTGCCCTAATATTTATTTATTTATTATTTATGAGTTCTATTATCTACGCGTTAACTGGGTAAGGTAGTTTTTCTGAATATAACTACTAAATTAAATACTGTAGGCGCTCGGTAATCCGGCGCACGGCATATCCACTAGTCCAGCATTTAGCGACTCAGTTGACCCGCTCTATAATCCGGCAGTTCGCTATTGACTGCCGGATTACAGCGCAGATGCCGGGAGTGTGCTGTTAATTATAATAAAATACAATTAATACAAATAAAATGTCAAACATATTTTATTTTCATAAAGTCATTAACACAGTAAAAACTATTTTCCAATAAAAAGATTCTTATTGGTGTTTGAATGCTTCGTCAGATGATTCGTTTTTTTAATTTGGCGGGTAGATGCTCATAATACGTCGGTCCTATCACACGCGCATTTTTTTCCGAAAGTGCCATGCGACGAGGAACTGTCCGAAGTCTGCCAGTGGATCGAATTAGTTTTCCCGTGACCTCGACCCGTCTGAACATCTGAAGATTGTTCCTCACAAACATAAAAAAAACTTCGAACAAGTAAAGGGAGTAATGGGTCATAATCTGGTGAATTCCAAAAAGCTTCTTGCAAGAATGCCTTTGTTTCACTCCGGCCAGCAACCGAAGTGCGCGTTTCTGAAGTAAAAATACTCGCTTAGCATCTGTAGAATCACCCCATATTACTATACCATAAGACATCAATGAATGGAAATAAGAAAAGTAAACGGACCTTAATGAATTTCCGGACACTAACGGCTTTAGTTTTTTTAAGGCAAAGACAGCACTGTTCAGTCTATTGCATAGATGGTCAACATGGCACTTCCAGTTAAGACACGAGTCTAGTGTAAAGCCAAGAAATTTTGACTCATTGGATAATGGCATGGGGCTGTTGCAAATACATGGAGGCAGTGTGATCTTTCGACCTGAAAAGATCATGACCAGGGCCCGTAATTTTCATGCCGATGACATCAATTTGAAGTCACGCTCCATATAGGGTGATCCAATGAATAATTTAATTGTAAATTATTAATCATTTTAATCATGTACAAATGATTTCAAAAGTAGTCTATTTACACGTGGAATAAATAATACTTACTTGTTTACTTACTTGTACGTGAAACGTAAATAAAACTATTTGATTTGTTTTTATACATACATTTTATTAAATAGTATTGTTAACCCATTTCCATAATTGCTTAGAAAACAGAATTCCTCTCTAACGTAAAGCACACCATCCTTCTTGCATCCCATGCGAAGAAAATCTAACTCATCTTCGCGTTCATAGGTATTGCAATAATAATAATAATAAATACGTTTATTTCGGAGTAAAGATACATCCATATTTGTTAGTTTCAAGCACATTATTAACTTAGGAGCTATGTTAGTGTAGGTATTATGTAGTAGGTATAGGTATAGGTACACAAATGGTCACTTCTCATAGCTCACCTGTGAGCCATGAGATCGCGTCCAGTGACAGAGTATTGGACTGTCATGAGCTGCCGCAACTGCGCTCAGGAGACTGTTGGTGCTGCCGCGGACACGCCGCATCAGGGACGCGACTCGCTTGCGCATTATAGCATGGAAGTCGTCCGTGCGCGCCTCCGCGAACATCCCCGATGCGCTGCAGAAGCGCGGCAACCCCATCAGCATCCTGAATGCGTTGTTATAGAGGACGCGCAGGGCGCTATAGGCTGTCTTCGTACAGTTGATCCACAGGCTGCATGTGTAGAAAGACTGACAGTACGCTCTAAATAAGGTAAGTTTTACATCTGCCGTACATTTAGCAAACCTGCGGATCAACATGTTGCTTCTCACTGATAGCGCAATATTCATGAAAATCTTTTTGTTTTGTACTTAATCGTATTTTTGTTTGTTGTGTCACACATTTGGTTAATTTTTCCAACTTCTCTGTTAAGAAGAAAATTTAGAATTGGACACATTTTTTCTAAATTTTCTGAATGATTTGTAAAAGATTGACGACATTTTTTCTAAATGATTGACGACTAATGGTTAATAATTTACAATAAAATTATTTGGGATCACCCTATATGGAGCGTGACGTCAAATTGATGTCATCGGCATGAAAATTACGGGCCCTGATCATGACATTTGATTTGGACATGTTAAGTATAAGGCCATTAGATGAGAACCATTTCTGCAGCTGTCTACATGCCACCTGGATTTTTTCAGCAAGCTGCTCATGAGTTTTGGCGCTCACTATGACTGTTGTGTCATCAGCGAACTACTAGTCTTTGCATTGATGTTCTGTAGGTACAGTGTTCTTAATATTGAGGCGTGCAATAAAGAATATTGGTATTATATTGTGTAAATTGTGACTAACGCCTCTTAAATGGGTCGGTGAAGACCTGAAATAAAACATTACATTCATTCATTCAGTGTAAAAAATCTGGCCAAGATGCACATCTGAATCGTCCGATCCCAATCTATACTAAATAATATAAATCTCTGTCTGTTACCTTATCTCGCTTAAACCGCTGAACCGATTGAGATGAATTTTGGTATGGAGGCAGTTTGAATCCCGGGAAATGATTAACCATAAGATGGTTTTTAGCCCGGAAATAATTCCCTAAACGACGGTAAATGGAGGCGGAAGTTTGGAGGCACGATATAAACGACTTCCCATACTAATATTATAAATGCTACAGTGTGTCTGTCTCTCTGTTACCTCTGCACGCTTAAACCGCTGAACCGATGTAGATGAAATTTGGTTTAGAGATAGTTTGAGAACCGGAGAAGGATATATGATTGTTTTTATCCTCCCATTCATCATACTTTAGTATGGGATAAGGGGGCAAAAGTTAAAGCACGAAAGGGGGCAAAAGCTATAAACTATAAAACATTTCAAACCCTAGTGCGGTAAAATTACCTAACACGATTAACCCCCTACTGGTGCGCAGTCTCATTTCCTTGCATGCAAATGCTTGCATTTCCGTGTGGTGAGTGCTAAAACGCTATTATAGGGTACCTACTATTAATTCAACTAATTAAACGTAACACTTAGTTAATGAGACAATTCATTAGGTGGACTGTGTCAACGATTCAATTACGGATACTTATAAAAATCTGCTTATTTATTTACCTACGTACTACAGCTGGGCACAGGCCTCCTCTCATTTTATCTACCTACTACGTTCTACAGCTGGGCACAGGCCTCCTCTCATTTTATTTACCTACGTTCTACAGCTGGGCACAGGCCTCCTCTCATTTTATTTACCTACGTTCTACAGCTGGGCACAGGCCTCCTCTCATGGATGAAAGGGAACAGGCAGTAGTCCCCACGCTGGCCTAATGCGGGTCGGGGACTTGTTGGGGACGCAGATGTAGTAACATAAGTTCCGAAAAACTGATTGGTACGAGCCGGATTCGAACCCGCGACCGGCGTTTGATAGCCGCATGGCTAAATAACTAGGCTACCGTGGCTTGCCATGCCATTACATAATAGTACATGACGTAACTAGGGCGGTGAATTCGTTAATGCCCCAGATCGCAGGTGTTTGTGGCCCGAACCGAAGGTGAGGGCCATAAATATGCGCTCTGGGGCTTTACGAATTACCGCCCGTGTTGAGTACAAAATTTTACGTCTTCATCTAGCCACAATGCGAGTTTTCCCGTACGCGCAGCGTGCAGTAAATCTCGCATTATGGCCAGGTGTGATGTAAAGATGTTTACCATGGTGATACCTAAATAAGCGTACCTATGGTGGCTCCAGAGGCGGTACATGCACGTTGCCATTCCGTTGTACTAGACGTATTTGACCTACAAAGAGATGTATCTACGTTATCTTACAATAAGGTTTTATCCAGGATATACTTTTACCCACAAAGTATGTCCAATTTCGAAAAACCCCTATCAAAACTACAGGAATATCTATAACACATTCTAAAAACTAACCAACCTTTGTTCTCGAATCTAGCCTTTACATTTTTGATTAAGACATTGAAACTAGAAAGGTGTTAAAAACTCTAAACCTACGTAGACTAAATTGAAAAAGATCTTCAATCTAAATTCAGCCTTATAATTATCAATTTACAATAGAAATTCGTACGACGAATTGAGCTGGTATTGCGATTTTCACACTCCGCGCGCACGCAAGGTTGCGCCGACGCATCCAGCATTAAATTGGCGACGCAAGAAAGCCATAACGGTTTCTAAAGCACATACATACTTGTTACGTTCCTCCGTGGACGAGTTTGCATTCACTTTTACTAGATGCTTACTCATTGACGATAATTGCGTTGCTTACCTGAAAACAAAAGAAATCTCATTAATGTTTTCTTAGAATCAATTAAAAGAATCTGTAATTGAGATGAAACATAAATAAAGGTAAAGTAGGTTTAAGAAGTTATTGTTATTTATGAAGGATGGGACACGTTCTCAAGTGGCGACCACGTACCGGAAGGCGCAGCGTAGGTACCCCCAGAATGCGGTCTGATGACCTGGTAAAGGTCGTGGGAGTCCGCTGGATGCGTTTGGCGCAGGACTGGTCACTTTGCCACTCTTTGGGGGAGGCCTATGTCCAGCAGTGAACGTTTTTCGCCGGATATGATGATGATGCATATAAATTATATTTTTATCACGTGGGTTTATACCAGAGGAAACGCAGTTTAAGCGGATCATGTGTGAAACCAAATCCCTTCTGTTATACCCACAATCCTACTAATATTACGAGTATGAATTACAATTAACGGCTCAACCGATTTGGATGAAATTTTGCAAGAAGGAATTTTATAGCCTGGATTAAAATATAGGATAGTTGCTTTCTCGGGTCCACGAAAGGGGGACGTAGTCGCGGGCGGAAGCTAGTAGCCCATAGGCATTTCGTGGCAGCTTTGAAAGCCCTACAAATATACTCTGAACATTATTCAACATGTCCGGAGCATTTCCTTCAACGATTTACGATAAAGTCGACGATCGAGTGGGTTTTATTTATACAGAACAAGCACAATAAGATTTCAAACGCTGCCTCGAGAAATATATGGCAAATATTTTCTACCTCTCAACGAAAACGACGCATTTTAGTAGGATATTCGACTCGCTTACATCTTTACGGGGTTTTATTATATAAGTGTTTGGGCGTTTTGTAAATGTCAGCCGGAATTGTACATTCCGACGTAGGCACATCAAGAACACTGTGGGCTGGCGATATTATGTAAAAAGTGTTATTCTGCATACTTCAGTTTCATTTTTAAATGTTTCTAATTAGGGTTGCACCAAACCGTCGGCAATCGTAAGCGGTGTTCGTTAAAATCTGATTACAGTACATATGGTGCTACTTTTCCGCACTAGTGCGGAAAAGAGCACTTTCCGTGCATATGTCAAAACTTTAAAGAGCCATATATTATGTGCAGTAAAACGTTGTACGATACACGTGCGAATAGGTAATTCGCAACTCGTGTCGATTTAAAACACTCCTTCGGTCGTGTTTTAATTTATCACCACTCGTTGCGAGTTTCCTATTTTCGGCACTTGTATCGTAAATAACTATTTCACACCTTTCATTCGGAAAAGTAAGTTTTGCTCCACGACGAGAGGGACCAAAACGCTACTTTTCTGTTCAAGCTACTTTTTAAATTTATACATTGGCATTGGAACATTTGTACGCAATGTGCCAATTGAACACAGATGTTAATAAAATAATCGATTGTAATTTCATCGTAGTCGATTCAAAACGAACATATTTCAAGTTATAGTTAAATAACAATATTGTATAAAAAATTATGAATATTTCGTAATATTTAAAAATTAGTAATAAAAATTAAGATAATTCAGATATATTTTAACAATAGCTTTTTTAAATTTCCTAATAGTCGGTGTGAAAAATAGTATGTGTCACTCGGTAGCAAAATTATTTTCGTCTCGGGCGTAAACACTTGTATCCCTCACTACGCTCAGGATTCTATTGTAGGATCCCTCGCTACGTTCAGGATTCAATACACCGCCCTCGCCGTAAATATACTATTTTGCTCCCTTGTGACACAAATAACTATTGTATGACAGTTGCCGGCGCCATATTTAACGTTAATCGGTCTGTAATCGTAAATTGGTGCAACCTGTCCTTATTATTTTCTATTTAATTTATACAGTAATCGATACACATGTACCCCTATTTAAATTAAATTGCCTTGATATTTGTCGTCGTCTTATTTGAAGGGAAATCCGAGGTACATGTTCTAGACCGCTTTGACCTTTCAAATACCTACTGCAGATGTCTTTATGTATGCTTATTGTTCTGACCACTCTAAGCACAGTTAACTGTAGAGGTCGCGAAGTGAATAGCGTATATATAAAATGATCTGCAAATGACTGGAATGTCAAGAGAATCTTTTTATGTATGTTCCCAACTACTCGAAAACACCTGGACCGATTTGGAAAATTCTTTTTTTGTTAGAAAGGGTATCCCTTCCTGGTGGTCCCATGGTCATCAAGTCAGGATCTGGTGATGGGATCCTGTAGAAATCGAGGGAACGCTTCAAATTTTATAGGCACACTTGAAGCGATTTGGGTACTGATTTGAGTCTGTTAAAACTTTGTCTTTAAAGTAATCTTGTTTAGCTATTTCTGCTGTCTGTACTAAGTACACAGTAATAAGTACTCATCAAAACTATAGAAAACACACAGGGCATACACATTCATGGTTGAATGTGTATGCCCAATAAAACTTATGTCATTAAGAGGCCAGGCATCTCGAGGTCGGCATTACATCAGCGCGAGATTGTGGGTGACTCATACAACTTAAATGGGCCTGCTGTATGTATGGGTGTGTGTTTTAAATGGGCCTTTTATATGTATGGGTGTATGGCTTTTTGCGGCCGTGGACCGACTGCTGGTGCGTTCACCTTATTTTTTATAGATTGAAATACCTTGTTAGCAATTGTATCGTAGTGATATATTTTATATTTATAATATTATATTTATATTTAGAATCCGGCTATGGAGATGTCACCGTGGCATTACTTAAGAAACGCTGAACCGATTGATATAGTTTTTTTATCCAGGAAATCAATGAGGGGTGAAATTTTGAACAGAGCTACGATTCATATTCAATTATTGATATTATAAACGAGTTCCACGCGGACGGACTCGCAGGCTAAGTGATATATGTATTTAGTTGTAAACGCGATATTTAAGTCAACGACAAAAAAACAGTTTTTTTATTGCCACTAGCACATTTCATTACAAGTAACTACAAAGTCACGACGGCTCGCACTTAGTTCAAATTCAAATATACTACTAAGCTGTAGGTACCTGCAGCATATATCTTACTAAGCTCACATAGGTTCTTCATGCCAACCATATACAATCATATTGCTAAATGAATATTTGCGGACCACCTTACACAAACTAACTATGGATACAAGACGACGTTATGGAAGCTTATATCATCATCAGACACCGTAAACTGCGATCGAAATCCATTGAAATGACGTATGACAACCTGTTAGGGATGGCGATGGTTCTAAATTAATGAACTAAAATATTATGTACTAAAATAATACAAATAATAATAACTAATAAATAGAATATAATATAATATAATAAATCTATAGACAATATCAATTCCAAGAAGTTTTAGTTTAATATCATAGATTAGGTACACTGTTTATCAGTGTCTAGGTTACCTAGACATTGATAAGTGTAATTTAATACTATAATAATATTAATGATAAATAAACACATTCCGCCATATAAATGCATAAGTAGCATAACTGACGATTCGATAGTGCTTGTTACTAAGCCTACTCAATAAATAATTTTTGATATTGACTTGACTGAGTAACAACCCTAGTACTTCAATGGATTTCGATCGCAGTTTACGATGTCTGATCATCATCCTCCTAGCATTATTCCCGGTGGTGCTCTAAAAGGAGCCTGGGGTCCGCTTTGACACCTAACCGTACCGATATGGATAGTTATACATAAATAAATGCTTAGAAAACATCCACGACTCGGGAACATATATTGATGCTGACACAAATAAATGCCCTTACCGGGATTCGAACCCAAGAACAGACTTCATAGGTCTCTCCCATACCAAAAGGCTAAAGCGGTCGTTATTATACACAAACTTTTATTGTTTACTGGTTAAATATGTTTATGTATTATATTAATAATCGTGAGGAAACCTGCATACATCTGCGAAGAAATTCAAAGGTGTATGTGAAGTCCCCAATCCGCACTGGGCCAGCGTGGGGACTACTGCCCATTCCCTCACATACATGAGAGGAGGCCTGTGCCCAGCAGTGGGACGTATATAGGCTGATGATGATATTAATAATCCGTACTCCTGGACACATTATCTGAACTGACGGCCGTATTCATAAACGTTCGACAAGACAATTTTGACTAAAATGGCGATTTTCGTTTGTCTCTATCACATTTGTGTTCGGCATGTTAAATTCTATGATGTAAACTTAGTTTAGGACAAGTGGCTCTGTGAACTTTATGACTCGCGAGCCTGTCTTAATAAATACTCATACGAATCAACACTAAAAATTTATATAATTATTGAACCTGCTCATAAAATTTCACTAGAATCGGTTGAGAAATGCGACCTGTCGAGGTGGATTATCTGTATAGGCAAACTACTACTCCTATTACTACTGCAACTACTATAGACGACTACTACTAGGGACGTGCCTAGGGGCGCGAGGTTCCAAAAGCGAGAGGGGGCGAACTTTTTTTTTTGAACCTGACTGTTGCTATAATAGGACGGACCCAATACAGCGGTCGAACTGCATGGTGCAGGGTGGCCTGGGGAATATCCAGGGGAAGCCTCCGGCACGACCACGCGGGGAAGTTTGTACACTGGAACACTCTAAGAGTTTGCGCTCCAGTGAGATTGGTTGAACGGTATCAATCGAATCTGGGGTGTGAGTGGTGTCGAACTACTGGTTCGCTAAAACCTAGCCTAGCTGAGAAGAGTCCAGCAAGAAACTCAGCTAGGCCCGACTTGAGTCGGACTGACTCTACCCGGTATGCGACGGTACCGGGAGGCCGCTAGAGGGGCGCCGATGTGGTGCCCGCCTAGGGCGCTCTCGACATTCGACCTCTGGCGACCCGTAGAAGAGAACAGCTGGACAAAAGGACATACAAAAGAATTTTGGCCCAAGCTGATGCAGAGAACTTCGTTCAATTATGCGCTAACGTGACGTAACTGTCAGTTTTTGCGATACCTACCTTTTAGAACTTGTTTTTAACGGTTAAGGTTCAAGGTGTAGTTTTTGCTAAAGCGACTGCTTAATCATCACATTAATTAATTAAGATATATCGTCTGTAATCATAAGTTCAGTGTTGAAATGCAATTGTATGGAAAGATTGACAGTTTTCTATGAGAGGATAACCGAAAAATTACAAAAAAGTTATGAAATACAAATAGACTAAAATAAAAATAAAAATAAGATAAAATAAAATGTCAGGAACGGTAGTTTTTTTGCCTGTAAAGTCAGGTTGTTCCAGTAATTCCTTAGCGACTCCATTTATGTTTCGACCGGGTCGCCAATGTATCGTTAACTTGATCATTAACTACGCGAAGGCATTAAACAGAGCATAACCTTGACTATAATATTTTCATAATCCATGTTATTATGGCTATTATATTTTCTCATGAAAGAGAGCCACAGGAGCGCCACTAACCGAGCGGGAAGGCACAAGGCACGAGAGACATTAAATTTGGTGGTCGCGGGTTCGAACCCCTGCTCGAACCACTGTTTTTCAAAAACCTTATGTACGAAATATAATTTGATATTTAACAATGGCTTCTCGGTGAAAGAAAATATCGCGAGGAAACCGGTCTAATCCCAATAAGGCGGGTGGGCTGGGATGTCAGATGGCAGTCGCTTTCGTAAAACTAGTGCCTATGCGAAATCTTGGGATTCGGTGCCAAAGCTGACCCTGGACTCAACCAAGGCCACAACCGGGACTAATGCTAGGAAATTATGTGTGAAAACTTAGGACGCATCCACGCCTGGAAAATTATTTTTCACACCTTTCATTCGGAAAAGTAAGTTTTGCTCCACGACGAGAGGGACCAAAACGCTACTTTTCTGTTCAAGCTACTTTTTTAATTTATACATTGGCATTGGAGCATTTGTACGCAATGTGCCAATTGAACACAGATGTTAATAAAATAATCGATTGTAATTTCATCGTAGTCGATTCAAAACGAACATATTTCAAGTTTTAACTCTAACAACGTTGTATAAAAATTTATAAATACATACATACATACATATAATCACGCCTTTATCCCTAAAAGGGTTAGGCAGAGCACATGAAACTTTTGTTCCAGTGCCACTTTTAGCATAAATATGGGTATAAAAGATCGACAAAATGTGACATTGCAGTGACAGGTTGCTAGCCCATCGCCCACAACACACTTCAACCCTGTTCCCTTAGTCGACTCTTACGACACCCACAGGAGGAAAGGGGGTGGTGCTATTCTAACCCGACACCACACGGGGAAAATAAATATTTCGTAATATTTAAAAAATTGTAATAAAAATTAAGATAATTTAGATATATTTAAACAATAGCTTTTTTAAAATTACCTCATAGTCGGTGTGAAAAATAGTATGTGTCACTCGGTAGCAAAATTATTTTCGTCTCGGGCGTAAACACTTGTATCCCTCACTACGCTCAGGATTCAATACAGCCTCGCCGTAAATATACTATTTTGCTCCCTTGTGACACAAATAACTGAACCACGTCGGTTACCCTTCTGTTTTCTGTCTAGGATAGAAACCATTTTAACACCGCCATATTTACACAGCTACAACACTTCGCCGTAGTCATCCTTCATACATTATTAATAGCATTACCGGTTCTTTTTCGTTTACGCAATTTTACCGGGCTTTGCTCATTGTCGTGCCGTCATCTAATCAAGGTTGCCAGACGCGCGTCAGATACACAACGCCAGTTATAGCTTAGCGTAAACTGTACACAAGCGATGCAAGTTCTATAAAACAATGTCTGTTTACGTTTCTTGTGTTTTTTTACATGCCTGGTGAAATTGGCCACTTTCTTGAAATTCTATTTAATGCGTCAGTTATAAATATACAATAAATGGACGAAGAATAATGAAGATCATAGCCAGATAAAGTTCCGTGTGACGTCACATTATGGTACACTTTTTAGCATCGTGTGATGTCTTCATTCTTCATTCTTTTTTTTGATGGACAAAAAAATTACTATCCAATAGTTTTTGATAGTCTAAAAATATAATCATTTTTTTTACCCAAGAAAGTACCAAATTGAATCTTATGTCAATGACATAAACGCTTTTCTCACTTTATATGTAACTAGCTGCCCGTGCGGCTTCGCGCGCGTTTTGAAAAGATCGCAGGCAAACTCACGTGATAAAATATAGCCTATGATCATCCAGAATATTAATTCTACAAGCTAGTGAAATAAAATATTTTTTAAAAACACAAGCGGTTCCGGAGATACCTACTCGTATTTACATATACGCTTGTTTGCCACAGTCGTAATAATCAAAAAAAACCTAGGCTCCAATATCATCTTGGTACCGGAATATATTCTCCGAAGTGTCATGACATCGTTCAATACAATGACACCGTTCATATCGCTTGCAAGCGTACTAAAAAGTCATCTGTTCCTATTCTAGGTACTTCTCATTCTAGGGCACCGAGCCATCTAAAGCGTAAGCTATTCCAATTTCAACTCAAATGTAAGCTATATATAGAGTTAATTATAGAAGAATCCCTGAAAGAAAACAAACTGATACTTATTTAAAACGGCATAAGCCCGGATAAGTCTAAATTGGAATTTCGACGGACATTTTCGAATGTTTATAGAGGGGTTTAAAGTGAGTTTATTGTCTCTTTATGGTTAAATATTTTGAGCGCCAGTGGAATGGAATGGGGTAAATTATGCACTAAAACAAGGGAAACAAGATAAAGGTGTAATTTTCGTCTCATTCGTTGATGGTTAAGTGGCGAGGAAGAGATCTTATGCTCAGTAGTGAGCGATTACGGACTGAGAACGATGGTGATTCGTTTTTCGTCAGTTTCTGTAAGTATTCGTATCTCTCATCATCCTCCTAGCGGTATTCCCGATTGTGCCCCTAAAGGAGCCCGGGGTCCGCTTTGACACCTAATACCAAGATTTGGCGTAGATTAGTTCTCCGAAAGCGACTGCGATCTGACCTTCCAACCCGGAGGGAAAACTAGACCTTATTGGGATTAGGCCGGTTTCCTCAGGATGTTCTCCTTCACCGAAAAGCTAACGGTAAATATTTCGCACAAGTCAGCAGCAAGTCAAACGACGTAGACACGCCTCTAATGTCAAGAAGATAAGGACTGTCTAGATCAGGGGTTCCCAAACTTTATTTTCTCATAGACCACTTTCAAAAGTTAACTGGTTCTGGTAAACCCCTTACACCACATTTCTACCATATTCCCAAAACTGCAAAAAAATGTGAAGATTACCTAAGTCTGGAGACGCTCGCGATCTGTTGCAGACTTGCAGTCGACAAGTTTTGGAGGCGAATGGTGTAATTTTAATAAAATGTCAGTTTAATTTACCGAAATTTTAATCGGGGAGCAGCGTAATAAAGCTGTCATGTATTTATCAGTCATCCAGGCTATAAAAATAACACAAAAAATAATCTGTTTTCGTTCTGTACTATCGAAACCAGATACATTTTCGTGGACCCCCACTTACGAATTGTGCACCCCCATTTTTTTGTCACGCTAACGTAGACCCCCGTCGAGTCTCCTGTGGACCCCTGGGGGTCCACCTGGACCACTTTGGGAATCCCTGGTCTAGATCATTTTGAGCGTGTTATTTTGCGTGGCTACTGACTGTACACAAGATCCGAAAAAACTCATTGGATTCGGAACCACGACCGTCGCTTGACAGCCGCCGCACTCGTGCCTGACCCACTAGGCTACCGTAGCTTCTAAGTATTCGTATCTCTTATTGTAACATATCATCATCATCATATCAGCCGAAAGGCTGGTGGACTGGAAAGTGCCACAGCAGTGACCGGTTCTGCGCTACCCCCAGAGGACATTCACCAGGTCATCAGAGGGCAGCCCCTCTGTCCGCGAAACGAAAACGAACTAGCAAGGGCGACAGAGACGAAATACACGAAGTTTGTTTTTGTTCAAATTCAAAATTCAAATTCAAAAAAATTATTTGTAAGAATACAGTATATATAGATGGTCTTAAGCTATAGTGTACATAGTTCATGTATTCAGCCTGCACGCAGGCGTACAAATGTTTGACTGAAAATAATCTATGTATGCTAAATAAAACAGTTACTAACTAAAAATAATACAATTTAGGTACATGCGTGAGTCGGATTTTTTACTCTAGATGATCTAAGTAGTCCTTAACACTGTAGAAGCATTTCTCTTGTAGCCAATGGGTCAATTTTTTCTTAAATATGTCGCCTGTCAAAGTTTTTATATTATCCGGTAATTTATTAAAAAGTACAATGCTCATGTTATATACATTTCGTTTATACATGTCTTTGTGACAGCGAGGTTTGTACAATAAAGACATGATGCGGGGTCTTGTCTGCCTCTGGATGACCTCGCTCCGTCTACTGAAGTACTCTTGATGAGAGTCAACAAAGACACATACCTCTCGAATGTACAAACATGGCAATGGTAATATGTGTAACTTTCTAAAAAGTGGAATACAGCTTTCATCCATCTTAACATTACTTATAGCCCTTATACACTTTTTTTTGTATTTTAAACACTCTATCCAGCTCGACAGAGTTACCCCATAGTATCAGACCGTAAGCAAGTACTGACGACACATATCCGTGGTAAGCTGTTAGTGCAGCTTCTTTTGATATCGTAACTCTCAATCTCTTGAGAGCGTACACAAAACGGTTTAATCTATTACAAATTTGTTCAATTTGTTCTTTCCAATTAAGGTGTTCGTCAATTATTAAGCCTAGAAATTTTGTTGATTTTACTCCATCTAAAATGTCATTTTTATATTCTAATTGAATTGGTATTGTATTCGAATTATATGATTTAAATTGTATGAAGTTAGTCTTATTTATATTAATATTCAAATTATTTAATGTCATCCATTCTATAATGTCCATTAGCGCTGTATTAATATCTGATTGGAAAGTAACCCTGTTTTCACATTTTATCACAAGTGTTGTGTCGTCAGCAAACATTATACTTTTCTGTGCGGTGGCTTTGGGTAAGTCATTCACATATATTAGGAATAGAAGGGGTCCCAGAATACTTCCTTGCGGCACTCCATGATTGCAAGCTCTAAGTTCCGATCTGAAAGTTTGCCTAAATACTGATTTACTTGAATCACCGGCTGAAATTAATTTAATTTCTACACATTGCATTCTATCAGTCAAGTAGCTTTTTATCCAATCTAACACCTTCCCTCTAATCCCATAAACTTCAAGTTTGTAAAGTAGCTTACTGTGGTTGACAAAGTCGAAAGCTTTTGACATGTCCAGAAACACTGACACTACGGGTGTACTGCTATTGATACTCTCGGTTATAGTCCGTACGAGGTCAAAACAAGCAAGTGTGGTTGAGCGTCCATTTCGAAAGCCATATTGCTCAGAACAGAGTGTGTTATGTTTGACCAGAAAATTTTGTATCTTTTTGTACATTGCCTTTTCAAATATTTTAGATAATATAGGAATCAAAGTAATAGGTCTATAATTATCTATGTTAAGCTTATCTCCTTTTTTGAACAGGGGCTTAACAATGCAGTGCTTTAGTTGATGTGGGAAAATACCATCAGAGAATGATAAATTTATGACGTGGGAAAGTGGTAAGGTTATGTATGGCGCACATTGCTTTAATATTTTTGTAGTTATGTCATCGTACCCACTCGATTTACAATTATTTAGAGCCATGATTATGTTGTAGATTTCATATTCGTCAACTGGCTGTACGAACATTGTGCGGGGATTACAATCAATGCTCAAATTTCGTTTAAAAGATGAATTATCCAGTGGCAAATTTTGTTTATCTACCAAATCTATAAAATAATTATTAAAAATATTACATATGCCAGAGGGATCAGAGCAAATGTTACCATTGTATTCAATTTTATTAATTTCATGTTCATGCGCCTTGTTTAATACTGCAGAAGATATTGTGTGCCAAGTTGCTTTACACTTATTCTCACTATTTCTAATAAAATAACTATTACAAATTCTTTGCGCATTATGAAAACATTGTTTTAATATTCTATTATATTCCATGAAATTAAGTTTATTTAGTTGTTTATTATGCTTTGAAAACCTGTATTTCAAATAAACGAGGTAGGCCCTCAGTGCACCTCGTGGGGTCTACCCACGCTGCGCCTGCCGTTACGTGGACGCCATTCGGGAACATTGCCCACCCAGCGGCAATTGGTTCTGACATACCTACTCGTATATGTTGAAGTAAATAATGATTTTGTCATGGTCTTTTGCCATGTGAGCTCATTACAGTATCTCCTTTCTTCGATACAATTGAGAGGCTCTCATGATGAAGCCGGAAGATGGCTGGTGGAACTCTATGATGGAACTCTATACAAAGGTAAACAAAAGGCGCAGACGGTCTTATCGCTATAGAGTCGTCTCTTCCAGACCTTTGTGCAATCATTGACAAACCCGGCTGATAATAATGTATCAAATTCAAGCATCGACTTGCATTTCGCTTTTCAGAGCGTGGCTACAATTAATGAGCATTTTTAATTGGCCAAGCGAAATTCCGACAAAAACACTGCATTTTTAGTACCTATATTTTATAATACCTAATGGAAAGTGTATTTAAAATAAAGAGCATTTATTGCGTTGAAGGAAATTTACATTATTGTATTAATAATTAATAATGGTTGCAGTTTTATGTCATCCCTCTACAAGGTGCCATCGAATTAGGTACCAATATTTTAAGAGGTGTTAAATTACATCAAAACAATTAACTTTAAGTAGAAATTAAGATAACTTTTTATATGATATTTTTGTTTTAATTTTCAGAACAAAATAAATAATTTAAAATTTCGTTCAAAAATTACCTTCCTGTGTATTTAACTGACAAGGTGTTTAACACTTGCTGTCAAGTGAACATCGCTGTGTGTGACACACGTCAATTATTCGCGGTAAAATTGTTAACTATCTCATTAACAGGGTGTTTTTACGCAGTAATGTTGTTTCCTTATTTATCTTCAAAAATTAACACAATCTATTAAATATTTCTTATATAAATAGACTCCTAGAGACGAGTACTATCAACTCTAAAAGTATTGGTACCTAATTAAAATGCACCTTATATATAGCGACATTACATTTACAACACTATAATTTAGATAATTAATATCTTTATTCATTGCACAAATGGACATTAGCAGCATAAACGGAACTCGACATTCTATACTTAACTTACTTATATCGTCCTTTAGCACAACACAAGCCTTATTGAGCTTACTATGGGGCATTTATTTACTATCAAAATGTGTCGTAGTGTTATTGTTCCAAGTATACTTTTATGTATAATATATACACAAGTGTAAAAACGTAGGTATAGATAGATAGGGTAAACCTATACATACAGGGTGTAATCGTTGTGTAGCTAGGCGATTATTCCGTCAATATAACAAATATTTATTTATTTAATCTTTATTGCACAAAAGAACAACTTATCGAAAAAAAGGCGGACTTAATGCCGTAAGCATTCACTACCAGTCAACCTTATTAAATATCAAACTTTAAACTTATATCGAAAGCACGTTACCCAATGATTAAAATCACATCAATAACGTTTGGAAAATAAAACTAGAAATATCCAAAATATTAAGTTGAAACGCTCTCATACATTTAATATCTCACTCAGTGTGATTTTTTCTTTTGAAGATTCAAAAGATTACGTGTATGATGAGGTAATACACAACCTAGCAGAGCTAAAGAATCGTGTACGCCAAGCCATTGCTTTAATTACGCCGTAAATTGTAAGAAAAGTGCATTTAGAAACAATGAAAAGGGCCCGTCAATGACGTCAATGTATCGCACTACAAGGGCGTCACTTAGAGCAACATCTGTAAACAAAAAAATCCATGAAAAATTAACACTAGATCTTTTTATTTCATGAAAGGATAGTTTTATTCTTTTATTATAATTCAATTGCGTAAATAGTGAATCTTCAATTTTAGTATCTTTTCATCATCATCATATTTATCAGCCGAAAGACGTCCACTGCTGGACATAGGCCTCCCCCAAAGAGTGCCACAATGACCGCTTCTGCGCCAACTGCATCCAGCGGACTCCCGCGACCTTTACCAAGCCAAGTATCTTTTACAGTAGGGAAATTAGTGAAATTACAGCCTCTCAACGAACGTCGGAGCGTTTAAACTTAATATTTTGGATATCTCTAGTTTTATTTTTAATAAGTTATTTATGGGATTTTACTTATTAGGTAACGTACTTTCGATATAAGTTTAACGTTGTCTGACATCTGTTACACTTACGGAATAATCGCCTGGCTACACTTAAGCTTGACTTTCGTGGGTAGCGGCCGTTGCGGAGCTTCGACTTTCGTGGGTCGCGGCCGATGCGGAGCTTCGACTTTCGTGGGTCGCGGCCGATGCGGAGCTTCGACTTTCGTGGATCGCGGCCGATGCGGAGCTTCGACTTTCGTGGGTCGCGGCCGATGCGCAGCTTCGACTTTCGTGGGTCGCGGCCGATGCGGAGCTTCGACTTTCATGGGTCGCGGCCAATGCGGAGCTTCGACTTTCGTGGGTCGCGGCCGATGCGGAGCTTCGACTTTCGTGGGTCGCAGCCGATGCGCAGCTTCGACTTTCGTGGGTCGCGGCCGATGCGGAGCTTCGACTTTCGTGGGTCGCGGCCGATGCGGAGCTTCGACTTTCGTGGGTTGCGGCCGATGCGGAGCTTCGACTTTCGTGGGTCGCGGCCGATGCGGAGCTTCGACTCTCGTGGGTCGCGGCCGATGCGGAGCTTCGACTTTCGTGGGTCGCGGCCGATGCGAGTCGCGCGCGCTGTGCCGCTGGCATGCCATATTAATGTTAGCATCCGTCCAGTGCAGTTGTGTGTGATCTCTGTTAATGGTTATGGCTTCTAAAGATATTTTGCTAGCAATGCTCGAAGAAGAAGAGGATGACGATTTGCTATTGGCATATTATTACAATCAAAGAAGTTCAATTAATCCAATTTTCAGAAATAGAAATGATGAAGGATTTTATCACTTAATTTTCCAATAATATCCTCGTGCTCATACATCATCAATAGATAGAGAAGCAGAGTTTCTGAATGAATTTCCTACTCGGATTAGTTCAAATGATAAATTTTACGTTATTCTTTTCTTTTAAGATACTCTGTTACTAAAGAAGAATAATCTTTTTTTCCATTATTTCGATTGGCATAAAAAACACAGGTTTAATTTTTTTTTAAGCAAGATGCTTTTTATTAGAAAATCTTTGATTGCAGTATGAGATTTTTTTTAACATAAATTGTTATTTCAGCATAATATCCTATATACGATATTTAAGGTACTTTCTCTTCATTTCGCATAGTCTTGGGACGCCCTGTATACCTACGTTGTAAAGTGACAAAAATATCTGTACGCGCTTGTCATAAAAGTCATGTAGCCTAGTCGGTAGTGACCCTGCTGACGAAGCCGGAGGTCCCGGATTCGTATCCCGGTAAGGGCATCTATTTGTGTGATGATCATTAATATTTATTTTGTTCCTGAGTCATGGATGTTTTCTTTGTAGTTCAGTATTTATTTATCGATTTAAGTATGTATATCGTCGTCTAGTACCCATAGTACAAACTTTGCTTAGTTTGGGACTAGATCGATTGGTGTAAAATGGTCCCCAAATATTTATTTATTTATTTTATTTCAGCATATTTTGTCACTGAGTGCGTATAGGTATATTAAATGGTGACTAACTACATACCTATTCATAATTAATTATCAGCTCGTGATTGAAGTCAAACTTTGAATTTTCCTCTTATGTTAGACACTTAAAATCTGATGAAGACAAATTCTGGAAGTTTTGTCGATTGAATAATATTTCTTCCCCACACTTTATCCCTCTTATAAGAATTTATATAGTAACTTAGGTCATACAAAAGAGGGCGCTGCGAAACCAAATTAATAAGAATTTCTTCTTCTTGCATAGAAAATGGTACATATTTGCAGATATTCGCCATTTTTTACTGCGCGTCACGCGTCAGTGGAAGACCAACCGAACACGGCCGCGCGCGGCTCGCGACCGCGGCTCGCGACCGCGGCTCGCGACTGTCGCTGCTATTGACGCGCGCCGCGCGCGCCTCGAGCCGCTAGCCACGGAAGTGGCGATAGCGCCACATTTTCATAGTGATTACTACGGATGCGCGGCCGAAGCCGCCGAAGCGACAGTCGCGCGCGTGGTACGCGCGCGACTGTCGCAACGGCCGCTACCCACGAAAGTCAAGCTTTAACGATTACACCCTGTATACATAACCCAAACGTAAATTATTACATATCATTGTTTTGAATTGCATTTAACCGTGACGTCATCGTTGATCGTCGCTTGCGTTTGCCGCCAGCCGCAGCCACGCGCCACTAGTAATACCCTCCGTATACTTCTTCCGATAGGGTTTGAACCCAGGACCTTAAGCTTCGTAGGCAGCGTCACTGCCCACTAGGCCAACCGGTCGACAATGGAACTAAACAGATATTCACCATTTGTTTAACTAGAGAAACGTATGGCGACAAACCCTGCGTCATGTTGCATCCGGCGACTCGCATTACCTTGATGATGTCATTATCTACAAATAGCGTTCTCATCGTTGACAATCATGAGGTCAAACTCACCTCTGACCCTTTGACTCATTAACGCAAGTTTGCTGTTCACAACTGGTTCACCTCATCACTCCATATCACTTGACCTCTACTTTCATAACCACTATGTGCAATTGTAGGCTAGTTGGTAAGTGTTGAGAATACAACCTCTGATAAGACATTATTAATACATTCACTAGTCATTATAGGCGTCGCTAAGTCTTGATAACTGGCAATAATTTCTAGTAACTTGACTCATTGTTATGCCTTATGCGTTAAGGTGCGCTTCCAGTGAGGCAAAGTGGAGCGGAGACGTGCAAAATTGGCTTGACTTTTTCACGGTGCCATTCGCACCAGTTTTTTTGTAAATCGAGTTTGTATGGGATTAGCTACAATTGGAACGTAAAAAGGCAAAAGAGGGTCAAAGGTCTCGCTCGCGACAGTCGAAACGGTCCATACAAGACATGATACCATGTCTGACGTCCCAGCATTACCTAATACGCTCCAACCGTTGTTACAGAATAGATAATAGTCCGTTGTATGGAAAATCAGGTAAATTGTGTTTTGGTCGTGAAATACTGCGTGGTACAATTAAATTTTTGGCAAAGTGGAAGAATTCTTAGTTAGCGTTAAACTTGGTCTTGGCCGATAAATAAATAGGTACATATAAGTTTTATTATCTATTTGGAAGTTGAGTCTTATTCTGCCTCCATAGGTATTTGTAGCCACAGTGGGTCACGTGGGAACACTGGATCAGTACCATATCGGACGAAAATAATAGGAATATACCTGCATCAATGAAATTGAGTATAATCGGGTTTTTTTCCTGATCCTTTTTAGGGTTCCGTAGTCAACAAGGAACCCTTATAGTTTCGCTATATCCGTCTGGCCGTCCGTCCGTCCGTACATCTTCGGCATAGCTCAGTAACCATTATTAAATTGTAAGATTGAAATACAGGGAAGATTGCGAGTAGCTTTTGCGCCTCTAACATTTTCGTTATTGAATTTTAGTAACATACAACATATTTCCATTACTTTATAGCGCAAATCTCTTTTGTTATTCAATTGCTATTTACAATTTGTCAAACTGCATCCTTGACTTTGATTCACAAAGATTATTGGCCGCCGTGTTTTATAAAAAAAAACTGCCGAGGAACCGGTCAAAATCTAACGTAGCAAATACGGATTTATGAATATTTTTATCTCACCGTCATATCTTTCTATCGTTTTATTGGAATGTGGTCGATTTTTTATTTTTATTTAGATACGAGTGTTAAAAAAGTAAGCGACGTATATGGAGACTTGTTAATGATCCTGCTTGTTACATGAGTACATGACATCAACGGGTTGCCAAAGCTAGTGCGGACAAAGGTTGATGTCATACGAGCAACAACACTACACTGCCTAGTCGACTTTATTCCTTTGCAATAAGGTTCATAATTGGTCAGTGAACTATGCCGTTAATGGAAGTACGGCTAGCATACGATCGCGATCAAGATAAACTGCCTATCTCTTTCTAAATGTACTAATTAGAAAGAGACGGCTAGCCTATCTTGCCGGTTTAGCGATATCGATAGCCGTGCAAAAGCGATACTCTTGTTTTAGACATAGATATTTAAGTAATGTGTAGGCAGACTCAATACCTAGTTACAAATGCAGTTTATTTACAAGCTTGGCACTAAACCGGTATTGAAACCCAAGCGTTTTCATTTCGATAAATAAGTAGATATATATCATCATCATCATCATCATATCAGCCGAAAGACGTCCACTGCTGGACATAGGCCTCCCCCAAAGAGTGCCAAAGTGACCGATCCCTCGCCACCCGCATCCAGCGGACTCCCGCAACCTTTACCAGATCATCAGTCCACCTTGTCGGGGGCCTACCCACGCTGCGCCTTCCGGTGCGTGGTCGCCACTCGAGAACCTTTCCGCCCCACCGGCCATCGGTTCTACGCGCTATGTGCCCCGCCCACTGCCACTTAAGTTTAGCGATCCGGAGGGCTATATCGGTTACCTCGGTTCTGCTGCGGATAGCCTCATTTCTGATGCGATCACGCAGAGAAACTCCCAACATGGCCCTCTCCATTGCCCTTTAGGTGACCATGAGCCTTCTTATGAGATATATATAACTAGTTAGTATTTCACAATCCTATACCATCATTCGCCTAGCGTTATTCCCGGTTGCACCCTAAACGAGCCCGGGGTCCGCTTTGACACCTAATCCCGAGATTTGGCATAGACACCAATTTTATGGCAATCCATATGTCGTTTCAACCCAGAGGGAAAACTATACACTATTGGGATTAGGATTAGACCGGTTTCCTCACCGAAAACATAACGGTAATTATTTCGTACATAAGTTCCGAAAAACTCATTGGTACGAGCCAAGATTCGAACCCACGACCGCCGCTTGGTAGCCGCATGCCTGAACCACTAGGCTACCGTAGTTTCCATCATATACTGCTAGAATACCTAATACGAAAATTATCTAACACTATAAAAACCTTACAAATAAGGATGAGATATTTTGTTGCACCTCGTCACGTCAACTATACGTACAAACTGTACCCGTAGAATAAACAAAGTACTTACATTCCTTGTTGCACGCAACTTTACTGCTTATTTCTAGGACACTATGACCTAGAATGGCGCAAACAATAATGTTTGCGAGGATCACTTTAGCCACCGAAATTCTAGCCGACCGAAATTATGACGTCACCCTAGCAAGTAAAGACATTTCGTGGCACGAACTCAATTTAACGTTAAGCGAAAACGATCCAATCCACAAATTCCCCGCTGAAATAACGACTCTTTGTCCAGGCCGTAAAGTTCAAATTTGGTAACTGACTACATGTCTGCTTTACTTAGCATGGAAGTGCAGGACCATCAAATGCACCTAAGTTCGCGAGCCATCTAACAGCGATAGCTCAGCTGAATTACCATCATATATTACCTGCCCAACAAAAGTACAGTCAACAGACTAATCTAGTGAGGTTATATATAAGGGACGCTATTTTAGGGAGCGGTTCAATGGTACTTTTTGTATGATTTCATGCAACATAAGTTCAAACCATATTATAAACGATTACCATAATTTTAGTAAGCATTAAGCTCACATAATATAAAACATATATTTAACATAAAAACTTTTTCTAAAATAAATAAATACATACAAAATTATGATGCTTATTTTTATGCACCTGAACAACTGATCATTATGTTTTATAAAATTATGCTAATTATTATTATTAACTTATACAAGTTGAAATTATGATATTCGTTTTTATGGCAAATATCTACAGAAAATGATTTTACACACATCGTTACACACTCGCTATTTTGTTACTTGGAGTAATTGGAGTATGGATGTCAGCTCGGCTATGCTTAGGGCCTGTTTCACAATCGCCGGATAAAGTTATCTGCCAGTTAAAATTATTGCTATTCTATTCTCCCGTCATATAAAAGAAAAGTGACAGCCAACATTTATCTGACGGATATGTTTTAACTGGAGATTGTGAAACAGGCCCTTAGTCTATTTTTTTAATTATGAAGTGCTGCCCGTAATAAATAGGCACGCTAATTTTTTTCTTACATTTTATGCATAGTAGTGCCTAATATGAATTAAATAATATAATAGATATAGTTCTAGCCAAAGAAGGGCTAAATAACATAGAGTTAGCTAAGTCTCTAACATTAATCTTTTCGACGCATATATCCGCACCGCCGGTTCAACGCCGACTGATATATGCGTCAAGGAGCCCAGCGCGATGGCAACCTTCTTGCATTGACATAAAGTTTAACTCCGCACTAAATGTCTTGTTGACTTGGCGTGTGGTTGACTTTGAACTTTTAAACTTTTGTCATTGAAAGAGCGTTGCAAAGGTTAAATGCCACTGAAGAAGGAAGCTTATTAATATTTGTTTTTAAGCAGTAACGCTGCTAAAGAAAATTATAAATTTTTAAATGAAAGGAAAAATTGAAAAATTTAATGCTCCGAGCCGGATTCGAACCGGCGACCACAGGCAATCATGGCCCGTCGCTACTACCAACTGAGCTATCGGAACAATCTGGTTCGGGCACCAAATCCTTCAATCAGTTCCTTCATATTACGCCTTAGGGAGGCGTATGTAGCGACATCTACCAGAAGACTTAGGCTTCTTTACGGCACCAACGTCTCAAATTATGTTGAGAAATCGTCAGTAACGATGCGCCACCCCATACTAAATTAATATTTGTTTTTAAGCAGTAACGCTGCTAAAGAAAATTATAAATTTTTAAATGAAAGGAAAAATTGACAAATTTAATGCTCCGAGCCGGATTCGAACCGGCGACCACAGGCATTCATTGCCCGTCGCTACTACCAACTGAGCTATCGGAACAATCTGGTTCGGGCACCAGTGGTTGGTTTTTTCCTGTCATTTAAAAATTTATAAGGAAGCTTATATTTATCATCTTATACCCAATGATATTTACATCCACATATCTCGACTACTTCACTCTGCAAATGTCTCGATCGACTGTACTTGGCTGTCACGTTGCATAACGCTCTCCATCGCTGCACTGCCAAATTGTTCTCAAAGAATATTATTACAAAGGATATTGAAACGCCCTGTGCCGGCTTGCATCCAAGTGGGGCACGCTGTGTACGAGGGTTATAAAGCCAGTTAAGTGGTCGTATAGGATCTAAGTACACTCAACATGGATAGATGAGGTTGATTACCGATTTCATGTGTACTGCGCTTAAGGCGCCGTAGGTAGCATAAGCGTGAGCGAGATAGAAGTGCGTGCGTCACGCACTTCTATCTCGCTCACGCTTATGCTCAGTGAGAGAGAGAAAAGACCATGAACCTACGGCGCCTTAAGCGCAGTACACATGAAATCGGTAATCAACCTCATCTATCCATGTTGAGTGTACTTAGATCCTATCGGAAATCACGTTTTTTAATTTTTTTGGCCGGTTAAATAAATAAAAAAATAAACACTGAATTCTCTCAAACATGATATTGCCGATTTTTAGAAGCCACTTTAATATTTTTAGCTTTTGTGCATAATTTTTAACAAATATTTTAAGTGTATTTTAAACCCTTTTAGACTATGTTCGTGATTTTTTTTCTATCGAGCGAAAATTGCTTAATCATGTTTCTAAACACTGATTTCCCTGCAGAAAAATATGGTTAATAATATGGTTTTAAAAAAAAGCCTCAAGATTACTATTCGTATTTTTTTAAAACCATATTATTATAAACAGACGCATTATATTGTTTCAAAAACTCTGTTCGCTTAACTTCGCTGAAGCTACGGCGCCTTAAGCATCGTAAAGCCATAGTAGGTAAATATCGATACCCTAGTTCAGTCGTACTAATTAAGTAATTACATTTTATTTGTCACTGAAATTGTAACTTTATGATCACTATCATACTAATTAATTACACCACTTTTTTACCCGTAATTAGTAAGATTGTGAACTACGGTATCGATATATCGTAACACATCCTTAGTCTCAGAAGTAAAGACGTGTACATATTTGGCTATTTTGGCTGCTACTAACTATGTACAGGTCGACACACGTAAAAAGAGCCCTGGCGGCCATATAAAAAGTATGGCCGCCAGGGTTCTTTTTACATGTGTCGACCTGTATATGACGCTGACTGTATCTAGACTAGACCTACCAGTGACCACGTGAGTAAATTACACTCTTTTTCTTATTACAATGCGAAAGAGACAGGCGATGGTATGTCGCCCGGCCGTACAATGACCTTCAGTACATATATTGGCACACTTGCTGCAAAGTTTCGTCGCGCGCGACTCAGCGACTCCTGTCCCACAGTGTACATTTTTCTCGTCTCGCGCCGCGTCGCAGCGTCAGTTCTGCAAACCTGGCTAAGCATATATTTCGTGTTAGTAGCCATATGCACCTCCTACCAGCCCGGCTAACAAGAGGACGTGCGACAAATGAGAAAAGTCACCATATACATGTATATCAAAACAGTAGCTTACCGCCTCTTTCGATTCAATTCAATTTATTTATTTACCGTGACAAGGATATTTGCATAACTTCTTTATATTTTCATCGTCATATCAGCCGAAAGACGTCCACAGGCCCAGTTCACAGGCCTCCCCCAAAGAGTGCCAAAGTGATCGGTCCTGCGCCACCCGCATCCAGCGGACGCCCGCGACCTTTAACAGGTCACCATATACCAATGTAATTGAGCCATTACACATTCCTGTTCCTTCTACGTTTTAATTGGATATTTACAAGATTTATAGTGAACCGTGCTTACCAGCCTCAATTGCCGATACACCCTGGCTAGACGCCAAATAAAATATCAACGCAATTAGGAATAAAAATATCGACTATAGCCTGGATTTACACGGCTAACACAAACACACTCAAAAGCGAAACACGTGCCGATTTTGTATACCGTGTAAGCTCGGACAAGTAGATCTACGGGCTCCCCCGCCCGTCGCATAATACTAATGGGTCATTGTGGTCGCAGTTCTGGCGGGGGCTGGGACACTCGCCTACAAACCTCAGAGAAGGCGACGTCTTTTCCACCCTAGGACGTGCCGAATGTGGCGAGCCGCGAGGGGGGCTCCAGTGCGTTCAGCATGAGATCCTGGGGTCCTCCGCATGAGAGCGCAGATGCAGGGCACCGTGGAGTTTTTAGTGGATAGAAATACCTCATAACCTAGTCATCCCCCGTGGTTTGTACCAGGTTCGCAGGTTTTGTCAACGAAACAAAATCGTTTACAAACTGTACCAATTTTCTCCGCTCTCGAATTATTTCGTATGTAGCCAATCTATGTTGCTCTTTATCCATACTAATTTTATAAATGCAAAAGTGTGTCTGTCTGTAACTGTAACCTCTTCACGCTTACACTTCTGAACCGATTTAATGAAATTTGGTATAGAGGCAGTTTTGAGTCCCGGGGATCATAGGATAGTTTTTATTCAGAAATCATCCCCTAAGGGGATGAAAGTTTATATATGGCTACGATATAAACGAGTTTCATGCGGACGGAGCTGCGGGCAGAAGCTAGTAGTGAATATATATAACCTTTTCTACAGGCCAAAAATGATTATTGTATTAATGCCTAAAGATAATGTCAGGGAAAATCGTCTCTCTTTATATACACGGTGTTCCCGGGAATTTCCGTTAACTTCGGCATATTGCAGAATACATTCACAGAAAATTAGCATAATAATTTCGTGAAAAAAAAAATTTTTTTTCTTTTTTTGGAAAAAATAATTTAATGTAGCATTAACCGTTATTGTCTTATTGTGCAAGGGTTCAAGACCAGAAGGTCCAAGAAGACAAATTAAGTTAAAAAAAGTACTTCCGACGCCCTTTTTGCCTCATATCGAACAAACTCACTTGGTAAAGGAACCTTACAACATTTAAAAAACTGTGATGACACCACAGTTAAGAGCCGTTACACTGGTTAAATCTGCAAATCTGATTAAATTAAAATATTCAATATCTCGATAACAGTAAGAGTTAAGATACTACTGTCTTGGAGATATTAACTTTATTTGATCTAACCCATGCCCCCTTGCAATTAACGGAAATTGCCAAAAACACCTTGTATAATCCTTTTGCTCTAAGCAGACACAATACACTGATACAATTAACTCAAGAATTCATTAAAAAAAATGATCACATGACATCAACGCGTCGAATAAATCTAATCACCAAGTGTTAGTATAAAAATATTTCCAGCTCATCTATGTATAACAAAAAGACGTAAGTATGTACTTTGACGTAACGCTGTTACGACCTTTCAGAATTAATAATTAGCGAACTGAGGACTTCTGTAGATATAAAACGTCAGTCAGTGGAGCGATATAAACGTAAACGGATACTGAAAAAATTTGATTGAAATGAGATTTGTTGAAATGTAGACCTTAAGCCGTAGGTGAGAAGATTGAAATGGTATTGATCATTGCAAGTATTCTTGAAATTCGACCATGTTGAGGGCTTAACTAAGATAGTCAGTCTGTAGTTCAATGTATTTGGCTGAAATTAAAAAGGAATTTGTTTGGATACACTACAGATTTGGTATGATTCATGTTTTTTAGGACCGGTCACTGTGGCACTCTTTGGGGGAGGCCTCAGTAGTGGACTTCAGATTCAGTTATTTTTTTCATGGCGTTCATGTTGTAGCAAAATAAGTCTTAAGCCTAGATGCATTTCTATCGTCTTTCGGCTGATATGACGATGATTTTTTATACCACAATGGTGTAAAAAAACAAACATATGGCATGCCTGATGGTAAGTTTATATTGTGATGTTTA
Source organism: Epinotia demarniana (assembly GCA_945867215.1). Taxonomy (NCBI): domain Eukaryota; kingdom Metazoa; phylum Arthropoda; class Insecta; order Lepidoptera; family Tortricidae; genus Epinotia; species Epinotia demarniana. The sequence continues at coordinate 2,674,819 of OX244281.1, forward strand.
ATTATAATAGGGGTCAGACATTAAATAAAATAATCAATAATAACTTTTTTTTTGTAGTCTGATGGAGAAAAAAGCAACGCACGAGGCGAGGTTAAATAATCACAGTGTCCAAAGTTTTAAGAAGGGGTATGCTCTGTCCCTTTTCCGCAAAACGCAACTTAGGGCGGGTTGCACCGACTTACGATTACAGACGGATCAACGTTAAATATGGCGCTGACAGCTGTCAGTCCATAGAAACTTGTCAAACGTTCCATACATTCAGATTTTAACGAGCACCGCTTACGTTTGCAGACGGTTTGGTGCAACTAACCCTTAACATGAAACGATTGTCATTAAAGGCCGAAATGCACTGACAGCGGTGGCGGAGCGGCGCGGTGCGGCGCGGTATCCTGTGCAGACCCTTTGGTATTAGTTAGAACATTACAACCGGTACCGCCTCCGCGCCGCTCCGCCACCGCTGTCAGTGCGTTTTTGCCTTTAGTATGACGATCGCAGGTTGTGACGTCACCAACTGCGAGCGCTTACTCTCTCTAACAAGCAATATTAAAACGGTTGTAGCTTCGTAATTCTTTGATATATCTAAATGGGATTTTCGTCACCAGCCGTATTTTTTGCCCTTGACCCCCGCTCTGGGTCATGGCTCGTCCAACAGGTCTCCATTGCTGTTCAGCGAGGCAATGCCGCTAGCATTTTGGGGACCTTTGGTTCGGGCTTGACGCAGAGCGGGATGTACTCGTAGTATTACTTTTATTTATTTTTACGTATTTTAATTTTATCATTCTTTACACCATTGTATTCCGACTTGATTTGTAATTCATATTATGATAATGTCCATATTGTTATTTTAAACTAATTAAAGATACTTTTATTCCATCAATGCAAAAAAAAAAAAAAAAAAAAATTAAATACTAACTTAAGAACTAACAAAGCTTCAAGTTGTATAATAGCTATAACAAATCTATTTGCACCGTGATCCACACATGGATTTTTGTGGATTAGTGTGGTATGTAGTTTCATGGATGTGCAAAATTTAATGCTCCGAGCTGGATTCGAACTGGCGACCACTGGCATTCATGGCCCGTCGCTACTAACCAACTGAGCTATCAGAACAATGTGGTTCGGGCACCAAATCCTTCAATCAGTTCCTTCATACAACGCCTTAGGGAAGCGTGTGTTTTTTTCCTTTGATTTAAAAATTTATAATTTTCGTTAGCAGCGTTACAGCTTAAAAAACAAAAATTAATCTACTTTTTTTACGGAACCTCGATGTGGAAGGATCATAAATGATATTTCCCTTTCTGTCACACTTATCGAGATTTGTATGCTAACATCTCGCTCGCACGTAGTATTATTACTACCATAGTAGTATTATATTATACCGAGTATTATAGGTCCATGATTTATTATAATGTGTCATGTGGTCAATGACCATGGTTTGTGGCTATGATTAACTTATTTAAATTTTATATCATCACTTCCTTTCCTTAATGAACGTCTCAGTGAACACATAACTAAATTTGTTAGCTAATTTAGCTATTTAACTAGCTAGCCTAATTATTGTTAGTTGTAGCTATACCTAATGTCAAATACTTAAATATCCATCCATATTAATATTATAAATGCGAAAGTATGTCAGTCTATTCTGTCTGTCTGTCTGTTACCTCTCCACACTTAATTTCATACATAGGATTAATATTATGCCAGAAATCATCACCTAAGGGGGTGAAATGAGGGGTGAAAGTTTGTGTGGAGCTACGAAATAAACGAGTTCCACGCGGACGGAGTCGCGGGCAGAAGTAGTACTTAATAGTTTAGGTTTTTTAGGGTTCTAATTCTAATTACTTATATGAAGAGCAATAATTAACAAATTTGAACACATCCTGGGGCGAACCCTGCAAAAGTCTATAGTATAATTTGAGCTCTGTTATCTACAGATTACAGCTCAAAATTGTGCTCCAATTTTAATACCAGGGGCACACTTTTATTCAAAGTAATTGTCTTTAGTTATATGATTCCTGTTCTGTTTGCTTGTGTACGAGTAAATTCACCTTTTGATAAGTATTCTTATATTCTAGCGCTATCTGTGAGATCCCTTAATTGGGGTTTTTGTTAATATTCATATTAGTAATAAGTTTTATAGCTGTTGGTTCTCCTTAAAATAAATAAAAAACAAAATAAAAATAACAGATTAACAAAATGTGATACTAAAATATGGGTAGAAATAATACAGCTTACAAACTATTTGCATTCCAAATGTGATTAAGAAATTAGTAGGGTCTGTGATTTACAAAACAAAAATTGTGCCAATTATTTGTAGGCCCTGGCCTCATGTCATATTTTCCAGCTATTAAATGGTTCACAATGCAGAAATCTGTAAATTATGTTGTGATATGTAAAAAATAATCTTCATCATAATCAACCCGGAATTTCCAAATTATGAAGATAAAAGTAAAGTGATGTAGCAATAATAGTCATCATATTTCTTCTAAAATGCATGGGCACATCCCAAACAATATTTCCCACTCATAATTTTTCCATTATGATAGCAAGATTCAGGCTCAGCCTAGTTTGGGGTCCGCCAGGTATCTCATTTTATATGTAAACATGTGTATTGTTAAGGAAAACAAAAAAAAATTGACATTAAATCATTTTCAATTATCATTTTTATCATACAAAAAACTTCCTCCTTCACCCATTGGAATTTCACTTATTGTTTAACCTGCATGATAATGACAAGAACAGACTGAAAAACACTTTTTCATTATTTTCATATGGAAATACTGCCGTCATAAGCCAAATAGCGGTATCTCAAAATGAAATGTCATTGTAAGGTATATCATTAGACGTAGATTTTAAATTGCATCTTCCAATGACATTTCATTTTGAGATACTGCTATTTGGCTTATGATGGCAGAATAGCTTCTGCCCGCAACTCCTTCTGCGAGGCACTCAGTTACAAAGTTGCTCCATACAAACTCTCACCCTATGAAAACTACCCTATATCCTTCTACCCTATATTCCTCGGGACTCAAACTATGTCTATGACAAATTTCATCTAAGTTGGTTCAGCTGTTTAAGCATGAATAGACAGACACACTTTCACATTTATAATGTTACTGTTCTAACACAAAAAGTAACTGGTTTAAGGAAGAAACATATATTGTATTCACAAAATCCATATACTTCACAAGTTTGTATGAATAACATGGATATAACAGGTAAAGGAAAATAACATTTAACATAAAAATAATAAACAATACTATTTATATTCTATTGACACAATACGTAAACATATTATAATGTAGTTGCTTCCCTAAATACACTTGATACAAGTCTTAGAATAAGCACCCCGGAAAATACAGAGCCATATTTGTTTCAAATATTATGTACATACATACATTCATGCCTTTATTCCGAAAAGGGGTAGGCAGAGCACATGAAAAGAAATATTATGTCTGTTTGTTACGAGGGAGCGAAGCTAACAAATTTCTCTGCTTCAGCTCAGGCCAAAAATTCTTTCGTATGTCCGTTTGTCCATCTGTTCTCCTCTTTAGACCGAATTTCACAATCTTTAAAAAAAATTGTTTATGTATAAAATAGGCTAAAAAAATATATGTTTTCAAAATTTGAGCCATATTTAAAAGCGATTCAAATATGACTGTTTGTAACAATGTGTAAAATCAATAATTACAGCTGGTTCAATAGCAGGAACTAAGATATATAAGGTTACAAATAAATCTAGGTCTAACTTTTGTTGAAAGAAGGTATGTTGCAAAAAGATCTTATTGGAATGTACTGTTAGAACCAAATTATACCATAGATATTTGCATTTTTTTCCCCAATACTCCCTATGTGGGTACTTCTGCCTTGAGAAATAAATCTACCCTTTTTGTTTCCGTCCAAATCCCCTTTCCATCACGAATTTAATCATGAATGGGAAGCTAGTAAGAATATATATTGTAATATTAGTGTAGATATAACATTTCATACAGTATTTTTCCTACAATAAAGTTAGTAAGAGTATTTGTGAGACCAGTGACCACGGCATTCTGATGTGTGACCTGGACATAACCTAACATACTAGCCAATGTCGTACCTTATAATAAGCACTAATAATACGCGCTCCGACGCGACGGCAACCGGCGTGGTTCCCTCTCGATAATGCCTTGTATTTATTTTTACTCGTTACGTATGCCACAGCTGTCTTCTCAGCTCCCGGGCGCGCGGTTCCCACTCGCTATAAAATCACCTTGTACACCCCGATTAATATGTAATCTAATGAGTCCACTGTGGAAATGCCGCGACGCCCCTTCGCTATATTTGGAAACTTGCAAGAATTCTTATGCCCCAAATCGCAAGCGGCGATACAACTTGAAATTAAAGGCTAAAGTCAGCAGAAAGAAAGCAAGTTACCTCTGTCGTAGCCGGCGGTCCACAAAAACAATATTCCAAGAGAAATCACAATGTAATGTACACTCAAAGGCTGCAACGGCGGCAATCACTATTCACAGCCAACACGCAAAATTCACAAATGACTAGTCGTACACTAGATGTAAACAGAAAATACACAGATTACACGAACTTAAATCTATGATTTTCACAAAAAATCCTAGATTAACCGAAAAACGCGCCAACTGTCAAAACTAAAAAACTACAAGCACCGGCGCCACGCGTCCGCGCGGGTTGAGTCCGCTTTTCTGACTGCTGGCTCGCTCACTCGACGAGGCCGACTACTCCACACGGCCCGACGAGCGGCTCGCTGTCTTTCAGAGCATGCTACACTCTGACGACAATCGCACGCTATGGCATACTTCTGTCGCACTTTATTTTTCCATTATATAAATACCTAAAACCGCATTCTATGTCATAAGTGAGCATATATTACGAGCGCAGACGTTATCTATGTCGCTATGCGACAAAATCGGATAACTGCCCGATCGTGAATTCCGGCGATAAAGTAAGACGGCCGTGTTGAATAGATCACGGCGGACTACGAAAATACGTATAAGCCAATACTCATCTATATTCGTACGGGATAGACATTAGCCAGACGCGCATGCGTCAGTTGGTCCGCGGTCGCGACGTCAGTTGAATGACAAGGTATTAACCGATCGATTTCAAAAGAAATGTGTGGTCTTGTTTATGATATGGGCTACTTGGACAATATTTATAGATTCGTTCTAGGCTGGAATTCAAATCGAGTTTACGCTGGCAATACTTTTTCCAAATACCTGTTATTTACAAGTACAACGGAAAGTATTTTTTTTATAAAATCGTACCGTACCAAACAAGTAGGTACAAGTAGAATATTATGAAGTAAGAACTCAATTTATCGCACTCTATTCAACTAAATAATAAAATAGATTCAACGTAAGTACCTACTCCAAGGGTATTTAAACCCAGCGTTCTTCGCGAACTTTGCATAATCTTTTACGATGTGCATAGCATTCCGAGCTAGCTTAATGAAATACCGTACTTAAATGCAAGCAATGTGGCTAATAGATATCATACAGTTATGAAGTCTATGTGGAATGCAATTACATATTCAGACTTAAGGGCGCCGCACATTGTCTGACTTGCTTGTTGTGTGGTGGATATTTGAAAGGAAACGTCGTGCAAGGATTTTTTTATTGAAGTTTACTTTTTTATTATTAATAATTATTTATATTTTTCGTGTGTAACTTTAATTATGGATTTTTGTCTGAAATAAATGATTATTATTATTAACTAGTCAGAGGGGCTACCGCGAAGTGAAAACGAACTTCGTTTGAGTACATATCTCCGTCTCTGCCGCTCGAACTAGCAAGTGCAACCGAGAGGGAGATACACGAACGAAATTCGTTTTCGTTTCGCGGTAGGGTCTCAGTTGTCACTGACAAGTCAAGGATTCTGAAACTTTGGTAAAGTCGACCATCACGGAAATGGACCTAATGGACCAGTCCGGCCCAGAGGCTTATGTTACCCGTTATGCTTCGATTAATTACACAATTACTAATACTATAATATTAATCTTTACTAATTTAATATAAACTCCCCAGGACGTCCCTTCGGGACGCCCCAGCGTTCATCGCATAAAATGGAGCTAACTCCAGAAAAACACGTGAAAATAAAACCTAGTTATGTAATATAAAATGCAAATTGGAAACTAAGTAATCGGTGGTAGAAGTGTGCATTACATTCAAAATTATTTTCTTAGGGGTAAGTACTACTGTAAGTAGAAATAGGTAAACTCATTCATATTAAAATATTAGGAGAAAATAATTTAAAAAACTTTGTCATCTTGTGGGAAGGGGGGATAGTTGTTGACCAATAGATAAACTTAAAGTTTTTTAGACGTTAGATTTTTTTTTTATGTCATAGGAGGCAAACGAGCAGACGGATCACACCTGATGGTAAGCGATTACCGCCGCCCATGGACACCTGCAACACCAGAGGTGTTGTGAGTGCGTTGCCGGCCTTTAAGATGGGTGTACGCTCTTTTCTTGAAGGTTTGAAGATCATATCGGTCCGGAAATACCGCAGGCGACAATCCATTCCACTGATTAGCTGTGCGAGGCAGGAAGTTTCTGATAAAAATACATAGGTACCTACCTAAACTACTTTTTTGTGTAATGATTGGGATTGGATTGTTGTTCCACCAAAAAACTTGTTTATTATGATTATGACTTCAGTCAGGAATGTTATTTTTCTGTGTTTGGAGAAACACTGCATTTTTTTATACTTAGACTAGCTTCTGTCCGCGACTCCGTCCGCGTTTATATCGCAGCTCCATACAAATTTTTACCCCCCCCCCCCATTTCATCCCCTTAGGGGATGATTTCGGGGATAAAAAACTATCCTATGTCACTCTCCATCCCTTCCACTATCACCACACAAAAAATCACTTTTCAATTCGTCGCTCCGTTTTGCCGTGAAAGACGGCCAACAAACAAACAAACACGCACTTTCCCATTTATAATATTAGTATGTATTGTTTTTTTTCTGCGATTATACTTATAATTCATCATCCTCGTAGCGTTATTCCCGGTTGTGCCCCATAGGACCCCGAGTCCGCTTTGACACCTAATCCAATTGTACCTATATTGAATAAAGAATAATTAGGGGAGAATCTAACACAGTGGCAGTGGGCGGGGCACATAGCACGTAGAACCGATGGCCGTTGGGGCGGAAAGGTTCTCGAGTGGCGACCACGTACCCGAAGGCGCAGCGTGGGTAGGCCCCCGACAAGGTGGACTGATGACCTGGTAAAGGTTGCGGGAGTCCGCTGGATGCGGGTGGCGCGGGATCGGTCGCTTTGGCACTCTTTGGGGGAGGCCTATGTCCAGCAGTGGACGTCTTTCGGCTGATATGATGATGATGAATCCAACACAATTAATCGAACTATTAACCCCATCGTTAGATCAATAAAGGTTTGTGTTTGAATACTTACTGGACAATAACGTTATATTAGATATTATATTTTAATACGCAGATGACATCCAAGAATTAAACATTATTCAGACTCATCAAGTTGTCACACAAATACCTGGATTTTTGAACGAAGACTAAAAAAAAAAACTTTTTTATGAAGCTTTCACGTCGATTAAACGAAACTTATAAAGTTATAAATATTAAATTAAAGGATAACATGGAAAATTGGTTGCTCGATCAGGATTCGAACTTGAGACTTTCTGGCGTATATATATATATATGGTCGCGTATGCCAGAACGTTTAAATCCTAGCAACTAAAAACTTCTTTTCCTTTAATTTGAAACTTCTTCTACTTCTTCTTAGTCGATCCATCAATGTCAAGGATCGTGAATGCTATAGCCCTTTTTTGATACAACGACGGTGGCAAATAAGCGTACGGCCCGCCTGATGGTAAGCGGACACCGCAGCCTATAGATGCATGCCACTCCAAAGGAGTAACATGGGCATTGCCGACCCATGATATGTTTGACGATTCGCCGTGTTGACAGCTGAAGGAACAAATGCACTCGCTCTCAACACAACGCATCCTCGGGAGCTCTGGCGACCTTGCTCACCTCCAGGAACCCAACACTACAGAGCAAGAAGTACTTAGTGTTGTTGTGGCTGTGGTCTTCTGCAAGGCGGAGGTACTGCCCCAGTTGGGCTGCTCCACATTCGAGCCAAAAAACCTGCCCTCCATGCAGTTTGATTCCTCGTCAAGCGGACTGTATTAATATACAGTCCGCTTGACGAGGAATCAAACTGCAAACTGGAAGACTGCATTTTGGAGTTCTCTTAACTACATCTGCCCAGCACGCTGGAGTCTTTCCTCTAGCGCGTTTGCGTTCCACAGAAACAATAATTATTTGTTTCTCTAGACCATTCTAGATGAACGCACGATATGTCCAAAGAAACAAAGAATCCTTTCCTGCACGGCTTTCACAAGACGGCGCGCCAGCTCTCTCGATTTTTCTCACACTATCCGGCTTCTCTTAAACATTTAGAACAAGAGGTATAGTGCGAGAAAAATCGAGGGTATCGCGACCGTCTCATGTCCGAGAGTCATTTGGTGATGCCGAGTTCAGAGAATTTGGAACTTAAAGAGTTAAAATTCTGGTACCACAAATCCCCGGTGTATAATTCAACTGTCGTATAAGTACCTAAGCTCGTAATGACGGTTCCCAAAGATTAAGCGTCAAACAATACAACTTATGTGACGCTCTTCACGCTTGATAGATAACTGTGGAGCTAATTTAAAACAGCTTAAAGTATCTAATACAGACCTTTCAGTTAGATAACAACTGTCGTGCGTCAATTGTTATCAGATAGGGTTCTACCTAAATATTTATTTACGTTAGTCAACTGAAGATTGTAGAAAAATGTTACAACGACGCACCTGAATTACCTGACGCCACGACCGAAACATATGATTGTGATAGAAATAAAAACTTGATTTTTATAGTCAGCGATGCTAAGTATCTATAAGGCTTAAAATGATACAAATCCTATTTACCTAGGACTTTTCCACTTTTCACCAGAGCCACAGAAATGTTGTATCACCCTTTATATCATACCAAAATCATACGTAATTTGAGCGATAGAGATAACATTCGTACTTCGTGGTATCAACTGTAACGTTGGACTAATTTGAAATGAAGACGGTGGTTCCAGAGATTACCCATTACCAACGATTCGAATTCCCGATGCAACATGGAGTGAATGACCCCAAATATTATTTTAATATGGATATGCTTCGGGATTCCGGGACTTACATTTGTTTTTTAGAGAATAATGATTCTGGTTTATATTATAAAAAATCTATTATCTCGTAAACAAATAACTATTCAGGATTGTCATGAAACAAATCCATACTAATATTACAAATGCGAAAGTGTGTCCGTCTGTAACCTCTTCACGCTTAACCCGCTGAACCGATTGAGATGAAATTGGGTATGCAGGTAGTTTAAATCCAGTGGGAGGTCATAGGATAGTCTTTATCCCCGAAATCATCCCCTGAGAGGGTGAAATGGGGGAAGAAAGTTTGTATCGAGCTAGGATATAAGCGAGTGGGTATCAGTCGCGGGCAGAAGCTATAATAATTATGCTTCCAAAGACGCACTGTCAAGTACCTAATTCATAATATTTTTTTAAGAGTCGGTGCAGTTTAATTGATGCAGTAGTACTGTAATTTGTATTTGCTGCGGGGGTAAAAGGAGTTTGGCTTTAGTGCGATGATTTACCCTTGAATTCCTCACCTCAGTGTAACAATCGTGGTTCAATTTCTGAGCCCTACGGAACCTGCCTTCTCACAACATCAGGGTAATACGCTCACATCCTTAGGTACTAATATTATAAATGCGAAAGTGTGTCTTTCTTTTATCTTTTCACGCTTATACCACAGTACCCATTGCGTTAAAATTTGGTATAGAGATAGGTTGAACCCTGGGGAAGGACATAGAATATTTTTTATCCCGGAAATAATTCCCTAAGGGGGTGAAATGGGAGGGTGAAACTTAATACGACACCTACGATATATATTATGAATTCCACGCGGACGGGGTCGCGGGCAGAAAAATGTCTGCCTGTTATCTCTTCACGCTAAAATCGATAAAATTTGGTATATGTAGATATAGTTTGAGTTCCGGGAAAGGACATAGGATAGTTTTATCCCGGAAATCATCCCCGAGGGGGTGAAAGTGTGTATATAGCTACGATTTAAACGGTTTCCACGCGGACGGAGTCGCGAGCTTCTGCTACTAGTAGTAATCAAACATTTAAAACGCATAATGGCTTATTTAAAAATGCCGGCATTCCTGTGGTGGTTTGACATTAATCTTCGGCGCTTCAATTGAAACGCTTTATCATTTATCTGATAAATTAAAAACATATCTCTATTAAATACTGAATTACGTCAATGCAATGCGACACTTTTATCAAATCACGAAACGTGCGTCAATTGTTTCGTTACAAGTATACAGGCTGTTTAGAAATCGAATGCACACAAAAATACCGTTACAATTAGGAGTAGCAGAAGTAATTTTGAACTTTCTTGGAAACATTAATTGAATGCTAACTATTGTAAATACACAGAGACACTTTGATATTCTGACTTATTTTGTGTATTTCTAAACGATTATAAATGTTTACGTTAACTTTAAAAGAGAGCATGTTACACTATTGCGGAGTTTTTTCTAAAAAGCTTCGTAAATATGTAAAATATGTAATAAAAATGTAATTACAGAAATTTCTTGTACAGATATTTCATTTTAACAATGTTTAAGCAAAATCCATGCTCATAAAAGTTAGAATTAGTTGTTTTTAGTTCTTGTAAGGCTGAACATTTATTATAGTTAGGGGTAGGTGAGAGCGGACTGTATTTTATATTCTATTGTCATCTATTATTATGTAAACTGTGTATCACAAAAAAAAATTTGCTTACTCACTTTTTCATGTGCTTTTTATATTTAAAAGCCACTTGGATTTAATTGAAAATACCTAAAGGTCGGTAATAATTCAAAACTACTTTTAACATAGAAGGATTTGACCATGCATCGTTATTAGTATTACCTATACCTACCTATCCTGAAAATAAAGTAATAGGTGTGTCATTAAAAAGGTAAAACTCATAGCTCAATAAATCTCAACTGCCAAGACGTCATTCTGTGGATAGGTCATTAGTAATTAGTAATCTCAGTAATCCGTAATAGAGTAGATTTAAAAGATTATTCTATAACAAAATTATTGTTGTTTCACTTCCTCATTTACTAGATCTGGATACTAGAAAGAATAATTAATATACAGGGTGTTTCTAAAATGGGGTGTGAACCGATCGAGGGCATGTTCGGTAGCAAATTGCGATTACAAAAATGCATTTTGTATTTTTGATTTGTTCTCTGTCACCTGTGTCAAAAAACATACGCAAAACATTTGTTACCATAATAAAGCTGTGCACGCAGTGGTTGAAAATTAAATAAACCCTCCCACCCTTCACCCTCCCGGGAAACGTTATTATACACAAGCCATGTCAGCAAAAACAAAGACTATAATGTTAATAAAAACAAACAAAAAAAGACCGGGTTGCACTCGGAGTGCCGGCAGAAGTGAAAACTTGAATAATTTTTATTTTGCAAAATCCTCCTCAGTAAACCCTCCCCCCCCCTTCCCCCCGCCTCCCGCTCCACATCGCCCCTGCCTCCGCCTCCGTACGCGAATTTACAAAACCTATACCGTTACAGTCATAGTGAGAACTGAAATGGGCTAGCTTTTGTCTACGCAAAACCTTTACAAAACCCTACCCTGTTCTGGTACAAAAATCGCCTGAAGCGGTGTAGACTTCGTTAACGAATTTCATACTGACATTACAACAACAAAAGCTAGTCTATTGCGGTCTATCAAGATTAGTAGTAATTAGTAGTTTTTCCGCTCTTTTATAAAAAAAATAACCTCGAAGACGAACGAAAGCGGGAGGTTGGCTCCCGCTTCCGTCTTCTAACCTATCTGCGATCCGAGTCGGTTTTGCCACTAAGTCCCTGTTCAAAGGGTGGGCATAATATTAACTTTTCTCCGAGATCAACCAATGCCAAGATAGTGGTGTATCGTAGGCTGTAGGGAACAGGGGCTTTGTAGCAAAACTGACTCGGATCATGGATAGGTTAGAAGACGAAAGCGGGAGCCTTGCTCCCGCTTTCGTCTTCGAGGTTATTTTTTTAATATAAGAGCGGAAAAAACCAACAATATGAGAATAATTTTACCTGATCTACTACTTCATACAAATAGCTCGCAAATACATCATTTTAAGTATTTTGACTCGTAATAAAGCTTTATGAATTCAGTTAACAAAATCTACGCGATTGCGGACTATAGACCGCAATAGACTAGCTTTTGTTGTTGTAATGTCAGTATTAAATTCGTTAACAAAGTCTACACCGCTTCAGGCGATTTTTGTACCATAACAGGGTAGGGTTTTGTAAAGGTTTTGCGTAGACAAAAGCAAGCCCATTTCAGTTCTCACTATGACTGTAACGGTATAGGTTTTGTAAATTCGCGCCCCGTACGTCTTACATAAAAAAAATTGAAAAAAACACCCCTTAAAAATCTTAAAAATCTGCGTTTTGAAGCGCAACTCTCACTTTTTGTATTCCGGCAATTGGCAACACTAAATCTTACAGTCACGTGACCTCCTACACCTGTCGCGAGTTTGTCAATTATATCCATCCCAAAAATGCACAGCGCCGTTAAAAAAATCTCACTTAGTTTTGGTTTCCACATTGAATTTTAGTATCAACGCACAATTAGATCACAGATTCAAACTTCAATCGCGGCATCGCTCGCGCACGCGTGATCGCGCCTGGACAAACAAACAGTTGATCAGATCCCTGTAAACTATTATTGCGCGCGCGCACGGATTGACTGCGCTGTTTAGTCTGGGCATTGTTAGACGTTACGGACATGACCTAATGGAAAAGCGTTTGTCGCACACTGGGAGCGAGATGTGAGATGTAGCAGTACTATCTTTTGTCGTAAGTCGCAACGTTGGTGTACGAGTATACTTGTTTATCGTCTTAACAGATAAATACCGCGCCTCTATCAGATATAATAAACTATTTAAAAAATAAAGTGACAAAAAACAGCCAAGTTGCCTAGAGATTTACTAGAATGCTACCTAGAGAGGGATCAAGAAAGCGAGGTAGACCAAACCAAAGATGGGCCGACGGAAACAAAAACGAACTTCGTTCGAGTATCTCCCTCTCTGTCGTACTTGCAAGTGCGAACTGGCAGAGAGCAGCCCAAGACCGACATCACACTCCCACCACTTGAACCACTCAGTGATTCAAGCGACTCCGCCGGGAATGCACTCATCCTGAAGAAGAACTCCCGAAGAGTTCGAAACATGTCGCCCGTAGTACCATTTAATAAGTTTAAATTCGATCACTGGAGACCACTGGAGGAGACCTTTGCCAAATGACATAAAAACATACATATATACATGCCTTCTGTTAATAAAGGTTATAATATGATAATAATGCTATTAGACTTCTTACAAGCGCAATGATTATTAGATACATCCACTACCCTTTTCACCCCTTTAAGGAACGATTTCCTAGCAAAATCTATTCTATGTTCTTAAGGGTCTCGAACTATCTCCGTACTGAATTTCATCTAAATCGTTGTTTTTATCCCAGAAATCATCCCTTAAGGGCTGAAATGGGGGTGAAGTTTATACAAGGTGACATTTTAATCACTGTCCAAATTCAATTATAAGATTCTTCAGCAAAAATTATTTTTTGTAATTGTCGCTCAAAGTTATCCCAAAAAAATCTTACCGCGCGGGCACCTCAGCGGGTAGTAAGGCTTGCGCACGGCACGCCTCCCCTCCCCGCGGTACTGAATGCCCAGTAACCATGCTGTACGGATAATTCTTTTGGTATAGACAATTTATAATTTAAAAAATACCTACTAGTTTTTATTCAAAAATGCAGTCTATTAGTGATACCAAATGCCTACAAAAAATTTGGACACTGAATAAAATTTCACCCTGTATAAAGCAGAGCAGAAGCTCGTATCTTATAAGTAGTTAATCGAGTCAGTGTGTTCACACCTTTACACTATTCAGTTCAATTCTGTGTAATTAATTAATAGACAGTGAATCTGTCTTGCGTACGCGCATAGATTGACATTAATTAGTGCCTAAATCTCAATATCTCATGGTTTGTATACATTTATATAAAATACACGTGGAACTTTTATTAACCTACACTAAATTAAAAAACATTTAACCTTGCTGGATTTTACTATTGATAAATTTAAACGAATCTATGGCTATTCAAACTTTGTTTATTGTTTGTCTAGCGAGTTAGTTTCAATCAGTTTATTTCATGTTTTTTTTTCGAGACAATAATATGGTGTTAATCATGAAAATATTATTCGAATGCCTATGCAGATAATTCGCGAAAAGCTTTTTCCTGTTAAAATCCGCCGACGTTGTGTTTTCGATACACTCTTTACTTATATATCTCTATTGACCTATTTTATTTTATTTAATTTCAATAATCAATTTTTATTTATTAAATGACATGTATTAAATATACTTGATGATACTTTCTATTTCAACACTATACATGTTATGACCAATATTATTGCATGCCGACAGGCATCACATAGTGATACGAAATCCAATGTAACACCTTGTACAAATAAAATCTTTGAATCTTTGATATTTCGGATTAAGTTTACATTTAATCAGCTAAGATATTTTGTGTGGCGACAAAGTAAGACAAGTGGCTGTATACAAATTTAATATTTTCAAAGCACGCGAAGCGAAAAAAAATATGTTTGTTTAACTACCTATATCCGAAATACAAATTCTCGAAACGGTAAGATTAGGCACAAGTAAAAAAATATCAACTGAGACTGTTGCCTAAGAATGGTCATAGTTTGGCGTTGTTAATCAGTTTTAACTAATCTATTAAGATCATCTTATCGTCACCGAAACGAACGTAGGACTGATAGCGGGAAATATATATCGCGTGATAGTATAGCGCACTCTACTGAAGTCTTCGACTAGAATTGTGCACATCCAGGTCAATGAAAAAGAAGAAGTCATAGACAAACGTCACGTCACTACCAAGTATTTGCCTTCAAACTTCATCCATAGTAAAGACAGAAAAAAAACTTTAGGCCTGCAACACACTGGCGCGGCCTTTTGTTTTTTTTTTTGACGCTGGAGAAATGCATTACACATACCCCCCGGCCCGGGGAAGGCCATAGTGGGGGGTTAAATAGAAAACTTTACAGCGGCGGACAAGCTTGCTATTGTCCGCCGCGGCCAGGCCGCGCCAGTCTGTGAGAGCCTTTATGCAAGCGTGGCCTGCAACGAACTGGCAAAGAGAATATAACCACTGCACACTGCACTGGCGCGACCTGCGGTGGCGGACAATAGTAAATTTGACAGCTAATGCCAAGTTTACTATCGTCCGCCGCGGCCAGGCCGCTCCAGTCTGTGAGAGGCTTTATTGACGATTTATAAAAAGTAGCTGATTTGAGTATCAATAAAATTGCAGCTCAATCACAGCCCTAGGTAATGATATTTTAGTAAATATACGTTACCTCCACAGAAATGCTTCCTGGATTACAACAGCACACATACTCGTATGTATATAGTTTTATATTTACTTACCCAATATGTCACATGACAAGTTCTAAAGTTTTTTTTTCCTATTGCGACTGAAGCAAATCGTCAACCAATTGAGTTACGTTACCCTAGATCAATGATGTTCTGTGGCAGGAAATAAACATGGTGTATGTTTTAATAAGGATTGTTAGAAACTTATTATTTTTGCAACAATGGCTACAATTTTATTCGAGGTGTTTTAAATGTTGGGAACCGGTGAAGAATTCGATGTAGGTAATACTCACATTTGTTCTAAAATATTCCAATAGACTAAGTCCATTCACAAAGACTACTACGCTTAAATACTTAATAGGTAATGAAATGTAATTCAATATATACCTATTAAGTAATTTAAAGACAATTTTAAAAAGTTTACAATTTCTCTTAGGTAGAAAAGGTATTAGATAAACATTAAGCAATTTAAGCAAAATTTTACTTACTTTCGGCGTCATATGAGGAACTTCGGTAAATATTTTTTTAGTTTCTGAATGTTCCAAATAGATTTCAAATATGGTGGGTACACACTGAGCAAACGAACGACCAACGAACGCGAAGCATTTACGTGACAGCTATTTGTTAGAGTGAGATACATAGCCGTTCGTTGGCTTGGTGTGTTACACCCACCAATAAATGGATTATGTACACTTACACCATGACACTTCATAATTAACGTAAATGGGACTACGAACTATTACAAAATAATTTCCAAGTATTAACAAGCCATCTAAACCTCTTCGTTGCATTTAGGTAATAATATCTTTTGCATATTTTTGAACTTTAACAATTCCTATACTGTCTATTGCATCAAGAACTTCTGTTTATCGGGTAAACATGACACCCGTATCACAGACACCCGTCTAGAGGGGCCTTTTAATTGAAACGAGAGACAAATTACTCGTCATAAAATAACCTAATAATGTTTTAACATCTTATTGTATTTCGTCGATTTCAAAACGGTGTTCCGGCCTGCCCGGCGACGATGACGTCATAGGCTGCGCGCGCATAGCCGCATCGATCGGTAACGCGATCTTACAGCGCTGCAGCAGATGCGAACGAATACTACGGTTAGACCGCACGCTAGCCTCAAGCGGTCACAAGCGCTGACACCGCGCCGCGCCTTTATGAATTCAGAATTTGGCAAAACGCTGAAACCACCGCTTAGTCCTGATCGAATATCAACTCTATCGTTACACAGTCTAACTGCGTATTGCTGATGAGCGCAATCCAAGTCCCGAGTTGCATGTTTCGGAAGTATTATTCGTTATTATAATGGATTCGCTGACGATTTTTCTAATGAACAAAGTGTTTTTGGAATGTGGTAATTTGGGGTTGTAATGAAATTGAATTACACTCTTGAATTTTATTGAGTATCCTTGGAAGTTTAGTTAGATTAGAAAGTAACATAACGATGGATTGTTAAAAGAAATGGGTACTTTGCTACAAAAAAAATCATAACCTCAAAGCATGGCTTATCGAGCAGCCGTTCTATAGTTTTGAAGAGTTTTGAAACGTAAAATAATGTGTATAATTCATAGCTATGTACTTACCTTAGCTTATTTTAACACATAAGTGTGAATAATGTTTGACATGACATTTTTTATTATCAATAAAGTAAAACTATGAGTTTTAGTAATGTTGTTTCTAGTACTTGACTTACAAAGTGAATTTGACCTAGGTTTTGCTGTTTGTTAAAAAAAGTAGCCGAAGAAAACGACAATATATATTTTAACAACGTCAATGCAGTTATACTTAATTCAGTGGAAGAAAATGGTGTTCCCGCGAATTATATTTTTTCCCGACAACAAAGTGATCTTTCTTTATATTACCTTTCCGGGTTGTGATAAGTTTGAGACCCACTGCGAAAAAAAAAACGAGTATACTCAAGCTCCGACATTATTATTCGTGGTGTGAAATTACATTAAAAGTAGACATACTTAAATGCCGTATTCATAAAGGTTCATCAAAGGAGGGATTATTTACTGCACTAAAAATGGCATGATTTGGAATGGCCCGTTTAGCTTTAAAAGCTGCACGTTTCAGAGCTTTCCAAGCTCAGTTTACAAGCGTTTGAATTAAAAATAAGCTTTGTTGAAATAATTTTTTGTAGGTAAAAAGTTTTATTTTGTGTGATTTTCTCATTTTAAATGCTAGTGTCTGTAATACTTATGAGCATTGGTTTATTTTATGTTTAAGGTCCCCAAGATGCAAGACATCGGACAAACAATGGCATACAAATAAATTTTTTAGTTCCGTCGGTTTTTTTTCTCCAATCCAATTTTTGTCCGATAGTGTCGAGTTATCCACGTTAATCACCTGACCCCGATCACCCAGGGGAACCTAGCGGCAATTATTTTATATTTAACTAGGAAAGTATTATAATGTTCAGTTATGGCGCTTCGCGCGGACGCTGCCGCGTCACGCTCGCTTCGCTCGCTCGGCTCGCGCGCTGTAGGGTCGCAGTTCTCTTAACAACCTAACCCTTTTTTCCCTGGGGATCAGGCTAGGGGATTCTAGTGGACAACAGGGACAGTGTTGGTACTATAAAATATTGTCCTGTAGGTACCAACTGATAAAATAGACCACATGCAATAAAACATTTTCGAACGAGCGAGGGAAACAGCTTGGGCCAAAATTCTTTCGTATGTCCGGCTGTCCAGCTGTTTTCCCCTACAGGTTGCATTACTCATCCGATTGTCGTGAAATTTAGTGAGCAGGTTCGATAAATGAATGGAAATAATTATCGATTCCGATTTTGATTATTTTTCGTTACGGTGGTTTGACATGATATTTTATATGTCTTACATGTATCTTGTACCTACTAGGATTACATATAAAAACTAAAAGTTATCCTACACTGTGTCAGAAATGTAACACAAAACATTAAGAACGACATGCAAGAACGAATTATAATATCCAGTTTCCAAGTCGACAAATTACCTAAGAATTGACACCACGATTGATGACACCCCTACATACGTACGCATGTACATGTCTCGCTCTATCGGACGGCGACGACTCTATAAGACAGAGATGGATGGATTCACTGAGTATGTCTTAGATTGCGTTTTTAGGGCTGACTCGGAATTCATAGCTATGTCGTATTCTTTGTAATTGCCAAGGAAGACATTAGGGGACAAACGACTTATCAGTTAAGTACGAGTTTTAATGTTGGTTTCAAAATGTTTATCGCCATTTCTTTTACACGAATTTCGCGTTTTACTTTGTCATTTAGTTAGAAGTGGTTATGATGTTAGATTGTTAATTACATAATTTACTTTAAAAACTAAGGGTTTTCAACCGACTCCAATGCAGTACTCAAGCTTTACCATGCTCACTTTACCACAAGAACATTGATTATTCCAGAAAAAACCCAAATCATTGTATGTGGGCCGATAATACCTATACTTCCCTCAACAGGCATGATGCCTCATGTTCAAATTGATAACGTAGTGATGCTAAATAGATAGTAAACCTTCAAATTATCGTAATAAAATATTATAAAATATAATTAAAATCATAAAAAGCTATGAACCTTGAAAGTTTAGAAAAGTGAATTTAAAGCCACATTTATGTTCTTAAACGCAGCATTTCGCGACCGAAACAACAATTTGTCTGATTTTCCATACATCGATTAGTGCAAATGTCAGTTGTGTCTATCAGTATTCATACTGATAGACACAACTGACATTTGCACTAAAAGCTACAGCAGCAGCGCAAAACGCTTCATGAAGCGTTTTGCGCTGCCGCCAGAGAGGTCAATCTTTTTTTTGTTTTGATTTGATTGGTACTTTATTTATATTGTATTTTATACTGTACATTATTGACATAATACTTTTTTTGACATTCTGATTTGATTATACAGAGGACAGATTTTTGTATGCCGTATGAATTGTATTTGAAATTACATTTTATTTTATATTAATTTAATTTGAACTGAAGTTATAACATTTATTGTATATTTTATTTTATTCATTTTCATTATTCTTGCATTCCTCGACGATTGCAAGTAATATAGGTACTTAATTTAAGTCAAATGTACTGTATCATGTGAAAATTGTACAATGAAATGAAATAAACTAAACTAAACTATCCTATAACTGTACTATAAAACGAGTAATATTAAGTACGTGCCGGAAACGACTAACGATTTCGATGAAATTTTTAATATAGGGGTTTACCGGGGCCAGAAATCGATCTAGCTATACTTGACGCCGTATATAGATTCCAAAAAAAATACCTTAAAATGGCCTTAATATGAAAAAATAATACTTAACCTTTAGTTAATAATACCTAAGTACCTAAAAACTAGCTACGTCCATCATGTGGAAGAGTGTAAGTTTGCTAGTGTCGGTTTTTTACAAGCTTTTATATAACCTTCCCTATTAGTAAATATGTATGTATGTTGTATGGGACATATCTTGCGAGTTAAATTTGACCCGCTTCCCGGTAACCGATTGAGCTGAAATTTTGGGTATAGGTATAGTTTGGATGACAATTCAATGTTATGGTACCATCGAGCTGATCTGATGATGGAGGCAGAAGGTGGCCATGGGAATTCAATGTAACCCCGTTGAGTTTGGGCTCGTTAGAATCGTCTCTATGAGTAGTTGATAATGGTATAAAGAAAAATACAGTCGGCAATAAAAGCTTGTGCCAAAAATGTTTTTTTTTTCATGTTAATGGCAAAATGGTTATTTAATGGAATCTATATACGGCGTCAAGTTGTCTCATGTCTGCTAAAATTCATATTTTCACCCGAGCTGAGCTCGGTCGCCTAGGGACAATAATTGTAAAAAAAGAGTACAGTCTGTGACATTGTAAGTTTGTATGTTTGGGGTAATCTCCGGAACTACTTATCCGTTAAAAAATTATATCACCTGCGTTTAGAATAGACTTTGTGAATTGATAAAGGCTAAAGTAGTTTTATCCTCCGAGTTTGCCTGCGTCTTTGCGGGTGGAGATAGTTAAGGATCTCCCATACGCCAATGACCTTCGATCTGAATCCCTTACTTTTCTAATGTATTTTACGTTACACCTGGCCGTAATGTCAGTTTTACCGCACGCTGCGCGTACGGTAAAAGTCGCATTGTGGCCAGGTGATGACGTAAAATTGTGTACTCACCACGGGCGGTAATTCGTAAAGCCCCAGATCGCATATTTATGGCCCTCACCAGGGCCATTCACGAATTCACCGCCCTAGGTAAGTAATGTACTATTGCAGCTTATTATATTAATATTAACAACAACTTTAAGCAAAATCCAAATTTAACGTGTGGTATTTAGACGACGGCGTAGATACTAGGAGGTGAAGCAAATGTTGTATTGGAAGATTTTAAAATTTTAATTTCTGAATTTTCTGTAAACGGTTTGGAGCTAAATTCCTCCAAATGTGAAATTTACGTCCCGGATTCTTGTCCTGAAAATGTGTCTGTTTTGTCTAAAATCCATCAACTTGCTCCAACTATTAAGGAAATTGACCAAAAATCACTCCACCTTCTAGGGTCGTCCGTTTTAGAAGAATCTTTCCCATCCTTCCTTGAAAACAAAATTCAAAATTTTAACCCTCTCTCGGAACGCCTTCTCCAAATTAACGCACATTCAGCTTATACAATCATCCGTTTCTGCCTATTCGTACCCAAATTTACCTACATTCTGCGCTGCAGCCACCTTTGGAAACACCCAGGTTTACTAAGTAGCTTGGACAACGGTATTAGAGATACCATTTCGGCAGTTCTTAATATCACCAGACGAACGCTCATGGATCCAGGCATCACTTCCGATCCGGCCGGAGGCCTTGGCATCAGAAAAACGGCAGTTATTGCCCTCCCTGCCTTCCTGCCCTGGGTCCATGGCACTCAAAATTTAGTTGCCAAAATTTTAAACTCTTCCCCTGGTTCAACTACTGCCAATACCACTGAATGCTTGGAACACAAACTCTACACTCCCAGCGTCAATGGGACGAGCCACTCTGCAGGCTGGTACGGAAAAATCTGTACCAAACGTCTACCAGCCCTGCAGAGCGTGCCCGTCTTCTTGCGGCTGCGGAGTGGGAATCTGGTGTGTGGCTGCATGCTGTTCCCTTTAAAGACCTAGGCACGTTAATGGACAACAATACTTTCAGGCTCTCCACATGTCTACGTCTGGGAGCGACGTGTGTCGCCCCTCATCGCTGCCACTGCGGAGACGCTGTCGATCGCCTCGCCCACCACGGTCTCTCATGCAGCAAGAGCGCGGGGCGCATACCGCGTCATGCCAGCCTTAACGACATCATCCGTCGGGCCTTCGTCAGCGCCGGTGTCCCTGCAGTCCTGGAACCTACTGGTTTGACACGGAACGACGGAAAAAGGCCCGATGGGATGACGCTCATTCCCTGGAAGATGGGTCGACCCCTAGTGTGGGACGCCACGTGCGTCGACACCCTGGCATCGTCACATCTTCCGGGGACTTCGTGTGGGGCTGGTTCCTCGGTCCGTGGGGAGCAAGCGCGCACTGAATCTACAATGGATTGTGCAAGCGCTTGGTCGAGGCTTCACGTGACCAGAAGGCTGGCTTTTAGCTCGCCCAGAGGATCAGCATTGCCATTCAACGTGGCAATGCTACCAGCCTTCTGGGCACACTGCCACCTGGCAGCGACCTGGGGCAAAATTTTTACCTTTAGTTTTAGTTTTATTCGCTTTTTCTTTTTTTTTAGTTTAGTATCATGTTAATTCTTTTAGTAATTATTATTAAAGTCTATAAAGAATTTAAAAAAAGCAATATAGTATCCCATATTTACTTCAAGGTTCATTGTTTTCGAGATATTTTGCATCTAAGTTAAACAATTTTAGGCCAACAAACTGGTTTTTTGGTCATAACTTTTGTGTAAATTAGTTTAAAAATGAAAACCCTAGACACGTTTTTAGAATCGTCATAGATGAACCCAAATATGTAGATTTCGTATATGTTAAATCTTTAACGTCAAAAGAGATACGAAATAAGTGTTTCTTTAGACAATGTTTAAAAAAAACATACAAAATTAAGAATTCATTTGTTACAAAATCCGGAGACAGAAATGGAGATAAAAAATGGAGAACCGATAGCCGTTTGACTTATAATTCTATTCTGTAGTGCAAAAGTAGGAGATGCGATTCAAAACTTGTCAAAAATCGATGAAAACCGGGTAGCCCCTTAATGGATAAAGCCCTTAATCAACTTCAACTACCTCGAGATGAACTCGGATAGTTTGTTCCGTTTTAACTATTACGACTCACCTTTCACCTTTCACGGTTTCGGCGCCCAAAACAAAATGGCGTCGAACCATGGACCTACTATACTCAGGACAAGTTATACGCGTTGGCACAATGAGGGACGGAAATGCATTCATGGAGCTAAATTAAAAACATAACTGGCTGTAGCCAGGCGCGGGACACTGCGCGATTTACGTTCATCGCTATAAGTACATGCCGGTGCCCCAACGTTGGGGAACCGGCATGTACTTGTAGCGTCGTCGACGACGTCAGAGGGCCATGAATCTTAATGTTTTGGCTGAGAAAAATGCGCCTTTTGTAAAGATCATAGGAGTGTCCCTTCTGTACTTGTACTATTATCTATTCTGTGCTGTAGCTTACTATATACACAATCTGCTGAATTTGGGCGGGTGATGGTTTATTTGCCGCAACCTAATAAATCTGTTGCGGTAAACAAAAAAGTGGAACCGTGACAAGGAGAACAAATTACATTTCCCTTTCTGTCACACTTATTGAGATTTGTATGCTACCATCTATTTAGCTTGGACGTGGTATAATTATTACCATAGCTTGTCCTGAGTATTATCTCTACATAGGTCCATGGCGTCGAACCCTGGGTAATTTTCCAGATCTATTAATCGGTATTCCATTCGCGATATTTGACGAACAACTCTGTCTTTCTAATCAGTTAGAAATAGGGAACCACGTTTAAGCGTAGAATCGATGACCTTTGGGTTTATAATGCGTTTTAATGTGCTGTAATACTCTATATAGCGTTAGACGTAAAATCGTAACTGAGAAGAATTCATTCTACTCTTCCTTGCATTCAGTTAAAATTATCTTGAAGAAAGAGATGGAAATATTTAAAGTCTTACCTTATCGTCTGGGTCAGACCTGCACACGCTGCTTAGGTAGCCTCTGGGTCCGGTAGCGCGGCCGTCGCCGCATCACCCTACCTACCTAACAACTAACCGCCCCCCAGGTACGACCCGTACCTCAGGTACTACCCGCCGAACGGATACCGCAAGTCCATTCTGCACCCAAATGTCCACTGCACTCAACGTCCTTTAAATTTTGAATAAAGAGCGCGTATTATCTTGCCCGGCTGTGTTTGTGGGAAGCGCGCATTCTATAGCCGTCCCGCTCCGTCATAAGGCGTTATATGCGGTCTCTTTCACGGCACGTTAACCTGGAACAAGAAGTTGTGATTAGTCTGTGGTAGTTTCAAATAAGTTGGGTTATTGTTGGCACGTGGCCTATTTAAGTGTTGGTTTGTATAACCCGATCGTGTTAAGTAGACAATTGGCTCAGAAGAAAAGTTATAGGGTAGTTTGTGGTCGGTTATTAAAAGTGTGACCAGTCTAAAAGACTCGTATGGCGGGTCACGCGAAATTCAATTGTATGTTAGTGTCATAAAGATACAATACGAATAGGATGTTCAAGCGTTTTTTTTGTTATGATTTTAGCGTAAGTAGTGGGGAATAAATAAATAAATGTCCTCGTGGATTGAATAGAATTATAGATAACTAGCTTTTGCCTGTGACTTCGTTCGGGTGTACATGTAAATCACCGTAAGGGCTGACAGAGAGGAATATAATATAATAGAATAGAATTTATAGTTGAACGACCGAGTGGCGCGAATGAAGTTCTTGCTTCAGCTGGGCCCGTCCTTCGTATGTCCGGATGTGACGCTGTCCGACTGTTCCTCATTACAGGTCGTATGATTTTGTGAGTAGTTTTAATAATAATATAGATTTTTTTGGAGCGTCAGAGTTTGACATTTAAACAAATAAAAAACACCGGTCAAGTGCGTGTCGGGCCAATGAAGGGTTGCATTGTTGCCTGTCTGTCTTGCGGTGCGGTTGCGTCAGCCGGATTTGTACCAAAATTTACCTTTCCAAGTACGCATTATGTTACGACTAATACTCGCCCAAGTAGCACAAAGGTTCTGTGTATAACAGCATTTTAAAGTACACCTCGGAAACATCAGCTGCTAAAAATGGAGGTATAAGGTAACGGCGCCTATTACCGTGGTAAGCGAGGTAGTTTTCAAATGATTATAAAAAATGATGGGTATGAAAGCTCCTTAACGTCCTAGATTATTTTTTTAATTGAAGAGTGTTTATTTAACTTTCAAAGTCGTAACTTTTTGAACCAATTTTAGTTTATTATATTTGATAAAATAATTATTGAAACCACGAAAGGAGAATCTTCTATTACCGTGGTAATGGATGGGATGTGATTCTATTACCGCGAAATTAGCTTTTATTACCGAGGGTACAAAAAGCAGCAATTTTCTACCATCGTTAATAGTAACCAGATACACAATTCGGCACCCAATATCGAGGGTTAAAATTATATTCATGACTTTGGTTCCGTACTATATAAAAATAAAAAAAACATAAAACATAGGTACTTAAATCAACAAAATGATGTCCACTGGTTATAAGAATAACTACTACTTGCATACATAGCAGGTAAAGACTACCTTTTATTAAATCACAGTTACATTACATTATACTATGGATTCGGTATTTTGTATTCAAAGATTAAATAAATAAAATACGGGGTATTATAAAAAACCTAATAAGTACAATACTGAGCATACTAACAGGCTAAATGACTCGAAAACAATATTTTGCGTTTTGTGTAGGTAAGTAACATCTTTATCTATACTTATGTGTCGTTTCCGGGTTGTTTGAATGTTTTAGGACTTTATTTAATTTTTCAAATTTTGCTGGGATATGTTATTATCTCCGTTCACCACACATCTTAATAATACGAACCAGAGAAATCAATTTTATCAAATGAAATTGTACGAACGGAACCCTAGATGTGATTTATTTTAAGAGAAAACTTAAATGTCACTCGGTAATAGATACTTCTTTTTAACCTATTACCGACCCAAACAAATATTGAATGGGTCGGTAAAAAAATCCCATAGTTACGATTACCGATTGTTGTGGGATCTTACCATCGGTAATAGACTTAATTTGGAATTTTGTAAAATCTAATTCCGATCCATAAAAACGTTAGGATACAATTGTATTTTCATTACAAATCAAACATACATTCGGCTCTTCGAAGACCAAGGCAATCGGTCCAACAGCCACACGAGCAACTTAAACTTCATAGAATAAACTCTTTATTTTTATGTTTCGTTAGTATTCTAAGACCATGGCAAGGACACTAACAGCCAAAGTACACAATAAAACTTCATAATATAAACTTATAGTTTTCATTTCCTCGCAATCGAAGTGAAAAGTAGAGTGTAGGTACAATTCGTCCATAAAACCCATTTTACACTCTATTTTAAACGTCTTGCGTAAAATGGTGCGTTTTATGCACTTATTGTACAATCTGCTATATTAACTTTCATTCTATTCGAAACACTTAAATAACATCGAGCGATATTAGATGTAACTGTTCGTAGAAGCCTACAACCCGTAGACGACGTAGCCGATCGTAGCGGAGCCCAAAGACGTAGCCAGTAAGTTACGAAGGAGAAAGCTACGAATTCAGATTTATAAAAAATGCAAAGTTATTATTAGGTAGGGCTAACACAGTCTGAATTCATGCGCTGAATCATAATCTGAATCACTCACGAGTATAACGGTACACTTTGTGCAAAATTGCTACCAGAGTGTTGTACCTTTTTTATTATGCTCTTGAGTTATTTAGATAATTCAGTGGATGAATTCAGACTGTGTGAGCCCAGCCTTAGATTTTTTGCGAGTTCAATTTGAATCTTATAAAGTTGACATTATGTTTGATGCATACCGGAAACTATAATTACTTATAAGATTTTTTTATATGTACTTACAAATCTATATGGATCGTTAATTTCAATTCAATTATTTATTTATGTCGAATCATAACTTATGATTTGACATAAATAAATAATTGAATTGAATTGAAACCATTTCAGTATTACTTTGAGATCTTATCACCACTAGGCCCTAAACACCACTGTGGGTCTTTATATGAATATGGTCCTTCAAACCGGGTTTTACAACCAAAGTAGTAAAGTAAAAACGCTCTCGTCATTGCCGAGATAAGTGCTATAACGGATGGAATTAATTTATTTCGTAATTTAGATTATAGGTTAAAGACACACAATACATATTAAATAATAATTATATATTAAGACTAAACAGATAATAATAAGAAATCTAAATTAAAACATAATCTAGAAAATAAGTTAACATCGTATAAAAACAAGAAAGAAAATGAAAGTCTAAAACATGATTAACAACTTAGAAAAGTTATATTTGCAAAATTCCATATCTCAAAATCGGCTGAACCGATTTCGTTGAAACGTAGTCAAGAACCACCTAAACGATTCTCGTGAAATTTTATCTTTTTTTTCATTTGAAAAAATATATGAATATTATATACGGCTTTATTGCTTTAACATTAAGGTCGTGTACACTTTTTTGTGTCTTTGGCCGTAAAGATCTCTTTGTAGTCAACTGTACATAACGTCGTCGTCGACTGTACAGTTTACTTTGCAAATCTGAATATTACAATAATGAGTTTATTAATCATCATCCACTCATCCTCCTAGCTTTATTCCCGGTTGTGCCAGTGGTCCGCTTTGACACCTAATCCCAAGATTTGGCATAGGCACTAGTTTTACAAAAGCTACTGCCATCTGACCTTCCAATCCAGAGGGAAAACTAGACCTTATTAGGATAAGACCGGACCGATGTTTTCGTTCACCGAAAAACTGATCGGTACGAGCCGGGATTCAAACCTACGACCGCCGCTTGCCAGCCGCCTGAACCACTAGGCTACCGTATCTTTCTGCATAATGAGTCTATTAAATACGAATGTTTTTGCCTTTGAAAATATTAAGTTGACCTTGACCTCTGGTCGTGAATGAAATTGGTTCCGATTTGTCGCAGTCACGACAAAATTATTCAGGGGCGGCATAAATATCTATACACAATAGGTTTTTGTCATCACTTAAATCTAATAGGTACAATGAAGGTTACGTTCAGTAGTTCCTTAATATTAGTGAAAATGGATAGGTACAGGTTGTGAACTATTTATGTCCAAAGTGAATTCTTTTCTTGCTAGGATGTGTATTAGGTATTATGTTATTCATTCAGAAACAAATAATTAAATAAAGGACCATGGGCAACTTTGTATGGAGCCTGGTCCTGAATCCAACAAAGCTTTAACTTAGGTCATTAAATAGGTCTTTAAATCTAGTTCAATTCGTTCTATGGGCACCAAGTTGAATTCCATTGCAGAACTGAGATATTCATATTTAAGTTAAAGTGAGTAGGATCTATGAGAAAACGGGTTCTCTCAGTGAATGCATATTCAGATTTATTAGGGTAAGGTTAGTGTGTAAAATAAACATGTTTTTGTAGCTAATTAATAGTTTAATTAATAAAATATGAATGTATGCCACGCTCGATGTGCCTTCATCATTAGTACATTTTGTCATAACTACCCTCCAGAATACTAAATATGAATATTCTCCGAATGCGTTTTTCATAGCTCGTACTACTGACTGCGGCTAAAATACGTATATCTTCGTTCTGCAATGGAATTCGACTTTGAGCCCATAGAATGAAATAAAGTAAATTTAAAGGCCTATTTAATGACATTACTCTCAGTGATGTTGGTGTCAGGACCATTTTGACGCATGGTCCTTTTGGACACAAAATATTTTTGGTATATTTGAAATACTTTTTCCTGGCCGATATTTCATAAAAACTGCTTTTAGATTACGTATCTCATAGCTTGGGTGTTAAAGCCGCTTATCAAACGGATGACTTCGATGCAACTCGGCCAACTTGAATAACTTTAAGTTATAATTGTAAGTGTCTACCCCCCTGGAAAACAAGCGTGATTTATATGCATGCATGTAAGCTTTATTGTACGGCTTTTTTTATTAAAAGGGTGTTTTTATACAATAGAGCAATTTAAGGAAAGGAACTATACTAATCTAATGTAAAACTATTATGATTCTAAATTTTGACATGTTTATTGATTATTATAATATTAATATTAACTTCTTGTTATTAAATTGTTTTGTTTCGACTGTTATAAAATTATTAATGTTGTTTGTGAGTTACTTATTTAAGTTAAGTTATGCATGACATGCTTATCTAATTTTTCATCTATAAATTTGTAATGAATTGTAATGTAGGTACCTACCTATTCGACACAATGAATATTGTTTTGAATTAAATAAATGAAATGAAATGAAATTTAAGTACAAAAGCAGGTATAACTGGGTGATTTCGGCTTTGTTTAGGTATTGCTTAGTTTAAGAAATTCAATCAGTCAGTGTTCGTCCTATTTTTATTTTATTTACTATTTCTCTCTGTTATCAGTGTTTGCCACATATTTATATTTGCTTTTTGCTTTCTTTCTTTCTTTAAAAAAAGTGGTCCCGCGTTCTCCATGAGTGGTGTTGAGAACTTCTCTAAACGGTCAAGTGCCAGATTTTTTTTTCAAATTTGGTTTTGTCGAACACATACAGAAAGACAGGTGTTGGTTGGAAACATTAAGCGTTGGGGAATTCGAACCAGCTCCCCAAAGGACTGGCTTACTCTGAAGAAACGGACCACCCGTGAACTCCACCCTAAAACTTACCTATAACTAGAACTGATCCAAAACTTCTATACCGCGATGTGGATTACATTCAAACAAAAGCATACTTCCCGGACAACATTCTAGTGCCGAATAGTTTTGTTACGCGTTTTTAAGTCTTAAATATGGCAATACTGATGATGTTTTGCGTGAAAACCTTTTTAATTTAGCATTTTTCCTAATTTTGCGGGAAACTCTGCTTCCTTGATGGGTCGCGCCATCTAGTCGAAAGAGTGTGAACCATAATGAGTTTTGTTTATGTTTTGAAGTTAAAAAAACACAATCGTGATAAAGTAATTGTTAAAAGTTATGACACAGCATTTATTTAGTAAGATCGAACTATTTAAGATTGATTTTAATTTGGTTTAGAATCAAATTAATATGTGTGTTTTACTTTTAGTTTGAGGGTAGATAAACAAATAATGAGTTGATAGTTTCCGCGGGTCGTTAAATATTCCGTTTTATTGAGTGTTCGTGTTATACTGTGTTGGGTTATTTCCTTTTAATGATCCAAAAGAAGTTGGATGTTGTTTGTAGAAATAAGGAAATAACACTTTATGTTTAGGTTTATCTAATCTCGTCGATTCAAATAAAGGTATGCTCAGTGTTCGGTGTGTACCATTAATAACATGTAAGTGCCAAAAAAGTAATCCATAGTGGTGGTATATCCTAATAGTAAATTTCATAATTTTTAGGGTTTTTCAGATTCGTGTACAACTTGACTTGGTATGAGCGATTTACTCTTGTATATTGTATCAGCAATTTTCGTGAGTTTTTACAAGCTTTTATTTTACTTTCAATGTACCTACTGTATATAACTATGTTTGTTCGGGTGTAATCTTGCAACTCAATTTTGAAGCAGGTGTCTTTAATCGATGGAGCTGTAATTTCGGGTTTAAGTATAATTTGGATGACAATTGTATATTAGGTACCATTGCTACCATCGAGCTGATCTGATGGTGGTGACAGAAGGTAGCTATGACTATGGAATTCCGGACTTAACCGACATAACCCTCTTTGAGTTCGGGCTCGTTAGAATCGTCTCAAAGAGTAGTTGCTGACGGCATACAGAAAAGTACAGTTGGCTATAAATAAATTTTATTCTTTTATATTATATAAAAATAATTTTTTTGAGAGAAATCATTTCAGTTAATACTAGAAACTTTAAATCATAAACAAACATAACATTGGTGTAATTTTTTAGGGATTGAAGGTGTTCCAACTGTATATAATGAGTCGCATATAACCAGATACCTCCGATATCCATAACTTCATTTGCTATAACGAGTTTGCCCTAGGGCTTGTCCATAAATTACGTCATCGTTTTTTCTATCATCATCCTGTTATTCCTAGAAATGGACCCGCCTAATAAAATGACTATCGTCATCCAATGGCCACCCAATTAACTTACATCAAAATAATTTACTTTAAATAAGAATTTAAAAACTCATCATACTCTATCACTCACTTACATCATAATATACTTTTACGTCACACCTGGCCATAATGCGAGTTTTACTGCACGCTGCGCGTAAGGGAAAACTCGCATTGTGGCCAGGTGAAGACGTAAAATTTTGTACTCAACACGGGCGGTAATTCGTAAGGCCCCAGAGCGCATATTTATGGCCCTCACCTTCGGTTCGGGCCGCAAACATCTGCGATCTGGGGCATTCACGAATTCACCGCCCTAGTTACGTAGTTTCACCTGGCCATAATGCGAGTTTTACTGCACGCTGCGCTTACGGTAGAACTCGCATTGTGGCCAGATGAAGACGTAAAATTATGTACTCACCACGGGCGGTAATTGGTAAAGCCCCAGATCGCGTATACACAAACACCTGCGATCTGGGCCATTCACGAATTCACCCCCCTAGGTACGTAATGTACTATTAATAGGAATTAAGAAAAAAAGAAAATAAATTCACCTGTCCATTTAACTTACAAGGTTGTTTACTTACAATTTTTGAATTCCAATAAGCTAAATAACAGGGTGTTATTACGTGGCAAAGTTGTTTTCCTACTTTTCCCGAAACACTAACATAAACTTTAAATTCGTTTTATACTTTAGTCTATTTCTAAGGACAAGTACTATCAGCTCTGAAAATATTGGCATCTAATTAGCACCTTATATCAGTTTACCAACTAAACATTACATTACTTTAATACGTATTCGCTTCCTACATTATTCATATATGTGAATCAATATCCTGTTTCCAAAGCAATCAAGCTAAACACCGCATAAAACAAAGAAAACATTCCTTGATTAAATTTAAAATTCAGTTAAACTGCAAAAAACGTTCAATCAGGCTACATACTCGCCAATATAAAGAGGTCTCCCTCTTCCCTCAGTCCTTAAGCAAAGCGGGTTTAAAAAGGGGGGTATAACGAGATGAGAGGGTTCACGATATGTTGGTTATGTTCGTTATTGAACCATAGCCAAACGTCGTATGTCTGCTCGCCAAGAGAAACAAGTGAGCATATTTACACTAGGCGGAGCAAGAAATTAAAACTACATTCTTGCGTTTAATGTTAGGTAATTTTAGATTTTATATGTTATTAAATGGTTAGATTTCATTACAAATTTTAAATGAAAGGAAAATTTAATGTTCCGAGCCGGATTTGAACCGGCGACCACAGGCATTCATGGCCCGTCGCTACTACCAACTGAGCTATCGGAACAATCTGGTTCGGGCACCAAATCCTTCAATCAGTTCCTTCATATAGCGTTACTGCTTAAAAACAAATATTAGGTTAGATTTCATGTTGTTAATATGTGTCAAACTGAAAGAAAAATACTATTGCTACCCTTACAGGGTTTCATGTGACACTGACAACTCTTATTTAATACTAGCTTCCGCCCGCGACTTCGTCTGCGTGGACCCGGGATAAAAACTATCCTATATTTTAATCCAGGCTATAGACTATCTTTGTGCAAAATTTCATCCAAATCGGTTGAGCCGTTGAACCGTGATTGAGTAATAAACATCCAAACATCTAAACATCCAAACTTTCGCATTTATAATATTAATTAATTAATTAATAAGTAGGATAACAGTTGTCAGTGTCACATGGCACCTATTGTACAGTTAACATCAAATATAGATGATGACTTTAGTACTTTGTCGCACTTACCGTATGCACAGTTGAGATGCGTCTCAGCAACGAAAATGACAAGGTACTAAAATTATCATCAACTTTTGCTGATGACTTTACATATACAAATACAAATTGTTTATTTGCTGAATACAGTTATATAGGTGTACAATATTTTGACGTCCGGTGTATCCAGCCTGCATGCAGGCGTGCAAATTAATCGTTTTAAAAAATACAATAAAGAATGTCAAATAGGTACAATAGTAAAATGTCAATAAATTGATAAATGGCAAAAACGAATGTTAAAAACGAAACAAGGAGGCATTGAATATAACTAACAAATGTCAATCCTATATAAATAGTAATCAAGAAAGGTAGGAATAAATATCTCATAATGTCATAATCAAGTTCTTAAAATATGTCAATGTCGTTAAAATACTCACTTGAACCATAATAGCATTTCCTTATTAACAATATCTGTAGTAAATATTTAAATCTATTAGTGGTTTCCAATTTAAGCGTCTCAGGAAGTTTATTAAATATTTTTGTCGCCATACCTATTAGGCTCTTTTTCATTAGTGCTGTATTGCCAACATCCCGCTTAACTGTAAGCTTGCGAGGGCGAAAGTTAAACGTTTGAGGTACCTCTTTGAACGGGAACAATTCAGGGTTACACTTTACAAATACACAGCATTAAAAATGTATAGACAAGGTGTTTGGGACCTAGGTTCCTTTTAGGTATTTCGCGAATAGCCTAGGTGAATCTTCAATAAAGAATATTATTATCAAATTACAAAAACGGATTTATTCCGATTAAATTAAATACCTATACAAGATAATGAGTAGTGTTTCGTTCAGCTTTCCGTTAAAGATTGTCGTTGGTCTTGTCGGCGACCGTTATTCCCGCTCGTCGCCGATCTTCAAACTTCGGATGCAAACGGCCGTCGATGACGTCAGTTTGGATGCGTTCTGAACACAAGGAAATAGTTAATATCTTTAAACTCAAAAATTATGATTATTATTATTATTATATCGAGCCCATTATGTCCCACTGCTGAGCAAAGGCCTCCCCCCTCTTTTTCCAATCATCGCGGCCTTGAGCAATATCTGGCCAGTCTTTTAAAAAGGAGTCCAAGTTGTCACGCCATCGCCGACGAGGTCTACCGCGTCTCCGTTTTGAGTTTTGCGGCTTCCACTCCGTGGTCGCTTTAGCCCATAAAAGAACATAATCACAATAAATAAATCTGAAATACTAGCTCCTGCTAGATACTTCGTCTGCGTGGTTCTATTACTCGTTTATATCCTAGTTCCGTGCAAACTTTCATCCCCCATTTCACTCCCACAAGGGATAATTTCCGGTATAAATACAATCCTTTGTCCTTCCCTGGGATAACTATCTTTGTACCCATATCATTCGGTTCGGCAGTTTTAAGCGTGACGAGGTAACAGATAATATAAAAACCCTAAAAGTTAAGGACGCGGCAGCCTAATTTGGTCTTTGAAATAAAATAAATAATTTTCTGTTTTGTTTTTACAAGCTTTTATTTAGTTTCACCTTTCCCGTTGTTTCTCTGTCTGTCTGTAAATCTCGCAAGTTAAATTTGACCCACTTCCTGGTGACCGATTGAGCTGAATGGTATAAGTATAGTTTGAGTAGCAATTCAATATTATGGTACCATCGAGCTGATCTGATGATGGAGACAGAAGGTGGCCATGGGAATTCAGTACTTAACCTACGTCACCCCGTTGAGTTTGGGCTCGTTAGAATCGTCTCAATGTGTAGTTGATGATGGTATACAGAAAAGTACAGTCGGAAGTAAAAGCTTGTACCAAAAATGATTTTATTTGTCAGAAACTTGTTATAACATAAGCTTTTATTGCAAACTGCACTTTTTTGCACTACCATATAGTTATTACTCATTGATATGGTTCCAATTGGCCCAAACGACAACAATGTGATACCATACGTGTTCCGTTTTTTTAAAATTTCGTATTTTAAACCGCCATTTCCATACATAAACATTAACATTGGCATAATATTTCAAACTATGGAACCCGAATAAATTACGAATTCAAATTGCATACTAATCTCAGTTTAGAATCGACCTCTAAGTATTTGGTGTCCCTAGAACTAGCTGATATTTACTTTAGGTACATTCGCGTTTTCCAATATCCTTTCAAAAATATCTACACAACATGCGTCTTATGTAAGCTAAGTAACAGTAAGTAATATTTATAGATATTAGCGAACTCAACTGTACTCATCATCATCATCATATCAGCCGAAAGACGTCCACTGCTGGACATAGGCCTCCCCCAAAGAGTGCCAAAGTGACCGATCCCGCGCCACCAGCATCCAGCGAACCCCCCGACCTTTACCAGGTCATCAGTCCACCTTGTCGGGGGCCTACCCACGCTGCGCCTTCCGGTACGTGGTCGCCACTCGAGAAAGAGGTCAATCGTCAAATCCGACTCGGCTGGGCAGCGTTCGGGAAGCTACGGCAAATCTTTTCGTCCAATATTCCACAGTGTCTCAAGACGAGAGACCAGTGTGTGTTGCCAGTGATGACATATGGCACTGAAACGTGGTCGATTACTATGGGCCTCACAAGAAGGCTCAAAGTCACCCAAAGGGCAATGGAGAGGGCCATGTTGGGAGTTTCTCTGCGTGATCGCATCAGAAATGAGGCTATCCGCTGCCGAACCAACTGTACTTTATCTTTACTAACATTATAAAGTCTGAGATTATGTCTTCGTCTTCTGGCAATAATTCGCTGGTTAAAGTTAGATGGAGAAAAGGTGTAATTGCATTTAAAGGTGGCTAGCCCATCACCCACACTACATGCCAGCCACACTCGTAATATAGTGCATGCTTAGCGTTTCGTGGCAATGTTGTCTTCTCCTTTGTATGTTGATTTATGTACATGTATGTGTTGTCATGAATACATGTTATTCTATTCTATTCTATTATTAAAAAATAGTAGGTATGGTACTATTCTCTAACCTGCCCAACGACACTAATTGTTACATAACTGGCTAGCTTCCGCCCGCGACTTCGTCTGCGTTGACCCGGGATAAAAAACTAATGTATATTTTATCCACGCTTCAAACT
The DNA here is from genome assembly GCA_945867215.1 of Epinotia demarniana. Taxonomy (NCBI): domain Eukaryota; kingdom Metazoa; phylum Arthropoda; class Insecta; order Lepidoptera; family Tortricidae; genus Epinotia; species Epinotia demarniana. Next base: position 2,710,482 of record OX244281.1, read on the forward strand.
ATCTTCGTGCAAAATTTGCCGGTTAAGCGTGAACGAACATCGAAACATCTAAACTTTCGCATTTATAATAGTAATATTTATATACATCCCACACATTTACTCGTAGGAGTTCCTCAATATCATCATTAGCCTAGTCTATCATAATACAAATCGGCTAAGTGCGAGTTGGACTCGCGCACGAAGGGTTCCGTACCATTATCTATAAAAACGGCAAAACAAACACGCTTGTTGTATGGGAGCCCCCTTTAATATTTATTTTATTCTGTTTTTTTAGTATTTGTTGCTGAAAATTTCAACTGTCTAACTATCATGAGATAGCTTGGTGACAGACGGGCAGACGGACGAACGGACGGACAGCGGAGCCTTTAGTAATAGGGTCCCGTTTTTACCCTAAAAAAGATACTATCCCACAACTGGGCAGAGACCTTCTCTAATGAATTAGAGAGCTACCACGCTGTCTCTATGCGGGTTGAAGACTTCACATTCCCGGATGAATCCTATTATACCTACCAATATATTTGCAATCACATTCTCGAAAACGGCTCTATCGATTTCGATGGAATATAGTAGTAAGTAATGAAGTAAGTAAGTTAATACTAGCTGTACACCCCAGCGGGTGCTGTCTCTGTGTACGTACCATGACACGGGCAGGTACACCGCTCGGTTTACTCCTTGCATTTCATTAAATTGTCAAAAGGGCCTCTACGTGTTGGCCTCAGTTGGTACTTTGTAGGTACCTAGCTCCACGCACGCCTCCCAAAGGTCCGGGACATCATTGTCCCGTGAACGGGAAAGACATACATAATGGTTGTCTATTGTTTGCCCGACATTCATATACTATAATAATCATTTGCCCGAACTTCGCTTGCCCGAATTTCATTTTCCCGAATGTTTCGTTTACCATAATAGTTAATTGACATACTCTTGTTTACCCGAATATTGGATGTCATAATGATACGAATGCCATACGTATTGTTTTCTAGATTATTGTTTGCAATAATATTATTTAATATAATATTTAAACGCCATACTAAACATGTATTTATATTAATCTTTGTAAATTTGTTAGTTTTTCCGCTCCTTTATAAAAAATAACCTCGAAGACGAAAGCGGGAGCAAAGCTCCCGCTTCCATCTTCTAACCTATCCGCGATCCGAGTCGGTTTTGCCACTAAGCCCCTGTTCCCTACTGCCTACGATACACCACTATCTTGGCATTGGTTAATCTCAGAGAAAAGTTTATTTTTACTAAGTGGCAAAACCGACTCGGATCGCGGATAGGTTCGTAGGCAGTGCAATACGTACCCACGATATTACATAATGAATATTTTAACATAATTAATTTATATTCGTTAAGATTGATGGCAAATGTCATTATGGCATGTGATAGTTATGGATTACAATGATTATGGAAAATGAGATTATTGATATTGATATTATGGAAAACAAAGATTCTGGCATATAATTAATATGGTAAATCACGAGTATGGCATACAAAATTATAGAAAACAACATTATGGCAGTTGAATATCATGGCAGATAAAATTCGGGCAAATGAAATTCTGGCAAGCAAGAGCATACATAATACTAGGCCGTTTTACGTTAAACAAAAATACACTAAATACCTCTTAAACTAGATCCCGTCCACAAACAGAGGCACATACCTAAGGATCTTGAGGCTCGGCGTTAGGTCATCTGTAGGGGTGGAAACGGGTGGAAATGGGGTGGAAACGGGGTGGAAACGAGGGGGAAAGGAGATCAAGGTCACCCCGCCGCGGCGCCAGCAACGCTTCTCGTATTGGAGAGTTGTAATATAATTAACTATGTTTACAGATGTTTTGTAGTAGGTTTTGGATGCGAGTGTGGGGTGAATAATACTGTTTCTAATTGCATTTATGGCCTCGATTCTCATTATAAACACAATCGGGTATTTTCCGCTGTCCCCTTATTTTCACAGACAAACGTTTCACTGAATGTATTGTTTCGCCGAACTTTGGTTTCATCGAATTTCTGTAAACTTTTCAGGTACAATACAACTAATATTACATTACTACAGATGGGAAGAGGGGGGTTGCCGGCCGCGTACATATAGACAGCCGAGCGTAGCGAGGTCGGATAGTTACGAGGCTGGCAATCCTTTTTCACGCCGAGGTAAGTATAGTGCTTTTCTCAAACATGCAATGAAATACTTAAATTGAAAAAAACTCCTAGAAATCAATCTTATAATTATCATGGCTGAACGCGGTGATCCTGTGCCACAAATTGTGGAATGCAAATTAAAAAAGACCATCTTGCCGGCCAAGGCCTCCAATTTTGTATGAAATGCAATTACGTGTCTCTCGTTTCGCTGCGCTTCAAACGTGACACTTCGAAGCCCATTATGAAGAACACAACGTCAATATTTCATTGCGTGTTTGAGAAAAAGGTATTTCCGTGGAACCCATTAGGTTAGGTTAGGTTTGTTTTATAACATTCCTGAAATGTTTACTAATTCTGAAAAAATCGTTTTCTATGAAATTTCAATTCAGCGTAATATACAATCGATGGAAGTTGTCGGTAAAACCGTATTTTCCTCATTGGAGAAAGCAAAGGTAACGAAGTGCTCCGTTTCAACTTGGGTAAAAAATCGTATGTTGTCCGTCTGTATTCCTCTACACGTCGCCTTTCTCAATCGATTCTCCTGTAATTTTGTGAGTTGGTAGGCTTAATATTACACAAAATATTAGTAAATATAATAGCTGCTTCCCTATTACCTACCTCGTTTTATTAGTCAAAGAGTATATAGTCAAGACTAGAGATGCGCCGAATATGAGTTTTACCAAATACGAATATTCGGCCGAATGTTCGGTCCAGCTTTTGCCAAATTATTCGGTTTTAAGACTTTTATTTAAGTAATGCTTCATGCCTTCATCAGCCGTTCCAAAACAGACTCTTTTTTCAGTGGTCAAAATCGTGTTGATTTTTATTGTAAAATATTGACAATGAATTTAATTACATAAGTAACAATAAAAATCTGTTTTAGAACAATCATTTCCCAGTGCAATGACTATGCATACATTCTTGCAACTAGCATACAAACACCTTCAAATTATTCGGTTAATATTCCGCGGTTGAAACAAATAACGAACGTTGGAAGTATGCCGAATCATCATTCGCATGGCCTTTTCCCATTTACTAGGGGCGGCGCACCACGTTTTTCCTTTCCATACCTTTCTATCGTCCGTCAACTCATCACACACTTCCATTCTATTCATATCGTTCCCACGCAGTCCATCCACCTTTTTCTCGGTTTTGAGTATTGAACCGCATATAGCAAATACCGAATCATTCCCGAATATTCAGCGTATATCTGGGTCATACTCAAATTTAGGTTCGCGTCTTTCCTGTGGACACTAAAAGTTAAGGGCTTCGTAGCCCTTAACTTTTATAGTGTCCACGGGAAAGACGCGAACCTAAATTTGAGTATGACCCATCTGTAGTCAAGACGAAAGCGGTTATATAGTGAGTTAACGTTTTTAAAAGGAGTAAATGAAGTGCAATCTATACTCAAGAGTTATGAAAGGGTTACGTTACGAGTACGTGAACTTACATGCAGTTGCTGCGGGGGTGCATTTGGCTGAGAGCCGTTTTATGTAGCCCAGCGCGATATCCTCGATAAATGGGGTAATGCGTTTTGTGTGCATCCACTAAGTATATATTGTGCAGATTTCTGTTAGCATACGGCGACGAACGCTGTAATCCACTAGACCACTTGGTCGACGAATTACGTGATGAAATACCTATTTCATAAGTATTCGTCGAGTATACTTAACATGCTCATGTATTTTGGGCGTTGTCTGTTTAAAGGGCTCCACGCACTTTTTGTCGAGTTTTGACGAATTTCGAGTTGATATTCCTCCGTCAGAACTATAGTTATACTAACTCATATTAGGTCCTTACCTATGAAATTGGCGTTTTTTTCACAGATATTATTTTGTACGTAATTTATTAATACCTATTGCAACTTCCAAATTATTTATTAATTTAAATATAATGCTACGTAACAAAGGTTTTAAGCACAAATAAAAGGTTTTAATTTTTTATTTAGTGTTTCAAATTTCAGCTTGAAAACCACCCTTTTCATGTGCTGCCGGTTCAAGTGTTTCAATTACTTATAGTTTTATGATGCGAGCTATTTTTAAGTAGTTAATATATGTATAACGTAGCTTACAAGTATCCTATATTCCTACCAATATTTTGTTTTGTTTGAATTTGACATTGCTGAATAATCCGAAAATTCAATGTATGAAAATCACAGTTTTCATAAAATTCTCCATACAAAACGCCAATTTCATAGGTAAGGACCTAATATTTATTTATGGCTCAAACTCTTATCGGTTCTTCAATCCTTTATCTACATTTGCTAAGTGCCCACGTATTGCAATGAACGCAGGGAAACCCACGAGATAAAATATAGCCTACTTATAACCATCCAGAAATTCCATTCTACACGCAGGTGAAAGAATTTTTGAAATCGGTTAAGCGGTTCCGGAAATTACCCATTACATACAAACTTCCAGAGCTCGAATCTCACAGATTTTGCCTGTTCTCTTTTTATCGAACGAGGGAGCGAAGTGAACGAAGTTCTTATGCTTCAGCTTGGGCCGAAAACCGTTTCTATGTCCGTATGTCCCGCTGTCCCGCTCTTCCCCTCTACACGTCCCATTTCTTAACCGATTCTTGTGAAATCTTGTGAGCTAGGTTCATTAATTGTAATTGCAAAAAACAAAAAAAATAGAAAAAGATAGGTTCGCGCGTTTTACATCTCGCAGAACCACTTAATATTAATACAGATGAACATGAAAGTGGACAGTACCACGACGCCGACACGTGTGCTTGCTATACACTAACTATTCATGGGGACGGCCTCTGTTTGTTTATGCGGGTCAGGCGAGGCTTTCGGGAAGTTTCCCTCATTTAGGCGTGAATTATACAGACGGCGTAAGGTGAAGGAATCGCAGGCGCAGCACAGTCCGCTTCAAAGGATTGTAGACCTTAATACAATGGAATAAGGTCCATTGGTGAATTCCACTCAGCGGTGCGGTCTCTGAGAGTAATTCAAGTCGCCTACGTTTGTATGAAAACGTTTTGAAGCGGCATCATGCTTGGGCTGCGCCTGCGCCGCCTTACGTACGAAGTTGGCCACCTTCAGCACCGTCTGCCAAGTACTTCCGGCCATTTCAGGACTGACGGACTTAGGTTTACTCTCTACACGATTAAAGGGCTAAATGATGCCACACGTCTCATACTGTTGTCACGTGACATGAATTTGTATGGGATAAGTGCGATAATCTTCTGATTCTTGCTCAGCAAAACTTTCTCGACTTGCTGCCATGCATTTTATCGTGTTGTCATGTGACGTAGGTGTATTGGGAGTGGGATTACGGACTATTATAATTCACGCGTTACATTTGCTATTAAAATATACAAATTTTGCGGGCTACGCTTACAGAAACTGACTCTTTAAAGCCTTTCACTTCCAGAAACCTGTCGCGGGCGCCTACGCCGTAGTCGCTTTTCGCTACATACGCGGAAAACTACGGTATCGGCTACGAGCGTACCGCGTAGCGATTCTTGGCAGTGAATGTGTTAAGGCAAACGATTCAGATATAAGGTATGCCTCTACGAGCAATATCTTCTATAAAGCGGATTATAAACGCGAAAGTTAGGATGTTTGGATGTTTGTTACTCAATCAAACGGCCAAATTAAACGGCTCAACTGATTTGGAAGGATTTTTTTCACGAAGATAGATTATAGCTTGGATTAAATATACGACAGTTTTTATCTTGGGACCAAGCATACGAAGTCGCGGGCGGAAGCTTAGTCCTATATAAAACGGAAAATGTTGCTATTATGCGCTACGGCGTAGCATCCTCGAATCTATCTCTCTCGAAATCTCGAATGGATTAAGAGCAATAAGTGGGAGATTATTATAACCTAGATAAATAATAAATAAATATAAGGGGACAATCTTACACAAATCGACCTAGTCCCATAGTAAGCTCAGTAAGGCTTGTGTTATGGGTACTAGACGACGATATATATAATAGATATAAATACTTAAATACATAGAAAATGTCCATGACTCAGAAACAAATATTCATACAAATGTTTGCCCTTACCAGGATTCGAACCCAGGACCTCTTGCTTCGTAGGCAGGGTCACTACCAACTAGGCTAAAGCGGTCGTCGTAGATGTACCTATACTTATTAATTTTCGGACAAATATACCTTCACAATATTTATATTGTATGTTTGTCAGAACATAAAAAGCAATTGCTTAACATGCTCTTGATACAAACATGTTAAGCAATTGCTTTTTATGTTCTGATAAAATATTATTTACCTCAGATCTCAGCCAACTCAACAATAAATATGAATTGAGTGTGTGACGTTTCTATCCACCAAAAATCAAAGCGAACATTGTTTTTAAGCCAGCTTTATAAATCGTTATAAATCCTAAACGGATTTTAAAATCCCAATTTATTCATAAACATTAACAAAAAACAATATGGCACCTGGTCGCCGCCATTTTTAACCGACTTCAAAAAAAGGAGGAGGTTTTCAATTCGGCTGTATTTCTTTTTTTATTATTATTATTATTTTCAATGTTTGTTACCTCAGAACTCCGTCATTGATGAGCCGATTCGAAAATTTTTTTTTGTTCGTATGTATGTACTTCCAGGTGGGTCCCATTTTTCTCAAAATTCAGTTAGATGATGGGATCCATGAGGAATTGAGGAGAATCCTCAATTTTATTAGGCACGCGTGTAGTGATTTTGGTATTTTCTGTTATAACTCGTGTATTTACTTTCGGAATCATAAATTTGGTGGCTAGGAATTGATGGGTATCCTGCTGTTTCGGCAAAATATTATTCGCCAAATTTCACTTCCCACAAAACTTATGGCAGTAGTTTCATTTCCCAAACGAACAAATAGCACATTTTTGTTTCGCATTTTGTTCATTTGGTCAACATATCATCTGGCATAATTTTGCTTTGTCAAGTGTTATTAAGAAAAAGTTTATTAAGCAAACACTTTGTTTGGGCTAATATTGTTTTCCAAACAAAAATTTGTTCAAATTTTCATTTCGCACATTAGGTATCAGGGTGGAAAAAATGGCTTGTCATAAGCGAACTCTGTTTTTGGTCGGTTAGGTTAGGGTTCACTTGTGTCCCTCAGACCATAAATAGACACCCCGCGCAGCGGGGTGGCGTCGATACGCTGGAGATTCGATGAAAAGGGCGAAACCGACTCGGGGCTTGCTTGCATGCATGCTGCTTATTTGCATTATAATATATTGTTACCTAAGTACCTATAGTACAAAAGAACATATAAACTAACCTGTAAATTATTTACTTTTGTTTTTTACAAACTACCCGCTTGGCAAAATATGTAATCTCACTCAAATAGATTTCGTATGCAATTAGGATGTAAATCGTATGCCATGCAATCATTTGGAAAACGAATGTTATGCCAAATAATACGTTTGACCAAATCAAACTTGACTATGTAAAACTTTGCCAAATAATAATTTGCGAATTAATAATTTGCTATAGGAGATAATGCCAAATGATAAAATGCGAAAAAATAACTTGACTAGTGATTTTTTGCCAAATGATCATTTGGGAATCATTTTTTGGGAACTGACACTTTGGGAAATCATTTTTGCCCATACAATAGAGAACCGAATTGATGATGAAGACCACAGCTGACTTATCGAATTCCTCAATTATGTACTTAAAAGTGCAAAACTACGTCACAGGTTCTGATAAGATTCCGTTGGAATAGGGACTAATGAAGTGCCATTGGTGATGATCTTGGGGAATCGATGGAAGTCCTCAAATATTATCGGCCCACATACAGCGATTCGGTTTTTTTCTATAGTAATCAACGCATTTGCTATCGGAAATCAGTTCATGTGGTAAATTGTAAAAAAATAGGCAATGTTCTCGTGGCTTGGCGGAGTACTAAATTGAAGTCAGTTAAAACTTTGTTTTTAAAGTAAATTATGAGTTTTGATTACTGTCTCGTCTTCAGTGACACTCGCAAGATTAGAACGAATCGATTGACGTATGATTACCTAATTAAAATCGACAAACGCGTTTTATCCCCAGAGTGCCAAAAAGAACAAACATACATACGTAGACTGGTAAACACACTACCTCCTTTCCGTCGTGCAATCAGATAAAAAATGAGGTCAAATAAAATGTATTCCCCAGTAACCACCCCCAGTAAAACATTACGTAACTGCCTCACACATCGCTCAGCATTCATTTCAATCTACGTAATATTCCACCCACTTCGCTAAGAAAACATTTTAATAGTCGTTTTACGACCCACGCCGATGACGCGACTATAGCTCTTCCGGGTCATAAAATACGGGTCATTATTCCGTAAATGCGAATGGTCGTTAAATTACTAAGTGCAAGGATATGGAAGCCTCTCCTATATATGCATTGTGATTCTGATTAACTGGCATGTTCTACGGTTCTGCTATCCTAGTAACCCAATTATTTACGCACGTACTTCAATTATAAGCTACATAGCTGTCCGCGCGGTTTCGCCTGCGTTATTCTTTTTGTTTTATACAACGACGGTGGCAAACAAGCGTAAGGTCCGCCTGATGGTAAGCGGACACGCAGCCTATAGACGCATGCAACTCCAAAGGAGTAACATGGGCGTTGCCGACCCTTGATATGTTTGAGGGTTCGCCGTGTTGACACCTGAAGGAACAAACTCCCTCGCTCTCAACACAACGCATCCTCGGGAGCTCTGGCGACCTTGCTCACCTCCAGGAACACAACACTGCTACAGAGCAAGTAGTAGTGTTATGATGGCTGTGGTCTTCTGCAAGGCGTAGGTACTTCCCCAGTAGGGCTGCTCCACGTTTGAGCGGGATGACATTTCGCTGTGCCTACCTCACCAGAAACTTCTTATACTATACTGCACTGTCCGCGCAGTTTCGCCTGCGCAAAACACAGAACGCAAGTGTAACCGCGGGATAAAATATATGGCCTTTCTCGAAGGTATAGTTTATATTTTATTTACATATATGAGTCAGGCATCAAGCGGGCGGCTCAACTTTTTTCTTTCACTAGTTACCATGGTTACTCATGAGTTTTTAAAACTGTTATTTCTGGTTTTTACGAGTATATCACCAAAGGTGGGATTTTCTTGTCAAATTGGACCGCTTCCATACAAATGGAGTCCATCCTCTAGGCGCGTTAGAAGTTCGTGTTGTTACATTTTTTCCAAGAGACCCCGTAATATGGTCTCCTGGTTAACGGGCAAGTAGTCTCCTAAAAAAACTTGCATATTTAAAATTAATTTAGTAGGGGGTGTCACTACTGACGTTTTCTGAATTAATTTGAAACGTTGGTGGCGTTATGAAGCCAGGATCTTCTAGGAAGGTTTCTACACGCCTTCCTAAAGCATTGTGTATAATAAAACATTTGTCAACCGAGCAAGATTATTCCGATAGCTCAGTTGGCTAAGAGTGACGGGCCGCATATGCCTGAAGGTAGGTCCGAATCCTGCTCGGGGTGACACATTTTTTAAATTTTCTCTTTAATCTGGATTCGTAGTTTAGGAGATAACCCCCTTTACAAATTTGTATGACACTGCATTTTCCTTCCTATTTCTCCTTTAATTTATTTTCGTCAGCAGCGTTACTGTTTAATACAAAATTGAAATATATCATGCTAGTAACAGGCTAACAGCCCTCGCTTGCGCGTCAAAGTGTGCATATTAAACGAAACCGCCATGGCGACCGGACGTGGCCGCCATGACACCTGCGCTTCCGGTCGCCAATTACATAATTAAACGTACATATTTGCGGTTTGTACGCGGAGCTGATGCGAGCTTTATTAAAAGGGTTTAGTTTAAGCTTAGGTTGTGTTTACGGTTTGGAGACGCGTGCGACTAAAAAAGTAAAAATACCGTAAAATGGGGTGAGTTGGGTCAAAATAGACAACAATCCACGGTTTTTTTTTACATGTGTTGTTTTTTATACATAAAAACAATCCGACCATATGAATTTTAGTTTTTTAATGTTTATCTGTCGTTCAATTTCATAATTTTAAAGATAAACACAAATTGTGAGTAATCCCGCCTCACCCTGTAGTGGAGTTCGAGGGGATAGCAAAGGGGTGAGATGGGAAAAGAAAAAAACGATTGGTTACTGAATTTCATATTAGCTTACCTCGATCCGCGTTCCGTCCCACCCTCCGCTCGTATTTATCGCTCCTCTTCCGCATGATCGCCACAACCCTGGTTCCACTACAGGCCAACTATATTTCACCTCTCACTTCTAAAGACGCTACTTTTTTTTAATGTTATAAATTGTCTAAGTACTCTGTGTTGCCTTAAGATAAGAAAATATGTCTACAAGTATATTAAAATTACTTTAAGAGCAAGCTGAGCCGGGAAATCAAAGAAGCCACTAAAAATAAAATGCGTCCCATCTGCCCCCTCAATTCCCAAGTACCCCATTTTACGGTACTTATTTTACAAGGTTTTATTTAACTTTATCTGTTCGTTTGTTTGTTGCTTAGTTTGTTAGTGAACCGCGACTCGCTCGACCCGCTACCTTTACCAGAGGGGTAATCACGAAACGTTTTGAACGCGCGTTAGGTAGATCTAAATGTCTAATTTTATATGGAAAAATGACAGTAGGATCTACCTAACGTACGTTCAAAGCGTTATGTGATTTACCCCTCTGGTCATCAGTCCACCTTGTACACGACATTATATATTTTAAATTCATACGCAACTAAGAGAAATTTCGACTGAATCTTATCAGAAAAAGTAATTCCCGAATATCTTTCTGTCGTGCGTTGACGACTCATAAACGTGGTATTTGCAAGTTACGTTACAAATATTGAGGAGCGGCCTTAGCGCACTCAAAATTCAGTTATCACCTGGCGCCATTAAAGTTACATCAAATAATGGCCTAATTAACTCAGAAATCGCTAATCTCCGTCAAAATCGATTAGGGTACTGTGAATTTTTCACGTCGCCTTCAACCGGACGGAACCCCATCAATTATGCAGGGTTCTGAGTATTCTAATGCCCGTGCGGGTTCTCAAAGGTTCCGTACAAATTAGATTAAATAAATAATAAATAAATTTAAGGGGACAATCTTACACAAATCGACCTAGTCCCATAGTAAGCTCGTAAGGCTTGTGTTATGGGTACTAGACGACAATATATATAATAGATATAAATACTTAAATACATAGAAAATATCCATGACTCAGAAACAAATATTCATACTCATCACACAAATATTTGCCCTTACCGGGATTCGAACCCAGGACCTTTAGCTTCGTAGGCAGCATCACTACCCACTAGGCTAACCGGTCGTCAAAATAGATAAATAGATAAATTAAGAGTGCTGCGTGATAAAGTTCTTTTTAATGTTTTGTGTGGAAATTAAAAGAATGAAAAAGGAATTTAATTAGACGGACATAGCCAAAGTTGAGGATATTTTTGATTTACTGTCATTCCGCAAAAATGGAAAACTGACAACTCGAAATTATTGCTTGTATCTCAATAATGTAAATACGTAAATCCTCGCCTTGAAAAATTCACCATTATTGCAAAAAAGTCCTATAACTAACATTGACATACTTGATATATATCAAAATAAATACGTCCATATGGAATTACGTGCACTGCAAACATATGAGCAATTGGAAATAAGTCATAGATTATGATTTTTTTACAAAATAGTCGATTTCATATAACTTTTCCTCCCGTGTGGTGTCGGGTTGGAAAAGCACCACCCTCTTTCTTCCTCTGGGTGTGTCGTAAGAGTCATACTAAACACAGGCTTAAAGTGTGTTGATGGCGATGGGCTAACAACCTATCAATGCGATATTACATTTAGTCAATACTTTATAACCACGTTTATGCTAAGGGTGGCACTGGAACATGACATTTAAATTCATGTGCTCTCCCTACTCCTATTGGGAATGAAGGCGTGAATCTGTGTATGTATGTATTCATATAAAATTTTGATTAAAATGACATAACATTCACTTTGCATGTATTTAAACATGAATCCCTTTCATATTGGTCAAAATTCCATTAATAATCATATTGCCAAAGAAAATATTGGTCATAGAAAAGTATGTACCTATACCTACACATTACACATTTTCACCAAATTCACTTTTGATTGTATTATTTTAAGTCCAATTTCAAAATGGCCATTGCGTGTCGACGATTTTTCGTTTGTGCCGAATGTCCGTTAATCATATTTTTCAGTTTGTGTTGAATGATTTAATGATGATGAATGACTTCAGTTTTTTCCAAAATCTTACTGACCTTATACTTAGTCTAAATAGTAAGTCTATTTTCGTTTGTTAGCTAATGCCTGTGGGACATGCCAGGCAAACACGCTGTACTAACAAATAGTGTTACCTTTTATAGTGGCGTCGAAATAATCTGCTTTTATTTCCGGTCACTTTGGCACTCTTTGGGGGAGGCCTATGTCCAGCAGTGGACGTCTTTCAGTTGATATGATAAAAATGATAATGATGATGATTGCAACTTGCCTTTGCCGGTGACTTCATACTCATGTCTACTCATTTAATCACAATCCTACCAATATTATAAATAGAAATGTTTGGATGTTTGTTTCTCAATCACGCTTAAACGGCTCAACTGATTTGAATAAAATTTTACACGAAGATAGTTCATAGCATGAATAAAAATATGGGATAGCTTTTATCCCGCTTCCGCGCAGACGAAGTCGCGATATTACATGTCATATTATTAATCACAATTGCATATTATTATCATGTCAATTCTATAAATGGTTAAATGTATTATTCAATTCGCGCTAGTGGATGTAGATTCCGAATTAACAAGAGTTGGCCCCTTTCCAACCGAGAGGCCAATGAACGCTACGTGCGCTACGCCGTAGCACGTAGCAGCATTTTTCCCTTTGTAGCGGAAATCGCTCGTAGCAAGACTAATATGTACACCTGGGGTTGCGTGTTCGCGTTGCGTCATTGCCTCTCTTTCTTTCGTAGGAAGGAAAAACATGCAACGATTATTTGGGCAAATACCGCCAAGTTGAGTACCACCATAAGTCATTGGCCTTGAACGGGTTAAGCCGCTTTTACACACAGGCGTAAAGCCTGCTACACATTGGGCCATCATACAGGACGTAGTGTGGTAGCATGAGAGGAAATTACGTATGAAACCGTCCGGCTTATAACCTATCGGACATTTAACCGCAATCAATGTCAGGTCAGGCAGTACGTCTGCTAGTCTCACTGCCGAGCATAAAATTTCGCCAGCGTATCCGGCTACTCCTAACTGCTATAGAGGCGTGAAACAAATCGTTCAAAACTCTCCCTTCCTGCGAACTCTACACTGCCTAAAGGTTACAGCTCATTAGAGCCACCCGGCACCCGACCCGCACTGCCTCGCCTCGGAACTATACTAACTACGGAGTAGATGTAGCGAGCGCATGCCCATACAAATCCATATAAAGAATACTAACCGCTCGAGGCGAGGCGGTGCGGGTCAGGTGCACCTTTAATGCACTTCTTGCATCAGCACCGGATGTGGATGTGGAGTTTCATGTCTTTGGAAGTAGTTGGGTAATTGGGTGTTGTGAATGCTGTGTTCTGCCATATTATATCAATGTATAAAAATTTGTAATTCGCAGTGGTTTCGTTTGTAACTGTAACTGTAATGTTGTGTAATTATTTTAAAGAAATAATTAATTTGGTCCGTGGGGACCAAGCGCACACCGAATCTACATTGGATTGTGCAAGCGCTTGGTCGAGGCTCCACGTGACCAGAAGGCTGGCTTTTACCTCGCCCAGAGGATCAGCATTGCCATTCAACGCGGCAATGCTGCCAGCCTTCTGGGCACACTACCGTCTGGCAGCTACTTGGGGCATTTTTTTTGCTTTTGTTTTAGTTTTATTAGATTCTTCTTTTTTTTAGCTTATCATTAATCGTATGTTTTATGTTAAATATTTTAGATCCTGTTAATTCACGTAATTATTTACTTATGATAATTGTATACGCAATTGTATTGTATCCGGAAGGCGCAGCGTGGGTAGGCCCCCGACAAGGTGGACTGATGACCTGGTAAAGGTTGCGGTTGTCCGCTGGATGCGGGTGGCGCGGGATCGGTCACTTTGGCACTCTTTGGGGGAGGCCTATGTCCAGCAGTGGACGTCTTTCGGCTGATATGATGATGATGATGATGATGATGAATTGTATTCGTGCAAAATACATTATAATTAAAATGTAATACTGTTGTAAGGTCGAGAGGTTAGGTATTCTTTATATGGATTTGTACGAGCATGCGCTCACTACATCAACTCCGTATCAACTCCGTAGTTAGTACATTTACGAGGCGAGGCGGCGAGGGTCGGGCGACGGGTGGCTCTAGTGAGCTATGACCTGTATTCGTTTTAAGAACATTATTATTTTTAAAGAAATAAAATAAATAATTGACAGTGAGCTGTCTATACGTAATTATTGTTTACTCTGTGCTGTAGGCCTGGTGACAGCGCAGCGATGCGCTGGCGTCGCGCCATCGCCCGGAATAGACCGCCATGTGCTCGCGTTCGCTTAATGCGGAAGAGCGCCGGTATATCCAATTGCACACTTTCTTTGCTGTACAGTCACGAGCTTTAATTTGGGACCCATTTCCATTAAATGTTGTTAGAACATTCATAGTGCAATAAGGTCGAAATTTTATTTGATACTGACGGATGTCAAGTTAAGAAATATAATATCTTATCGAATCGACCCTTGAAATTATAACCTCTTTGCCAAACGCTATCGCTACGGTTTTCTAATTACGAACATATGTCGTGTCAGTGTCAGTGAAGAAAACAGATAGAAGACAGGACCAAAATCCCGCTTATCCAAATAACAATTAATCGGAAATGATCGTTTGCCCTCGCTCCAGTTGACGTAATTGCACGGTTGCCCCTAGAAACGTAAAGTTATCGATGGTAAACATTATGACATTGACATTGCGTTAAAATATTAGCTCTAAATAGCGTAAGTTTGCTACACGATATTCTGCTTTAGGTGGGTCCCAAATTAAAGCTCGTGACTGTACCTACATTGGACAATTTATGGTTAGTACCTTGTCACTTTCACTACTTTGACGCATCCCAACTGTGATCGCAGTACTGTTAATTTAAGTGCGACAAAGTACTAAAATGATCATTTAGATTTGCTGTTGACTGGGCATGCACATAGTCTTTTCCCAAAAAGGGCTTGTTACTAGGTCTACTTGAATAAAGATTATTTTGAGTTTGAGTTTGAGTCACTTTAAAGCAAAAACCGGTAAAAGTCATTACACATATTTAAAAAAAACTGTGTTTTTTTACTACGTCTGTGAGTAGTTTTTTTATAGCCATGGTTTCTTTTTTCAAGATTCAAGATTTTTATAAATTTTAAATGAAATGAAAAATCCGGTTCGGAGAATTAAATTTTTAATTTTTCCTTTCATTTAAATTTTTTAATTTTCGTTAGCAGCGTTACTGCTTAAAAACAAAAATAAATGTAGTATGGGGTAGCGCGTCGTTACTGACGATTTCTCAATATAATTTGAGACGTTGGTGCCGTTAAGAAGCCTAAGTCTTCTGGTAGATGTCGCTACACGCCTCCCTAAGGCGTTGTATGAAGGAACTGATTGAAGGATTTGGTGCCCGAACCGGATTGTTCCGATAGCTCAGTTGGTTAGTAGCGACGGGCCATTTTCATTCAAGTTCATTTCAATTCAAGATTTTTATTTGCACGCGAGACAAGACAATAGAGAAGAGACAGTCACACAAGTGATGCATTGATCTTACATATATAATTTAGACGGCATGGTTCGTACTCTGTACCTACAACGGATTCCACTGGCAATACAGAGGGGAAATGAGCGCATGTGAAAAAAAAAATGTATAAGTTTTTAATGGATCATGGATATATGCTATGTTTTACACCTTAGGTCCTCAGACGTGCAACAACGTGTTAAATTATTTGAAATCGTCTCGAGCACCGTGTAATATCAACATCACATTCAAGGCATAAGGCGATTGTAACCATCAATACTGAAAGCACCATGTCTGGATCCAGATCAAATCGGATTAAAGTCGGTTTCCACCTGTCAATTTATTAAATACTTATAGCCGAATAGAGGCCCAAACACTACTCACGCAGAGACAGATTAAATGTCGATAGCGCCCTAGGCCATAGATTAAAAATATGAGCGCCCCTTTGGAACCCCACCCCTAAGCACACGCTACTGCCTAGTTTGCCTATATGAATAGTCTGCCTATGCACCCACCGGTTGAATGTATGAAAATCACATGAAAAGTATTTTATTTCGAATTTAGTTAGTACATGTATAAAACCTCCCCGTGTGGTGTCGGGTTAGAATTTCACCACCCCCTTTCTTCCCGTGGGTGTCGTAAAAGTCGACTAAGGGAGTACGGTTGAAGTGTGTTTGTGGGCGATGGGCTAGCAACCTACCACTGCGATATCACGTTTTTCGGTCTTATATACCCACTGGAACATAAGTTTCATGTGCTCTGCCTATCCCTTTTGGGAATGCGTGAATCTATGAAATGTATTAAAGATATTTCGTCAATTCACAATTTGCTGTTCCAACTCCGGCTAGCGATAATAATCACCATGTTGTATTGTGGCTATAAATATATTCGATTAATTAATTGATTGCAAGCGTCGCACACGCACACAAATATATATATGACATCACAGGCGTCACGGCACGGGACATCGCGTCACCGCTGCGCGCGCGCACTTTCACGTGATCCTAGCCTGCGTCGGTGCAGATCAAGGGGATATCCATCTCTTTCTAACTAGAACACTTCGAAAGAGAGGAATAGTTTATCTTTTAACCTAGTCGAGTATAAGGTGACTCACTTCTATCCTGTCCCGCATGACGAGCTGCAAGCGGCACGAATCTATAAGATAGAGCGAGACAGGGATATGTAGATTGCGTGTGCATTTGGACGACTGCTGATGAAGTGTAAGAGTCATAGACGGTGACTTTTTGTAGCGGTACAAATGCGATACAGTACAGCGCGGTTAGCACAAGAGTCACAAGACGGCTCGCGGGCTCTTTCTAGCCCTCTCGCACTATCCGTCTCTTTCTAAGTTTGCTAATAAGAGGGAGACGGATAGTGATTTTGTACAGGTGATCTGTGGCCAGTATCGCGCATTCCTAACGTTTGTATAGCTGCAGAAAGTCGTATGTAATCGCTCTAAGAAAGTGATATACTAAAGTGAGATGTCTAAAAGTACAATACAATACAAGTAAAAATTAGCCTACACCACCGGGGACCGAAGAGCTGGCGGCTTCCTCGCTCAACGCATAACTATTGCGATACAGCGGGGAAATGCCGCCAGCATCTTAGGCACCATGCCGCGGGGAGACCATTTAGTTTAGTGAAATATAAGTAGTATTTTTAGTTGCGTTGCGTTGTTGAGGCGCGGAAAGGAAGGTCTTGCGTAAGATCCTGGGACCTGTCAAGAGAGGCGACGGCACGTGGAGGATCCGTAAAAACATAGAGATCCAGGAGCTTGTGGCCGAACCCAACATCATCGGCGTAACCAAATCACACAGACTTCGCTGGTTCGGTCACCTACTCCGAATGGGAGAGGATCGTGCTGCCAAGAGAGCGTACGTGGGACGACCGACTGGTCGCCGCCCGGTCGGGCGACCCAGGTACCGCTGGGAGGACAGTGTGCAGGCAGATCTGCGACAGCTTCAAGTCGGCAACTGGCAAGAAGTTGCGCACGATCGGGACAGATGGCGTGCTCTCGTTTTGGAGGCCAAGACCCTCTTTGGGTCCCTGAGCCAAAATAGTTAGTTAGTTAGTATTGTTAGTTACTGTTATAATTTTAGTAGTATTTTTGAGTATGAAATAAATAATTACGTTATACAAGTAATAATATAATATGACATCACATTCACAACCGTCACAGAACGGTACCCTGCGTCACCGCTTGGCGCGCGCACTTTCACGTGATTACGGCCTGCGTCCGCGCATAGATTAGTTAGCGCCGTATCTCTACTAGCGTAAAAAAACCGGTCAAGTGCGAGTCGGACTCGCGCACCGAGGTTACCGTACAATAATTTACGGTTTTTGCAATTTTTCCTTTAGATGTGCTGCTTCGTACTTTCAAGAGTTCACGGGAAGTACCCTGTAGGTTTTAATTCCCTTGCAAGTTCGCTTTGACGGTTTGCTTAACAACGCGTTATACCTACGTGTCAACCTGTAATGAAACATTTATTGAAGAAAGGAGAGCATGTGAAATAAAGCATCCAGTAGAGTCTAGTTTTTTTTTTAAGTTTGTAATACTCTATCTCAAAGTACCATAACATTCGCAAAACGTCCCTTTCGCAAAATGTCCTCCAACGGACCTCATGCGTCTTAAATCCGAATGTCAAACGTTTCTTCGAAAGCGTCCCATTTAATACTAGTTTTTATGTTGTCTAGACAGTTACACTAAACCTCTCATCCGGATACAACGTAAAATATATAATATATCTCGTTACATAACATCAGTGTATGCCAATGACACGCGTGACGTCACGGGTAGCCATGCCAAATGACGTCACATGCCAGATATCCAACTCAAATGAAAGCAGTCGGTGGGCAAATTCGAAACTAAAATTACCTACTAATCCCACCCTTACACATAGACGCTAGCGCCACGTTCGGCGGCAAAAATAAATCTGCATTAATCGGTTTCTATTATGACGCGTTTACAGAAAAAACGGTTTAATAGAAGCTATTTTAATGAGCAATATTGTCTACGACAGTGACGAGCCGTGTGAAAATAGGACGTATGACGGAAAACGAAATTGATTCGCTAGTTGTGTGTATGAAAAGTTTTTTTACCGGCTGAAAAGTGTGATGCTTTCGGAGGTGACGTGATACAACGTAGTTACTCATGACTCCTTCAACCTAGCTAGAAACGAACACATTTCGGTTGTTCTTCTTTTTAACCCCCGACGCAAAAAGAGGGGTGTTATAAGTTTAACGTGTCTGTCTGCGTATCTGTCTGTGGTAGCGTAGCTCCCTATATAACGGATGGATCTTACTTTTCTTATTGTATACATTTTATTAAAATGTCTTCTTTTAGCATAGAGATGCCGTAATAAGACGATGGATCAGGCCTCTATTTCACCAAATCGACAATTGTTGCTTGAAGGTGACAACTCCACTTACATGGCTGCGTCGACAGGTTAAAAACTTGGTTGCTGGACAGCTTATTGAACCAGCAATGTACCTGCAATTGGCATTCTCAGGTGACAATTGTCAAGATGGTGAAATAAGGCCCAGAAAACAACCGGTTCCGGCTGTGAACATTTGCGTATATGAATTAAAACTAGAAAAATAAAAAGTCAGGAAAAACGCAAATGGACATTCTGCCACGCGGAATAAACAAGATTAGGGATTCGATAATACCGCTACCAATTGTTGCTAAATGTATTTAAGTAAATAATTTATTGTTTACAAGATATAGGTTAAATAAATACAAAGCGAGTGAACGAGGCGAGGCTAAATGTATGTAACCAATATCGTTGCGCCACGAAACGACACGTCTATATACTAACAACTCTAACATATCAGTAGGTATAAACTTACCTTTCCAGGAACTTACTCAGAAGTGAATCGCACTAAATCTATCCATAGCATATCATATACTTAATAGGTACAGTACAAAAAATGTTACCATTACTTTTAGAGCTTACATACATAATACAAAACAGTTAACTTTAAATATAAATCAATACTAGTTTTATACTACAATATTGATTTAATTTGCTAGCAAAATACATAATTAATTAATTTATTTATTTATTTATTAGAGAAATGGCAGCCTCTAGGGCCTTATTATCAACCTGTGTATTTAACTGACATTGACATAGGATGACATTGACATTTATTTAAGTCATATAATAGAAGTTATGTAAGAAGGATGGTTAGGCGGTTCCATAAGAAAATTAAAGAGGGCTATTATTCACATACACAGGGTGTTTTACGTAGCGAAGTCGTTTTCTTAATTTTCTCCAAATAAGGTAAACGTGGTGCGATTCGGAGGGCTATATCGCTTACCTTGGTTCTGCTGCGGCCTTATTCTGTAACTATCACAGAGAAACTCCTAACAGAACCCTCTCCCTTTGGGTGAGTTTGAGCCTTCTTTCGAGGCCCATAATAAGCCATAAGGTGGACTGATGACCTGGTACAGGTCGCAGGAGTCCGCTGGATGCGGGTGGGGCAGGACCGGTCACTTTGGCACTCTTTGGGGGAGGCCTATGTCCAGCAGTGGACGTCTTTCGGCTGATGTGATGATCATGATGGTAAACGTCTTTCCCCCTTAATCATAAAACTAAAAATGCATCTGCTAAATAAAATGTGCATTGTCCCTTTCTTACGAACACAAATGTCAAAGCGACAGATAAGGACAAACAAATTTTAACGCCATTTTAGTTAAGCTTATAGGACGTTATGAATACGGCCATTTGTCTTAGTAGCACTAGTATGGGAATTTAACTCATATAAGGTTCAAGTCGAACTAAAAGGATTATTCTTCATTTGAATTTAAGCCATAAACTTTCCATGTCATACACTAGCGCAACGTCGAGGATTAGGTCGTTTACTTATTAACATAAACTTTTAAAATGGTTTATACTCAATCCACTTAAGTTGTTCTACGCCGTAGCGCGAAGCAGCATTTTTCCGCTTCTCTTAGAGGAAATCCCTCGTAGAGGCATGACTCGTATGTGGTTGTCTATTGTTTGCCCGACATTCACATACTATAATAATCATTTGCCCGAACTTCGCTTGCCCGAATTTTATTTGCCCGAATGTTTCGTTTACCATAATAGTTAATTGACATACTCTTGTTTACCCGAATATTGGATGTCATAATGATACGAATGCCATACGTATTGTTTTCCAGATTATTGTTTGCAATAATATTATTTAATAGAATATTTAAACGCCATACTAAACATGCATTCGGATTCATCTTTGTTAATTTGTTAGTTTTTCCGCTATTTTATACAAAAAGTAACCTCGAAGACGAAAGCGGGAGCAAAGCTCCCGCTTCCGTCTTCTAACCTATCCGCGATCCGAGTCGGTTTAGCCACTAAGCCCCTGTTCCCTACTGCCTATGATACACTACTATCTTGGCATTGGGTAATCTCAGAGAAAAGATTATTTTTACTTAGTGGCAAAACCGACCCGGATCGCAGATAGGTTCGAGGTTTTTTTTTTTCATTTTAGACACTGCAATACGTACCCACATTACTACATATGAATATTATGGATGTTGAGATGGATGGCAAATGACATTATGGCATGTGATAGTTATGGATTACAATGATTATGGAAAAAAAGATTATTGATATTGATATTATGGAAAACAAAGATTCTGGCATATAATTAATATGGTAAACAATGAGTATGGCATACGAAATTATAGAAAACAACTTTATGGCAGTTGAATATTATGGCAGATAAAATTCGGGCAAATGAAATTCTGGCAAGCAAGAGTATACCCTCGTATGTGAGTCATAGCTCTACGGCAGAGGTACTCGTAAGGGTGAGAATCCACGGGACCTGTGCTGTGTTGCGAAGTGGTGAGCGAAACAATACCATCAACACAGCGTGCCTGCGGTTGCGCATCGCTTCCTATTGGACCATTTTTTCCCCGCCTTGCAAACACGCACAGCTCTTAACACCCTAAGAACACTCCTACGTGTAAGTACTTACTATCGGCAGAGACGGGTCACTCCGTGATTCCGTCACGCCGCATAAGTACATGCCGAAGCGTTCTATCGCAGCGCGTTGCATGCGATAGAAAGGGATGGCGACGTTTAGGGTCCTTCGGCATACCTAAAGAGGGGATTTGCTAACAGGTAGTTCTTCTATTTTATTCTGTGCTATCGGCTCTAAAAATATTGGTAGCTAATTTACTAGTACCTTACATAGCATATCTGCTTTTGGGAGCAGAAAACTAGAAAACGTATTGTAATATGTAGTGTACTCCTGTGTAAGGAGGTGTTGATTGTGTTAAAGTGTCACTCTGAATAAGCTCCTCATTCGTAGGCACACAGAAGAACGCTCTCGATACATACCTGTAACAAAAATGGAAATATATCAGTTTTAATTATGTCTTTTTTTACGTTAACTGAAGTTTGATATTTTCACAGATTCAAGGGACTGTAGACTTGAGTATATGGTTTTAATTTCAACTCGATACCTTCTCGCGATCCCGGGATAAAGGGTATTGACAGTCAGACAGAAGGACAACAGAGTGATCATATAGGGGTTCCCTTTTTACGTATCCGTACGGAACCCTATAATCTGAATCACGCTGCATGGGTCATACATGATTTAGGTGACTCTTTCATGTGGAATTCGCTAAAGTTTAAGTGCTGTTAAAGTCGTTTAGGGCCTCTTAATCGGCATTAACGGGATCACCTTGACTGTTCACAGCAGGTTTTTTTTACTTTGTATGAACCCACATATGATTACTTCAACCAACGAAAATTCATGTTGATCATACTTCTATATAAGTTTATAGTACGAATAGAAGGAAATTAATGGTCGGTAATTTAGGTACCTATACTATATTTTTCCCTATTTTGTTACCATTTTTTTATATAAATGTCACTTTCTTAATTTAAAACAACATCACATTGTATTAGAAATCAGAAACCACTAAGAAATAACAAAATAAAACCATCAAAATAAGTTTCTGTAAAAAAAATATTATTGCCGACTGTACTTTTTTGTATACATGTGTTTAAAGACGTCCTTATCTGGTGCAATTTTTTAATCTAATTTCTTAGCAAATGAAATATCTGCTGTACACAGCGAGTCACTGTAGGGTGTACCTACATCTATTTTATTTATTAGTATTATCTAAAAGATGAAATTTTTAGTTGTCAAAACGGTGTAAGTAGTACATTCTTCGCTGTTGTGTTCTAAACTATCTAAGCGACAAACTTGACAATCTGTGGTGTATATCTTAGGCCCTTTACACACTGCGACTTTTAGCAGCGATGCTGTCGCGCGTTTTTGGAATCGCGCGACTGCATCGCGACACCAGCAATATAAAGTTGGGCCATTTGCGACTGCATCGCGACAGCATCGCGACTGCATCGCTGCTAAAAGTCGCAGTGTGTAAAGGGTCTTATTCCTCTCATCGCAACACTTGACGGCTCCCGGCTTGCTGCTCCTTGATTAAATCTTTTATACGCCCTCATACTGTTACGTGACAATGGAGAAAATGTCATCGACAAAAATAGGATTTCATTACATCGTGTACTCATTGTACTTTAATATTGAATAAATCCAGCGGACTCCCGCGACCTTTACCAGTTCATTGAATATATAAAAATATATGTTGTATAAATAGGAATTTTCATGATCCCTGGTCGGAAAGTAACTACTCTTCTATTCTTTGCATGATGGGTATATCTACCATAAGAAACGTTTTTGAAATTTTATTAAGATGTAGAATTCCATACTAATGTATTAAAGAAAGTCTCTTGTCGTCTCCGTTGAACCAATTTAGATACAGACAGAGGAGAGAGTTTCTGAGCCTGAACAGGTTAGTTTTCATCCCGGAAATCATGTACTAAGGGGGTGAATTGGGGTAGCAAGTTTGTATGGAGGTACGATGTAGTGAAAGGTGTTCCTTGAGGATAAATTCGGGAACAAATTATAATATAGTATAATGTCATATTTCAATGAGAGTTCTTGATTTAGTGATGTGATCTTGTGCCGATGATGGGAACATTCGAAAATTTTAACAGAGTTGCCGGCAGCAAAGGTCATGTTGCTGGTTACTTTAGACTGACAGCCGCCTGTCGCAGCGTCCTTTTTAGGGTTCCGTAGTCAACGAGGAAGGAGTGGCGTTTTGCGTAGAAGCAAATCCCCTTGGTTGTTATTTATTTTCTAGCAGCTACGTGAGAGCTGCAATTGTTTTCTTATACCGTTTGACAAGTTGTCACGGAAATATATCCGGGAATTATATTGAACATGTTATGTTAAGTTAACCGTGGAAGTTAATACAATCCTGATTAGTGAAACCAGCGTTTGAAACCCCTCCGGCCAGAACACGATAAACACGGGAGTGATGAAAATCACCTCCCAAAAACCTTTATAGTTTCACCACGTCCTTCTATCCATCTGTTCGTCTGTCCGCCTGCTGCTTAGCTCAGTGACCTTAAACTACTAGAAAGCTGTAATTCGGCATAGGGATATAAGTCAGTCACTCCAACAAAACAGTAGAATAAAATCACGAAAAAAATTTTTTTTATGGTAAGTACCTCCCCCATACGTTTTTCAAGTCAGTGATTCGTTTCCGTGATATTTGGCTTCAAAGCCCTAATTTTTGTTGCAGCCATCTCTGTCTTTGCCATATCTTGGGACCATAGGGTCCCGGACCTTTGAAAGGCAAGCGTGGGGCCGAAGCCAACAACGCAGAGACCCTTTACGAAAACAATAATCTAAATTATTATTATCCTACTAGCACCGCCCGCGACTTCGTCTACGTGGACCCGGGATAAAAACTGTCCTACATTTTAATCCAGGCTTCCATCCACTTGTCTTCGTACAAAAAAAATTGATTTATTCGGTGAACTTAAAGCGTGATTGAGTAACAAACATCTAAACATCCAAACTTTCGCATTCATAATATTTTCTTCATTCGTTTGGATGGACCCAGCTGGATGCCAAATTTCAATTTGCTAGATCATCTGGAAGTGGGATAGGTTTTTGATATTAGGTCAGTGACAAAAATGCCCTGCAGAAAGTAACTGCTCAAATGAACGTAACTGTTTAGCGTAGTGAGTATAGGTAGTAAATGTGAAATAACATTATTGTTTAACCGACCTGGTGACGCGGTATCTGAATAACGAAATAAATACGCACAATTATGCACATCCGCGGTTGATTGCTGAAATAACTGAGTTAACTGGACCGGGGTCGGTTAATGTACCGGCATTACTTTGTTGTTTGAACAAATTAGTTTTCCATGAATTACGGACACTATGTAAGCGATTATATAATGGATGGTTACCTAACATGAACTCCTTGGCATAGTTTTAAAATTCATAATGAATTCCTATGGTTTTTCATTGATTCCTGCGAATGTTATTATACAGTGTGCAGACCTCGGGGCTTTAAGTTCAAGATTAGATTCTGCTCGTGAAACTCAGCCACTTTAGTTCTGCAATTTTGTAAAATAACGGCGAAAACTGATGCGAGAAGCCGCTTGGTTCTGAATTTTTCAACACGCGTTAAGGCATCCACCCACTGGAAGCGTGTCGTGCGCGGCGCGTGTGCTGCGCGGCACACGCGCAAGTTGTAAAGCATTGAAACTACACTTCAAACACACATCGAACGCGTTTCGAAGGCGGGCCCGCGGGGGCCCGCGCGGCGCTAAAGTTACAACTCGGCAGCGCAGCAGCAGCGTGGCACACGCGCAGCACCCGCGCAGCTGCAGCGCAGCACCCGCGCGGCACACGCGCAGCATCCGCGCGGCACACGCGCAGCACCCGCGAGGCAGCGGCGCGGCAGCGGCGCGGCAGCCGCACTGCACACGCGTTGCTACACGCCGCCCGCTTCCGGTGTGAATATACCGCTTCAAACGCGCCCAACACGCGCAGCACACGCGCGGCACACGCGTCCGGTGGGTGGAGGCCTTTAGTCACAAAAATATGTCACAGCAACATATACATTTACTTGTGCTATACGTTATGTACAAACAATCCCCTAAACACGAGCTATTTTAACTCGTTTACGCTTGATTTATCGATACACCGCCAGTTCCGCCTTTCAAGTCAGAAGGTAGTACGCGCCAACGATAAGTATGCATAATACGTTGTTCTTTACGCTCGGCAGTGACGGCAATTCTTTTGAGAATACTTATAAATCATGCATGTTTGGGAAACACTCGTTTTCCGCTAAACACGTGTGCAAAAAGGCTAAGTGCGAGTTGGTTTTGCGTGATTTTGGGTCGTAGAGATTTATTATAGGTTCTAGCATTTGCCCGCGACTCCGTCCGTGTACCCTTTATATCATAGCTCTAACTTTCAACCCCCATTTCACCGCTTTAAGGGATGATTTCCGGGATAAAAACTATCCCGTTACCTTTCAATTAAACCGGTTCAGTGGTTTAAGTCTGAAGTAACAGGCAGACCGACAAACACACTTTGGCGTTTATAATAGTATGGATTCATTTTTTTTGTATTTTTTTTGTTTTATCTCATACTTTTTTGCAGATCCCTCCACTCTGTGCGCATGAACGCTGGGTATGGATTCATGAAAGTTCATCAAACCTACTTTAGTTAAACCATTCATGGCCAATGACTCATATATGAGCCATGCTTTTACGTGCGATTTGCGAGCTTTACGTGCGTAAAACGCTGCTACGATTTCTGAAACAGCGGAAAAATACTGCTACGGCGTAGCGCTCGCAGAGTCGCTAACAATATCTCTGCCAGGAAACCACCACCGCCTACGCCACAGTCGTAGCGCGTAGCGATCCTTGACATTGAATGTGTTAAAAACCTCGAATAGGTTAAAAACTGTCTTCATATGTCACTTTGAGATCTGCATTGTGAGGAAGGATAACAATATTAGTTAACAAAGGTTTGTTAAAATTCATTAATAAGTTGTTGAATTCATATATCTAATTGTTAAACCCAAATTTAGGAACAAATAGATCTTATATATATAAATAAATACTTCCACACATAGAAAACATCCATGACTCAGGAACAAATATTCGTGATCATCGCATAATTTAATGCCCTTTCCGGGATTCGAATCCAGGACCTCGTAGCCAGGCTGCAATCAACTAGGCTAAAGCGGATCGTCATCTTACTCATATTTCGTCAGCTGCGCATACCTTCGGGCCGATGACATAAAAATGACGTCATTTTGCACATATGATATTGTGATAAATAAAATATTTTTGTAAAGATTCAAATTCAAATTCAAAACATTTATTCGTGACAAAAACAATGCAGACAGAAGAAAAAAAAAAGAAACAATACATTTTGCTTTGTCACGTAATGGACCCAACTCAGCATGACAAAGACGACATTATGTAGCATTTTTTTATACAGTAGTCAAACAAATACTACTTAAAATTGTGAAAATACAGTAACTAAACAATTACCTACAACGTCAATTTATTGTTTAACTGAATGACACTGTCAGTCAAAACCCATTTTAAGCCTCTCACAGACTGCACGGCACGGCCTGCCCGCGGCGGATAATAGTAAACTTGTCCGCCGGTGTTAAATTTTCTATGTGCGCCAGTGTGTTGCAGGCCTTAAGCAATATAAATTAGCATTTAAAACTCGGTATGCGAAAATTTAGTGCTACGAGTACACTGCTTCAATCGATTGGAGTCTATCAATTTAGAAATAACATTTATTTATTTATTTATTTAATTACTGTCACAATAATACGAAATAGAATCACGTCGATCCACGAATCGATCAAAACCGACATATTCGATTGTGCAAAATGTTCCGTTTGAAAATATGGCATTTATTTCTGGACCCAATATTGACAAGAAAACACGACTAATGTCATGTCACTTTGCAGTTCGACGACAGTGTATAGGCTCTCTATTTGATTTCCGAAAAAATATTATTAGACTGTAATCAATTGATTCCTTTTATAAGCCACCATCAATCGTAATCGGATATTATGACAATCGATTTGCTCTAGCCACATCACTCTTTACATCATATTGGAACTGTCAAATGCATTTCTCGTAAACTATAAAGAGGTTGATGAGTCGATAAGACTATTTGAAATTCTCCTATGTGTGGTTTGACGCTTGAGGCCTCTCACAGACTGGGGCGGCCTGGCCGCGGCGGACAATAGTAAACTTGTCCGCCGCTGTCAAATTTTCAATTGGCCGCGCCAGTGTGTTGCAGGCTTAAAGCGTTAAACCAACCGGAGCGGCCATTGACAGGCGTTCCCCTCTGCCAAAAGTATATGACCAGTGGTCATACACATTGTATGGACTGACGTTTATCTGACGTAGCTATTTTCACGTTACGCATACATTTGACGTTCCCCTCCCCCGCAAAAATCGGCAGACTTTTTATGTATAGAAAATGACTCATGTCCACTCCGGTTGGTCTAATGCTCTAAGGGTTTGACGTAATCAGAGCGAATAGTACGGCCTCTAGTCGTCACTTACATCTGAGTGATCCCGATTCCGCGAAGGGTCTCTTCTAAAACGCCCCACTAGCGCGGAAACTTACAACTTGCGATAAACCATTGTTGTGCATTGTATTGTACACATTACCAGTATAACTAGAGCCCTCCCCTGTTAGCAGTTCAATCGGGACCCTAAGCGCACGGGAACATAGGCCGCTCGCCGCAGATCTCAATACCCTGGTTCTCGCGGCATGGCTGGCATACAACGCCATCTGCCGGGAAATGCCAAAGGTTACAGCCTGACATTTAAAAGATAACTGTATCAGAGATATTGTACTGAATTTGATTATAAAAATGTATGCAAATGACGATTTCTCGTGTGTGCGATATACTTTAGGGGAATTTACCTTTGAATATGAATTACATAAAGGTCAGATGTCTCAAGATGGAACAGACGACGTCAAGTACATATATAACTCGTCTTATTTAAATTCTTATCCGTACCACGGAGTACTAAGGACCAAAAAGGCTTAGGGGTGAAAGATAAAGTTGTCGAGAGATGAAATCAACATTCAACGAAGTTGTTTTCTTTCTCACGTAATATTTAAAACTTTTAGTGGGATAGGCATACTTTATAATAGATAATTCATCAGCCTAGCGTTATTCCCGGTTGTGCCTAAAGGAGCCCGGGGTCCGCTTTGCCACCTAATCCCAAGATTTGGCATAGGCACTAGTTTTATGAAAGCGACTATCATTTGACCTTCCAACCCAGAGGGAAAACTAGACCTTATTGGGAATAGACCGGTTTCCTCATGATGTTTTCCTTCACAGAAAAGCTAACGACAATTATTCCGGACATAAGTTCCGAAGTAGGTGTCACCCTGGGCTCCTTTAGGGGCATACCGAGAATAACGCTAGGAGAATGATGATAAAATCCGAAAAAACTCATTGGTACGAGCCGAGCCCATGACTGCCGCTTGATAGCCGCATGCCTGAACCACCAGGCTACCGTAGCTATATGAAATCAAAATTCAATGAAGTTATTTTCTTTCTCACGTAATATTTAAAACATGCTTTAAAACTGATAATTATGAATGCAAAAGTAACGCTTTTGGTTTTATATAAAATGTGGTAACTATTTCACTTATAAATTCGTAAATGCCACTTGGCCTTGTCTGTTGTCGCGGCTGGTCCACCCTCACGGGAGCCCAGATATGTCTCAAAGGATCGCTTGCGGTCCAAAGGGGAAATGCCGCCAGCGTCATGGGGTCCATGCATTAGAACGGACATTCTTTTAGAATTATTGTTAATTATTTCGTTTGTTTAGTATTAGTTCCATTTTTATTTAAAGGAGGTTTGTTTTATATTTTTTTGTACATTTAGCTTTTTTAATTCGTGAAAATAAAATGTATTGTGCTCACTGACTAACTGAAAATGGTACATAATATAAAGGTAAAAATAATTAGTATTAAGTAGGTAACATCAGCCAGTTATGATTCTGAAGGGCCAAACGAAAAACATATTAGACAGGAAGGGAACAATTCATTATGCGAGAATTCGTATAAACGCGATGTTGATTATTAATGTAACAAAAATAGCTCTTCTTCATGTTCGCGATATTAAGCAACCCCGTAGAAAAATTTCTTTTTCAATATAGCCCGACCAGGAAAATAAAAAACTTCGCCATATTGCGGAAAAATATTGGAACTAATTTCTTCAACTGGCAACAGTAAATTTGAAGACGTCAAGTTTCAAGTTTCAAGTTTCTTTATTTGACCAAGTAAAGGATACGATACCAATTTTGAAAAGTAAGTCAAATGTAACTTCAATACATACTAAGACATAAATGGATCTCGCTTGTTTTAATTTGTCTTTAAATTCGTTGCTTGTGTAAAATGGGTTACATTGAAAGAAACGTTTAAGGCTACTCTTAAATTCTATGAATGACATATTTGTTATGTGAGATGGTAGCAAATTATATAATTTTGAGAGGGAGACCTTGTTTAAATGTTTTAACTAATTTCGTTGAATGAATGAATGAATGAATGAATATTTTATTTGTTAATAGTGGGTTTACAAAACGGTCTTAAAAGTATACATCTGTGATCTCCACATTATGCCTAAAAACTAGCGTACAAATATAAATTTCAGTTGAATTTAATTTAAAATTACTTACTTATCACTTCATTAATGATTTAAGAACTCTTTAACGCTGTAAAAACATTTCTGACATATCCATTTCGTCATCATTTTTTTAAATAAATACATTTAAATTCTTGTCTTTGAATACATCCGGTAGTTAATTATAAATTGTAATACACAATTGTTAAACACGTTGGAGGTACGCCCAGTTTATCTTTATTGCGTGTATTATATGTATGTATGTGTCTCCTTCTTTTAAAGATTTCCTTCTCATTGTGGATTTCCAACAGACTATTAAATATAAATAACGATATTACAGTCATTATTCGACTTTTTACAAAGTATTCTCTAACCGAAGTGCCCTTGCGTAGACTAAACAGAATTCGAATGGCTCGTTTTTGAGATACAAGGACTCTATGAATGCCAACAGCATTACCCCAGATGGTTAAATCATAGTTAAGATGAGCGTGGATAAGAGCGTAGTAAGCCATAACTAGGGTTTTCTTGTTAATGAAAGGTCTCAGTTTCAGGAGAGCGTAATTACCGGAAGCAATTTTATTACAAATCTTGGAAACAGTGGCATATTTTACTGTCAATGTTATAACCTAAAAAAACTGTGTCAGTTACAATGTTTAGTCCTAAGTTAGAATAATTAAAATTATCAATTTTATTTTTATTACAGTAGATCAACAAAGTAGTTTTGCTAGTAGTTAAGATTATGCCATTAGCATTAAACCATTCGTTAAGCGTCATCATAACGTGTTCAATTTGGTGTCCTAATTTTACATAGTTTTTATCTTTAAGACCCACATGAGTATCATCTGCAAATAGTGTCACCATGTATAATCTGGTAGGCATTCAGGAAGATCATTAACATACACTAAACATAAAACTGGGCCCAAAATTGATCCCAGCGGTACGCCAACATTAATATTAGCCTCACACGAAAATTTGCCGTCAACATTTACTTTTTGGCTTCGATTATCCAGATAGCTCTCTATTAACTTTAGCGCTTTGTCCTTAAATCCATAGTGTTGCAATTTAGTTATGAGTATATCATGACGGAGACAGTCAAACGCTTTTGACAGATCACAAAAAACACTCGAGCATTTCTGTGATCCGTCCAAGGATGTAAAGACAAATTCAATAACATTACGTAATACCATTCCAGTTGATTTACCTTTCTGGAATCCAAACTGGTTCGAACTGAATGAATTGTTGCGTGTAAAATGATCACTAATCTTATTTTTAATTATAGACTCCAATATCTTCGATATAGCAGGAAGTAAACATATCGGTCTGTAAGTGTTAGGGTCCTCCCTGGCATCTTTTTTGTGAAGTGGAATAACCTTCCCTATTTTAAGACAATGTGGGAATATACCCTGAGTTAAGCAGCTATTAATAACACTAAGAAGTAACTGTAATTTTCCAAGAATATCTTTTTGACAAACTGTGAATCTAAGTTGTATACATCCTTGGAGTGTTTATCTTTTGATTGTTTAATCGACTTGATTAATTCATTTATATTAATTGGGGCAAATTGTATTTGAGTGTCTGGACATTTTACATAATCTAAAAAATCTTTACATATACGTTTGTTGCAATTAAGGTGCCCTGCCGTTCTATTAGCTACCGAGGAAAAAATATATTAAATGTATTTGCAATTTCTTCATTGTTTGTTATAATTTTACCATCGGCATTAACTAAACGTCTAATATGGCTTTTCGTCACATTTTTATTTTGGTTCGATTGTTCTTTTATAACTTTCCATGATTCCTTAACTTTATTTTTGGCTTTACAAATTCTTTGCGATAAACTATATTTGTTTGCCTTTATCATTACTTTACGTAGAAGTTTTTTATAAGTTTTTATGCGGGTCTGTCTATGAGCGCAGGGTGCAAATTCTTGCAAAACTTCGAGTTTTTCTAAATTTTGTTTTGAAGTTCTTATACCCCTAGTTTCCCACTTTACTTATTCTTTTTACCCCTGATTTTAGTAGCTTCCGTTCTGGAAACGCTGCATTGAAGTAATGCTTAATAGCTTCTACTAAAATAGACATTTTTGAATTAGGGTCTAGGTTTCGTCATTAATGCCACCTGTCAATCGCTGTCAATGTGAGTTGTCGTTTGTACGTGTTGTATTTCTTAGATATTGTGAGTATTTGTGCGTTAAAATGCCGAAAACTCTTGAGTGACTTAAGAAAAGTTATTTACAATTACAATATGACGAAATATTTGTCGGAGAGAAAATCTGAAGGATTAGACTCTATTCCTCTAAATAACATCACCGACCTTGATGTCAACATGACTGGTAGGTACATCATTTAGTATGTGCAATGGAAATGAATTAGTGTTGCCATAATTATTGCTAATTAAGCGCCCCCAGAGCAGGTTTTTTATTTTCCTCGTCGGGCTTAACAAACTTGTTTTAATGCACCTTTGCATACGTCAGTATCAAATTAGCCCCGTAAACAAACAATGTACGTAAACTCAACAGCCGGATGCCGCCGCCATTAATTTTAAAACCTTATTTAATAGCTACTAAAACTTTAATCCACAAATAGCAATTACGGCCCATCAAAGCTTTGTCTTTACCTCTTGACCGATTTACGAAAAATAAATATCATCTTTATTACACATCACAATGTGAAGAAAAGGCGTTAAAACAGCGAGTAAATAAATAAATGTCGAGTGACGTCACACGCCATCTGTTGTCGAGTCGCGGAACTTTTATACGGTCCGCGAGATTGATCGGGATTTGAAACGAAGTTTACTTAGGAATGAAAAAGAACATACGGAATGCAATAAAACGATTGTATAGTACTTTTTAGAATGGATCGAATGTATTGTTAACGTAGTCTGGATGATTTAAAATTAAGTTTACAGCGTTAGTTTTATGGACCTGCGAGAATAGAATAGAATAGAATACTTTATTGCTCTCATGTAGACATTACATCAGGTCTGACGCCACAGAATGGACGGTGACGTCAATAACTAGACTGAAGTAACTAGTTTGATGTACCCAGGGTCTCTCCGCTCCATAAAAGTCATGAAAATAGAATACTGAATTTATAGCATTCGTCCTTAACCCCCGACGGAAAAAGATGGACCTGTGTATTTATATCTGTCTGTGGTATCGTAGCTACTAAACGAATGGACCGATTTGAGAGCGTTTTTTACGACCGAAAGCAAACGCCATCAAGATGGTTCTAAACCACGCTGGAAGGGGACGTCGTTGAACGTTTTCCGACCGAATCGGAGTAACCCTAAGGGTAGTCAAGAATACCCTCAACCGACGAGCATGTATAAAGAACGTCATGAAAGAACGAAGCAAGAAAGTTTAGTCAAGATCGTAGATCGTGGAAATCCGCGATGCCTACCCGCTGGGAAATGGGTGTGATTATATGTATAAAATAAAATAAATGAAAAGGGCACAGAACTGTTAGCTTAAACAAACAACACAAAATTTAGTACCTACAGTCAAGGAGTTGTTTGCGTACCCCTGCATAGAAAATTGTATGCAGAGGTGCGCAATTAACTACTTGTCTGACTTATTTCCTATACGTTTTAATTATAACGTAACCGCTTCAAGTCTATGGACTCGCGTATGAGTCATGCTTCTAAGAGAGATTTCCGCTGAAAAGAGGAAAAGTGTAGGAGCTGTGACGTAGGCGCGTAGAGTTTCCTGCCCTCGAAATTAAGTAGCTAATTACCGACAAAACAAATACCCAAGAAATACGGTATTCGACAATAGTTACAAAATATTTTCTTATATTACCAATAAATAAAACTTACGAAAATATTCGGAAATCATGCATCAACTTGTTTTTGCTATTTTAACGATTGTTCGCGCCTCTTCAGTCTTAATTGGCTGGTCGCTATTTTTTCCAAATACATAAAAGTTTAAAAATGGACGCCGTTTGATCATAGAATAATAATGACGTCACTAGTCTGTATTTCTCTATAAACTTCATACTGACGGAGCTTTTGATGTTTCATAAAATGTTCTCGATTTGAGTATCAGTCAAATATAATATACCATGTTATAGTTATCATCTTGTATATACCTACTTTAGAAAATAAATATACTTAAAAAGTAAAAAAAAACAAACCATATTGTAAGATAACGTCACGTATTCATGTAATTGCTCTATTGCCTATAATCATTTAGCAATGTTACGAATCCATTA
This sequence comes from Epinotia demarniana, assembly GCA_945867215.1. Taxonomy (NCBI): domain Eukaryota; kingdom Metazoa; phylum Arthropoda; class Insecta; order Lepidoptera; family Tortricidae; genus Epinotia; species Epinotia demarniana. The sequence continues at coordinate 2,745,071 of OX244281.1, forward strand.
TATAATTATATAATATCACAGTGGCTGTGTGAGCTATAGAATCTCGCGAGCCTGACTTTTGCATTTTTTATATTTCTAGAAACTAATCGGCAATAAAAATCTTTATCATTTTTGAACCGGCTCACAGAATTTCACGAGACAGTTTGAGTAATGCGAACCGTAGAGAGGAACAGCGGGAAAACAGAATGTCCGGACATACAAACGAGTTTCGGTCCAAGCTGAACTGAAGTATATATGTTCGTTCGCTTCGCTCCTCGATCGATAAGAATGAATATTCTTATAATGTAAACATCTAACTTGAATGAAGTAATTTATTAATTTAATTTGTTTAGGTATTTTATAGATAATTTTCTCAATGAATCTAGATGTAAGAACAATAAATATTGAGTCCCCTTTACAGGGTGTCACGTATCTAACCATCTATGCTTGTAATACCTCAATGTACTATGAACACGAATACAATTATGATAAAGAATAAATAAATAAGCACGTGGAAAAATAATTAAGATTATTACTATAGAAACGACAATTTAATAGAGTAAAAAACAAGGTATTTGCAGCTGATATTTTGCACAAAGGATTGGTATTTATTGCTTTGAAAAGGCGTGGGTACACACGCGTACTATATTAACTCCCCATAAAACATGGATCGTAAACCGGTCTCAAGCGATGAATCACAAAAAATACACGTTAAAAGTGAAACCTAGCGTGCTAGCAATTATACGTATTTGCATAGTAAAATTATACGAGTAAAAGTAAGTTCCGCACGGTTGGTGACCCCTGCCCTCGGTAAATGTCAGGGGTCGTATCCTATGTAGGTTGCCGGCCCCTGGATTTCTTACACAACCGTTTTGTTCCGATGCTCTTGCTGTTTTAACGATGGGTGTTAATGTGGGCTTTTAAATAGGGATGCATTATTAAAGATGATTAAGTATGTGTTTAGGATATGGATTGTAAATTTCCTCCTCCCTCAATGATTGATTGCGTAGTTTGAGTAGACTATATTTTGTATCATTTAATTACAAATAAGTATACAGTTTTCCGATTTTTCCCGGTACTTGTAATGTAAGACAATATTACTTATGTTTGGCAAGTTTTAGATCAACGGAAAGTATAACATTTTGATTCCCTTGAGAGCGTCGAAATGGTCATTTTAGGTGAGGTAGGGCCCAGCGAAATGTCATCCCGTTCGTATGTGGAGCAGCCAAACTGGGGAAGTACCACAGCCATAATAACACTACTACATGCTCTGTAGTAGCATTGTGTTCCTGGAGGTGAGCAAGGTCGCCAGAGCTCCCGAGGATGCGTTGTGTTGAGAGCGAGGGCATTTGTTCCTTCAGCTGTCAATACGGCGAATCCTCAAACATCAAGGGTCGGCAACGCCCATGTTACTTATTTGGAGTTGCATGTGTCTATAGGCTGCGGTGTCCGCTTACCATCAGGTGGGCCGTACGCTTGTTTGCCACCGTCGTTGTATATATATATGAAAAAAAAAATGCTTTTTTTATTGGCATAACCGGCTGTATCTTTTTTTAGCGGTAACTTGGAAGTTTGATTTTTTCACTGCTTTAAAAGACTGTAGATTTAAGTATTTGGTTTTCATTTTAACTCGATAACTCCACGCGTTCCCAAGATACAGACAGACGGATAACAAAGTGGTCCTACAATACGAGGTACGGAACCCTATAAGCGTACAAGATAGAGAATTACCAATCTATCAGGATTGAGATTGAATATAAGATGACATAATGTAAGATGGTATTTTTGATATAAAGTATCCTTTATTTTAATCCCGGTTTCACCAAATCAAACTATCCTAAGATTCATCTAAGCCCGCTCCGCCATTTTGAGTAATTAATTAACGAACATCTACAGAAACATCAACTTTCGTAATTATTTATACAAGAAAAGAGATTGTCTAATTGGTGATCATTAATTTTCGCTACACTTCATTGTGATTTATTTATATTAATTAATTAATTAAATGATGAGCTAGAGGTAAGAGATTATTTACATTTCAGTAGTCATAATAGCAACCCACTGCCTTGCTTTAACTTTAATAGGGAAGTATTAGCTTGCGATTTCCAAAAATTCCATTTCGGGAGAAAACGGTATCCATTAACTAAATCTTCACAAATCACTTTGATTTTGATGCCAATCGCTTCATCATAATATATTCTAGGTTTAACGAGTACGCTTTAAAAAAACCGTTTAGGTGCACAATATTCTGAAAAAAGGAAACGCCTATGAACCTAGTCTTTCATTGTATCAATAACGTACTAAGTAATCATTAAGATTGGAGAATATTTAGAAGTGGAAAAACGTTTTTCTCTTTTTGTATGGAGGACTACGTCGTATTCCATAGATATACAGGCTGGCTCCTAAGTGGTGAATAGAAATATTTTTTTTACTTATTCAGCTTTCATTTAAACACTTTTACTTAACAATATGTGAAAATCTATTACTTTTATTTTCATAATAAAATCAATAATTAGTTTACAACTTACCAGATCTTGTGGTCACCCTACTACAATACACCCTAAGTACAGTTAGCTGCAGAGGAATGTGACACATCTGCATACTAAGTTTCTACGTTCACGTTTATCTGTACTTGTCATGTATAATAGGGTGACCACACGGTTGGATATTTCTAGAAAATGAAATTAATTAACGTTTATGTATTACAGTTCAATTGTTTGCTTTTAGACCTAATGCACTGAACTTGCCCTGGAACGCTGCGTTAGAAACTATGGTTCTTGTTTACCACTTAGGAGTCACCCTGTAGAACCTGTAATTTGCTATAATTATTGTATCTATAAATATGTTGCGCTCTTGGTTTTCCATGTATCAATAAATAAATAAATAAATATACTTCCCTCTTCAGGAGCAGGAGGGACTTTTTATCTGGCTGGTCTGCCAGGAAGGGATAGAGCATTTTAGCAGTCCACAGTTTTTAAGTTCCACAGTAGCGTTTTGAATGTATGATGCCATATACCTAATAATACTAGTGGTCTCACAAAAGAAAGAAGAAGGAAGAAATCGCGAGCGTGTCGTTTAAAAATAAAGTATTTTTTAATACAGTTGCGCAGAAAGTGCTATACTTTACTTAGCTATTTAGCGTGCGGAAAGTTGGTTTTCGCGAACTGGTGCTTTTCACTTTTCCCACTCAATAATTGTACAAATTGTACCATTAATTATTATGCCAATAAAAAATAAATAAGATAGAACAGTTTTTTCGACAACTTCATTATATTTCAACTATGTTACAGAATTACATACACCACTGTCATTTACAATGTTACAGAATTAATAATATAAAAGTTTCGAATTCCTTACTTTGATGATTTTCTTATTTCTTCGCAACTGTATTAAAAAACGTCGTTCGATACACGTGCGGAAATGTCATTCTTCACTCGTCCCGAGTCTTGCCACTCTCTCTCTCTCTCAAATCTGTCTTTCTCTCAAATGTACTATATTTCTAATTCGAAAAAGTGACTCGACAAAAAAAAAATTAACAAACCTGCACACAAAATCTTACGAGAATTGGTTGAGAAAAGCGTCCGGTACAGGAGAACAGCCGCACAGCGGACAGCGTGCCGGACACCGGACATACGAACGATTTTCGGTCCAAGCTGAAGCATATAACTTCGTACGCTTCACTCGCTCGTTCGAAAATCGCGTTTAAGATACTGAACCGATTTTGATGCATGAGGTATCAATCGATTCGAAATTCTACTGTTTTTAAGGTTCCGTACCCAAAGGCTAAAACGGGACCCTATTACTAAGACTTCGCTGTCCGTCCGTCTGTCATCAGGCTGTATCTTATGAACCGTTACAGTTAGACAGTTGAAATTTTCACAGATGATGAATTTCTGTTGCCGATATAAAAAAAAACAAAAACAGAATAAAAAATATTTAAGGGGGCTCCCAGACAGCAAACGTGATTTTTTTGCCGCTTAAAGATGTCACGGAACCCTTCGTGCGCGAGCCCGACTCGCAGTTGACCGGTTTTTTTTAATTTGGTTTTTGTAGTCGGAATACAGTTTTTTGAACTTTTTATGCGTGTAACGCTATAAAGAAGAGTTTTCATTGGTAAATCATGTTCCAACGTGCATATTTATTCGTTCATCACGGGCAATGGGTTAGGGAGGATGATCGTTTGCTCAAACGGGGGAGGGGATTATATGTAAGTTAGGGTAAAGGTACCTGTTACGGTGACGTCAGAGGCTTCCCGTGGATTAGGATAGGTACAGTCGTCGGCAAAGATGTGTTTACACTTTTGTACCTTAGTGTACTACTGATTAGTTTTATTTCGTTTTACAGTAACAATATTCGATACAAGAGTGACAGATGGGACAGGACATTCATTTCGTCAGTAATAAATAATAATTGAATTGATTTATTCTTGATGACATTAGGCGTAAACTGTACCTATCTTTGGTGTCGACTGTGAAATGAGATTTCAGTTTAGATCAAAAGGACAAAGTGATAATGGAACTGATAAAGATTACATTTCATTCACAGTTCACAGGTTTGCGGTGAATATTCTTAAAGGAAGAAATTAATTGGGATTGTAAATTATCTTGAGCCAAGATTATCTTTCTCTTACTTACTTCAAGACGTTTTCTGGATATTGGCATATTGGGACTCGCTGATATCACAAAATAGTTGACCTATTCAAAGCCAATGACTCTCAAAGTGCGCTCCAGAGAAATAATTGTCATGCAATGTGTATATAATAGTACATTACGTAACTAGGGCGGTGAATTTGTGAATGGCCCAGATCGCAGGTGTTTGTAGCCCGAACCGAAGGTGAGGACCATAAATATGCGCTCTGGGGCTTTACGAATTACCGCCCGTGTTGAGTACAAAATTTTACGTCTTCACCTGGCCACAATGCGAGTTTTCCCGTACGCGCACCGTGCAGTAAAATTCGCATTATGGCCAGGTATGACGTAAAGACATTTAATCACGTACCATTAATAATAAGACAATTGCCGACATTAACCAAATTTAGAAAATAATTATTTATATGGTTGAAAGATTTTTTTTTTATACAATGAATGAGTTTTTAGAATATAATTAATAAAATTGAATGATATAATAATTTGACATGTTGACATTATTTAATAATATATTGAATGTAATAAGTTTGTGACGCCGTAAGTTTTGCATGCTGGAATAAGCAAGTGTGTTGGACAACTTTACATCTTGACATCTCATGTGAGCTTTATGTAACCGCACTTAAAAATCACAAATAAATCACATTTTATTTAATTTCATTTAATTTCATTTCACATATGAGTCATGCCTCTACGAACAATTTCAGCTGTAAAGGGGATAATTGCTGCTACTCGCTACGGCGTAGCACACGTAGCGTTGCTAGGCCTCGAATGGGTCCAATCTTTGAGAACGCGTCTCATTTCATTGCGTGGGTTTAACACATTCACCAGGAGTCTCTACGCGTAGTCGATCCCGTGGTTATCCTCTTATGAAGCGGAAAGCAACTACGGCGTAGGCGCCCGCTAGGCGGGTTTCTGGCAGTGAAAGTGTTAAACAACGCTACGTGTGCTACGCCGTAGCGCGTAGACGCACTTATCTTCTTTGTAGCAGTAATATATCGTAGAGGCACGACTCATGTATGTTGAATTGATTAACCATTTTTATTGGTACAACCATCAAAATCATTTGGACACTGATTTAATTCCATTGACGTTGGAGTCATATTATACAACATTTTTACTAAGTTAAATCTACCTCTATTTTGTAAAGACCCTTCCTTGTGGCTTACAATAGCACCACCCTATTTCTTCCAGTGGGTTTCGTAAGACGAGTATGTTGTGGGCTATGGGCCAGCAACCTGTCACTGTGGCATCCCATTTTGGTCATATTTTATATTCACATTTGTGCTAAAAGTGGCACTAGTACAGAAGTTACATGTGGTCTGCCCCCCTTTTGGAAATAAAAGCGTTAATGAATGTATGTGTATATGTACTAGCTCTGTAGCTACATACAAACTTTCACCCCCCATTTCACCCCCTTAGGAATTGATTTCTGGCATAAAAACTATTCTATGGCCCCCGGGACTGAAACTGTTTCTATACCAATTTGTTTTATTAATGCATAGGGGTGGGCTTTTCCAAAACCTCTAAAGTTACTTTTTTTTGTATTGTAATAAGGAGTCCATACACAGAATTTCGAGTCTCTCACTTGATACATTACTCCACCCCCATTCAAACTTTCGACCGTCTTTTTCCCCCCCCTGAGGATGGAAGATTCAAAAATTCCTACTTAGTGGCTACTTACGTCAATAATCTACCTATTGTGAAAAAATCAGCTTTCTAGGTTCAACGGTTTGGCCTGGGCGTTGATTTAAGTGAGTGAGTGAGTCACGACTTTTACGTTTACTACGATACCTATAGAAGATTTTGTAAAGACCACATTTATTGAGTAAACACTATGGATTTGAAACATACTTATAAAGGGAGGTATTCATGAAGATATCGCTCCTTAAGACCTAAATGTACATGGGTAACAATAAAAGTTTTTTCTTTGTTTGTTTCTTTCTTTCTTTCCTCTCCGGTTGACCCATATGTGGGTCAGCATTTAGTATGGATTTGCGAACAAAACTTTTTCTTCGTTTTTTTTTGTTGAAGAAGTGAATGGCATCACCATAATGGCGATTATATTTAGTAAATTTGTTTTATTACATAGCGGATGCGTGAGGATGCGAATGTCTTCGGGCAGTCATATAATCAAGTCTGTGTTCCCAAGGGTAGATAGAACACATTTAAATTATTTTACGCCTCTTCTAACAATTATGGATTCAAAGATGGGGTATGTGATATTGAAATGGTAGGTTGCCAGTCGATCGCCCACAACCCATTTCACCCCTATTCCCATACGAGAAGAGTGCTAAGCTAAACTAATACCCCACGGAGTTTGGAAAAACATGCTATTCTAATCTTCCATAGTAGAAGTTAATTGTATATTATGGTAGTCTGTTTTAAAAATTTCTGTCGCCAGTACATAGAATGGTCCTTCGAAATGCACATATGCTATTGACCTATTTATGTTATATCCCGGGGAACTTGGGTTCTTTGTTATTCGTGTAACCTGAAATTGTGGATGATAAGAAGTCTACCACAGATTCACAATACACGTGTTCATGCAATTTTAAGTGCGGAAAAGATACAGAAACATTTTCGTCTTACTACAAAGCAATGAAATGCAAAAGTATGCAATATATATTCTCAAAATGTCTTAACTAAGTTTTGTAAATCTTAGTTAAGACATTTTGAGAATAAGAGAGAGAAAATTATTTGAGGGGTTTTTTGAGCCAATATGGAATATGAAGTTTGTTGGGGGTTGTGATAGGATTCATTATGCATTCCGTTAGGATCAACGTGAATTGGAAAACAGTCAAGTAAAGTGTGCTGGTATGAAAGTTACAAGGAAAACAGGGCTCATATTCGACTTTGAACCTTAATACAGTAAAAATAAGGTCTAGTGTTGATTCTGAAAGTAAATTGGGCAGTTTTTCGTGATATCTTCGAATGTTACGGCATAGATACTCGTGAGTAGGACTTTGTTGGAAAGTCAATAGTTACTGGTAGCGCCATCTGTGGCCAGCGTGCGCCAACAGCGAGCTATCTTCTACATAGGTTACCCACGAAAATAGGTGACTGCCGCGATTTCCTATATTGTCACAATACTCCTCAAATTAAGCGTGCACAGAACATAAATACATTTGACACACTTTCGTGTCGGGCGGACCAAAACAGCAATAGTTTTCAACGGGCAAATCGATAGATTCCGAAGCTTTTGAAGGGCAAAGTGATCTAGGACTAGATTAGCTGGACGGGGGCTCGGATTATATTTATCCCAGTAGGTACGTACTTACTGGCCAGGGAGATCCAAACGTACAGTAAATATTGCTTAGCGATCACAGTCACTAGGAGCACTTGGGCACACCGAAACAACAACGGACGATCTTACATAATAGGCAGCCATTGCCGCGTGCCGGCCTCGCGACTCTCGCCCTTATCGGCGAGGTGCATTAAGCACATACTTTTCCATTTTCCGTGCACGATATCGCTATTTCGGCGCTGCGCCGGCGGTTACAACCTTGAATTTACAACGCACCTTTAATTTTAGCCGGTTAACCTAGATACGGGAACCATTTGGAGTAAGTCGGATCGATAGTTCGCATGCGCGGTTCGTCTGTTTTAAAATAGTACGGCGGGTGGCTTGGTGGTGGGTGCCGAGCGGGCGCGGCGGGGACGGCCGCTGGCGATAGACTGAGAGATACACCGCGGGCGCGCCTGCGCCCTGCTGGCCGGCGCATTTCTACCACTAGCCTAACAATTCTTCCATCTCTTTAAAACCTGGATGCTCGATCTCCCCTCCTCATTCACCCGCCTTGAACTAGACAAAGATAGGAGCTGTACTAACAAGGAGGATAACTCTGAAGTCCAACGCAGGAACTGTATTGGTACGGTTCCAATAACGATCCGCTGGCCCTCAGGTCTACATCAGTGCTCGGCGGGAACAGCTGCCTTCATACCTGACATGTATAGATTATTTGAATTAATTTAGTCCCTTTATGAAGTCAGTATTCAAAAGGCCAAAGGACGCTGACCTATTTCCCAGGAACATTTAGATTTAAGCTTCTTTCAGATGCTGTTGTGTTAAGTAGGTAAGATGTTAGTTTTATAGTAACAGCTGTCCTTGATAGGTTAGATTGGGGGTAAGGATTAGGGTGTAATTTGCAGCCAATTTCAGACGGTTACGTGTAGATGAATATTTGGTCTGAAGTTAGCTGCATTATTGTAGGTACAAATTTATTGAGCTTAAAACGGGCAGGCCTAAAAGCTCTCTGCTGTATTAATGTAACTACCGTAGTTATGTAAATACAAACGATAGATGGACATTTTTAGGGTTTCGAAGACAAGATTTTAAAAACGTTATAGTTTCGTCATGTCCGACGTCTGCTTTATGCCTCAATAAAAAAAAAATTAGCTTTACATAAATGTATTTCAGACTGCGTATAATATATGAAGCAAAAAGAAGTGTAGTGTTGACAACTGAATTTCTACCAATTATTACATTCTTTTCATTGCAGTTCTTTTTCTCACAAGTTTCATACAAATAAATTTAAACGATATTATACACGAAGATTCGCAGAAAAAGTATTTCAATTGTTATAACTCGGCGAAATACATATTTCATTGATCCCCGTATCGATCCGACCCATTGAGGACCCATCCAGACCGATCCGACGATTTTGTCGGGACATGTAAACATCGCCGGCCACGGCCAACGGCCTCCGCACACTCGGAGTCCTGTCCGAAAACAATCCGCGCCCGAGAAACAAGAAAATCGCTTGCGTATGGGGGGCTGCGCCCCGGGTTTTTGACAGTTTCCAGTGTCACTGATGTCATTCTTTGTTGTGTTTTCTAATTTGTTTATAATCAGTTAAGTGTGATTAATATTTAGTGCATTGTGTATTTATATTTTACGTCCTTGCCTACGCTCTTCTCAGCGGCTAAACAATAATGTAAAGGACTGTACATGCTCTACTTTGTTGCGGTATTTTTATACTACATTTTTATATTTGCAACTGTAAGTTTTTCTTGTTTAGTTTTAATCATACTCTTCAACATAATAGGATCCACTTCAAACCAAGTAAATATGGCTCCTCCCCTGTCTCTGCCTCTGGATAGCTCCGTGCAATGCCCCTATTGCCCCCAGATTCGTTATTTTAAAAAGAGGGGACTGAACATCCATATAAGTCGTGTTCATGCTAACCATACGCAGCCACCTGCTCCAACACCTTTAAACACCACACAAACAACCCAAATATGGCAAGATCATATTCCTCTAGCTCGAGCAGCGCTCCTTGGGACTTCGGACATTTCTTCCCAAACGCAACATGCGAACGTTAGTCTAAACGACTTACCAACTTTAAAGTCTAGCATTCGAGTTTTGACCCATATTCCCAAGGGTGCCAGATGTTTAGCTGCCGGTAAGCTATGCACGGTTATTGAGGATTGTTTGCTTTCGAACAGTGTTGAAAATTGGTTTACTTTACTCTCTTTCTCTTTTTCAGCCTTGAGGGTACCAGATAAGACTGAAAAGAAATCGTTGACGACTAAAGTTAAAAATAATATCAATGACTCTAATTTGTACTTCGCTATTTTACAGTCCCCAATAAAACAAACTTCGATATATCGTTCCATCGAAGCCAAAGTACACGACGGAGACTTAAGAGGAGCGGTTCGTTTGCTCCTTTCCGACGCTACTCTCGCTCCTGTGAATGAAACTACACTACATGCTTTGAAAGACAAACACCCCAGCCCATCGAGGTCAATAATCTTACCACCTGAACCGAGTTTAACAAGCCCTTTCCTTTCTGTTACAACTTCGGACGTAGCCAACGCAATTGCGTCTTTCTACAATGGGTCTGCATCCGGTCTAGATGGTCTGCGACCGCAGCATCTCAAAGAGTTGACTTCACCCTCCGCAGGAAATAATGGTCCCCGATTGTTAGAATCACTCACAAAATTATGCAATTTTTTACTGAGAGGTATGCTAAACTTGGAGGTGAGACCGTTCCTATATGGTGCTTCGTTATGTGCCTTATCTAAAAAAGATGGTGGTATTAGACCAATTGCGGTGGGCAGCTTTTTTCGTCGTCTTACGGCTAAGCTCTGTTGCCAATCTGTTAGAGAAGCTATGTCTGACTATCTGCAACCAATTCAAATGGGCTTCGGTACCAGACTTGGTTGTGAGGCGGCAATACATGCCACCCGGTCTTTTGCTTTACATCGCAGATCATCCAATACCATAATCGTTAAAATCGATATCAAAAACGCTTTCAATAGCCTAGAAAGGGACACTATTCTCAACGAAACCTTAGAGCAAACTCCTTCTCTTTACCCTTTCATTTACCAATGTTACGCCTCCTCAAGTAATCTTTTCTTCTCAGGCAGTTTAATACAGTCGCAAGTTAGTGCCCAGCAGGGCGACCCATTAGGGCCCTTGATGTTTTGTCTCGGCATCCAAAAGATTATTTCTGGATTAAAGGCGCCCCTTAACGTGTGGTATCTGGATGATGGCACTATAGGAGGAAGTCCAGAAGTGGTCTTAAACGACTTGAAAACATTGATACCTGCCTTGAAGAAAATTGGTCTTGAAATAAACCCGTCTAAGTGCGAGTTTTATACTTGCAGTTTTTTAGACACCAACTCTCTCGCAGAAATAGAGTCACTTTTACCTGGCATTAGACAAATACACGAACATTCTTTCAATTTACTGGGTGCTCCAATTTTCACCGAGGGTGTTAGTTCGTGCCCTTCAAGCCAAAAGACAAGCACTTTCGGCGGAACATTTGACACAATTGTCGGGACATGTTTCCATTATCTTGCTGCGAAACTGCTTTGCGCTGCCTCGCATGGTGTATATGTTACGGACGTCTCCAACTTGGCTTTATGACACGGATTTGAAATCGTTCGATGACACTATTAAATCTTGTTTAGAGTCAATACTCAATGTGAGTTTAGACGACAAACAATGGTGTCAGGCGGCTCTGCCAGTTCGTTACGGTGGCTTGGGCGTGCGTCGGGTCCAGGACATAGGTCTGGTAGCCTTTTTAGCGTCGGCACATGGTTCGTCGGATCTTGTTGCTCGAATATTATCATTTGATGGCAGCAGCATTCGAGTTCCATTCGTAACCGAGGCCCTGGCTAAGTGGGCGACACTATGTCCGTCCAATGATCATCCGGATAGCTTAACGGTCCAAAGAGGATGGGACGATATTCTATGTCAGCAAACGTTTTCTCATTTGTTGAGTGATGCCTCGGGGACTGACCTAGCACGTCTCAAGGCTCTCACAAAGCCCGAATCCGGTGCGTGGCTGCATGCCTTGCCTTCCCCTCAACTCGGCACTTTGCTCGACAACGACTCCCTGAGGATAGCAGTTGCTTTAAGGCTGGGGAGCAAGGTATGCGAAGCGCACCGATGCGTTTGTGGGACAATGGTGGAGGAGAATGGCCACCACGGGCTAAGCTGCAAAAGATGTGCGGGTCGGTTCCCTAGACACCATTCTATCAATGAGATCGTGCGTCGGGCTATGGTGTCCGCCAACGTACCGTGCATCCTGGAGCCCCCGGGTCTGTCTCGGACTGACGGAAAAAGACCAGACGGGTTGACGTTGGTTCCCTGGCAGAGAGGGCGGTGCCTCCTATGGGATGCAACTTGTGTTAGCACTTTTGCAGCGTCCCATCTAAAGCACACAATTAAGTCAGCTGGTTCGGCGGCCGAAAATGCCGCCAAGCTCAAACACGCAAAGTACTCTGCCTTGGAACCGACTTATGATTTCGTTCCGGTTGCTGTGGAGACAGCTGGGCCCTGGGGCAGTGAGGCTCTCGGGCTGTGCAAGGAGTTAGGCAGACGATTAAGGGACAGGGGCCTTGACCCCCGCTCTGGGTCATGGCTCGTCCAACAGGTCTCCATTGCTGTTCAGCGAGGCAATGCCGCTAGCATTTTGGGGACCTTTGGTTCGGGCTTGACGCAGAGCGGGATGTACTCGTAGTATTACTTTTATTTATTTTTACGTATTTAAATTTTATCATTCTTTACACCATTGTATTCCGACTTGATTTGTAATTCATATTATGATAATGTCCATATTGTTATTTTAAACTAATTAAAGATACTTTTATTCATTCAGACTTGTATTTCGTAGACACTACGAGTTCATAATTGCATAGACTTAGTAACAAAAAAAAATGTAAAAAATATGTTCCGGGTCATATAGGGTTACCTTTTGTATTAAAGAAAACCCGTTTTTTTCAGTTAGTGTCCAGTAGTCAGGTAAGAGTTTCATAAACTTTTATGTATGTAGGATTTAATTTTTGTATCATTTTGATTGAGTGTTTACAGCTAACAAAACCGCTCTACCTATCTAAGCCTCTTATTTTGAATCAAACCTCAAAATAAACTACATATGCATTTTCTGTCGATGTTTCCTTTTTTGCGATCCTGAAATCTTTTACGTGTGTCAATGCAATTTCCGATCCTTTGAGGCAACCGCCCCCTTCTTGTTTTATCCAGGGATGTTCCGTTTGCAATTTTTTAGACATCCGCTCGGATATTTCGAGGCACACATCCGCAGATGTGGATAGGGTCAAAAACTCAAAATCAATATAAGAAGTTGGAAGAAGGAAGTTGCAATATAAGCAACTTCCTTCACGCAGTACTCAATTGCGTTTCTGTAAAGAATAAGAATTTATTTACTATTTACACTTATTAAACCGATAGTAATTATACTATGCGAATACAAATAATTCACTCACCTGTAAAGAATAAGAAACAACATTTAAAGCCTTTAATTTCAGGTCTTTTAACTATAATCCACACAAAAATTAAATAATATCTCTTCAATCTCATGTCACAATAAAAGCTGCCAGACGTCAGCAAATCAACTTAAAAATAAATTAAGAAAAGAGTTTACACTGGTATACGTATACTTTTCTTATATTTCCCCCGCACCGAGAGCTCCCATGCGTTGCGACTGATTCACAATCGTTGCAAACCTAACGCGTCCATTCTTGTTACTGAGCGAATGCGGCGAATCACATACACAAACGAAAAGATTCTTATTGACTAATGAGAAATATACCTAACACGCGCCGCGGTTTGTACTACATCCGCATCGGCAAACAATTCGCGGATGCGGTTCAGAATGCTTGCATTATGCCTAGTTTCATGCGTTGAATTTGCTAGTGTTTTAGCATTTTCTCTTTGCGACTGCAAAGAGAAAATGCTGCTAGTAATTAAGTATTTCTTAGTTGTGATATTTAATTAACGGTAGGAGGGTTAATCTAAGGCCGAGTAATCTGCGTCTTATCTTGCTGTCACTGTAATTATGGGTCGAAGAGACAGAGATATAGTGGACGCGGATTCACCGTCCCCACTGTAGGGTTCTGTGAGAACTTTCAGAAGACCGTAGACATGATGACATGACTACTTCATCTGTCTTCTTCATGGTTAAGTCTTGGTTGATACGTTCTTGACAGAATGGTCGCGGTCGTTATGAGTGGCGAGCAGATGCCACTCGCGTCACGCTTTCTTGCCTTTTTTTTTAATACAACGTCGGTGGCAAACAGGCGTACGGCCCGACTGATCTAACTACCTACCACCTAACTCCAAAGGACTAACATGGGCGTTGCCGACCCTTGATATGTTTGAGGATTCGCCGTGTTGACAGCTGAAGGAACAAGTTCCCTCGCTCTCAACACGATGCATCCTCGGGAGCTCTGGCGACCTTGCTCACCTCCAGGAACACAACACTACTAGGTACAGGGCAAGTAGTAGTGTTCTTATGGCTATGGTTTTCTGCAAGGCGGAGATATGCAAAAATATAATTAATATGTGTGAATGTTCAATTTAATTTAAAAATATACTTAATACATTCACTGCCAGGAAACCGCCTAGCAGGTGCCTACGCCGTAGGCGCTTTCCGCTACTTAGCGGGAAAGCCACGCGATCGGCTACGAGCGCAGCGAATAGCGATTCTTGGCCGTAAACTTATTAAGATCTTACTAGTACTGCCATCTAGCGGCGTTTTCCGGAACTATTAAGAGTGCGATGTTGCTGAAAATAAAGACAGCAGGTTTCCATATCCTGATGTTCGGGTAATTTATACTCTTCTGCGCCATCTGTGGATGCATTTTAGGAATCTTTCGTTACAAATTGATTCGCTATACGCTTTTAGCGCTAGTGTGCATTTTTCTCTATGGTAAATTGTCGTGTGCGTGAACTTTTTTCACTTCTTCGGTTTGCATGGCTAACTACCGACTAACCAGGCTAACTACAGGCCAATAATTTGGTCTTTACACTGAAAGCCAATGACAAGTGTAGGCCTCTCACAGATTGACACGGCCTGTCATTAGCTGTCAAATTTACTATTGACACAGTGACAGCCACCGCAGGCCGCGCCAGTACAATAGGTATGATTCAGGCCTTTACTCCAGGAAAAATACGGTTTCGGAAAACATTAATTTATAACTGCGTTTTTGAAGTGAAAACTTCTTTAGCGACGCTGTGCACATTATTGGGAGGGATGGGGAAAAATTGTTAAACTCGCGACAGGTGCAGAAGCGTAGGATTTAGTGTTGCCAATTGCCGGAATACAAAAACCCGGAGTTACGCTTTAAAACGCGGATTTTTTAATGAAAATGCGGATTTACGGAATACGTTTTTATAAGTTTTTTGATGTAAAACGTACGGGGCTTGGGGGCGGCTGCAGGGAAGAATCCGACAAACTTTCCACCCAGAAGTAATAATGTAGATTGAAATGAAGCATGCATTTTCTTTTTTTGTATGATTTATTCTGAATATTATAGAGCAAATTTCATCATCATCATCATCATCAGCCTATATACGTCCCACTGCTGGGCACAGGCCTCCTCTCATATATGAGAGGGAACGGGCAGTAGTCCCCACGCTGGCCCAGTGCGGATTGGGGACTTAACATACACCTTTGAATTTCTTCGCAGATGTATGCAGGTTTCCTCACGATGTTTTTCCTTCACCGACAAGCTAACGGCAAATATGAAATGATATTCCGTACATAAGTTCCGAAAAACTCATTGGTACGAGCCAGGATTCGAACCCACGACCGCCGTTTGACAGCCGCATGCCCGAACCACTGGGCTACCGTAGCTTTTACCGAGCTTTTACCGAGCAAATTTAAATGAACCAAAACAAAGACAAATAACTTATTAATATTTTTGTGACTTTTCATAAGCCAGCTAATTTATCACTTTTTTGATGTCTGAAATTTTGTCGGATTGTGTCGCTGGGTATTAACTATTTAATTGATAATATATCCGTTACACATAATAAAAATAATATATTGTAAATTATTTCCAAAATTGTCGTTTTTTCCATACAAGTTGTCAGTTCATTGACTGGACCTAACTATTGACCGCCGTGGCCAGGTGAGAGGCCTATCACAGAATGGAAGCGAAACGAGCGAAATAAATATTCGCCCTCCATACAAACTTACCCCCGTGTGGTGGGTTAGAATGGCACCACCCTCTTCCTTCCTGTGGGTGTCGTACGAGTCGATTAAGGGAACAGGGTCGAAATGTGTTGCGGGCGATAGGCTAGCGACCTGTCGCTGCGACATCACATTTTATCGATCTTTTATACCCAGATTCATGCTAAAAGTGGTACTGGATCACAAGGTTCATGTCCTCTGCCTACCCCTTTTAGGGACAATGGCGTTAATGTACGTATGTAGGTTATACAAACTTACATTTCACTGAATTTTGTTCTTTATTATTAGAAAATATAGATTATAAGCAGGTATAAGTTCCTATACAGTAGGTAAATTCCGAAACTTCGAGGTTTAAAAAAAGAGGTGTTAATAAAACCCAATATAATTACCATTTACTTTATTTTCAAATAAAATTACATAATTACATTGACCTGGACAGTCCAGTACGCATTCTCATGCAAAATAACTTAAAATAACGCTACATATCACAGAATTCATAATTACAGGTTACAGCTTGCTTACTTCACTATAAAACGACGTTTCGAAAATGCTCAAATCAATCGAAGGTTTTCAAACCATTCAAATATAAAACTTAAGAAAACTAATAGGCTTAAAATAGAAAAATAAATAAAAGAGTTTATTTTTATAAAAGCCAGTGCATATAATAGCTGAAAATAAATATAAAAAAATAAGTTTTAGGCGATCATATAAAAATATTTGAGAAGATTTTTCAGTATTTGGCTCTATAAACATTTTGGCTGATATTTTTGTCGTTTTGTGTATAATTAGCAGCAGGAACATTTTTATCCACTGATCAGTGAAGTTTTGTACAGAAATGTGAAGATATTGAGGTGTAGGTACTGATGTCACACATCACACACACACATCATCAGCCTATATACGTCCCACTGCTGGGCACAGGCCTCCTCTCATGTATGAGAGGGAACGGGCAGTAGTCCCCACGCTGGCCCAGTGCGGATTGGGGACTTCACATACACCTTTGAATTTCTTCGCAGATGTATGCAGGTTTCCTCACGATGTTTTTCCTTCACCGAAAAGCTAACGGTAAATATGAAATCATATTCCGTACATAAGTTCCGAAAAACTCATTGGTACGAGCCGGGATTCGAACCCACGACCGCCGTTTGACAGCCGCATGCCTGAACCACTGGGCTACCGTAGCTGGTGCTGATGTATGCGCTGCTAACTATAGAAATAGGTCATCCTCCTCCAAGCGTTATTCCCGGTACCTAGTGCCCCTAAAGAAGCCCAGGGTCCGCTTTGACACCTTACTATACAAATAGGTATACAAATTAAATGTGACAGTTGGACGCTAGTGTTACTTCGTTGAGATGGGGTAGGATCGAATATTTGTAAAAATCAATAGGCATACTTGGGAAAGATGGTTTGTTTGGTTTTGTGGTCGTTTAATAGTATATATCTTTGTGTAAGGTTCTTTAATTTAGGACCCATTTCCCAATAAATATTCATTGCATTTCTATAAACCCCCGTTAGGGGATTATTTCGGGGATAAAAACTATCCTATGTCACTCTCCATCCTTTCAACTATCGCCACTTAAAAAATCACATCAATTCGTCGCTCCGTTTTGACGGAGCGAAAAAAAGACGTGATTTTTTAGAAGACGGACAAACAAACAAACACACACACATACACTTTCCCATTTGTAATATTAGTATGGATGACAAGACTGTCAACCTTAAGTGGGTCCTAAATTAAAGTTCGTAACTGTACGGTTGACCTAAAAATATGTTCATAATTTTGCACATTATTATTATTATATGCGAAAAATATAACATCTTAAGCGTCCACTGTACATCATGCAAAATGAAAAAAAATGTACATATATATATTGGGTTCATCTTACATATCGAACTAGCCCCATAGTAGGCTCTAAAAGGCTAATTATGTTATGGGTACTAGACGATGATATACATGTTGAACAGATATAAATACGTAAACACAGAAAACATCCAAGACTCAGAAACAAAATATCACCTAAATATTGACATTACCGTAATTTGAACGCAGGACCACCGGCCTCCCAGTCGCGGTCACTGCCTACTAGGCTCAATCGTTCGTAAAATATAATACATCCGATTTATTACATAATATAGTCATAGTTATAGCATGTTCTATGAAACCCATTATTAGTATGATTGATATTAGTTACAGTTAAAATTTGGCAAATTAAAGTTGTATGGACGTCAACGCTGTTACAATTGAATACATAATCCTAGTAGAAATAGTTAGTCAATACTTAATAGTTGACATTAAAAATGTACAAAATTGTGTACAGAATCACAATTGTTAGGTAACAAAGTTGGACAAACAAATATCAGTTACCTACGTTTTATAAAAATAGGATCTTATTTATTTATGTCTTGTCTATTTTATATCAGCTTGATTGTTATTTGAAAGAAGCGATTTATGATGAAATTAAACGTCATAATTAAAATATATAAAAATCCTTCTAAGGCCCATGACAAAGTCGCAATGAGAGACATGTTTCGAACCCTTTGGGAGTTCGTAAGGAGGGTTGCTGTGTGAGTTTAAGCCTAAGGGTAAGGACGAAATTCTTGGCCAGTAGTTAGCCTGGTATGTCGGCAGTTACCCATACAAATTGAAGAAGTGAAAAGAGTTCCGTTGTGACACAAAAATTAACCATAGAGTTGTATGGTTAATTATCGTGGCACAACGGAAAACTTTCATAGAAAATTTAATTGAGTCAGTTAAGCGGGCCAAGAATTTAGTCCTTACCCTTTACCGTTATTAAATATTAGCATTATTTTAAACATGACACAAAGAAGTTTAAATTCAGCTATAGTATCATTTAAAACAAGCTATGGTAAGGGACTTGGTACAGTTAAGTGCAAACATATACGATATCGAAATAATCCTCTTATAAATATGTAATCTCATTCTTCGAAGCCATGAGACATATTTTTGAGCAAGTTGTATCCACCCATATGCATGCACTTGACTGTACATTGAACGACACTATTTGGTACCTATACTGAGTTTACTTACCACGAAATACATACCTACTGTCCCGCTCTTTAATATAGGAACCTTTTAGCAAAAGTATTATCTATACAATTTGACAGGATCATCAAATTTAGTGGCTCCCAAATTAAAGTTCGTGACTGTATTTTGTCATGCTCTAACCTGGTTGAACACGGTTGCTGTTCAGAATCACAGACAATAAACAAAGAGACAGACATATAAAGTCAACAAGTTCCAGTTATTACGTACTACATAACAATTTCCTATAACACATAGCTTTAAAATCTCATTTGTATCACATTCATTCAAAACTATACCTATACATTACGGTCCATTAAGTTCCCTAAACTACTTGCCATTAAGATATAATTAAAAAATAGACATTTTTATAACATCTTCTAGCTTTGATTCTATATATATGGCATTAAATTACAAAGGTAGAGAAATTATGCAATTTTTGCATTTGTTTATTGGTTTTATGAGCAAATTATTGAAATGGCATTAAACTATAGTGGCGTCAAAGGATTATGTGCCTTATTTGTCGATAAAAAGTGGATATATACTTAAAATCATTTCTACGTTTTGTTATACCGAAAGTAGGCTATATAAGTATTTCGTGTATCGTAAGGTGAGCTTTCCTCTGCTTAAACTTTTAAAAAATTGGGTAGTCATGATCATATCAGCCGACAGACGTCCACTGCTGGACATAGGCTTCCCACAAAGATTGCCACAATGAGTGAGTGAAAAAAATTGGGTAATAAATCATAAAAGCAACTAGCTATTTTGCGGTCCGGCCACGACATTGGGCGCCAGCGGCATCGGTTTTTCTAATTAGCTAATTACAGTTAATTACCACAACGTGTGTTGCGCGTCTTGACCGCGTAACGAATAGATAAAACGCTTGCCACGTCGCAATTCGTGCAATGTTGTGACCGGGCGGTTAGGGTTACTGAAATGCTGGTGGAAAGATTCAAAAATTACCAAGATCTTTCCATTGGGAAAGAAAGAACTTGTTAATATCTCAAAATTACCAAGATCTTTCCATTGGGAAAGAAAGAGCCTGGTAATATCTCAAAATTACCAAGATCTATCCATTGGGAAAGAAAGAGTCTGGTATCTCAAGATTTCCCAAGGGGTATTGTCCAAAGTGGAAATTGGGGGATTATTTTGAAAGTTCCCCGCAATTACTGGGAAGTTTCAGAAACTTTTAGAAATGTTCCGCAATTTTGATGTCTGTTGTTAGGAGTCGCTTTGGTTAAAAAATATTTAACTTACATGTTTATGTCGTCAGTTAAATTAAAATTATAATTAGTTACAACTTATTATCTACATCTAATGAACCCATTTTTATATTCTCTAAAAATTGCTCTGTAAACTAATTGATTATTTAGAATTCTTACATTCCTACGAAGTTTTTTATTGTACTCTTTTTGCTAAACTAATGCTACAACTACTACCGATCAAATAGATATAAGTATTACATTAAACAAAGTTGATTACAAAATAATTAAAAAGAATTTGAAGTTGTTTGTAGGACGTAAGACGGAGTCTTGTACTTGCAACTAGGTATGTCGTCTGGTAATTGCAACTAAATTTAATAATGCCCTGTATGATCACTATCATATACAGGGCATTATTAAATTTAGTTGCAATTACCAGACAGATATACCAGGTTGCAATTACAAGACTCCATCTTTATCTTCGGAAATAATAACCCGATTTCAAAATTTGTTTCACCTGTGAATAGAATGGATTTTCTGAATTGACATCTAGACCATTTTTATTCCACGGCTTCGCCCGCATTATACACAATAGACGGGCGAAACCGCGCAGGCAGCTCGTTCCCAATGAATTGAAGCATATTGCAAATGTGGTTCTCATTTCGAAACAAATGAAAACCTAAATGAATTTGTAAAATATAAATGTCGGTGTAATTCATTCACAAGGTGGTTTTATGTAAAATTAGGCTTGTAATAAAACCCATTTATAAACAGCACCACTCTTTAAACACATTCACTGCCAAGAAAAGTAGCCGATCATGTGGTTTTCCGCCAAGTCTAGGCACTTCCTGGCAGTGAAAATGTTAACAACGAGTAGCATTCTAGATATTTCGTAACTATTTGGACGTGCAATGTAACACGAATCTCTTTATGAGCATCAGAAACAACTACCTATATACACTCAACAAATTACATCGATATGCTGTTAGTTGACGATCATCAATTCAAATACTTTGTCGTATACTCAACCCTAAGGGTGGATGTTAATCAGGGATGTGCGAAGACCACCAGAGATATGTTTCATAATTTGACACCTGGCATGCATGACACCTAAAGTCTACTAAATAAGTCGTGTCTAAAAAGTTGCGGCTAATAAAAACTAAAACACATGCTGGCAAGGCATTCCCGACTGTGTTTCTTACTACGACACACCAACGTTGCCATTGTGCTAAGTTGGCACACAAATGTTGCGATAGGCGGTCTTCTTCCGTACAAAAAAGGAATTTTGTTAATGCAAGATTAATATTAGAAAATGTCAGATAGGTTTAACTATTTACTTAGGGTGAAAAGTTAAGATAATTTGTAGTCCAAAGTAATTGATTGAAAGGATGTAAGTAAAGTTATGCTATTTACTCGGGCAATTTACTTTCACACCGTGGCAAAGCATTGACAGTTCGCCATTTTTAGATGCTGATGACGTACGCCGGGCTGTCACGGGAATGACTTGCGTAAAGGCGTAAAGTCGCGGCGGTCAATAGTAAGTTACTGTTGACCGCCACCGCTGGCCGCGCCAGTATACTTATAACTGACATCTTGCTTGTGACGCGACTCTCTGGCTAGATTCTAGGTGTCAAGTAATTATGTATATGAAACCTATGTTTTGCACACCTCGGGTCAATATTAAACCTAAGCCCAAATTAAAATTTGCGACTGCAACAAATGTCCAAATACATAATTTACAGATGAAATAGCAGAATATCACATTTGTAGCTACATTTCAGCTTAATCGACTTCTATAAGGCCTTTACGATTTGTCAATGAAAATGTCAAATATTTAAACCGCCATTAAAAGTGTGTCACAATAGTACATTTACGTAACTAGGGCGGTGAATTCGTGAATGCCCCAAAGCGCAGGTGTTTGTGGCCCGAACCGAATGTGAGGGCCATAAATGTGCGCTCTGGGGCTTTACGAGTTACCGCCTGTGTTGAGTACAAAATTTTACGTCTTCACCTGGCCACAATGCGAGTTTTCCCGTACGCGCAGCGTGCAGTAAAACTCGCATTATGGCCAGGTGTGACGTAAACGACTTTATGTAGGCCTATGTGCATGTCGTAACACACAAAAAACGCGATGTGCGTAGCCCCTTAGATTCTAAAGCTGAGCATTCATCTAAGCACCGCGCCACGTCTTGTCTCTGCGACAAAATGATGGACATGATATTGTTCCAACGTGAGTCCCCCAGCACGGTAAACTCTCCATACAAACGTAATTCAAATCTGATTGTATGAACATTTTACAAGTTTCTATTAAGAGGGAAGAATAGCTTTGTAGTGTAGCCGCTAGCAGCTCGCGGCTGACAATAGGTACTTTTTTTGATGAAAGTGCCATTTCGGGAGAAAACGCTTGCCACTAACTAAATGTTAACAAATCACTTTGATTTTGATGTCGATCGCTTCAGTCTGACTGAGTAAAATGGTGTACCTACAGTACTACAAGCCCGTTACTTTGTATGGGTGCTCAAGGCTACTGACTTTTCATACAATTCTTGTATCACTCCCGACGTAGGTGTCAGCTGTTCATACATATATTTATCAACGCCAGAGATGTCTCTTGTCTGTTCTCCAACTGCACATGTAGACGATTTTTTTAAAACAAATATTTATAAATGCAATGTTAATACCTATACATAATTTAACACAGTGTCCCGTCATTATTTTTCACGTCATCCACGTTAATCA
Organism: Epinotia demarniana; assembly: GCA_945867215.1. NCBI lineage: Eukaryota > Metazoa > Arthropoda > Insecta > Lepidoptera > Tortricidae > Epinotia > Epinotia demarniana. The sequence goes on from OX244281.1 coordinate 2,768,124, forward strand.
CCTGAACCCGATCACCCAGGGGAACCTAGCGGCAATTATTTTTTATTCAACTAGGAAAAAATTATAATGTTTGGTTATGGCGCTTCGCCGGACGCTGCCGCGTCACGCTCGCTGCGCTCGCTCGGCTCGCGCGCTGTAGGGTCGCAGTTCATCTAACAACCTAACTATAGTGGACAACAGCTTATTTTTGGATGTCTACTTGAAACATTACAAAAATATCACACCTACCTATCTAGCCTAAAAATTTCGTCGTCTTCAAGTCTACTAAGTACGAGTAACATTGGCACCACTATAAAACTACTTAATGTCATCGTAATTTCCCATTTTGGCAAAAAAATACTGTTTTACATTGTCTTATTGAACTTCAATACTGTCGTATGTTTAAAATAAATCCAAATAAAATAAACATTGATATCAAACGTTGCTAATGGCATTTAAAATTGCACGGATACCTTACAGCGAAGCTTTGGTATGCGATAAAATAAAAACAATGCGTAAACTCAACGTAAAAACCAAACCTCCACGCCCTTATCTAACACTGCTAATAACCCTTCTCCTGTAAAAGAGGAGAATCAAATCATCATCGACTTCATCATACTCGACTTCCCGAAATCATGCACCAGATTAACTCTGTGAATTGGCTATCTGTTCCGCCCACAACTTCACTGGAATATACACTTCAATAAAAACCTGCTACGGTTAGTTAACAGCCTACTCGACTCCATAATCCTGTCCAAGACTTGCTAGGGTGACGAAGGCGATGCCTAGGAAGACGGAACCAAGCAGGTCACCCAGGGCAGTCAGGTAGGGAATGGCTGCGTTATCAGGGTCTTTCTTCCGTTTCCACATTAGATGGATCAGCATGTAGGCCATGTACAGGAGCACCATTACCTGGAATAGTTAATGAGATATTTTAGACAGCAGAAATAAATACAGGCGACAATCTTACGTAATAAAGACCTGAGTATCATACCACGTTACGAGAAGCTACGGTAGCCCAGTGGTTCAGGCATGCGGCTGTCAAACGGCGGTCGTGGGTTCGAATCCCGACTCGTACCAATGAGTTTTTCGGATCTTAAGTACGGAATATGATTTCATATTTACCGTTAGCTAGAAGAAATTCAAAGGTGTATGTGAAGTCCCCAATCCGCACTGGGCCAGCGTGAGGACTACTGCCCAATCCCCTTTCATACATGAGAGGAGCCCTGTGCCCAGCAGTGGGACGTATGCTAGGCTATGCTATAGGCTGATGATGTGTGATGTGATCATACCACGTTTAAAATAGACATGTAAAACGTTTATGAATACGGCTGTTTTGATTACTTACTTGCAACAAGGAGCAGATGAGGTACGTGATTCCGAAGGCGACCCCGATGGACACGTATCCCATGTAGAGCCAGTCGGCCGCGATCATGAAGATGATCTGGCCGACCACGGCCAGCGCCAGCAGCATGCGCGCCACCCTGGCCGCCGCCGCTGCAATACAGACATTTACATTCCATTATTTATTCGACATGGTTACACGCGTGGAGTCTGGCCGGGGAAAGATGCGGCTAGAAAGAGCAGCAAATTAAAAAAAAAACCGCGTGTTGCAACACCGTATGACGCGATAAAATAATGATACTTGAATTATTCTATTTTTTCTTCAATTCACACTAAATTGCTTTCTGTGAATTGAAAATAATAATCAGAAAATCAAGCAGAAGGAAGTAAGGTTATATGAAATAAAACTGTTAAACTTCATTCCACTTTATATTTATGAAGAATAATCTAAACCACTCTCCATAATATCAATTTTGACGTGACATAATAATTTATCTTTTTATGATATTCTTCAGTGAATAATATTAGCAGTATTTAAGCCAATCCTTTAATTCTCTTAAAAAGAAAAAACAGTCCAATTTATTACGGAAAAGTTACTTTCTTAGTTACCTACCATATCAAGTATCAAGCTCAGGACATCATACAAGTTTAAGACGTTTGACACATTTGACAACCAAATGGTATTAGGTATTGCTGTTGCCATATAAAAAAGGCTAATTCTCAGACCAAACTCTAACAGCAGCAACGAAATCACTATGAAAGTACAAAACAACAATACAAAAACCTAGCAACAAAAATACTAATAAGTTTCTGACACATCCATCTTCTCGCAGAACCTCAAACAATCATCACGCATTAGTGCCCATCACGTCAGGCATTGATGCGAGGAGTGTGTTCAAATGGTGTAAGACATCTTTGCTTGGCAGTGAGACGTCCATAAGACATTAATGATGATACGACTAAATACTTCATGTAGCTGTATGATTCCATTATACTTAAATGTATTCGTAAACTGTGACATACTCGTAAGTATTTGCAGAACGTATTTTGAACTGAAAAAAGGTCAATCACAATTAAATTTATCAATCGATTCATGACTTCAAAATTAAGTCATTAAATTATGTGCAGAAACAGCAGTGAGGTGTACTCCAGTGATTTAAGGGTTTCCTCGTGACATCGCAGAATACCAATCCAATCGCCAGGTAGGTATAAGTCCAGCCAAGCAATAGCAGACGGAAATACCAGATAAAACAGTCATCTTCAAAAGGTCGGCAAATATTCAAGGAAAATCACCCAGGACTCACTTCCATAGAACAGCGTTCTCCACGGCCACTCCACCAATCTTGCACCCTCGGGCAGCACGCCCGGTATAGCGGTCTGATGAAGATGTGTCGCCAGCCTCGAAGACTGCACGCACACCAGGTTCCCACCGATGCCGTTCACTATCGGCTGGAACACCTCGTAGCCTGTGAACCGGTCCACGGCTTGGTCCAGGACGATACCACCGATTCTGTGAAAGATACGCGGCAAATTAGTGATATTTTTTGGTTTTATAAAAGACTGCCTAGCATTGGTTGACCCCAGTCTCGCCTGATGGTAAGCGACGACAGACTTTAAGATGCGCACTGGTGCTCACTCTTGTTTTGAAGGCACCCAGAGCATAGTTCTCAAGTTCTCAAGCGCATTTCCTTCTTTAGCAGTTTGCATTAGGAAAGACGAGGCAAATCGCTTCGTGAGAATAAGTAAATGGTACATTATTAACATAAGGATGCATTCGCTCCCCACGCCTGTTCGTTCGGTGATCGAACGGGGAAGGTGGAACTAGGAATGTCGTCGTAGAAGTGTCGTATTCTTGTTTAGACGATTATTATTATTGCTGGAGTGTTGTTGTTCTACTCTCTGGTGCACTATCAAGTGGCTTACGTTACTACCCTACTCACAAAAGTACGAGCGCACTTTGGGCAAGTTAACAGTAACAAGCCACCATCGTAGTTATACAAATTAGGTACACAGTAGTCGCAGACTTCGGTATCGATAGAAAAGGAAAGATCTTATGGATGGTACGTTGAACCATTGCATTGGGTACTTTCTTGAATTAGATCAAAATAAAAAACCGGCCAAGTGCGAGTCGGACTCGCGCACGAAGGGTTCCGTACCATTATCTACAAAAACAGTTTAAAAAAAAGTTTATTTATGTGGGCCCCCCTTAAATATTTATTTTATTTTGTTTTTATTATTTCTTGTTACAGCGGCAACAGAAATACATAATCTGTGAAAATTTCAACTGTCTAGCTATCACGGTTCTTGAGTTAAGTACAGCCTGGTGACAGACAGACAGACGGACAGCGAAGTCTTAGTAATAGGGTCCCGTTTTTACCCTTTGGGTACGGAACCCTAAAAACGAGGGCTTCATGTGGTGGCTTCATCATTCAGTGATACCATATCTGGAATCAATCGAAAAGCCATACTACGCATTTCATTCATATCTCAGTAATGGAATAATAGCGGATAATAATATGATGGATTATTATATCACGATTCATAATAGTGATTACCAGGGCTTGTGCTTTTCGCGCCTTTGACGTCAAACCACACATAGGGTGATGATGAATTAAAATAGTATTTTCGTAAACAGTTACGACTTATCAACCGCTTTAATTAAACGATAGTCACCTAAAATGGTCTTTAACTGACATTATCATTCAGATGAACAATAAGTTGACGTTGTAATTGTTTAGTTATATTTTCACAATTATATGTAGTCTTTAATTTTACTACTGCATAAGAAGTTGCTATACAATGTCATCTTTACAAGAATATAGTTACGATTTTTTATTTTTGGAGGTTCGGTGACGCCATACGCCAATGACCTTCGATCTGAATCCCTTAGTTCTCTAATGTTTTTGTAGCTTATTATATTAACAACAACGGCTTTAAGCAATATAGTATCCCATATTTACTTCAAAGTTCATTGTTTTCGAGATATTTGGCATCAAAGTTGAACTATTTCAGGCCAAAAACCGGTTTTCTGGCCATAACTTTTGTGTTAATTGGTTTAAAATGAAAACCCTGGACCAGATTTTAGAGACGTCACAGACGTACCCATATATGTAGATTTCGTATACGTTAGATCTTTCACGTCAATAGAGATACGAAATTAGTGTGTTTTTAGACAATGTTTAAAAAAATCATACAACATTAAGTATTCATTTGTTTCTAAATCCGGTGGACCAGAATGGAAATAAAAGATTCAAGAACCGATAACCGTTTGATGTATACTTCTATCTGTAGTGCAAAAGTAGGAGATACGATTCATACTTGTCAAAAATCGATGGAAATCTTGGGTAGCCCCTTAAACATATTTTATTTACTAGAACATCCTGTGTGCAAATTGACGTCATCGGTACGAAAATTAGGATCCCTGGTGATAATGATAATTCGGCTGATACATGTATAGACATAGACATCATCTATTGGTAATAAAGGTATTAACGGTCATTGTTTATTGGTTATAAATAGATGAACTTTGAGACACATCAATCGTAGACCGCATCAATACTATGTTTCGAAAATACTCGACAATGAAAAAAATTGGTAGGCATTAAAGTAGTTCAGAACAAGATGAAATGACTCATAAAAGGAACGTAGTGTTTAGACAGCCAAAAACACAAATAAAAACCTTGTCACTATGTGAGAAGCACGCTAGTCGTAGGAGGTTACGCTAGAGGGCGCAGAATCTTCGTACTAATCAATATTTTGAATCGTACGAACTCAAAATATCGTGCGTATGACGTGCAGCTCGTGGGTAGTAGGCCTTACTTTAAAGATTCAAGTCCAGCGTCAACCTAGTCACCTGCACAACTGCAGGGCCCTTATAATACTCAGAACAATGTGTTTCCACAATGAGAGACGGAAAGGCTCCTATGCGCCTAAATTAAGAACTGATCTCCAAATGCCCAACGCTCTCTGATTTGGCGGTTTTTTGGGCGAGTCAAAGGACCGGGAAAGGATTTTCTGAACTAGACTGATCTTCTTATCTCCAGAACAATGGCATTCAAGTCTAACAATACGACTGCGTGGTCGGACGCATGCCATTTTTTGCAAGAAAAAGGTTAGCGCCACATAAAATGTTCATTGCATAAGGAACTCTATCGTATAATTTAGAAGATTCAAAATTGACTAAAACATTATAAAATCCCGCTCCCAGCGAGCCAGGTACAAGGCGCTGTGTGTGGCAATTTATCTCGTAGCTAATTTGGAATCTATTGATAAACAAGATAGAGTTCATTATTTAATGAACATTTTACGTGGCGGTATTTTTTTCTCAAAATTGGCACACGCTGACCGCATACAAAGGCTATTCATGAGCTCAGGTAAAATAATCTAAACTATAACCTAGTGCGGAGCGTCGCCATTAATCGTACGAGTAGAGCAGTGTGGAGCCAGAGAGGGCAATATGGCGGCGGCGAGGAGCTGTGGCTGAGGTTTTAAGTAAGCTCGTGTGGTAGTGTTGTGATGTTGGTACCAGATAACTCACCCACTAATGAAGAGAGCGGTGATGACGGGTGTCCAACCTGTGGTGAGCACTGGTTTTGTGTGCTTGTTTCTATACACGATGAACACCCAAACAGGTAGAAGAGAGAAGTACACGCAGATAATCACGATAGGCTGCCATAGGGAGGTTTCTGGAAGATAAAGGATGTGTTACTCCCTATATAATATTAGACAGCACCACAGATATAGATATACATAGATCACGCAAACGCATGTACTTCGCGTGTCCGAATTCGGTCTCCGAGATGGCACTCCGACTGACGTTCTGCGCGCGTCTGTTGTGGTAGCCGGTTGTCCGTGAATATTAAGAAAATGCATTATTGCAGAATCGATTTTGCGCGGACAACGGGGTATTCACATCGCTAATTCGCCCGTGTGACGTCACAGTAGGTAGAAAAAGGTGACACGGTCGGTTTTCATACAGATTGAGGTGTTTAAGTTACATTAGGTACCCCGTCCTGATTGTACCGGGTTTATTCTAAAACTAGATTAGGGCTTGGATTTGGAAACAAATGCAGTAAGTAGATTGTGTCTCAGGGGATCAAAAGTATCCATTAATGGCGAGGGATTCTAAGTGGAATCTTGAGCCTAGCGAGGGATTCAAGTGTTTACGCTCAGGACGGAAATAATTTTGCTATAGAGTGGCACATGATTTTTTTCACCTTCTTTGAGGATTTATATCACAATGACTCTTTTCTGAATATAGCAGCACGGTTTGGGCAAGACGGCGTGCGAGTTCTCTCGAACTCTCTCGCAAGTCTCTGTCTAAGTTTTCCAATAAGAGAGAGACGGATGTTACGATAGCGCTTGTGCGATTACGTCTTGTGTTAACCGTGCTGCAGAGATGTAATGAGCAGATGTGAAAACTAATTTTAAAGCCATTTTAACTAGGTACTTCAGACCCCGTATCATGTTCGGCCTTATCACACGATAAATGAAAAAAGATAGAGCGTCGGTCACTGGCTGACACCGTTCGATAGAACGAGACGACGCTCCTATCTTGTCACTTAAGGCCGACCATGATACGGGGATTGCACGTTGTTGACCTGTCAAGCTATCACTTGCTATAAAGGGCAGGCATTAATAAATTGTTTGTACTAGTATATTGTACAATAATATAATAGGTGAATTATTGTAATTAGAAAACTTCCGTGCGTCTCACAAATAAATTTAACATACGTATGTGGTATGTTAAATTTATTTGTGATAAAAAAACGTTCTACATTTTTCTATAGTGGCTTGGAATGAAAAAGTATAAAAAGCTTTGAAATACGCTCAAAAAAGACTACACAGTATGTGGTTCTTCAAAAAAGGAGTGTATCACTTCTTAAAGGGTCGGCAACGCGCAAGTAACATCCCTGGAGTTGCAAGCGTCCATAGGCTACGGTAACCATTTACCATAAAGTGGGCCGTAAGCTTGTTCGCCAACGACGTGGTATAAAAAAAGACAAGTGGTATAAATAGCAATGATATGAATGACATCTAACAAATAAAAATTCTAGGCAACTAGCTAATTTCGATCTAAGTGTTCTAGGTACTTTTGGCTAAAAAAAGCAATCTGGCATACTTTAGTCCTACACATACGCCCATCTCTTTATTCAGCGTAACGTCTTAATCATAAGAAAGAGATGAGTGTATATCGTCAGCTGCTTTCTACTGCCAGACTAAAATCAAATCTACTCTTTGCTTATACCAATCTTAATGGGTTCCGTAGGGCCAACTTCAGGTTGCGCCGTCGCATCTTCCTTGGGAATCGGAATTATTCCTACACAAAATATTAGGATTAAAAAACCAAATTATGAACTTATTTCTCAAATAGTTTTGAGGAACGCAAATGATTCCTTTCTTTATTAATATGATTGGCGTGGTGATATTTATGCAGTTCGAAAATAATCAATATACATTCATCTTAAACATAATCCCTCCGGCCACGTGGGCCACCGATTTTCGCAAGTTTCCGTGTAAGGACGAAAAGTACAGAGAGCGAGACAACATTTTGAGGGTTAGATTCACCTAAAACCAGATCGCCGAGTTCCGTTAGTAACAGTGTTGCGTTTGACGCGTTTGACAGCCCTAGCGTGTGAGTTTATAGCCCCAGAGCTAAATGCAATTTTCAGTCACTTCCCCCCGGTCGAAAACTTGTGAGATGCATAAGAATTTTGTACCATGTAGCCTCGTGGACGTCGGCTGCGGTTCCGTCGGTGAGTTGACCAACAGCAGCCTCCCAAACACGTAAAAAAAGCCGTTTACCCGTGATTAATTATATCATCAAATGATAGTTATAATGCCATTAACTTTGAACCTTAATACTATGAGTATACCGTTTGTTTTTCAATATGGATCTTGTTGTGGCACGTGCTTATTCAGTAGCTAGCGGCTATGCGATAATAGAGACAATGGCCTTTCTTTGAAAGATTAGGGCTCGAAGCGAAAAATTCACCTGAGAAGAGCCGTATTATAAACCAACTTTATGACTAAAATAAATCGTCAGCTACTTTGCGTCGGCGCGATACTTTGCCATGCACTTTAAAGTTCTCCTGTGCATGGCAAAGTATGGCGCCGTCGTTTTAATCACGCGTTTCTAGTAGGAACATATTTTAACATCTTCATGTGACCAGCTGACGGATTCTCCACCACTGTAGGTACAGTCGGTTGAAGATTTGTAAATCATAATTGGAACCAATAATGGATTACTTAACTATCATTTGACGATACAATTAATGAAGTAAATGGCAAAAAAATGAATGGCTGCTGCCGGTCAACCCATCAACGGAGCCGCAGCTGACCACGAGGCTTCATGACACATCATTCTGAACCTTCTCACGAGATATCGCACTGGCGTCGATTGGTCACGGAAATCTGTTGCTAGCTCGCGGGCTATTTATCCTGTCGGGTTTGTTAGACAGTGGAACATCTGTACATAAATACTATCTAAATATTGCCTGAATACTTACGTATCTGCTCGTACATGTACTGCGCTGTAACGGCCAGAACGGAGTTGCTGACAATATCGCCTATGGACGCCGCCAGCGGCGTGGCCACATTGTCGGGGTTCACCTTGAACCTATGCGAGCAGATGATCACCAACACCAGCACGAAGTCTGCCGAACATATACAACATAAGTAGGTACAGTCAGGATCAAAAGTAACTATGCAATCGAAAACGTCAAAAGCTCTTATTCCCTCCTAATAAGGACTTTTGACGTCTTCTTTTCACATCTCAGCCTATACGTCCCACTGCTGGGCACAGGCCTCCTCTCTCATGTATGAGAGGGAACGGGCAGTAGTCCCCACGCTGGCCCAGTGCGGATTGGGGACTTCACATACACCTTTGAATTTCTTCGCAGATGTATGCAGGTGCCTCACGATGTTTTTCCTTCACCGAAAAACTAACGGTAAATATGAAATCGTATTCCGTACATTAGTTCCGAAAAACTCATTGGTACGAGCCGGGATTCGAACCCACGACCGCCGTTTGACAGCCGCATGCCTGAACCACTGGGCTACCGTAGCTTTTACTACATTATATTACTTCTTCTGTACAGTCAAGGAATCAGCTAGCTCATCCGCTCATCACGCAATATTTAAATGTCTTTATCAGGAATCGAACCTAGACTCTTTAAGCCACCACAGCCTTAAGTCGTCATGTCAGTTTATTACATAATAAATAAAACACCGTCTGATCAATTACCAAAGGCAAACACACCGATCGCGGCTCGTGCGCGGCAACCCAGTTTAGACTGTAGAATGTGTGGCGAGGAGGATGAGACTATGGAACACTTATTGTGTGAATGTCATGCCCTTGCCAGACAAAGAATGAATTGCTTTGGTAACGGCTATCCGCAACTAAAGGAATTCAAGGTACTTCCGCTGAGCTGCATCATCCGCTATGTGGAAATGTTGGAGCGAGGTTGGGAGTAGACATAAGGAGAGGTTAAATGCACAAAAGATCCCACTGTGTCGAAGTGCATCCGAAAGGGCCCTCATCTTGATAAGATAAGATAAGAAGAGATGTATGTAATTACCTAATATAAAACATGTCGTCGTCGCTGTGAAGACGGCAGATGAGATGAGAAGCAGAACGTAGTCTCCGTTGAAGGATCTGTCTGTGATGATGTTGACGACTATCGCGAAGATGGCTACCACTGTCGCGGCTACTATCGCTTGGACCTAGAAAGCAAATCAATTAATATTATTTTCACGCCACTGCTCGGAAATGTGGCCAAAGGTCGTCAGAATTCAGTCTTCAAAGCTGGGGTTAGTTGGACATCGCATGAATAGGGCAACTATAAGTTCAAACTGTCCAACAACGTTATTGTTGGACAGTTTGAACAGCGGTTCGCTCAATCTCAGGCCTCCCGGCACGCGCCGGGCCGCGCCGCGCGGTGCCCCCGACATGCGAGCGGGGCCGCACTTATTATGATCTTCAATTAGGTTTTTACTTATAATTATAACCATTTACAATTTCCTCGCAGTAAGCGTGAAAAGCACTATGTAACGTCTCGGACCTCGAACCCACTCGTCCATCAATTGCCTACTTTCTAGCCTTTACAACAATGTACTATTGTTGCACGTGGTTCTTACAAAGGAGACAGCACCCCATGTTTTTTTATCGTATGAAATACATTATTTTGGCCTTAAAAGCTTCTCACTCTTTAGTACCACCCAAGGGACACGTGCAGGGTGGTGGTAGGTAGCTCCTGCGGACGCGAGTAACAGTTGTCCCCCCTTTGTCAAGGGCTCGCGCGCCGTCTCGTGATAGCCGTGCCGGGAGGCTGTTAGCAACATCAAGGCACTCACCAACTTTCTGGAGGAGCTGGGGTGGTTAGAGTAGCGCTACCCCGCCGTTTCGCGCAAAATAAGCACATCGGACGTCGACTTGCGGAAAATGCCCAGTAAAACTAACTGACTGAGGTGACATTGGGTGGGGGGAGGGGTTAAAACCTTAAACCAGGAGATGATATCTTACGTTGGATTTTTCACGCCACTGCTCGGAAATGTGACAAAAGATTGTCAGAATTCAGGCTTCAACCCTGGGGTTATATGGACGACGCACGAACAGGCCAACTATGAGTTCGAACTGTCCAACAACGTTATTGTTGGACAGTTTGAAAAGCGATTTGCTCAATGTCAGGGCCCCCCGACACGCGCCGGGCTGCCCCGCGCGGTGCCCCCTAACACGCGAGCGGGGCCGCGCTAAAGCGTTTCATATTATGATCTTTAAGTAGGCACTTCATTTTGAGTTACAATTATAATTATTTGCAATTTCCTCGCAGTAGACTTGAAAAGCACTATGTAATGTCTCGACTCGGCCAAAAGTGCAATAGATAGACTCTTCTCCTTCGAAACCTCCGTTACGAAACCTCACCTGCGGCTCGGACCTCGAACCCACTCGTCCATCTATTGCCTACTTTCTAGCCTTTACAACAATGTACTATATCTGTACAGCAGTGGACGTCTTTTTGCTGATAAGATGATGATGATTACATCAAAACACACTGACAAGAGTGCACGACCGAGATGTCTATACATTATGAGACAGCAAATGCTCACACTGAAGATGGTTATTGCCACGGCAGCGGCTTAAGTAGCCGTTCATTTTAGGCGTAATTACTACGGTTTTTTTGGCATTCGAATCAGTTTTTCGAGAAGAACAAATGTTTGTATTGGAGCACAATTCAAGTACATATATAGACAAAAAAAAAACATAGCCGTACCTCACTTGCGGCAGACGAAACGGTTCATACTAATTGACACAGAAGTATGACGTCACCGCTGTCTACATGTAGTAATTATTGTATGGAAAATTAAGTAAATTACCGTTTGGGCCGAGGCCCAAACGGTAATTTACCTAAACGCAGTATTTCGAGAAATACTGCGTTTAGGTCCATAATTGTCATACATTGTTTTCTATAAGCGTGAAGGATCCTATTGTTAGCTTTAAATTTACTCTTAAACAATAATTGCTTTTTTTTAACTTTCAAGGTTACTATTTAGTTATTATACAGTAATTTGATGGTTTACCTAATGGTAAACAACGAACAAATGTATGAAACAAGGTATGGCAACACAACGTTATGAATTTTAACATGAGTCCACACCCCTATTAAAGTAACCGCCGCACGATACCTCCCTCCACCTCGGGCGTTTTCTTTGACTTGGCCACTCTGTTACTCTCTGCTCTCTACCGTCAACAGTTTAATTACCTGCACTAATGACACATTTCCGACGACCATCGAGATGATCTCCCGCGTCGACGTCATGTTCCCGAGATTGGCCTGTGTGGACAGACGGGACGCCAAACACATGTCCAAGTTACCTGAGAACAGATAATACTTAATTAACTTCTGATTCTGCAACATTCGTAAGCCGTATACACCATGGTTGCAATAAATTAAATTAAATTAAATATGGAGTCTATGTTGTAAAAAAATTAAAAAAAAAATGTTTATTTTAAATTGACCATAAATTGACTTAAACTTTCACGATATCACACATATTTTTTCCTAATCGGGACTCTTTGTTCTTTATCGTTCTTTCTGTCACATTGACGACCGCTTTAGCCTAGTTGGTAGTGACCCTGCCTACGAAGCAAGAGGTCCCGGGTTCGAATCCCTGTAAGGGCATTTATTTGTGTGATGAGCACGAATATTTGTTCCTGAGTCATGGAAGTTTTGTATGTATTTAAGTATTTATTTAGCTATATATACGTATGTTTATCGTCGTCTAGTACCCATAGTACAAGCTTTGCTTAGTTTGGGACTAGGTCGATTTGTGTAAGATTGTCCACTAATATTTATTTATTTATTTATTGTCTCCTAAATAACGAAATATTTCATGTCTATCTAGACGGTGCCAAAGTTAGCCACCTTTAGCACCGTCTGCCAAGTACTTTCGGCCATTTCAGGACTGACAGACTTAAGTTTACTCTCTCTACGATTAAAGGGCTAAATTATGCTATATGCCTCGTATCGTTGTCACAGCATGACGTAACACATACCATACAAATTTTGACCGGAAGTGAACAATTTTAGGTGTATTGGGATAACAGACTATAAGATAACTCAATTCACGCGCTATAATGACTGTTGTAAATTCACACGCATCTGTTGAAATTACTTTACGTAAACATTTAAGTACCCCAGTCTCAAAATCTAACCAAAAACTTGTCTCTTAACCGTTTACTGACAATTTGGCGTGAGAAACATCAAGCCAACACAAAACAGTGAGAAAAGTCGTGTTTTTTAAAGAATTACCAGCAAATTGTGCGAAAAACAGTTTAACCGGTCATCAAACCATTGTATTCAGATGTTAAAGATCACGAAATTACTTGTTCAGAATACGTCAATAATATTTACAAGAAAACGTTCGTCAGGCGCGAGTATTGATAATTTATTTCGTGAATACGAATATTGTTAAGGGGGCGCAATGCAAAATGTAATTTTTGCGTGAACTTGAACATTAAATGCATAATTTGGATGTTTAGATGTCTGTTACTCAATCACGCTTATACGCCTCAACCGATTTGGATGAAATTTTTCACGAAGATAGTCTATAGCCTGGATTAAAATATAGGACAGTTTTTATCCCGGGTACACGCAGACGAAGTCGGGGGCTTTACGTACATACTCTACTTGAGGTAAAAATAGAAAGAAATGCGCTAATCGCAATGCGATTTCAAGGAATATCCTTTTTGAAATTGTATGTAGGGACCTTAGTATTGGTTTGTTTGGGAAGCACTTAATTAATTTTACACTTTATAATTATTTACACTTTATTATTTAATTTTGCACTTAATTATCGAAACATGTTTAACTAGTGCAATACTTGTATTTCGCTTTGATGTCTTAAATTTATAAACTAAGTAACATACTTAGAGGCTTTGTTCCGGAAACAATTCTCATTTATATGTGGGTTAAAGGTAATATCGGGTATGTAACGTGACTAAAGTTGACTATTATTTTATTGTTTAGTAAAAGTCTAATTAAAGTTGGGTCCAATAATAATCATAACATAACATATATTCGCGATTAAAACATAACAATGGATTATAAAATGATTGTCAGACAAAAACATATCAAGTATGTAAGTGTATATAATATTTTCCTTTTTTACCTCACCTCCCACACTAAATTATAGTAACAAATTTTCAATTGTAAGACATAAAAGTGTCTTTTACGTGGGCGTGGCTTACGAGAATCGAGGAGTCGCCTTAACTATGACGCAGAGAATGGGAAACAAAGTACCTACAGTTATCTTTGAGTATACTCTTGAATCTCATTCCTTATACATGTTCTGAAAATACATTTGAAATAAATAAATAAATATAAGGGGACAATCTTACACAAATCGAGCTAGTCCCATAGTAAGCTCAATAAGGCTTGTGTTATGGGTACTAGACGACGATATATATAATAGATAGAAATACTTAAATACGTAGAAAACATCTATGACTCAGAAACAAATATTCATGCTCATCACACAAATATTTGCCCTTACCGGGATTCGAACCCAGGACCTTCAGCTTCGTAGGCAGCGTCACTACCCACTAGGCTAACCTGTCGTCATTTTATATCTATCATTTTAATACTTAAATAGGTAAACAGTTCCTTGACTTCGCCTGTCAGTAATGGAACACAGACATATTTCGGTATAGACACCGCATGTATGATTCAATGATTCATTTAACAACGAAGTTTTTACAAAATGTGAATAGCCATCAGACACCAAACTAGGCTGAACCTGTATCTTGGAAGTCTGCGAGTGCGATTTACAGAACAACATGATGATGTTAATAACTACACTCGCGGACAATGAATACGGGTCGGTAAAATACCGTCACATTTCCTAAAAAGACCTTTTAATTAATATAATTTAATTTTACATCTTAACTGCAAAAAAGTACTTTCTATAAACAACGTTACCAGGTTTAAATCGGACTCGCAGAAACCCATGTAAAAAACAACGTTAACGGAGAGAGATATGCAAAAATCTTAATTTTTGGATATTTATATTTTTATGATAGAATCCCGGGTATTGCTAATACAGTTGGGTATTGGGTATTATAAATAATAGTATATTATGTAAATAAAACTAATGTTACATATAAAAAAACTATTACGGTTATTTAATAGAAGATCAAACGAGCTTCGCAAGCGAAGTTCGATCGATATTATATGAGTAAGCTTCATTCGAAGATATAACACACATGTAGTCCTTTAATCTACCAGGCAACATTTCGCAAGTTTAAAGTACGCAGTAAAAACCATAGCTCAAACAGTTCTATCCCCACCTTTACCCCTACCCTACTTAGGGACCTCGGCTTGCCACCATTTCTCATTCTTTTTAGAGACAAAACTTTCCTAGGGGTATAGGGGCGGGCGGGAAGTTATATCTTCGAATGAAGCTTACTCATGTAATATCGATCGAACTTCGCTTGCGAAGCTCGTTTGATCTTCTATTATATTTCGAAGCTTCATTCTTCAGATATAACACACATGTAGATGTTTAGAGTTAAAAGTTTTGCTGCCCTTTGTAATTGTAAAACATCATAATCATGAAATGCAATAATTATGTTTTGACAACAATCTTAGATACTCCCAATTATTAATCAAAGAGTACAATTGTAACTTCACATAATTCTACCTATACAAAAGGCAGATTGATCTGGCACAATGACCTTCGTCGATTAATTGACGATGGTAGAAACGAGCCAAAGTTTTCGATGTTCTCGACCAGCCTGCTGCCTTCCGGATAGCATCTAAAGAAATGCCTGACCGGTGTGCAGCTGACGTGGCGGCGTGGCGCGTGCTGTGAGCGCTGAACGCCGCCATGTCTTTACCGCTTTCGCCAAGCACTCGCGTAATGCACCCCGGCTAATGGATTGAGCAGATGCATTTTTATGGGGACTTTTGAAAGTCAACAAAATATGTTGTGAGCTTTTTCAGTCCTAAAACATCATTATAACAGTCACCGGGCAAATATTTCTATTAGGTATCTTCAAAATATGGAAGGCACAAAATCGGTTGTAGACGACCTACACCTGAAGTCTTAACTATATCATCAAAAATTACTTTAATACAATTTGGGCATGACTTAATATTATTCCACTTAATAAGTGACAGTGTTTGTACCCTGTGGGCAGGACATATTGCTAACAAAATCGCCAGATTCTTTGTTAGTTTTTCCAATGAAATTTCTCTATTAGGGTACCATGCTGTTATATGATTTAATACCACTTGAGGATCCCAGGTATGGCTATATTTAGGAGTTACGGGCTTTAATTTGTAAACACCTTTCGGTAATCCTTTACTTTGGTCATCTGAGCTGATACTACTCCCCCGTAGGAGCGAGGGTGCTGACCTATGATTATTTAATGAGCCATACGACGATCCTTTATTAAATTCGTGCGTTAGAAATAAAATAACAGCAGAAATGAAGCCCTTATAGAAATTGAATATCTATATTATCTATGCTAAATTTCCAGCACAACTTGTATTTAACACACGTTGTACTGTTGTAAAGTGTTGTTTGAAATTGACGCTAACATGAGATTAGATACTTTTACTAATCTCAACAAAAGCGGAAACCACGGTTGGGATGGCCATTAGGGAAATACTACTATTCCTGTGGCGTTGTCATTTATAATCTTATGTAAACACTTTAGTACGAGTGCGAGTGGTGGAAACGCTTAAAAATATTTATTATAAATACCAGCTAATAGTGAATGCGACGACGGTAAGAGCGTCCGAGTCTGGCTTCCACGAAATATATATTTCACATTTGGCAGAGGTACGAGAAGCAAAGAGGTCAATTTCGGGCGCACCAAAGTGTTTACTTATTCTTTCAAAGGCTGCAATACTTAAATTTCATTAAATATCAGGATTTAGCCTTCTGGATTATCTGTCTGCTTCTACATTATTCTTAGTGTTAATGTACGAATCGAATAACCATATGTCTCGTTCTTCACACCACTGCCAAATAGATCTAGGTAAGCTATTTAAGTGGGGAAACTGGATGTCTCCCATTCGATTAATATAGCTTATCGCGGTAGTGTTGTCGATGCGGAACAACAGAGCACAGTTTGATTTATTTCGCGCAAAACATTTTAATCCTAAGAGCGAGCAAGCTCTAAGTAATTAATATGGAATGCTAATTCTTGCTCTTCCCATGCTCCGTTTGCACACACTCCGTCACAAACTGTACCTCATCCTGATCGGGACGGATCTATAGATATTTCTGCATCGAATTTCGTGATTCCAAAATGACAAGACGTTACAAATAATATTATTAGTCCATCAAAATAAGTCAGGTAAAATTTCGCGAGGAAGTTTTACTTTTGATCATAGACATCGTATTCCTGAATAGCTCGGAATTTATATCTTTCTAACAACTTCGTGTACAACCAGCTGTATCTAGCTGTCGGGCATGCAGTGGTAAGAACTCTTAAAAAGTGCGCATACCCTGCATAAAAAGGGATATAGACGTGATAATTGAATTGTAAACAAAACCTAAGAATTTACAGCATTGTTGGTAATTTTGGGATTGTATCGAGCTTTTGGTATACCTAGTTTACCACAAATCGTAGGCACTCGAGAAACCGGAGAGTCTCCCTCCCATTATGTTTACATTCGTTAAGGTCCCTTCCAATACACAAAATGCCACCCCGGTATATAATAGAAGTTAGGCCTTGTTTTTAGGTAAGTTACGACTTCTTTCATAATTTTGGTGAAGGTTCTAGGCGCCACGGAAAGTCCATAGACTAATAGGGAACAAAACTCGTAAGTAACATTGTTATGCTCGAATCTTGTCAATGGTAGCCATAAACCCGTTTTTAGGGATTAATTTAGAAGCAGTTCTAGTCTTCCATTTTAAAATGGGACTTAGTTACAAATTTATTGAGCCCTTTCAGATTCAGTATGAATCTATAGCCACCATTCGATTTAGGAGTCAGAAAATCTTTGATAGAAACTGATCATTAGTCTGTTGGCATCCAGTGATGCTTTCACTGAATGCCTAGGTTAATTAAGTTCTGTACAGCTAAGCTCGTTTCATCATGCTCTTGGCATGTGAAAGTATTTACAGGTTTGACAGATTGCGTAACATGTCCTAAAAAGGAATTGGAAAGCCATTCTGTATACAGTCTAATAAATAAAGTACGATTATTCGTTACATTAAGCCAACACTTATAAAAAGCTTTAAGGCGACCGGCATGTACCTGCGTTACTGCCGCGGCGTCGCAAGTGGCTTGTTGTAGGCTGCTCGCGGCCGTATGATGGTCGACACTGTCGGCCTACTTTTCAGTAGATTTGGAAGCTTTAATTTTCTCTGAGAGTTTGCTTCCAAAGAGAGTATCATCTCTCTCAACGTATTGTATGACTTAAGGAATACTTCGTCTAGTCCAGGAATGACTAGTTTTATCTAAAATCCGACTTCAATTAGATAGGATTTTTATCGTTAGTACCTATACCGACTCCCAATTGCTGTTGAGATGATTCGATTTTCTTGTCACGGCCTCTTTGGATGTCTGTAACTGCCGCCGAAATTACGGCGTTTAAGGACGGCGCCCATAATAATTTGCAATTTACAGGTACTCTTATAAGAGTTTATCTTTACTCTTTTTATCAATACCTTTGTGTAATATAGGTAGCCACCTTTGCGCTAAATTGGGATGAATTTTCTCCCCATATTTTGGGACATTATCAGTGGCGTCCCCTAAAGCGGTTAGTAACTCGGCATCTATTACAGGGGTCGTTTTGTCATCACAGGCCTCCACGGGAGGTGCATTTTCTTCATTTGAACGTGGGAGTGAAGTTTCCACTGCCTCATACACTTGTTCGTGGTTTATAAATTAAAATATAATATTTTGATTTTTCTAATTGAGGGTAGATATGAAATGCATTGTAAAACCACACGTCAGGAATTTTAATGCATATATGTATCTAGTGCCCCGCATCGCGAACACGGGATATACTAATCTCGATTAATGGTTGTAGAAATTGCTATCGTGTTGACTCACGGTCAACCGCCAAGCACGAGATACCTTCGTGACGACTCTCGGTCGCCTCCCAGGTTTAGTTACAAGACGTGGGCTCACGGCCCGCGCGGTATGAAATGCATTTCTTAGCGATTAATATTGTTAGAAATTGCTATCGTGTTGACTCACGGTCAACCTTCAAGCATGAGATACTTTCGTCACGACTCTCGGTCGCCCCCCAGGTTTAGTTACAAGGCATGGGCTTGCGATTAATATTGTTAGAAATTGCTATCGTGTTGACTCACGGTCAACCCCCAAGCATGAGATACCTTCGTGACGACTCTCGGTCGCCCCCCAGGTTTAGAATTACCAGGCGTGGGCTCACGGCCCGCGCGGTATGAAATGCATTTCTTAGCGATTAATATTGTTAGAAATTGCTATCGTGTTGACTCACGGACAACCCCCAAGCATGAGATACCTTCGTGACGACTCTCGGTCGCCCCCCAGGTTTAGAATTACCAGGCGTGGGCTCACGGCCCGCGCGGTATGAAATGCATTTCTTAGCGATTAATATTGTTAGAAATTGCTATCGTGTTGACTCACGGACAACCCCCAAGCATGAGATACCTTCGTGACGACTCTCGGTCGCCCCCCAGGTTTAGAATTACAAGGCGTGGGCTCACGGCCCGTGCGGTATTAAATGCATTTATTAGAGGCACCACAATGTAGAACTATTTATTGAAACTAATTGCACTTACCTGATTTATCTTCGGAACCTGATGAATCAGATAGCACCGCACTGTCATAACTCGTTTATAGTTTTTTGTTGCAATTTCCGTATATTAGCAGAATAATACTCTATTTTTTCCTGTGCACTGCGTTTAGGCATGATTAAATATTTTGAATTATTTTTTAATAGAATTAGTTCGTGCGTTCGTTGCCTCGCAAGAATAAAGAATGAGAAATGGTGGCAAGCCGAGGTCCCTAAGTAGGGTAGGGGTAAAGGTGGGGATAGAACTGTTTGAGCTATGGTTTTTACTGCGTACTTTAAACTTGCGAAATGTTGCCTGGTAGATTAAAGGACTACATGTGTGTTATATCTGAAGAATGAAGCTTCGAAATATAATTTAGGGTGACCCGTATTCATTGACCGCGAGTGTATTTACTTTTTTTATACTAATGGTGCATACACTACAATACACATTCTTACACAAATCGAACTGGTTACACTACACGCTTGCGTACAGCGGGTACTTGACGACGATATACAGGATGTATCAAAAATGTGATGTGAACCGAGCAAGGGCATAGTCTGTAGCGCATGGCGATTCCAAATATGCATTTGTTGTTTTTTTGTATCTTTTTTTACATTTATATTTTTGTTTTCATTTACATTACAGTCTTTGTTTTTGTTGACATGGCTTATCGTATGATAATGTTACCCCGCGAGGGTGAAGGGTGGGAGGGTGTATTTCACACAAATAAATGCCCTTACCGGGACTTGAACCAAGAACCGTCGAAAAAATCGACTGGACGTGGTTGTTGGCACGTCAATAGGCGTTAGCCTGATTTACTTAGATATGTCTGTGACCCGAACGTTTTTCTTGCATACGCTTAAATCTTTGGATAGAATTATCCTATTTCCTATGCTGAAGTTGCGTTTGTGAAGTAAACAAAGTTATCAAAATGTGAATTGTCGTGAGCACGGGAAATCGTACCGCAATCATATTTGTATGTTTTGCAAATAATTACAGTTCACACGCAATTTTAGCGTAATTTGTATGTATTGTATAGTATTTTTCCTACATATTTCAAGCTACGGTAGCCTGGTTGCGGCATGCGGTCTAATCTCAATGAGGTCTAGTTTTCCCCCTGGGTTGGAAGGTCAGATGGCAGTCGCTTTCTTGCCAAATTTTGGGATTAGGTGTCAAAGCGGACCCCGGACTGCTTTAGGGCACACCGGGAATAACGCTAGGAGGATGAAAATGGCATGGCTGTCACATGGATTCATTAACTGTTTTACTAATTGTCTAATCAGTAATCACAAGACAGACGAGTATCCTCTGATTTCTTTTGTTTTCTCTCGACTTATCAGTTAATCGTTCAAATAACGCGCATGTTGTATATACATAATACTCGTGCCACTATCTTAATACAAGTCTTGGGTAGTGCGCAACGCCACTTATAAAAACATAAGGATAAGCTACACAAGTATCTTTATCATCATCATCATGAACTTAAGAGACGGGCTCTTGTCGGTGGCGTAATTAGCCCACCCAACGAAGGAAAATCAGGGGAAAAACTCGTGTAAAAGCGAATTTTGGTATAGTTGTTGGGAATGGTATTTTAAATCACGTACTAAAAGTACTGGTGGGTGGGGGTGAAGCTAACGGGCGGAGGGGGGTGTAAAGTTCCCTGTTTTTAGTTTATCGTAAATAACTCGTAGACTGTGGCCTACAGCAAAAAATGTTCTGAAACACAACTAATCTACATAAAATTTTCTACAAAACAGATAATTACATTTTTCCACTGGGATAAATATTTCATTAGATATGGAGAGAAGAAGATGGACAATAAAGAAATAAACACATTTTGTTAAGTATGGCACGTATATTCCTAAAATAAAATTATCGTCTATATTTTAAATAATCATCATCATCATCATCTAAATCTAGAATATCGTCATAATCATCGTCGTCGACGGTGACTTCGATGGGAGCTCCGTTAGTGCATGAGCCGGAGCATACACCGCAGACACCGGAGCAGGTAATTCCTGCTTTCCGGCAGCCGCATCGCACTCCACACCCAATCTTGCACCGGCAAAATATGGTTTTGAGAATCGAGTCAGGCCCATCCCCATTGGGTTGGTGGTAGGGGGTTGCCGAGCCATTGTTGTATCTGTAAATACTCATATATTAAATTTTATTATCTCATTATTATAAAAAAACACAATAACAACTAATAAGAACTTAAGCTACTAGCTTAAGCCTAGTCAAAAAGTCCCCCACGAGTTGTCCCTGGCGCAAAGGTACCCATCACACTGGCCGCGTTACCACGTTGAATGGCGATGGACAACCTCTGCACCAGGTACGAACCCGCGCGGGCGTCAGACCCCCTCTCCGTAATTCGTCGTCCCACCTCCCTAACAAAATCAATAGCCTCCGACCCCCAGCACCCAGTAGTCTCAAACGCAAGGGGTACAAAAAAATAATTACCGCCCAGGGCCGCATACTTAATACGTTTCCTGGCCGCTGCAAAATCTGCAGCGGCACCGGCTGTTCGCACAGTTCGGCTGAGATGCGAGGCGGCAAAAGTACTGACGCACGTGGCGTCCCACAGCAAACACTTTCCCCTCTGCCACGGCACCAACGTTAAGCCATCCGGCCTCTTGCCATCGGCGCGGCAAAGGCCCGGAGGCTCCAGAACACAGGGGATGTTGGCAGATATTAAAGCCCTCCTAACGATGTCGTTGAGAGCGTGGTGACGCGGAAATCTTCCCGAACAACGACCGCAACTCAACGCGTGATGGCCACTCGCTTCCACCATGGAGCCGCAGATGCATTCATGAGGCACACAAACATCGCAGCCCAGGCGGAGTGCCACTGCCACCCGCAATGAGTCGTTGTCCAGGAGTGTTCCCAAATAAGGAGCAGGCAACGCCTGCAACCACGCTCTCCCCGCACGCATCTGTAAATATGTAATAAGATCAAAGTATTTAGATCAAATACGAGTATATATTTGTATTTTAAAATCCAAACAGTATTCGATAATTTGTGTGATTAAAGGTACCTGTAGGTATACTCTGAACGAGTGCTGCTTCGAAGCTCTTCTAGTAGTAGGAAGAGTGGCTAGATCTGATTTCGGCTTCATCGATGCTCTTAAAAAAGAGGAGTAGCGGTATTTGTTGAGGTTTTGTTCCTGGCGTGCTTGGTAAATCGACAAAAACATTTTCTCGCCGGCCTGTTTAGTGCTCTCTGGTGAAGAGGGCTCACTGAAAATGTCTGATATCTTTTGGATCAGTTCTGATTTAGCAGTGAACAATTTAGCGATTCCTCCTCTACCCCCGGTGTCGCATCCGGAGAAGCTGTGGAGAAGGATAATTGTCTTTGCAAATGGAAGCTGTTGGAGTTGTCGCACTGAAAACAATTTGTCCTCTTCCTTCCCACGTCCTGGTTTCAAAAATAATATTTATGATTATGATTATGAAAAAGAAACAGGTTGATATGTGGTGGGGCCAATCCTATGAGGAGGACTATCAAGTCGACACCCTCCCCAATAACAACAGTTGGATGTAAGGCAGCTTTATCCAACCCGCACCTGACAATAGTGCCATCAGCACCTCCTGTTGCAATAGTTGTTTCAATTCCTGCTGCTCTCATCTTCTCGGTAAGGAACTGAATCAGTCTTGTCTTATTCCTTTCATTGGCGAGGAAATGCTCCTGTTGAACGGTGATGATCGTATTTTCGTTACAATTAATTTCGACCGAAGTTTTTGTCAGACCTCGTCGCTTCTGCTCTGCTCATTTTGTGCTGGCATCATTCGTAACTATTAAAAACCACTATACAATTTGGAACGTAGGTAATGTACTGATAGCAAATCGAAGAATCGTTGGAGGATCGTTTCCATTTCAGACGGTGTAGTAGAAAACCACCATCTACCACTTTGGAGCTTTGATGTAGCTCTGATTATATTTGAGGATGATGATGATGATGATTTGAGATATAGACGATAATTTTATTTTAGGAATATACATGCCATACCCTCGTAAGGCCCAAGCTATTTTTAGGACTTATGTAATAACGGCCCAGTGTCCTGAAAATAGGTCATAAAAATACTTTAATTTTGAAATTTCGAGCCCCTTAAATAGAGTTTAAATTTTATTAGCAACAGCTAATGAGTTGGGTTAAGCCTGAATTTTTTTGTCCTAAAATTAGGCCGATGGGCCTTACGAGGTTAAAGAAATGTGTTTATTTCTTTATTGTCTTTGTTCTCTCCATATCTAATGAAATATTTATCCCAGTGGAAAAATGTATTCATCTATTTTGTAGGGAATTTTATGTACATTACTTGTGTTTCAGAACATTTTTTTGCTATAGGCCACAGTCTACGAGTTATTTACGATAAACTAAAAAAAGGGAACTTTACACCCCCCTCCGCCCGTTAGCTTCACCCCCACCCACCAGTACTTTTAGTACGTGATTTAAAATACGATTCACCACAACTACACCAAAATTCGCTTTTACACGAGTTTTTCCTATGAAAGGAAGCTTTTGGTATTCGTTGGGTGGCCTAAATCGCCATTCTGCTTACCTCTCTGCCACTTATTTAGCGTATGGCAAATCAATGTGCCCTCTCATACATGAGAGGAGGCCTGTGCCCAGCAGTGGGACGTATATAGGCTGATGATGTGAAATCAATGTAATTTAGAACCGACACGGTACCTACCTACGGTTGCCACTGTTTTGAACTCTTGATACGCCATGACATTAAATTTCTCTTCACTTAGCTTGGTAATAAACGCACGTCTTGGTCTTCCCCTGCCTCTCCTTCCTTTTATTTTTCCTTCAATTATAGGTTTTATGTGATTGACATACGACTCAGGTGCCCTAACCGCACCCTCCGCAACCTATTTCGCACGAGGACGGCTAGAAAAACTGTGGTCATTTGTATACAAAATACATGGGTATTCTTTTAGTTCTTACCTCCCATTCTGCAGTAACATTGCCTCTTAATTTTAGTATGGGGTGGCGCATCGTTACTGACGATTTCTCAATATAAATTGAGACCGCGTTGGTGCCGTTAAGAAGCCTGTCAGGGTGGGAATAATGGTCCCACTGCGTTAGACTTAAATTAAATAAAAAGTTACTGGCTCCGTGAGGTAGAATTCGTGCGCCTGCCTTAAAAAAAGGCCGGGTTGCACTCTGGGAGTGCCGGCAGAAGTGAAAACTTTCGAAATGCTTGAAAAAACTTGAATAAATCAAAATAACCTACAAACGTATTCCGCAAATCCTCATTTTCATTTAAAAATCCGCATTTTGAAGCGCAACTCCCGCTTTTTGCATTCCGGCAATTGGCAACACTAAATCCTCCTTCTTTCTTATTTTTATATTCCTCCGCCCCTACATGTCACGTGACCTCCTACGCTCCTACACCTGTCGCGAGTTTAACAATTTTTCCCCATCCCAAAAAGTGCACAGCGCCGCTAAAGAAGTTTTCCCTTGAAAAATGTAAAAGAGACGACAATAAAAACTGTATAATAAACAAACGTGCTCCCAAAAATTCACGAGAATCGGTCGAGAAATTTGACCTGTAGAGAACAGCGGGAAAGCGGGACGTCCGGACATAAAAAAAATGTCGGCCCAACCTGAAGCATAGAACATCATTCGCTTCGCTAATTTATTTCAGACCATTATGATCCATATCTTTGTTAGATACCATATAATTGTGGGCGAAATACCAAAGGTTTTAGTAGTAAGCCAAAGTTAAGTTTGTATCGATGCAGAAGCGATGCTGAATTAAAGCAGCGCGACTGCATCGCGACAGTCACCCGTTTGTATAGCTACTGCATCGCTTCTGTCGCGTGTTGCCGGTGTTGCACATGCGAAAAGGGGCGACATACCGCGATGCAGTCGCGCGACTGAATCCGCCGAAAACCGCCGCGTGCGACCACCCTAAAGACACGATTAAGACACCGATTTTTCCATTATTTGCTAACAATGTAGAATTTCATTATATTTACTGAGATTAGTCCGATTAGATTAGTAATTTAATTGCGTATGTACGGAATACTCAAGATATGATGAGCTATTTATGTACGTACGACGTCAAAAAAATGTCTACAATTTTGCACCTTATTCCAATGCAATAAGGTGGAAAATGTATACATATTTTTGACGACCACCGTTCATTGTTCTTCAGAATATCAGTTATCGGACACATTCAGGTTATCTGCGGGGATTCCTTTTGTAACTCCATTCTATTTTTTGATGACCATAAGAATGTGGAGATTTGAAATGGTGTAGGGGAAAACCGGTAGAGATGGACCCCATAAATGATAATATTCTTTATTGTTCCACATCATAAGAAAAACATATTACAAGAGTACATTCAATAAATAAATCCCCATATAACTTAAAGGCGCTTAAAATTTAGATGTTATTGGACTCTTAGCATGCTTAGATGTTCGATTGGGCTATCATAGAATGACTTTACGAATATAACAAATAGGTGCACCTGTCTGTTTAGCGGATTGTTGGATTTACATAAACCCAATAACGATAGGAGGATGATAATGATCGATAAACAAATCACTTGCTTATTAATTGAAATTTAGTTTACGTAAACAAATCCATACTAATATTATAAATGGCAAAGTGTATGTGTGTGTTTGTCCTTCTTTCACGGCACAACGGAGCGACGAATTGACGTGATTTAGTTTTAAGTGGAGATAGTCGAAGGGATGGAGAGTGACATAGGATAGTTTTTATCCCCGAAATCATCCCCTAAGGGGGTGAAATGGGGGGATAAAAGTTTGTATGGAGCTGCGATATAAATGAGTTCCACGCGGACGGAGTCGCGGGCAGAAGCTAGTAAATAATAATAATAATAATTTATTCACATAAACTTCGGCACTCTTTGGGGGAGGCCTATGTCCAGCAGTGGACGTCTTTCGGCTGATATGATGATGATGATGATTCACATAAATAACCCTTGGGTTTACATGATTTTCTTCTACCAAACTGCGGGATACACACACAACACATACATTGGCAGGACATTAGCGATGAATAACAAGCATTGTCATCAAGTCATTTCAGAATTCTTTATCACGATATTGATGGAGTATCTAATCTACACGGGAAATCCTGATGTAAGTGTCACGGATATGGCCGATATGAATTTTTTTTCATCTCCATGTTGTCAATTAGTCACCCCCGCATGGCTATCGCTGGACAGCCCGCGATCTGTGTCGCGGCGACACAGACTATCCATCTCTTTCTAAACCTCCTAATACGGGTGTACACACAAATTTTATTATTGCTCCGAAAGAAGGAAGGGAAGAAAATATGCCTAGTGACGAAAATCAAATATTCATCATAGAAAATCAGATCTCAAAGAATTACGAAACTACAACCGTTAAATTAATATTGCTGGTTAGAGAGAGAAACGCCACGATCTTCGAGCGTCATAGTCAATGACAATCGTTTCATTGAACGTGCGTTTTGCGGTAAAATTACAGAATATACCCCCTTGACATTTAGATCTACCTAACCTATGTAAAGTAAGCACCAGTTGAAAACGAAAAAAATTTAAACAAAAAATGTATTGAATTTGACATTTAATATGTCAAATTCAATACATTGTTTGTTTCAATTTTTTTCGTTTTCAACTGGTGCTTACTTTACAATGTCTGGACTGGAAGAGTCATGAGAGTGTACCTATACGGATCAATAATTCTGTAATTTAAATACTATTAGTTAAGCGGTACAGTCGGCAGCAGTAGTAGCTACGCAAAATAATCCTCTTGGCATTAGAGTCGTGTGTAGGTCATTTTGAGAACTTGCACCGCTAAGCTACTTTTGCCGCTGACTGTAGGTACTTCCCGAGTTACTCTGCAAAAAAAACCAATCCATCCTTACCTATATAAGGTGCCATAGAATTAGGTACCAATATTTTAAGAGGTGTTAAGTACATTATATCAAAACAATTAACTTTAAGTAGAAATTAAGATAACTTTTTATATGATATTTTTGTTTTAATTATTAGAACAAAATAAATAATTTAAAATTTCGTTCAAAAATAACCATCCTGTGTATTAAACTGACAAGGTGTTTAACACATGCTGTCAAGTGAACATCGTTGTGTCTGACACACGTCAATGATTCGCGGTAAAATTGTTAACTATCTCATTAACAGGGTGTTTTTACGCAGTATTGTTGTTTCCTTATTTATCTTCAAAATTTAAGACAATCTATTAAATATTTCTTCTATAAATAGACTCCTAGAGACGAGTATTATCAACTCTAAAAGTATTGGTACCTCATTCAAATGCACCTTATGTACACTGTAACAATAGAATTAAAAGCCACTATTGCTCACTTTAATTGCAACAATTTTAACATATTTTCTGGATTTACCTCGTTTTACCTGCGCACCGACGCAAAGAGAGGGGATAAGTTTAACGAGTCTGTGTATCTGAGTATCTGTGTATCTGCCTGTGGTATCGTAGCTCCCAAACGGGTGGACCGATTTGAATGCAGTTTTTTTGTGTCATAGATAATTTTATCTCGAATGTTCTTAGCCATGCTTCATGAAAATCTGTTCAGCCGTTTTTGAGATATGGGACTTTGAAGTGAAGATATCGGGGATTTTCAACTTTTCTAAGTTGCAGTTAGTTATTTTAGTAAATTGTAATTGTAATTCCCCTTATGGTTAGGCTGGGCTCAATTATGAGGTCATAACTTTGAATACATTAGACCACAGACAATAGAACTGGTATTACCTGAGTTACTTAAGTAACTATTGTTTAATTGTAGTGATTTCAATGACTACCGCCAATATGTGGTTTAGTTTAGGTTTTTGAAGTAGACTGCAGGTAAAGTAAAAAGCTTTTGGAAGATTTCTTATTAGGTAAAGGCCCTAATATTTACTTAATGCTTAGTGTTACCTATTGTTCACCAATAGTGTTTTGATGTAAGATTGAAAATGTCAAGTATTAGGCCAGTGTCGGGCACTGGGGCACCTCAGTTTCTTTTTTTCTCGCTCGTCATTTATGTTCTCGTATTGTCAAAATGTCAAACTATGGACACATAACTTTGTGATTATTTAATTATACGCTTTACTTTTTTCTCCATTTCACAATTCACGCTACCTAGTTAGTTAGTATACTGGGCTCTTTTCCGCAAATCGACATCCAGCGTGCCTATTTTGCGTGAAATGGGGTAGCGCTACTCTAACCACCCCAGCTCCTCCAGAAAGTTGGTGAGTGCCTTTGTGTTTTTGACTGCGTCCCGGAGTGTTTCCGGGGACCCTAGGTGCTTTTTCCTGTGTACTTCTACCTGCTTGCAGTCCAGTAGAATATGTTTGGTCGTTTCCTCCGCCTCCATGCACGCTCTGCACATGGGGCTGTCCGTGATACCTATGTTGTAGAGGTGTTTGTTCAGAGTGTTGTGTCCTGTTATAATTCCAACTATCTTGCGTAGTTGGTTTCTATGTGTCCTCAGTAGTGTGGTTGTGAGTTTGTTGTCGCGTTTTGCCAGAATCTCTGCGGTCTGTCTGCATGTGTCTATCTCCTCCCAGTGTCTTTGGTGTAGGTTTTTGGTGTATAGGTCAAGTTGGTTGTATATGTAGCTTTGTGGCAGGGGCAAGATTGGTTCGGGTCCGTATGCCGTTGTTTCTGAGCCTTTCCTGGCCAGTTCGTCCGCTGCATCGTTGCCTCTGTGGCTCACCACTGTGGCCCTTGATCCATTGTACAGTGACGGTGTTTTTGTCTGTCACGCTACCTATATTCAACATTATTGGTTATTTTATTTGGCGTTTACACCACCCATTAGAAAGATAGAGAGTCTATCTATACCTAAGTATAAAATTTAGTTCAGCAACTTTTCGTAATTTTAGGTTTGAAGAAAGAGAAAATGTTATATGCCCGCACGGACAGTTTTCACACAGGCAATTATGCGGAAGTAATCGCCTCGCTGCTGAACAGGCTCAGGGGAAGCCCCAACGGCATCCTGGGTGTCATTGCTGTCAAGTACGACTGCCCTATTTTACTATACTAGGTCAGCCAAATAAAAGCGGTTGCTCAATTTAGAGTTAAGTGGGCATAAGTACGTTTCTATGCACATACTAACCAACTGATTAAGACTTACTAACATAATATGGATATCGAAAAATCTGAAATAAAATTTTAGTTAATTTTAATGACAACCACGGAAAGGGGATGGTGTTACTCTAACACATAACAACACGGGGTACGCTATATATTATTCGTTTAATATTTATTGCACAAAAGTAGAACTTATCATACAAAAGGCGGAATGTATGCCGTAAGCACTACCAGTCAACCTTTGGGCAAAGCAGCCAGATTGCACAGTATGTGTTTAATCTATATCAGAAGGCTTGTCAGCTTTACCAATGCCAAAAAAGTCCGGGGTCAGCTTTAGAGCCGCGTTTTTGGTACCGAATGGTACAAGGCGGGTTTTGAAGTTACTCAAGCCTCAGGTCAAACGTTTTTGGCCAGTTTTACCAAGGTAATTTCATGAGTATTAGTATGGAAACTGGCAGGTATGAGTCGAATGAATCAATTAAATCATTTATGCATGTCATAACGGTCATATATCCATCATCATCCTCCTAGCGTTATTCCCGGTTGTACCCAAAAGGAGCCCGGGGTCCGCTTTAACACCTAATCCCAAGATTTAGCATAGGCACTAGTTTTACGAAAGCAACTCCCAGCTGACCTTCCCACCCAGAGGGAAAACTAGACCTTAATTGGGATTAGACTGGTTTCCTCACGATGTTTTCCATCACCGAAAAGCTAACGGTAAATATTGCGTACCTAAGTTCCGAAAAACTCATTGGTAGGAGCCGGGATGCGAACCCACGACCGCCGCTTGACAGCCGCATGCCTGCACCATTATAGACTACTGTAGCTTCTGTCATTATATCCATACTGTATAAATAACTATCCGTTGAAAATAATACGTCAAGCACTCGCCCAATGATAGTAATTCGTTTTGTTCATTTACAATAGTGGCTATCTATCGTGGAATTACGTTGAAATATCCAGACAAATGACAAACGCAATCATGACATTATCTTCCTGTTATCTAGAATTTCATGATCATGAATCACACACACTCATACCTACTCAAATGCACAATCTTATACAAACACGTATATATACCCCCAAGAAGCATTAAGTTAATTTCTAGGATACATACTCGTACAATTACCTACCATTATTTTTTTTTATCATTTTAGTTTTATTAAGCACTAGTTTCCGCCCGCGACTTCGTCTGCAAGGGCCCGGGATAAAAACTATCCTTTTAATGCAGGCTTTAAACTATCTTCGTGCAACATTTCATCCAAATCGGTTAAGCGTGATTGTTTAGGTTTAGATTGAGTAATAAACAATCAAACTTACGAATTTATGGTACAAACTACGCAATAAGGTGGATGTAATGTAACATTTTTTACGTCACACCTGGCCTTAATGCGAGTTTTACTGCACGCTGTGCGTACAGGAAAACTCGCATTGTGGCCAGATGAAGACGTAAAATTTTGTACTCAACACGGGCGGTAATTCGTAAAGCCCCAGAGCGCATATTTATGGCCCTCACCTTCGGTTCGGGCCACAAACACCTGCGATATGGGGCATTCACGAAATCACCGCCCTAGTTACGTAATGTACTAGTTTTAAACATGTAATGTAATAGTTATTTACGATACAAGTGCCGAAAATAGGAAATTCGAGTGGTGATAAATTAAAACACGACCGAAGGGAGTCTTTTAAATCGACACGAGTTGCGAATTACCTATTCGCGCGTGTATCGTACAACGTTTTACTGTACATATGGCTCTTTGAAATTTCGACATATGCATGAAAAGTGTTCTTTTCATATGTACTGTAAAATTCTTTAGCCCCTAATAATAGAATATCCCTCACATCCATAAGAGGAGGCCTGTGCCCAACAGTGGGACGTATTAGACTAATTTATTCTTATTTTTATATTTATTGATAGAATGACTGGCAATCAAATGTAAAGTCATCCGGCGAGACAGGCATAGCCTAGTGCAGTTGGGCCCAACTTAGAAAGATAGGAGGAAAAAAAAGCCTAGTGCAGCTGACACTGGCAATTTCATAAGTGTTAAATTATATGATGAATCATGATAGAAACAATTTCTATGACATATTGGTTACCAGTATTTAGTTTTTTTTTTATTATTGCTGCAAAAATGAAACGTCCTTTCCTTAGAAAGTCCTCAACACGCGTAAGTATGCCATTAGGACGGACATCATCAGGCCTTGGCAATGATCGTCGCAGCGCTCGCAAATTGCATGTTCGGGGTAAGTCCGGCGTGTCATCGCAAACAATGGGTCATTACGCGTAATTATCTATCGCCTAAGGTTGAACAAAATGACAGATTTTTATCAGCAGGCCACTTGGGAGCGCAGAGTAGAACAGCTTGGCCATTTGTACGTCACCAGCATTAATATCTGGTATACTTACTGCTGTGGAGCAACGACCCAAAGTTGATCTTGGCCTCCGACACTAAAGACCTTTCATATTTTTTACCAATTTTTCGTTAAGATTATATTGAAGGAGGTGGGAGCGAAACGAACCATGTTTATTGCTTCAGCTTAGGCAAAATTCATTCTTATGTCCGTTTGACCTGTTGTTCTCCACTATAGGTCGCATTTCTCAACCGATTCGCGTGATTTTTTTGAGGATGTTCAATAATTATAAAGATTTCTTGTCAATTCAGATCTTCGAAAAAAAAGGCGGGCGCAAGAGTTGTACAGCTCACAGAGACACTGGTTTAAAATATATGTCACAGTATGTAAATTTTTTTCACTAGAAATTCACTGTAGCTACAAACTGCTACTAAAGAATAGTTATTTACGATACAAGGATACGAAAATAGGAAATTCGCATTACCTATTCGCACGTGTCGTGTATCGTAGGTACAACGTTTTACTGAACATATGGCTCTTTAAAGTTTTGAGATATGCACAGAAAGTGCTCTTTTCCGCACTAGTGCGGGAAAGTAGCACCATAGGTATGTACTGTAATGTAATTTACGTCACACCTGGCCATAATGCGAGTTTTACTGCACGTTGCGCTTACGGGAAAACTCGCATTGTGGCCAGGTGAAGACGTACAATTTTGTACGCAACACGGGCGGTAGTTCGTAAAGCCCCGGAGCGCATATTTATGGCCCTCACCTTCGGTTCGGGCCACAAACACCACATTCACGAATTCACCGCCCTAGTTAAGTAATGTACTATTTCCAAAGCAAGTGAAGAATCTGTCGTTAACAACGCTGTAACATCGTTGTCGTAGCGGTAGCAATTATAAGAGCCTTGAAAGGTCTTTCAAAATATAGAAAACAGTCATTATTGTAATGGTCACAGTTTTATAAACAAAAATCCTATGTAGCTATAAACCATAAAAAAATCGACAAAGCACATGTTGACACCTCGAAATTACAAGCGTCCATAGACTACAATTCCATACATCCATTGGTTCGTAAGCTTGTTTGCAATCATCGTAGCATTAAAAAAAACCCTCGTGTATACAAACATACACATATATTCACGCCTTCATTCCCAAAAGGGATAGGCAGAGCGCATGCAACTTATAGCCCATCGCCCTCAACACATTTGAACCCTGCTCCCTTAGTCGACTTTTAAGACACCTACGGGAAGAAGGGGGGTGGTGAAATTCTAACCAGACACCACACGGAGCTACCTTGTGTTACGACTCTATATAAAATCCGTCGTCGATAACCTTTAAGGAAACTGTTACAAACTAAACTTTTAGCACAGATTAATTAGTACATAACTGTACAGAAGGTCCAATGAATCAGTGATGACGTTAGCTGACATTTTTGGGGAATAGGTACATTAGTAGAGAGCGTTCCCCTACTACCTAGCAGATTGTAGTAGGGCATAGGGGAACGCGCGTCGACGGTGGCCTTAGGGTTTAAATGTCTATGAACGCACCTTTAAGTCCAGAGAGTGATGGCACCAAAACGAATATAGCTGACACGTTCAAGAACACCTCCCAGTTCTGAAATAGACAAAAAAGAATGAATACATAAGAAAATAGATTTTAATTTAAAGATTTCTATATTTCAGTCCGACAGTTCGAAACGGAGACGCGGCAGACCTCGTCAGCGACGGCAGGAGCGGGATGAACTAGATTACTTTTTAAAGAATTGACCGGAGTCTGCCCAGGAACGCGAAGTCTGGATATGCAGGGAGGAGGCCTTTGCCTAGCAGTGGAATACAACAGGCTCCTAATACTAATAATAATGGGAACGCGTGGCTCGACAGGACGATAGTCAAGACGACAATATAATGGTCGATCAGGGGATAAACATTGTCCTCTCACAAGGAACAAGGGGTCTTTGAGAAAACTGGCTTTGACGGACGGACAGACTTCGAGTGGTAAAAGAGCCCATGCTTCCCTGCAAATGGCTCATAATATTGCATTGAGGCAGGTGGTGAAAGACCACAGAGGGAGAGACGGTCACGATCTTCAGCAATGAGAATACGGCTGAGAAGTAATGTCATGACATACCCTGACTTTGCCCAGCACGATACCAGCCCCGATAGTGCCGCAGCCGGCGATGAAGAACGGCACCGCCACCTGCATCATTGTCGTCCACCATTTTTCCTCCTTCTTCTGCAAACAAATAGAAAGAGAACCGTTTAGTTGACTTCGAAATCTTCATTAGTTTCTCATTGTTCAGGTCGACTCAAATGGGTGCGACTATAGGCCATGTTGATGTGCCGCCGTCGCATAGGTACCTACTGCTGCGCTTACCAAATTCTTTAAGGAGCCAGACCCTAAGCTCGTCTGCTAAAACTGGCTAAAATTATGTTTATTTTTATTATATAACATAGGCAGGTACGTATTTGTTCACTATCTCACCTGATGGTAAGTGATGATCAGGTCGAGGGTGTTTTGTAGTGCTTCTTCACTCTCGTCTTGAAAATATCCAAGTTATACGTAGCTGGGAAATGTTTCTTGAGATCACAAGATCATAACGTTTGATAGCAAGCAGAAATTCAGCAAATTATGCTTTCTTTATCGATTTTGCAACTAGAAGTAATATTTATCACACCGACTTTAATGTCCTATAGAAACCTATTTTCATCCGATTATCTCAACAACCTCCTAGCGTTATTCCCGGGTTTGCCATAAAGGAGCCCGGGGTCCGCGTTTACATATTATAATCCCAAGATTTGGCGTAGTCATTATTTTTACGAAAGCGACTGCCATCTGACTTGATTAGCCCGGTTTCCTGACGATGTTTTCCTTCACCGAAAAGCTAACGGTAGGTAAATATTCCATACGTAAGTTCCGAAAAATACATTGGCACGAGCTGGGATAAGAACCCTGAACCACTAAGAAGCCTTTTTCAGATTAACTATCGCATTAAAATTGAATCGTGAACAATCGTGGTAAGCCTACACCAAAACGTTTAACTGTTAAAGGCGCTGCACTCCAACAATACCCAAACATTGACATTTACACTCTTCCGTGACCATTTGCAAACACTATCGTACACAATGAAAATGTAATGCCCGGCAAAGCGATTTAAAAACCGCCATTTCCTGTATTTACATCGCCCATACACCATTATATCGGCAGATGTCATTAGGTCGTTTACAGAGCGACTAACTTCAATTTACTAACTTGAAACCATTTTTGTTTTTAAATTACCTGTTGTAATTGTTTTTTTAGTAACGGGAAGGTTCGCCAAATAAATATCCGGATTTTATGATAGATCGAGAGAGACTGAATAGGTTTTCGTTTTTTTGCGCAATTCTGAAAACCGAACTTTGTCTAAGGAAGATATGTTTTCATAGATTTAGCCTAGTAGTTCAGGCATGCTGCGGCATTCGTGGGTTCGAATCCCAACTCGTACCAATGAGTTTTTCGGAACTTATTGTACTGATTTTTTACCGTTAGCTTTTCGGTGAAGGAACATCGGGAGGACACGGTCTAATCCCAATAAGGTCTCGTTTTCCCTCTGGGTTGGAAGGTCAGATAGGTCTTGGCATTAGGTGTCAAAGCGGACCCCGGGCTCCTTTAGGGCACAACCAGGAGCTAGGAGGATGAGGATGAGGATGAATATTTTTTACTCAAATAAATAAAAAAAAATTATTTGACCGGGATAATTAAATAAATATTAGGGGACAATCTTGCACAAATCGCAAACCTAGTCCCAAACTAAGCAAAGCTTGTACTATGGGTACAAGACAACGATAAACATACTTATATAGATAAATAAATAGTTAAATACATACAAAACATCCATGACTCAGGAACAGATATTCGTGCTCATCACACAAATAAATGCCCTTAGCGGGATTCGAACCCAGGACCTCTTGCTTCGTAGGCAGGGTCACTACCAACTAGGCTAAAGCGGTCGTCAAAATTGCGAACACATCGCAATTATCATTGACATTGTCTCGGCTTCAACATGTGA
Organism: Epinotia demarniana; assembly: GCA_945867215.1. Lineage (NCBI taxonomy): Eukaryota > Metazoa > Arthropoda > Insecta > Lepidoptera > Tortricidae > Epinotia > Epinotia demarniana. The sequence continues at coordinate 2,804,204 of OX244281.1, forward strand.
TAAGATTAAAATATGATTACAAAAATGTCATTTCTGAAGAATAGTTTGGAATGTATTTTTTTTAATATCTGTCCAGCCTGCAATCTTGTTTAGGTATAAACAAATGAATGTGAATTCTGCTTATTCATCTTCCACATCGATCACTGTTGAAGTAGTTAGATTTTCTTCCAGTTAAAAGTAAGCTGGTCTTGATACACGAGTTCGTTCACGTTTCTTAGGCGCTAGTATTTAAAATTATTACCATCAACAAATCTGTTATTTTTACCTATTTTACTAAATGATTATCAATAACAATGACAGGCGTGTTTCTAGTTCCATCATGTCTTATCATATCGCTATCGCTATAATATGCTGCTTTTCTTTTACTGTAACACATAGCAATTGTATGTTTAAGATTTTGTATTATTTGTATCAATTCGTGTGCCAAAGGTTTATTTTCTTTTGTATTATTTTGTTTATGTGTTTATATCAAACAAATAAATGGTTTATATATATATACGAGGCATCATAAATTCATCCGGAGATGCTGGCAGTATGGCTATCACAGCACGGCCCGCGAGTTGTGTTGCAGCGACACAGGCTATCATCCTTCTCTTTCTAAGCGTTCTAATTAGAAAGAGACAGATCTCGCCGCGGTTGCTTACGCCATATCCACTGAGATGGCACATTTGTTCAGTGGATATGGCGATGGCGCAAACACCTGCTAGCCTCTCCTGACCCCCTAGCACACTAAGTTTTATGTCGGACATAAAGCAATCGTCCCATTCTGGCAAATATGCGAGTGCAAGAGGGACAAATGCTTTATGTCCGACATAAAACTTAGTGTGCTAGGAGGTCTGATGATGCGTCGTAAAGTTCGCCTCTCCCGAGGTTTAAGTATTCATGATTGGTGCACCCAAGGGTATGCGAGTGCGGCGCGTGCATGCAAAAAACGCAACTAGGTACACCTCATTATGGTGATAAAAAAAAGATCTGGCCCCATATCATGGTCGGCCTTATCACGCGATTAGTGACAAGATAGAGCGTCCGTCACTGGCTGACACCGTTCGATAGAACGAGACCACGCTCCTATCTTGTCACTTATCGCGTGATAAGGCCGACCATGATACGGGATCTGCACTGCACGTTCTTTAACCTCCTTCCACGTTCATCCTTGCACGTTCTTTAAGTCCTTTGACGACCGCTTTAGCCAAGTTGGTAGTGACCCTGCCTACGAAGCAAGAGGTCCTGGGTTCGAATCCCGGTAAAGGCAAAAAATTGTGTGATGAGCATGAATATTTGTTTCTGAGTCATGGATATTTTCTATGTATTTAAGTATTTACGTCTATTATGTATATCGTCGTCTAGTACCCATAACACAAGCCTTACTGAGCTTACTATGGGACTAGGTCGATTTGTGTGAGATTGTCCCCTTATATTTATTTATTTAACGGAATAGCAAAGTAATATATTGTTCTAGAATATTACCTGTTCAATTTGGTAAGTGAATTCATCTTGGTTTCCTGTCAAATCGACGAGCGTGGGGGAATCAGGACGCGTTGCCATGACCGAAACATATGTATGTTCTTTCGCGTTCTTTTCACAACTGCCGTGAAATGACGATTCTGCTAGGATTTTAGGGCAATCTTATCATGCTCTGATGACGTCACGTCATGCCGATACGTAGAAGTGTGGGTCAATTTCGTTAAAATTCGTCAGCGATTCCTTTTGTGATAAGTTAACGATTAGTTAAAACGGGGTGCGGCTAGATAAGTGTTTCTATGAAGAATAAAACGACCAAGGAAGAGTCTCTTTAAAGTTTGTGTGACTACCTTTTTATAGTTTTTTGGGTGAAAGAATCATACCAAATGATGTAGTGACCAAGTGAAACCATAGAAGTCTGAGTAGCACCGCTAAATGGCCCCACAGAATGGGTGCCATTGCCATTATGCGGGGATGGCGGCGGGGTGTCAAAACCATGCCAGGCAGCCGTTTCGTTTGAACATACCGGGTTTTGGGGGCGTGTTTGGGTAGAAATTTGTATAGAGCTCGCATTCTATGGTTGGAATCCGTTCGCTGTTCCAACCAAAATGCAGCGTCAACCCATAAATGGTGAAACGACACTGGTATTATGGTGCTCCACAATATGAAAACATATTTATTAGGTTCAAGGGAATCTCCAAGCATTTCATATACTTGTCGTAAGACATGCCAGTCTTCATTTAAGTTTTTTTTTTTTTGAAGAATGAGGGTGTTTTACGAAATATTTGGCTACTGTACAGTAACCGATTAGAATGTACTAGCTTCTGCCCGCGACTTTCACTCCCTTCCCCATTTCATGACCTTAGGGGATGTTTTCGGGGATAAAAACTATCCTACGTCCTTCCCCGGTACTCAAACTCAAACTATCTCTACACGAAATTTCACCTCAATCGGTTCAGCAGTTTAAGCGTGAAGAGGTAACAGACAGACAGACAGGCACACTTTCGCATTTATAATATTAAGTATGGATTTGTTTATTCACGGACTGCAAAATTGAAAAATCACCACACACCAATATGGCCGTAATCAGGGTTAGGTTAAAGCAAGTTAAATAAGTTAGTATTTTGTATTTGTAAACATATTACTATGCGCTAGTACTTAAATCGTAACATTTCTAGCCTCTTGAGCTATTGTATAATATTACTCACCTAGTAAACAATAATCTCATACAGTATAACCACTTATCTTTGTACAAAGGCCAAGACAGTTAACTGACCATTCTATATTGAACCTTATTACAATGCAATTAAACTGCACGGATGGTCAGTTATCTGACTTGGCGCTGCTACGCGGTCGCGAAGACTTAGAAGTGTGGTTATATTCAACTAGTAACTTAATATTTGCTTCCAGGCGCAACCCTGGTAGTGTCGGAGCCATATTAGGAGAAACTGCACATAATACGTTACTTTAACAACAAAGTTAACCGACTTGAAATCAGTGCTCAAATCACTTCAAGTGGCCTTTAAAACTTGAAGAGTTACATCGATTTCTGCAGAACTCCATCATCAGATCCTGAGCTGATGACCATGGGATCACCTGTGAGGTCCAGGTGTTTTCGAGTAATCAGGTAACATACATAAAAAGATTCTGACGAGTTGAGAACCTCGAACCTTCTTACTAACCTTCGAAGTCGGTTAGTAAGATTGTCGCCACGGTATTCCTTCGTTTGCTCGAATTTCACTTGCCATCATATTCACAGGCCATAATTTTGTTTACCATAATTTCATGTGCCATAACTGTTATTTACCATAATATTCACAAGACATAATTGTTATTTTCTATAATATCATATGCCATAAAATTATTTGCCATACCTTTCGAAAGCCATACTATATATAAAATAACAAATTACTGTGTGAAATGGGTGATATTATGAAAAATAGCTATAAAAATAAAATTCGGGTAAATGAAATTCGGGGAAACGATAGATAACCAGTCACCACTTCAGACACGGTCAACCAACTTTTGATTAGCAAGTGAACATTTGCATAGGCATATTGTTCAACGGTACAATGTTGGTGGTGAATAGCTGGGTTTACCCTTAAGACTTTAGTTATAAAGCTGGCCACTGACGGCCGATCCAACAAGCCATATGGATTAACGATATCAAGAACAAAGCAATGTGAAGACCCACTTAACACACATTCCTCTGCATTGCCCAACGGTAGTTTATCATATGGTTTGCGAAGCACTCTTCAACTCCACAACAATCTATGGATAGTGTCAGTATTATCTACGTCTGGTAGTAGGTACTTTTGCCAGACTCTAATCGTTGTAATCTTGATGTTGCACATTTATAATAATAATAATAATAATAATAAATACTCTTTATTGCACCACAACAAGAGAGACAAACAGGTTACAAAAAAAATTGCTTAATAAATAATGGACACAACAGGCGGTCTTATCGCTTTGAAGCGATCTCTTCCAGACAACCTTTGTACAGCAGGAAACATTTAAACTAGAATTTTTAACAGGTAGTGCAGGAATTCATCATGAAGAGTAAACTAACACATCAATCTTTCAAATATTTCTAAACAGGACACTTAAAAAAAAAAAAAAAAAATACATACCTAATATATTAATAAATACACAGACATATATACAACCATACATACATACATACAATACATAAAAGGCAACTTAAGGGAGAGACAGGTAATATTGTTTCAACAGATTTTTGAAAATAGGAAGAGATTTTGCACACCTTATATGCAACGGCAAAGCATTCCACGACCGAACAGCCCGAAAGGTAAATGAGCCATTATAAAATTTGGTAGATGAAGGTGGTGGGGCAAGAAGATGGTTTTGGGAAGATCTGATGGAAGTGAGACGATTAAAACGCTCTTTGAGATATGGAGGAGTAGAGGGAATAAAAAGTATACTGTAGAGTAACGCCAGAATGTGAGAATCACGACGGAGACGAATTGGAAGCCACTTGAGCTGAGAACGAAAGGAGGAAACGTGGTCATACTTGCGCAAACCAAATATGAACCTAAGAGACACATTTTGAAGGCGCTCAAGTTTGTTAAGCTGGTCCTCAGTAAGGTCCAGATAGCACACATCAGCATAATCTAGAATGGGAAGAAGAAGAGATTGAGCTAGCGCAATTTTAGTGGCGAGTGGCAAAAAGTTACGAAGTCGACGAAGAGAACCGATCGAAGCAAACATCCGCCTGCTGACCTCGCTCACCTGAGGTATCCAAGATAATGTGCGATCCATTATGATACCAAGGTTCCTTACCTGGTGCGAATATGGAATTTGAACACCATTGAACATTACAGCTGGTAAGCTCATAAAATCAAGCCTCGGAATGAGCTTCGGACTGCCTACGATTATGACCTGGGTTTTAGCAGGGTTTACCTTAAGCCCAAAACGTTCACTCCAGGTAGAAATACTCTCCAAGTCCTTATTCACGGCGTGGATAACCTGAGGTAAATCATTAACAGTTCCTTGAGAGTAAACTTGAAGATCATCGGCATAAAGGTGATATGATGAAACGATGTTACTAGTAATGGAATTAATGAAGATTGAAAAAAGAAGAGGGGACAACACGCCACCTTGCGGGACGCCAGCCAGCGTGTTGCACCACGATGAATGGGAAGAATCTACCTTTATACGTTGCCGACGACCATGTAAATAACTATGAAACCAATCAATTACCACAGGAGATATGTTAAGAGAACGTAATAAACTAAGCATAATATCAAAATCAACAGTGTTAAAAGCATTACTAAAGTCAAGTAGCGACAAAACAGTGACATTCCTGTTGTCCATGCCTGCTCGGACATCATCGGTAATTTTCACGAGAGCGGTAGCCGTACTATGACCTGTTCGGAAGCCGGACTGAAAGGGATTCATCAGATTGTTCCTGTTCAAGAAAGAAGTCAGCTGTTGATGAACAAGGCGTTCCAGGACTTTTGATAAGAAAGGAAGAATGGAAATAGGACGGTAGTCAGAGAAAGAGGAAGGTTTGGATGATTTTGGAAGAGGAATTACATCGGCATCTTTCCACAACGAGGGAAATACACCAGAGGAGATGGAACAATTTAGAATATGGGTAATAACAGGAGCAAGGAGATCAAGGATAGGGAAGATCATTTTACGGCTAACGCTGTCGACACCAACAGCATTGGAGGTAATAGCTAATACGTTCTTCTTAACATCACTGACAGTGAATTGAGCAAGAAAGAAAGGAGGAAAGTCAGGAGTTGGGACACTCGAAAGATAGTTAAGAGTATCAGCCTTAACTGACCTGTTGAATGTGGTAGAAGAAGAAAAATGCTGGTTAAGCTGGTCGAAGTCTACATCATTAGGAATTGAATTTTGTTTAGGCTTCCCAACTCCTAAAGACTTAAGAAATTTCCAGACCTTAGAAGGATCACCATTTTCTACAGCCGAGTGAAAAAAAAAATGGTTTTTATAGTTTTGTTTCAGTGATTTGTCAAGAACTATATTGCTATGGAGAGGGATATGTTGGAAGTTTCTCTGCGTGATCGCATCAGAAATGAGGCTATCCACAGCAGGATAAAAGGTAACCGGTATAGCCCTCCGGATCGCTGGCACATAGCACGCGGAACTGATGGCCGTTGAGATAGGAAGGTTCTCGATTAGCGACCACGTACCGGAAGGTGCAGCGTGGGTAGGCCTTCACAAGGTGGACTGATGACCTGGTAAAGATCACGTGAGTCCGCTGGATGCGGGTGGCGCAGAACCAGTTGATCATATGATGATGATGATATGTATGTTACGGTAGTGTTGAAAATGTGACTTACGTTTTTGCGCCCTTGACATAATCATATTAGCATTTTCATTACATCCGTATGGATAATGAAAGTGTTTATTACAATATGCGGGTACAGCGCACAAAGAAATTCCCGATTAAATGCATTTCGGCCAATGAGCATCTCTACGAAAGTTTGTACAAGTTAAGTTAAATCATCAATATTAAGAAGGTGCACAATAAGGTTTTATTTTCAAATATATGATTCTTGACTATATGATTGTTGCTCTGATTTAATTCTTACACGATTGCCTAAACTACCTCGATCGAAAAGCAAACCATTCTTGGGTCTTTTTAGTTTCCTTTTTTTACCGAGCCTACTCAAACAATACATTATTTTATGAAAGAATCAAGTTAATACAATAGTGTTTTATGTCATCTCAAATCTCACTTAATGAGATTGAAATATACTTAAACGCAACTTCATTAAGTTAGGTATTTTATCGAAATTTGACCAAAAAAGCCATTCCTGAAGAGTGATGCATCTCTTTTTCTCATGCGAGTGAGGCATAAGCGTGTTTCTATCAAGAGGGCGTGTTCGACTCGAATCTAGGCATCCCCTTAATGCGCCCACCCGCCCTCCGCACGTGCAAACATGCAAATAATTACATCAAACCACCACAAATAATGACAAAAGCTGGACACGAGTTTCGCCTCTGCACAAAGGCATAATTAGGAGATGCTGGCAGGAGATGTTGCTTGCGCCATGTATGATTTTCGTAGAAATGCTCCAATACACTAATTATGAATTGAAACATGATATATGAACAATAGCCTCAACAAAACCCTCACCCCTCACTTAACAGCGGAAATGTGGACAAGGAAAATAGGAAATTGATATAAATATACGGGGAAGAGTCCTTTAAAAACTATAACTTGATTACAGTAATTTTTCAAAGAATGTAAAGGTCATTTGCCCTTAATTAACCAATATTTAACATGATATATTTGATCATAGTTAAGATCGCGTTCAATATATATAGCATTCTATGGTGATGGTGATGGTATGAATGGTTGAGATTATAATGCAGCAGATTTTTTATAAAACGTCACAAAAATGACACTGGGTTAATTTTCGTTACTCGTTTGTCGACTCAATTCGTAATTTGGGTTTATTGCGTAAGTATTAGTAAGTAATTATTGAAAATACACGCTACGTGATTATTGGGCGTTTTTCTACGTCATTATTTTAGTAATTGTCATCTTATAGCAATTATTGTCAAAAAAAATGGTGCTCCGGTTAGAGTAAGGTTATGTTAAAAATATTAAGAGTAAGTATCTTGTAAACAGCATGACAGTTTGCTGGCAGAAAACATGTAACCTCAACTACCGTAGGTATCAACCCCTAAACTTTGCAAAGTAAGACAAAAATCGTGCGTTCGAGTCTCGTTTGCGCTGTATAAAGCGCATAAAATAGTTTTAGCAAAAAAAAACAAAAGCTAACTAAAAATTGTGTGCATTTTTGATACTCTGTCAATTTTAGAGTTTGTAACGTATGTATACATATATTTTATTTATGTCCTCTAAAACCAGAGCCACTATTATTCCTCACGATACAAAATCGCACGGCCAAATAAGTAAGCCATGGCACCCTAATGATCTGATCATCGGTATCATCACACTGATTGCTTTAAAAATTGCTTGATCAGTCACGTATTTACGTGACTCGTGGGTTACCTGAGGTTATTATACATATCTGTGAATAGAAATAGGGCTTTGAATTGGGACTAATAAAGGTATTGTCTTTAATATTACTGTGTTAGTCTTGACCCTTGACCTCATCCGCGTATTAAAGTTTAGCGCGTACAGTCATGGGTATTAGGCGTACATGTCAGCTACGGTAGCTTAGTGGTTCAGGCATCCGACTGTCAAGCGGCGGTCGTGGGTCATTCAAATCCAGGCGCGTAGCAATGAGTTTTTCACATCAGCTATTCGGATAAGGGCTTTTTCTTCCCTGCTAGGAGGGAACAAAGTGGCACTTTTCTGTTTCAGGACATATTGTTGCCAGAATTTAAAAAATATCCCAATGAGTACATGAAAATAGTATACCTACACATAATCGATTACTTATTTTTTTAAATCGATTACTTGCATATATTTTTTTTATCTTGACTACTATTGTTACTACTACTAACGTAATAAGATACAAGTAATTATATGTTATTCTAAGTAACAACATAATCAGTAGGTTTATAATAATTAATTTAATACAGCTACATATTTCATTATCCTCATAGGTGATTTGAAAAGCAGTATGAGTCACACGGAAGCAAAATTATTTCCAACTTGGGCATGAACACTTGAATCCCTAACTACGCTCAGGATTTCACGTTAGAATCCCTCACTACGTTCGGGATTCTATTCTGGAATCCTTCGCTTCATTCGGGATTCAATCTACGCCCTCGCCGTAAATATGCCATTTTGCTCCCTTGTGACAGTTGTGACACAATCTACTATTTCGGAACTTATGTAATTTCGGAAAAACCGAAACCAGACTAACGCCTATGAGGTCTAGTTTTCGCTCTGGGTTGGAAGGTCAGATGGTAGTCGCTTTCGTAAAACTAGTCCAAATCTTGGGATCAAAGCGGACCCCGGGCTCCTGTACGCTATGATATGATGCGTGATGCAGTCAGGGGTATTAATATACGTGTACCTATACCTAAATAAGGTCATAAATATCCGTACACGCCTATGACATTGCCAATAGAGTCCTGTACAGATATTTATGTCCTTATTTATGTAAGTATATTAATACCCCTTGTACCTCCGAATCTGGGGGCACGGTAGATAACAGAAAACAATAAGAACTACTTATTGTACAACAGCATAGTAATGTTTCATTTATTACATTTATTACGCCCATGTGACGATCGAAACGGTCAAGCCACATATTTTGACTAAGGTGTAGAGTTTGGGTGTGTAGAAGCTTGGCTCTACGTGAGATTTGATAACTTTTTGACCGTGCGAGCCATATAGTCTCATGGCAACATTTTACATGAAAATGTTTTTGGTGGGATACAATTTACGCGCTGGACATTAGACACTAGGCAGTCCACCGCCTTGGCAGTGTTCACAGAGGCGTCTCTAGCCCAAGTGGCGCTCGTGAGTAGTGATGTGCCGGGGAATATTCCCGGGAACGGGAATATTTCCGTATGGGAAATTCCCGGGAATATTCCCTTGTTCCCGGGAATATTCCCCAAACATACACATAACATATTGAAATACAAATTAGGAAAATTTAAGTAGTAATAAAAGTAATTAAAATGAATAGGGCCCCGACAAATGAAGTGCCATTCGCCAAAAACTTCAGTATTGTACTAATTCTGCCTTTATATCTCAATCACCATTTACATGTTAAAGAGTTTTTGTTTTAAATTAAGTTGCACTGCCCACATTTTATCTGCTTTGCCTTAAGGTTGACTGGTAGGGAATGCTTTATAGCATTAAGTCCGCCTTTTGTACCATAAGATATTCTTTTGTGCAATAAAGATTAAATAAATAATATGTGAATATTGTCATATTTTGCATTCGTACACATTTTTTTGTAATTTTTCGTTAACTTGAATCGTTTTTGTTACTTGCAGAAGTACTTTTGTAATATTTGTTTTTTTCGGCTCGGGGAATATTCCCAATAGCTGGGAATATTCCCAGTGTTCCCGGGAATATTCCCAATGTTCCAATTCCCAGGAATATTGGGAATTTACTTTTGCGGATAAATTACACTGGTTAATGTATTGGTAAAAAAATCAAGGGCCCAAGTTATCATAGAATCCCTGATAGCAAGATCTATAAACAAACGCAATTTCAATATTCCCGCCTGGGGAATATTCCTGGGAACGGCACATCACTACTCGTGAGCAATCATTACCCTACCGCCCACCCCGCACCGTTAGCGCCCCGGGTACGCTAACGGTGCGGGGTGGGCGGTGGCGGTCTGCGCCCTCTAGAACGTTTAGAAGCGTCCCAGTGCAACGCACATCCTGCACTTTAAGTACACCTAAAGCCGCCCCGCGTCGCGTGCATGTAAAACAAATGCAATTTATATGGAGGCTAGTATTATTATTTTTCTGTGGTACTTAGTAGAAGCAGTATGTGCAGGTACTCACGCCCGAGAGAGGTTGTTTCTCAGCGTCAGCCTCAGTGATCTTCTTGTCCGGCGGGTCGCCCGGGCAGGGGTCCCCGTTCGAGTTTATTGACCCCATCGTGAAACCCGAGTCGCCCAGCTTCTCATCTATAACAAAAATAGTAACTGTCAACATTTTGAAACAATATATATATCAATATGCTTCCGCCCGCGATCTTCTGCGTCGACCCGGTATAAAAACTATCCTATACTTTAATCCAGGTTATAAACTATCGTCGTGCAAAATTTCATCGAAATCAGTTGAGCCGTATCAACGTGATTAAGTAACAAACAGTAGGATAGGATTGATTTGTAACAATCCAGGGTCGGCAACGCGCATACGAGTCCCTGGCGTTCGAAGCGTCCAAGGTTACGATAATAGTCTACCAGCATAGGCCGTAAGCTGGTTGGCCAACCACGTGGTACAAAAAAAATCGACAAGTTACCGGTATCGGTGAAAAAATCGTTTTCTGGGTCAACTCAACTACTTCTTGTAGTTATTCAGTGCCGTTAGTTAAGCGACAATATGACAGTTAGTTAGAATAAATGTTACAACGTAGACTTCCAGATTTTTCTTTTTGTATGGAGATTTCGTCCAATTATGCATGGAGTCTGTTCACGCCACGGTCTTTGAAATATAAAATAAATAAATAAAATGAATAAATAAAAATAATTTATTTCAGACTAAGGTCCATAAATGGTTATAGTAAACAATAAAATCTTATAAATTTAAATATGAAATAAAATAAAATAAAATCAAAAAAATAAATCAATCAATAAAATCTTATAAATTTAAATATTTTGAAATATGATGAATTTGAAACATGTATTTTTTTTATGAATGGCCGACGATCCGATGGCCGTTGGGGCGGCAAGGTTCTCGAGTGGCGACCACGTACCGGAAGGCGCAGCGTGGGTAGGCCCCCGACAAGGTGGACTGATGACCTGGTAAAGGTTGCGGGAGTCCGCTGGATGCCGGTGGCGCGGGATCGGTCACTTTGGAACTCTTTGGGGGAGGCCTATGTCCAGCAGTGGACGTCTTTCGGCTGATATGACGATGATGATTTTTTTGATCTAGTTTTAGTTCTTAAAAAACTGCTTACAATAACATCAATTGCAACAAAATTAGGTGGTGTCAGTCTCTTTAAATGTGACCCACGAGACGTTACCATGGCAACAAGTGTGATAAAAAAACTTGAAACGCGGCTATAAAAAATATATTCAAGTGGTTAAAACTCTCAGATGAGACAAACACTTGAGAAGTGCTCTAATACGACAGCTGAAGGGTGCTGAGATTGATCTGATTAATATTTAGATAATATTATATCTCTATATCATGGTCATCCATCACTATAGGAAAATATGGCGCCTATAATAAATAGTCCAATAGCAGAAACGTCTGCTATTAAAATTCCAATAAAAGAAAAAAAAAATGGTGTTTCTCAAAAAAAATTGCCACATGTGAATTGTAACATTTTCTAGGAGTTTTATGTTATTTCCACGATCTCAATAGGAGAAAAGAAGTGTCCCATTTCTATACATTTTTTAACCGACGAAAAAAACGGAGGAGGTTCTCAAGTCAACGCGTATATTTTTTAACTTTCTAATAGTGCATACAAAGTGTACGGGATATAAAAAAATATTTGTTTTTTTTGTTCTTATTAGGATCGAAAGAACTCGTTATTCTTAGTGATAATAAATAAAATAAAAATCCCTTTTTTTTTGAGACATCCTCAAATACCTAATTCATCCGCGCTTTGACGTAACACATCAACTCCATCCCTATCGAAACCGCGGCTTGGGAACATTGAAATTGGATTCGTATGTAATTTTAAAACTCTCTTAAAATTTATTTACCGTAAAGCTGGCTACTCACATACCTGCTGCAGCTATACATTGTCCCTGCTTGGCTATACACATCAGACATCACAATTAAGGAGCCAAGAGGGGTGTAGACACTACATTAAATAAAAAAATATGTTGTATCATCTCGAAAAAGGATTTCAAATTAAGTGAAGAAAAAAGCAACGCAAGAGGTTAATTTGACGACCGCTTTAGCCTAGTTGGTAGTGACCCTGCCTACGAAGCAAGAGGTCCTGGGTTCGAATTCCGGTAAGGGCAAAAATTTGTGTGATAAGCATGAACATTTGTTTCTGAGTCATGGATATTTTCTATGTATTTAAGTATTTATATCTACTATATATTATATATATCGTCGTCTAGTACCCATAACACAAGCCTTACTGAGCTTACTATGGGACTAGGTCGATTTGTGTAAGATTGTCCCCTTATATTTATTTATTATTTATTTAATTAATAACAAAGTTATGTGTCCAAAGTTTTAATAAAAGGGTGTATGTTCTGTCCCTTTTCCGCAAAACGCACCTTCATATGAAACTATTGTCATTTACTCGCAGATTGTGACGTCACTATCTGCGAGCGTTTTCTCTCTAACAAGCGATATTAAAACCTACAGCGGTTGTAGCGTAATTCTTCGAGATATCTGAATAGGATTTTTCGTCACTTGGCATATTTTTTGCCTTCTTTCTTTTGGAATAATAATAATTCGAGTCTGCAACCGTATAACGGGTCCAATTCCAATATTGCCGCTGCAGCAGGTGAGTGAGTAGTCAGCTTAACATAATTCAGTATCTAATCAACACGCGCAGAGAAAGTTTAACTAGGCCACAAACTTCAAGGTTCCGTCGTTTCGATTTTGTTTTGTTGTGATACGTAACAGTAGTAATGGAATCTAGGCCAATAGGTTTTTCGGTTTAGAGTCATTTGGCGTCGGAGAACATAATTAAGAGATCATTTATGTTATTCAATTCAATTCAAATACTTTATTTCGGATAAATATCCATATCGGGTTAGTTACAGTAGGAACTTAGGTACTTAGTTATATCTTAGGGATATCTGTCAAATGGGTATGAAACAGGACGCAACTTGCAGGTTCTGCCAGGAGACAGAGGAAACAGCAATGCATATCCTATGCTCCTGCGGAACACTCATGCACAAAAGAAGTATCTACCTAGGGCGGCACATCGTGCACCCGGAAGAGGTACAACATATCACCGCCCAAAGAATCTGGAATTTCCTAGAGGCAACGGGACTTGATGGTGTAATCTAAACAAAGGGCTGTCACAATAGATCACCTGCTGGTCGAAGCGACATACTTACAAAGGCCCACAATACAACAATAAAAAAAAATAGGGATATCTGGTTGATATTGAGTTCGTTTATGTTTAGTCGATTTGTCTGAGATTGTGCCCAGTATTTATTTACATTAACCGTGTGTTTACCGTGGACCGGTCATTACGGCACTCTTTGGGGGAGGCCTATGTCTAGCAGAGAACGTCTTTTGGCTGATGATGATGATGATAGGCTACTGTTTGTCGTGTACTTGACGTGAGCCTTGCCCATTAAAGTACCTATTATGGTGGATCAATGCGTCGAATGATATCGTCGACTAACGTTATTGTTTGATGCAATGCAACCATTTGCATGGCAACGACGCCCAAATACCACTAACATTTTAACCGACTTCAAAAAAGGAGCAGGTTCTCAATTCGTTGCAATCTTTTTTTTTTATGTAGGTATGTTCCCCAATTAGTCAAAGATGCCTGGACCGATTTGTTTTTTTTTATTTAAAGAGTATCCTTCTTGCTCCGAGTAGTTGTAGCTTACCGTTAGCTAGTTTTAGTTTTATATAAGGACAGAGAAATATCAAGCGAAGAAAACATGGTGGCTTCATAAACTGTTATTATTTAGATTTAGTTTCGCAAATTCCTTATAATGTTTTTGTAATTGGAACACCATAAAAAACAACAATAATTGTTAAAAATACGGCATCAGGGCTGCAAAACTCAGTTATAATCAGAACAGTTTTGAATTTATCGACATCCTTTTTGATATAAACAATAATGTATAAGTAGATATATCAGCCAGAGTTTAATATGCTACATACTCATGTAAGTAATAAGCGGTGTTCGTTAAAATCTGAATACAATCATACCAACCAGACACGCACGCGCACACACACATCGATATATATATAAAATTGTAATAGGTACCTACTTAAAACATAATATACACGGTGTTTTTAACCGCCTTAGAGCCGCAGCCCTGTTAATTTACCGATCACCTGCCAGTTAGTGTGGTCAATAGAATAAAATAAAACGGAATAGAATAATTAATTGAAAACGTAATAATCTTACGCTCAAATACGAAGCACGAATCCGTGCATACACCATACTATGGCTTAACAAGTTATGAAGGCATAAAGATGAAACAAAACCGCAGTTCATAATGGCATTGTGATCATAAAATTGTTTTGTTCAATTGTTCATCTGCCGAGATAAGATCACGCTAAGGGAAAATATATAATGGTGTCATAATGAGGTTCAAAATTCCTGTCTTTGTTAGGCAGGCAGATCAATCAATTAAAACAATCAACAGAGTCGACTCGAGAACATGAACCTTCATATTAAGGGGCTACCCGAGGTTTTCATCGATTTTTGACAAGTTTTGAATCGTATCTCATACTTTTGCACTACAGATAGAAGTATAAATGAAACGGTTATCGGTTCTTCTATCTTTTATCTCCGTTTTGGTCTACCGGATTTTGAAACAAATGAATACTTAACTGTGTATGATTGTTTTAAACAATGTCTAAAAAAACACTTATTTCGTATCTCTATTGACGTAAAGGATCTAACATATACGAAATCTTCATATTTGGGTTTGTCTGTGACGTCTCTAAAAACTGGTCAAAGGTTTTCATTTTAAACCAATTAACACAAAAGTTATGGCCAGAAAACCGGTTTTTAGGCCAAAAATTGTTCAACTTTGATGCCAAATATCTCGAAAACAATGAACTTTGAAGTAAATATGGGATACTATATTGCTTGAAGCCGTTGTTGTTAATATAATAAGCTACAAAAATCATAAGAAAACTAAGGGATTCCGATCGAAGGTCATTGGCGTATGGGAGCCCCTTAAGGCGGTGCATTGGAATAGGTCTGAATTTCAGATATATGATTCTTAAGAGTAGTCGCAGTAAGCTCGGCCGAATTTCACCTTCCCATATAAAACGTAGTTACGCTCTCATTTCAAAACTACGTGTTGGATTGTGACGAAACTTTGCATATACAATGACATGAGGCATATCTATGTCCGTAATTAGTTTATATGGTTCCAGTTTATAAAACAAACGAAATACAGCAAAAACAAGTTTTGTAACAAAACCTTAAATTCGCTGTATTTTTTTTACTATGGTATCTGAAGCTACATAAACTAATTATAGACATAGATATACCTCATGTCATGTAACTACGTTTGTATGGAGAATCGAGCTTACTGCGGCCTCTTAACTATATGATTGTTCATCTGATTTTATCGATACATGATTGCTTAAAATTTCCTCGATAGATAAAAATTCCAAAGTTAAAAGTATAATATAACATTTTATCTCATCTAAAATCTCTTTTATGAAATTTTACTAAACCTTTACTAAATTAGGTACTTATCGAAAGTCCAAAACAGCGATTCCCAAAGAGTTACATCTCTTTTTTTCGTGGGCGGAAGGCATCAGCGTGTCTCTGTCTAGGGGGCGTGTACGACTCAAATCAATGCATCCCCTTAAGAGTCGCCTGGCCGCACGACAACCCCATACAAACGTATTAGTTTGGTTCTCATTTAAAAACGGCATAGTGGAATAACATGTAAGTTTTTATACACAATGGGATCCGCCATACCTAGGTGTGGTACAAACTTCTGTTGCTACCAATTATAATAGAAATGTAATGGAACAAAAAAGTCGGCTTGATTCGAACGTGAGTTCCCCTTTAGCCATCCATACTAATATTATAAATGGGAAAGTGTACGTGTTTGTTTGTTTGTCCGTCTTTCACGGCAAAAAGGAGCGACGAATTGACGTGATTTGTTAAGTGGAGATAGTTGATGGGATGGAGAGTGACATAGGATAGTTTTAATCCCCGAAATCATCCCCTAAGGGGGTGAAATGGGGGGTAAAAGTTTGTATGGAGCTTCGATATGAACGAGTTCCACGCGGACGGAGTCGCGGGCAGAAGCTAGTAATAAATAATAATCGATTCTGGGCATGCCAACTGTTTCTAGTTTGGGACAGATCGAGATTTTACAGGATTTCATGTACTGATTATATGTATTTCATTATGCAAAGTGTCTAAATTTTCCTTCAAATAC
This sequence comes from Epinotia demarniana, assembly GCA_945867215.1. Classification (NCBI taxonomy): domain Eukaryota; kingdom Metazoa; phylum Arthropoda; class Insecta; order Lepidoptera; family Tortricidae; genus Epinotia; species Epinotia demarniana. The sequence continues at coordinate 2,820,856 of OX244281.1, forward strand.
AATATAGTACATTTTATACCTACCGTCTAGACGTCAAACTTTATAGTCAAGTATGTAACTGAAAATCAGTCCTTATTGTTTCCAAATCTAGTCCGAACGGCGTTTCAAAGAACGCGATAATTTTCAAGTTCATTGGTTTCGAACAAAAAAAACATACCTAATCACCTTCTCACACAATTTTACGCGAATCGGTTGAGAAATGTTATCTGTAGAGGGGAACGGGAGTGACGCCGGACACCGGACATACAACGTGATGGTCGCAGGTAACGAGGTTCGCAGACTATATATTTCCGACAAGTTGTATAAGAACGATTTTCGCCCAACAGCTGAAGCGCGAGACAGAGAGAGAAGAGAGAGAAGAGCAAGAGAAGTTCCTTCGCTTCGTTCGTTCATTCATATAACCTAACTTTACATGGAACTAATATTATTCATTTATTTCGCACAAGGTTGCCTTGGTGCCATCGTATATCAAACTCTTTCAGATTGCTCATCGCGAAATACGAGTGAGTGAGTAAGTAATAGTACATTACGTAACTAGGGCGGTGAATTCGTGAATGTCCCAGACCGCAGGTGTTTGTGGCGGGCCGAAGGTGAAGGTCATAAATATGCGCTCTGGGGCTTTACGAATTACCGCCCGTGTTGAGTGCAAAATTTTACGTCTTCACCTGGCCACAATGCGAGTTTTCCCGTACGCGCAGCGTGCAGTACATACGAACATACGAACACACGTACGTACGTACATTATGAATGGAGGAAATTTTTGTTTATACCTCAGCTCATTATTACATATACACATTCGATTTCTAACGGACAAACTTGTCTACGGTTCTTCGTACCTATATCTAAGATAACAAAGGGAAGTATTGAACTAGATTTAGGTACCTACTCAGTTCTATCATTAAGTGATTTCTAAACATAACAATAAATTTTTCTTTTGCGTTTGAAAATGGTTTTATTTAAAGTCACTGATGACGCATTATTTTTCTAATAGGGCATAAGTAGGCCATTCCTCAGCTTTTGAGACGCATTCCAATATTTTTAAAAACCAATCATTCAAGGACATGCTTACTTACATCAGTTCAGCCCTGAGGTTCTGATTATAATAATTATTGTGATTTTCAAGCGATCTTCAACACCATCTTCAAGAAAACCTGTAACAGTTTACACGCCGAAGAATCCATGGCAAGATTAGCATGGCACTATACTATCATCATCATATCAACCAAAAGACGTCCACTGGACATGGCCTCCCCCAAAGAGTGCCACAATGACCGGTCCTGCGTCACCCGCACCCAGCGGACTCCCGCGACCCAGCACTATATTATGAGCATAATAATTGTATATTACCTATAGCAACGTATCCATTCAGCCTATTGCAATAACCATCTATAAACATCTCCAGTTTGGCACCCATATTTATTAACGACATTTTGACACTTCTGTTTATCTGTGCACAAATATGACAGCTGAAGTCCTTACACTTCACAACACAATCTATGATAATATTTTGATAATTGTTTATCCACTATCACTGACTGGTTTTAGATCCCATTTCGTACGGTCTTGTATGTGTATTATACAAAAATAACGAGACACTCTTTGGAGCCACTGTTCTCTTATCTTTGATAATAAATTCGACATAAACAATATTCTGAGCTCAATAAAACACTATCCTCTCACATTTTATCACCAAAAACACACTTTCGTCGTATTTCGACCATAGTCAGCGAACGAATGCACAATGAACGCGGTAAACCCGCACTTCCTTATTACGCAAAAACAGTTCCTTAAACGTCACTTTAATTAATTTAATTCAAAATGCGACCGCACTCAAGCAAAACACTGTTCTGATTACTTGTGAAGACTAATGCGAGTAGTGCATAAGGCGAGTCCACTCACATTTTTAAAGTCACGGCTTTATAATACAGGGTTATACTATTATGTTTTCGGCAATGAGTTTCGACATACCCGCAGTTCGTTTTGGTAAGTCAGATTGTTGATAGGTACATTGTTTGATAATATATAGATAAACGAGTTCGCAAAGTGATAATATAGTAGTGGCTGGCTTCTTTTGTATTTATTTGATTTTTAACACATCTTAAGTTTTCGCAAAGTATCACGTGACAAACTAATTTCTCAAATTATTCTAGTTAATATTTAATTGTATGATCTGATGACCTATATTTTCTATTTTCAGACTGTAAAAATTATGTCATTTTAAATGAATACGTATTCATATTTTAATTGAATACGGGTAAGGACCAAATTCTTGGCCAGTACCACCAGGCTAACTGGTTAGTCTGTAGTTAGCCATACAAACTGAAGAAGTGAAGAAAGGTCCGTTGTGACACAAAAATTAACCATAGTACTATGGCTAATTATCGTGTCACAACGGAATACTTTCATAGAAAATTTAATTGAGTAAGTTAAGCTGGCCTAGAATTCGGTCCTTATATGCGTGTTAAATTGTCCCCAAATATTTATGTATTTATTATTTACCTATAATATTTTGGCTAAATAAAAAAGTAGTACCTAATATTCCTGGTCATTATGAACGAGCCCTATTCTTATATCTACTCACATAATTTACTTTAGGGCTTGAACTTGTCACTATGATAAATGTAATTTACGTCGCCGATAAGGAAGAAATGTCTATTTACCACAATTACCGACTTGGGAAGCACACTTAACGATAAATCGGTGTAAGCGTTTATCGAACTCCGTATTCTTGGTAGCCTTGAGGTCTATATGACTCGACATTGCAGTATCATATTGGTGTGTGATTTATCAGACACTGTCGCGACCGGGCTGTTATTCGCTACGCGCTAAGCGGCTCACCCCGCCGGTCACCCGTCACCACACTAGACCTCTACCTACGCATAGTTACTACGCATCGCGGTGTCAAGATATATTTGAAGGTGAGCGTTGAGATGATCCTAAAACAAGTTACAGAATAGAGGGGGGGGTCGCGTCGCCGCGACACGTCTTCTGTTCTGCTGCTGCGGTCTGAGGTCGGGTACCAACCTTTATCTACCCGATGTCTCGATTCCCAGTCGAGCCTCATTTATTTCTATCAGACCTTCCTAAGAGCAAGAGTACCTAATGATACGGATAAGACACACTTAAATAAACAATAATTTAATCACGTAAGTAATCCGTTTATACAGGTGATAAAATATCGTACAGCACGGTACTTAGCAACTTACTTAACGAACAAAAAAAAAACTTTTAAAATGCGAATGGAATGTACCTATTAAGAGTATGTATATGTCTTAGATTGACTCCCTAAAGCGGTGACTACATAGTCGGTCGCCGCATGCCCTGGTGCGGGGTGGAGTCACCAGCAGAGCTGTTATTCGCTACGCGCTAAAGCGGCTCACCCCGCCGGTCACCCGTCACGAAACTAGACCTCTACCTACGCTTAGTTACTACGCATCGCGGTGTCAAGATATATTTGTGGGTGAGCGTTGAGGTGAGCTTAAAACAAGTTAGGTACAGAATATGGGTGCAGCTTGCCCCTGCGATGACGAAGTGCAGCACTCAGCATATCACCGAGGACTGGCATAACGCCGATGGCCCTCCAGAAGACCTTATCGTCCTTAGCGAGGACGCCATTAGAGTGGCTGATTGGCCCAGTGACCGAAAAAACCATAGAAGTCGCAAAATGGCCTCACAAAATGGCCATTGCCAAAACGCGGGGTTAGGGGCGGGGTGTCAAATCGGTTAAATAAAAACGCCCGGATGCTGACTGGTCGCAAACATTTCTTCCATTATCTCCTCACGTCAATCGTTAAAGCTAAAGCGACGGTAGCCTAGTGGTGCAGGCATGCGGCTGTCAAGCGGTGGTCGTGGGTTCTAATTCCGGCTTGTGCCAATGAGTTTTCCGGAACTTATGGAACACATCTTGTAGGGAAATCGTCTTGAGGAAACCGATCGAATCCGAATAAGGTCTAGTTTTCCCTCTGGGTTGGCAGGTCAGATGGTAGTCGGTTTCGTAAAATGTCTATGCTAACTCTTAGGTGTCAAACCGGACCCCGGGCTCCTTAAGGGCACAACCAGGAATAACGCTAGGAGGATGATGATATCAACCGTCAAAGCAACTAAACTCTCATTGTGTCTTTTAATGTATAACTCACTAATACCCCCAATTAATAGAAACTGCTTAATCTGCCGTCTGACTATATTATGATTAAAGTCATTTGAGACAACTGTGCAAACAGGTATAAGTACATACAGAAACTTAAAGGTAATAAAAGGAAATATGATTAGAGTTATTTGGGTGTTTTCCAGTATTTAAACCTACACTACAGTGTGTCTTGTAGAATAAAATAGAATAGAATAAATCAGAGTGCAAGAACGCTGATGTTTAGTGGATCCGATAAACTAAAACTAACGTATTAACCTATCTAAGAGTATATTAAGGGGATGCCTTGATTCGTGTCGAACACGCAATAGAGACCCAACTTTGGATTTTTCTGGAAATTTTAAGCAATCATATATCGATCAAATCAGACAAACAATCATATAGTCAAGTGGATAAAACTTTATTTACTAAAGTATACATATACAAAATGATATTAAACTAATTATAATAAATTACAATTAGAAAAATGTATCAAAATTTTGCCCTTTAGGCAGGGTGCCCATCACACAGGCAGCATTCCCGCGCTGAATAGCAATCGCTATTCTTTGGGCGAGAAAGCTGCCTGCCCGAGGGTCACCCGTAGCCTCCCTTAACCGCTTACTGATCTCCTTGTGGAGCTTACGCGCGTTTCTTCCCCAAGGGCCGAGTGTCTCGACGCCAAATGCGACAAAATCGTATTGGGCGCCGAGACAGCTATACTTCCCGACCTTGGATCTCTCTCGGGCATCCGCCGCTGCCCCGGCTTGCTTGGACGTGCTCGGCAAGTAGGACGCTGCCAGCGTATCAGCACAGGTAGCGTCCCACACCAGTGCACGGCCCATCCGCCAGGGGATTAAAGACATCCCGTCCGGACGCTTGCCATCATCTCGTACAATGCGAGGCTCAAGAGCGCAGGGGACGCAGGCGCTGGCAAGCGCCCTTCTCAGGATGTCATTGAGCGCAGCGTGACGGGACAGGCGGCCGGCGCCCGAGGAGCAGGCGAGTCCATGGTGACCGAAGCGATCTACCGCGGCTCCACAGGAGATGCAGTTGTGGTCCACGCACACATCAACTCCGACGCGGAGAGCAACTGCAATTCGGAGTGTGCCTGGGTCAATGAAGCTACCTAAGTTAGGTGAGGGGTAGGCGTGAAGCCATTGCCCCGACTCTGGTCTGGCTGCTGCCAACAGCCTGGCTCGGTCCCGGCCAGACGAAGAGTCGATCAACGACTTTATGGTAGCGGCGGAAGCTAACGAGTCCCAAGCCCTTTGGAATTTTGGTCTTGATGGCAAAGTTGGGTTCGGTCCTGCTAGCCAGGCGTTCCTAGCATCAACCAAGCACGCGATCTCGCAGTTTGCAGTCGTTGAGACTTTAAGGATTTTACCTGCGAGATCTTGCGTGCTGTGAGTTGATGATAAGAAAGCCGGCAAAGCTACGCTCGAGATTTTTCGAGTTCCCAAACCGCCATATCTTATGGGTAGACATGCCTGAGTCCAAGCCTGTTCGCTGAATTTAACATTAAGAATTGATTCTAGTATGGACTTCAATAGGATATCAGTAGAAAGGACTAGATTGGGAAATTTCCAAATAGGGCAACAACGGAGAAGGTACGTAAATTTAGGAACGAGTAGGCAAAATTTTAGAATGAATAAGGCTGAGTGAGAGCTTATTTTGACTAAACGTTCAGAGTTATTTTGGAATTTTGAGAATTATAGTCAAGAATCATATATCTGAAAATCAGACCTTTTTGCTTCTTAGTCTAGTCAGAGCGGCGTTTTTCAAAGCAAGCGATAATTTCCAATGCACCGCCTTAAAAACTTCCATCTGTCAACTTGTGTGCGTAATTTGAGGCAACTGTGCAAACATTAAATGGGCGTGTTATTGGGTGAAATATTACAAGTGGTGCCGATATGAATTTATGATATGCACCGTGCGCTTAAAACGGCCCGGTCACGACATTGCGCGACTTGCGGCGCGGTAATTTTATATGTTCATTGCGCGGTCGAGACGCGCAACGTACTGTGGTTAGTTGGGATCACACGCAATGAATTAGAAAAACCGCTGTTGCCGCCGCCGCCGCCATGCGATGTTGTGGCATATGTAACAAATCCGTTCAGACCGTTTTGTTCGACGCTCTATGCTCTGCATAAATTGGTCATATGGACGCATCTTTACGTACAAAGAAAATACACTGAATGGGAGAAAAATCTTAATCTTCAATATGTCATCAAAAATCATCGTCATCATCAGTCTATATACGTCCCACTGCTGGGCACAGGCCTCCTCTCCTTCGCAAGAGCAAAGTCAAAACGCCTCATAACAAAATAAAAATAAATCGACAAAAAAAACCATATAATTATCGAACCTGCTCACACAAGTTCACGACTCGTGAACTTGTGTGAATCACGTGAATCACGAGAATCGGACACACGAAAGAAGTTTTGCCTAAGCTAAAACGAAGAGCTTGGTTCGCGCACTCGTGCAGTAAAGAAATTAATTTAAAATTCGAATTCCATAAATACTAGAATTTAAATAATAACACGGTTTTAAAATAAAATATAGGGATATATTGCTATAGATATAATAATTATTGATAAGAGGCTGTATTTTATGTTCTGGCATTGCAGTGTAACAGTATTAAGAGTATGTGAGTATGTAGCCAGTTTTAGGACACCTACAAAGGATATATAAGTATTATTATTTTGATAAACGGGTATCTAGATATCAGCAGTAGGAAATGCAATCTCGCTTCTATGCCTTTCATTTTAATGAGTGGCAAAATCTGAAATAAAATTTAAATCTGAAGGTTTACCGTACCCGTTATCATAAAATTTTTCGAAGTAAATATTTCAAAACCATTTTTGATTATAATTGGTGGTATTATCCAAAAGGTTTTCATTAACGTACCATTTTAGTGACAAGATTTTAGTCGAATAAAAGTAAGTTTTAATTTGTCTCTCAGATGAAGCTTTCGTCATGTAACTGTTTCACATGGAAATTAAACTTTTTTTTTTCAAAAAAAAATAATACAGCATTAAACAAGTACAGTGTCCCGCAAAACTGTTACACAGTTCTGTAGGATCGAGCAGTCTCTTCTCTCTTCTATTTCTATTATTTATATTATCTAACTGTATCTATAGGTACAATATTTATTTACTTAATACTTTTAAAAAGGTAAATATGCAGCTTATTGCTTGCAACCTCGCGAGATCTCATACGTAAAATGTACGACACTCAGTCTCTTAAAATATGCACGGGATCGAGATTTAATTCCGTAGTCACGGCATCGGCAACGCAGTGATGTTAATATTCTGCACTGATTACTGCTAGATGTCGAAAGTTGATACGATTTCAAGGAAATATGTAAGTTATCAGGCATTACAATGATAAACAGATAATAGTGTTTGCTTTTGCTTTATTATATACGGCTTATTACTAAGTTAGCGGTCAAATGTCTCCATTTGAAATACAACAATGTACCTACCCTATATGTTTAAATACTCGGAAAGTTGCGTCAGTTGCTATTGCGATTAAAACATATTGTACATATGTGGATTCCACGCTAGTACGGTCTGATAGTTTGGGGCAATATTGATATCATATTACTTCATAAAGATAGGCCCAACGCCCACGAGTAATTCGTCCAATGCGGTGGCCCGCCACGGACAATCGCGGGTCACCGTGCCTTAGTCGTCAGCTGTCACAATAAGTCAAGCGAATATTGATCGGACAGGCGTATCTTTACTTTCGATATCATTGATTGATATATTTTGATATAGAACATTTGAAGCTCAAAAAATGTATCCGAAAAATTTACGGTCTACAACCACGTGCAAGTTGTAAACCTATCATTAAACAGCTAAGATAATTACCGCTACCATCGCTCTATATGTATGAAATATATGTATATGTTCATCAATAGAAACAAGGCATTGTTAAAAAATGGCGTTCCGTGAAATCACAGTTCTTAGATTTAATACCTTCGACAAACTAAAGCGAAAAGGCAAAAAAGAAAGGATGTCGTCATCCCCCGAGCATTTTCCTAAGATTGGCATAGGCACTACTTCCAAAAAACTACTGCCATCTGACCTTCCAACCCAGAGGGGAAACTAGACCTTATTGAGATAAGACCGGGTTCCTCACGACGTTTTCCTTCACCGAAAAAAATAGGTTTTATTAAAACCCAGTAGGGCTGAGCTGTAGGCTACTACCGGGGTCCACAGGCGGCGGATAGTGGAATGGCGATCAGATATGATGTTAGCTGCGAATATACTGAATAAGCAGTCCCCGACCACACAGCGGCAGGGTTATCAGGATGTAGTGGGTAGGCTTGTAGGAGGGGCTACTCTATAAAAAGCTACAATATCCGACGACGATTCTGTGACATGGCGAGTAGTTGCCGCCATTAAATAAGCAATCCTCTAGTGTCAGGCAGCAGTAGCACTAGTACCGACTAGAGAACGAAGATAGGAATCTGGAAGGGCTCTTGTTTGGACATCACGGAGCGGGTGAACCTCGGTTCGTGTACTGCGGTGTGGAAGGCAAGGGGAAACCACCACACTATGCTTCCTCAAAAAAGGAGTAATGGATTACTCCACCGACAAGAGCCAAGCTCTTAAATAAATGATGATGATGAAAACCCAGTGATACGAGCCGAGGTTCCAACCGCGACCACCAGAGGCTCTATAGTATAAGTTTTACCGAAACAAAACGTTACGACCGCGTTCGCGTTCAGCTGTCAAATCCCATACAAATTGAGGGTAAAACGCAAACGCGATCGTAAAGTTTTGTTTCGGTTAAACTTAGGTATACTAGAGCCTCGGATCGAAAGTCACGCGCCACACCGTCTTCTGTGGCTTCGCAAAGAATAAAGGATGATAAACAATATAATAACTTACCGCTAATAGTAAAGACGGGATTTCCGTTAAGCTGCGGTGAGTAATCGTCGATTTTCTCTGCAGGTTTGATGACGTCTGGAGCTCCGACCATGCCTGCAAACAAAGAAAACTATTGAGTAAAGAGTTCATTACAAGAAGCAACGTTTTACATCCAGTTTTGGCGGGAAAAAAAGACGGCGATGGAAACATCTGCCACAGCTCTTTACACCCGACTCGAAACGATCGTGCAAGTTCATAATTTTTGGCAATCGTCATTAAAGTTCATTATTGACTTGGCAAATCACGATTTCTCGGTTGTGAAGGGGTAGAACAAATTGGGTATTTACACGATTTCACGAGAAAACATATCGGATGATGTTGCAATATGCAAAATGTAGGCAATCTCATTATGTATAGCTTTAAGGGCTTCTTCGTAAAAAAATACTTATTAAATAAGACGAGTATGTATGAAAAATGTGAAATTGAAGAGACTACCAATGAAGATGGTAATAAAAATAGTATCCTTTGAACGTGTTTAAAACTAGAAGAGCTCAAAGATTATCAAGTTACTAGGTATGAGGACTTTTTCCGTATAAGTACAGAGGGGCATAAAAGTGTTTGGTATTTTGTTGTTTTTCATTCACTGTTGTTTTTGCTATTTAATGTATATTTTTAATATTGCATTTCCGGTATTTATTTATACGTCTGGTTTGAAGCACTGTCTCGAAACGTTTAATTATTCTTGTTTTTGTTCCGAATATACACACATATTACACAATCCACTGGCCAATGTTTTATACCGTTTATTATTTGCTTCATTTGTGAAACAGTGCTAACTAGAGAGTAAGTACATAATTTATATAAATTGAGCCAATGCTACGGACACTTCATAAATGAATAAATTATGATACATTGTTCATTGTGAGTGTGCCATAATTTGTGATTGTCTAGATTTTATAGTTTTACAGAATTGTGCATGTTTTATGAGTTTGTTCACAATAAGTGACCGCAAATGATGAATGATTTAAAGAACTGATTGACAGTGTAACGTATTTTGTTATCTCGTTAAATGCAGGAAAGTTTACAATAAATAAATATCGTCTACATTTTGTTATAATTTAGATGTCTTTGATTTTTTCTATATTTTTCTAGGTTCCCATAGTGTGACGGCCATGTACGAAGTAACGTCACATTAATGCGGACACTTTTTCTTTATCCGAATTAATACTAGTAGTGATCATATTTCTGGGTAGGTAAAACTCAAATATTCTAAATTCTGATAAAAAAGGAAACTATAGGTGAGAGTTTATGTAAAAATATGTGTAACTATGAATTCTATTGAATTCTTTCCGCATTTTTTTTTCACGTCTGCAAAATAAAAGTTTTTGCTACCAATCATGACATTATTGTTCAAAAAAGATTTAAACATTACTCTTTGCCATTGGAGATGTTATGTGAATAAAAACGTTTGTGTTCTAAAACATAAAAGTATTCTTCAGCCGTCAATAATTTCATATTTCATATTCAAATTGCAATTTTACGGGGTTGAATAAAAAACATTTTTACGCAAGACAACACTAATAAATAATAATAATACGGCTGCAAACGTAGTGATCTAAAAAAAAGACCGATTTGCACCCGGGAGTGCGGCAGAAGTGAAAACTTGAATATTGACGTTGTGCATTTTTGATATTTTGGAATGGTTAGGGAATAATTTTGCGCGAATTGCTTAAATTATCAGTATTAAAGAAACCGCAGGTCTGGCGCGGCGCGGGTCGGGCCATTGATATCTCTGTCACTACCAACGCATTTCATGATTTCGATTGTCCGATTTCGTCATTTCACTAAACAGATTCAGAGATTTGATCAAATGACTGATTTGTATTAGGCAAATGATAAAATGGATTCGCCATTTTAACATCCTGCGTGATTTGATCATATCCGGGTCAATTTTCAAACGAGCTGTTTTGCTGTCCCACGGCCATAATTTCAAGTCAGATTAACATGGAGTATTGATTCATATATATTTGTATTCCGTGTGTTATAAAGTACTTAAAATATATATAACAATACCTTAAATATTCATTGATTCTGAAAAAAAATGTATTTGAAATCGTAAAACAGCGAAATCTACCGCTTTTTTGCGTGTCCCACTTGCGGTTTTGCTCAAACAAAAATTCATAACTATAGACTACGGCAACGTATAAATAAACAACTTGTACTGTTATAAAGAAGATTTATTAGCGTATTCATTAATATATCTTGCAAATTTAATGCGTGAATAATTAAAACTAGTGAAGGTTTTTTGTGGTTGTCCCACGCGCGACCCATTTATTAGGACTCAAGCTCAAAACCCTTAAAATCTGTTTTTTTAGTATCCCACCGTTACATGTACTTTACGATACGATAGACAGGTTAGTTGGGCTTAACCCACCAACGGGAGTGGACGCAGTGCCGGTGTTTTCGAAGGAGTAAACAGGTTTTCTTGATACCATGTATTTTGGTACGGCTATCACGACATTTGTATGGGCGTTAATTTATTAATATACGATTGAAATAAAAATGTGTCTTTCATAACAAAGGTTAGAAATATGGGGTAAGAGTTGCGTGTTTAACTAATTAGTGAATTCAATTAATAGTGTACGCAAAAAACATTCATGTTGACATTTGTATGGCGACATTTGTACGGCTTTTTTGGTCATAAAAATGTCGAACGTGGCATAGACATGTCGATTCAAAACAAAATCTAAGTACATACATACACATACATACATTCACGCCTTTATTCCCAAAAGGGATAAGCAGAGCACATGAAACGTATGTTCCAGCGCCACTTTTAGCATAAATGTGGGTATAATAGATCGACAAATGTGATATTGCAGTGATAGGTTGCTAGCCCATCGCCCACAACACACTTCAACCCTTGGTCCCTTAGTCGACTTTTACGACACCCACGGGAAGAAAGGGGGTGGTGAAATTCTAACCCGACACCACACGGGTCTCTAAAATCTAAGTGATTTTTAATATTTTGGAATATAATCGCAGAATACGTAATAGTACAATATAACGACCATCATAAACCATAAACCGGAGATACTATATCGAAATAGTGAGTTTTTTTATAGTACAAATGTTTTCAGCTGTTTCAACAATTGTATGGGCAAAATCGACATTTTGATGGCACTCGTCGACATTTTTATGCCGCTATCGACATTTATATGGCAGAATCGACATTTGTACATTTGTATGGCGCTGACGACATTGGTATGCCACGGTGATTTTAAAGCATCAATATCTAGCTAACCATTAGAAGCACAGTGGTGCCTCATGCACCATATTTTTTGTTTTTAAAAACCCTACCTCTCACTGTCGGTACGAATCTAATATTCCAAAAAATAAAAAAAACCATACAAATGTCGAAAAAACGTCATGTTCAAAAATTTACCCATCCCTTGGAGATTTGATCAAATCTCTGTTTTGACCATTTCCTTGCGACAAATGTACCGCTTCAACCGCACCTGACCCGCGCCGCGCCCGCTCCGCGCCGCGCAGGACACCAGCGGGCAACGGGCGTTCAATACTGAACTCTATAAAACGTATGTACTGCCGCTCGTCGCCCCGCTGCCAGCTGGCGCCCAGACCGCGCCTTAGCCAGAAGGGATACATATTTCCGCGTCACATTAAATTCCCAACTAGGTAATTGAATTTTCCTGTTACTGGAATAGACGTAAGACGATACTGGCGGACTCTACTGAATGCGCATAGTTACTGTATGTGGCTAATACTGTATCTAACTAACTTATTTAATTTGGACGTACAGAATTGTATCAATGTCAGTGACCTATTTAAAATCCATACTATGCATACTAATATTATAAATGCGAAAGTGTATATGTCTGTTATCTTCACGCTGAATTGATTTAGATGCAATTTGCTATGGAGATCGTTTCATAGTTTGATAGTTGCCCATAGGACAGTTTTTATCCCGGAAATCATCTAATGGGTTGAAAGGGAGGGTGAAAATTTGTATGGAGCTACGATATAAACGAGTTCCATGCGGACGGAGTCGCGGGCAAAAGCTAGTAAAATTATAAATACATCCAGACCAATTGAAGTTTTTTGACCTTATGTTTAAACGGTCATTGACACAATGTTAACTAAAATTAGCTTGTCTCCATTTTTATCTTTGGTATTAGGTACTTTGTGTTGTTTATTAGCCAGACAACAGGTGTTGTAGATTGTTTAGAAACCCGCGATTTCATCGGCGTGGAACTCATTTAATATCGTAGTTCCATACAAATTTTCACCCCCCATTTCATCCCCTGAAGGGATTATTTCCGTGATGAACACTACCCTTCGTCCTTTCCCGGGACTCAAACTATATCTATAGTCTATACCAAATTTCATTTAAATCGGTTCAGCCGCTTAAGCGTGAAGAGGTTAGCAGACAGACAGACAGAATGATAGATATATAATATTAGTATGGATATGGATAAACAATGACATTAAAAATGTAATGTCACACGGGGCAAGTGCGCCACCGGGGTAATTGCGATTTCATCAAACATATTGAAATCTACACTATTACTTTAGTACTATAGACATCTTAGATGATCATCATATCAGCCAGAAGATGTCCAGTGCCAGACATAGGCCTCCCCCAGAGTGCTACAACGACCGGTCCTGTATGATAGGCGTATCCAGTTGGTACACTTGCCCCGACTGATCTTACGCATTTTTTTATATTCCGTTTTGGTGAGCAATAAAGAATATTCGTATGACATTAAATCAGCATTTTTTATGAAACACGAAAAACACTATATTAGTTAACAGTAGGTAGGCGCATATAAAATTTGTAGGAAAAATATATTCCGAAAAATCGATATTGAAAAAAAAAACAAAAGAGAGAATGAGACTTTTTTTTTTTTGTAGTTTGATATCCGATCTTACTCTTCCTAATAGTGTAATTAATATGTATGAGTACTTAATACGTGTACAATGATTATCACGATTATATAATAGCAATTCTCTATTTATCTTTATATTGACGAGGTGAAAAATTAAGACTGTACCTACCAAATGGACCTTTTCGATAATTTTTGTACCCAATTAGCGTGAGTTGTTACACAAAAATTAAATCAGTGTCAGTTTTGTGACGAAAATAAAGCATAGGTACTACAAGTACCTAGGATTATTATAGGAAGTATTTAGGATACTAAATTGTCATCAAAAAACACTGAATTAATTTTTGTAACAACTCGAACAAATACACAATTTTTACAAAATGCCCAAATAATACTTGGCCACATTTTTGGCCTCTCATTTTAAACATCTTTATAATAATAAGTAAAAATTATACATATACCCACGTCAAAGCACAGGTGTAAAATAATGGTTCAAAGTTCAGCATGAATATTAAACATATTTAAATATTCACATACCGACTTTTAGTAAGTATGTACCTACTTCACGTATATTAAGGTATTAAGAAAAATCATTACCAATCTTCTTAATCGATTGGCCAAGCTATTTCTATCGAATCGGAGTGAAACTCGCATATTGAGTAACAATAGCATTACATTATTAAAATAAATAACAAAAGACGCGATGAAAACGATGAAAGTGGCTTGAAATTAATTGATATTCTAAAAATAAAAAATCAGCTGCAGTGAATTTTCTAGAAGATAGTACATGTTATACTAAGGTGTGACATGTTATAAATAAATAAATATTAGGGGGACAATCTTACACAACTCGAACTCGAACTAGCCCCATAGTAAGCTCAATAAGGCTTGTGTTACGGGTACTAGACGACGATATATTTAATAGATATAAATACTTAAATACATAGAAAACATCCAAGACTGAAACAAATATTCATGCTCATCACACAAATATTTGTCCTTACCGGGATTCGAACCCAGGACCTTCAGCTTCGTAGGCAGCGTCACTACCCACTCGGCTAACCGGAATTATAATGTATTATGAATTATAATGTAGCGAATATTGTCCATAATTAATTAACTTTCAAAATTGCGCAATTAGGTGCTTATTACGTTGATATTTTTTATATTATTGTGTTGGTTTTTTTTGGAAGATATTGTGTCCGAGACCAACAGTACCAACGTAGGAGGAATCAAACCTGCAAGAGTCCGCTGGCTTGGACCTTGAGAGAATGCCAGAAGCGGCTCACCCCGCCGGTCACCCGTCACGAAACTAGACCTCTACCTACGCTTAGTTATAAGCATCGCAGTGTTAAGATATTTGTGGGTTAGCGTTGAGGTGAGCTTAAAACAAGTTACAGAATAGGGGGGCAGTAGACAGGGCGGTGAAGAGAGCCTACGTAGGGCGGCTGGTTTGGCCGATTTCAATAAAAAACATTTTACATCACACCACACACACTGTTAAAAATTATCATCCATATCCTTGTTCCATTCGTTTCTGAACGCATCCTTTCCCTTACCTCTGCGGAAGTTGGCAGTAAGACTTCCGGTTTATACCAAGTGCCTGTGACGTCACGTCCAGTCGCCATATTGTTGCAACAAAAAACTCAAACTCACCGCGCGCGCGCATATCCTCTATTAAAAAACCCAAAAAATACACCAAACTTTACCTCTAATTAACTCTCAATTTTATCTAACAAATCTTGCAAGTAAAATTAAGTGATTGGATTGCCGAAGAATATCAACTGAACCAGCACATCAGGTATTCATCGCAGCAGCACACGAGGTCATCCCTACTAATCCTTTCATAATTTACACCATCCTCCTGTTTGGTCCTTTGAGCCGGATCCTCCAAGGCCTAAAAATCGATAAAGACCTTCGCGCCGCACCCTTAAATATATCTGGACACCGTAGGTTGAGGTCTAGTTTTGTGAAGGGTGACCGGCGGGGTGAGCCGCATTATCGTGTAGCGAGTAACAGCCCCCTATTCTGTAATTTATTGGAAGCTCACCTAAACGCTCACCAACAAACGTGTCTTGACAACGCGATGCGTAGTAACTAAGCGTAATAGGCAGAGGTCTAGTTTCGTGACGGGTGACCGGCGGGGTGAGCCGCATTAGCGCGTAGCGAATAACAGCCCAGCACGCAGAAAACTGGGAGGTGCGTACTGCGTCAACACGTATCGGAGGCCGAGATCCACTTCGGTTCGCAACGGAGTAGTAGTAGTAGTAGGTAGCAGGGATGTTGCAGACATCCGCATCCCCAACCGCGGATCTTCCGCATTTTCAGCGCACGCACATGCCATATGCGCGCACTGTCATATAAAATGGTCACACCATGTCCGCATCCGCGGATGTGTGTGCCCCCAAAATTTTATCAAATAATAATTACCAATATTACATATTTTATACTGCGCTCAACTTAAAGCACATTGTGGCTTATACTCGGTTTTCTATTGTATGGGCAAAAATCATTTCCCAAAGTGTCACTTCCCAAAAAATGTTTCCCAAATGATCATTTGGCAAAAAAACACTAGTCAAATTATTGTTTCGCATTATATCACTTGGCAATATCTCATATGGCAAAATATTACTTCGCAAATTATTGTTTGGCAAAGTTTTACATAGTCAAGTTTCATTTGGTCAAACGTATTATTTAGCATAACATTCTTTTTCCAAATGATTGCATGGCATAAGATTTAGATCCTAATTGTGTAGTACATACGAAATCTATTTGAGTGAGGTTACATAATTTTGCTAAGCGGGTAGTTAGTAAAAAACAAAAGTAAATAATTTACAGGTAAGTTTATGTTCTTTTGTACGATAGGTAATAACAATATATTATAATGCGATTAAGCAGCATGCATGCAAGCAAGCCCCGAGTCGGTTTCGCCCTTTTCATCGAGAGTCTCCAGCGAATTGACGCCACCCCGCTGCGCGGGCTGGTCTGAGGGACACAAGTGAACCCTAACCTAACCGACCAAAAACAGAGTTCGCTTATGACAAGCCATTTTTTCCACCCTGGTACCTAATGTGCGAAATGAAAATTTGAACAAATGTTTTGTTTGGAAAACAATATTAGCCCGAACAAAGTGTTTGCTTAATAAACTTTTGTCTTAACAACACTTGACAAAGCAAAATTATGCCAAATGATATTTTGACCAAATGAACAAAATGCGAAACAAAAATGTGCTATTTGTTCGTTTGGGAAATGAAACTACTGCCATAAGTTTTGTGGGAAGTGAAATTTGGCGAAAAATATTTTGCCGAAACAGCAGGATACCCTTATACTCACTGTTCCATCTTCGACCACTTCCTTTAAACACCATTTTAATTTTATATCTCAAAGTGCACGCAAAATTACTCAAAGAATCGATCATTGTTAAATAGCAGTTCAGCATACGAATAACAAATATAAATATTTTATAAAATTACGCTGTTTTATATATCATGTGTTGAGAAATATCATTACCAATGTTTGTAATCGATTCGATGTGCCAGTGTTATTATCGATACGGTACAAAAGTCACGTTTTGATTAATAGTTCGGATTATATGATTAAATTCGGCTGCGGGAATGGCTCGTGCGAAAGTGGATGTCAATAATCCTACTACCTAAGTTAACTAATAATTTAAAGTTTAGATGTTTGGATGTTGAGATGTTTGTTAACTCAATCACGATTTAACGGCTTAACCGATTAAGATGAAATTTAGCATGAAGATAGGGGTTAAGCCTAGATTTAAATATAGGATAATTTTTATCCCGGGCCCCCGCAGACGAAGTCGCGGGCGGAAGCTAGTATTTTCGGAACTTAAGTATGTACGGAGTATCATTTGATATATTCCTACCATCAGATTTTCGGTGAAGGTAAAACATCGTGAGGATGTAAAGTGATTGACTTTTATATTTCAGCTGCCTACGAAAGGTCCTGGGTTCGAATCCCGGTAGGGGCAAATATTTGTGTGATAAGCTTGAATATTTGTTTCCGAGTCTTGGATGTTTTCAATGTACGTAATATTACTTAAAATCCATCAATTACGTAATGTACCTACCATAATTCTGCAAATAAATAATTTTGACTTTTTCTTTTGACTTTTTAAAACCTCGTGAAAACCGTTTGGCAAGTGCACATGTTTTCCTATACATAGCAACACGTGAATACATATATACAATGAATGTGCACTTTCCAAACGATTTTTTACGTCTCTGCTAAAATATTATTACGTTTGGCACGTGATTATTTACTGCACTAAATGACTTCTACTGATTGTGAAATTCGTGAAGTCGAAATCTCTGTCTCTATTCACTATTTTTATTGGCATGTTGATCAAAGAGATTAATGCGGATTTGAGGACAAATCTTAGATATAAAAGTGTTTGGAAAAATAAAAGTTTAAGCTCGATGTAAGATTAGGTTTATCGTTCAAGAGCTGTAAAATTACTATCCAAATACTCAAACTAAGTTGCGCAAGGAGCGAATTATAATCATAACTGGCCACCTAGATGGGCAAATACAACAAGGAAACGATATATGTGGGCATTAGCTGGTCGCCATTTATTTATTTAAACTTTATTGCACAGTAACAAGATACAAGTACAAAAGGCGAACTTAATGCCACAAGGCTTTCTCTACCAGTCAAACTTTAGGCCAAACAACATAGTTGATGCGGGGTATGAGAAAATCACACAAATAAAGTAAGAGGCCATTATATGCCTTATCGTTGTGGATAATATTCGTCACTTTCTGCGGCCGCAGCATGGTTGTCATTTTATCACTTATCGCTGTAGATAAGACATCCGTCACTCTCACACTCGCGTGACTTGTAAGAATATGACAGATATTTTACCTACAACCCACAACTAAGTGATAACATGGCGACCATCTTCGGCCCCCTGGCCCGTTCCCCATTGCAGTGACGAGGTTCTAAATCGAGTCAGCTTGTACTTGTACGTGTTCAATCCATTCTAATCGAAATTAAGATAATGCGGTTTCTTTATAAATTGGCTTTTGTGTCGCAAGGTTCCGGTCGGGCGGCCGTGGCGCAAGCTCTTTTGTAAGGGCCAGAGAAAATAAAATACTTATTTTAAGAGAAAAAGGTCTTATGTGTTCAGTAAATATAATATACATACGTCGAAATAGTCGTGAGTTTCAATGTCTTTTTAAGGCACGGAGAAAATATCTTAAGTTAGAATTAATAGATAGTGAAATTACGGCATACGTCGAGCGGTATGAGTTGATTGCAAAGCAGATATTGTAAGGGAATATTACATATACGCAGGTACTGAAGAAATGTGATAGTTACATTATTCTACTAATCCTACTAATATTATGAATGCGAGAGTTTGGATGGTTGTTACTCAATCAAGCAAAAACTTGTGAACGGATTAAGATGAATTTTGGAATACCTAATACATATATAGTGTATAGCCTGGATTACCCTATAGAATACTTTTAATACCGGGAATTATCCCCTTTGGGGCGAATAGGGGGCGAAAGTTTGTACGGGGCTACGATATAAATCAGTTCCTCGCAGACGGAGTCGCGGGCAGAAGCTAGTTGTCATATAGTTCTGCTGAATAGAACCTCAGATTAATAAGTCACACTTGTTCAAAAGAACATTGTCTTTTTAACCCCCGACGAAAAAAGAGGGGTATTAAATTTAAAGTGTCTGTCTGGGTTTCTGTGTATCTTTCTGTGGTATCGTAGCTCCGAAACGGATCGACCGATTTGAATGTGGTTTTTTTGTGTCATAGATAATTTTATCCCAAGTATTCTTAGCCATGTTTCATCAAAATCTGTTTAGCCATTTTTGAGATATTTGACTTTGAAATGAAAATGACGGGGGTTTTTCAAATTTTCTAAGTTGTAGTTATTTTTATTGGACAACGATATTTTTTGTATGCGGCTGCGCATGCTTCCGCGGGAAGTGGCGACAGCATGGTGACCGCCTTACTTTGGTCAACCTTATGCTGGTCTGAAAGTCAAACTCATACTAGTCTATCAGAGCCGAGTGAAGCTACAATTCGAAACCCGACTTTCGCGTCATCACACGAGGTGACACGGAGACTTGTAACACTGTAACTTGTTTTAATCTCACCTCAACGCTCACCCACAAATATATCTAGACACCGCGATGCGTAGTAACCAGGCGTAGGTAGAGGTCTGGTTTCGTGACGGATGACCACCGGTGGGGTGAGCCGCTTTAGCGCGTAGCGAATAACAGACCTGGTTTCTATGTATTTTTCGTAGCGTCACGTCGCCGGGCGTCGCCGTCATACAACTACACAGAAACCAATCGCGACGACACGTCGTCTGCTGCAGGACTGTTATTCGCTACGCGCTGATGCGGCTCACCCCGCCGGTCACCCGTCGCGAAACTAGACCTCTACCTACGCTTAGTTACTACGCATCGCGGTGTCAAGATACATTTGTGGGTGAGCGTTGAGGTGAGGCTGCTGCCTGCAGTCGGGGCTTGTATCTTAATATCTTTACTCTGGTGAAGAAACTGATCGCACCGTCGTCGCTGGATGGCGCGCAGCGAGCGTTTGACTATAATATATTATACTGACCTTATACTGGCCCGTCTGAACCAAAGGTGTAACAACTGTAACCGTAGTGAAGGAAGTGTGGCACCGGCATCGCCGGACGGCGGTGTTATCAAACAACGCTCATTACATCAAACATTGCACGGGTCGAGCTAATACGTGCATAGGTACCAACTCCAACACAGTTAACTTATTACCATCCTGTTTTATATAGAACCTTATTACAATGTTCATAAAGTGCACGGACGATCACTTAGCTGTAATGTCGATAGACTTGAGGTTATTTAAATAAATAATAATAAATATAAGGGCACAATCTTACACAAATCAACCTAGTCCCTATAGTAAGCGAGATGACAATATATATATAATAGATATAAATTCTTAAATACATAGAAAACATGAGAAACAAATATTCATGATCATCAGACAAATACTTGCCCGTACCGGGATTCGAACCCAGGACCTTCAGCTTCGTAGGCATCCTCACTATACCCACTAGGTATAAACCGGTCGTCAAATTGACTTGGCGGAATAGATTCAAAGTCTCTATCTTCAGTCGTTACCTCATTCCTGAGGATCTTGATCACTATGGGATTTTGCAGCCCTGATGATTTGTCTCCATCGGTCTCGATCCATGGTTGCCCTCACTGCTTGCTGGAGTTCGCTTTAGGATGTTGCCTCCTTAATCTGGTCTGACCATCTAGTTCGCGAGCGTCCGGGGGCTATTTGCCAACCACAAACCGTTTCTGGGTTAGGACCCAAATTCTTGGCAAGTAGTTAGCATGGTAAATCGGTTGTTAGCAATAAAAACTGCAGAAGTGGACAACGTTCCGTTGTGACACAAAAATTAACCATGGAATTGTATCGTTAATTTTCATGTCACAACGGAAAACTTTCATAGAAAATTTAATTGAGTGAGTTAAGCTGGCCAAGAATTTGGTCCTTAGGTACCTTTCTCTAATCTACTCGTATCATATCTATCAGCTCTGCACATTACATGTCCAAAGTACGAAAGCAGTAAAAGTAATACAATCAATATGCAACTCTGACGTCCTAGGTAAAAGACTCCTATTCCAAAGACCGTATTTTATTAACCTTAATAACTAAGTTCCTAAATTAATCTAGTGTATACGCGTTGACTTGAGAACCTCCTCCGTTTTTTTCGTCGGTTAAAATCGGCCACATTAAATAATCTCGAGCATACCGTGAAATCGTTTTGAACAACTTCTGAAGAAGTTATTGAAAGCATCCGATTGACTTTTTATGGTGTAATCTATTTTAATGTATAGCAACATAAACTAGTTTTCGACCTAGATATGGCAGATCGTATTGTGTATACAAAGTTAAATGTCATTCTAGAATAGGTGGTATAGACGTCCTGACCCCGTATCATGGTCGGCCTTACCACGCGATAAGTGACAAGATAGGGGTGTCGTCTCGTTCTATCGCACGGTATCAGCCAGTAACGGACGCACTATCTTGTCACTTATCGTATGATAAAGCCGACCATGATACGGGGTCTGGCTCTTAAAACTTAAAATACATCAACAGGCCCGACAAACATGTGGCATGGTGAGCAATGCCGCATTCAAATACTTAGGCGTCCCTTAGCGTTGGACGACAACAGAGGTTAGGACCTGTGTTGTTGTCCAGTGTTGCGACAGAGACGTATCATTATCTATAAAAACAGAAAAAAAAGTTTGCTGTGTGGGAGCCCCCCTTAATACATATTTATTTTATTTTGTTTTTATAATTTGTTGCTAAAGCGGCAACAGAAATACATTATCTGGGAAAATTTCAACTGTCTAGCTTTACGGTATTACGGTTCTTGAGTTACAGCCTAGTGAGAGACAGACAGACGGACAGCGAAGTCTTAGTAATAGGGTCCCGTTTTTACCCTATGGGTACGGAACTCTAATTACGATCAAAGTGACAAATGGGGAATTCCGCCACGAGCTGTATTTGAACCCGCGACCTCTGGAATCCGTCCATTGCTCTTGACCAACTGAGCTAACGTGGGTTCCACTCGTAGCTCTTAAATTATGATGATCATGTGTTATTTACTTAATCCGGTAAAACAAAATCCGATCGCAAGTGTTTCAGTACCAAGCTGAAGGCCCGAGCGATAAAAGTGAGCTGGGGGTTCCCAACCGCCGAAGTGTACAAGATTGTCTACCACCAGACTGCATGGCAATCGTTTTAGACCTTGTTGGTCCTATTCCTCTTCCTACGGAAGCAACACTGTTACCGCAGTATTCAAATGTAGTAACAGCCAAAATACCTCATAAATTTTAAAGCATTTCGTTTCTTACGCATAACGGCGAGTCAATGAAGGCGTCTCCTGCATTCGTAATGACACAGAATTTGAGACGACCTTCGTATAAGTACAATGCTCTGTTTACGTAGAATACTTAATGACGGTTAATAATACACCTGATTGATACACAGCTACATTGATAACACGATGATAACATTGATGTTTTGTTTCTTGGTGACGTTAGCCTTGTCAAGTAGTTAGTAAGAACTAGAGAGCCGCCGAATGTCTAATATTGGTTTTACCGAATAAGAATATTCGGTTCAACGTAGGTAATGCCTTATGGCTTTATCAGCTGTTCTAAAACAGACTTATTTTTCAGTGATAAAAATCTTGTTGCCTTTAAAGTGATCTATACTAATAAGTATTATAAATGGGAAAGTGTGTCTGACTTTCTGTCTGTCCGTCTGTTTGTTACGTCTTCACGCTGAAACCGCTAAACCGATTGAGATGAAATTTGGTATGGAGATAGTTTGAGTCCCGGGGGAGGACGTAGGATAGTTTTTATCCCGGAAATCATCCCCTGAGGGGGTGAAATGGGGGATGAAACTTTGTATAGAACTACGATATAAACAAGTTCGACCCGGACGACGTCGCGGGCAAAAGCTGGTAGGCAATATATTTATTTAATAGTAGAATTAACGAGTTGGAATTTATATACATTCCTGCGTCCTATTCAAACAAAAATATCCTTGCGTATTTTTTTAGGCCTGAAATCAAGACCAAATATATTCGCGTATTTTTTTTTTAATTATTCTTTTGGAATTTCATGATTACTTGTAGTACTTTAATCTAATCTTTGTATATGATTTGATGATGTGGTCAGTTAACGAGGTCATTTTCCCAACGGCCTCATGAGTCATGACGAGGTTGTATCACAGTTGATACTCTTGGAGTATAATACCTAATATCTACGACGATGGGATGATAGGGGGATCCGCGGTTGCTCAGTTTGCAAGAGCAGTGCACGGAGTTCAAAGGACGCAGGTTCAAATCCCGCCCGTGTCAAAAAAAAACACTGATATTATATTTTTAGCAGTCGTTTCTGCTTGGTAAGATTATGGGTACCATACTACCCGGTCAAGATTTCTGTACACAATGCTGACATCGTCTAAACGTGACGTCATAATTAGATTAATTTATTTCTTCTTTCTTTCTATATCCGACGACATTTGACGACCGTTTAGCCTAGTGGGTAGGGACGCTGCCTACGAAGCTGAAGGTCCTGGGTTCGAATCCCGGTAAGGGCAAATATTTGTGTGATGAGACTGATGAGCACGAATATTTGTTTCTTGGTCAAGGATGTTTTCTATGTATTTAAGTATTTATATCTAATTATATATCTTGTCGTCTAGTACCCATAACACAAGCCTTACTGAACTGAAGTTACTATGGGACTTGGTCGATTATTGTGTAAGATTGTCCCCTTATATTTATTTATTATTTTATTATATCGGCACTCTAGGAACGGTGTGAAGTGCACCAACCGTTGACCGTTCTAACCATTTAGATGGAGAGCTAGCAATTAACCAATTCGGTCATGTGGCTTCAGGACTTCAACTTTTTTTTTCGATACCTATCCACCGATATTGTTGCATGGCTATTTTTTTGAAACTTACATATAAATTAATCTCGCGTCAGAAAAAAAAACAATACAGCTGAGCCCACATGAAAATTATTATTATTTTGGTATTTTCAATTAACGCTTGCAATCCCTTCCCACCACCCGAACGTTTTAAATTTTTTTTTGGGTGCTCAGGGAGTACAGAGCAACTGTTTTTAAAAAAAAGTCGCTGAGCCCACATTAAAAAAAAAATCCCCTCCCCACTACACCCGCACCCATCGCCCGCGGCCTGCCAGCACGAAGATTATCGGAAAAGGTTGTTCAGGGAAGTAGCTAACGGAGTTTCAATACAGCTGAAGCCACATGACCGATTTGATCGCTAGCTCTTAGACTAATTGAATGGCGGTACCTATAGTCATTTTATTATAATTTATTTATTCCTTTTGGAAAATTTTGACATTGTGTTTTTAATTAGCTATTCTCGTTTTATTTATTTTTTGACAGTAGATTGTCTTTCTAGAAACATTCTAGACTAGTATTTTTTTATAAAAAAATTAAATACTTCATATAACTTTTACTTTTTATGTTTAATAAATTACTCTAAGTAATTAGCTTAAGATTATGTTTCTACCTGACGATTTGAAAGTGCTTTGTTACTGGGCCTACTTTTCTTTTAAGCCATTCAAGGAATCGACAGGAGGATGACGAATTATTACGTAATATATGGACACGCCCTTTTATTCTGAAAAAAAAAACATCTTGATCTGTTCAGCCGCGTGATTGAGTAACAAACATACAATATTTCAGGATATTTCTGTCTCCCGTGTGGCGTCAAGTTAGAATTTTACCACCCCCTTTCTTCCCGTGGGTGTCGTAAAAGTCGACTATGGGAGCCGGGTTGGAGTGTGTTGTGGGCGATGGGCTAGTAACCTAGTACTGCGATGTCACATGTTCCGATACCCACATTTAGGCTAAAAAGTGGCACTGAAACATAAGTTTCATCATGTGCTCCGTTTACTCCTTTTGGCAATAAAGGCGTGAATCTACGTATGTACGTATTTGCCATATATCATCGTGCAATATTTGACTTTTGCGTAATTTCCCAAGAACTTTAGTCGCTTCCTAACATTTATTTGCTGATTGAAATTTTTGAGTAGGTAGGTACAAGTACAAAAAAAATAATTAAAAAGAAATATTATTTACGTACGATTTCCGCGGTTTTAGTACCTAGGGTATGTATGGAAAGACAGATGGGATCATATTAAGGTGGCCTTGACATCGAAATAACTCATTTATGATTCGTTCCTGAAGACAATAGGTACTATATATAGTTAACAGTTTATGTAAATACTGTAAAGGCGAAAGAGCATAATTAATAGATACACGTGAAAGAGTATGAAATTAGAAGTATTAGATCAGTCATATGGCTATATGTGAAAGACAAAGAAAGGAGATTGAGAAAAAAAAATACGTCCACCGCTGGACTGCACGGCTTATCACAAGACGGCGTGCGAGCCCTCTCGATTTTTCTCCCACTATCCGTCTCTTATATTAGAACACTTAGAACGAGAGGTATAGTGCGAGAAAAATCGAGAGTAGGTATATCGCGGCCGTCCCATGATGGCCATGATAGACATGCAGACGTGAAGAGGCGTCCAACGGACTCCCGCGACCTTTGGTGGACCAGGGGGCCTAGACAAGGTTACAATCGCTAACGCTTCGTAGCGAACGAAACGCAACTGTCACTGTCACACTAATATGGAAGAGTGATAGAGAGACACAAAGCGATTCTATGGTGAAGCGCAAGCGAATGTCACTTTGTCTAGGCCCCCAGGACTGTTATATTCGCTACGCGCTAAAGCGGTTCACCCCGGTCACCCGTCACGAAACTAGACCTCTAGTGTAGCGCGGTGGGCCCGCGCAACTGTGTGATCAGATGGTGAGAGAGACATTAAATGCGGTGGTAAGTGAGGGAGATATACCGAGCCGCGCCGCGCCCGACACGCGCTGCGTCCGACCCGCGCCGCCCACGATCGGTGTGTGGAGGCCTTTAGTGACTACGTATCGCAATGTCAAGATAAATTTGTGGGTGAGCGTTGAAGTGAGCTTAAAATCAGTTACAGAATAGGGGGGCAGGTCATCGGTCCACCTTGTGGAGGATCACACGCCGCGTCTTACGGTATGTGGTCGGCACTCGAGAACCATTCCGCCCCAAACGCGCAACAGCAACTATATTACTACATAGGGGTATTTTCAAAATTATCGTACTATACAAATATATAAACAAACAAATATATAACAAGTTATTTCTGAAAAGTTTTTGTTTGTGTCAAAACAGTGCAGTTTTGGCCGCCTCTATTTATTAACATCATTGCAAGCTACGGTAGCCTAGTGGTTCAGGCATGCGGCCGTCAAGCGGCGGTCGGTACGGCCGGCGGTAGACGTTAAATTTTCATATTTGATTGTTATTGCGGCCGGGCGGCTCCTCGCGGACGTGGACGGCTGTGGTCGGCTGTCGTCACATGTGACCGGCTCCGTCCGGCTTTTGCACTCTATTAAAACGCGGTCGGCTGCCCGGTGCGATGCGGCGCCAGGCGACCCGGGCCGGCACGTTCGATGGGAATCGTACATTAGCGTTTCGGTAAAGGAAAACATCGTGAGGAACGGGTATAATCCCAATAAGGTCTAGTTTTCCTTATGGGTTGAAAGGTCAGATGGCAGTCGCTTTCGTAAAATCTAGTGCCTATACCAAATCTTGGGATTAGGTGTCAAAGTGGACCCCAGGCCCTTTAGGGCACAGCCGGGAATAATGCTAGGAGGATATATATTTAACATCATTGCGTATTCCGACTTTAAACTCAACGTTTTCTCTCCACTAGGACCATTTAAGGACTAGTTGAGACTGTTGAGAGTAAACAACGCCAATCATTGACACATTAAGTTTTATAAGGGCTTAAACGACTGGTATTTTGCATGAAAATTAGTCTTTTTGACGCAAAAGTCTATGCAGAAAAAGCGGTAATTAGAGAAACGCGAGCGGAGCTCACGATCTCATAATTACTGCGTTCACGGTCAATGTGGACTATGGTTATCGAGTGACAGGAGCTAAAAAGTATACAGGGTGGAAAGATAAGTCGGGCCCTGGAGGGAAACTACCTTAAATCCTTAAGTTGGCTCATTTTACTTCAAGGAAACATTCCTTTATTTTTAAAAAGAAACAAAACTGCATTCAAAGATTTTCTAAAAGTCTCTTGCCTCGCCCGGGACTCGAACCAACTAATCTTAAAAAAACAAACACTCGCTCTATCACTCGTTGTATCCGGTCTACCCCAAAGCTCGTCCAGCAATCCCTTACTTCACGGCCTCTGCAGTAATGTACTATTTTTACATGACTCTATAAGATGAAGTAGATGGGCGTCAGGTCTGGACTTGTTGCTTTGCCACTCTTTTTCTTAAGACCAAATGTTTGTTGGAGAAATTTTATCCTGAATAATAATCCTATCGATCAGTGTAGTAAAATAGCGAGTGTTTGTTTTTTTAAGATTAGTTGGTTATAGTCCCGGGCGAGGCAAGCGAGTTTTCGAAAATCTTTGAATGCAGTTGTTTCTTTTTAAAAACAAAGGAATGTTTCCTTGAAGTAAAATGAGCCAACTTAAGGATTTAAGGTAGTTTCCCTTCAGGGCCCGACTTATCTTTCCACCCTGTATATGTAGGTTTTTTCTTAGTACTGAACACGCGAGAGAAAAAACAAATATACTTACTAATGACTTTGTGAGCTGTGAAACTCTCGCTTTGTTTGTATTTTGAAAAGTTACCCGACAAAAGAAATCTATATAATGAAACCTGCTCCCAAATTTTGACGAGAATCGGTTAAGAAACGCGAGAAACCCAGGAGAACAGCGGGGAAGCCACACCCACATTATCCACGTTAATCACCTGACCCCGATCACCCAGGGTTAACCTAGCGGCAAGGGCTGTTATTCGCTACGCGCTAATGCGGCTCACCCCGCCGGTCCCCCGCCACGCCGCACGAAACTAGACCTCTACCTACCCTTAGTTACTACGCATCGCGGTGTCAAGATATATTTGTGGGTGAGCGTTGAAGTGTGCCAGTGCCGCTGGTGCGTTCAGTACGAGTTTCTGACCCCATCTCATGGTCGGCCTTATCACGCGATAAGTGAAAAGATAGGAGCGTCGTCTCGTTCTATCGAACGGTGTCAGCCAGTGACGGACGCTCATCTTGTCACTTATCGTGTGATAATGCCGACCATGATACTGGGTCAGAAGGCGTAGCACGGTTGCCTTTTTATCAGTTATCGGCGTTATCGCTGTGGATAAGACATCCGTCACGTTCTGACAAGTATGCAAGTGCGAGAGTGACGGATGTCTTATCCACAACGATAAGTGATAAAATGACAACTATGCTACACCGGAGTCCTCCGCATGAGAGCGGAAATGGTGGCAACCGTAGACTTTTTAGTAGAAAGTTATGCCATATGAAGCCCTAAAGTCTGGGTACCTGGGTCGTGGGTTTTCTCCACGAAAAAACAATGCTTTGCTCGAAAGGAACTAGATTTTAACAACCTTTAAAGTTTCCCGTAAAAGTATTACCTGATATTATAAGACTAACATTTATAATGAAGTATTGCACCTAGAGCCCAGCACTGACCTACTTCATGATGGCTAATATATTATAAACATATAATATGTATAAACAATAATGACTTACTTATGCCAATTTGGACACGCGTCCATATATTGGACAGATCCGTAACTTGACACAAGTGGATCACTGAATCCCGGTCATCCGATAAATAGGATGAGCCTTTTATGGCCGCGGCTTAGCAATCTTTTTAGAGCAAGATATTTAACACCTATTCTCCAAACTGACCTTTATTAAAGAAGGTTTCATCCTGCACACATACATACATATAATCACGCCTTTTTCCCGGAGGGGTAGGCAGAGATCACGGATTCCACTTGACACTATCTTGACAAACCTTTCTTGCTTCATTCACTGTCAATCCATTGGTTTAGGGTAAGTCTTGAGCTGACCTTTCCTCAGGATCCTACCAATCCTTATTATAAATGTGAATGTAACTCTGTCTGTTACTTTTGCACGCCGAAGACACCCCTCGAGCAAGTGCCCATATGAAACTGACGGTCTGTAGATACTCTTCACACCGAGACCGCTAAACCAATTTAGATACAACACTCTAAGATAGACTCCCGTGTGGTGTCGGGTTAGAATAGCACCACCCCCTTTCCTCCTGTGGGTGTCGTAAGAGTCGACTAAGGGAACAGGGTTGAAGTGTGTTGTGGGCGATGGGCTAGCAACCTGTCACTGCAATGTTACATTTTGTCGATCTTTTATACCCATATTTATGCTAAAAGTGGTACTGGAACAAAAGTTTCATGTGCTCTGCCTAACCCTTTTAGGGATAAAGGCGTGATTATATGTATGTATGTATGTATGTATGTACTCTAAGATAGTAAGTCCAGGAGAAGGACATAAATCCATACGCCTGTCAGTCTACCTGTCTGTCTGTCTGTTACCTTTTCACGCTTAAACCACAGAACCGATATGTTATGTTGCTATAGAGTTTGAGTCCCGGGAAGGACATAGGATTGTTTTTATCCCGGAAACCATTCCCTAAGGCGGCGAAAAGGGGCCGAAAGTTTGTTCAAGTAGACCGGTCTAATACCAATAGGTATGAGAAGCTGGGTACGATATAAACGCGTTACACGCGGACAGAGGTATTAGTGGTATAAATGCGAAAGTTGGCATGATTTAATAACAATCAGGTTACTCAATCATCCTAAATTGGCTGGATGGATTTAGATAAAATTTGGCATATAGATAGCATATCTACTTAAAAGCAAGAATAAAATGAATGAGCTTGTTGTTGATTTGAAAACATTAAATATAATGTATCACTTGTATGATTATCATTAGAACTGTCAAATATTTTTTTACTGTAATGATGAGTTTTGCGAGTGATACGTATCTTTATCGATGAATTAATAGTTTCGATAAATTAGACATTTAATCGACACAATATTATTATTATTAATAATGATGAGTGCTGGTTTGAGGCTTTAAGTAACCGACTTATGACATAAATAGTTTTCATAAAAAAATCCTCTAAAATTTTACCAAATAGCGCTTACATTTTTTGATTTTTATCCCCTAATATGGTCTCCTCCAAACATCTCCCCAAAGGGAATACTCTAGCAAGCCTCAAATGTATCAGTTGTGCCCTGTAGAGCCAAAAAAAATCTGCAAAACCGAAACAAAATACTTAGCATCAAACAATGTGTATGGTATAGTTTATATACACATTTTTGATTGATGCTATTTTTGTATACGATCCTTTCCGCAATAGGGGGATTGTTTAGATTTAGTACTGTATTTCCTCTAAAGAAAGTAGGTTCATATTCGTAAGCGTTTTGAAGTTATAGGGAGTTACCTTTTAATGCAAAATACTGCAAGCGGCAACCCTCATTAGGTTCAGTAACATTTTAACAATAACACAAGGGTCAGTGACCTTTATCAATACGTATATACAATTATTAGTACGGACTAATAGTAGGGTTGTCACTAAGAAGAACGTTAATTAATTTTAATATTGTTACTAATTGTTCGTAAAAAAATCTAAACATTACGAATCGATTCTCCGTCACTTAAACTAACCCTCCTTTGCGGATCCGCGTTCGATGTGTGGAAGCCTTTAAATATAATACAAAAATCTGTCAACCCGCACTGGGCCAGCGTGGGGAATACTGCCCGTTCCCTATCATACATGAGAGGAGTCCTGTGCCCAGCAGTGGGACGTATATAGGCTGATTTATTTATTTATTACACAAAAATTTATTTCCTTCGATGAATAACGTGTAGTTTATTTGTTTTTATAGTTCGTTTATTACCACTATAAAGCTCCTAAGCGATTGGTCTTTACTTATCGTTCTTCGACGATTCATTATATTTTACTTCACTGTACTATACATAATCAAAACGGACGACCGGTTAGCCTAGTGGGTAGTGACGCTGCCTACGAAGCTGAAGATCCTGGGTTCGAATCCCGGTAAGGGCAAATATTTGTATGATGAGCATGAATATTTGTTTCTGAGTCATGGATGTTTTCTACGTATTTAAGTATTTATATCTATTATATATATCGTCGTCTAGTACCCATAACACAAGCCTTATTGAGCTTACTATGGGACTAGCTCGATTTGTGTAGGATTGTCCCCTCATATTTATTATTTATTTATTTACTGTAAACTATATCACTTAGCGTTAATATGTCTAATTTCTTTACTCATTAAAGTTTGAACCAAATAACTGGTATAACCGACCGAATTAAGTATGTGTTAATTGACTTGCACATTTAGATGCCTCGGTTTTATTCAATTTAGTGAGTATAACAATTTATGCAGTAGAGTGTGACTCCATTTACGGAAAACGATTCGTTTATACACATGGAGATGGACTACAAAAAAAAGCCGTGATTTAATGTCATCTCTACTAGGCTTCTTTCTGCTGAGCTGTTATACGCTACGCGCTAATGCGGCTCACCCCGCCGGCCACCCGTCTCGAAAAGCTAGACCTCTACCTACGCTTAGTTACTACGCATCGAGTTGTCAAGAAAAATATATTTGTGGGAGAGCGAGGGGGGCTGCACTCACTCATCAATGCATAAAGTCGACGTATTTTTACGATGTGCCTTTACTGGAATATTTTTTGCTCTTCCGCGGTGACATTTTTGAGATTTACCATAAAACCAATAACCATGGACTCATGGTTATCCTGTTACATTTAGTATTGACATAATTTAGCATGAAAAGCACCGGTGCGGACCGGTCTAAGTTTTCCCTCAGGTGTCAAAGCGGGCTCTGGGTTCCTTTAGAGCAAAACCGGGAATAACGCTAGGAGGATGATAATTTTGCATGAAAAAATACTTCTGTTCGCGACTTAGCCGCCCTGCATATTGCGTCAACCTGGCCATAATTTGGCAATTAGAGCAGCAAGCAAACCTTTATCAGAAACTATACAAAAAAAAACTCAAACATGCTACAAAACATTGATGTTATGTTTCCAATAATAGGCTGCGAAGTGTCACGTTTCAGGTGCCGCCAGACGAAAGGCCCGTTACGACATTTCGTATAAAATTTGAGGCCTTAGGCCTACAAAGTGATCTTCTTTTGTTTCATGTTCAATTGGTGAAACAACATCATGGCTTTCAGCATTAGGAAAAATCTTATATTCATTTCATTGCATGTTTGAGAAAAGCACTGTACACTAGGGATTGCCTGCCTCGCTATGCTCGGCCGTCTGTATGACACTCGGCAGGCAATCCCTTATTTCCCGGTCCTTGTAGTAATGTATAATTATTACTGGCCCGAAAAGGCGTAATTGTTAACAACAACAACAGGAATAAAGAAACCTTTGATTTATCGCCACGAGTACGTAATAAATTGAATATGCTAAAATAGGCAAGTAAATACAACTTATCGTTCCTAATGGACTGGCTCATTAGCAAATGGATATTACCTAGTAAAGGAATATTCTTCCAGTAAGTTATCATGGTATTCCGTTTAATTACTTGTTCGGAAAAAATATAGAATGAATATATTAATATTTATTTATTTAATCTGTATTGCACAAAAGAACAACTTATCGTACAAAAGACGGACTTAATACCGTAACGATTCTTTACCAGTCAACCTTTATTATAATGTTTACAATTAATTTGAACTTATTATCTAAGTAACTTCTCTTATACAATTGTTGATTTTAATTTGTCTTTTCCAATTCATCAAAAAAATGATAATTTGTTTTAATTACAGTTAAATTCTGTCTGTTTTCAAAGTCTGCGCTAGTCACAGTAATAACGAGCCTTTTTTCTACGATTACTTAACTACTTTATATGACACGAGGTTTCAAGCAATTATAACTTAGAAACTTAGTTTAATTATAACTTAGTAAATTAATTCTTAAAGACGCGTTTTTGTTCCAACGCGTAGCTGTGCCATACCGCAGAATAGATAATAGTAAAAGTACAGAAGGGACACTCCTTTGATCTTTACAAAAGGCGCTTTTTCTCAGCCAAAACATTAAAATTTATGGCCCTCTGACGTCGTCGACGACGACGTCGACGTTCATCGCTACAAGTACATGCCGGTTCCCCAACGTTGGGGCACCGGCATGTACTTGTAGCGATGAACGTAAATCGCGGAGTGACCCGCGCCTGGCCATACAAAACAAACGATGTGAGCTCAGCCGCCAAA
This sequence comes from Epinotia demarniana, assembly GCA_945867215.1. Taxonomy (NCBI): domain Eukaryota; kingdom Metazoa; phylum Arthropoda; class Insecta; order Lepidoptera; family Tortricidae; genus Epinotia; species Epinotia demarniana. Next base: position 2,854,515 of record OX244281.1, read on the forward strand.
ATGTATGGAACATCTGGTTTTTTTTTCGCGATTTCGATACAACCTAGTGATCAATTTTGATCGAGATGACCAACCGAATCACCTTCCATTTGAACGGTGACTACTATTTCACCCTGTATATTTTTTTGAGAGCAGCCTTGGACATACAAAGTAGCGTAATGATTTTTTTTAAACAAAACTCATGGCATGGATTCAGTCAAAAATAACGACTTGGAAGAATATTAGAATGGTACAGAATTTAATAATTCTAGTTACTGTATTCAGAGTTCATACACCCCACGTAGTCAAATTCAGCTTCAAATTATAATAAAGCAGTAAACTGCGAGTAAACGTCACAACTTATGCTAATGCAGTGAGGTCACGGATCAGCAAAACGTGTTTCGTTTCTACGTTTATCAAAAGAAGCGTCATACTCGTAATGTGCTTAGTTACGCTTAAGCGTAATTACGTATACGTTTTATGTTACGTGCACGTACATTTGTTTGAAGAAAATCTGTAGAAGAGTCTTTTTAAAACATATTCTTGTAAATATATTTTTTTAACATGATAATTAACTGCAAATTGCAATAACTATGAGACAACTGTTAATCACGTCCACAGGGAGCTACCTACCGCAACCTTGCACGGGTCCCCTGGGTGGTGCTAAAGAGTGCCAAACTTTAAATACGAAATAATGTATGCCATACGATTAAATAAATATAAACCAGCCTAAAAACAAAATCATTGATAATGCCTTTTAACAAAAATGCATTTTTACAGTACCTAAATGTTTCTTTTTTAATAAAATACTCTATTGTCTAGAGCTTCATAAAAAACATTACTATGGCCAATAACGAAAAAAACCTTTTAACAACATTCAAACTCTGAAAGAGAAAATAAGCTGTCATAAAAAGTATAAACCGGACGTATCATTCGAAATTACTACTTACCTGCGTACACTCTCTACCGCCAAACACGTGCGTCAATTATTCACAGTGACTCGGCTGCTATAAGCATTAAGCTGTGTACAGTTGAATACCTTTGAGTTAAGTTGAACGAGTTTTTTTTTCTCTGACATTGGTCCAGACGTAGGGCTGATTTGACGTTGTGAATTATTATTAGAAGTTTTGTTCGTTCAACTTTGTCTGGATTTGAACCATATTTTTATATTTAGTTTAGTACTTAGTGTAATGTTTGATGATTTTTTATGATTCAAAAAATACGATTAAGTTCAACGAGACGATGTCATGTATGGGATAGTTTACTAAAGTTTTATTATTTTTAATAATTACGTTACAACTGTCAGGTTACTTTCTCATGAAAAATACCTAATGTGTCAATAATATTAACAAATCAGCATATATATTGGGACGTATATATATATGTGCTAAATATCCTCATTTTTCCTTTGTTTAATTGAGGACCCGTTTCGCAAGAATATTCTTTGTATTCCCATACAATTTAATTGTCAACTTTAAATGGGCCCCAAATTAATATGCCTTCATTACAACATATTTTAAAAATATATAAATCGGCAGTTTAACAACTTCATGATAAGCGGTTGATAAACTAATGATCCACTGAACTATTTTAGTCATTAAGTTAAAACGTGTGAAGCGAATTGTACCATATTCTTAGGAAATTAAATAAGTAAACCTCTATATACAAAGATGCATTCAGGCTAATGCTATTAAAAAAAACTGAAGTTAAAAAAACATGCAAACAGACAGAACTAGAAACTTACTTGCGTCTTTTCACTGGAACACTTAAACTAATATCACAGGATTTTATAAAAAAAAATACACCCACTAATTACACTTTAAAAAATAATTACACCACACTTTTAAAGTTACATTCCCGCGCAAAAAGAGCATTTACATTTTTCGTGCGACGTCACGAAAATGGAACGTGCGATCCGGTCGGGCGGCGCGGTCGAACTGTCACAGGTATGGCGGCTTTTACAATATCAGGTGGACAACTCAATCGGTGATTGTGATTATGATAACGCTAGGATTGTGTTCGGGAAAACCTTACGGCCCGGCCACGACTCTGAAGTCTGAGCGGTGGCGGTAGCGGCAGCGGTTTTTCCAATTCATTGCGTGTAATCCCAACTAACCAAAGTGCGTTGCGCGTCTCGCCCGCGCAATGAACATATAAAACGCTTGCCGGGCCGCAATTCGCGCAATATCGTGGCGGGGCTGTTGGGGTTGTGCGAAAATGCACGGATTATATTATTGCTCCGGATTTTAATTGTGTTGTGGGCATGTTTGCTGGAATGACTCTGTCTATATAGCCAGAATATAACCAAAACGACTTACAATAACAATGAGTAATTTTTTTAATGAAAATGTTTCTCATATAAGTGTAAGTCTCTGGGCGACCGAGCTCTGCTCGGCTGTAAATAGAGATAATTAACACGGAGAAAACGATGGGAACGGACAAGAGACTTAGCTAGATCGATTTCTCGTCCCCGTAAACTCCTATACTTATTCCAAACATAGAAATGGTTAGAGCTGTTTCCGAGATCGTGATTGCAAATAGATGTATAAACAACACAAATATTGCTCGTTTAACAGTATAGCATTGGATAGGATAGGATGTAATAGTACATTAGGTACCTAGGGCGGTATACTCTTGCTTGCCAGAATTTCATTTGCCCGAATTTTATCTGCCATAATATACAACTGCCATAATGTTGTTTTCTATAATTTTGTATGCCATACTCATTGTTTACCATAATAATTATATGCCAGAATCTTTGTTTTCCATAATATCAATATCAATAATCTCATTTTCCATAATCATTGTAATCCATAACTATCACATGCCATAATAGCATTTGCCATCCATCTCAACATCCATAATATTCTTATGTGATAAAGTGGGTACGTATTGCAGTGTCTAATATTTTAAAAAAATACCTCGAACCTATCCGCGATCCAAGTCGGTTTTGCCACTAAGTAAAAATGAACTTTTCTCTGAGATTACCTAATGCCAAGATAGTGTTGTATCGTAGGCAGTAGGGAACAGGGGCTTAGTGGTAAAACCGACTTGGATCGCGGATAGGTTAGAGGACGGAAGCGGGAGCATTGCTCTCGCTTTCGTCTTCGAGGTTATTTTTTTTATAAAAGAGCGGAAAAACCAGCCAATTAACAAAGATGAATCCGAATGCATGTTTAGTATGGCATTTAAATATTCTATTAAATAATATTATTGCAAACAATAATCTGGAATACAATACGTATGGAATTCGTATCATTATGACATCCAATATTTGGGTAAACACGAGTATGTCAATTAACTATTATGGTAAACGAAACATTCGGGCAAATGAAATTCGAGCAAGCGAAGTTCGGGCAAATGATTATTATAGTATATGAATGTCGGGCTAACAATAGACAACCACCTAGGGCGGTGAATTCGCGAATGCCCCAGACCGCAGGTGTTTGTGGCCCGAGCCGAAGGTGAGGGCCATAAATATGCGCTCTGGGGCTTTACGAATTACCGCCCGTGGTGAGTACAAAATTTTACGTCTTCACCTGGCCACAATGCGAGTTTTCCCGTACGCGCAGCATGCAGTAAAACTTGCATTATGGCCAGGTGTGACGTAAATATATTTACGTCACTCTGGGCGGTAAATGCGATTTACCGCCCACGGGCGCAGCGGCAAACCTCACTTGGCACCCAGGAGACGTAAAATTGTGTACGCACCACGGGCGGTAATTCGTAAAGCCCAACATCGCATATTTATGGCCTTCATCTTCGGTTCGGGCCACAACCACCTGCCATCTGGGCATTCACGAATTCACCGCTCTAGGTACTTCATCATCATTAATTTAAGAGTTATCCTCTTGTCGGTGGAGTATTTTCCATTTCTCTCTGTCGTACGCCAGCCCTTTGATTTGTTGATACGACACGACACCAGCTTTTTCCTTTATTTGGTACTTAATGTACTATTATTCGTTTAAGAAATAAGCTGCTGTTTAAGTTGAAATAAGCTGAGTTTTGTTATTGAACGAGCGAGCGAAGCGACCGAATTAGTTTAATATTTTCTACTAATTGTTATACAATTATATAAGTAGGTCCACTAATTATCATACTTTGAGTAACTAAACCTAACCTTTAATAATCGAGAACTCGGACGGAATTTCAGTACCCATAAAATGTCCTGGATTCCCATAGTAACTGTATGGAAAGGTTTTCTTTGATTTCTGATGGGCGTTCCAGTAGTCAAACCTTAGTCGGTCCCAAAGAGTATTTTGATCCTTAATAGGAATGGGCTTTCATGGCATTAAAAAAAAATCGTCAAAATTTTTTTCATAAATCTGTGATAGTAGATTGTCATCACTTAAAAAGTTAGGGATTAAATCCTAATGCCATTTTTGCGTGGCGGCAAGGGATCTAGCTGCCCTTACTGTCCCGTTTTTATTTTCCACCCTGTATGTGTGAAAGCCACCACTTCTCCGGATGCTTTTTATAACATAAGTATATAATAAAATATAACTGGTATCTTTCAAATGAAAAGCGTTGACAGGATATATCCGCTTATAGGTAATGCAAGTTACATAATTATTGTAATGCAATGGGCCGCTAAATTCACTTTGCATAGTTATTCAGCCATCGAAAGAAAAACCATAGAATGCAAGCTTTGCAAGCTCCTTGCAAAGGGCATTAACATAATATACAATTTATGAGGTCGCAGTAAGCTCGGCCGAATATCACCTTCCCATACAAACGTAGTTACGCTCTCATTTTAAAACTACGTGTTGGATTGTGACGAAACTTTGCATATACAATGACATGAGGTATATCTATGTCTGTAATTAGTTTATGTGGTTCCAGTTTATAAAACAAACAAAATACAGCAAAAACTAGTTTTGTATGAAAAACTTAAATTCTCTGTATTTTTTTATTATGGTATCTGAAGCTACATAAACTAATTACAGACATAGATTATTCCTCCTTTCATTGAACATGCAAAGTTTCTATACAATCCTACTCGTAGTTTTAAAATGAGAGCGTAACTACGTTTGTATGGAGAATCGAGCTTACTGCGGACTCTTAACGAGTGACCGCTCATTTAAAAAATATGATAACACATTTACCCAAACACCTTTCTACCCAAACGCGAGCCTGAAACCCGTAATGCGCATGTTGAAACTAAAGGCTGCCTGGTATCCTTTTATGTACGTTTCCCACCGAACGGGTCGGGCCGGCGCGCATTCTAAACATGCAAAGGAATTTGAACCGTCCATACAGCAGAATACAATTCATATTTGATTACAATCCCCACCGACCGCGTCAGTAGCTACCGCCTCTCAGTGGATGCACGATTCATTCAAATATGAAATGTAACTACTGTATAGACGGTTCAAATTCCTTTGCATGTAATAGAATGCGCGCCGGCCCGACCCGTTCAGTGGGAGTCGTACATTACACCCCGTCCCCATCCCTGCATAACACCCATTCTGTGGGGCCATTTTTCTGCGATTTTTAGGGTTCCGTAGTCAACCCTACACTGCGCGTGGCCCGACACGCACTTGGCCGGTTTGTTCTCTGTTTTCAGCCATAATTTTACGTTATCACAAAACAATTTTATATTGTTATTATGATATTTAGGCAGGTCTCACGTTCAATCGAAACCTGATCAATACTCGTCAGTCACGCTATTAGACTACCGATTACGATAAACCTGTGCAAAATTTTGTTATGACGTGTCACGTATTTCTTTTAAATATCTAGATAACAGTCATTACTTTATCAATATTACGATCTTTACGATAGTGAGCTTGATTGATTAAATAAACTTTAATAGCAACCCAACACGTGTTCGTATGGAAAACGATCACTTTTAAAAGAGAAAACTTTTGTAAGTAACACAGTAACAAGTTGACAATTTTGCACCTTTACAAGTTACCATGATCAAACTTTCATCGCCTGAAGCCCAGGACAGGACTCGATCCTTTATATAGCTGGGTAGCTCAGAGGTGAGAGCACTGTACCGGCAATACAGAGGTCGCAAGTTCGAGTTTTTGGGTTTCAACGATGGTTCATTTTTCCATTATATTTTTTCTCTGCATCATATCGCTTAAAATTAGTACCTACAATCTAATAAAATAATCGAATATTATCTTAATTATGATAACTACAATATTAGCATTATCAGAATATTAGGTCCTAATTAGGATGATTTAACTATAATAAAACGGTTTCTGTTCCTTTCTTACGAACACCGATGTGAAGTTGTATAAACTAGAATAATTTGAGAAAACTAGTTTCGTCCGAAACATATTTCTCAAATTGTTCTACTTTATGCAACTTTATTCCAGGAACGGGAGAATTTCGCCCAAATGGGCTCATTTATGAAAGTTTGTTACATTTTCTTAAAATACACGCCGTTAGCCAGCGAATGTCAAATAACGTTTTGTATGGTCGTCAAAACACCTTAACGAAACCTTTTGTTTTTATTAAAAACTAGCTTCGACACCTAACTAACCTCAGGATGTGTCATAGTTTTAGGTTTTAGGAAAGCGACTGCCATCTGACCTTCCAATCTACAATTTAACGAGTGACCACTCATTTAAAAAATATGACAACACATTTACCCAAACCCCTTTCTACCCAAACGCGAGCCTGAAACCCGTAATGCGCATGTTCTAAAACATTCGTAACAAATTATGCACAAAAGCTAAATATATTAAAATGGCTTCTAAAAATCGGCCATATGTTTGAGAGAAATCAGTGATTACATAATTTATTTATTTGAACGGCCAAAAAATTAAAATTAAAAATCATTATATCCGCGCTTCCGAGCACGCCCTTCCATCTCGCTCACGCTTATGCTCAACGAGAGGGAGAGAAGACTATGAACCTACGGCGCCTTAAATATCTAAGCATTCATAGGGACAAACAGCGGCAAGCGACTTTGTTTTATACTAACTGTATACGTATCGAAGTGTGTCCAGTTTGTATTATATTGAACCCTATTACGATGCATATAAAGTGCACGGATGGTCCGTTATTTATGTTGGCGATGATACGTACCTATCTTTTAATCTTTCTTTCAATATTCCGAATGGCACTTTCCGTCAAACAAATATCTTGACTGATGATTTACTAGAATATAAAAATAGGATTTATTAGGTTAGTACATACCTATAATTTATCCTGAATAATAAAAATGCGAAACTGTTTGTGCCGCCGACTTATGTCGGGTGACCAAAATGTATGGAAAAAAATATTTATCCTAAGGGTAGGTACAATTTGGATTTGGCATCCAAAATGTTCGGATTTTTTAAGGAGACAATTGTAACGTGTTGGTACATTCGGAGTAAGTAGTAACAATCCTCCAATAACGTGCGCTCGCGCATCGCTTCTTATTAGTTGTTTTTTCCTTCGCTCTTCGCCTCGCAACCTCGCTTTGCTCTTGTGGATAAATCATCCTTCATCATCATCATATCAGCCGAAAGACTGCTGGACATAGGCCTCCCCCAGAGTGCCACAATGGCCGGTTCTGTGCCACCCGCATCCAGCGACTCCCGCGACCTTTACCAGGTCATCAGGCCTGCCCACGCTGCGCGTTCCGGTACGTGGTTGCCACTCGAGAAGCTTTCCGCCCCAACGGCCATCGGTTCTACGTGCAATGTGCCCCGCCCACTGCCACTTAAGTTTAGCGTTCATTCGCACGTCTACTAAATAGCAATAGCGTAGATAACTTGAATGACTTTTTCGGGGAATGCATCATTTAAACGAAAATAGTTATCATATATCATCGATTATCGTTTCCAATAAGTAACACTAAGTATTCGCAGAATTTTATCATCAGTTAGGAACCATTCATCGAACTTAGTTAGATTACTCATACATTTGCCCGAATTACCTTTTACACAGAACCAAACTCATAGCCATCAACATACTTCATTATTTTATTCGTCCATCGAGTCGTTCATGGAATCGCCTTTACTATAATTTTGGTTTAACGTAAGTTTCAGTTCCCAAAATTCTTATTACATAGAAAATCGTGTCGCCAGTGTTACTATAGTTGAAAATAAGTTTCAACGAGCTGAGTACATTTCATCGCGACTTTAGTCGTAGACATGGAGCACTAAAGCCTACTCACCTCTCCCTCTGGATTTCGGATTAGCTTCCTATTCTACTCTAAGGCAAGTACCAAAGCTACCTAAATCAAAGATACCTAAACTAAGTACCAAGACGAGATCAGCGTGGAGTGTTAGGAAAAACTGCTACCCTACAGCCAACCCGACCGAACGTTAAGCGATGAAAAGTTGATTGATTATATAAAAATCAATGAATTGATAATTATACGATTAGAAAAAAAACGTAATGAAATTAGAGGAATTGTTTTCGACGACATGAAAATCGACGTAATAACGATACAATTATGGACACCCTAATTTTCGTACTTATTTAAATCTTCATGACGTCTTTTTTTATCACTTTTTTAACGTTACTTTGGCATTGTGTTTCAATCAATCATTAAGTACATTCATCATTTATGCCTAAATAACTTTTAAATTGGTTCGATATTTCTGTTTATCTTGATATTATGGAAGATTATTATCATAAATTAATCGATCATCGATATACCATTAAATAATAAATTAAATGATCGTTAGGTTGATATATTATTACCTATAGAGTGTTAAATTTGTTGCAATAAAGATAGCGATTTAATACGTTATTAAATGTAACGAAAATTAAGTGATAGCGTAAACCTATTATTGTTATTTATTTATTGTGCACAGTTAAACTATAATATAATTAATGCATACGGCTTCAATACACCCGCTATCGTAACCACGGGACTCAAGCTATCTCAATACTCACCCGTACACACTTTGCACCCCTATTTAACCCGCTTAGGGGTGGGTTTTTCCAAAACCCTATAATAACTTTTCTTGTATTGTAATAAGGAGTCCATAAACAAAGTTTTAAGGCTCTCACTTAAAATTTTACTCCATCCTCATACAAACTTTCAACACCCTTGAGGGTGGAGTTTTCTAAAATCCCTTCTTAGTGGGTAGATACTTACGTTATGTAAACTACATATTGTGAAAAAACGATTTGGGCTGGACGTTGATTTAAGTCAGTCAGTCAGTCAGGACTTTTACGATTATATTTACAAGAAGCTTGCCGATTGATTTAAGTTTCCGCCAAAAAAATCTTTTTTGCTACAAGCTTTTAATGCCAACTGTACTTTGCGAAGGTTCTAATTCTAACGAGCCCAAACTCAACGGGGTGACGTCCAACACCTGCTGTCTCCATCATATTGAATTGTCATCCAATCTACATACACTTATACCCAAAATTTCAGCTCAATCGTTTGATGTTAATTGGTTCTAAATTCAGGCCCAAGATTTGTCCCACACTAACCAACTAACAAACAAGCGAACAGGTCAAAGAGCTTGTAAAAATAAATAGGTAGTGTTTAGGGTTCCGTACCCAAAAGGTAAAACCGGGACCCTATTACTAAGGCTCCGCTGTCTGTCTGTCTGTCCGTCTGTCACCAACCCATGAACCGTGATAGTTAGACAGTTGAAATTTTCACAGATGATGTATTTCTGTTGCCGCTAAAACAACAAATACTAAAAAACCGACCAATAGCGAGTCCGAGTGGGGCTTCCATACAACAGACATGATTTTTTTGCCGTTTTTATAGATAATGGTACGGAACCCTTCGTGGCCGAATCCGACTCACACTTGGCCGGTTTTTATGCCTTAAGGTTTGTATCTCGTATGGAATGCATGCACACACATCGCACTGATCATAGCTCATCAAATATTCGTCGGTAAATTTTAATAAAATCACTTGCTCAATTCGCTCTTGGTATAGAAGTTACTACCGCGGATTTCGCTTAAGGTCACCTGAAAACTGCGTGAGGAGAATTTTAATTGTATTTATATTTTAATAAAAATCCCCGAAACCGAAACGGCACGGCAAAGACAGACAGTGTACACAATGGATGCATAATGGAACCATTATAGGGACTGCCCCGAACGCGTCCTTGATGCAAGTGACATGGAACGCGAAAGAAGAGCTCTGGCTGTCCGTGGCAACATGATAGCCCGCAGGTTTGCCGGGTGTAGCACGGGGGGTCAAATGTACATTATAATGCATATTGTCTCTCCTTCTACACCTGTCAACTGTGGGTCAGATAGAGCAGGAAATCGTTCAGCGCCATCCGTGTGCAGTATAATAATATATTCCGGACACTGATGGGGCTGCCGCGTTCCTGCAGTGCCTCCACCATGTTCGCGGAAGCCAGAATCCCTGACTTCTTTGCAGTGGTACGCGCGCGCATTGCTTCCTTCTGGGAGGGGATGCGCCGCTCGCATAACACTATCCTCATGTCAGTGTGCCGCAACATTAGCTATAACATGTCCAGACACTGGCTTTCTGTACATCTAAACGGAAACAAAAAATAGTATTTGTATTACTTGTTTTTATTCTATTTTAGTTTGAAGCATTTCTAATTAATTTGATATGGGTGTACTATTGTACTTGTTGCCTGAAAATAAAACTTTATTTATTTTATTTTTATTTTTATATACTATTACTACCTATATCCGATCCATATCCATCCATACTAATGGCCGCTCTACACGATGGGCCATCCTGACCCATCATACAGGACGCGGCTATGCGGTAGAACGAGACAAAAATATGTCTTACTCCCTTTAACGCATAGTGGCGTCCTGTATGATGGGTCAGGATGGCCCATCGTGTGGAGCGGCCATAATATTATAAATGCGAAAGTGTGTCTGTCTGTTACCTTTTCACGCTTAAACCGCTGAACCAATTTAGATGAAATTTGGTATAAAGATAGTTTGAATCCCGGGGAATGACATAGGATAGTTTTTATCCCGGAATTCATCCCCTAAGGGGGTGAAATGGGAGGGTGAAAGTTTGTATGGAGCTGCGATATAAACGAGTTCTACGCGCTGCGTCCTCATCTGCGTGGAACTCGTTTTCAGATATATCGGAGCAGCCAAAGTGCTCACAAATATCTGAACACGTACCTATTGTCGAGCACTTTGGCCGCTCTGATATATCTGATGGCGACTGTACCTTCATACAAACTTTCGTCCTCCATTTCACCCCCTTAGGGGATGAGTTCCGGGATAAAAGTATCTTATGTCCGTCCCCAGGACTCAAACAATCTCCATACCAAATTGCATCTCAATCGCTTCAGCGGTTTAAAAGCGTCAAAAGGTAACAGACGGACAGAGTTACTTTCGCACTTATAGTGACATGGTAGATGTCCGAGAGCTACGGTAGCCTAGTGGTTCAGGCATGCGGCTGTCAAGCGGCGGTCGTGGGTTCGAATCTCGGCTCGTACTAATGAGTTTTTCGGAACTTATGTACGGAATATTTACCGTTAGCTTTTCGGTGAAGGAAAACATCGTGAGGAAACCGGTCTAATCCCAATAAGGTCTAGTTTTCCCTCTGGGTTGGATTGGAAGGTCAGATGGCAGCCGCTTTTGTAAAACTAGTGCCTATGCCAAATCTTGGGATTAGGTGTCAAAGCGGACCCCGGGTTCCTTTAGGGCACAACTGGGAATAACGCTAGGAGGATGATGATGGTTGATGTCCGAATGGCCGTAAGAGTAAGCTTATATTTTATAAACAATGCTTTTGTCTCTGTTCTGAACTTTCGCTACAACTTATCAGTTCAAATTGAAAAGGAATAAGTTACAAGATAACGCATACGAATAGCTACCTTTCGCTGTAAGCTATAAGGTTCAAATTGTAAAAATGGGTCATAAGGGACGGTAGCCAGGTCGACGACAAATACAACTTGAACCTTATAGCGTACACCGGAAGGTAGCAATTTGTGCGCATTGTCTTGTTGTTTTTTGTTTTCATTTTGAACTCATAAGTAGCAGTCCAGTCAATGCTCTAACAACTTGTATAAAAAAAAAATTGGAAATAATTTATAATAGCTTATTTTTATGAGTATCGGATTATCAATTAAATAGTTACCCAGCGACAGAATCTGACAAAATTTCAAAAACCAAAAAAATCATAATCTAACTAGGTTATGACGCTACAGGCAGACGCGGCCTACCCCGCCGGTCATCCGTCACGAAACTAGACCTCTATCTACGCTCGCATCGCGGTGTCAAGATATATATATGGTATATATTTGTGGGTGAGCGTTGAGGTGAGCTTTAAACAAGTTATAGAATAGGGGGGCTGAAGATGTGGTTATACAGGTTGTTTTCTTAACCGTCTTAGAGCCGAAGCCCAGTTAATGATTATGATTATATTACGAATAACTTAAAAAAGGCAGCAGTGACGGCAGTAGTGCAGGTGCACGGGCAATCTGATTAATATTAAGCTATACCTAACGACAGTGTTCCGTAACCAGTATGTCATAGAAACCATGTTTTGTCTAATCTATATCACTGTATAATTATAAACAATTTTGATTTTGAAAGGTTTTTTTAACTTTTTTACGTATTATTATATTTCGAAGCTTCATTCTTCAGATATAACACACATGTAGTCCTTTAATCTACCAGGCAACATTTCGCAAGTTTAAAGTACGCAGTAAAAACCATAGCTCAAACAGTTTTATCCCCACCTTTACCCCTACCCTACTTAGGGACCTCGGCTTGCCACCATTTCTCTTTCTTTATTCTTGCGAGGCAACGAACGCACGAACTAATTCTATTAAAAAAAAATTCAAAATATTTAATCATGCCTAAACAGGAAAAAATAGAGTATTATTCTGCTAATGTACGGAAATTGCAACAAAAAACTATAAACGAGTTATGACAGTGCGGTGCTATCTGATTCATCAGGTTCCGAAGATAAATCAGGTAAGTGCAATTAGTTTCAATAAATAGTTATACATGGTGGTGCCTCTAATAAATGCATTTAATACCGCACGGGCCGTGAGCCCACGCCTGGTAATTCTAAACCTGGGGGGCGACCGAGAGTCGTCACGAAGGTATCTCATGCTTGGGGGTTGTCCGTGAGTCAACACGATAGCAATTTCTAACAATATTAATCGCTAAGAAATGCATTTCATACCGCGCGGGCCGTGAGCCCACGCCTGGTAATTTTAAACCTGGGGGGCGACCGAGAGTCGTCACGAAGGTATCTCATGCTTGGGGGTTGTCCGTGAGTCAACACGATAGCAATTTCTAACAATATTAATCGCTAAGAAATGCATTTCATACCGCGCGGGCCGTGAGCCCACGCCTGGTAATTCTAAACCTGGGGGGCGACCGAGAGTCGTCACGAAGGTATCTCATGCTTGGGGGTTGACCGTGAGTCAACACGATAGCAATTTCTAACAATATTAATCGCAAGCCCATGCCTTGTAACTAAACCTGGGGGGCGACCGAGAGTCGTGACGAAAGTATCTCATGCTTGAAGGTTGACCGTGAGTCAACACGATAGCAATTTCTAACAATATTAATCGCTAATAAATGCATTTAATACCGCGCGGGCCGTGAGCCCACGTCTTGTAACTAAACCTGGGAGGCGACCGAGAGTCGTCACGAAGGTATCTCGTGCTTGGCGGTTGACCGTGAGTCAACACGATAGCAATTTCTACAACCATTAATCGAGATTAGTATATCCCATGTTCGCGATGCGGGGCACTAGATACATATATGCATTAAAATTCCTGACGAGTGGTTTTACAATGCATTTCATATCTACCCTCAATTAGAAAAATCAAAATATTATATTTTAATTTATAAACCACGAACAAGTGTATGAGGCAGTGGAAACTTCACTCCCACGTTCAAATGAAGAAAATGCACCTCCCGTGGAGGCCTGTGATGACAAAACGACCCCTGTAATAGATGCCGAGTTACTAACCGCTCTAGGGGACGCCACTGATGATGTCCCAAAATATGGGGAGAAAATTCATCCCAATTTAGCGCAAAGGTGGCTACCTATATTACACAAAGGTATTGATAAAAAGAGTAAAGATAAACTCTTATAAGAGTACCTGTAAATTGCAAATTATTATTAAGGGCGCCGTCCTTAAACGCCATAATTTCGGCGGCAGTTACAGACATCCAAAGAGGCCGTGACAAGAAAATCGAATCATCTCAACAGCAATTGGGAGTCGGTATAGGTACTAACGATAAAAATCCTATCTAATTGAAGTCGGATTTTAGATAAAACTAGTCATTCCTGGACTAGACGAAGTATTCCTTAAGTCATACAATACGTTGAGAGAGATGATACTCTCTTTGGAAGCAAACTCTCAGAGAAAATTAAAGCTTCCAAATCTACTGAAAAGTAGGCCGACAGCGTCGACCATCATACGGCCGCGAGCAGCCTACAACAAGCCACTTGCGACGCCGCGGCAGTAACGCAGGTACATGCCGGTCGCCTTAAAGCTTTTTATAAGTGTTGGCTTAATGTAACGAATAATCGTACTTTATTTATTAGACTGTATACAGAATGGCTTTCCAATTCCTTTTTAGGACATGTTACGCAATCTGTCAAACCTGTAAATACTTTCACATGCCAAGAGCATTGTGAGCGACGTCCGCTCTCGGCGGCGTCGGCTGGGCGAGTGAGCGCGCGCGCCACCGGCCGCGGCAATGCTCGCCCCTCACAGTCACCTAAGAATGACCTAGTGCCGAGACACAAGTCGGCGACGGACGAGCTCCGCCCCTATGTGCTCGGACAGTGCGTCGACCACGCTCCGTGACACAAGTCGGCGACGGACGAGCTCCGCCCCTATGTGTACGGACAGCGCGTACTACCACTCGGCGCCCGAATGGTGTGTTTGGGCTTCGCCCGTGTCCTCAGACACTTTGGGTAATCGATGTTACCAAAATAAAAGAAGGAATAACGAGAAATAGACTTTTTATTCACTTTTCCCTAACTGCCCTATCACTGCCCTAAGTGACTTGATTTCAAGTCCCTAACTTCCTATTACTTTGTAGTTTTTCTTCTTCTTGTTGTGACTTCCAGGAGGCTCCGTTTGACACTGATTTGCTCCGGGCCGTACCTGCTATTTATACCTGCTAGTGGGTGAGCAAGACGTGCTGAGTGAGACAATAGAGGTTACGCCCACTTTGACTTGACTAATTTACATTGCAAGATGTTATTGGGATGTTATACATTTAAATGGGTGGAAGACTAAGCTGATTTACAAAGTTCTAATATGGCTTGAGATCTTATAAGTACAGTAGGGTTCGTAAATATTTTCTTATCTGAATAATCGTACATGGAAATCGGGCAAACCGTAATTCGGTCCCTTTCTTAACACTTATTCATCATTTGCGCTGAACCTACTGAGTTTACTTATTTGTAAGTTTAAACATTTAATAGAACTTTTAATAAGCTTTCAAACAATATATAAATCATTCTGATACGATGAGCCGTTGTAAAAGTATAAATGTAAACATATTAATTACAAAGTGAAAATGCGCCGTACTAAGTTCTAATTCAGGCTCGGTGGCCGCGGCTCTCGTTACGGTCATGTTGGCGCGATACACCCCTCCCCTCCATGGCGGCCAGTCTGCGCTGCGCTCGCGCATAGGCAACATCTCCTCTCTCTTTCTAATACAATTTGTACTGGGATTTTACTTTAATGTTTACAATATCAAATGAATGCTATGAGAGGGTGTTTTATATAAATAATTACTATGGGGAATCTAACTACTGGGTTCTTTATTTACTCTAAACAATCTAAGTCTTTATAAATAATCACATATTTCTCTTACGTATAATTTCCGTATGACGCGATGCGTAGCTCTGCCGTCGCGTGTTGATGTTGTCGTCCATAAGCATGATGAAACGAGCTTAGCTGTACAGAACTTAATTAACCTAGGCATTCAGTGAAAGCATCACTGGATACCAACAGACTAATGATCAGTTTCTATCAAAGATTTTCTGACTCCTAAATCGAATGGTGGCTATAGATTCATACTGAATCTGAAAGGGCTCAATAAATTTGTAACTAAGTCCCATTTTAAAATGGAAGACTAGAACTGCTTCTAAATTAATCCCTAAAAACGGGTTTATGGCTACCATTGACAAGATTCGAGCATAACAATGTTACTTACGAGTTTTGTTCCCTATTAGTCTATGGACTTTCCGTGGCGCCTAGAACCTTCACCAAAATTATGAAAGAAGTCGTAACTTACCTAAAAACAAGGCCTAACTTCTATTATATACCGGGGTGGCATTTTGTGTATTGGAAGGGACCTTAACGAATGTAAACATAATGGGAGGGAGACTCTCCGGTTTCTCGAGTGCCTACGATTTGTGGTAAACTATACCAAAAGCTCGATACAATCCCAAAATTACCAACAATGCTGTAAATTCTTAGGTTTTGTTTACAATTCAATTATCATGTCTATATCCCTTCTTATGCAGGGTATGCGCACTTTTTAAGAGTTCTTACCACTGCATGCCCGACAGCTAGATACAGCTGGTTGTACACGAAGTTGTTAGAAAGATATAAATTCCGAGCTATTCAGGAATACGATGTCTATGATCAAAAGTAAAACTTCCTCGCGAAATTTTACCTGACTTATTTTGGTGGACTAATAATATTATTTGTAACGTCTTGTCATTTTGGAATCACGAAATTCGATGCAGAAATATCTATAGATCCGTCCCGATCAGGATGAGGTACAGTCTGTGACGGAGTGTGTGCAAACGGAGCATGGGAAGAGCAAGAATTAGCATTCCATATTAATTACTTAGAGCTTGCTCGCTCTTAGGATTAAAATGTTTTGCGCGAAATAAATCAAACTGTGCTCTGTTGTTCCGCATCGACAACACTACCGCGATAAGCTATATTAATCGAATGGGAGACATCCAGTTTCCCCACTTAAATAGCTTACCTAGATCTATTTGGCAGTGGGTGAAGAACGAGACATATGGTTATTCGATTCATACATTAACACTAAGAATAATGTAGAAGCAGACAGAGAATCCAGAAGGCTAAATCCTGATATTTAATGAAATTTAAGTATTGCAGCCTTTGAAAGAATAAGTAAACACTTTGGTGTGCCCGAAATCGACCTCTTTGCGTCTCGTACCTCTGCCAAATGTGAAATATATATTTCGTGGAAGCCAGACTCGGACGCTCTTACCGTCGTCGCATTCACTATTAGCTGGTATTTATAATAAATATTTTTAAGCGTTTCCACCACTCGCACTCGTACTAAAGTGTTTACATAAGATTATAAATGACAACGCCACAGGAATAGTAGTATTTCCCTAATGGCCATCCCAACCGTGGTTTCCGCTTTTGTTGAGATTAGTAAAAGTATCTAATCTCATGTTAGCGTCAATTTCAAACAACACTTTACAACAGTACAACGTGTGTTAAATACAAGTTGTGCTGGAAATTTAGCATAGATAATATAGATATTCAATTTCTATAAGGGCTTCATTTCTGCTGTTATTTTATTTCTAACGCACGAATTTAATAAAGGATCGTCGTATGGCTCATTAAATAATCATAGGTCAGCACCCTCGCTCCTACGGGGGAGTAGTATCAGCTCAGATGACCAAAGTAAAGGATTACCGAAAGGTGTTTACAAATTAAAGCCCGTAACTCCTAAATATAGCCATACCTGGGATCCTCAAGTGGTATTAAATCATATAACAACATGGTACCCTAATAGAGAAATTTCATTGGAAAAACTACTTAACAAAGAATCTGGCGATTTTGTTAGCAATATGTCCTGCCCACAGGGTACAAACACTGTCACTTAATAAGTGGAATAATATTAAGTCATGCCCAAATTGTATTAAAGTAATTTTTGATGATATAGTTAAGACTTCAGGTGTAGGTCGTCTACAACCGATTTTGTGCCTTCCATATTTTGAAGATACCTAATAGAAATATTTGCCCGGTGACTGTTATAATGATGTTTTAGGACTGAAAAAGCTCACAACATATTTTGTTGACTTTCAAAAGTCCCCATAAAAATGCATCTGCTCAATCCATTAGCCGGGGTGCATTACGCGAGTGCTTGGCGAAAGCGGTAAAGACATGGCGGCGTTCAGCGCTCACAGCACGCGCCACGCCGCCACGTCAGCTGCACACCGGTCAGGCATTTCTTTAGATGCTATCCGGAAGGCAGCAGGCTGGTCGAGAACATCGAAAACTTTGGCTCGTTTCTACCATCGTCAATTAATCGACGAAGGTCATTGTGCCAGATCAATCTGCCTTTTGTATAGGTAGAATTATGTGAAGTTACAATTGTACTCTCTGATTAATAATTGGGAGTATCTAAGATTGTTGTCAAAACATAATTATTGCATTTCATGATTATGATGTTTTACAATTACAAAGGGCAGCAAAACTTTCAACTCTAAAGATATAACTTCCCGCCCGCCCCTATACCCCTAGGAAAGTTTTGTCTCTAAAAAGAATGAGAAATGGTGGCAAGCCGAGGTCCCTAAGTAGGGTAGGGGTAAAGGTGGGGATAAAACTGTTTGAGCTATGGTTTTTACTGCGTACTTTAAACTTGCGAAATGTTGCCTGGTAGATTAAAGGACTACATGTGTGTTATATCTTCGAATGAAGCTTACTCATATAATATCGATCGAACTTCGCTTGCGAAGCTCGTTTGATCTTCTAATATGGTTTAGTCAGTATTTTTTATATCAATATTAATTTTAATCATCCAGCCGAGTGACCGCAGTGTCCGCTAGCCGCCATCTTATGCAGATAGGTACGAACTCTAACCGGGTGAATGAACTTCGCACCGCGCGCCATACAGGATTTTTCAAACTTAATTACATTTTATTCCTAAAATCTATTTTTTTTTCTATAGGTCTAATAGCGATGATGAATATGCATCTATTTGCGTATTTTTCATGCGATTAGTGCGCTCTCCCTCCCTCCGCACGAGCAAACATGCAAATAATCCCAGCAAACCACCACCAATAATGACAAAACTTCCTCCTGATATTGTTCTCGTAACTTATAACTCTTATAAGGACTTCCGCAAAGTAAAACCTGATTCAAGCAACTATATTAGTAAAAAAAAACAAGTTACGATTATCATCTGCACTACTTATGTACGACATTCATTTTCAAGGATATCCCTGAGGAAAAACCGTCGTGTGTCTACAATGGAGCCATTTCTGCTTAGGGTCTGCCCCGCGTTAATACATGCAAAGATTCGAGTTTTCCCGTTTCTGGCTTGGCTAGAAGATATATGATTGCTATGTTAATGAGTACCTGACCTTACTTACAGATATTATGTTGACCCACGGAATAATTCCTTGTGTTGACCGCGTGACTCATTGAGCCAAGATTCGATTTTCCCCGTTTCTGGCTTGGCCAGAAGATATATGATTGCTATTTTGATGAGTACCTGACCTTACTTACAGATATTATGTTGACCCACGGAATAATTCCTTGTGTTGACCGCGTGACTCATTGAGCCAAACGCAGTCGCAATAATAGAATATTTCTATTATAATTGGGTGTTGAACCTATCTAATAATACGCAATATCTACTCCGGGAATCAAGTAACACCGATTTCGATTCCCGGCCACCCCAGTGTCATCATCATCATCATCAATATCATCATCCTCAATCTATGTCAATCGTCCACCGCTTCTTCAATTGTTTGGTACAAATAAACTGTTGTGTATTGTCCACATTAAAAACAAGAAACATATTATAACAATTTTTCAATACAAACTTATCCTGAAGTTAACCAGCAAGTATAATTCTATAAACAATACCTAACACTTATAACTCCCATAAAAAACATTCCATGTAAAATGAGGCCAAGTCTCGGAACTCTTCCACCGCAAAAAGTTGTGGTATATTTGGTAGAGCCAAGTCTCAGGCATTTTTATTCATCTTTATTTGCTAGCTAAATAAAATTCTGCACTTAGCAATCACACAACTTTACTGCATTTACGGATTTTTGCATACCTCATATCCATTATACGGTCAACAATGGGTTTGAGATTATTCTAGAATCACAAGCATCCATACGTTCCGGAATCTGCTTTCCATCAGCCCCTTAATGTACCTACGACTCCCACCGAACGGGTCGGGCCGGTAGCGTGGCGCCGCATCGCAACGGATGCCGACTGCCGACCGCGTTTTAATAGAGTGCAGTTCATAAAAAGCCAGACGGAGCTGGTCGGATACGACGACAGCCGAGCGCAGCCGTCCGCGTCCGCGAGCAGCCGACCGGCTGCAATGTCTGCAACTTGTAAAGTGCGCTCAAGTGCGCTCCGTTCCGGCCCGGTCGGTGAGAATGTTACATAAGCTCATTTGCTAGACTAGTAAAAAAGTACCTTCCTAGTTGAAAAAAGAGTTGCAAAATGAAAGCCCAGATTTCTAGCTGGGCTAGACGACCTACGGTCTCGCAGCGGTATCTATATTTAACTCGCCCGTGACCTTTCAATCGATCCGGCGGCCTTCAGAGTTCAAAGGTCAGCCTTTAAGCTCTCTGGGATGCGCTTTGAGATAAAGTGTCGGTGACTTTTGGTCGCTCGGTAGAAATGTAGATAATAGAAAAAAACAGACAAGTGCGAGTCGGACTCCCACCGAGGGTTCCGTACAAAATTACAAATCTATAGTATTCAGATTTGTTCCCTGTACTTGTTCTATAAGACGATATTACTTGCCAATAGAACGAAAAGTACCATATAATTTTTAATTCCCTTTAAACGGTTTTTGCTGCAAAAACTAGAAGTTTGATTTTTTCACAGCTTCAAGGGACTGTACACCTACGAGTATAGGTACGGTCTAAATTTCAACGACTCCGTTCCCGAGATAAAGGGTCTTGACAGACAGACAAACAAAGCGATATAGGGGTACCGCTTTTTTCCTTTTCAGGTTCGGAACCTTAAAAATTAAGCGATTAGAGACTTTATAGGTACTAATGGAAAACGTGCTACTCGCTCTATTTATTTCTGACTGTACGCAAAGACTATTTGAAGGTGACCATTAAGTCAAAAGAATAGGATAATTATCGTTTATACAGGAAAATCGTGTAAGCCCATTTATGCCTATAATAGTTTAAGCAATTTTCTATTCAAATCACGTTCACGTTCTATACGAGGAAAATAGTACATAAGGGAAACCCCTGGTTTTTAGGGTTCCGTAGTCGACTAGGAACCCATATAGTTTCGCTTTGTCTGTCCGTCCGTCCACGGATAATCTCAGTAACGGTTAGCACTAGAAAGCTGAAATTTGGTACTAATATGTATATCAATCACGCCGATAAAGTGGTAAAATAAAAAGTGTTTTTTTTTATTAGGGTACGTCCCCTATACGTAAAGTGGGGAGTGATTTTTTTTTCATTTCAACCGTAACGTGTATATATATTGCTGGATAGATATTTAAAATTAATAGGGGTTTGCTAAAATCATTTTTTGATAATGTTAATATTTTCGGAGATAATCGCTCCAGAAGTAAAAAAAAATTGTCCCCCCCCCCTCTAACTTTTGAACCATAAGTTTTAAAAATATGAAAAACTCTCGAAAATAGAAGTTTATAAAAACTTTCTAGTAAAATTATTTTGAACTTGATAGGTTCAATAGTTTTTGAAAAAAAAATACAAAATAATTTCTGCACTAAGTTTGTAATTTAACCGTACAAGCAGGTGTTTATTGTACCTGTAAATACTAGAAAATCACAATGAAATGACGTGCTTTCAAATAAAGTAAAAACGGTGAAAATTGGTTCTCGCAATAAAGAATTATCCCATAAAAATCATCTTCCATACTTTCAGCTCGCGCGCAATAGCTTACTTAATTTGCCGATAGATGTCGCTGTACGCGGAACGCTCACATTGTACATGGCGCTGTTAAGATTTTTCCTGATCTAATGGGGTCGGAGCAGGTGCGCCCACGGAATATAAAAAAGGTGCGCCCATGCATTAGGTCGAAAATTTGTCGTGCTCGATTTGTCTTAGTTGTCTTTAGTCGTTCATTGTCTAGTAACAGAATTGTTCGCTAAGTATTGCTTGTTTAACGCTTAAGTGGGTACACTTACTATGACGGACGGAAAACTACGAAACCGTACACTGAGTGTGGCCCGACAGCGACACGCTCTTGGCCGGTTTTTAAAATAGGATATATACCAGTCCCTATACAATTTTGCATTAGTTTTTAGGGTTCCGTAGTCAACAAGGAACCCTTATAGTTTCGTCATGTCTATCTGGCCGTCCGTCCGTCCGTCCGTCTTCGGCTTAGCTCAGTAACCAGCATTACTATTAGAAAATTGTAATTCGGCATGGGTATATCAATCAATCACGCCGACAAAACAGAGCGAGACAACACGCCGAGATAAATTTTTTTTGGGGTACCTCCCCTACACCTGAAGTGGGTATGTAGTTTTTTTCTCGTTATTTATAATTAGTGATTGGTTTGCGAGGTATATTGTGTCGTCGGCCCCCCGCCCTCTGAAGGCTAAATGGCTGCTAAATGTGAAAAAAATGGTAGTAGTATAACGGCTAAATACATTTATTTTAACACGGAACTTGCTGGTATATTGATTTAAACTTTCACGATTCTCTCACATTATTTATACTAAACGGGACTTAAATAGGCGTACAATTAACTTATTATTAACTGAGTTGAAAAATATTTTTAGAAAACCTAAAATATTTTTGAACAAGCTATCCAACGATACCCCACACTATAGGTTTAACGAGTTTTTTTTCAGGTTTTTCTTTTTTTTTTAATATTTTGGGGACAATCTTACACAAATAGATCTAGTCCCAAACTAAGCAAAGCTTGTACTATGGGTACTAGACGAGGATATACATACTTAAATAGATAAATAAATACTTAAATACATAGAAAACATCCATGACTCAGAAGCAAATATTCATGCTCATCACACAAATAAATGCCCTTACGGGGATTCGAACCCGGGACCTCCGGCTTCGTAGGCAGGGTCACTACCAACTAGGCCACAAAGGTAGTCGTTTCTACGGTTTTGTCAGCGTCAGTGGTTTATATACCCACGCCGAATTGCAGTTTTCTAGTTGTAAGGGTTACTGAGCTAAGCCGAAGACGGACAGACGGACAGACGGACGGACATGGCGAAACTAAAAGGGTTCCTTGTTGACTGTGGAACCCTAAAAATGCGATATTTCAGTGGTAGGTTACTAGCATTGCCCACAACACACTATTCCCATTGTTCACTTATGGCCCCATTTCCCCACAGAAAAAAGGAAAACCGGCGTGTTTTGTGAATTGCATCATAGTACTTATTCCAGGCCGTAACAGCACTTTTACAAGTCAGCGTTATGTTATAGAGTTACCAACACCCCCCCAACAATATCGATAATAAAATTAGCGAAGTTCGTGACAAGAAATGGAAATATTAATGTAGCAAAGAGAGTATCAGAATACGTAGATATTAAGTAAGTATTAACCAATTTATTAGACTGTAATAATTTGGGGAGGATCGTAAATAGGTGCCTAGTTTAATCAAAACCCATAAATACCCAATGAATAACTGAAATGTATCCAATTGCCAATTACACAGTATAAATAAATATATTTATCTCAATTCCGTGATATTTTACCACTACTTGCTATACATATACTCATACATACCTACGTTATATATTATTTTATACTCGTCGACCTTAATGTTTGAATTAAGACTTCGTACACAAAACTTAAATCACGTACTTTTTACTATGGAGGTCCCAACTCAACATTTCATAACTGTTGACACAACTAAAATGAAATTGACCAATCACGTGGCGCCTTTACTGAACTATAATGTATTTGACCAATAGGACGCCGTCATGAGAAAGTCAAAAGGTAAATATAGACATCAACGCAGAAAAATGAAAAAGTCGTTGGTTGCACTTCGTTTTCAATAGATACCAAGTTTCTTTAATTAGTTCAGTTGACTCGTAGAAAAAGTATTGTTCACAATAGTGTCATAATCAAGCTTTTTAATCTCGTACCTTACTTAGGCCACTCAGCAAGCTTCGTGGCCTAAACACGGTACTCGACTAAAAAGCTCTCTATTATAACATGATTGTGAAAAATACTATTATATTTATTGTTTGAGTATGAAATCTCGGTCTACAACGTAATGACTTTGTATTGTGGCTAATATATTATAATTTCAACATGCTTCATAAGTGGTAGCGTGGCCGAGCGGTCTAAGGCGCTGGTTTAAGGCACCAGTCTCTTCGGAGGCGTGGGTTCGAATCCCACCGCTGCCAATATCTTTTTGTATTTTTTATTCCAAAATTATATTATAGTAGTAGTATTTGCGCAAATAAATGCACTTCAGTTGCTCGAATAAATGTCATTTTTTATTTATTTATTTATCAGGCATGCAGTTGAAACAACTGATGATACGGATTCAATTCTCTGTTTATAATTGTTACAAATGTGGCTTGTCTCTTTTTTCATAATACATACAATACATTCACGTCTTTATCTCTAAAAGGGGGATTGAGAGCACATGAAACCTGAGTTCCAGTACTACTTTTAGCATAAATGAAGAAAAAGGATCGACAAAATGTGTTGATCGCAGTGACAGGTTGCTAGCCTATCGCCCACAACACACTTCAACCCTGCTCCTGTTCCTTTTGTTTATAATAATGTAACAAAAAAGTACCGTTTGCAATTTATTTTGTTATTCTTTCCTCAAGGTAGGTATTTAAATAAAAACTTATTAGTTATTACACAATGTTGTGAAAAAACTTAAAAAAAAAAAACATTTTATCCTGTATCCTATTCTGAAATGCAATGACGAACCACAATCAATATTTGATAAGTTGTCCACTTGATATCATTTTATTATGTCGCATAATTTGTATAATTATATATTATAAGAGAGAGACGGAATACACAGAATGTAAGAACTGTAACACAACGTGGTCACCATGCCAGGCAAAACAAAATATCGATTCCGCAGAATCTATCTCCACAATTTCTTATTCATCATAGAACATCTAGATAATTTCTAAAAAGGAAAAGTCCAATCTATACAAGTTGCAGCATTGAAAAATCTACACACGACATTCACTAGGTATGCACTGTGTTCTAAAAAAAAGCACGTTGGTAACTCATTTCACATTAAAAAAAACAAAACACTACTTTTCTACACGTTTCTAGTCACATTTCGCCGCACTCACCATTACATGGTCCAATATTTAATCGTCCGCACTGTTCAGAAACTGACGTCAAACTGACTACGTCTACGATTTTTCGTTAGAGCAGACATTCGATTTTTGAAAACAGCTGAGACCAGCTTATGAAGACCTGCACTAACCCTAATTGCTTTGATTTTACGGTTGTCAATAACGCGATGTCGTACGAAAATGGCTGCCTGTGTCAGAGGTCACTGCCGCGCCGCACTGCAAGTTCAAAAATCGAACTCTTTCACAACGTACCAGTGTTACCATACCAAAATTAACTTTAAAAACGTTTTTATGAAATTATTAGCGTCTTAAACTTCGTTAACGATGCCACTGTAACTTGAACCTAGATTATTTACGGCATTATTCGATGTTTGCAACGCGTGCTCTATTAGCTCTACGCATGCGTCAAGTTTAAGGCCAGAGGGGTGGAATAAAACAATCGGAAAATGGCGGCGGGGAATGCATAACCAAGTTTTGAGGTTACAAATAGAAGATCTCGGTTTGTTTGTGTTTCTTAATAAATAAAAGTTAACTCTTGACCTAGATGCGCGGCGTTGCACTGGCACGTCTCAAATAATAGTTGCGTAAAATGAAATGAAAGGTACGCCGGCAAGGTTTTGCTGCCGTAGGTAAACACCATGAAATTCTATATTTAAATTTAAATTGAGCTCAATGCTGGAATGTAATTAGAATAGTAATTATTCTTTGTTGCTTTACTGCGTTACTTCCGCTGAGTATTATAATCTTCTTTTTATACTCGTCGACCTTAATGTTTGAATTAAGACTTCGTACACCAAACTTAAATCACGTACTTTTTACTATGGAGGTCCCAACTCAACATTTCATAACTGTTGACACAACTAAAATGAAATTGACCAATCACGTGGCGCCTTTACTGAACTATAATGGATTTGACCAATAGGAAGCCGTCATGAGAAAGTCAAAAGGTAAATAGACATCAACGCACAAAAATGAAAAAGTCGTTGGTTGCACTTCGTTTTCAATAGATACCAAGTTTATTTAATTAGTTTAGTTGACTCGTAGAAAAAGTATTGTTCACAATAGTGTCATAATCAAGCTTTTTAATCTCGTACCTTACTTAGGCCACTCAGCAAGCTTCGTGGCCTAAACACGGTACTCGACCAAAAAACTCTCTATTATAACACCATTGTGAAAAATACTATTATAGGTTTGTAACAATATCAGTTTTGGTAAAGTTACGCTAAAAAAATAGGACAGTTCACAGAAAGAAAAAGTCTTGGGTAGAGCTGTGTAGAACCCGCAAGCGTGTGCTTAAAAAAGTTTTTGTTTTTAAGTGTCTCTACAAAATAGAAATGCGACCTGCAGAAGAGAACAGCGTGAAAACGGGATATCCGGACATCTGGACATACAAATGATTTTTGGCCCAAGATGGAGCATAGAACTTAGTTCGCTTCGCTCCGTCGTTCGATAACTACTTATCGAACGTAAAATTACAGTAATTTTAAACTTTTCACTATAAAAAATCACGTTATCCACCCGATCACCCAGGGCAGAGATAATATGACGTTGACTAAGTATTCCGTCTAATCCGGGTACAATTCTTGGAGTATCGTTCATTTGTGGCATCGTATTATATCAACTGTCGTATTCCAGCTAACCAGCCCAAGTGACGGGCATACTAATTGGGCCGCGTGGGCCGCATCGGGCTTCCGAGTTGTGAGGAGCCGAACGCTCCAGCGAGCTGTTTTCTCGATAACCTTTGGCGCGACGGCAAGGCGTCACAGACGGATCCGAGGGCTGGCTACGCCCCGGAGTCGACATTCGTCAATATTTGACCACCAGGCGAGACGATTTTCCTCCAAAAGGTGAGTTTCCTATAACCTTAAGCGTTGCTACGCGCGTGGGTGCCTCTATAATTGTCCATATCCGTCATTGTGGCATTTTTACAATCATGGAATGTCGGACCGGCGACTGTGATAACCCCTTTTATAGTAGCTTACTGATTCCCAATCACTTTACTGGACGATGAGTACCATTGCTCTGAACTATCGCGAAGACCGTCATGCTCTCCACAGCCTGTAGCGTAACCCGTAATTATCATGCCGGCCCATTCCAGGAGGTGTTTGGTTGGGGCCACTTCGTAGCCAGGCCGCCTAGATCGACCAAGCTAGCGCCCCGCGTCCGAGGGACATTGGGGAGCACCGCCCGGCAACCCAGCTAAGCTTAATTAACTTATACACTTGCAAACTAGCGCAATCGACCAAAGCGTCATCAACAACCCTACCCTAATCTAAGTTTGGGGTTAACCTCAGTTAAGATAACTTACTTCAAATATATAAATATTTACTCGGTGAATATAGTTTCCTTTCCACCCCAACAACACCCTAATTACACTGTACACAGATGATTCTAACGAGAGTCCGAAGAGAGCCCATAGGGCCTGCCGCGAAACGAAAACGAACTTCGTTCGTGTATCTCCGTTTTTATCGCTCGAACTAGCAAGTGCGGTAGCCCCTTATGGCTTTTATTCTTTGTGCACTACACAAGCGTCACGCCTTACGAAACTAGACCTCTACCAACGCTTAGTTACTAATCGTAGTGTACCTTATGTACGATTTCCACCGAACGGGCCGGGCTGGAGCGCGCCTGAGCGCATTTTACTGGTTGCCAAAGGAATTTGAAGCCTTAATACAGACGTTACATTTCATATTTAATTGGATTTGCAGCCAGTCGGCTCCACGCGACGGCTGTGCTCGGCTGTCGTCGCGTCTGACCGGCTCCGTCCGCCTTTTGCCTGCTGCACTCTATTAAAACGCGGTCGGCTACCACCGGGTCCTGGCGCATCCGTTGCAATGAGGCGCTGCGCCCCGGCCCGGCCCGTTCGGTGGGAATCGTACATTACTACGAACCGCGGCGTGACACTGTGAGCTATAATCACGAACTTCGAAAGTCAAAGTTCGAGTATTTCCATCTCTATCACACTTACAGGACTCGAGTGGCAGGGATGCATGCATACGAATGTCGACATTCGATTTTCGTGGTAGCGCCGCTGTTGTAGGCATGTGGTGTGTTCCTGGTGGTTAATAAGGGCCAGAGCTTCCGAGGGTGCGCAGTTTTGAGAGTGAGAGTGCGCATCAGACCACAACGAATCCTCAATCAATAAAGTGTCGGCAACGCGAGGTAAGTTTCTGGGTGTCTGCTAGTCTGTTTACTATCAGGTCGACGACAGACCGTATTCTAATGCGCCAATGCCGCGGTTTAAAAATAGTGGTACTTACTTTACTTATTCTATTAGAACCGGGCCATAGGCCACGTTCAACCAAACAGGTAGGTAAGTACTTATAAGTACCACAGGCAGGCAGGTAGGTAGGTACTTCTAACTTAAATGTATTTTTTCTTTCTTTCTTTCATCTTTTCAATCATACTGCTACGCAGCTACGCGGTCATATCCACCGGATTGCTGGCTGATCGCCCAACTTACCTAGGGATAATCATGATGATAATTTACGTTGTTATAAAATATTTTAACTATGTTCTAATTAAGAAGGACTGACCATTGAACTTGGCTCTCATTTCACATTTTTAGTCAAACCTTGTAAAGCGTCCTCAGTTGCATTCTTCCCTTGCGCCATCTAGTGGCAGATAGCGGAAGTGTGTGAATTAGTATATATTATAGTGCACGTACATTACTGTAGATGACTCTGTTAATCCTACGTTAAGCAATTACCGCCACAATAGATGAATGTTATCAACTTCTCACGGACTCCGATTAATTTTTTTATAAATAAACAACGAACAAAAATGCAGCTAATACAAAATATAAAAAAAATTCTGAATAACTGAATGTCGGTCTGCTTGTCAACGGTTTGTCAATTTTGACGTGTTGCGAAAGATATTTCTACTTCACAGTTTGTGCGTTCCGTTGTACGGTTTGAGTACCAGATCCATTGTTCAAAATCATTACTTTAAAGCTCGGCCAAATGATGTGAGTGTCGCTATATTGCAAAATTTCGGTGGAATTATAGAATTCTATTTAATCTCCAGAGCCTATTTCACGGAGCTATAATTTTCGATTTAATTCACATTTCATTAGTCTAGTCTGGCCACACAGTGCTGTTAAGGTACACTTGTAAAATGTTTTTCCGTGAAACACCCCAAGTACCCCAACAGCTGATCGTGATGAGCTGCATGAACGTAGGAATAGCTTGAACTTTTGACATTTCAATATCTCAGAATCTTACAAAAATAACGGCCATAATCCACAATTTTATCGACTTCAATAATGCAATACTGATTTTCAATTTATTTATTTTACACTAACTAGCTGCACCATGGACACTAAAAAGGCACAAGTCAGAAACCGTGAGTATTGAATAGTCCGTTTTATAAATAACACGTCGGCAGTCGTAATATTGAAAATAAACATTTCTGCTTGTTTACAGGCTTTACAAAACTATCTCTGAAGAAAAACAAATCGAATAAGCTCGAAGAAGTGAAACTTAATCGAAGTTCCGACGTATTGATCTTAGACGATTCGTTTGATAGGTTAAGATTGGATTTTCCTCATGTAAGTTTGGTATTTTCCATCACATGCTTTCAATGTTATGATAGTTTTAATTTCTTATTTTGATATTCATTATTGTGGAATGAGAAGTGTCCTGTTTTTAGATATAATCTTGATTACCACTGTGTAAATACCAATTTATTACTTTTAAAAATACACTGTTCTCTTTTCTAGCGGGAGAACTCTGTTCATATTTATAAATTTCGGTGTTGCATATTAACATTGTTGAATCTGACAATGCACCTGTTTAATCTGATACAGCATTAAGCTATAAAAGTCTGTCAAAATGTACTTTTTGAACGAGATAGTGAATTAAATCATGAATATCATCATCCTTCTAGTTTTATCCCATAGATCAATATAGAAAACGATTGAAACACAATAATATATTCATAGTTTTTGCTTCAGTTAAGAGTAGCCATTTGTCTCAGTATACCATATTTTTCTTATAATAGTTCCAGTTCAAAAACCGAATGCACAAACAATCCAAAGCTGTGTGAATCAGTGCTACGTGAACTATCATTTAGATGTATCAGTGTCAGCTATCTGTCTCAAATAAAAAGAAATAAATATTAGCGGACAATATTTTACACAAATTGACCCAGTCACAACTGCATTACGGATACTTATTCGGATAAATAAATGCTTAAATAGGTACATAAACAACATCCAGGGCTAAGGAACAAATATTCACAGTCATCACACAAATAAATGCGCTTACCGGGATTTGAACCCGGGACTTCTGGCTTCGTAGGTCACTACCAACTAGGCTACAGAGATCATCAAACTTGTCTTGGTCTCCCCATTAGTCGGGCACTGCTTGCTTCTTGTGAAATAAAGTCTTCAAAAAAAGGTTCAAATAAATATACACAATAGATTGTTATTGTTATTGTGACAAAGTTTCTTAAAAAAAATCCTATATATTGAATTACATGCTATAGAGATGCCTCGCCATAGAATGGGTTTACCAATAAAACAAAAACTCGTGTTTAGTGGATTTAAACCCCATAATATCTTAGTTTTAGAGAACAACCAGGAGACTTAACCATTGCAATGACCTTCAAAAAATAGTTGATTGGCCCAAAAGATTTTTGAATCTTTTTAACTCTGTCCTTTATTCTTCCAGATACAATCCACTCCTAAACTCCAGTCTCCGATAGTGATAAATGACTCGGATGAATTTGATGACTTACCAGAGGTGAAGAAACAACCAAGTAAAACTGGCAATGTAAGTAAAAAAAATGCTTAGGATGATGAAATGACAGGACACTAATTTTTGCACTAACAGGCACCTTTTACACCGAGAACCGCACTATTGTACTAACACATGTTAAGGTATTTCTTCAATTTAAGTTTTGTTACACTTTCTGGATATGGTTGGCTATAAGTACATGCTTTTTAGCTGAGGGCTCACATGTGTTGTACATGAGCGGTGAACATATGGTTTTATGAAAGTATATCCATAAAAGACCAATGCCAAATAATTTTACTAACTGCAGTTGTAACAGCACATTATATAAATAATGATCCTTGTGATAAAACGCCGGAAAAAACTTACTTATATTACATTTTTTTCCTGTCAGACTTAAAAAAGGTGGATTATTATCCATAATCCACCTTTTTTAAGTAAATGGTAGTCCATTTACTTAATTTAAGTACTTTAATAAATGTTTTAACCAACTTCAAATCAGTACCCAAATCGCTTCAAGTTTGCCTGTAACATTTGAAGAGTTCCTTTGATTTCTCCTGACCTGATGGCCAGGGCGACAATCATCATAACGTTTAAAAAAAACATCTAGGGACATCCATATAAAGATTCTGTCGAATTGAGAACCTCCTTATTTTGAAATCATTTCATAAAATATTTAAATATAATATGGATTTACTTAAATTATTTTATTTTAACGCTGTAACTTTAACGTTAATTTAACAAAAATGTTATGATGATTACATAGCACAAGCTAACAGGATAATTACTAACTGCCAGTTAATAAGAAAACGTTACTTCTATATCCATTACTCAGAAGCTGGTTAAAGAAAGTTTTTTCTACAAATTGAACAGCCAAAATCTTGTCAGTGGAGTAATTACCATTCCTACTTGTGACGTACTCATTACGCCCGCTCGCCGCGCATGATCTTCAATAGATGGCGCTTTCGTGTTTTGAATCACGCTATCGAAGTTTTTAATGTTGGTAGGATAAATACACAATCAGCGTGGATATATCTGTGCATGACACACGCCCATTGAGTTTATTTCCAGTAAAGTTCTTCTCAAATAAAGGTATGTTACTTGCACTGGTCCGATAGGTTTTATGGTCACGCCTAACGGCCCAAATGTCCGCAATATGTCGTTCCCTGAGATCCATACCAAATTTCATCTCAATCGCTTCACCAGGTGAATAGGTAACAGACAGACAGACAGACAGACACACTTTCGCCTTTATGATATAATATCACTATGGATATGGATAATAGATAGGTTTAGGTCTACTATAGATTAAGTTGACCAATCTAAGGAAAATACATCTATTTCCAGGTTTCATTCAACCGTTCCAACGAATCTCCTCTACGAGAGAATTTGAAGTCAAGACCCAGCGTTGGAGGCTGGTCACCAGCCCAGCAAATACTATGTGCCACGCCGAGAATCGAACCCGTACCGACAACACCCAGAGACAAAGCGAACGAGTCGCTAGAAAAATGCTCCATAAAAAAAATACAACACTCCCAGAAGAAATTACTTGACGACATTTACGGTGAAGTCTGGAAGTCTATACCGAATTTATTCAAAACTGCGTCACGCAAAGACAATTTCGATGGAGTCCCAAAGAAATTAGACTTTAATGATGATGATGACAGTGACAAAGAGAATAATATTAGAGTCGGAATAAAAAAGACTAAAGAACTATATTTGACAGATTCTGACAGAAAACATCTGACCAAAGGAGCCGAAGGAGAAAAGGCTTCAAAGAAGAAATTGTTTACAGAGAAAATTATAAGCACACCGCAGCCTCCTAGACCAACTGTCAAAAGAAATGTTAATTCTACTGCTAAGAAGAAACTGCCGAAGGGTAAATCTGTGACGGAGTTGGTAAAGTTTCTGGAAGACGATGTTGATAGTTTGGTGAAGCAAGTCAAAAATGTGGCGGTTACCCCGGATAATGTTAAAAGACTGACTTTCATGGGATCATTAGCAGGTATTTATTATTATACTAGTTCCTAGCGTAGCAGGCGAAGTCCCTGCTTATCACAGATAATCCAGATGGAGCCACGGAATAAAATATCATCATATCATCCGAAAGACGTCCACTGCTGGACATAGGCCTCCCCAAAACAGTGCCAAAGTGACCGGTCCCGCGCCACCCACATCCAGCGGACTCCTGCAACCTTTACCAGGTCATCAGTCCACCTTGTGGGGGCCTACCCACGCCGCGCCTACCTGTAAGTGGTCGCCACTCGAGAACCTTTCCTCCCCAACGGCCATCGGTTCTGCGTGCTATGTGCCCTGCCCACTGCCACTGCCGAATAAAATATACCCTAATGTAAATAAATATTTGCAGACAATCTTAGACTGGTATTCCACTTGTCCATGATCTTTGTCCAATGTGTATTTGCGTCTCACATTTTGCCTAAAGAGTGAGTGAGACGCAATGAACATTGGACAAAGAACTTGGACAATTGGCCACCCTTACACATATCGACCTAGTCCCAAACTAAGCAAAGCTTGTACTATGGGTACTAGACGACGATAAACATACTTAGATAAATAAATACATAAATACGTAGAAAACATCCATGACTCTGGAACAAATATTTGTGGTGATCACACAAATAAATGCCCTTACTGGGATTCGAACCCGGGGCCAGCAGGGCCCGCAGGGGCGAAGCATCGTAGGCAGGGTGACTACCAACTTGGCTAAAGCGGTCGCCATGTCCATCCCGATGGTATACTGATGAAATAATTTTGAAATCGAATGAGTAGGTATTTCCCAAAAACATAAAAATCCATAAATCTATACTCATTGAATGAGTTCAATGGATAAAGTACATAATACGTCAAAAAATATCCAAATACCTTTTAATTATTAATATAAATTATAAAAATACAATGAATTTAAAATATCCATATTGAAATTAAAATTAGATTCACTATTCAAATTCTTAAAATGTAACAATAAATCTTTAACGTTAGATAAGTATGTTTTTTTAAATATATGTATGTAAGCTAAGCACTTTATTGTACACAAATCTGGTTGAAACATGATATTGATAATAAGTTTAAGGTAAAAAGGCCAACTTTGCAGTATAAAGCATCTCTTCCCTTCATCTTTTGACAAATATAATTATTTTTGTGGAAAGAATCAGATGAAAAGAAAGGAAGAAAAACGTTTGAAAATATGAGAGTTGAACTTCCAATTGGCCAAGGGACACATTTAGCATCTTAATGAGGTAGTTATAAGTATTGTTTGTAAGTAAGTTGTATTTCTTCCAGACAACGTGCCTTCCTGGCGATGCCACCCCGAAGCCTTCCAATACCGCGACAACTACAAGAACCTTCGAGAACAACTCACGCGCCGGCTGTACGAGGAATTCAATCGGGTCGTTTTTGAGAACGCGCTGGACAACGACCTGCCGATTCTGTGGGATAGTAAACTTAGAAGTACTGCTGGGTAAGTGATCACTTACTGTTTTTAGGGTTCCGTACGGAAAGGGTAAAACGGGACGCTAATACTAAGACTTCACTGGCTGTCCGTCCGTCTGTCACCAGACTGTATCTCAAGAACCGCGATAGCTGGACAGTTGAAATTTTCACAAATTATGTTTTTCTGTTGCCGCTATAACAACAAATACTGAAAACAAAACACCGAGGAAATGCCGCCAGCATCCTCGGTACAATGCCTCGAGGGCCTGTTTTAGATTTAACTCAGCTTTAATTTAATTTAGTTAATGTTATAGTTATCATCTTGTTTATTAGGTATTACATTGAAATGTATTATTTGTGTGGGAAAACAAAATATATATTTATTTTTTATGTATTTGAACTTTATTATGGGTTAATAAACAAAGGTGTAAAAACAAGAAAAACATAATGTACCTTAAAGTAAAATACAAAACTAAACACTTAATTAACTAGGATTATAATAACTATAAATTTAAAAAAAATGGCGCAAATCACGTTCTGAGGGCCGCGTGCCCAGAAGGCTGGCAGCATTGCCACGTTGTATGGCAATGCTGATCCGGTTTTTATTTATTTAAACATGTTCGTTTGTTAGTGAGGGACGAATCTTGGAACTGAATAGTGAACAAGTTAGGGTGAGTTAGAACATTACGATTTCAAGTTGAGGACTATCTCACTGACAGAAATGCACGGTCCAGACCGGGGAAAATTCCACTCTCAAGGTGGTAAAAAAGGGGTTGAAAGTTTGTATGGGGATGGAGTAAAATTTTAAGTGAGATACTTGAAACTTTGTGTATGGACTCCTTATTACAAGAAAAGTAATTTTAGGGTTTTGTTAAACCCCACCCCTAAGCGGGTTAAATAGGGGTGCAAAGTTTGTACCGGTGAAATTTGGTACAGAGATAGTTTGAGTCCCAGGAAAGGCCATATAATAGTTTTCATCCCGGAGATCAGTCCCTGAAGGGGGTGAAAGTTTGTATGGAGCTACGATAAAAACGAGTTCCACGTGGACGGAGTCGCGGGCAGAAGCTAGTAATATTATTTATAAGTTTTTAAACTAGATGAGGTAATAGACACCCACCCTTTCGCATTTATAATACTAGTTACCAATTGACAAAATTTCAAAATATGTAATGATGCCTAAATCGAAAACCATTTCGGTAATTATCTTATCTGAACGTAAAGTGGTTTTCCCATTTTTATTCTTCTTCTTTTTCTTACTCGTTTCCGAAAAAATCAGTAATATCTGTAAAACGCGGTATACCCGTGCGTGACGTCATTCCTACGTCTGTTGAGTGAAAGATGTGGACAGGTGCCATAGAGAGCCATAATAATGACGTCATATTTTACTAACGACCACTACTTTTAATTTTGATATTTTTGGATGAAAATAAACATTCAAGAGAAATAAAAAAACACGCACACCTTAAAATTTCATTTTCTATCGAACGTATAACTTAAAAAAATGTACCAATTACGTCAATTTACGTGAAAAAAAGTCAACCATCACCCCTTGTTTCCAGTACCACAACTAACCGGCTAGTAAAGACGTCCCGCGGCGACCGCCTGCGCACGTCCAGCATCAAGCTGTCGGTCAAGGTGCTGGACACGCCGCAGCGCGCGCGGGACACGCTCGTGCACGAGCTGTGCCACGCGGCCACGTGGCTCCTGGACTCCGAGCTGAGGGCCGGCCATGGGCCACTGTGGAAGAAATGGTGAGACTAACCATCCATCCTCATATCAGCCGAGAGACGTCCAATGATACATTGGTCTCCCCCAAAGAGTGCCAGTGTGACTGCGCCTCCCGCATCCAGCGGTCTATCTGTCAAGTCGAGCAAAACAACGGCACGGCCGTCCTTTTCTCGAAGCAGTTCAGACCATTTTCGACCCCCCAATAACTTCGTGGATAAAACTAGAAGTCTGAATTTTCAGTAACCAAACACCCATTGTATAAACACGATGTATTTCAAATTACATTAACTTTGAACCAGTAGTTTAAGAATTATAAGTAGTCAAAGTTTCTTAATTTTGTCACTCGCTGACTGACTCACCGATCAGCAAAAGTCTGAGGCACTTCTAGCAGGCATAGAAGCTTCATATTTAGAATACAATTAGGTTTTAGTGTATAAATCAAGGGAAAATAAACAAAAGTCCAATTTTAGTCTACTTTTCTAGATACACCAACTCCATAAATAACTTTGTAATCGCATATAAACATGAAGGATTACAAAGTTATATTTGCAGTGGATAGGTTAGGATAGATGAGATCCCATAAAAAACATTCCATGTCAAGAAGACGCCAAGTCATTTGGCTAGCAAATAAAAATGTCTGAGCCATGGCTCTACGAAATATCTCACAACTGTGGCGGAAGAGTTCAGAGACTTGGCGTCTTTTTGACGGGAACACCCAAATACTCCGAAATATTTAATTCCGAATTTACTAATTCCGATTTTCAAAACTCCGAAATTCATAATTCCTAAGACTTATAATTGCGATTACTAAAAAACACGAATTTCATAATGTCGATAGTTTGTTTTTCAGATTTTTATAACTCCGAACAATCAGAAGCGCGAAGTGTCATTAGCCCGAAAAACAGTACTCCGATTATCAAATTTCCGAAATTTTATTACTAATTCGGAAATCTGATATTCGGGATAATGAACTTCGTGTTTTCAATATTCGGAATTTTATTTCTTAGGAATTATGAAATTCGGATTTTTGAAACTACAGTACAAATATTCTTTATTGTTCACCAGACATGGTAAAAATAAAATAGAAAAATAGAGGTAAATTAAACACAAACAATGGTAGACAACAGGCGGTCTTATCGCGTGTAACACACGGGAAATTAAAAAATCCGAAAATAAGATTTTGTTTCCCGTAGAGAATAGTGTTCTGCCTTTTCTCCGAAGCCCCTCGAAGTAAAAAAAACAACAAATAGTCGTAACAATGGTATTATTAGTAGGTTAGGTCAGGGTTAGCTTGTGTCCCTTAGAGCGGAAAAAGGCACCCCGCGAAGCGGGGTGACGTCGACCCGCTGGCGGTTAGGTTAGGTTAAAATAATTGGCGTGTAAGTCTGCCTTTATACGCCGAACATTCTATTTTTTATAATCTTCTTATTCTTTATCTTCTTTTTATTATATATTTACGAGGATATAATACTCATGATGTTGTACACAATTTGCTCAAAATATTCTGTATAGGAAATGCTTGTAATTCGTTTTCCATCTACCCATCTTCCTATAAATAGTTAACTTGTTCCTTATGAATGATGTCGATTAATTGTGTATTCATGTGATTTGCTATTCAGTTTCTCCACTCCAGCCGTTTAAAATGCGGATCTTAGGTACTTAATTCGTGTGTGTTAGCTGCAGGAGTGATCTCAGACGTTAGGCGTTGTTTGAATGATTAATTTGATAATTATTAGTAACAGGAATTCGTAATCCAGATTTTTCGGATGTTTGTTTATTCGGGTTTATAATTAATCGGTGTAATGATATTCGGATTTTTGAAAATCGGTATTTTAATAATCGGAATTCGGATTTTTGATATTTCGGATTATTATTCCGTCGGACTTCTTATTATTCGGGGTATTGAAATTCGGAATTTTGATAATCGGAGTTGTAACCGTTAGACCTTTTGAAATTAAGGATTTATGAAAATCGGTATTATGAAATTCGTGATTTCGACTATCGGAATTTAGTTTTTCGTATTTATGTAGTGTACCCCTTTTTGACATGGAATGTTCTTTATGGGATTATTTATTGTGTACCCTAACAAGGTTCCTTATGTATTGTTCTCAGGGCGTCCCGCGCTCTGCGAGCCATCCCTGAGCTGGGCGAGATTTCCCGCTGTCACGATATGGAGATACACTTCAAATACACGTACAAGTGCTCCAAATGTGGTTACAGGTAAGAAAAAAGAACTTCAAAATTATTTATTTCGTAAAATTCAACAAATCTGATAACGTAAGTTGTGTTGAGAGCGAGGGCATTTGTTCCTTTAATAAGGGGTCGGCAACGCCCATGTTACTCCTTTGGAGTTGCATGTGTCTATAGGCTGCGGTGTCCGCTTACCACCAGGCGGGCCGTACGCTTGTTTGCCACCGTCGTTGTATAAAAAAAAAACTGACCGTCGGTGCCGTCCCGATCTTATACAACGTGTTTTTTTAACCGTCTTAGAGCCGAAGCCCACTTAAAGTATCAAAAACGTACTAAGCGTACGAAAGAAAAAAAATAGTAGTTAAGTTTATAAAAGGTAAAGTTTGAAAAATCCAGTATGGGGCGCGGTACGAAGTTCATTCACCCAAATAGAGTTCGTACCAATATCTACATAAGATGACTGCTAGCGGACACTGGGCTTCGGCTCTAAGACGGTTAAAAAAACACCGTGTATCAATTTCATATTTTTTCTCCACAGCATCCAACGGCACTCCAAATCCATAGACGTCACGAAGAAATGCTGCGGCTATTGCCGCGGAACCTTCGAGATCATAGTCAACAGGAAAACCAAAGATGGCCACGTGGTGTCGACGCCAGCTCGCAATGGCGGGCCGAACGAATTCGCGCTCTACGTCAAAGAAAATTATGGAACCACGAAGGATGGTAGCAAAACTCACGCGCAAGTCATGAAGATATTGGGGGAACAGTTCTCGGCTAGGAAAAAGTCTAAGGAGGTGTTTTTGTAATGTGTTTGTTGTGTTATTGTCAGTCATCGGAATTTTCGTAGCATTTTTGAGCTGTCTTAGGGACTTCTCGTTTATCGACTTCCGATTATACATACGTACATATCGATAACTATCGAATGCAATATGTAAAATAACTATGATTGCGAGTAGAAGTAAACAACATGCAGTCTTATCGCGAATGAGCGATCTCTTCGAGATAACCTTTGGATACCAGTCTTATATGGCTCAATAGCAATTCTCGTTGCAATTTCTTTCGAAAAATGTTTAATAGCCATAAGAAATGTACAAATTATTTATATGAAATAATAAAATATTATTATTTTAATTTCTATTTATAATTTAGAAAGTTGGCATCCAAGGGTTATCTCGAAGAGATCGCTCATTCGCGATAAGACTGCATGTTGTTTAATCCTACTCGTAATTTTAATTATTTTACATAGTGTGTTCTGTATTTATCGATACACATATGTATAATCGGAAGTCGATAAACGAGAAGTCCCTGTGACAGCTCAAAAATGCTACGAAAATTCCGCTGACTGGTTATCCCCTATGATTCTCAGGACCGGCTATGGTAACAATAATACCACGTGCGAGCGAGCTGGAGTCATACAAATCTCGATAAGTGTGACAGAAAGGGAAATGATTCATTGTGCTTCTCATAGTTCCACTTTATAACTGATTTAGTATGAAGTTGTGGCACTTAAACCATTACCCGTCCAAATTGAGTAGGTTGTTTATGGCAAGTGATCAGCCATTTTAAGGTGGGAGCCTTTCCGTCCCGCGTGGCATCACTTATAACCAGGGATCGGATATTCGGATCGATATTTACCTAAACTTTGGCGGCGTGAACGGTATGGAGACGGTTTTGACTTTATTTTCGTAATAAATTTCCCGAGATTTCTTAACGTAACAATCTAAACTCATTACCAGTTATGTGAATAGAGAAATGCTAACATTACTTTGCCAATTCACGCTGCGGCTACACTACATACACTGTTCTTGTTAGATTTATATAACAACATATTTCCTTACAAAAATAGTCAAAAATAGCCATAAACTAAACAAGTTGGTAAATTTGTACCATCTTATGTCATTTCGTGCGATCCCGGAGTCCCGGAGCATATTTATTAAAATTGTAATAAAAAAGAAGCAGACTCCATATTTTCCCAACAATTTCCGGGATTTTGCCAAGTTTAGGTAAATATCGATCTGAATACCCGATCCCTGCTTATAACCTGTCCTGAGTATCATAGGTCCATGGTTATTATAATAACGCTAGACGTGGGTACTACTGCCTGTTCCGTCTCATTCAAGAAATAATCCAACAGAGGGACGTAGGGGGGTGTAATCGCTTAGTGTAGCCAGGCGATTATTCCGCCCGGCTTCACACGGTTAGTTTTTCGTTTTCCCGTAGGAATTAAGCATTTTCCCGCGGTAAAAAGTAGCCTATGCTCATCAGGGATGATGTCGGCTACTAATGCTAATAGATGTTTTCAAATCGGTCCTGTAGTTTCAGAACATATTCAATACAAACAAACAATAAAATCTTTCCTCTTTATAATATTAGTGTAGATATCAGAAAACTTGAAACTGATATCGAAAGTACCCAATGAGTAAAATCACATCGATAACTATTTGAATCCAAAACTAGAAATATGTATGTAAAAGGTAGGTATTTAAGATTCACTATTTACACAATTAAATTATAATAAAGAAATAAATCCTTTCATGAAATAAAAATATCAAATGTATTTTTTTAAAGGAAGTTTTTTTGTTAACATGTTTGATGTGATTTTACTTATTGGGTAAAGTACTTTCGATATCAGTTTAAAGTTTTCTGGTATCTGTTATATTTACGGAATAATCGGCTGGCCACACTTAACGATTACAGCCTATGATTGTGGGATTTTTAAACATCAATGGTATGAGACCGAACAAGCCAGCAAGTTCGTGGAAAATAAAACTTTCTAAAGTGTAGACTTTATAACTTTTCTAGGTTTAAACTG
Organism: Epinotia demarniana; assembly: GCA_945867215.1. NCBI lineage: Eukaryota > Metazoa > Arthropoda > Insecta > Lepidoptera > Tortricidae > Epinotia > Epinotia demarniana. Next base: position 2,895,532 of record OX244281.1, read on the forward strand.
TCAAGAAACAATGTGAAAGTCCATGTAAAAAAAGCTATTTTATTACCAAGTGTAGAAATAAACTTTGTTATAATTTGTTTATATTAGATAACAAGTAACTTATCTCTAATATTTCGAGATATTTTAAAACTTTCAGGTAAGTATACATTAGTTTGTTTAATGTATTTTAAGAGAATACAGTTCTCTGGAAGACTGATTTTAGAATTTTGTATAAACATAGTGACTTAGTAATTTGGACAATATGATAATTGTATTTGTATATTGACATTCGCATATTTGTATGTTACAAAAGTATGAATTCTTCAACGTTATTTATTTATCCTTTACGTCGCCACGTCATCATGCTTAACTGATTCTAGATTCAATTAGATTTTAAGGAACATAACCTAATGGTGGGTTGGACCAATCCATCTGTAACCATAAGCGAAATATACCTTTGGTAGTCCATACGAAAAGAGAAAACGTTTTTCCACTACTGAATATTTTCCAATCTCAATGATTTTCTAGTATTGACACAAATAAATTATTGAAAGACAAGGTTTATAGGTTTACCTTTTATCAAAATTTGCAATGATATAAAATTTATAGGCACTTACAGTTTTTTTTAAAGCGAAACCTAGATCGCGCTACCTAGGTTACGCTGAAGCGATCGACATCAAAATCAAAGTGATTTGTTAAGATATAATGGATTTCATATATAAAAAGTAGGTACCTATTGTCAGTCGCGAGCTGACTCTTCCCTCTTAAAATCTGAATGTAAGTACATTTGTTTTAAGCTACACATTCACCTAGACGCCGCGCCGCACCGTTTCTCTCGTTGACAAATGGATGAATATACATTCACGCCTTTATCCCTAAAAAGGGGTAGGCAGAGTACATGAAACTTGGGTTCCAATACTACTTTTAGCATAAATGTGGGTATAAAAGATCGACAAAATGTGATATCGCATTGACAGGTTGCTAACCCATCGCCTACAACATACTTCAACCCTATTCCCTTAGTCGACTCTTACGACAACCACATGGATGAATATCTTGTCTATATTTACGGACAAGAACCACAGAATAATGAATAGTACCTACCTAAAGGTACCTACAGAAGGTTCACTGCCTAACTGCTAACTGTATTTTATGCAATAAATAATAATAATGAGATATATTTAGGGGTGTGACGTACCACATAACTGAACATCCGAAATGAAAATTATTTAGTCCCCATGTTATCGAACTTATCATCCATTTAGGAAATGATAATTGATAATAAATGGAAATAATGCAATAGCCGGGAAGTCAGGGTTAAGGGGTGAATTGGAAATTATCGTGTGCTTTGAAACGCCGTTCTGACTAGATTAAGAAACAATAAAGTCTGATTTTCGGATATACGATTCCTGACTATATGATTGTTTATCTAATTTAATTGATACATGATTTCCTAAAATTTCCTTGTTTCAGCCTACTCAAACAATAAGTTATTTAACGACGTAATCAAGTTAACACTACAGTATATTATCTCATCTAAAATCTCACTTAATGGAATATTATTAAAACTTGACTTAGGTATATCGTTTGTCCAAAAAAACCATTCCCGAAGAGTGTTGCATCTCTTTTTCTCGTGTGCGGAAGGCATAAGCGTGTCTCTGTCAAGGGGGCGTGGTCTACTCGAATCAAGGCAACCCCTTGACTTGTGTATTTTTCTGTTTACTCTATATAGCCTCACGGTGGCGGTCAATTGAAATCTCGCAATCTGTGTCAGGCCTAACTCATATTCTTCGATGGCGTGGAAGGTTAACTTATTTATTTAAAACAATGATTTATATCGAAATTTTAACGAGTTTACACGAGGTTACACGTGTAATTAATAATAATCGTGTTTTAGATGTGTTTGCAAATAATTTTGTATGTATAATTAAATAATTATGATATTGATATTGAGATCTTGAGTTTTATTGTCCCCCGAATCGCTAAACTTACGATACCCCACACCATTAAGCGAGTGAAAAAAATTACATCCCCCGCTTTAGATGTAGGGGCGGTGGTTTATTGTTTACTAGCTGCCCGGCCCGGCTCCACACGGATTACCCGTTTTACCGTAGGAATGAAGCATTTTCCCGCGGAAAAAAGGAGCCTATGTTCATCAGGGATAATGTCGGCTACTAATGGTAAAATAATTTTTTCAAATCGGTCCAGTAGTATCGGTGCCTATTCGATACAAACAATCAAATCTTTCCTCTTTATAATATTAGTGTAGATTGTACTGTTTTGTCGGCCTGATTGATTTATATACCCATGCCGAATTACAGTTTTCTAGTAGTACTTAAATACTTACTTTATTTAGCTACTATGGCTACTTCTTACTGTACGAGGTTGTCTGTAGGTACTGCTGCAGTCATTGAGCTATTATTACTACGTATAGAGAAGACATCGCCCATCATTACTGTGTTCCGTTCAACTGCGGCCGGCCGGCCGCACGTCACTCAGTCGCTTGCGAGCTCTACAGCGCCGCAGTCGTATTGTTTTAAAACGAAAAAGTGTAAAATCTCGTTAAATATGCCATCGTGTGTGCTGCGATACTGCACTAATAATTCGAGCAACACGTCGAAGTGCAAAGGAGTAACTTTCCATCGGTAAGTAACTGCATAATCATTTTAAATCTTAATTTGAGCAAAATGTTTAGTGGAGGCCATGTTGCGTCATTTTTCATAGACTAAAAATTAAGAGATGTGACATTGTGTGGAAAGTAAAAGGTGATGTTTCTTTTAAAAGCGGAATATAATTCTTGTACACATTAATATTTATAAAAGAACTGACTTAAGTTCATGGATGACAAAATTAGTTGGAGATTTGAACACAACAGAAAGGCTGCCTCAAGATAACTATAAAAGATATGGGTGGTTTGTCGTGGTTTTACGTTGTTTCATATACTACATTTTCGTAGAATTTTGCTTAATAGAAAATGTTTCTCACATTACCATATCCCTTCAGCTGTGTTCATCCCTCTGTGGGCTTCATATTTTTTCCTGCAGGTCGGTGGAGCGGCCCTCGGAGGGGCGCAATGGCTTTGCTTACTTTCTTAGAAATAAAACCGGCATTTCCATTGAAACGTATAGCCAATTCAGTAAGACAGCTAGCAAGCGAAAACTTCAATGGCCAATGGAGGAAAAACTCAATTTAGTCGTTAGTCTAAAATAGTCAGTGGCACGTTTGACACGGTTGGTGTTCGCGAGTAAAAATTAGTGGGTTTAGTGCTGAATTGTAGTGCCAGAAGGACAGTTTTTGTAGACATGTAAGTAATCTTTAGAATTACATAGAAACAAGTGTTATTTCAACGGGTTAACTGTAATAAAACCGTGACTAACATGACATACCTACTCATGGTCAAGGCAACACGTTTTTAGCTCTTTTCTAATAATTTAATATTACTATTAGCTATTAAAATTACCGTAAGTTATCATACATTTGTTTAAAATGAACTTAAATGGATTATCAATGGCCCGAAAGTAAATAAATCGATTGAAGTTGGTAACGATCACAACAAACCCCTCAGAGGGGGACCTAACCGACCGGGAATTTCCCTCCGAGGGATGCCCACATGATACCTCGTGACGTCACTACGATCCGCACTCTATACTAATCATGACCTTGATTTATGACCTTGATTTGACCGTTTTCAAATCATGTTTTGATGTGATTTTTGTTTAACTGATGGTTATATGATAGTTTTAACTAAAAGTATACTTAATGGGAATTTTAAGAAACCTAATTTGTTTGGTTCAAAACATAGTTGTTGTGTGTGTGTGAGTTGTTGTGTACAGCCCGTCCATATAGTATTCTAGGTTCATGGTGTAGGTATTAATGACAGCAGCTTGAATTTGAGTGCATCACGGACTTATGATACTCAGGACAGGCTATACGTGATGCCACAGCGAGGGACGGACAGGCTCCTATGCAGCTCAATTAAGAACTGGTCTTAAAATGGCAGATTTCTTGCCATAAACAACCTACTTCATTTGGAAGGGTAATGAATGGTTTTTGTACAGTCGAGGTCAAAGATATCTTTACAATTGAGTGTTCCAAAAATACCTTTACATTTAAATAAGTTTCCACACTACATGACAAAAATTTACTTACAAGGCACATTACAGTTTCATCTTTTCACTTAATGCACCAAAGTTCTGTTTACCATCAGTCTTCCATAGAAACATTTACACACATTGGGACATAATAGCTTTACATTACATGTTACAAAATAAGATTTCCTGTCAATGTGCCTTAAATATGTTTACATTTGCAGTGGCACTTCAAACTTTACGCTCAAGCGTACTTTTCTTTACTTACACCTGTTGCTACATAAATATCTTTACAGTTTGACACGAACCTCGGTTCTTATTTCAAATAATGACAATCACCGAAAACAGTACCATACTGTCAAATATTTCGGTCTCTTTCATTTTGGGCGTGACGTCAACGACGACATTTTTTTCTGTATGAGGAAAGTCTTCCAAGAAGAGGCCGACATAGAAAAGTGAAAAATTACGCGTCAAAAAAAAAAATTCCTACTTGTTTTCTAATCGGGATACGTACAGATTATGGCGTTAATTAAACGGGTAATTGAAGCGTATGCGTTACACAATGAGAAATCCTTTATTTTGTTGTATGTTATGTGTAAGAAGGATAAATTGTTGCGCGCCATTATAGGTAATTTCACAAATATTTGTAAACATTTTTAAGGTGGTACGAAGCCCATGCAAAACGTCTTTGACATTCACGGGTTAATGGCGCGATATTTTAAGAAACTTAAGTAACAAAATCTTTCATAAATTGGATTTCCATTTGCGCGAAATTCCCCCTTTCCTGAGACTTTTTTGGCGCCATTTTTTTTACTTTTGTATGGACCAGATGGCCTCGGAAGTCGGCCAATGCTCCATACAAATATAAAAAAATCGCCTCAAAAATTTTTTTCTCTTAGTTTTTTCTGATCAGAACACGATGCCTGTTATGCCGCTTTCGGTCACTTTCGAAACCAGTAGAGAAAACGGAATCATTCGTCTTGTTTGGAAACCAGGTTTCCTAAAAATAAATCACAGTCTGTTTTAGAAACTCCTACCGAATACGGAATGTTAAATCTGCTTTCGAAACCTCAAAAATATCAACTTTTTTGATGTAAGGTATAAGAGTAAATGATGTCGTGCCTACATCATTTTTCGTCGTTTTATTTTTACGTTAGCGATGTCGACGGAGCCCCGCTCCGCGGGGCTCCTATTTCTCGTCTAATTGCCCTTCAGAAGCAGATTTAACATTCCGTATTCGGTAGAGGTTTCTAAAACAGACTGTGATTTATTTTTAGGAAACCTGGTTTCCAAACAAGACGAATGATTCCGTTTTCTCTACTAGTTTCGAAAATTTGTTTTCGAAAGTGGCCGCAAGGTGCCCTTGATCGGTTTCACACTCCATTTTTGGTACACCCTTTATAAAGAACCCGCCAAAAGACAGACAGTCAGACATGGCAAAACTATAAGAGCTAATATAAAAACGACTAATAAACTCCTCTTTTTTTTAAGTCGGTTAAAGAGCCGAAATAGATAACAAATATAAGACTCAAATCAAGAAATTAAGGAAGAACTGAATATGACAATTCAATGTCAATATTCAAATTAAGAACCTTTCAATCAACCTGTAAAGATATTTATATAGCAATAGGTTTCAAGTGCCTTTATGTAAACATATTTAGGGCTCATTGACAGGAAAACTTATTTTGTAACATGCAATGTAAACCTATTATGTCACAATGTGTGAAAATGTTTTTATGGAAGACAGATGGTAAACAGAACTTTGGTGCATTAAGTGAAAAGATGAAACCGTCATGTGCGTTGTAAGTATGTTTTTGTCATGTAGTGTGTAAACTTATTTAAATGTAAAGGTATTTTTGTAACACTCAATTGTAAAGATATCTTTGACCTCGACTGTACCACAACTTGATTGTAAATCAGTTGTGGAAAATAAGAAATAGTGGAACTATGGCAAGGACAATTAATCATATTAACCGAAAACTTGAAATTGGTGATCTTGACAGCATTGCGACACGTGCTGAAGAGTTTTGTGCAATTTTGTTGGTGTGTGCCCGAGTGTGTTCTTAACTTATTTGACATGGTTGAAAACAGTTTTCACTAGGTTATTTGTAATGCTGTCTTATTTCTTGAGGGAGTACCCAAAGGACGTCTGGAAAAGATCGCTTTAAAGTGATAAGATCACCTGTTGTGACAATGGTGGTTGTTATGGTGGGGTGGTGATGGTGTTAAATAATGACTTATTTTGCCTAATCTTGTAATAATCTCTGTTATTTGTGGTCATTATTATTAGTACGTGGTCGGCCTATGCCGACAGGGAAAGGATTCCCAGTCCTCCAAACGTCGTCCATATAAAATAAAACAAACATATGCAATACCGTTTTTATTTATTATACATAGTAATATGTCAGTTGTCATTTTGTTAAATGATAAAGTACAGTCTTGGAAATATTAAAAAAAATTATATAAATTTACAACAAATTGAACGCGACCGTTCCGTAATGGGTACTTCTCAGTATCCCGTAATATGTACAGGCTTATGATAAAAATAATAAAATTAGAGTGGCATTCGTAGCAGGTATATCCATACCATACTTGCACAGTGGAAGTATTCAACCAGTACTTTGACTTTGAAGCTGGCATCAAAATCTGCCATACTTTGAACCCTTTGAGCTTGTCTCTTTTGTTTTTTTTACTAACGTTACTGTCACTGCCGCAAGCATATATACTTACATACATTTTGTCTTTTGGTTTATATCTCGTAAGATTAAATCATGTGTCCCTTAGGGTAAAATTTTCATGCATCTGGGAATCTGGGTAAACTGCACCTGAAGAAGATCCTAATAAAGTTACAGTTAATCACATTTTGCGGTCTTACTAAAATGAAAATACAATGCCAAATATTAAGTTTAATCGAATGCCATATGCATTTGAGCATTGTATTGCTACTGAGCATAGGTGTGTTAACGTGTAGACATTGTGAATGGATACAGCGCTCCCGTTTTCTCGATTTCCCCTGTCAAATTCTGTTTTTTGACGACAAATATACTTTCAGATGCTCTTGCGAGTGACAGCCGATAGCTATTCATCTTTTCAACGCTCTGTCAAAGAGAAAATTTGTCAACCACACGCCAAATCAACAAGACATTTAGTGCGGAGTTGAACCTTATGTCAATGCTCTATCGCGCTGGGCTCCTTGACGCATATATCAAACGTTGGCGTTGAACTTGCGGTGCGGATACATGCGTCATGGGCGTCGAAAAAATCAAGAACTAGTGTTGTTTATAATGCCTGAACGAATCAAAGTACTGGCAGTACTACTTTACCTGTGAAACTTATTTAAGATCTATATACATAGGAATTATATTATATGAGCACGGACAAGTATCGCCACGAACGAACGAACACCACAAAACGATGATGGTACCGATTATAAATATTCTTTAGTATTTTTCTAATTTTTACAATTATTTTAATTTTACCTATCTATTCATAGTGCCAACATTCAGTATGCATATCTCAAGTTAATTGTATAATATTTATGTTCAACATACATTATTGTAGATAACAAATCTACATATAGTTTTGTGATCGTGTATCAACTTCTTATAATATTCTGGTATTCTAACAGCCGTTTCTCAAGCTACAATTTAACTAGTTAAAACTGGCAACACTGGCGGAAAGACCACTAAATTAGTTAAATTTAACTTGTACCTTCTAGAAAATGGCCTCAATTCCTATATTCTTAACGCACATATACTTCAATTGTATTGTCTTGCCTCTCTTTCACTCAATCGGTAAGTGAGCGAGGTTGTAATACAATTACTAAAGGTGCGTGTGGAATAGAGGATAATCCGACCAGAATTATATAAAGTCCATTGCAATTTGTCGCAACAACTGACAGAGACACAGCTATAGTTGGAACAAGAGAGCAATCTCAAGTAGTCGGGACATAGTAGTATTGAAATTCCACAATATGAAAATCCCTGGTGGTGAAAATCTTCAATAATTCTGGTCAGGTTTAAGTGATTATAAAAAATGGCAGCGTATAAGTGGTACGTCTGTTGTGCTGACTAGGCAAAATACTATTTCACAAAAACATCATTCTATTTGCCATGGATCTAATATACGATGATACTAAAGTGGTAACACTTTTATAGGACATTCAGATTGATCAATACTACAATTGGTATTTAGACACAAAACAATATTCACAATGGGGGATAATGCTTTCTAATCATAATCAACAAGGAATTTTATACTAAAATATTCCCAGTGTTGATTTTATAGAATTTCAAAGACCCTGTCGATTAGGGTATATCCTGGGCACTAAAATATAACCAAAATGGTGTCTGTTGCTCAGTTTAACTGGTGCGCACGCGCAGATGGCATACTTGGAGCACGCGGCACCCTACCGAGTGTTAGAAATATACTCGAAAAAATATGACTTTCAGGTTCTGATTTGGTGCCGGATTATAATCATTGAACATAATTAACGGTCGTAACAGAACATATAATATTTATAGAATTTATTGAAGATTAAACCACAAACGGACTGAAAATATGGACACAATTGTTATTCTTAATTCACCACCCAACATAAAAATGTTTTTCAACACTTCATTATTGGTTGGCGTCCTTATCTATGGACAGATTTGTTTGAAACAAAATGTTTATAACGATATCACATATAGTTAAAATTGTCGTTAACTTACAACTAATTGGGTATTATACACATACCATTACGGTGCTAAACCTATAACAAATGGCAAATCCAAGGAGGTTCGTTCTGGGGGTTATAAAAATATCCCAAATAGCCAGGAGCCGTTTCATATTAGCTGATAATATTAGGAATTTTATACGAAAACTTGCCATATTATCAGACTAATATTGTTTTATGAAATACCTGCAATCATATTCGTAAAAGTTTCGTGTAATTGCTAATTGGTATTTAATTCTGCCCCTAATAAATGTTTAAAAAAACCTTGCGAGGTATACAAGAACCGGAATAGACAATTCCTTTTTTTATTGGTTACAAATGGTATCGAAAAGTCACATTTAAAAGTACTATCGTATTTTGAGGCTGTGTTGGCAAAACTTCGCTTTCAATAAAAATAACGCACAGTACCAGGTTTACATTTATATAAGTATTATCACTTTTGCCGTTGCGGGCAGAAACTGACAAGTTTTCTCACTGTTGCCACAATGTCACTTTTCCACACTATGCACTAGTGCAAAGCTATGATAAATGCAAACCATGTATGTAGCTTCGTCACAGGGACACAAAAATCACGAGTTTCTTATAAAAAGGCCGTAAACTTAAAAAAAAAAACGCGTATGTACATGAGGCCGTTATGATACTTAAATAATACCGCATTAAACCTAAATCATTTACAATTTACATGATCGGAGAGTACTCGGACTCGCGGCTTCGCAGCTCAGAAAAGAAGGGGCATTCAAAATCAGCCTTTATTCATCAGAAGCTAAGGTTCTCTGCCAGGGGCAGATTGATGGTGAATCAAGTTTGCGAGGGACCGTCTTCTAAAGGCCGGAACCTCACGAAGCCGTCCTGAGCTACCAGCATACTGTTCCCCTCAGTCTCAGTAGGGATCTCATCCTGAGGTTGGGAATACGATGCCTCATACCCGCAGTTCCTAGGCGCTGGCTGGGGCACGCCTAGAGCGCAGGGGTAACTCCTCTCATTAGGGTCTTCGGAAAACCCGTACAAATCCGTCGACTTAGGCCTATCAGGGAATCCATTGTTCTTCCCCCGCTTCTGGCTCCCACTAGAGTTGGCAGCAGAAGTAGACGGTGAATTCCGTCTCTGAGAACTCCTTTGGCAACCTTCCCCGTGACTCCTGTTAGGGTTCAGAGTTTGGATGCCAGAGGCGTGGTAGGACGCGTTCTCTGTGTTATAGTTCCCGTATTCATCAGGCAAATGCGGCTGATGGTAGTGGTGCCCCAAGGAAGCGTCATAACCCATCGTCATGCAGTTCTGGACGTTCTTGTTCTTCGCTCTATGCTTCTTTCGGGGATTGCTGTTCGTTCTAGACGACGTCCTGTCGTACGACATGTGTTTGAAGTTGTGTGAACTCCTGTTTGACCCACCGTTGTAGTTCTGGTTTTTGATGTCGCGAATGAAGTCGCTATTGCTGCCGTATTGTATAACGTTGTATTCGTGGTCTAAAGGGTCGTCGCCTTGTAGGGATTGGATGGCGGGATCGCAGTTGGAGTAATGGTCGTCGGATGCGGATTCTATGCCGTTATAGCCAGCCATGTTTGGGTGGTGTTTGATCAAATGATTGGTCACACCTTGGCTGGAGGTTGCGTTGCTGGATTCTGTTGAGCTGCTATGGCCAGCGTTGGCTATGGAACTGTGACCGGAATAGTTCTCAGTTACAGAATTTGTGTCGCAAGCTGCCCCAATAGTGTTAAGGAACCTTGGGTGCTCCAATGCGGGACCTCCGCAGCAAGGATCAGGCATGGCCGGATGATGGCCGGCAGACTCATAGATCGGCTTCCCAGTTCTTAAAGTATACGTGTGTAGGTTGGTGTTCGTATTGCAAATCGCGGGATAGTCAGACTCAAATTGTTCATTGCTGGACCCAGCCGTGCAAGGGAACAGGCCTAGACCCGATATTTTCTGCCCATCAGCCTTCTCGTGTTGCAGAGAAGCCACGATGCCGACTTTCAGACTTATCACCCAGGAAATAAGAGCTACTATGCAAATCTCGATGAGCCGCAACGAGAATTGGTAGCCCCATTGCAGCCAGTTGAATTTGGTCATGTTCACTTGACTTATTCCGAAGATTCCGTAGATCTGGAGCGTCGCCATTAGAACGAACAGCAAAGCCGTCGCCAGATTAATATGAATCGCTTGGTACAGATTCTGAAAGCCGTGTATATAGGTGTGGCTTTTCTTCTGAAGAATCGACTTAAGCATTTTATACACATAGAGATAGCACAGACCTAGCGTCAAGCATGCCATGATAAATATTATTTGACAAGTTAGACCTAATACCCTTTTTTCTACTCCCTGAGCCTTATAAATTGTATTATTATTTTCAAAGATATGCAACATTAGACACGAGAGGAGATGCAGGCCGCCTCCTATGATGATTGTTCTTGAGCGGAACAGGAAAGAACAACAGGTGTTCTTGAAGTTTATGCTATTGGTTAGCAGGAACAGGATGGTACAAGCGAACGCTATGCTCAGGAAAATCTCTGGCACATGGAGCAGAATTTCGCTGATGAAAACTGGCAACGAGCTGTTGATGTTATAAGGATCATAGCACATATAGAATATCCTCATCAGACATACGAACACTAGGATTAGGTGCAATATGATGAAGTAGTACTGGGTGAAGAGATGCGTGAACTTATTGTAGCAGATGATCTTAAATATAGAGAATACGGCTAGGATTGTAAAAATAACTGTGGCTAGATAAATGTGGACGTTCCAGGCGAAGGGCCAGGTGACGCCAGCCCTCTGAACTGGTCCATTCTTCGAGTCTTGCTTAAGATTCTTCTTATCCAAATTGACGTTGGCAAGATTATGGTATCTTTCTGTAGACATCTCTGGATCTTTTAGATCGAAATGCACAGTCGTAGCCGGCGTGTACTCGTCGTTTCTGCTGTCGTTCCTGTCCTTATTAGTCGAGTATTGGAGGTTTCTTCTAGTATTAGTTTCGCCATTTTGATCGACAATCAACGGTCTATCTAAGTTGTTCATCTCTGAATCCAGGACAGCGAGCACTGAGCCCTCAGTCGAGCTGTCTCTGTTAGCGTCACTGAGGGTAACGCCCTGTTCTTTCGTGACATATATGTCACTTTTGGACGTTTTCTCGGCGTGTTGGGGCTTGGCTGTGACTGTCCTCAGCAGGACGTCCGGGATGTCTTCCTTGCGTCCGTTGGATCCGGAGAGGATGCGAGAGATGGTGGGGATGTTGAGGGAGTTTGGCACGAAGTCTAGTGTGAAGTTGGCCTGGTCCGAGCCATGCTTTATGTCGCTGTCTAGTTCGTCAGGCTGGAAAGAGAAAACACTAACGTTAGTACTTGTATTAATTGAGACAAGCTATCATAATTCTAGTAAACTTTCTTTTTAATTTTATTCGGATTGGAGTCATTGTTTGTGTTTCTTTTGCTTCCATGGGACAGGCCGAGCCTATCTATAGCCACACTATTTTGTGTTATAGCTAGTTTCGTTTTTGAATTGTATGTATTAAATGATTATATTTAATTCTAATATCGTCATCATCAGCCCTATATACGTCCCACTGCTGGGCAGAGGCCTCCTCTCATGAATGAGAGGGAACGGGCAGTATTCTAATTATTACATTATACATGCATGCCTTCAATCCCAAAAGGCGAAAAAAACAGAGCACATAAAACCTATGTTCCAGTGCTATACTTAAGTTAGTTTGAGAAAACAAAAGAATTACGCCTTCAATATCCATCAATGGATCTTTGAAGTAGGAAAATTACCCCTTGAATGTGTATGACTTGTATTAAATTTCTGGATTTCTCTTGCAAGGTTTCGTATTATGACCAATTCCCGCGATTGTAAGTTAACAATGCAAAATCCTTAATACGAACTATTCCGGCTTCCATGTTCGTGACTATATGGATCTTATGCTAATAGTATGTTAACCCCAAGATCCTTCATAGAAATCTTCGTACGGCTTCAGTCAATCACCTTCGCTCCAATCACAGGAAGTTCTACTTTATTACTAGATGTATTAAGTCTCTTTTGCATTATAAGTACCGTCATCAAAGACCAGGTGCCATCAAAGTTGACAAGGGAATATATACCATACCTAACCATAGGGGCTTGTTCTCAATTCTACTTTATTACAAGACGCACAGAGTTTCTTTTGCAATAACGCTTAATCGAAGACCAGGTCCCATGAAAGCTGTCAAGGGAATACAAATCTTATTGCTAGACGAGTTGAGAAGTTTGTTCATCCAGGCGAATGAAATTCTACTTTATTACGAGATACACAGAGTTTGTTTTGCAATAAACCGTCATCAAATACCCCTCCAAAGGATCAAATATCCCCTGAACGCTGTTAAGGGAATACATACCTTATGGCTAGGGGTGTTGAGTGGCTTTTTCTTCTGCGGCTCGAGCCCAGCCGGCGGCAGCGGCGGCGCGGGCGGAGGCGCTGGTACTTGAGGTGACGAAGTCTCCTGAAGAAAATGATGATTGATTTGAGTTGAAGTGGCGAGAATAAAGACGCCGACACGACTGGTTTCTATGTATTTCTATAACGGCGTCGTGTTGCTAGCTTCGAAAGTATTTCATAGAAATACATAGAAACCAGCGCTGCTGCTGTCGGCGGTCGGGTCCCAACTTGTATCTTTAAGTAGAAACGTCATTCGAATGTGTGAAGATAAATCTTACACAAATCGACCTAGTCACAAACTAAGCAAAGCTTGTACTGTGGGTACTAGACGACGATATACATACTTATATAAATAAATAAATACATAGAAAACGTCCATGACTCAGGAATAATTCATGCTCGTCACACAAATAAATGCCCTTGCCGGGATTCGAACCCTCTGGATTCGTAGGCAGGGTCACTAACAACTAGGCTACAGAGGTCGTCTTAGATCCAGGAATCTTTGACGATTATGGTCTTGTTTCATATTTATTTATAACTATCATGATCATTATAGGTACAATAGGTGTTAATTGTACAAATGAGGCATGCGTGGGGCCAAAGCCAACAGCGAAGAGGCCCTTTAAAACAAAAATAATCTAAAGCGAGGGATACACATGGCGGATACCATCTCCGAGCGCACAACATGATACACCCGGTGATGGTCCCCGCCAGGTGCAAAGTCTTATTATTATAGGTGTTAATATAACAGATGTCAGTTTCACATGAAGACCCTATAAGGGTATTGCAGTCTTACCTGTCCGGGAGGCCTAATGGGTATCCTCTCGTGCCCGGGCCCGAGGGAGGGAGGGGGGATCGGCCTCCGGTTAAGGTAGTTGGTCCCGTCGGTGTTAGTGCCTGCAAATGAGATATAAAACGTTATTTTACAATTGGAACACAATCGTATTGAGACCAGAATTTCCTCCTACGAAAACGATTAAAAAAAACTTGTGTGGCAAGTTATTGGGTAATCAATTAATTGCGATGTTAATGAAACATAATTCAGTTTGATTTATTTGGTACTTTCAACTTTGTTTTAAAAAAAATTGGGGTACAAATTTGAAAATACCAGAAAATCTCGATAAAAAACATCTATCACAGATAGATCATAGATAGTCCAGCCTATCACCTCCCCAAGTTCCTACATCGTTATCTCCACATCCTGTATATGTAGGTAGTCTTCTTTTGATAGCACTCACCTCTAAGTGTAGGCTTGTCAGCGAACGGGTTCTTATACTCAGGGGGCAACGGGGGTGTGAAGAAGGCGCGGTTGGGGGGCGCGTAGGAAGGCACCGCGCCATCGCCCACCCGCGCCAGCACCGCCGCGCCGTAGTTCTGTGGCGGCCTGTAACATCGGGAGTGGTTAGTCTATGGCAAGGGCTAACGAGCCCGCGAGCCCTTCTAATCCCGCTCGGAAGGAAACTGAGAAAAAGAGAAGCGGCCCGCGGGAAGAAAGCGGAGGCCCGCGATAGCGATAGGGTATGGCTTGGTCCTAACCAGCCATGAAACCAAAGTCTTGGCCCGTACGAATTATTAATGTTCTTATGGTATTTATCAGCTATAGTAGCTCAGATGCTCAGATGATAGTAGCGACGAGTGTCGCAGGTTAGAATCCTGTTCGGAGGAATAAATTAACTAGTTCAGTTAGCAGAGGTGTGTTAAGTTGGATGAATAACGGTGTAAGTGTTTTCTTTCATTACTTTTTATTTACCGTAACTTTTACCGTACTTTTTTTTGGTAACCGAAAAGAATGTTTAGAATGATGGTGAGTATTTATTAATTATCACTTATTCCTTTTTCCACTTTGATAATTGACACCTGGGTATTCTGGCGATAAGGAGATGCATCATCAGTGACGTCACCGAGTAAAGGTTGAAAATGATCCATTTTGTAACTATTTGTCATATGTGATACTTTTGGTTACAAAATGGAACAGCTTAAACTTTTACTCGGCAATGTCACTCTCGCGAAAATGTCCATCTTGTAAATGCTATCATAAATAACTCTGAAAACGACCGAAGTCCGACGAGTTAATAAAACAAGAAAATCCCGTTCGAATCGAACCAAATGGGTTTTTAAAGTGGAATCTATCACGTTTTTTCAAATTAAACTGCTCCTTTGCCCAGATTCCGACAGATAAAGTCCAGCAAACGGAAAGATTGATGCTAGTAGCGTCAGCAATCGCATTCACCTGAATGCGAATGCTGAGGTATTGAGGCACCTACTAGGTGCCTCAATTTTGCAAAGGAAAATCCCATTTCAATGTGATACCACCTGAATATCAGTGCATCCCAACCACGCGGCTTATTGGCTATGCGCGTGGGCAAGGAAGATCGCATATATCTCGATTCACATACGATACGACCAAAAACGCGATCCGAAATTGGATCCATCGTCTGCAGTTTACTGGACCTTAATATAGTACTAGTGAAATAATTCGCGGCGTATTTAAGTCCAAGAACATCAAAAAACAACGAAAACCTTTATCACACTTTTCTATTCTTCATGAAAATGGTACCTAAGCTCATATACGTTCTCCTTCTTCTGCTTATTTAAGAGCTAAGCTCTTGTCGGTGTAGCTCAAAGTAGGCCCTCCATTTACACCGATCCAAGGCAAGCTCCTTAACATCTCGATACGACCTAACAAACTCTTTTTTGAGCTGCTCTATGTAGTTTACTCTTAGAGGTTTATAAATAAAAATATCTTCTGCAGTCGGTGTTAAGTAAGGTATAAAAACAACAAGACTGCTCTCAAGTATCGACTTGAGACAGAACTCGAGATCTAATGAGCGACAAGTAGAGATTTGTATTTTTATTAATCCAAAGCGGAATACCATCTAGAACTGCAGCCGCGAGAAAGGTAAGTATACAGTACATGTACTCTTGATTCATATGTAAATATTAGACCTCATTTATGTTTACGTGATTTGAGTGGAAAGGCATTTTAAGAGAAGCGAGGGATCCTGAAAATCTACTTGAAAAATTAGAAAAATATAGTTAAAATTATTTAAACTAAGCTCATGAATGGCCATTGTCCTGAGCTCATGAATAGCCTTTGTTTGCGGTCGACACTTGCAAATACAATGCACATTTTATGTGGCGCTAACCTTTTTCTTGCAAAAAATGGCACGCGTCCGACCACAGTCGTATTGTTAGACTTGAATGCTATTGTTCTGAATATAAGAAGTGAGTGGTCTTCTGCCGCAAACAAAGGCTATTCATGAGCTCAGGACAATGGCCATTCATGAGCTTAGTTTAAATAATTTTAACAGTGACAGACTAGGACTCGTTCCCCTTCAGATGTGTTGGAATGGGGGTGTATCTTCGTGGATTAGACGATCTATATCTAATGCTATTTTGTCCATATGTTAATATGGGTCATCCTTATCCTAATAATATTGCTTATATGAAAGTCTTTGCCGGTTCTTAAAGGGTAATGACGAAACTTTCTGTAACTTGTTTTAATTTAAGCGGTAATCGTAAGCGTTAAAAACGGAATGTATGGGAATGCCGACGCTATAAGTATTTAACGTTGATCGGTCTGTAAAGGGCATAAATAAATAAATATTAAGTCCTAGGCCCACTGTAAGCTCAATAAAGCTTGTGTTATGGGTACTAAACGACGATATATTTAATAGAGAGTAATACCCAAATAGATCCAAGACTCGGAAACAACTATTCATGCTCATCACACAAATACTTGCCCTTACCGGGAATCGAATCTAGGATCTTCAGCTTCGTAAGCAGCGTCACTACCCAGTAGGCTAACCGATCGTCAAAACAAACATACAAACATAACGACAAAGGCTATAATTTATACGCATACGAAGTCGCGATCATCTAGAAATATGCAAATTGTGTACATATTACTATGTGAAATGAAATTGTTTATTGCTGAACATGTCATAGCATAATAGCTGCCAGTTCCACATGCGTATTTATTACTATGTGTAACTTAGTAAGAATACTTTCGCAGACAAAACCGCAGGGAAAGGCCGCGTATAACTATGTCACAATCACTTCTATAATCTAGTCTGGATTGCTGCGGTCCATCCAACCGCACTTCAGCTTGCGGTTGGAATTATGTCATATAATCATCATTACTCAACGCAACTGAATTAAGTCTCGGTACTCCTGTGTTTTCAACTCAGCCATGAATCTAAAAAGCGAATCAAAATTCGACTTTCAAACAGCTAGTGCAATTTGCACCAACTTACGATTGCAGACCGATCAACGTTAAATATGGCAGCTGTCATTCGATAGAAACTTATCAAATGTGTAATGTGTATACGTTCAGAGTTTTACGAACACCGCAGGCGGTTTGGTGGAACATTCTGCAAGGGGGCTTTAAGGGGTTTTTACTTGTGTGAGAACAGCGCTTCGGATACCACAGAATTATCGCAAGAGACTATCCAGTCGGTATCTTAGATGAGATTAATGTCTAAGTCTAAAGACGGTAGAAGGGGCAAGTTGATGTACCCAGGATACCGATTCTCTGTCATATGTCTGTCATTCTGATTTTGAAAGTACCAAGGACAATTTACTAACGTTGTGACTACACTACGTTTTGACTATGGGTGACTCCGTCCGCGTGGAACTCGTTGTATATCGCAGCTCCATACAAACTTTTACCCCCCCATTTCATCCCCTTAGGGGATTATTTCAGGGCTAAAAACTATCCTAATATGTCACTCTCCATCCCTTCGACTATCTCCACTTAAAAAATCACGTGAATTCGTCGCTCCGTTTTGCCGTGAAAGACGGACAAACAAACACACACATACACTTTCTCATTTATAATATTAGTATGGAGTATGGATAACTATTTTATTTCTGAAACCGCAAAGCCCCTCACAGCCGGCGCGGCCTGGCCGCGGCGGTCAATCGTAAACATGCCATTAGCTGTCTACTATTGACTGCCACCACCGCGCCAGTGTGATTCAGATCTAAAACCTAACCTCATGGGATCTATGGGATGTTTTTTAAAGTCCTGAAAAGTTACCGGATTCATCGATTTACCATGAAGATTATGCGAAAAATGATCGCCTAGTGATGTCCCGTTTCGATCGCATATACATATATTTTTAACAAAAACAGCTTCTAAACCAGCCGCCACAACAACCCCAATATTCTAAACACGCCAAGATTCGTTTTGGCACAACATCGAAACTAATGACCCAGTCGAAGCCATTATTATCCTCTAACGCCAACTCTTGCCCGTAGGCAGTGTAGCATGCCCTAATTTGCATCTACAAACTCGGCTTAGTGAAGTTTTGGCAGGATTCTATTCTGTATTCATCTTTCTCATGACAGTCAGTGTCTCATTGTAGTTTATATATTCCCCAAGGTGCATTTGGAAATGTTCAGAATCTTGTGATAATTCGGAAAAAAAAAACTTGTTCGAACATGAACTCAGAGCGAACTTTATTTAGGTAGCGAGCAGTAGTGCCCACGCTGGCCCAGTGCGGATTGGGGACTTCACATACTGCACCTTTTTCGCAGATGTGCCAGGTTACCTAACGATGTTTTTCTTTCGCCGAAATAAGTAACGGTTAATATCAAATGATCTTTGGAAAGTAATTCGATTTTTATCAAATAACAATTTTAAGAAACGAATAAAAGTATGTATTACATATTAAGTAAATAAAAATACGTCAATTCTACGTAACCAATCAATCGTTGTAAGTATAAATATTGAATAAAAAGACGTCTCGAGCTAGACAAACAGAAATCAAAATAATGTGTAAACCAGTGTTGCCAGCACTGGAGTTCGATTCGATGCGATCTGAGCCTTGAAAAGATCCGAAAATAGTGGCGAAGATCCGCAAAGTACATTTTCATAATTTCTCGATGTAAGTCATATAAGTATTAGTGTTTAAAAGATATTAAGTTTTTTTTATACAACGACGGTGGCAAACAAGCGTACGGCCCGTCTGATGGTAAGCGGAGACCGCAGCCTATAGACGCATGCCACAGGAGTAACATGGGCGTTGCCGACCCTTGATATGTTTGAGGAATCGCCGTGTTGATAGCTGAAGAAACAAATGCCAACAAATTTTCTCGCACTATACTTTCTCTATTCTAACTGTTCTATATCTCTCTTTCTAACTTTTCTAATAAGAGAGAGATGGATAGTGCGAAAAAAAATCGATAGAGCTCGCGAACCACGCTGGCTCGTGATAGCCATGCTGTTTGCATGAGCATTATTGTAGATTACAATAAATAACTTTCACAAGGCGTATTTTTGATCATGACGTCAGAGTATAGCAAAAGGCGGGCGATTTTCGGACTTTATTTGCGTTTTTACTAGTTTTTTTAAGAACTTTAAAGAATAAATGAAAATAAGCATCTTTTATTGATATTTTTTTGATTAACTAGAACTTTTAGAGACTATAGCGGTTCAAAGTTCATTATTTGGTGGAGCAGGGCAAACAGGGACATTTCAGCATTTTCATTTGCCTAAGTGGTGTCAAACACCTATTTTAAATGATTGTTACGTATAGAACACGTCAAAATAAGCATTTTTTACTTGAAAAACTTTTCTCTAAAGAAGTTTTCCGCTCTTTTATAAAAAAAAAACACGAACAAGCTCCGCTCCTGCCACCATCTTCTAAACTATCCACCATCCGAGTCGGTTCACGATACGGAATTTTTTTAAGTCCCAGAACCTTTCAAATGAACCCAAATATCTAGGTAAATATCGATCTGAGAGAAAAAGTTTTACGCATAACACATACTTATTTTTACGCATTTTTTAAGATAAGAAGAGAAAATTTAAAAATAACAAAATTATTAAAAATGTTCTAAGTGCAAAAACCGCCCCCCCTAACCTAATCTAACCGTATCTTCTAATAATCCTGAATCGTCTGTCTAAATCTTAAAACAAAACAATAAGTTATTATTTGTTTAAGACCTATAGGAGCAGCAAATCATTCATCTCCTTATGTCGCTTTTTTCATCAATTCTATACCTGCAATCCAGCACAGCTATCA
This sequence comes from Epinotia demarniana, assembly GCA_945867215.1. Lineage (NCBI taxonomy): Eukaryota > Metazoa > Arthropoda > Insecta > Lepidoptera > Tortricidae > Epinotia > Epinotia demarniana. Next base: position 2,915,752 of record OX244281.1, read on the forward strand.
CAAGGCGCGCGAGCTTTTGCGATTTTTCTCGCACTAACCGTCTCTCCCTTATTAGAACACTTAGAAATAGACATATAGTGCGAGAAATATCGAGAGGGCTCGCGCGCCGTCTTTCGATAGCCGTGCTGGATTGCAGGTATAGTATTGATGCATACAGATTTAATAAAAAAAAATATATATACAAAATAACAGTCCCGTGGGATAGGATCCGAAATAGTCCGATTTGAGTCAGGATCCGCACAAGATCCGCCAGAGGTCTGAATTATCCGAAATCGGACCAAAAGATCCGCACCGGCAACACTGGTGTAAACTAAAGCTGCGAATTCAATTCTGAAAGCGAAACCAATATGCGAGATTCGTTATTTTAATAATACCCACTCGCGATTCCCTTTACTTTACCCATGTACACACCGAGGTCAATGACCCGTGCATCTGAAATTTAAATCTATCTACGTTCTCTGCTTGCATTATTGTACATTATATGTATTCTCTTAGGTACTGGGTTCATGGAATTATCAAGTATACTACTTCATGGAAAGCGCCTTATTAGACGCCTCCAAAGTACCGCATAGCAAGAAATATTTATATAGAAACTCCAGTGAGTTTCAGACACATTATTTTTTAGATTACAGTATAATAAAACGTTTCAATCACGATATTAAGGTCTAATATCGCTCGACATCAATTCGGAATTTTCTGTAGGGATATAAAAAAAAAACTAGACATTTTATGTTGTAAGACTTCGTGGGTTCGAATCCCGGCTCGTACGAATGAGTTTTTCGGAACTTATGTACGGAAAATTTACCGTTAGCTTTTCGGTGAAGGAAAACCATCGCGAGGAAACCGGTCTAATTCTCAAAGCGGGCCCCGGGTTCCTTTAGGGTACAGCCGGCAATAATGCTAGGAGGAGGATGTTCCAAGACTTCTGTGATGATTTAATTAAGAAAATATTACGTTACTACAGAGGCCGGGAAGTAAGAGATTGCCGGCCGAGGACATATAGACGGCCGAGCGTAGCGAACCGGATGGTTAGGAGGCTGGCAACCCCTTTTCACGCTGAGCAAAAGTGCTTTTCTCAAACATGCAATGAAATAATTAAATAAAACTCCAAGAAATCAAGCTTTAATTTTCATGGCTGAACGCCGGGATACTGTACCAAAAATAAATTTAAAAAAATTACATCCCGCCCTAGGCCTTAAATTTTGTATGAAATTCCTCTGCAGTTCTCTCGAGTTGTTCCGCCCGAAACGTGATACTTTGAAGCCTGTTATAAGTGTTATAACACGTAATGACGACAGGCAACAAACATTGCATGTTCTGTATTGGTAAATCATTCTGATCATTTTTTTCGCATTTTTTTAAGCGCCAAATTCTCGGGGTTTTAAGTTTTATTACAACTATATTATTTTATTAAAACATTGCTTACCCTTTAGATTATGACAAGGGAATTTAAACCTTGTACCTACACCTTGTCCATGTGTACATTGTATCCACTATATGCTCCGTCTTAAGGCACGACAGTGTGTCTTGAGCTTTGCAAACAAATCCGTGAAGTCTACGTACATTCTCAAAAGCCAATGACCTTAAAAACCATCATATCTAGGCCTACCAGCCCCTACAACATTCTAAGATATCAGAGATCTTCGAAGAACTTGACCAGTTTGCGTTGAACCGCAACGACAAGCTATTTCTACGGTTACGGGGCTCTAACACGGTCGTATGGAAATGACAAAAATTGGCATACTGCCCGCGCCCATTCAGCGGGTTTATTTTAGAGATGTACACAGCATTTTAATGAACGGATACAAAAAGATATTCTAGTAAGTTCAGACAAGACACGAATGGAATGCCTAGTGTTTTTATTATGGACTTTGAGTTGTTAAAACTAAGGTCTATTTTCAAGTGAAAGGTAAGTTGACTACTCTGTAGGACGTGTTTATATTAGGGTAGATCAAATATCACACCCTATATTATTCGCAAAAAAACAAAGGCAACAATTTGCATTAGTGCCGCTACTTGGCGCTAGATGGCGCTATGCGTATATCGCAGCCGCGTTGCGACACGATCAAGGGTCTATTATTTGATTGAGGAACATCGTATTTCAAGCATCTACAATGTCACTGTTTGACGGATACATATCACTATCGACTATAACGTGTTCGGCGTTAAAAATATGGCCGAGTCATTACTTTCTATGTGAAATTCCATATATAGTCATCAGAGTAACACAATTAATGATGAACTATCTTCCGCACGCGACTTGCCCTTGACCTACGTGGACCCGGTATAAAAACTATCCTATATTTTAATCCAGGCTAGAAACTATCTTTGTGCAAAATTTCATCCGGTTGGGCCGTTTAAGCGTGATTGAGTAATGAACATCCAAACATCTAAACCTGCAAACATCCAAGCATCCGAACTTTCGCATTTATAATAAGTACGTATATTATTATAGTAGGAAGTAGGATTACTACGATTGACATTAACCACGTTAAACTTTAGCGTGGGCACGATACCTTAAAAACCTATATAATCTTCTTAAAAAAATGGCTCCCATTTAAGTTAAGATGACTTTGCCAATGTCGAGTTTGCTTATAAAGCGAGAATAAGAAGCTCCACTTAAGAATCAAGGCTTCCACCGCTGACCCTGCCCCCGACCACCTAATTATATCACCAAATTGTCGCGCCAAAATGCGAAGTGATACAATACAAACGAAAACTGATTATACCGCTAGACAATAGATGGCGTGCGGGCCAAAAAACAAGGCAGCTTTGTTTTTAAAATGTTGCAGGTGTTAAAACGCCACACTAATTACATATTTACGACCGAAATCCTCGTTCCACGTGGTATTGTGTAAAAAAAAACAAATTTAACAGGATTAAGGGGTTTTTCGTTATGACAGCGGCTTTAGAGTTTCAATTTCGTTGGTTCCGGTAAGCCCGCGTGTCAGTGATTGAAAAATGACGTCAGTTTATTGGTTTTGTTTTTCTAGAGTGCCGAAATGCGTATTATATGGAAATGACAGAGGGTCGTAGTTCTGAATTGTTCTCATAACGCAAAGGGAGAAGCTAATTTAGGGGCATGACAAATTGGTTAAAGGAAACGAAAAATTTATTTAAAAAAATCTGGAATTGCGATTCCCAGTATCAGATATGTATCTTTACAAATACAGACCCCGTATCATGGTCGGCCTTATCACACGATAAGTGACAGGATAGAGCGTCCGTCACTGGCTGTCACCGTTCGATAGAATGAGATGACGCTCTTTATATCTTGTCACTTATCGCGTGATAAGGCCGACCATGATACGGGGTCTGGTGGTTCTGTGAGCCGTACCGCTCGGCCACGACTTTGGTCTTAAGCGACCTGCGACCAGCGTTTTATCTGTTCATTGCGCGGTCGAGATGCGCAACGCACTGTGGTCAGTTGGGATTACGCGCAATGAACAGATAAAACGCTGGTCGCAGGTCGCTTAAGACCAAAGTCGTGGCCGAGCGGGTAGAGTTCGCGAGCCTGCCCTTTTTTCAAAACATTTATACATTTTCAATAAAAGAATCTACAAAAAAGTCTACATTGATAATTACTGAGCGTTCTCACAGAATTTCACGAGAATCGGTTGAGAAATGCGAGCTGTGGAGAACAGGCGGATCGACGCCGGATATAGGTACCCAAGGAGTATATTTTCCCTGGCTTCGTTAGCTTCGCTGTTTGATATAGATACGCAAGAGTAAATCTGTCTGTATGTTGGACATTTCTTTGCTATACGCTGATCTATACCGCATACGCAAGTTCTAATCTGAAGATAATCTGGAAAGAAGGCAGTTGAAACCTCGCAGAAAGTCGTAAGTTAAACTTGTCCTGTTTGCGATGCGAGTGAATTTTCGTACTGATCTATTGCTGTTTTCGCTTCTTTTTTCGCTTCTGACTTCGTTCTGTTTCAGGAGAGTTATACAAATATATACTCTATCCAATGAAGAAACAATATCGTCTCATTTCTTACTACAAAGTTAGTTGTCCTTCCGAGTTATAATTCAAACTAAGTACATCCTCGTTACAAATTGCGTGCCTCCTGAACTAAGCCTTATAAAGTTCCGTTAAATTGTTCTCAGCCGGATTATGCTAATAGCGAGTGTCGAGTGAATACTTTCCGAGTTTTACAAACGTGGTTACGCTTCTGACAGTTTAATCTTTTGAGGTTATGTTTACAGTGACTTCGATTCAACGGGTGTGTTCAGTCGAATATATTCGCGATGAAATAAAGCTTGGAAATAGCTTTGGAGTAACCGCTTCGTGCCTACTTTAGTAAATGAAAAAAGTACGTAAGAAAAGAACTCGAGTTGAACTGATGTCACAGCGTACCTAATGCGATCACAGGTCCTGGGTTACTCACGACCTTATAATTTGATTATACATATATTGGTGGCTCTAGCTGTGGGCTCCGCGAGAAAATGTTATTTTTTTGTATTTTTTATATGCAAAATTGTTGGCTTTTGAAGCGATAAAGTTCTTAAATGAGGCAGCGACGAAATCTGAGAAAAAATATCTTATTCTTCAATATTTCGATATTCAGAAAATCGGATTGTTTGAATTTCTAGTAGGACACTAAATACTGTGACAAAATAATACGTTTAAAAGGAGCTGTTTACAACTTAAATAATATCAATGCTTCGTTTAACAGAGCGTGTATAAATGAGCTATGAATCCTTTTGTTTTGCAACAACGCTTTAAGTTTATAGGTATTTCTTTCAATTCTTGTGCCAAATGTTTGTTCTGATCGTATTGTATTATTATATTGTCTTTGTAGAAAACAAATGAATATTTCATCTATGGTTCCCCGTGTGGTGTCGTGTTAGAAATTCACCACTCCCTTTCTTCCGGGGTGTCGTAAATATCGACTAAGGGAGCAGGGTTGAAGTGTGTTGCGGGGGATGGGCTAGCAATCCACCACTGCGATATCACAATTTGTCGATATTATACCCAGATTTATGCAAGTGGCACTGGAACATAAGTTTCATGTTCTGCCTATCCCCTTCGGGAATAAAGGCGTGAATGGTATGGTTTGGTCGGCTCGCTTCGTGTAAAGCCAAATATGAATGACCGCGATACATTGATAATCAGTTTGACTCAAAATGGTAGAGCGGGGGGAGCCCGGGGTCCGCTTTGACACCTAATCCCAAGATATGGCATAGATTAGTTTTACGTAAGCCACTGCCATCTGACCTTCCAACCCAGAGGGAAAACTAGACCTTATTGGGTTTCCTCACGATGCTTTCCTTCACCGAAAGGCTAATATTGTGGCAATTAAGCAGGGACCCGCTCACCCCTTCCCAGAAAAAAGCCTTTGAACGAGTTAGTCGTTCGTTTAATAGCCCAAATCACTCTGGCCTTTATTGATTGAAAACTCATTCATTTAACTTAGCCGTATGAAGGGGTCTCCCTTACGGGGCGCTAGCACCCCGTTAGGGAAACCCCTTCATACGGCTATTGATAGAAAAACCCTTTCGAAAGGCTTTTTTAAGCGCTTTTTAAAGGGTTGAAGCGCTTACTCGTTTTGAAAAGTTACAGAAGTTCCGAAAAACTCATTAGTAACGAACGGGGGTTCGAGCCCACGATCGTCACATGACAGCCGCATGCCTGAACCACTAGGCTATAGGCTACCGTAGCAACCGTAGTTAGAGTAAGCAAACAACAACAAAAATACCTCATTACCCGTAACCCGATATTACAGTTCTCTAAGCCACAAAATGACATGTTTCAATAGAAAACAAGTGGCGGTTACGTCAGAAAAGCGATGCTCAAATGTTTTCCTCGTCAATCAATGTACCTAATCGATCAGTCAAGGAAAGTTTGAATTTGAACATTCGGAAGTAAACAAAAGTGAGGTCCCCAGCCTAGCTAAGTTCTTGTGTACAAAGCAGCAATCACCTAATACATTAAACAATATCAGAACCGAATTATTTTTCCATATAACTTTTTTGACTCTTTTTTGACCGTAGATTTATGTTTTTTTGAAATACTATCAATATCTGCCCCCCTAGAACACTAAGTTTTATGTCGGACATAAAGCATTCGTTCCGTTCTGGCAAATATGCGAGTGCAAGAGGGACAAATGCTTTACGTCGGACATAAAACTTAGTGTACTAGGGGGTCAGGGTTCTTATTTTTATAAGAGTTCGACAATAGTCAGTGTATGAAAATGTATGACGCCGTGTCCGAAGACTGCGAAAGACCTTCAGTAGTCAATTTGGTTCGTCATTTCGCATCTTATTCGCAAGTGCGTGCCTGGAGTACATTAGCAACACTGCCATATTATATCCGATTCATAATTAAATTAAACTTCGCATTCCGTCTGTATAAGGTTGTAGCAATTGAAAGTTTATTTTCTTTTAAGCAAATTTCAAAGGAGAGAACATTATTGCGACGGTGGGGCAAACTTTCAAAGGCAACAATAGGGCTTATGCATATAGATTCTAAAGTGAACTTATATCCTTCTAGAATAGATGGGACGCCGAAAGTTCCTATTGTGTCAGATCTTTTGTGCCGATTGTTATTGAGTTGGGGTAGAAAAGTTGCGATCGAGATCATTTGAATAAAAAGTGCAGGGTAAGACTTGAAGTTAGGAAACCAGAAGGGGTTGTACACTGTATAAAACGATAACATTATTCCTAAAACCGACTCAATAATAAATAAATATTAGGGGACAATCTGACACAAATCGAACTAATCCCACTGTAAGCTCAATAAGGCGCGTGTTATATATACTCATGTTATATATAAATACTCAAATACACAGAAAACATTCAAGCACCAGATACAGATATTCATGCTCATCACACAAATATTTGTCCTTACCGGGATTCGAACCCAGAATCTTCAATCGTAGGGCGTCACTACCCAATAGGCTAACCGCCGGTCAATCAAAAATTGAAAAAATGTGGAGTGTATTAAAGTGGCTTTAACTTTAATGACTTTGCAAAAACAAAAGTACCCACATTATAATTTTATGAACACTCAGTTTGTTAATCACCAAATTAGCTCATTAACTTAAAACGTTAAGCATCGATTAAAGTTAAACACCGTTTATGGAGCACGTAAAATGTTCTTCCGAGCGATTTATCTCCTACCGTCGTAAATCTCGCGTAAATTATATCTACCATCGTACGATTACATATATCTACAGCAGACTCGTTTTAAAGAAAATCTAGATTATTATGATGCATAAGCGATAATGAGACCACTACAGTACCACTACATTCTTAATATGTATCGCCTGGTAATTGCTATTCCTCGCTTTTGTATCTATATAGTATTTCTTTCATAAGTCATTGTAGTGGTTTGAATGTGTACCAATAAAATAACAATTGATCCACAATTACTCTCCGACTGCCGTAACCGTCAGTGCAAGTGTGACACTATTGTCATATACATTCATAGCATCGGATCACACTCGTTTCTAATGAGTGTGGCGGAGGACAGACCAGCACTCTAGAACTTTTTATCTGGATGTTAAACTACTGTCACTCTTGAACTGGCCTTTAAAGGCAACCCCTCCTAGCCTTGTCTCGTCGGCTCCACCAGCCGTAATGTTTATTTATTCCTTGGTATACTACAGTCGTCAAGAAATAGCTTGTTGAGTCCACCTGCAGTCTCCGCACTAGTTCCCTTACGCGGTTGATTAACATCATGACAATATTACTGGAACGAATGGTATTTCACCATAACTTAAAAAAAATGCATATAAAATTGCTTGCGAGTAGGTAGTACCGCGCCATGACGTCAATACGCGTCAACGCATCTTCGCTAGAATAAAGCGGCAATTTTTTGTGGACATCATTATCATCATCATATCAGCCAAGAGGCTCTACTGCTGAACATAGGCCTCCAAAGAGTGTCAAAGTGTTTGGTCCTGTGCCACCCGCATCCAGAGGATTCCCGCGACCTTTACCAGTTCATCAGTTCTTGTGGACAAGGTGGACATTTTACGGTGTGTCCAAAATGGTTGATATTTTGTTACATGCGGCGGGGTTACGTGTACTACATATAAGGTTTAAACTATATTCAGTGTCTAGACTTTGTACGTTGCCCCGAATTCCTAAACTATGAAGTGGAACGCGGGATTGAAAATGAGCAACGAACTTGTCAATTTTATTTGGAATTCTTTCGCTATCAAAGTTGCGATCGTTTCGTTCTCTTTAAGTAGGTAGTTTGCGTCGATTTTAAAGATATGGTACGTGTTTTAAACTAGGTCTTTGATGTCTGACTACTGCCAAAGTTGTATATTGAATTTTGGTTATGTCTCCGAGAAATGATATCTACCTGCAAGTGGCGACGCGTGATAATTTTCGATGGGCAACACGGAATAAAAAAATTGTGAAAGAGTTTAATATTTTTTATCAAAGGGCTATACAATACATATAGTATATACTAGTACAACCCGTGTGGTGGTGTTTGGTGTCGGGTTGAAATTTCACTACCCCCTTTCTTCCCGTGGGTGTCGTAAAAGTCGAATACGGGAGCAGGGTTGAAGTGTGTTGTGGGCGATGGGCTAGCAACCTATCACTGCGGTATCACATTTTATCGATCTTTTATACCCACCTATATGCTAAACGTGGCACTGGAACACAAGTTTCAAGTGCTCTGCCTACCCCTTTAGGGAATAAAGGCATGAATCTATGTATGTTATGTATTATACTAGTTTTACTTATTCCGATCATTGAGTGCTTTACACACATGCAAAACTACTTTTCTTTCAAGATGGTTTTCCTTGAAATCGCTTTACGATTACCTAACGTACGATTTTTCATATCTTACATGGAGTAGGGTATATTATTGAAGTTTAATAACGCAAGGAATCATTTCATCCTAGAAACTAGTTGATTTTAACTCATTTCAATTTCGAATATGATTATGTTTTTATCCAAAATATGCATGTGACATACAGACGGACATACAAAACTATAAGGGTTCCGTTATTGCCAGTTTGCCTACGGAACCCCAAAAACGGTGACTTTATGCCTTATAGGTTTGGTAACTACTAACTGTTACTCAACTGTTTTATAAAAGCGATCGAACAGAACGCGCGAATTCCGTGGGCGGTTAACGATCATGCGCGCTACTAAACAAAATTGATATTGTACGAAACCGGACAGTTATCTTGGAATCGCGATATCGCAAGCTAATTCTCTATGCGGCATTGCGAACACCTTATTAAGAAAAAAGGTGTATGTTCGGCGAATATTCAATGGCAGACGGGTCGTTTTTTATTGACCTGACACGATATGTTTCGATGTTCACGCCTACGTCAAGATTGTTTATTGCGCTCGTTTCAATCTGTTTATAAATAAGTATATATGTTTTTTTTTATTTCAAGGTAAGATTGAGAGACATCGGAGATTCCCCAGTCCAAATGGTTATACATTAAATTAATCTCATAGAAATAAATTGTAACCGACACATCCTCTACTAATATCACAAATGTGTTTCTTTCTGACTGTCAGCTCGTCACATTTTCGGAATTAAATCGCTAGTTTTTATACAATTTGGCTTGTTTAAGTCTCGGAGTACCGGAGAAGGGTATAGGTCTACTTATAGGGTAATTTTCAAATAATAATCATCGCTTATGGTGGTGAAAAGGGATGGCAAATCGTACAAATTCTACGCAAGAGGAGCCCTTGGCACATCTATACTAATATTATAAACAAGAAAAGTCAGTGAGACAATCGTACACAAATCGACCTAGTCCCAAACTAAGCTACAAGGTTTGCTTAGTTTGGGACTAGGTATATATGGGTATATCCTAGATGACGATATACACACCTATTTATAGAGATAAATAAATACTTAAATACATAGAAAACATCCATACTCAGGAACAGACATTCGTGCTCATCACACAAATAAATGCCCTTACCTGAATTCGAACCCGGGACCTGCGGCTTCGTAGGCAGGATCACAACCAACTATACGCGGAAGAAGCCGCGCGGGCAGCAAACATCAAACTTACAAATTGAATCGCGTCAACTATAAATCCCGCCAATATTTCACCGAAATGTAACTAAATATTATGATTGCCACAATTAATTAATCAAATTCAAAACAGCTATTTGTCAACCGTAGTCATTAAGACAAAGGTTTTAGCCAATTTGTTAGTATTACGTTTAATATTAATCATCGATACCGCCATTATGATTGCACAAGTATTTAATGGTTATTGATTGACCTGATTTGCAAAGTCAATACGCTATTATTAATTTTGAATATTCGATATTAACTACGTTGATTATTATGTGCTTTATAAAAAGTAATCTACCTATTCTATACTAATATAATAAAAGATGGAAAGTTCGTGAGATTGTAGCTTTATATGTTTGTTTTTTGTTCAGATCATCATTAACGAATAATTAATGCCTATTTGTGGTGTTGGCTACATTTGTTGCAGTGTTGTTGCTTTGTCATGTTGTAATCATGTTATAACACATGTTTGTTATGGTGTTCTTGTTCTACACCGAATTCACTTCTCCTTGTGCCTAGTAAACAATGCGATTGTCTTTCATAATTGAGCGGTAAACAAAGTGATTGTCTTTCATTCATTTCAACCCCTTTTCAACCAAAAAGTGGCCTCATGGCTCGGGAAAAAAGTCGTACTCATTAAAAACTACTACTTAGCCATGTTGACCATTTTGTATTTAAAACAATAGAGTCGCTATTCGAGTAAAGTATTGTGTGTGGCACGTGGCTATTGTGGCTGTTGGACCGATGGGACTCTTAAGACAAGATCCGGTCTAGAATAAGAATCCGCACTATACCATGTCATTATATTGTTGTCATGTTATTGGTATGTTGTTACGATGTTATTGTCCAGTTGTTTCTTATAATGTCATTGGCATGTTGTTACCATATGTTATTGGCCAGTTGTTTGCTATCATGTTATTGGCATATTGTTGCTATATTATTGTCGTCTCTTACCTGGGCTTGTGATAGGTGGGGTTGCTGTTAGTTTTGAGTATGTCCGCGTTCGGCACGGACGTGGGTAGTGCGTGCTCTCTCTCCAACTCGCTCTCATAGCTCTCCAGCGGCACGTGCTTGCCTGGCAACGGGTCCGCTGCAACAAACAAACATACATACATCAATACATAGTTTCAGGATCAGAATCTAACATTTATTCATGAACACTCTTACAAGACAAAGGCAATAGAAAAAAGTGAGTCTGTGCCGTGTCACTGGGTCCATCCAGACACACAGACAGAGTTGGGTTTCGATTCGTATAATATTTCATTACTGTAAAGGCCGGGAAAATAGGAATTGCCGGCCAAGTAGACATAAGAGGCTCGCAATTCCTTTTCACGGCGAGGTACGTTAAGATTTTTTTCAAAAATGAAATGAAAAAAGTAAGTCACTTAGATTTTTTTAATGGCTGAACGCCATTAGATTGATTCCCAAATTGGCTCGCTGCACACTTATCGTCATACTTTGCAGTCTATATAAGGTGCATGACCATACTATAGAGAAAACGTATAATGAAAGACTTTTTAATTAAATAAAAATGTAATACTACACTCAGATATATAGTACTACAGGTATCAATGCGATATCAAACACATATTTGCCGCATACCAAGATTACCAAGCCAAACAAGTCAGAACGATTTACGTATATACGACCTCCTTTAAATATTCTATAGGCACTTTAAACTCTCGCGCTTTGTAAGTACACATATTTAAATTCGCGCTAGATCCGTGTGAACAAGTAAAGCAATAAATTGAATATTCAACAGGCGGTCTAACATTTACCTGCTTCTGAGAATAGTTAGAAAAAACAAGTATTAATGCATTATATTTATAAATAGAATACATAAGTACTTTATACAATTGCTAGCACTATTCCTCAAAGTCCTAAAAAAATAAACAAAACTAGTACAAAGCATAAACAAACTGCGCCAGTTCCCGCGTCGCGTTCCAAATCCAAATTCAAATTAGCCGCTACTCGGAACGAACAATTATCACCGGCCACTCCGGCCAGTATCTTATTTCATCAAAACGGCCATTTCGAAAAGTAACCCTCGCAACCTCACATCTCGCTTCACCGAACATTGAAATTCAAACTGAATTCAAACCATGCTAAGGTTGTGCTTACATTATGATCAGTGTATTAGATTGGAGTTCATGCGAATTACAACGGCTGTTAGCACTTCCCACGTCGATATCCAATTCGGACTTCGGAGGAATTCCATCGGCATTGTTCTAAATTTGAAACGGGTGATAGTGTTGTCATTTCAAGCGAAGTTTGTTTGTAAACGATGATCTTGGTGCAAACAACGTTAGTTCTATTATTTTAAATATCTTTTATTATATTATTATGTATACCTGTATACCTATGGCAAATAAAGCATTTGAGTTTGAGTTTGAGTTTAAACAAGTGACATACTAGAGGGAGCAGATTGTGCCAATGGTATGTCGTACAATATGAAATCATGCATTTTATCTTCAGGTGGAGTTGATAGCGTATCGCTCTGTTTTCTGTTTGACCCAGAAACGAGTTTTATCTTAGTTTCATTGCATCGTGTGCATGCAACTTGCTTTTGCGTTCTCACAGAGAATAGTTTTTTTATCTATCTATGACAATACGGGCCACAGACAGAGATGAATACGAAAGATTCGAATAAATACGATATATGAAACTTAAATTATCTAGTTCATTTTTTATTCAATCCATTGTATTACCTGCTCATTGTAGTTCATTGAATGAAATTAACGAAGGAAATAAGAACTCGTTAAGTTAAGTTCATAACTATAAGCGCGTGGTAATTTGAAAAATATTCAAATTACTAAAACACGTTAAAAAACTGTATATTAACGAGAAGTCATTAACCCGTTCTATGATTTGTAGTTCTTTATCACACATTTGATTTTTATCGCGAAGATATGAAATATTATCAAGTATATGAACATAAATTGGTACTATCATTACATAATAAAATTAAACATTCTTTCCGTGTTCTTATGAACTTTAACATATTCCATTTATTTTGTTTATACTACGACTACGACCTGTCTGATGGCAAGCAGGCGTCTTAGTGTATATACTCCTGCGACTCTGGAAAAATCACAAGCGCGTTGCTGACCCTTATTGATTTAATGATTCATTGTGTTGGCAGCTAGAGACTGGTCTCCCGACACAATACCTACTTTACTCACTACCAGAAAAACAACCACCACACACCTACAGAGCAATGTAGTGGTATATTATAACGACAGTCTTCAGCCCCTCATTCTATAACTTGTTTTAAGCTTAGCTCAACGCTCACCCACAAATATATCTTGACACCGCGATGTATAGTAACTAAGCGTAAGCAGAGGTCTAGTTTCGTGACGGGTGACCGGCGGGGTGTGCCGCATTAGCGCGTAGCGAATAACAGCCCTGTAAGGAGTAGGCCATCGCTTCATGAGCAAGATGCCTTTCCGCCGTGTCCATCTCTCTCAAATTAAAAATATCATAACAACAATGCTTACGGGAATTGTCAAAAAAAGTTTATATTTAGCGACACCGAAAAGGAAAGTATCAAGCAAAGATCTAGTAGAGTCTAGCAATGAACAAAATTATATTCAACTTGAATTCAATTAACATTAATTACAGTTAATTTCCGAACAGCCAAGTTAAATTGAATATTACTTTCGTGGGAACGGAGCCTTGGTAAAACTATAAAAGTCCACAAAAAACATGGAAGCGGCAGTTTAATCAAATTAACAAAAAGTGCTGACCGAGGGAATTTAATTAATATCGATAAAACGTGACTGACGCTGGGCGGTTGGAAAAAAGTGCATTTCGTGTAGCGTTCAATTATTAGTTCATTCTAGTGCACGACTAAATATATTTAGTTCAATCCTCATGGATAGATGGGTTAGCTACTTTAATTTAATTTTGAACTATAAATCGCTACCCGTAATCGCATGGCAGATGGCACGTTTTACCTATTATCTGTTTCTTGCCTAGAAATAGTATGGCGTAGCAGACAGTCAAGAGGTATTTAATACGTACATAAAAAAGTACATATATATCTAGACACACCTTTATGACATTGGCAATCGACTCCTGTACAGATATCGTAAATCATCAAAAAACAGCCCTTTGTTTTGCTCCGGGTTGTCCAGTCCAGTGAAAATTCTCACGCACCGCCACTGGATACGTATAACTTATATACTCATAAATATGTCCCTCCGCTCTTATGTCAGCGGATTAAGGTTTCGGTGCAATATATATGAGGGGATTAAATACGATTGACTGTACGTAAATTACTAACCCTGACTGTACTTCATAATAAAAAACAGAGTACCTATAGTGCGAAACAAGAGTAGTAAGACATGTGATAGGCTTATTAGTGAATTGATCTTTACAGCTATTTACCTCACACAAACGGCGTCGTTTTAATCAGCAGGTAATATCTAGGACGATAAAATAAAAGAAAGTCTCAAATCGCGGTCGAGCGAAAAATATAACGTCTGAAAGTTCTGAGGATTACTTTATCACCGTTGAAAATGTAGGTCTTCACCGAGCCGGGATTTACAGGAGGAGGAGGTTTTACACTTTTTAAATGCCAAGATCATTGTGGCCTGATTTTTACTAAGTGCAAATTAGGCGTAATTCTACGAACAATAAAGGAAAGACAAGTTTTTCCTTTTTAAGTATATTTAGTATAAGTATTTAAGCCTAAAAAGATGATACAATTTTTCCACATCTTTTTATGTATTTATACTCCTTTCTTTAAGAACCCCATACCCCAGTCAGAGCGTCCGTGGGACTATATACCTCTCTTAAAGTAAACAACCACATGTACTCAAAATCAACCAATCTTATATAGTGGCTCTTGTATAAATCCCGAGCCTGCCTTTACAAAAAAACTTGTTCAAAAACCTTCGCTGAGATCGCAGTCATTTGTTAAATTACAGAACACCACAAAGAACGATTGAACTATCGGTGATTCACCGATTGACGAATCGATGCTAACCGCGACTGACTCATGATGCACACTGTGAATTGTGTTTTTACAATTTACCTGCTGCCTACCTACATCAGTAAGGATTCTGAGAAAGCAGGGCAATTCACAACTTATCTCACCTCAAGCTCAGTTTAAGTTAATGTCGATTCATAATAACGACGTTTTTATGTATACTTTCATACTAATACTAGTAGAGTGGCTCTGTGACTGTAGAACTTATTTCTAAGACTTTTTTTTTACTTTCGAAAAAGTAACTCGTCAATAAAAAATCTGTATAATTAACGAACCTGCTCACAAAATTTCATGATAATCGGTTGAGAAGAATAACCGGACACCGGACACCGGACAAACGATTTTCGGCGCAAGCTGAAGCATAGAACTTGGTTCGTTTCGCTCGCTCGTTCCATAAAGAGGAAATTGACTGTCAGAGTGTAGCTTTGTAAGTTTGTATGTAGGGGGTAGGTACTCTACAGAACTTTTCGTATTTAGAATGGCCAGTATGTAGAAAAGGTCCATTCTATCTTCTTCATTATGAACCTGTAATACGCGGGCGGAGCTGCGCGATCAGCTATAGTCTAGTGTGATATAAAACTGCGACGCGTTGCGTTTCCCGCTGCTTTTATCGCATAGCGCGATTTAGTGCCAATCACGACACAAAATGCGTCCGAGTGCCACAGGCGCTTTTCGTTGCATATGGAGAAGTTAAGGACTACGAGCACTACAATCGTGGCGGTGAACGAGGTTTGTGCAGCAAGTTAAGAATAGTATTAGTAGTAGAGCCTGACATTTTTCATTTTTTTATAATTTCGAAATAGTGGATCAACAAATTGCACGACAATACCTGTAAAAGAGAACAGCCGGACATACACTAAACACTTTCAGTCCAAGCTGAAGCATAAAACTTCGTTCGCTTAGCTCGTTAGATTAACACATGATCATGTTGTTACTGGAGAAATAGTATTGCCAGCAATGACATCGTCTAAGTGAAATTGTATCTCTCCTTATTTCTGCCGACTAATACCATTACCGTCCGCCCGCTATGCGATAGACACATTGTTAGGGTTGTTATTCCCTTTGTATATTCTCAGAACTTTGCAGGTAGCCGATGTACAATGGCTTGCTCAAAAATGTCGTTCAAATGAACTAACTAACGCCTACTGCCTAAGTTTTTTTTCGAAAGCTTCACTAGTAACATGTTTAACTAAGTAGAAATTTTGCACTTCGAAGTAGGTGAAAAATCTAGTATTTGGACGAATGAACTTTTTTCTGTCAATAGTTGCCAGGGTTCGTCAACTGGGACTGGGTTTAAATTCACCAAATGTGGGGGTTGCTTGTAATGTTTTGTTAGAAGACCATATTGTAACAATAAAGTACGTACTTATGTCATTAACTGACGAGCAATTTGAAAAAGAAGAAAGCAAAGGTCGTCCACTTATTTCCAATTATAGCAATTGCAAGTCTGGTCGCATTAATTGAAGAGTTCCGTTTTTTCCCCGCCCCTATTCAATCGAGGATGTTGAGGCCAATCTGACATAACATATCGCATACTAAATTTTATTTTTTACAAGCTCGGCCAAGGAATGTCAATACTAGCTTCTGCCCGCGACTCCGTCCGCGTGGAACTCGTTTATATAGTAGCTCCATACACGGTTGTCTATTGTTAGCCCGACATTCATATACTATAATAATCATTTGCCCGAACTTCGCTTGCTCGAATTTCATTTGCCCGAATGTTTCGTTTACCATAATAGTTAATTGACATACTCTTGTTTACCCGAATATTGGATGTCATAATGATACAAATGCCATACGTATTGTATTCCAGATTATTGTTTGCAATAATATTATTTAATAGAATATTTAAACGCTATACTAAACATGCATTCGGATTCATCTTTGTTAATTTGCTGGTTTTTCCGCTCTTTTATAAAAAAAATAACCTCGAAGACGAAAGCGGGAGCAAAGCTCCCGCTTCCGTCTTCTAACCTATCCGCGATCCGAGTCGGTTTTGCCACTAAGCCCCTGTTCCCTACGATACAACACTATCTTGGCATTAGGTAATCTCAGAGAAAAGTTCATTTTTACTTAGTGGCAAAACCGACTTGGATCGCGGATAGGTACGAGGTATTTTTTTTAAATATTAGACACTGCAATACGTACCCACTTTATCACATAAGAATATTATGGATGTTGAGATGGATGGCAAATGATATTATGGCATGTGATAGTTATGGATTACAATGATTATGGAAAATGAGATTATTGACATTGATATTACGGAAAACAAAGATTCTGACATATAATTATTATGGTAAACAATGAGTATGGCATACAATTTTATAGAAAACAACATTATGGCAGTTGTATATTATGGCAGATAAAATTCGGGCAAATGAAATTCTGGCAAGCAAGAGTATACCTCCATACACATGCACTTTCACCCCCAATTCCATCACCTTAGGGGATGATTTCCGTGATAAAAAGTATCCTGTGTCCTTCCACGAGTTCCACGGCACGATAATTATCTCTATTATATACCAAATTTAATAAATTGTTTCAGTGGTGTTAGCGCGCAGAGGTCACTGATGGCCCTCTGACGTCGTCGACGACTACGTCGACGTTCATCGCTACACGTAGGTACATGCTGGTTCCCCAACGTTGGGGCACCGGCATGTACAGTCAGCGTCATATAGATAGTAGCAGCCAAGGGAGCCAAATATTTCGGTACACGTCTTTATTACTGTAAGAATAAGGGTGTGTTACGAAATATTTGGCTCCTTGGCTGCTACTATCTATATGACGCTGACTACTTGTAGCGATGAACGTAAATCGCGGAGTGTCCTACGCCTGACTGTATCTCAATCTGATAGAAGGCGTCTTCACTAGGTTGTACAACATGCTACGTCTATCTATGGTCTGAATAGACATATCTCGAACCAAATAGACCTCAGCTTCACCGACTGCGATCAAAGGGGTAATGGTTTAAGCTGTAGTTGTCAATGGGTGGTCTTGTTAGTGTCAGGTTACGGATGCTTCATTGTTAAACGTCACCGCCTTAAGAACACAACGTACCGAGCTAATTTCGTACAATGTAACCCGACCAATTACTACGAAGCTACGGTAGCCTAGTGGTTCAGGTAAATGAAGCGGCGGTCGTGCGTTTAAATCCCGGCTCGTACCAATGAGTTTTTCCGAACTTATGTACGGAATATTTACCGTTAGCTTTTCGGAGCAGGATAATGTCGTGAGGAAACCGGTCTAATCCCAATAAGGTCTAGTTTTCCCTACGGGTTGGAAGATCAGATGGCAGTTACTTTCGTAAAACAAATGCCTATGCCAAATCTTGGGATAAGATATCAAAGCGGGAAACTTGTCAAACTTTTCATACATACAGATTTTAACAAACACCGCGTACCATTACAGACGGTTCCAACCAACCCTTAGTACTCGCTTTCGCTTAGTCTTTTAGATACAATCCTTGCCTAGACGAGGTGAAGCACATGACCTTTGCCGTTCAGAAATCCATATAAACTCTGTGTCTTATCTTTTGAAGCTCAAATCACTGAGCCGAAGTGAAATATGGTAAGGAGATCGTTCGAGGTAACATAGAATATTTATATAATCTAAGTGATTGTAATAGTGGGTGAAACTTTGTACAGATATGAGATTATAAACTGGTTATATTGTACATCTGGAGCATAGCACTCTATGGCTGCGAAACGTGGATCATGAATCATGACGCAACCGGACTTGGAGAGAGGCGGCTTCTGAAATGTGGTGTTGGAGGAGGTTAGAAAGGATTAGTTGGACGGAAAAGAAAACTAATGAAAAATGATTCTGATAGAAATCCTTGAAAACAGGGCAGGGACCCGCCCGGTATCCCCTTCGAGGGTTTTTGAAAGGGTTTTTCGTAATGCTTTGCTTACCAAAGCCGATGCTCCTTAAAACCCATTCATTTGGCTATTAAAGCGCTCCAATACGGTATCCCCTTCAAAGGGTTTTTGAAAGGGTTTGCTTACCAAAGCCGATGCTCCTCAATACCCATTCATTTGGCTTTTAAAGCACAATGAATGGGTATTCAACACGAGGAAGCGCTTCAACCCTTTAAAAAGCGCTTAAAAAAGCCTTTCGAAATGGTTTTTTATCAGTAGCGGTAGCGCCCCGTAAGGGAAACCCCTTCATACGGCTAAGTTAAATGAATGAGTGTTCAATCAATAAAGGACAGCAAGTGATTATGGCTATTAAACGAACGACTAACCCGTTCAAAGGCTTTTTTCTGGGAAGGGGTTGGCGGGTCCCTGAATAGGAGAGGAAAAATTATAGGACACATGTTACTCCACAATAACTGGATTAAAACAATAATAGAGGGAAAATTAGGAGGGAAAAGGAAAAGGCCGAGGACATCTTACATGGAGCAAATAAAATAAAAAACTAACGCTTCATCGTATAGAGAAATAAAAAGAATGGCGGAATGTAGAATAGGTTGGAAATTACTCCACCGACAAGAGCCTAGCTCTTAAATAAGAAGAACAAGAAAATGATCGAAAAGGCTCTTCGTTTTGCGTCGCTAAGACAAGAAAAAACTTTAGATAAGTGTATTTTTAAAGACACCTCAATATCAATGATACATAAGATAAACCCTAAATCGATCTAAGAGACACATGAATAAAACACGTGAACCAACTGGCTCATACGAAAGTAACTGCTATATACCTAATCTAACCTAAACTGTGCCCTTGACCTGCGACCTCCGGATTTCAAAATGGCGCAACTGCTTCGAAAATGTTTACTTATACGCCCCTTTAATCTAACGCACCTGGATATGCCAAACGCCTCCCATTTGTTCGTATACGATTAAATATTTATAGGAAACTCACAGGAGAAAAACGGAGGTAAAAGGTGGAAAAACTTGGTATCTGGAGAATGTCTTAGTTTTTATCGCTTGAAAAGGTTTTGCGTAAGAGGTCAGGAGGTGAAAGGTGGTTCGTAATGTTTTAAATGCCAACTTGGGTCTTATTGTCCGTATTATAAGCGTTGATCGTTACAGAGAAACGTAGCCGAATTTGTCCGTTAAAAATCTAAAGACATAATAATAATAATAATAAATACTCTTTATTGCACCACGACAAGAGAGAACATGTTACAAAAAATTTGCTTAATGATTAATAATGGTAACAACAGGCGGTCTTATCGCTGTAAAGCGATCTCTTCCAGATAACCTTTGTATAGCAGGAAACATTAAAACTAGAATTTTTAACAGGTAGTGCAGGAATTCATCAAGAAGAGCATATTAACACGTCAATGTTTCAAATATTACTACACTGGACACTTTAAAATACATATCCAATAAATTAAACGATTTTTAACGGACAAATTCGGCTACGTTTCTCGATTATCTCGATTATCATATCAATGGGGAACATTATACTAAGTAATAGTTTTACTTAATTGGATCAGTAAGTACTTTTCAATACAAATGTTTTTGCATTTCAAAATGTTTTCCCTTTATGATATACGCACGATTTATCTACTGCTATATGGTATAGGGTATAAATAATATGCAAGGCACAAAATTAGGATTATTGACTTTTCGCAGACTATTAGCCACACTTGGAACATATATTTTGAGGAAGTAATATAGCAGGCTAATATTATTGTCGAACGAAAGCGCTAACTTTTCATACGATGTTCGGACTACATTGCTTACTACTTATACAAAAATAAGTGGGTATTATTCATGAATATTCTACTAATATCTTGAATATTCTTTTCTCAATATTAAACCATAAATTCGTTTTACAATAAAGCAATAATGCAGTCAGACAAATATAAATATGGAAAGTTGAAGCTGCCGTTCCATTTTGAGATGAAAATTCAAAATGAAGTCATGATTTATACCAAATGGGAGCGAAAGTTTGTATGGCAGTCTAAAGTGGGCTAAAGTCAGTGAACAATAAACCTATAGTGATCGCGTTACTGTAGCGTTTAAATGGTTAAGTGACAATTTCAAGCCACTTTTCTACGTCAAAAACTGAACATTTCTTGCCCAGATAAAAGGTCCCTTTTCTAAATGGGCCTTTCTAAGTGGCACGCGCCTGACAAAGAATGATAATTATCTTTAGAAATAAACAGGGAAAGGTTATTTTAGGGACTTGCTTTAGTATGACTTAATAGCTTCAAGTAAATTATTGAAACTGGTTTAAAGCTCGGATGAGGTGAAATAATGCGTTGAAAGTTCTATGAATTCATGTGACATAACTGACATAAAATATGTATTAAATAGGCATTAACAGTTTTTACACTGATTGTCAAAGGTCCATAATGCATTTGTGTAACTCACTTTTAGCTAACAATTGCTAGAATTGGCACTGATTTAATATCATGTCTGCCTGTTTCTGGGAACGTATGTATGTGGTATAAAAAAGGCTATGACACTTTATACGTCTTCATTAAAGTTATTTAGTATTCCCCAGCTCCATTTCTATGGAGTTCTGCGGAACTTTCGGTTTAACTAGTCACAGATTACAATTACAAGTCTCGCGTTGGTAGAGTACGAGCATGATGCGCCATCTAGCGTCGAGTAGGAAACAACTTTACGAGGACGAGTTTTAGTCGCGTAATATACTAACAGTTGAATTCAAACTTATTCCACATACAATGCAGATATTCTTTATTGCACTCCTGACGTAAATTAAACAGCAAACATAATATGCATCTTTACTAACAAAATGGCGCCCACAATCATACCGATCGCGTCGAGGCTCCGATTTCTTTTTCTTTAGTTATTAAGGTGGTGTCGTGTTAATGTGCCTAGTTCTGCTAGGTTCTGCTTAATGTTCTGTTTTCAGCAGCGAACGAATCAACCATAGAATGCTAGCTCCCTATATACATCTACCCAAACTCGTGCCTAAAACCCGGTAAGCGCATGTTCGGACTAAACGGGTGCCTGGCATCGTTTTGACACCCCGCCCCATCCCAGTTTTTTTTTTTTTTTTTCCACACTTTTAACTATCTTTACAGGCATAATGGCAATGGTACCCATTCTGTGCGGACATTTAGCGGTGCTACTTAGACTACTGTGGTTTTTTCGTTCGCTAGGTTGGCATGCATGCGTTGTTAACGTAGTGTATGTTTTTTTTTTCTTTTTATATTATATTTAAACGCGAGTTCCTGTTATTGGCTCCGTGTCACTAATTAAGTTGCAATCTGTGTCTATAGCTGTTGCTTCTCCTTGTAAAAACATGTATATGAAAAAAAAAGAATATATGTTGAAATATAAATTCCTACAGCGTAACATTGTTTCCGGAACAATATAATTCGGAAAAATGACTTCTCGGAATTCTGTAGTGTAAATGTAACCCACCTACAGCCTGTGTTGTGGAAGGTGGGAGCCAATTGGTTTTTAAACCCACGTTGGCTTGCTGATCGGGTTTGCCATTTCAATTGCATTAGTCTTCCCTGAAGCTAACAAAATAGCAAACGATGTTTCTCTAAGGCTCTTAGGGGCTGCAACGCTTCCTAACCTACGTTAAGCACCTACTTAAGTCTAGATTATTGTTTGAGTGTTAATAAAGCGTACAGCACTCCATAGAGGGAGTGCAGATAGCGCTAATGGCAGTCTGTCCTGCTCACACACGGAAGGTCTTAAGTATCACGAGCGTGCAACGAGATGGGCTCTTTGGTTTGAAGTTGTGTTAAGTGCGGCTGATAACTTGACTGTTTACCGTTAAAGGAAACGGAACGTGGAAAGTTCATAATGGATAGTAGAAGAAAAATGGGGTCCGACATTTTGAAAGCGAGTGCGGATTTTAGTTTTTCGCCGGGGCAAGTTCGATCAGAGGTAAAAGTGACACATGTAGTCGATAATGAGGCCCTTGTGTTAACTGCGGCTATGGTAACAATTGTAACTCAAGTCGTTTAAATAAATGAGATTATTATTATTATATAGCTACCTGGAAAAAGGGTGACGTAAATTGTTGTACTTACCCACGGGCAGAAGTATATAAGCTTCAGATCGACTACTTATTGCCCTCGCCTTCGGCTCAAAAACCTACGATCTGACAACTTTTTTCTTGCCGCCCCATCAGGTGTAATCACCTATGCCATCATCATCATCATCATCATATCAGCCGAAAGACGTCCACTGCTGGACATAGGCCTACCCCTAAGAGTGCCAAAGTGACCGATCCCGCGCCACCCGCATCCAGCGGACTCCCGCAACCTTTACCAGGTCATCAGTCCACCTTGTCGGGGGCCTACCCACGCTGCGCCTTCCGGTACTTCCACGTATCACCTATGCGTTACTAATGAAATCCATAATTTCATGCCATAATTATCATTTGCCCTAATTCGATTTTAGGGTTTTTATGAAACAAAAATGACCTATAGGGTTCTACACAAAATTTATATCTAATTTGATCTGAAAAAGTTACGGTTTCATAGATGAATACTTCTATGGCAAATCAAATTATGGATATCGAAGGTATCCGGAGTAATACGTTATTGTAATAGGTACCCAACATTAACAAACATGGATACTTAAAAATATACACAAGAGCTTAGCCACAAACGATATTTAATTCCAAATTTCCCACAAACGTCCTTGATAGATGATATCAACGTAATATCATCATGTCACGCCCTCCATACATGTAATTATGTTGGTATACCCTTTGTATCGTCTTCCCCTTAATCAAAATACCCTTTAAATCTTATCAGCGGGGTCCTATTACGAACTTAATAATTCCGGCCCGTTTTCGTCAACTCTCCAAGTTCCAAATTGATGATAACCCCCCCAATATCCTTGACTCGGCAAGTCGGCACAATGGCTCAACTTTGAACACTTTCCTTCAAGGGTTGAGTTTTTTGTAGGGGAAATTTCGTTTTAATATACTGGATGTGAAGTTTCGTGTCTAAAAGCTGGGGAGTTTTGCAATTATGACAAATCGTGTGGCGATACAATAGGTTCCACATAGAATGTTGTTTGGCAAAAATTTAAGGAATCGACGGGAAAAAGGAAAAGTATCCTTGGCGTATTCAAAATAAGGTAAACTTTGTGTTAATAATAAGGTAAATGTCCTAATGTTAGACCTTAAGTTCAATAACATCCCGCTTATTACCTTTGTTGCTGACAATTAAGTTCCATTGTGCCAACTATTGGGGCAGTGTCTGGAAGATTAAGATAGTCCCGCTATTAATATCTTAAAAATATTATAAATGCAAAAGTTGGGATACAGACGTACAGACGTAGCTATAATATATATTAATATACCGTAAGATAGCGAAATATATATTATGTCTGCGTGTGTGGACTCTGACAACTAGTACGTAAAATATCGTAAGATGCCTAGCTATAATATACATATATTAATATCGGCGTTTGTCGACTCTGTCAACTAGTACGGAAAATATACCATTCTAGCTACATCTGTGACGCGCTTCACGCTTAAACGGCTCAACCAACATGAATGAATTTTTGCACGAAGATTAATTAAAGCCTGGATTACAATATAGGATCATTGTTATCCCGGGTCCTTGCTGACTAAGTTGCGGGCGGAAGCTAGTACATACATAAATAAAGTCATAAATATACATATGTAAGTACACGCCTTTATGACATACACAATAGAGCCCTGTATATAAGATATTTTTTGTCCTATGTACGTATATTATTACCCCTGACTGTACTAACAGTGAATATCGGGGCAAACTTACATATTCATAATAAATCTGAATATGACCAAGGTATTGGAACGCACATGACAATCTATTATACTTGAAACCATAATTAGATTCCACAAAAATAACCTCATAATTGCCACGTGTAGCCAGTTTTTAGCCACGTCCATCATTTGAAAGAGTGTAAGTTTGCCAGCGTCGGTTTTATTTTCATTTTAATCGTAATTTTGAGGTTATTAATGTGGAATCTAATTATGGTTTCAAGTATAGTAAGCGCTACAGCGCCTCGCTTACATACAGAATGTTACATACCTAATTGGTGATACAAAATAGCAAAATGTGAATCTATCCTCTGAATAACTTTTACTATGTGACCAACTTTGTGTTATGCATAACACCCTGTATAGGCTACGATATCCGCTTGCCATCAGGCATACCAATAGTTTGTTCCCCATCAGAGTGATATATTAAACAAATATCATTGTGATCATCAGACAATAGTAGGTACATTACACACCAAGAACGCTAAAGGTAATGCCCTAGTAATGATACAAACTACAAAGCACTTGAGTCTAAACGTCACACCACAATAGGGGTGTAGACACTAAAAACATGATAAATAATGGTGTATATTCTCGAAAAAATAACAAAAAAATTGTCAAATGGAATAAAAAAGCAACGCGAGAGGTTAAATAATCACAAAGTTATAAGTTTAAAGAGAGGTTATGTTCTATCCCTTTTCCACAAAACGCACCTTCATACGAAACGATTGTCATTTACTATGACGCTCGTAGATCGATTAGCTTCGTAATTCTTTAAGATGTCTGAATGGTATTTTGGTCACTAGGCATATTTTTTGTCTTCTTTCTTTTGGAGTGGTAAATTTTGATTCTTCCCCCAAAATTTTTGTTTCATGAAATATCTTTTCCAGCAAATGCTCCAGCGGATTACTAGTTTCAGAGAACTGACAATAATCTGCGTTTCGCTGAAGTTCACGCTCATACAGAGATTTAAAACATATTAAACCCACTAAAACCATCGTTTGAACCGAGAGAAACCAGTTAAAATGATCTTAAAATGCGATAAATGTTCAAAGAAGGCTATAAAAACATTTTGGCATGCAGGCCAGTAAAGTGCTTGCAGAGTTATAAATGGTTTTAATACACTGCTGACGTATTGCAATGGGGGTTCGGTTTGCCATTACTGTTAAAAAAGATGACATGAAATGTTTAAAGATTATATTTGGCTGAGCAAAATGAATATGATGAGCTCTGGCTGATTGTGACGAACAATAATGACATTGCTTTTTATAATTACACACTTGCAAACACTAAATCATTTGTATGTGTATACCGGCCGTGCCCGCGACATCGCTTATCTACATGACAGGTCGGCGTAATGAAATCGGAGGCAAAATTAGTTTCGGATTCAATAGGGCGATTTCTATGAAAGCTTTAACCTTAGTTAGGCTAAAGTTTTATCGTTAGGTAAAGTCTGGTCAAGGTTTTTTGTGTAATGCATATTATAATGCAAACAAATAGTTTAGATGTTACTTAGTATCATTACTTCTTTTTAAGGTTCTTAGTTATTTTATGATAGAACACACAAACAAAGTACAGATACAGACTTTAAACGAATTTTAAATATGTGAAAGGATTGATTGTCTAAAAGTTCACGCAGGCATAGAAATGATTGTTTTTTTTTTTTGATTTACACTAGCATTCTCGTGTTGGAAGTTTGTTTTAAGACACGTTAAATAATGACATGTTTGTGGTATTCAACACAGATTCCTGACCTCTCACGCGAGTCTTTATAAATAAAAGAACACAATAAATTATACACCGTTAAAAACGTAACCGTACAGGATAAACCGAACTATTTACGGAGCGGAAACTGCGCTTTCCGAGGGCGGTAAGTGTCGGCTTGTTTAACTGTTGTTTATTATAATGTTTACGCTAGTCAAGGTTAAGTAAAACAAACCACAATCTTAACGGCTCAACTACGGTTTGGTGGCTATAAACAATAAACAGACACGGAAACTATCAAACTAAGGTAAACTGTACCGCTTCACCGAAATGGGTAACGTAAAACCATTTACGCTATTGTGGTAAACTATCGGCTAAGTTTAACCAGTACCCGGATCAAGATTCAAGACTATAGTGATTATAGTCGCGACATCAGACCTAGAATGAGATAATTATCGCGTTTTAATGCATCAAAATCCTACAAATATTATATAAATGCGAAAGGTTGGATGTTTGAATGTTTGGATGTTCTCAATCGATTTGGAGCACCATTTTTCACTAAGATAGTTTTCCTATATATTTTAATCCAGGCTTGATTAAAATAAAGGATAGTCTTTAACTCGGGTCCACGCAGACGAAGTCGCGGGCGCGCTAGTAATTAATAATTTAAACTAGTCCGAAATAAAGTGTTTAATTTCCAACGAACGAAACAGAGTATTTTTTTGAGTAGTTTCATTTCCGAATCTCCGGAGATGAAAGTGTTTTAATGCTTTTGGTGCAAACGCTGCTATATTATTAATGAGAAACTTGATATACGAAATACATAATCAGTGTACTTGCAACTTAACTATTTACTTACATCCCCTTTATTCACAAAACTTAATGTGTCTCTGTCAGTTAAAATCTGTCTTATGTCTTTCTTATAAACGCTATGTGATCGCGTGATGTTCTTTTACTTTTCTTTATTTATTATTTAACCGGTATTTACGTTTGTTTCGGACGTTTCGTGTCATCTATATTTACACCTACGGTAGCCTTGCGGTTCAGGCATGCGGCTGTTAAGACGCGGTCGTGGGTTCGAAGCCGGCACTTATGTAGGTACAGAATATTTACCGTCAGCTTTTAGGTGCAGGAAAACATCGTGAGGAAACCGGTCTATTCCCAATAATGTCCAGTTTTTCCTCAGGGTTGGAGGGTCAGATGACAGTCGCTTCGTAAATTTAGTGCCTGTGCTAAATCTTGGGATTAGGTGTAAAAGCGGACCCCAGGGTCCTTTAGGGCACAACCGGGAATAACGGTAGGAGGACGATGATAAGTTACATTTCGTATCCGAGGCAACGGAACGACTGTTGACTGAATTGTGTTTGGAGTATCATATATTATATTCATTTAAACGGAAAAACGATTTAATGCTCAAATGGCTGAGATATGCGTCATACTCGTGATAGGGTGCTGTTTGTGGAGTCCGGCCTGTTCATGCTTGCAAGAACATAGTACCTAACTACTTAAATACTAGTGTCATTTTATTATTATCGTATTGACGAGAGACATCATTCCAATCTTGACACGTTTTATTGTTATTGACCATGTTACATCACTGACAATTTTACATTAATATTCGTTTTTTTTATTGTTTTGTTTGGACGCTCAGAGACCTTATCCATCTCTGGAATACTGAATTAATATCATTAACTTTCTGTTAATGCACAGACCTTATACTTATCGAATGTAATGGTCATATTTTGTTTTTTTTCATTAACTTTGGGACATTTAGTGTGTTGTTATATCAGTCCTAAATGTGCAATAAAATTATTATTGTGTTAGATTATTATTCTTTTATTGTAAGATTATTATTTTTATTGTAAATTACCGTTTGACATGTAAAAGTGCCCCTGTGGCCTATTTGCAGAATAAATAATTTGTATTTGTTTCGATTTCTGTCAAGACGTTTTTGGTCTGTAAGTCCCTACTTACTTACAGACCAAATCAATTTACTCAAGGCCTGGGAAAAGCTTGTCAGCGACAGAGATGAATGGCAAAAAATGCGTTGTGGACGGTAGAGCGTTGTGCGATGGAACCTTTTTCGAGACGCTAGCCAGTAATAGAAGGTTGCGTAGACACCAGACCGGGACCAGAGCCTCAGGCATGAACTTTGTTTGCCTGACCACGCCGGTCTCGTATCAGTGTTCAAAGTCACCAAAAACGATCTCACCGCAGCAATGCTTAAATTGTCTGACTTAGACGTAAATGATGAAGTCGGTAATTAGGGTTGATCTGTTCAAAAGAGTTCAAATAAACTTCGCATAGACCTGTGTAATTGGCGAAAGTAAGCGGGCCACGATTCAAAGTAGAAGTTATCATGCAAATATAATGGTACTTTAGGTACTTCTAAGTTCAGGAGTCTAACTTTTCGACCCGTCTCAGGCGAACCAATGTATAAGTAGACCTGCGGTCACGCATATGTATAACGTAACTATGGATCACGATATCAGATCACGTTTTGTGGAACGAAGTGGAGACGCATGTTGAGA
Organism: Epinotia demarniana; assembly: GCA_945867215.1. Classification (NCBI taxonomy): domain Eukaryota; kingdom Metazoa; phylum Arthropoda; class Insecta; order Lepidoptera; family Tortricidae; genus Epinotia; species Epinotia demarniana. The sequence continues at coordinate 2,944,699 of OX244281.1, forward strand.
AACCCAGGTAGGCATCCCTTTAGATCTTGCTTCTAAAAAGACGTTTATGTCAAGAAGACTTACATCAGCTAGTCCCTTTTGATGTAAACCTTAGCCCTTTTGTAGGGACGTGGGTTTGCGACGAATTTCGATAAGGTAAGCTTGGCTAAGGACATTCATAGGTCATGGTTGAAATAACGTAAGGTTATTAATGCAATAAGTAAAATAAAAGTTTTGTTAGTTACTAGAACCAATAACTTTTTATATCTTCGTTGGATCTACATTTTACGTCAATGCTATTTTCTTGATTCCAAATGAATAACTAGGTAACTTCTAAAATATTTTGCGGTACTTTATTTTCAAAATATTATACGGTTTATAATAGTTTTGCGAAAAAGTCAAAGGCTGGTCGCAGCTACTCGCCGATAGGTGGCGTAATATCCCAGAGATAAATAGCCAAGCATACCACGTCAGTAAAAATAACAGTACAGTCAAATTAAGTTTTTAATTATGTGCACCAAAGGATCAAAATTATGGAATAACTTAGAACGCAAAACGATCTTGAATTATCGCTATAAAAAGAAAAAATACATTAATGCCATTATACGTTTCTGGACAAATATTAGTGCTAATGAAATGTTTACGGAGAAGTAAGTTGTTACTTTATTTTAATGGTACAATTTTATGACTTGTAGCAGTAAAAGCTATACTGTTGATTTGTAGTGACACAAATCGCCTGGTACTCTGAGTTTCTATATTTATTTCATATTTGTTTTCGCCCATCATAAGAGTGTATTGAAACGTGCCGGGAAATGGAATTCTTATACGAGTTGTCATGATAATAACACTGTTAAAACTAAACATGCATAGGGTAATTCCGGGGTAGATGGCCATAAGGGGGAGATGGCCCATCGAAATATTTCATGGAACCAGTGACTTGATTTCGCGACTTTTTGTTTATTTCGCTTCGCTTTGTGCCTAAGAGCACGGGTGCAATTAACAATTAGGCGAAAAAAAACCCAAAGTAAGTAAAATCGTCTTTGATTATTTAGACTAGTGTCAATATTTTTTGAGAGGTCATGTTTTACCAGGTGACGATGTTAGTTTGTCAAAATAATGCTGTTTTCGTGTATTTGTTGCAAAGTATATGAGTGTCTCATTGTTCTAAGGTCAGACTTTGGCAAGTCATGTCATGACTTGTTCTTAAATTAGGTGTGGTCATCTCTCCCGCAAGAAAAGGAGAGATGGCCACTGGCTAGTTTTAGTCGGTATGCTATATGTCGGTATGATGCTGAATGTGTGTCAAAGAATAGTATATAAAGAATAGTATATATTCTTTTTAGTCTATTTAGATATAAGTACTTAAATTATGTAGCCGTGTCAAGACGCAAAAGCGCTGTGTTTTCGTTTGGTTTTTGCTCACTTATTTTTTACACATTCATCACGCTATCGGTGAGGAACTGTTATAAGCTCACTGTCACTAATGGTTTAAGCTACTGTGTAATATTTAAGCTGATGATCTTCCTGTATAAATAAATAAATAAATAAAACAATCCAGGAAACCTAAGCAGGAAAAAATATCCAAAACTGCCAGCTCGGTTTGTAAACGAAAGAAACTGCCACGGCTGTGGGGATAATTACCTATTAGAAGTTATTTTCTTCGAAAACTGGTTTCAGTGTAGTTTTGGCTACATAAGAATTGCACCGAGTTCGAGGACACGTGCTTAAGTATAAAAAAAAATACGAAAAACATACTAACTGAGAGAGTTAAGTTATAGCCATCTTTCCTGTAAAGGTATGGTCATCACACCCGTATACCTTGGGAGAGATGGCCAATCGTGTCTTTTTTTCAAAGGGTTTTTTTTCGATGTAATTTATATAGATATAATAATTTACTTTTTTTGTTTAATAATCCAAAGTTAATTAACCAAAGTTTAATAAAAAATAAAATATGTATTCGTGATATGTAAGCATTTATATTAACAGTGTTCCAAAAAAACTATGGCCAACTACCCCGGACTTACCCTAAAATAATTGTATATGTATGGTCCTACGCGACAGGATGATAGAAAACTCTCGTTTTTCAATTTTTTTTTCAGACTCACCTATTTAATATTATCATTAAAAAAAAACTGTTGACATTGATATATTTATGAACATGTACTTAATGGGTATGCACGCAATTAATGAATTTTAATTTAGACAACTATTTCATTATATTACTGTGGTTTGATTTATTTCAATTCTTTTATATATGTGAAAAGCTCCTTTGAAATGCGTCTATTTTTAAGATAATTTTGTATGCCTATATGCGAAACATAGCACAACGTTAACTGTAAACATGGGTAGTTAACATTGTTGGTAAAGCACTTTAACTTATGTCCCACTGCGGGGCCAAGACGCTTTGGATTTTAATTAATAATATCTATCCCCCTCATCGTCTTGGCAATAATTTCCGAACGCCCATAAAATCATTCTAAATATATTTAAAAAAATCTCTTCTGGTAACAGACAGGCAGACACACTATCACATTTCTCATATTAACCCCATGTTCCGACCGCACATTGTCATGTTTATAAAAACATGCCGTCAACCTTCAACGTAAACTCGTAACCAACCAATAAACCCCTAAAACAATGTCGAACTTTACCTCCTGACGGCATATGGCGAAAGGCCCGTTGGGTAAAAAAGTTTGTTTGACAGCCACATTTACATGCGATGTCCCTCGTCACGGGGGAAAAGTGGATTTTTCCCTTACGTTTTTACGAAATTAGCATTTTTAACTTTTGGTCTACATTTATTTATTTATCGTATCGTACATAAAAAATGTTTTTGTTTCGTTTTTAATGTCGTAAATACGTATTCGTAAATACGAGTCTTAATTAAATGATCGGAACGATTAAAATATGAACACTCTAGGTACCTATATCTACGTAAAACTATAGTAAATAAATACCTACTCCTTAAACTACCACAAAACACCAATCAGAATTTTAATAAATAGCCCTGCAGACATTAATAACTTATGATACAATACAGCCAACTGACATTTGCATTCATCTAAGGCTCAAAAAGATTTCAACTCCTTAAAAGAAATCCATCACGAGCAACTTCAAGGGGCATATTAAAGGGATTTTATTTGAAAGGACTTAATCAAGCAAAGCATAAAAAAAAGGTCAAGTATTCTTAAGCTTCATTGAAAACACGTTTGTACGGGATGGCCAGTTCCGCTACTTGGCAATAGATGGCGCTAGCAGTCGCGCGCGTAACTCCGTTACGTCTGCTTCGTGATAACCATCTTGCATCGGTATTATACTGCGCTTAGTTTTTTTATTGCATAAGCCTTAATAAAGTAGTAATGTAGAATGATTTTAATGAGAATAAAATGAAACGAGGCGTTAAGTTGAAACTATTTTAGACTAATAAGATACTTACCTAATTATTTTCAAGCTACATTTATTTAGATCATTTTTTAATATAAACATGATAAATTATATTAGTAAAAAATGATTTTGGAAAAGACAGAGGCTTACCGGGCACCAACTAACAATTCCAGAACATTTTCAAAGACAGGGCAAAAACTACAGGGGTATTTCAAAATACTTTGACAAAACTAAAAACTCGGCTTGGTAAAAAAAGAAGCTCTAAAATCGTGTGGCGTGGTCACGTTTCTCGGGCGAGCCTCGGAGCCACTTTCTAAACTCAAAACCAACCAAAAGGGATTTAAATGTTAGCACATTTATCAGCCAAAGATAACATATTTTGTTCTTAAATTGGAGTGAAGTGTGTGTGCCAGTCTTTGACACTTTTACTTCCGATGGTTGACACTTTTAATGAGATTAATATTTTTTAATCCCATTTATTATAGTTGTATTTTTCACAGTGCTTATATTACACTGATACTGCGTCGAGGACCGGTACAAACACTTTCGTTTTATTTAGTTTTTATGTCTCATGTTGTTGTTAACATATCGTAAGTATATATTATATATATATATTGTGTATGTCTGGTGAGCAATAAAGAATATTTGTATTGTATTGTTGTATTGTATATCAATTAACCTCCAGTTCTTTATGCATTATGTCTGTTGGTACTGTGTACCCCATATATAGTTATTTATGCGACTATTTGTGTACTAAATAAACTATAAAAATTCGTTGCATTTGACCTTGGAAGGATCATACTCGCCTACAAACACACCATGGCAAAAGGATTCGAGTCTAACCCTTATTCATAAAACTTAAAATGCCTGCTAAATAAAATGTGATTTGATCCTTCCTGACGAACACAAATGTCAAAGTGACAGGTAAATACGAACTTATTTTAACGCACATTGTTTCTTGGATTTAAAATTAAAGTTGTTAAGCGATAAGACAGGGTAATTCATGTCTAAAGACATCTTATTCCAGATTATTGAGCACTCTAGTAGCAATTAGGGAATTGTTATATGAGTATTCTAATTTGCGATCGGAATCCTGGAATATACTGCTAATTTGATTTGATTATTACGACAACATGCTATATAATATAGGTACTATGTTTTCATTATGAAAATATTACGACAAGCATTTTAACCCGTGGAATGAGTTCCAAGAAATTTTCAATTGAGTTATCCTGTAAATAGAACGCTGAAAGTTACAATAATTTGATTTATTACGTTTCAGTGGAACTAATAACTTAATAAGCAATAACATCACCAGGTTTTAGTGGAAATCAACATCATTTGGTAGTATAATAACGAATCCATATTTCCAAGTAAAATGTCTGGTTCATTGGTTTTCGTATTTTTTTATTTCGTCGAGACATCATAAACTAGACTGGTGTTATTAACGAATTTTTTATTAAAGTTATATCGAAAGTTATATTTTTTTGTTTACGATTGATTTATCTCTATTTTTCTTTTATCTACTTATCTCGTTCATGATAAGGATTTACTTGACCTCCTAAGGACCCAATTCAAAGAATTCCGCTATTTTATACAAACTTTGGCACTCTTTCGGGGAGGCCTATGTCCAGCAGTGGACGTCTTTCGGCTGACATGATGATGATTCAAACTTGTCGGTACCTACTAATAGTCTTTGTCAGGAATTCATTTTCAAGTTAGTCCGTGTAATTGAATCTAGGTATATAATATTCTGTAATTCTGCATTCATTTTTCAATCACGAATCGATAGAATTTTGAGTGTAATTTATTTTGCGAATGTCTCAAATCTATTATGAAGAGAAATCTTTTTCACATTTCTTAAATAATCAGCCAAATCAGCTTACTCATTGTTTAATCCCGAACTAAGCAAAACTCATTGATAGATATTTTTTATCTCACGTCTATATTCAGCTTAACTACGAGTGATTAAAGTTTTATAAAAGAATATTAGCACTAGTACAGGACCGAAACGAGTGGCGGAAAAAAGGGTCGACCATTGCCCAGCAGTGGGACAAAGTATAGGCTAATATAATAAAATAAATGATTGCAATTCTGCCGACGGCAGGATACATTTTTGTGCCCTATTCATTTATTTCGGGCAACACGAATTATCTCGGTTGCCTTTCGGATTCAGCACAACATGCAAATGACATCCTGCTAATAGTATAAATGCGAAATTTTTAATGTTGGATGTTTGTTACTCAATCACGCTTAATCGGCTCAACCGATTTGGATGAAATATTGCACGACGATAGTTTATAGCCTGGATTCAAATATAGGATAGTTTTTATCCCGGGACGCAGACGGAGTCGCGGGCGGAAGCTAGTATAAAATAAATCATATAAAAACGTTTCCTCACATTTATCATTAGGACAAATCATAAATTGTCCGTTCTACTAGAGTCACAGCGTTGTCTTGAAACCGTTTTTTGGCTTTGGTCCAGTAAATTAAAGGAAATCGTGAATTTACGAGGATGCGATTACGATTCCCCGGTCGAACGCTACGTGATGTTTGTCATTATAAAGATGTTCTTTTTCTGGTAGCAGCGATGAAGAAAATGGTGTTATTATATCCCAAATGCTCCTGATTTACTTTGAGTGTTTTTAACGTAGCGGTTTAAACGAATTTTGTATTTCTTAGGCACGCTTGATAAATAATAATAAATAAATCTTACACAATTTGACCTAGTCCCATAGTAAACTCAATAAGGCTTGTGCTATAGGTACTAGACGACGATATATAATGTGTTAATAAAATAACGCAAAACCTGAAAACAGTTTGTTCAGAATCGAGAATAGAATGAGAAAAAAAATGGAGTTTTATTGACGTGATTTGTTTTATACATTTGTATGGAGAGCAGGTCGCCCCAGTCGGCCAACGCTGCATACAATGCTAAAAAAAACTCGGCAAAAAGGTTTTCCCCATTTTTTTCACATTCTCCCGTCGATTCTGAACAAACTGTTTTCAGGTTTTGCATTATTTTTACACGTTTTTAATAGATATAAATACTCAAAATGCATAGAAAACATCTAAGACTCGGAAATAAATATCCATGCTCATCACACAAATATTATGTGCCCTTACCGGGATTCGAACGCAGGAACGAAGTAGATGAAGTAACATGTAAGGAGCCTTTAGATTATTTTTAGTAGTAGGATAAAACAAAAAGAATGGGAGTATATGCCCTAGTCCGTGAAGTTGCTCTAAGCTCTTTTATTCGAATGAAGAAAAATCCTTTAAGTTAGGAATTTAACCCATAATTGCTTTGACGCAAATGTAAATGTGACACGTATGTAAAAAAGGGAAAGGTTGTGTTTGTAATAGTTTGATAGGATTCACTGTTTCAATCAAACCAACCAACTCACGCTATACATGTATAATTTAATAAAACCGTGTAGAAAATAACTATAAGGTAGTGTGTCGGCCAAGCTCGTAAGTGTATTTCTACCGATTCAAAATTGTTTTTGTTGTGGTTCTGGTCTTTTAATTTCAGTCAGTACTTCGCAAGTAAATCGTATCATAAGTATTTTTACACGAAATAAATCCTATTTAAACAAGACGAAAGTTTAAAATAATGATAAAATTATTAGAGATTTTTTTAAGCGTGTTTACCTTGATTTTAGGATAATTATGAAGTCGAAAGAAAAAACGAACTTCACTTTTTCATTACCTTTCTGTAATAGTGGAATCAGATAACATTTTCCTTCCTACCAAGAGGTGAGATTCACTCTACTTAATATTACATATTTATCATTATAATTCTAAATATATTTAACCATCTAAATAGATCTTCAGTCTATTTTAATTGATTGGTACAAATCAGTAACATACTTTTTTAAATTTAAAAGCCATTAATTAGTACGCATCTATTTTAAATGTCAAATGCGTGTGGTCTAAACGACACCGTGACATGTAATACCTTCCTAATTGACACGAATTTGACGGGCCCCATAAAGTCGAATTAGTTGCGTCGGCTGTGCCTAGAGCTTCGTAGTTTATGGTAAGTTTAACTATAGGGCGAACAGTTAACTTAGCGGTGGCGATTGATTGATTTAGATGAAAGTGATTTTGACCCGACTTGGACGTTTTTTCTGTTCCCATATATTTTTTAGCAAAATTCAGTTCTTTGCTTTGAATTAAATTAGTGACTTAAAAAAAACTGCAATAGGTATAACTAAATTAGCTTGATAATAGATCTTGCCATACGCCGTCGATTTAATAGGCCAATTACGTATCTCCCGCATAAATTAATAATTAATCACAACAGCACATTATTCATGAACGCAGGGGTCAGTTGCATTGCAGTGCATCTCACAGATATCAAGTAAATTTAATGAAACACTCACCTAAAACTATCAATATGAAACACAGACTAATGTACAAGATCATCAGGATTCTTTGGTAACTAATAAACTAAATATATCACACGCACAGACAATCATCTACGTGGTTGTCGAAATTTTTTATCACAGTTCACATCACTAACTACACTGATTCGGCCACACTGCGATCCCATCAGGCCATCACTACGAACATTTTTTGTGCTCAACAGGACCACAACTTTTTTCGGTCGTCCAACTCAAACTTTCGGTCATCGTACGTCGTCGTAAACGATGCCCTGTTCACTTCCCATCACTAATATACACTGTACTTGTTCGGATTCGAATTTGGAATATTTTAACACACTTTGAGTTTGTTTCTGTTTTATTGTACGATAGTTTTGACGAAGCGGGCGGCAGCAGTCCGTCGTCTGTGGCGGTCGGGACTCAACTGGCGTGAAGTTCGTCGGGATTGGTGAGGAATGCGCTGCGCATGGTTGCCACACCGACTCCGCTCGGGTGAACCCGGCCGAGGCGAAGAGGCTCGCATTAAGATTACACCCCCAATAGCCCGTGTAGTTTTAATTCGGCTGGTTGTCAGAACCAGTAACAGTCGTGCATTGTTGGTGGCGTCGCCCTCGGTATGGCATGGCGGCTCGTTTTCATAACATGACGGAGATTCTACTTTCCGAATCTTCCGTCTCTGTTGCTCGGGCGTTCCAAATTTAAGTTATAAAAAAACAGGTAAACGCATCGCGCTTACGGCTCCGAGACCCATTATTATTATGAAATATCGAAGTTTGGTAAGATCTTCGATTAAAGCTTTTGTATGGGAAAATATGGACCGAGTTGCAACCATGCTACAATATTTAGATTTAAGTAAAACAGATTCAGCCTAGACCAATCTAGGTGGCTACACTAAACAGTTATAAATATACAATATAAAACAGCCGAGTTATAACACGAATAGATTCAACGCTTAGCATTTGGCATAAAAAATCTCATGCTAAGATTTAAATTTCCTAAATTGAAATTTACTCCTCAGTTATTGACATATTCGGCAAGAATCCCGAGTAAGATCACCTTCAACACACATCACACACACACATCATCAGCCTATATACGTTCCCACTGCTGGGCACAGGCCTCCTCTCATGTACGAGAGGGCACCTTCAACACCCTTAACGTATTATAATCTCCTTCACAAGTTTCTATAACATTTCCGATACCATCGATTAAACGGGAAAAGAAACCACGAAGTAAATTAACTCGTAGCAAAACTTGATCTATTATAAGTCTGATTTTATATGATTAGTTTGCTGGTACGTACGATTTCAATTATACGTCTTATCTTCTATCTTAGCTATACGCCAATACTAGAAGGTCCTAAATGTGTTTAAACTTCATGAACATAATGCTAGTCGGGTCGGGGTCACAAACGACCCACACTACGTTTCTTAATGTAACCGTGATCTTTTAACTTAATGGGGTTGTGAAATTGATATCAGATAACGTTGGCCATGACTTTGGCTAACCTTAAATATGATATTAACTTATACATATTCTGAATTATGCTTTCTAAGAGTTCGTCCATATGCTGCACTCATGAGCGAACCCGGCATTTTATAAGATGAATATTTAATTTTGCCCGAAAAATCTTAGCTTCGGGACACGGTGGGAACCGTGGGTACGCCCATTGCATGCACTTCGAAATATCTGTCTGATATAATCTAAAACATGATGCATATTCAGAATTACATTTTCTAAGAGTCAACGTACTTACTCTTTTAAATATCTGTTGTAGCTACATAATATTGTACGAAGTAAAGAGCGTTTGTTTTTGTTTATTCCTGCATCACTTTGACTCGATGACATGACGGCCAAAAATGCGTAAGATAAACCTCTTGTTCGACCATGGTTAATATCATGGTCGACAACAGAAGTCAACCGTTATCTAAACCACCCCCAAACCACCCCAGACGTGAAAAAAACTAAACTGTCAGGTCACCCTAATCAGTCAGTAAATCGAACCGAAAACGGGACAAAACAGAAAAAAATGCTCGTTAACTATGGTCACCAAGTGTTTTAAACGAAGTGAAATTTTGAGTTACCTTATTTTATAGCCCTTAAGGGTTATAATAAAATCGGTTTTAAGGGTCACCCAAATTGATGCGCAGTAAAAAAGAAGCTTGTAAGTGATATTAGACACCACAGATAAAGGGAACTTGAAAACTCTCATTTTGAAGGTTGGATAATGGACGTTAGCTTAAAAACATGTGCTGACAGGTGTTTAGTAAATTACCTTCAAGCTGCATTTACAAAAATCAAACATTCCTCACAAAATAGATGCCATTTGGCAATTGAGTCCGACATTTTTGCTGTATATGTGGTGTTTTGCAACAAAATATAAATAAATAAATACATAAGTACGTAAATTAATAGGAACAGATGTTACCAAAAGTTACATGAGTGTCTTCATTAATTATAGTAGGTACTATACCGTTTCATACGAACTTGGCTACTGAATACCTACTACTAAATATCCTACCAAAACTGGTATACTCATCATACTGTCGAATTAGGATAGCCTGTAAATAGGTATGTAATTAAATAAATAAATAAAACAAAAAAAATACTTACATTTCACTCCGATTTAGATTTAGTTTTCTTGACATAAGTACCTACTATGCCATCTCCATCGGCAGATAACTATTACAAATTTAAACGACACGATTCGATTCTAACTGTTAAAATTCAATTTCAATAAGGTTCAGTATTTGGAACCCTAAACAATTTCCGTCTAAATTTCACGGCACAAACACAAAATCGTGTGCCATCAGTAAAAACGCCTCTACCTTTGAAAAGAAAAAAGCAGGTAAGATACTTTGGGTTTGGTTGCATAGAAATATGGAACGCTGACAAACTTACTCGAGAATAGCGCCTCTGTCGCAGATAACAGGCGAAGTTGTTCTGACGTTTTTAGTAACATTTTTTGTCCACGGGCATAAATAAATTTGTGGCTCAGTAACGTGCATAAAATTTCTATCTGTCATGGTGTATACAAATCCGAATAAATGGTGAACGAATTTCTATCTATGCAAACGGAATATTGTCGCTACATATTTAAACATAGAATGTTTGTGACAGTTTGTTTCGATTGCTGTTATTTCTTTGTTCCTATTCTGTGGTGACATTTTATTTCTTGTCTGTCTATTTAATTATTTTAAAAACTATAGGTACCTATGTATTCCCATAGATCATGAATATCATGATAGAATTATGGTGGACTGGTGGTCATTGATTTTCATTACATAATATATTTATAGGTACCTACTACATATGATATGTATGCCTGTAGGGTGCTTTTAGCAGAAACTAAAAAGAGATTCCTTACTTAGATGTCATCATCATCATCATCAGCCTATATACGTCCCACTGTTGGGCACAGGCCTCCTCTCATGTATGAGAGGGAAACTTAGATGTATTCTATTGCATTGTGTTGAGTCATAACTCGTGATTTTCGTTTTGGAAAGTGGACTACTTTTTGTATTTACATTCGATGACTCAGTGAACTTTCGACAAGCGCAAACAAATGAAGTTGACGTTATAGACATAGACAATATAGACATGACGTGTCATAGGCATTTTTATGGCCTAGAGTTGTCAAACATACACACTACCTTGGCGAGTGAACTTTGAAGTATTATGGCCTTTTAAATAAAGCACATGAAATGGACAAATGTCTCCAACATATCTCTTAAATCTCTCGTTCGACAATGTTCCACCATTGAACACATAAGATAAGTATTCTCAAAGGGCATTGGGTAGGGTAACCTTGTATGAAAAAAAATGTCGTCCTTTTTTGCAGCGGCCAAGGATGTTTTTTTACAATGGTTTGGAGGACCTCTTAATACGCATAGATACATAAAAGAAAACGCGTTCAACATCGGAGCCAAGATATATAAAGTGTTTTTTATACCTTTTAAATTTGACCTGTGGAAATACATACATACATTCACGCCTTTATCCCTAAAAGGGGTACCTATGCAGAGCACATGAAACTCATGTTCCAGCGCCATTTTTAGCATAAATGTGGGTATAAAAGAGATTGACAAAATGTGACAGGTATTGCTCTTTCAGCTGTCCGGGTAGCCCAATAATGGAGCCTACCCACAAGCTAGATAAGACTCGTAGCTAAAGCCTAATGGCTGCTACTCACGAACCGATAAAAAAAGTGATATTGCAGTGACAGGTTGCTAGCCCATCACCCACAACACTCTAACCCTGCTCCCTTAGTCGACTTTTACGACACCCACGGGAAGAAAGGGGGTGGTGAAATTCTAACCCGACACCACACGAGGATGTGGAAATATATAACAGAATATGTTTGTATTAAGCAGAACAATCATACCTAAAAAACTGACCTGATTTTTACCCAATGTGTTGTCATTTTTTATTTATTGATATAGAGTGTCAAAACGTTGACATACTTAATGTCTTTTTATTACTAGGCCGCAAGTTGACGCGTGGGCGAAGAGCGCAGATTTTTTTAAAATCTCAACAATATACTTAGGTCGCGGGAGTGCGCTGGAGCGGTCATTGTGGCACTCTTTGGGGGAGGCCTATGTCCAGCAGTGGACGTCTTTCGGCTGATATGATGATGATGATGATACACTATGGTGATAAACGTTCAAACGAACCAAGCTTTGATGAAATGGCCGTAACTGCCTTTTGGGCATAAAACCAAGGGCGGCGCACTCCGTGATTTTGTCGCGCGCTACAAGTACAATCGGTCTACTGGCCCCGGTCGGTATGTTAGTTAGGGTTGCCAACTTTTTTTGGGGGAAATATAGTATTTAACAGAAAAAAAACGACAAAAATATAGTACACTGTATATATAATAATATAGTACTTGGGTGGGCAATGTTACTATTTAGTAAAATTGAACTGAAACCTGGGCATTTTGAAGCACTTCGTAAGGCCCCCAAATATAGTATTTTGCGTACTATATATTTCTTCAACAGTATATAGTACAAAGAGACGAAATATAGTAGAATACTATATAATACTAATACTAGCTTCTGCCCGCGACTCCGTCCGCGTGGGACTCGTTAATATCGCAGCTCCATACAAACTTTTACCCCCCAATTCACCCCCTTAGGGGATGATTTCGGGGATAAAAACTATCTTATGTCACTCTCCATCCCTTCAACTATCTCCACTTAAAAAATCACGTCAATTCGTCGCTCCGTTTTGCCGTGAAAGACGGACAAACAAACAAACACATACATTTTCCCATGTAGTATGGATGGATAGTACGGTTGGCAACCCTAGTTAGCGCTGCTACGGCACGCACGCGTTCTATCGCTGTGCGTTGCATGCGATAGAAAGTCATGGCAACATTTAGGCTCGTTCGGCATACATAAACAGGGGATTTGTTAACGAACCTTTTCTACTATGATTAATTCCGTGATAAAACCCAAAAAACCCCAATTGAATATGAACCGAGGGTTATTACTGAAAACTAATTATATTTCCGTATCCGCCGATTGAAAGGTGGGTTCGACGCTCGGCGGAGACAATGACAGTTTCGGTCTGTTAATGTTTATAAATAGCGACACTAATCGAAGTTAGTCTCAGGGACGGGTTCTAAATATTATATTCCAAGGTTACTGAATGGTTGGGTGTCACAAGGTCTGGTTGTATCAATGAACTGGTTAAAAGGTAAAGAACGATTATCGTTCGCACTAATTCGATAACCTTCCTGCTTTAAATAAGAATTCGACTAAACTCTATCCAATACTGATAGTATGTATTGAATATGTAGTAGTTTATGATTTGTATGTATCTTATATATTTTATTTATTGATTTATATATGTCTATTGGTAGTGTATACATAGGTACTATTTCCATTCTCTTTCATAATAATCTCACAAATGCAGTATAAAAATAGTGATCTCACAAATGTTTACTTCGATTCTATCGGTTGGCTTTTTGTATTTTAACTATATAATCAATGTGTTTCTGTAGCTGTTGGTTCTCCAAATAAAAATAAAGAACAAAATGATAGTTTTGGGCATAATTAAATTTTGTAACTACATTTTGCACGTTGACTTTAAGTTCACTGTATACTGACTCTGTTATTATTTCACGACCACCAACTGTGACGTATTCTAGCAAATAAAGAATTCATTCCTTCATTCCCGTCTTTACCCTTTGGGTACGTAACACTATAAAAGCATACTAGATTGGTTGCTTACAGAATAAAGTTAATAAAGTATACGTTTTTAGAGTTTAATAAGCTAAAGTGTAGCTATAATATAATTTAACCGACCATGTGCTCGTTTCTAGACCATTCCGAAGTGATATCGCAACGGGGTCATATGCATTCGTACCGAAAGTGAGGGGTCGCGACCCCAGCCCCGCATGGCCGAATTAAATGCAGCTTCGTTAGATGCAATCATTATCTCAACTGCAATAGCTCTTTGGTTTAAATAGTTCGCTTTGGTTTACATGTAATTTCATTTTGCCTGATACTCAATACTAATTCAAAATCAAACACTTATTCGTGACAATACAGAAAAAAAACAAATTGAAATAACATATTACGTTTTGACCCGAAATAGACCCAGCGGAGCATGTTGCTAGCTTTAAAGCCAGGTGGTCTTCCGCTGGGTCCACAAAATAAGTGTCGATAGACCAAAATTTTATAATGCCCTTTTTTTTTCCATACTTAACTATCAACCGGCAAATAGGTGGGCCACGATTCTAGTGGCGTTAATAACAGAAGGATTTATCCCTAAGGATATCGCTTTTCTTCCTTTGTCATTCTGATTTTGAAAGAGAGATGTCAAAACTTAAATCTCCAGACTTTGTTCATAGTAACTTCGTCAGTTGAAAGTTGAAAGTAAACGCCCCGACGCCCCTTTTTAACGTTGGGGTTAAAAAGTTCATTGACACATAGTTTAATAAACATGGCACAAACATTTGTCAATTTACTTACGAAATATCGTATAGGGATACACCTGCATTAAACAAATGTGTCATTATTGAAACATACGGCAAGAAAAAATATACTGGTACGTATAATGTATATAGTTGAATCTGAATAGTTCTAGGAGTACACCTACTAATAATAATAATAAAGATTAGAGAAGATGGTTTAACACTATTCATCATCATCATCATCATATCAGCCGAAAGACGTCCACTGCTGGACATAGGCCTCCCCTAAAGAGTACCACAATGACCGGTCGCCACCCGCATCCAGCGAACTCCCGGCGACATACACCAGGTCATCAGTCCACCTTGTGGGGCCTACCCACGCTGCGCCTTCCGGTACGTGGTCGCTGGTCGCCCCTCGATAACCTTTCCGCCCTAACGGCCATCTATTCTACGTGCAATGTGCCCCGCCCACTGTCGCTAAGTTTAGCGACAGTGGACAGTTTAGGACAGTTATTCGGTTACCTTAGTTCTGCTGCGGACAGCCTCATTTCTGATCCGAGCAAGTAATACGCGCTAGTGTAATCATGACATTATACTGGCAGGTAATGAAATGTGGGCGACACTAGTAACGAGTCGGTAAAGTCCAAAATACCGCATACCAATACCGCCTCGCCAAATGCCTAAGATTGACCAATTTGCATGCTTAGATCTAAAGTCTAGCGGAGAAGGAATTACGCACTGACGACTGGTCGGCAGTAACTTGTATTAGTTTACATAAATGGGTGTATAAGTGCCGTTAGCCCGTGCTACGCAGTGACGCCGAGAGTAGACTTTATGTAAAATAGTCTTAAAATAGTACATTACTTACCTACGCCCTAGCGTTAAAAAAAAGAATGTCTCCGATCGCAGGTAGTCGACGTCCGAGCCGAAGCCAACGGCGTTAAAAAGGCGAACTGAGACATTATTTACTACCGCCCGTGGTGAGTATAAAATTTTACGTGTCTCCCTGGCCAGGAAGTGGGTTTTTCCGGACGCATAGCGTATTAAT
Source organism: Epinotia demarniana (assembly GCA_945867215.1). Classification (NCBI taxonomy): domain Eukaryota; kingdom Metazoa; phylum Arthropoda; class Insecta; order Lepidoptera; family Tortricidae; genus Epinotia; species Epinotia demarniana. The sequence continues at coordinate 2,960,417 of OX244281.1, forward strand.
TAAGGCCAGGTATGATGTAAACAAACACATTTACGTCACACCTGGCCATAATGCGAGTTTTACTGCACGCTGCGCGTACGGGAAAACTCGCATTGTGGCCAGATGAAGACGTAAAATTTTGTACTCAACACGGGCGGTAATTCGTAAAGCCCCAGAGCGCATATTTATGGCCCTCACCTTCGGTTCGGGCCACAAACACCTGCGATCTGGGGCATTCACGAATTGACCGCCCTAGTTACGTAATGTACTATTACGTCACACCTGACGTCATCACTTCCTGTCCATGGGAGACCAACAATTTTTACCTCGCCACGGGCGTTAGTAAAGAAAGCCCTAAATCGGATATGTATCGCCCTCGCGTTCGGCTCGGTCTTCAAATCCCTGCAATCACGATATTCTTTGTTTTACCGCCCTAGGCTATGTATGTGAGGTGTGTCTAAGATGTGTGTGATAACTTGTTACAAATAAGTGAAATATAAGAAACACAAAGAGTACACTACTCAACTATAACTACACTACTCAACATCAAAAAACAACAAACTTAGCGAACATCTCGACTAAGACATGTGAGGTTCAAACTCTTCCTAATACTCCAGTTTATCACCTCCTTAAGTGCCTACATTGTTATCCTGAACACCCTGTAGACACGCGGCCTCGTCCAAACCCAACCCCCGCCGTATGTCCCCTGACAATCGGAATACGGACTCGTTACGCAATTTCACACTTTATGACTCAAATTTGACAGCTGCATGCAAATCCAGGTGAATTAGCATTGGGGTCCGTCCGGATACCTTTCGGCGAACCCTTTCGGGTTGGCAGTTATTGGACGTGCTTTTAGATTGTTTGTTTGAATAAGTAAGTTAGTAAAGTTAGAAGAGTGGGTAAGGAACATTTTGAGGACTGGATGATACCGGTTAATTGAAGGTGGAAACGCATTTGCAACGGTATCGGACCCGGTTTAAAAACTATCCTATACTTTAATCCAGGCTATAGACTATCTTCCGGCAAAATTTCATCCAAATCGGTTGAGCCGTTTAAACGTGATTCAGTGACAAACATCTAGCTGCCAGCGCGTCTCGTGTATTGCCCAGGACGCAAGCAAAATTGCGGGATAAAATATAGTCAATATCCATCCCGGATCCACGGATCTCCATTGTATTTATAAACATACATTTTACACACATTAAGTGCAGTTATTAGTAAAGAGATAGGATGCACCAACAGGACAGTTTGACTGTAATTTTTAACCCCCCACGAAAAAGAGGGGTGTTATCAGTTTAACGTGTCTGTCTGTGTATCTGTGGTATCGTAGCTGCCAAACGGATGAATCGATTTGAATGCGGTTTTTGTTTCATAGATAATTTTATCCCGAGTGTTCTTAGCCATGTTTCATCAAAATCTGTTCAGCCCTTTTTGAGATATTGGACTTTGAAATGAAAATGTCGGGAGTTTTTCAACTTTTCTAAGTTGTAGTTATTACATATAAACATTTAGATCTAAAGTACGTACAATGCGTTACATAATACATAATCGACCTGCTGGATTACGCTAATATGAAGGGAATCGGCCAGACTACTTTGAAAAGGAAGCTAAATTATCTATGTGTCCTCAAAACCCACATCTAAACTCGCTGTCGAAATATTTTTCCAATATGTGTCAGGGTCCTAGTCAGCTATCTTGTTTTATTTCTTTTAATATTTGTTTAGCGATGACATGTTGATTGTCCATTAAAATTGGCTACGATCATTAAGAAGCGACGACAGTTCAAACGAATAAAAAATATAAATTATTGCGTTTTCAACATTAAAATAAATTGAGTATAGTTTATAGCGGCTGGATCGTAAAAATGTGAATTTTAATAATTGTACTTATCATAATTTATAAAACAAATATTTGTCTATGAATAATTTCGGTTCGTTTTAGCAAGTTCTGTTGATTCAACTTTTTAATACAAGAGAGGCTATAGGCGATAATCCATTAATTAGATCGATGTCGTTTTGTTATAAAATGGGCAACATTTGTTTAGTTTTTTTACACACCTTTCTATTTGGTTCGGTCACTGTAGATGCGCTGAGAAACTCATCCTGTCTCTTTCTTACGCTAGCATTATGCCATGTGTTTTAAAATAGGTACCTAAATGAAGAAACGTATAGACAAAATATTCGGTTAAAATTCTAATGTTTTAAGGAACCAGGTGCCACCTGCTTATTTTGTCATTCTCAATACATTAACAACTTATTGCTACTTATTCTATTAATAAATTATTCTCATACCAATATCGTGGCTAAGAACCGAAGCCACCTGTCGCATTTCATGCAGTTTAGTAAAAAAAAAACAGAAACAGGGTCGAGAAAATGAGCTATTAAATTGAAAAAAAAAACGTAAAAAATATCACAAATTGCTACCTACTCCGTCCAACAACTCTTTAAGGAGGTTAGGCGCGTTTCACACTGATGTAACTCAAGTTTGACACTGTGCGGTTTGTAAAGCGAATGTTCACTTAATTTTGAATGATTGAAGTGAAATTGACATTCTCCTGTAAAATGAAAGAATGACAATACTTAACTTCTTGGTGCCCTGAAAACCAGCGCCTTTAGCATGTGCTGCTTATTGGCATCCATTTTGGTGCATTTGTTTTCATATTATCACACCAAATAAATATTACTTTCTTTCTTTCAATGAAGGATGACAATCTGCATTATGACCGAATGTCTATAAATATGTGAAAATCATTTCCATATTTCTATCTATAAAAGGCCTACGCGTTTACACCTACAACTATGCACCTTCTCCATGACTGGCAGTGACAACGTGCCCACTAGTGGACAGATAAGGGATTAGCTGACGACACACGGCTTATCGGGCTCTGGACGAAGATCGGACAGGGCTAAGCCTTCGGTAACCGCTTCGCACCCTGAGTTATTCCTACGAAAATCGAATCTCGCAGTTCGTATATCTCCGTTTCTATCACACTTATGGTTTATGGTACTCGAGCGACAGAAAGCTATATACAAACTTCGAGATTCGGTTTTCGTGGTAGCGCCGTTGGATATGAGGATACATGCAGCAACATGCATAACTAGAGGCAAATGTTTGATATATCTTGTTACTTCTTCCTTTTCGATTTGAACTGGTAAGTAGTAGCCAAAGTTAACTACGTGCACAAAAGCATTGTTCTAAAATATAAGGTGCTTCCGACATCTTTAAATAATCTTTAAATAACTACCTGTGTCTAATTTTAATTGCTGATTCTATGTTAATTTTAATTTTATTTACTGTAAAATTGATTTATTTTAGATCGTAATGATTATCATAATTGTTGATTCTAGTTCGTCTATTTTTATTTCTATTTTCTTATCAATGTGACATGACATGCTAATATTATTATTACGACATAAATATTATTTAAAACTTGTACCAAATTTTACCATATTAAATTATATAATTCTACCTTGACAGAAGAGGAAATATGTTGGGGCACCTGTTACGACATGACATTTACATAAAAACTATAATCGAAGGGAAAATAGAAGGAAGAAGAGGCAGAGGAAGGCCGCGACGTGCTTTTATGGACCAGGTCAAGGAGAAGGTCAATGTAGTGTCGTACCAGGAGCTCAAAGCATTGGCAGAGCGTAGAGCTGAATGGCGGTTACTCCACCGACAAGAGCAGAGCTCTTAAATTGAAGAAGAAGCAGAAGACCTTGACATGACTTTTGTATTGACATTTTGTATTGAGCCACTTGCATTTGACGTGACATAAGCATGATGAAATGGATGCTCACATGCCTGTTTGGGCTAAACATATTAGGAACAAGGAAATTACTGTAACACATGTGCTTATACCATAGTGAATAAACGACATTTCATTTAAACCATCGCACTATACTCTTGACCTTCAATATTAGAGGTACTCGCTACGCTCACAGAAATTCATAGATATTTTGTACATATCTGTCGCCTTTCCTTTAGGACATGTGATAAGAACAGTAGATTGCGTCTTAAAGGAACAAACATTCCATATTTGTGGCGAGGGCGGTACATTGATCCATGAGTGATGCGAACGATTCTACAATAGAACCCTGAGCGTAGCGAGAGATCCTAAAGTAGAAACTTGAGCGTAACGAGGGATTCTAGTTTGTACGCCCAAGATGGAAATAATTTTGTATAGTGACTCAGGTGACACAACTACTGATTGCACCTTCTATGAGAAAAATTGAAATCTCTCGTTTGATCAAGTATGTTTATTGGCTCCTTGTAGTTTGGGACTAGGTCGATTTGAGTAAGTTCGTCCGCAAATAAATATTTATTGTAATTTTCATCTCAATCGGTTCGTCGGTTTAAGCGTGAAGAGATAACAGACAGACAGACAGACAGATAGACAGACACACTTTCGCATTTATAATATTAGTAGGATGGTCGCCAGCGATACGGGTCTAACTTAAAAAAACATTAATTTTCATTGATCGATCCACATTGCCCGTAACTTATCGCATCAATAAATTGACTGATATAGTGTTTCTTTGTACGGTTTTTATCAGTATTAAATAGGCCGCCCTGAGTCAGAGGCCGAGCTTTGCTGATAACAGTCAATGCGATCATTGACTGCTGATAACGAGTAATTTCAAAGAATTATGGTTTGTATGCTAATGGTGCGACACACAACCTGAGGTGCATTATGAATATATTGGATTTCATCATCATAATATCAGCCTAAAGACGTCCACTGCTGGACATAGGCCTCCCCCAATGACTGGTCCAGCGGACTCCCGGGACCTTTGACAGGTCATCAGGTATTTAAAGTGGGTCAACTTGCAAGATTTGATGACAAACATCGGGACAGGTGAAACGGAATAAAAGCTTGTAAAAAATAGTTGTTATTACAACACATTTTTCTCACCTCTCTCTAAACCATTACGATATCACAATATTTAAATTACAATCATTACTCCCATGACTTTTGTCTAATCATCAACGGAAGCTTAACTCGCACAGAAGTCATTAAGCGACCATTTTTTGTACGTACATATGAAGAATCCAATCACGTCGATTCGCCACGGCCTCACGCTAATTTCCTCCTGTACTTTATATTTATTACGTAGATATTCGCCGATGATAAGGTTCCCAGTTTTGAGAATTTCAACCAGGTTATTATGCAACGGTGATGTATAATTTACGTTTTCAGGGCCGCTGTTCGACTTACAAAATGTTACGTGATTGTCATCTGTTTCTTTTGATAATAAGACGGTGGCAAAGCATATGGATTGCCTCATGGTAAGCAGACACCTATGCCTATGAACGTTGTCGACACCAGAACCACAAGGTAGGGTTGGCCGTGGAGCCCCTGAAGTTGCAAGCGTTAACCACCGTTACCATAAGACCCCGTATCATGGTCAGCCTTATCACGCTATAGGTGACAAGATAGAGCGTCCGTCTCGTTCCATCGAACGGTATCGGTATCGGTATGACAGACCATCCTCCAGCCAGGGACTATCCTGTCACTTATCGCGTGATAAGGCCGACCATGATACGGGGCCAGGTAAAGCTTGGTGCCACCAACGTGCCCGACGTGGTGTAAAAAAACCGGCCAAGTGTGAGTCAGACTCGCGCACCGAGGGTTCCGCACAAAAATTTACGGTTTTGGCAAATTTTACTTTATCTGTGCTATAAGATGTTGTTTCGTACCAAATTTCAAGATTCTGAGTTCACAGGAAGAACCCTGTAGGGTTTGATTCCCTTGCGAGTTTCGAAAATTTGCGGCATAAACGGCTGTATATTTTGATTGCGTTGGCTTAGAAGATTGATTTTTTTACAGCTCCAAGGGACAGTAGACTTGAGTATTTCGTATAAATTTTAGCTTGATAGCTCCACGCGTTCCTGAGAAAAGAGGTCTTGACAGACGGACGGACGGGGACAACCAAGTGATCCTATAAGGGTTCCGTTTTTTCCTTTTGAGTTACGGAACCCTAAAAAACGCACTGCTACCTAATGTCGTTAAAAGCTGCGAGATTTTTAGAGTGAAAAATTCACTATTCTTAGTATTTTTAATCTCTTGAGGTTGTATTATTTGTTCGTAGGTGCAACTTTGCATTAGCCACTATATTCTTTGAAACCAATCTGTTGATTTAGGATTCTCAGAAGAAACCCTTTATGTAGTTTTTAAATGCGTTTTAGGCGCGGAACTTACAGAGCGGTGCGGCACAGTTCGCCGCGGCATTGCGCGGCGGTGAAATTTAGTATCACGATCTTAAACCAGATAAAAAGAATCCGTATTGAGAACCTCCTCCTTTTTCGAATTCGGTTAAAAAAAGCCCGTTTGAATGAATACGAGCGGTCACTTCAAAATTCACGCAATTAACCTACACTGTGGCCAGCATGTCTTCGAGCAAAACAGAATATATAAAATTTCGTCACTTTAAAAACTTTAAAATCATTCGTGCACAGAATCTTCGATAATTTATTGTTGTAAGCACTAGCTTCTGCCCGCGACTCCGTCCGCGTGGAACTCTTTTATATCGTAGCTCCATTCGCACTTTCGACCCCCATTTCACCTCCTTAGGGGATGATTTCCGGGATATTATTTCCTTTCCTGGGATTCAAACTCATACCAAATACCAAGCACGGGATTCATACCAAATTTCATCCCAATCGGTTCCGCGGTTTAAGCAGAATATTATTGTCAGAAAAGCTTCTTTCCAATAAATAAATAAGTAGTTAAAGATTGTGAGCCTCGCCCAAGCTCGGCCGTAAAGCTAAGACAGGTGTGCACGCCGCCTGCGCAGCGTCGCGTGCGTTTAATCTCGGCACAAATTGCGCATGCGCGTGAGTGGCTGGGAGATATTGGACGGCATATGCATATGGCGATCTATGAAGTCAGAAAAACCTTCAAAAAGCAACCTTATATCAATGAGGTTAAGACTGATATTAGGATGATATGTGGCGTGACGGAGTCAGGCAGTGATAACAACACAGGCGAAATTCAATCTTATGTCAATGGCGTAAGGACATGTGGAAGCTTAAGATTGTCTGGAGCTTAATGGATAATGTAGGTAATATGTAATATTTCACACGTTCCATGATGTATGGTGTGTAGCCCAAAATGAGACAGTAGGTATTGCGATATAATAATAAAAAAATAGCATTAGTAGTTGAGACATTTAATAGTGACAGACAGACAGACGAACGGAGCACGATAAGGGTTCCTTTTTTATCTTTTTGGTACGATATCCTGAAAATAAAACGAATGAGGTGAGGGCTAGCAACCTATCACTGACATATAACATTTTAATACACCTTCAACCTTGACTCGGGGTATATACATATACTCGCGTAAAAACATTTTGATAGCGCGATTCAGAGCTCTCTGTCTATATCCCTCGCTCGCTCACACCTTATATTACCTTCCTAATCATAGAAGAGCCCTCGACGCACCATATCCTACTCGTAGTAGGGCAGTTTCAGGTGATAATGTGGACACGCTGGACAAAAGCACCAAATTTTATTCAGGTACTTGTTAGATCCATAGCTTTAAGTTTTTGATAGGAACCACCTCCTCCGTAGGCCATCTTTAATCTTATGGCGGTAATTTTGAATAATGCGTATATCATAGTTCTAAATAACGTAGAATCACAAACTTATTTAGTGTCTAAATATACATAATTGGGTTCAAGGAATACAACTAGATATTTTTTAGAGTCGAGGTCCTAAAGGATATCAAACGAACCCTGTTCCTAAGCTTCCGCTGTCCATCCGGCTGTCTGTGTATCAGCACTCGCTAGACTGTTCAAATTTTCACAGAACTTGTTTTTCTATTGCTGCTTTAACATGCATTCATAAAAATAAAAATAAATTTAAAATTAAACAGTTCTCTCATACATGAAACGTAATTTTATTGCCCACCCATAGCGATCGGTATATCTCTAGAACCGTAATATGTAGACATTTCCACAGATTATGTATTACTTATAGCTTCTATAATAAAGAGTAATAAAAATATAATAATGTTAATATTTTTTTATTTAACATAACTTAAACCAACTCTAAGAAAAAGATGTTTTACATTTATATGAACTGTTATATCGGTAAAATACTTATCTAGTTGAATTCCCTGACCCCAAATATGTATATTTAGACACCAACTTTGTGATTCTAAGTGTATAAGAACTCGAGATATTAATAAATAATTAAAATTAACATGGCCGCCAATAAAAAAAAATGGCTGACGGAGGAGTTGGTTCCTATCAAAAAATTAAAGCTATGGACCTAACAAGTGCCTGAAAAAAATTTGGTGCTTTTGTCCAGCGTGTCCACATTTACGACAATTTGTTCGAGCACTCTGCCCCACTAATAGCAGCGAATGAAAAAAAAGCGGTTCGTAAGCAAGTGCTAGGATTGCACTGAAAACTAATTTTCACGAGAGCTGAAATTATAGAATTTTGCGTGTAAATGTAAAGGCGTCAGTTGATGGTATCACCTTCGACCTCGCCCCTATTATTAAATAAAAAAACTTTCTCCAGGGTTCTTTTAAAAAAGGAATCAACACGAGTAAAAACCACAAGCGTCCCTGGCATATGCCAAGCGGATCTGCCGCTAACAAAGCTAAATAACGCCATTAAACGCGGTGTGTACCTACTCCAGTCAAAGAGGTAGCTGGATTCTAGCCTATTGGCTAGAATAACCACGGCTGCAATATAATAAAAACCGGCCAAGTGCGAGTCGGACTCGCGCGCGAAGGGTACCGTACCATTATCTATGAAAAAGGCAAAAAAATCACGACGTTGTTGTATATCGGCCCCCCTTAAATATTTATTTTATTTAGTTTTTAGTACCTATTCGTTTATAACGGCAACAGAAATACGTAATATGTGAAAATTTCAATTGTATAGCTTTTGCGGTTCTTGAGATACAGCCTGGTGACAGGCAGACGGACGGACAGACAGCGAAGTCTCAGTAATAGGGTCCCGTACGGAACCCTAAAAAGGAAGTAAATAGTAGTGGTATACTAAAACTTGGTCAATTGAACAACCTCACAATATAATTGTCTCAGTTTCGTTCCCAGAAATTAGCATACCGTCCTGCTCTCACTCGTCATCTTAGCGAAAGCCTGGCCATTTATTTCGTATAGGCAACATGTTTGTATTACATCATCCTACTAATATTATAAATGCGAATGTTTGGATGTTTAGAATGTTTAGATGTTTGTTAGTCAATCACGCTTAAACAGCTCAGCCGATATGGATGAATTTTTGCACGAAGATAGTTTATAGGGGGAATTAAAATTTAGGATAGTTCTTATCCCAGGTCCACGCAGACGAAGTCGCGGGCGGAAGCTAGTTAGAAATAACGCTGTGAACAAAACACATCCTTAGGGACTCCGTAGTAGAAGCAAGAACTTCTGTGGATTCACTTCAACAAAATATCTGTTATGCGGTTTAATTCTAGTCGCCCTAATTATAGTCTCAACTCGAAAACCTCCGAATATTTTGTAACGGGTCGGCAACACGCATGATGTGACACCCTCGCATGGTCGCTTTCCGATGTTAATTTATCATCTTGCACTAATTACGCTTGAATGCTACTTTGGTAGTTTAAAAATGGAAAAAACAGGTATTTATTCAACATTACCGTAATGAAAACTGTCAATCAATAGACATATTCAGACACCACTTTGGACACGTTTATAAACATACAACATACTCACACTGTAAACAATTATCTCAGTGATGTAATTTGAGCGCGACGCGCCAACAAACTGGCCATTCCAGTTTATTGTACTGTGTTTTGTAATTGTTTATATGAATAAATTATTAAAAAAAAAAAAAATGCAATGACATGTTCGCAAAACATGGACCAAAGCGAAATTAGAGGATTTTGATTCAGTTTTCTGTGCAATGGATTACTTGTCACCTATTGGATTATTTGCACATATATATTATTGGTTTTCCGAATATACATCAAACCTCCACCAGGTTATGCGGCATCCAGTGTTGAATTTTTAAAACTCGCTAAGAAGATAATAATCCTCATTGACTAGACTATATACAGCCAAATAACGCCACTTATAAGTGCCGCAAGAGTGCTATACGCGCCTTAAACGAACGCATAATCGCCTTAAATGTATGTAATTACACTCGTGGTACTGCTTTAAAAGAACCGCGTATAATTCATATTTCGTACAAAGATAGTCCTCGGAAATGGTACACGTATGTTCATATATACATATAATACTATAAGGACAGAAACACACCCATTTATGGGTGTTTTCTGGACTTATCAAAAGCGTTTGACCTGGTTGTCTATGATGTACTGTGGGACAAATTGGCAAAAACGGGTCTACCAGCGGAGTATGTTGCTTAGCTCAAATATTGGTACGACAACCAGGTGAGATGGGCGGGTGAAGAGTCGGACGAGTATGGCTCCAGTGTGGGGTTAGACAGGGGGGGCTATCATCGCCTATCCTGTTTAACCTATATGTAAATGAGTTGATTGATGGGCTCAGCAGCACGCGTGTGGGTTGCCATCTAGGTGATGTAAGCTTCAACAATATAAGCTACGCGGACGACATGGTGCTGCTGGGGCCATCAATTAACTCAATAAGGCAGCTTTTGAAGATGTGTGAGGGGTACGCTGAACAGCATGGTCTCAGATATAACGCGGTAAAAAGTGAGCTTGTCGTGTTCAAGGCACGCAAGTACAACATTAAAACTGTTCCCGAGATCATGCTGAGTGGAGTACCCTTAAAAGTAGTAGATAAGGTGAAATATCTGGGTCATATGCTTACGGCTGACCTGAGCGATGACCTTGACCTAGAGCGAGAGAGAAGAGCGATGGCAGTAAGAGGCAATATGCTTGCCCGCAGATTTGCACGTTGTAGTAACGAAGTCAAATTGACGCTTTTCAAAGCCTACTGTCAGACGTTCTACACGTGCGGTCTGTGGGTGAGCTTTACACAAAAGGCATATAACGCATTGCGCGTTCAGTACAACAACATCCTTAGAATGCTGTTGAGGCTGCCGAGGCATTGCAGTGCATCCGGAATGTTCGCGGAGGCGAGAGCGGATGACTTTTTTGCCATTAGGCGAAAAAGAGTTGGGTCACTGCTTAGGCGGGTGCGCGGCAGCAACAACAGCCTTCTAAGGGTGTTGGCTAAGCGCCTCGACCGCTCACAAGGTATTGGGTGGAGGTGGTAATTGGCAGGGCCAAGTAGAGAAACTTGCTTGGCACTGCGAAGGGCTATCCTCAACCTCCATATGCTTTTTCTTTTTTTTTTTTCCTTTTTTTAATTATTCTTTTTTTGTTTTTATTTTATCTTTGTAAGTTGTTTTTGTATGCCTTAGCTTATTATATTCCTAACATAGTTCTTAAGGTCCTCTGTACTAACAAAATATGGATCTGAAATAAACGATTTTTATTATTATTTTATTATATTCATACATATACATACATGCATGTGTTCCTTTGAATATAAGGTCGTGATTACAGCAAGCTTTTAGAGTTTGACCGGGGTGCCAGACCATTCACTCCTACAACATTGAACGCTGGCCATGTCGGAGCCGGAGCAAACCGGTAGGTCTTCCACGCCCTAACTGGTAGCAGGGCTGTCACAAATGCGTTTTAAATAAAATTAGTACGAAGTAAAACGCCGTTTTATCCATACTATTATAAATGCGAAAGTGTGTCTGTCTGTAACCTCTTTAACCTACATGAATAAAGAATGGTAGCTCCCTACTACTACTATAATATCTGATAGAGCATATCGAAATTGTTTAATTTTTAAGAAAAACATAGTTTTTCTCTTTAGGTAGGGAAGACGCAAAGGTCTCAACGCATCACTCTTCTAGAAAATCTAAAAACAAAATCCTACAATCTAAACTTTCCACGTCAACAATGTCTAAACAAGTCCATCGCCAAACAACATGCAATAAAAAAAACCAAGATCCATCACGATAAGGCCACAAACCAGCGTAACGAGCGATTTTGCATACTACAAAATGTTTTTACCTGCCAAGAAACCGAGACAATGTCAATGATTAAGTTACGAAATTGGGTCGCGGGTGGTAAAAAAATAATTTGTCTATGGCTTTTTGTTGGGCCACAAAAACGTTTGTTATCTGATTGTCTCGGCTTTTGTTGGTACGATTGTATATGAATTAGATAACATTATTTAAACCGACATCATTGATTTGTAGGCTTTTAATGAGGAATAATTACACTGCCTAAATTCGCGAGTTATCAAGATTTTATATTTTTCTCAACCATAGTGTGTATTTTTTGTCATTAATAACTTTACTAAGGACCATTTATAATAATAATATGTAAACACAATGAGTATTAATGTATTTTGAAATGGTTTTGGCAAATTTTTCATGTTTGCCGTCACTGAAAAGCTACCGTAAAATATCAAATAATGTTTCGTACGAAAGGTTTTTGATGAATCCAGTGGTCCCAATCCCATGATATGACCACCAGATCCGTCGGCTTCGTTCAGTCGGCTTCAGTAGCTCTCAGAATATTAAACGGGGAGCGAAAATATACCCCCTCGTAGAAAATGTTCCGCATCAGTCTTAAAGGAAATTCGATTGCCGAATGCGCCCGTGTAAACAAACCATTACGGTTAAGTTTTCCTAACACGCTAACCTAAATGAAACGACATATTTCTCAGAAAGCAATCGAAAATCCCGCCAGAGGGCCAATTGGCATGAAAAATGCTGGCCAAACTGCCTAACAACGTGGCAGCCTTCCAAGCGGTGACGTACTATTGAAACACCAATGCATATAGAAATATGCATAAAAGCACAGATATGCTGATATATTAAAAAGGTGAAGTGTTTAGGGCAGGGATGCCGCGAATGAGACTTTTTACGAATTATTATTTTAATGAAATAAACAGTTTTTTTTTTTTAACATCGGATTTGTAAGCGGATGCGGATATTTCAAGGCTCACATCCCCGGATGCGGATTTTGAGGCAAAGCACTCAAAAACATTATCATAACCATATTGTTCATTGCTTTATATGGTTAAGTGGTCTTACAATATTTTACGTACCAATATAAACCCTGTAAGGGCACTGCAATGTAATAATGTAACACTATTTATTTAAAATAATATTAAGGTTAGGATCTACGGTAGAGCTACGGTAGCCTAGTGGTTCAGTCATGCGGCTGTCAAGCGGCGGTCGTGGGTTCGAATCTCGGCTCGTACCAATGAGTTTTTCGGAACTTATGTACGGAATATTTACCGTTAGCTTTTCGGTGAAGGAAAACATCGTGAGGAAACCGGTCTAATCCCAATAAGGTCTAGTTTTCCCTCTGGGTTGAAAGGTCAGATGGCAGTCGTTTTCGTAAAATTAGTGCCTATGCCAAATCTTGGGATTAGGTGTCAAAGCGGACCCCGGGCTCCTTTGGGGGCATTTCCGGGAATAGCGCTAGGAGGATGATTAAGGTTAGGATAAGATTTCACGCTTAAGTGGCAGTGGGCAGGGCACATAGCACGTAGCACCGATGGCCGTTGGGGCCGAAAGATTCTCGAGTGGCGACCGCGTACCGGAAGGCGCAGCGTAGGTAGGCCCCCCCCACAAGGTGGACTGATGAGCTGGTAAAGGTTGCGGGAGTCCAATGGATGCGGGTGGCGCAGGACAGGTCACTTTGGCACTCTTTGGGGGAGGCCTATGTCCAGCAGTGGACGTCTTTCGGCTGATATGATGATGATGATGAAGATTTCATGCATCTATTCATTACTAAACTTCTCTTTGAACGTATAATAACTTGTCATGATCAAAAAACCTTTCAACTTTTGAAAGAACACCATATTGTTTTCAACCTGCTTTATACATAAAGGAACACTATTGTACACTTTTATCGCCATGTGGTGGCCAACATAAATACGCAACGTCTTTATTAGGGTCGCGTAGTACCTACTCGAATATACGTTGCGACTGATTTACCTACAATCGTTTCAAACTTAAGGCCTCCACCCACCGGACGCGTGTGCTGCGCGTGTGCTGCGCGGCACCCGCGCAGCTGCAGCGCAGCACCCGCGCGGCACACGCGCAGCACCCGCGCAGCTGCAGCGCAGCACACGCGCAAGTTGTAAAGCATTGAAACTACACTTCAAACACACATCGAACGCGGCACACGCGCAGCACCCGCGCAGCTGCAGCGCAGCACACGCGCAGCACACGCGCAGCACACGCGCAGCACACGCGCAGCACACGCGCAGCACACGCGCAGCACACGCGCAGCACACGCGTCCGGTGGGTGGAGGCCTTAAACGCATCACCTATCCGTAAGTATAGGCGGCCAATACGGCGAATCGTCAATTACAGAAATGAAATTGAAGATTCTTATTGACTAATGACGAAAATACTGAGCACGCCGCGTTGGCCCCTTTCTTGTCGCGAACTGTATTTCAGCATCCGCAAGAACTCCGCATCAATTTTTGCGGACGCAGAGACGGATGCAGATGTTGAAAATGATGCGCAACATCCGCGGTTGCGGACGCGAATGTCTGCAACATCCCTGGGGGGCTAGCTCAACTGACGCCGCGCCGCGACGCGAGATCGAGAAGGATCTACCGTTCTCGTTCTAATTTGCACGACAGCGTGTGATCAGCGTGTGGCGATTTGTGAGTGACAGGGGACGCACAGTCGCGCGACAAGCGGCTTGTCAGCAAGTTGTGCTAGACGTACACGTTTAGAGTTATGTCACTCTGTAAAACTGAGACAGAATGACAGGGTTGCTTGTACAAGTCGCAATTGCAACATTTTACCGAGTCTTTTCTTAATGGCACACATTGCTGAATTCTGTTTTTTTTGTTATGTAGTGTGTGCAATATATACTACTTAATCCATGTTATATAGAGGAAAAGTCTGTAGCTTCGAAATGTATGCATTGGCAATCTCCGGAACCACTGGTTTTTTTTATTATGTGATAGGAGGCAAACGAGCAGACGGATCACCTGATGGTAAGCGATTACCGCCGCCCATGGACACCTGCAATTCCAGAGGTGTTGTGAGTGCGTTGCCGGCCTTTAAGATGGGAGTACGCTCTTTTCTTGAAGGTTTGAAGGTCGTATCGGTGTGGTTACAATAAATCATTGAATGTGTAGAATGACCTTTCTGACAGGAGATAGGCTATGTTTTATCCTGCGAATTTGCCTGCGTTCTTTGCTATACGCGGGCGAACCGCACGGGCAGAGAGTATCAGAATAAACTGTTTCTATTATATTCTATCCTACGTTTGGGAGAGTTTTTATGTCCCTTACATAATCCCGGCAACTGGAACTACTTTTCCGATATCAAAATGTATTTCACCTGCACGTCTATATTGGGACGGCCTCGACATACTCTCGATTTTTCTCGCACTATAACTCGTGTTCTAAGTGTTCTAATAAGTGCAAGAAAAATCGAGAGAGCTAGCGCGCCGTCGCGTGATAGCCGTGCAGAATGATTCCGCAGCGTTCCAAGGCGAGAGTCTTTGACCAGTGTGCGTTGCCAGTGATGACAAATGGCACTGAAACGTGGTCGCTTACTATGGGCCTCATAAGAAGGCTCAAAGTCACCCAAAGGGCAAAGGAGAGGGCCATGTCGGGAGTTTCTCTGCGTGATCGCATCAGAAATGTGGCTATCCGCAGCAGAACCAAGGTAACCGATATAGCCCTCCGAATCGCTAAAGTGGCACATTGCAGGTTTATACACATACATAAATACATACATTCGCGCCTTTTTCCCTAAAAGGGGTAGGCAGAGCACATGAAAATTGGGTTCTAGTACTGCTTTTAGCACAAATGTGGGTATAAAAGATCGACAAAATGGGATATCGGTGACAGGTTGCTAGGCCATCGCCCACAACACACTTCAACCCTGTTCCCTTAGTCGAATTTTACGACACCCATGGGAAGAAAGGGGGTGGTGATATAATATTCTAACCCGACACCACACGCAGGTTGCAGGTTTATGCCTATGATTTAAACAAAACACATTAATAATACTATTTATAAACTAGTGCCTGTGAGCAATAGACCTCGCAAGCCTGACTTGCAATTTATCTTTGCAAAAACTGAATCGATACGAAAAATCAATCTATATTATTAAACCTGCTCACAAAATTTCAAATGCCACCTTTAGAGGAGAACTGGACAGACGCCGGGACATACGATAGAATTCTGGCCCAAGCTGGAGCAGATAACTTCTTCGCTTAGCTCGTTCGTGGCGAAAACTTAAAACTACACAAATAATAATCGTTTACAAACAATCTGGAACTCCGGACCCTCAATGAAAATTGTTAATATTTGCCCCAAACTTGGAGTCTATTTATTTAATTCATTTGCAACTGAGCTGGGGTCGACTTAAATCCAACTTCGGATTCGATGGTTGTTAAATTCAATCAAAACTTACCGAAGTATGGCTTAGTTAGCGAGTTTGTGGCTAAATAGTTGAGATTATTTGCGAGGAGTCTGAGATATGGGCAAAAACTTTGAATCATGGGCAAGGGGACATAGTTTACTGAGGAGTTGTGGAAAACGGGGCAAAGGTTTCTAGAGTGGAATCTCTTGGAATAGTTATATCTGTCCTACGATTTCAAGGAACGAAACGTAAAGAAATATGTGTCTTTTGCCTGTCTATAGGCTACGGTGCGCAAACATGGTCACTCACTGAAAGCCAGAAGTCCAAATTGAAGGTTTGCCAACGCCTTGGAGCGCAGTATTCTAGGTGTCAAACGGACGGATCGGGTCCGAAACACTACACTGCGCTCCAAAACACGAATTGCTGATGTAGGCGAGAAAACTGCCAGGCTAAAGTTGGAGTGGGTCGGCCACGTCTGTCGTATGCATCTGGATAGGTAGGCTAGTATAGCCACCAAGTGTATGCCGCTAGGGCAACGCAGACGGGGCAGGCCTAGACGGAGATGGCGGGATGTATCGAATAATCGGAATAAGTAAAATTAAGTAATATGAATATGTATCTTTGATATCCTTGATGAGCGAAAAATTCGTTCGTTCGAATTCGAATGTTCTAGGGAATGAGGTAGGTAAAGCATCGATAAAAAATATTTCGTGTTTATATTATGTAGGTGTTTCTATTGTATCAAACTGTATTTGATAAAATACATGGAGATGGTTTAAAACTTTAAATCCTCGAGACTTATGTATAGTAAAGATGTTTACCTTAAAGGTAAATTCAAGGGTGGATGTAAGAAAATTGCATAAAAACAGGAATTCTACGGAGACACAGCCAAAAATCTAAATCTTTACAATAATTAAATAAGTATCAGGGTCAAAATGTTCAGAAGTCAAACACCTAAATTGCACCTTATCACCTAACCACTCAAAAGCCATAGGGCGCTTTAAAATTTAATCCTCACAAGAGAAATATTTTCCCTCCAACTTAAAAGGGCAGTCGGAACCTCCATGTAAACTCAAGCTGTCATTCAAAATTCACCCGTATGGCTATGTCGGCAAGGGTGGGACTTACCGTCATTTTGGGTGTTAAATTTCTCTTCTGGAAGGTTCATTACTCGCGAGGTTATCGCGTTTGTTCAGCGTTGATTTGGAATTCAGTTGGGTTTAGGGAGGTTTGAGGGTACGAGCGAAGATTTAAAAGCGATGCTATATCGCGAAGCTATAATGATGACCGCTTTAGCCTAGTTGATATTGCCTATACGAAGCAAGAGGTCCCGGTAAGGGCGTTTATTTGTGTGTGTTCCTGAGTCATGGATGTTTTCTATCTATCTCTATTTTGCGTGGGCGTGGCGTGGGTAGGCCCCCCACAAGGTGGACTGTTGACCTGGTAAAGGTTGCGGGAGTCCGCTGGGTGCGGGTGGTGCAGGACCGGTCACTTTGGCACTCTTTAGGGGAGGCCTATGTCCAGCAGTGGACGTCTTTCGACTGATATGATGATGACTCTATTTGGGGTGTTAAAATCTTCGTTTACGTAGCGGAAAACGGCCGTCGATTTTTGTGTTTTCAGAATAATGACGCTTGCGAACAAACTCTTTTGAATTTATGATCGTTCCCAAAAACAGCCCCTTCTGAAACACTGTTTTGAAAACGAGGAAATATGTATTTCAAAAATATGTCATGTGATGCGATTCATTAGAATTGCAAAAAAAATACCAAAATCCATTGAACAACAAAAAATGAGGTTGAAGTATTTTATGTACCTATGCCTCATACATATTAAGCATAAGGTACTGAACAAAGCCATTATTTTTTTTTGTAACACGCCGGTCGGTGCCGAACAGCCGTACTGCCTGATGGTAAGTTGTCACCATAGCCTCGGAGTCTTTGCAACTGCGGGGGTATCACATTCGCGTTATTCACCCTTTAAATTATATACACTTTCGACTACTATATGTAAGTATACAAGTTTATTTTCATTCTGTGCACTTAGCAAACCAAATAAAAAAACAATATTACCTACACCTCTTAGATATCTATATGTTGCAGGGAAATGGTCAAAACAGAGATTTGATCAAATCTCTAAGGGATTTGATCAAATCACGCAGGATGTTAAAATGGCCAATTCATTTTATCATTTACCTAATACAAATCAGTTATTTTGATCAAATCTCTGAATCTGTTTAGTGAAATGACGAAATCGGGCAAAAAAAGGCAACTCGTTTTTTCATTTCACTAGACTTGTTTAGTGATTTGATAAAATCCCTGAAACGCGTCAGTGAGTTGACGAAACTAACGCGATAAAGATTTTTCCGCTCTTTTATAAAAAAAATAACCACGAAGACGGTGGCGGGAGCAGAGCTCCCGCCTCCATCTTCTAACCTAACCGCCATCCGAGTCTAAGTCCCAGAACCGTTTAAATGACTAATCATTTAGGAGCCAATATCTGCGAGTTAGTTTCGTCAATTCACTGATTTCGTCATTTCACTAAACAGATTCAGAGATTTGATCAAATTACTGATTTGTATTAGGTAAATGATAAAATGAATTGGCCATTTTAACATCCTGCGTGATTTGATCATATCCCTTAGAGATTTGATCAAATCTCTGTTTTGACCATTTCCCTGCAACATATATATCATAGAAATGAACAATGTAACTTAGACTGAGTAAAATGATAGTATCGTTCGGCATAGACAACCCCGTATGTAACTTTATAACTTATGTCGGAGCCAAACCATTAGTAGAACTAATTTAATATTTCCCCTTTCGGACAAAGCCGCATTCAAATTTAATCCATAAATCCACGCGTTAGCATTCGTTTTCAATCGCAAGCGAATCCTAATAAAATGTGGTCAATAGTTAAAACTAACCATTGATTCATTACAATCGTTCATTCTAAAATCGAATGTAATCCGGTGACATTACAGTCGATAATGGTTCGTGTTTCGAAGGACAATGAAGAAGCCAACCATTGCTAAAGAGACAAAATGATCGTTTTACCGAGGAAGGAACGAATAAAAGATTAATTTCATTGAAATACCGGGTAGATGCGACTTATCGAGTGTGGAGTGCCACAATGACATGAGGGTAATATAACTATATATCATCATCATCATATCAGCCGAAAGACGTGTGGACGTCTTTCGGCTTTCGGCCAGCAGTGGTGCTGGACATAGGCCTCCCCCAAAGAGTGCCAAAGTGACCGGTCCTGCGCCACCCGCATCCAGTGGACTCCCGCAACCTTTACCAGGTCATCAGTCCACCTTGTGGGGGGGCCTACCTATACGCCGCGCCTTCCGGTACGCGGTCGCCACTCGAGAACCTTTCCGACCCAACGGCCATCGGTTCTAGGTGCTATGTGCCCTGCCCACTGCCACTTAAGTTTAGCGATTCGGAGGGCCATATCGGTTACCTTGGTTCTGCTGCGGATAGCCTCATTTCTGATGCGATCACGCAGAGAAACTCCCATCATGGCCCCGCCATTGCCCTTTGGGTGACTTTGAGCTTTCTTATCAGGCCCATAGTAAGCGACCACGTTTCAGTGTCATATGTCATCACTGGCAACACACACTGGTCAAAGACTCTCGTCTTGAGACACTGCGGAATATTGGACGAAAAGATGTGCCGTAGCTTCCCGAACGCTGCCCAGCCGAGTCAGTTTCGACGATTGACCTCTTTCTCGAAGTTGGACCTACCTAACTGGATAGTCTGTCCTATGTATACATAATCGTCTACAACTTCGAGCGTAAAGTGTCCGATTGTAATGGGAGTTGGTACGACATGGGTATGACTATATATAATATGTTTGTTTTTCCCATATTATTTTAGATACATAAGTCTATTTATAACGCCAATCACATTCCCAACGACGTCAAAAAGATAATTATTTATCGGCTGATACATAATTCCCTATTGTATTCCAGGATTATTACTAAATTACTCCATCCTGCTCTAACATAAGGGCGTAACGGCCAACACCGCTCGAACTACTAACGCCTTTTTGTCCAAGTAGGGTGTCCATTCATGTCAGAACCGGTCAATGGATCTCGTTAGGGTGTCCACTATTTCCTTATTTGTGCGGATAATGTAACAAAAGTTGTTGGTATACGGAAACATTCCTGCTGGATACGATGAAATATTAAACAGTTATTTATAGTTTTGGACCGTGGGTTGAAATCCTGGCTAGTAGGAATGAGGTCTTCGGTACCTACTTATGTACGGAATATTTACCGTTAGCTTTTCGGTGAAGGAAAACATCGGTCTAATCCATAAGGTCTAGTTTCCCCTCTGGATTGGAAGTTCAACAGGTCATGACGTAACGCATTATACGTAAGTACGTTAGGTAGATCTAAATGTCAAATTGTTATATGGAAAAATTACAGTTGGATTGTCCTCACGCGCGCGCGTTCAAACCGTTACGTGATAACTCCTCAGATGGCAGTTGCTTTCGTAAAACTAGTGCCTATGCCAAATCTTGGGATGAGGTGTCAAAGCGGACTCCGGGCTCCTTTTAGGGCACAACCGGGAATAACGCTAGGAGGTAATGATTTATATTTTTGGACCACAGCCTGGCCCGGACTTGGTTTGGCTTGGGTTCGAATAGGGATGTATTCAATCATAAATTCAATCATATTGTTACCGGTGCATTAGATTGCCCAGATTTACTGCAGAAAACAAATTTTCATGTACCCTCTAAAATTCCTAGAGCATGTAATATTAAGCTGTTCAGTTTAGCTACTCATCGCTCTAACCTCAAGCTACACTGTCCCCTGTCACGGATGTTAACGGCATATAAGAAATATCAACACTGTATTGATCTCAACTCGTCAACCATCACACTCATAAAAGCCACGATTGCTGACAAGACTTAGTTTGTGTCCTGACTTGGCACAAATTATGTTTTGTCTCAATTTGAATATTGACATTGAATAGGTCAATATTAGTACTTAGTAGTAAACTAATTGTAATCAGTTTTTATATTATACTTTCACTGTTACTTGATGCATGCTGTGTCCTTCTGTAATTAATAAGGTACTTAGTTTTGATTTATGCATTGAAGAGCATTATTATGTAATGGTATGCTTATTCTTGAAGGTCCTAATAAATAAATAAATAAATAAAAACAAAGAAGAAAAGTCTATGAGATTGTATGTTTATATATACAAGGTGGGGCAAAAGATATGTTTTGAAATACAACACTAATATATATACCTATTTAACTTACAGTAACGCGGTTTATTTTACTCAATTCAATATACTCGTACAATGCCATTTATTACATCAAGTTTTGAAAATTACATCAGCAAGATGGTGGCTATCAGCAGCGATGATGATGAAGGCGATTGAAATCGATCATCGATCTGAAATCGAAAAATCGATATAACCTTACACCTACAATAAATCTGATTATAACAACACTATTAAATACAACTCTCTCTCTCAACGACGTTACGAAAGATTCGCAAACACTCTACTAGATACGCTGAGGAGTCTCAAGCCCATGTCGCGCCCGGGTGCAATGATTACCGTAGCGCCCTCTAGCACTAACCTCCCCTAGCGCGCGCTGGCGCCCGAGTCGAGGCGAGTGGCGCTCGGCGCCCCCTAGGGCCGTGCGCCCGGGTGCAATGATTACCGTAGCGCCCTCTAGCACTAACCTCCCCTAGCGCGCGCTGGCGCCCGA
Source organism: Epinotia demarniana (assembly GCA_945867215.1). Lineage (NCBI taxonomy): Eukaryota > Metazoa > Arthropoda > Insecta > Lepidoptera > Tortricidae > Epinotia > Epinotia demarniana. The sequence goes on from OX244281.1 coordinate 2,982,493, forward strand.
GTCGAGGCGAGTGGCGCTCGGCGCCCCCTAGGGCCGTGCGCCCGGGTGCAATGATTACCGTAGCGCCCTCTAGCACTAACCTCCCCTAGCGCGCGCTGGCGCCCGAGTCGAGGCGAGTGGCGCTCGGCGCCCCCTAGGGCCGTGCGCCCGGGTGCAATGATTACCGTAGCACCCTCTAGCACTAACCTCCCCTAGCGCGCGCTGGCGCCCGAGTCGAGGCGAGTGGCGCTCGGCGCCCCCTAGGGCCGTGCGCCCGGGTGCAATGATTACCGTAGCGCCCTCTAGCACTAACCTCCCCTAGCGCGCGCTGGCGCCCGAGTCGAGGCGAGTGGCGCTCGGCGCCCCCTAGGGCCGTGCGCCCGGGTGCAATGATTACCGTAGCGCCCTCTAGCACTAACCTCCCCTAGCGCGGCCTGGCGCCCGAGTCGAGGCGAGTGGCGCTCGGCGCCCCCTAGGGCCGTGCGCCCGGGTGCAACGCACCCCCTGCACTATAGGTAAAGCCGCCCCCGTAAGCTCCGAGCAGACTGATGACGGAAAGTGGAATGGCTTGGCTAATGAATTGAATCGTTGGAACTGTCAATAAAACAAAAAGGCGGACTACGTCCTTAGCGATGTCATATTGATCTTCGATGTATTTTTACGTAATTACAACTGTTGTTTTTTATTATAAATTTGTTTAATAAAATTATGACTTTGATTTTAAACCTAATAATGCTATGAGATTTGGTATGAAGTCGATTTATGAAATATCGATATTTACAGCACTAGCGCAACTGTGGCAACATTTGTGTGCAATGAACTGTCAAATAGTTTGCCTAATTACTAATCCGAGATTAGTGTTCCAATATCGCATTCAATGCTCATATAGGATTGTACCTTAGACTACGCCTTCAATAATACACTTACCTTTAACTCCTTTTTGCAAGACTTGAAAATAAAACCAGATATCAGTTAACAAGTTCAATAAATGAACTACGGACAGACAAACAAGCTTAACCTTTTCACCGCCAGATTGTAAAGCAACTTGCCGTGCCACCTCACGCCACAAGGGTAAAAAAATAATGGATAAAGAAATAATTAATGCCAACATGAAATTGGGCTATTTCAGAGTAGGTTTTCATAAATAAAAAAAAATATCGGCAAATGCCGTCTTTGGCGTCGGTGTCACGAATCGTCGATGACGTGATTTCACGTGTTTGGCGGTGAAAAGGTTAACACCCGACCAAAACATACATATATATCACTGTATGTGTGTGTCACTTTACAGCGCTTACCAAGAACTCCTCTAAGGTTTGCCAGTATTTCCTGACCTCCGATCTCGCATGATCGCTACGGATCCAGGAGTCAAGATATGTTAGGGACTAGTGGTGAGGTCAGACAGGTGGAATATACCCCGTTTGATCCTCACATAGATTGGTTGCCTTAATTATTTCCTTTGCCATGACAACGTTCCTAAGCCAGACGCAGATATAAATCTAAGTAGACGAAGCAAATTCAAGCAAAGGCTACATATTTCGTGTATCGAGTCCCGAGTCAAGTCCCATTATAATCGCCATCCATTATGGTCGCCGTATCTAGCTCAGAAAACAGTTATTTCTGCTAGCAATTATAATAGAAAAAAAATGAGCGAGTAGAAGACGTTCACAGTACACTGCTACTCTCTCTATTTTTCTATTTTTAAATGAGAACCAAACTACATTTTGTATGGAGAGACAAACGTTCTGGGGAGTCTTAAATCACGTACCTTTTTTCGTGTCAATAATGATCCTCTCGCTGATCTCTGGATTCGATTTATTAATCGAATCCTGATATCCAGCGATATCAAAATTGGAAAATAATTTGACATAAAAAAAAAGGTTAAGATTTTCTTACTCGGTTAGAAAATAAATACCTCCTTGCCTTTTTTTACCTAAGATAGTTAAAAATACCAAACCACATATCTCACTTAGAAAATGGAACCTTCTAGTTTTTTTTATACCAAGTCAGTGGCAAACAAGCTTACGGTTCACCCGTGGTTACAGTAGCTCCTTTCTGCAAAACTGCATCCTACAGTGTACCCACAGTGGGTGTACCCATTCTATTAAGATGTATGTCTGTGACGAGAAATAACAAAATAATTACAAACTACCTCGTGTTAAAATAACCCCTAAAATTGAAAATTAATAATGGATAGGAGGCAGCCTAGTGGAAGGGTTCCGATGAACCCCACTGTGACTACTTGACTACGGTAATCTATGCTTATGACTAAATTACTGGGTGGGGTAAGCAGGGTGTTACATTATTCATGAACGGCAGAATGAACAAGAAATTAAAGATAGTGCTGATACGATGGTGAAAACAATACACATTCTATTTAAAGACATTTCATTTGGTCCCTGCCCGTTTTGCAGGACCAAATTACTAAACTAGAGGCTCTAGGAGCTGTTGAACGCGAGATTAAAAAAACCGGCCAAGTGCGAGTCGGACTCGCGCACGAAGGGTTCCGTACCATTATCTATGCGAACAGTAAAAAAATGATTGTTGTATGGGAGCCCCCCTAAAATATTTATTTTATTTAGTTTTTATTATTTGTTGTTAAAGCGGCAACAGAAATACATAATCTGTGAAATTTTCAACTGTCTAGCTATCACGGTTCTTGAGTTACAGCCTGGCGACAGACGGACAGCGAAGTCTTAGTAATAGGGTCCCGTTTTTACCCTTTGGGTACGGAGCCCTAAAAAGCGTTAAAAAAGGGAAGTACTTCCACTTTCCATCAGACCGCAAGCATAACGCCACAACTAGCTTTGTGGGTTTTTGTGGTTGCGAGTACAGTCAGCAGAAAAATTACTTACATATGACTCTAATGCCAAATTCTTAGTACCTTTTTTACTACAAAACACTAACTTCTATTTCTTTAAAAAAAAAATAAGCTAGGTAAGATTAATATTCTAATTTAAAACTAAAATTCCTATCCATACTTAATACAAATAGGAATGTGTATGCGTTTGTTTGTTTGTCCGTCTTCCACGGCAAAACTCCGCGAATTGAGGTGATTTTTTTAAATGGAGATAGTTGAAGGGATGGAGAGTGGCATAGGATAGTTTTAATCCCCGAAATCATTCCCTAAGGGGGTGAAATGGGGGATAAAAGTTTGTATGGAGCTGCGATATAAACGAGTTCCACACGGACGGAGTCGCGGGCAGAAGCTAGTTCGTGTATATTTGTGTGTATTAATGTTCAGATTATTGCAATCAATAGAGCCAAGCAGAGGACAAGCACGTTTACCTTACCTATGTGTTTTATAATTACAAGTTAGTAGAATTTTCTACTCCTAGTGGCTTTTATGAAACAAAGCTAATTGAAAAATGGATGTTATATTAACTTGGTATTTATCTACATTAGGAGCGTTCAAGATAATCCTAGTACACAAACATTTGATAAAAATGGACACAACCTGCACGGCTATTAAGGGTCGGCGCGCGAGCTCTCTCGATTTTTCTCGCACAATCCGTCTCCCTCTTATTAGAACACAGAGGTATAGTGCGAGAAAATATACACCTTCACATTAATATTTAAAACTCACATTTCTGCACAAGCCAGAAAGGGTTAAAGTCGAGTTCATTTGAAACATTTGGCATTTCTAACAAAACAAATGAATCCGAAATTCTCATTAAGTATTGAAGCAACTAATAAAATTGCTAATTTCACGATTGGCTATTGAATCATTGATTGCCCCTGATTTCTATGCGAAGCGGTGTTTTAGGCGGCAAAGTTCAATATTTGTGCAAAGTCAAAAGGTCCCCCCAGAGTTTGTTTTGAGGGCCCGCTTGCCTACTCGCCTGGATTAATACTTGCCAGTTGCTTTACTTTGCACTAGAGATAGCATTCCGTTCAAGTGACACGTAGTATGTAATTATTTGTTGCAATTTCTCCGCTACCCAAAGGTTGTCGGGAAGAGATCGCTCTTTAGCGATAAGACCGCCTGTTGTTAACCTCTATTTTTAAGTTTTCATGCCCTGTATTTGATTCATGTTTCGAGGTGTGCAGTAATAGTACATTACGTATCTAGGGCGGTGAATTCGTGAATGCCCCAGAACGCAGGTGTTTAGGTAAATATGCGCCCTGGGGCTTTACGAATTACCGCCCGTGTTGAGTACAAAATTTTACGTCTTCACCTACTTCAAATACTCTTTACATCACACCTGGCCATAATGCGAGTTTTACTGCACGCTGCGCGTACGGGAAAACTCACATTGTCGCCAGATGAAGACGTAAAATTTTGTACTCAACACGGGCGGTAATTCGTAAAGCCCCAGAGCGCATATTTATGGCCCTCACCTTCGGTTCGGGCCACAAACACCTGCGATCTGGGGCATTCACGAATTCACCGCCCTAGTTACGTAATGTACTAAGTATGGTATTGTATTATAGCTTGAAGAGCTCTCTACATTAAGCTTTATAATGCCATCTCCTAAAAATAAAATAACTTCTTCTTATCCGTTCTCAATCATGCTTTATCTGTTTTTAGTTTTTCGCATTTTTGAGAAAAAAATCCAGGTCAAAAGCAAAAGTGACCCACAACTGACGAGCCTGTATGAGGAGATAAAGAACTGTTTAAGGCTGAAGTATTTGGCGTTATTTTGTCTCTGCCTACCCCAATATAGGATCCGCGAGTATATGTTTTTTTTTCTTTTTGTTTTTTTTACAATCTTACACAAATCGATCTAGTCCCAAACTAAGCAAAGCTTGTACTATGGGTACTAGACAACGATATACATACTTAAATAGAAAAATAAATACTTAAATACATAGAAAACATCCATGACTCAGGAACAAATATTCATGCTCATCACACAATTTATTGCCCTTACCGGGATTCGAACCCGGGACCTCCGGCTTCGTAGGCAGGGTCACTACCAACTAGGCCACAGAGGTCGTCATTTCATGTATGTACAGTCAGCATCAGAAGTAATTTAGCAAAATAACACGCTCAAAAAGACCTACACAGATCCTTATTCCCTTGACATTAGAGTTCGTGTGTGCATTTTGAGTACTAGAACTGCTTAGCAACTTCTCCTGCTGACTGTACTAAACACTATTGTACTGGAGCGGCGCGTACGAAGCTCCGCGCAAGGCGCGCTTGCCGGACCAGTTCACTGATGACGTCAACAACGTCACCACTGAGATCATCTCGAGGTGAGACTGGAAACAGTACTAAACGCAGCACGAAACATTCAAAGTGTCCGTGTAGTTTGAGCTTTGGGCCCCGCCTAGCAATAGCCGAGGCTATTTCCCTAAGACGCCCTTGATGAAAGCTTAAGATGTTTGGGGCAGGTAGTTTACGACACGAGGCTACGGTGACTTAAACTTTAATATTGATATTAAGGGACCCCGAGTAAATGTAAAGGTTTTCGGAAGCTGACTCAGCTATGGAAGCTCGTTATTGTTTGATAGTACTATTTGATATTTTACTACCCTGACGAAAGCGAGGTCTTTTATTTATTTATTTTTATTTATTTGTCTGAGGCAGCAAGGCCCATATTTACAAATAACTTATTATATATGCGAAAGTGTGTCTGTCTATCTGTCTGTTACCTCTTCACGCTTAAAGGTGGTTTTCCACCGGCGACGCGAGGCGGGGCGTGGAGGGGACGTGGACTGCGCGTGCACATTAAAAGAGTTCCTGGAAGCTAGTACTTTTATACTTCCAGGTTAAACAACTCTTTGAGAACGAAATAAACACACCCACGTTCAAAACCGCTTCATTAAAACCCGCCCGGATCGATGAAATATTCAAATTTCACTTAACAACTTAACTAAATGACTGGGAGTTAGATTTCGCTAAGCACTAAAACTAAATCACAGTTTATGTATATGTACAGTATCTTGACTTGGTGCAACCAAATCCTACTTTTAGGTACATTTTATATAAACTAACTAGCTTCTGCCCGCTACTCCGTCTGCGTACATACTGTCACCCCCCCTTGCATCCCCTTAGAGGATGATTTCCGGGATAAAAACTATCCTATATCCTTGCCCGGAATCAAACTTTCTCCATGCCAAATTTCATCTTAATCTGTTTAGCGGATTAAGCTTGAAAGGGGTAACAGACAGACACACTTTCGCATTTAAAATATTAATATCGATTTATACCCCATGTCAGAGTTAGATTAGAAAACAACAGAAAAAGTGGCATTCCCATTCTATTGACGCTTCAAAAATTAAAACATATTATTTTTAGACGACCCAAAGGAGTCTGTGTACTACAGCCTACTTTCACTCTACAACTTAAACTAAGCTAACCGGGCCACTATCGGTTCTCGAACGTAATTCGATTCAATCTCGAATTCTCGATTGACATTCAGCCCTCTGGCGGCCAAACGCCGTAACAACCGTCAGCACACCACGCTGTGACGTCATTTCGTTGCCTTTAGTGGCAAAGTTCGGGGCTGAGTAATTTCTAGGTGTACTCGTAATGGTTTATGGCAATTATTGGATAATACTTAATCTATTATCAAGATGAAGTTGGTAAATTTGTAGACAGGCTTGATGACTTTAAAGATTGTTTGACTAGTTTTGAAATCAAGATGGCGGTTAGAAAATAATGTAATGTCTGCAGCACAAACAGTCACATGCCCGACGCAAACCAAGAGTGTTTACACCGTGTATCTGTGACATATGTGAGTCTGTCTGTGACATCGTAACTCGGAAACGGATGAAATGGAAAAATATCTCATTGTAACTTAAATTAGCATCATTCGTTTCGGTGCATACCTACATAAACGCTCAGCAAATCTATTAGCTAAAATGCCGTTAAAATTCGTTTCTCTTTATCCGTCACTTTGAAATTTGTTTTCGTAAGAAAGGGAGAAAAGACATCTTATCTATCACAGGTATTTAAAGTATTATGAATTGGTGTGTTAAAAATTTACTGCGGTATTTCCTTCGTTGCATTTATTACCAGAAATAAGTAACAGATATTCACTTGTATAGACGTGTCCTAAGTCGGCTAGCTTTTTAAACCTACTGAACCCAGTAGCTAATAAAACAAAGTAATTTCTCGTTTTGCCTTCAAAAAGCTACACTAAGCTTTCCCTAATGGCTTTCTTACAGCTTATCCTATTAGCAGTATTACAGTGGAATTAAAAACACGTTGGGTATTGTAAGGTGAGCTTTTTACACATAAATGGTGGACAAAAAAGGTTTTTTTTGTTTAAAAAAATGTGTACACTAGAATTATATTGTAAAAAGTTTAGCAAATATCCATTTAATTAAATATTGCATTTCAATTGTTTTACTAGGTGTAACATATAGTACGTTACATCATATCAGCCGAAACACGTCCACTACTGGACATATGCCTCCCCCAAAATGTGCCAATGTGAGGGGCCTACCCACGCCGCGCCTTCCGATACGTGGTCGCTACTCGAGTCGCAGTGCACGGGGCACATTGCACGTAAACGATGGCCGTTGCAGCGGAAAGGTTCTCGAGTGGCGACCAGGTTTTGCGTATGATGATCCTCGTATTTATAAAACACATCACAGACCGAGGTGTCCTAGATAGGACCCTTCTCTGAATCCATTATACCTAAATTATAGTATAATACAATCCCATACTTTAATATAACATTTCGTCCCACACACGACCAGTTTACCTTAATCCTTGCAGGCAAAAACTTTAAAATATACCTTCGAGGAGCTAACCCTCGAAAGCAGTCAAAAATGAACTCTATATAATTCTCTTAAGATTCATATTCCAACTCCTTTAAAAGACGGCGTAGAGATGGGATGTTATTCTTGTAATCGAAATCTACCTGACTATAGACAAACGATACTCGGTTTCGTTTTACCGATTATGTCAATAAAGAGTGTGTTTATGTTTATCGGAGGTTGTTAGCATTCCTTGTTGACTATTCGTGGTGAAATAAATATCGATATCTTAAGTGTTAATTCCCAGAGACCAAGACGATATTCATGTGTTGCCTGTTTTGACATTTTTATGTATAGTGATGTGCTTTAAACGCGAATTGTGACTAAGTTTTCTTGGTAGATTTAAAGAGGAATGATTTGATTTTCGTTTGTTTTTCGACAAACCGTTTTAGGGTTGCCCAATAATCGATAATTAATTTGATAGATTAGTAGTCACTCCGTTTTCCGAAATATGTAAAAGTATAATAAGTATGCATGACTTTTAATAGTAATCGAACTAACGAGCGAAGCGAACGAAGTTCTATGCTTCAGCTTGGTGCTAAAAAAAAACGTTTGTCCGGTGTCCCAGTGTAGGCTGTTAGCTACAGGCCGCATTTCTAAGCCGATTCGCGTGAAATTCTATAAACCGGTTCGTCAATTAATATAGTTTTTTTGACAAGGCAACTTTTCGAAATTTAAAAATCTAAATAAAAAAACCACGTAAAAATCGCTAGCTTCCAAAAAACAAAAAATATCCGAGAAAGAAACTTGCCATAACAAAATCTATAGTTAATGAACCTGTTCACAAACTTTCACGAGAATCGGTTGAGAAATACGACCTGTAGTAGAACAGCGGGAAAGCGTGACATCCAGACATCTGGACATACAAACGACGTTTGGCCCAAGCTAAAGCATAGAACTTCATTCGCTTCGCTCCCTCATTCGATAATTCGGAACTAAGCGTAGGTAGAGGTCTTCGTGACAGGTGACCGGCGGGTTGAGCCGCATTAGCGCTTAGCGAATAACAGCCCAGGTCCCTACAAGTGAATAACAAATAGTTCGTCTACACGTTAGTGTATGTGGGTACTGACCAATGTGTTTATGATTCCGTTTGTTGCCGAGTCGTCTCAACCCGGCCGGAGCGGAGGTGCCCAAATATTTGAATACACAAAGACTGCGTCTGTTAGGGTTGTCACTTACCAGAGTTCTATTATATTCGAAACGATCCATTTTTTTGACTTAAATACTTTAGCCCTACTTTATTGCACCTAATGTCCAATTTCTAGGTAGAGTTCAATGAAACGTTATTTATGTAACGGTATCTATCTGCAACTGTGACCTGGATTCCTTATATACGTAATACATTTAATTTCATGAAATCATAATTCAATAAAAAAAAACAATGTTTCATTAGAATATGCCCATTAGAAATTGCCTAATGCCTTTTTTCTGAAATACTAACTTTTATACAATTATTGCAAACCTAATCTGACTTAATGACTTATATTTGATGTTATTCAAAGAAAACCCGAAAAGTTCAATGATTCGAAGAAGTGCATTAAGTCTGTTGAAACATTAGGTCTAACAATGTGCTTATGATTCCGGGAGGTCAAGTGAAAGGACCCCTTTGAAATAACGTTGTATTGTAATGTCGAGACTAAGAACTTCGATCCACATCAACTTAAAATATCTAACAATATAGCAAAGAGTGTTTAAACTTAATTTTGTGAATTTGAAAGAGATTCTGCACTTTAGTTTGGACGCTGCCCTTATTATAGAACTCGCATATACTTATACTACTTAGCCACTCTATACTCGTACATAGACTTCGCCACCTATTTAAACCCCTTAACCCCCTATTTTCATCCTTCCCAGTACTCAAATTTACTCAATACCAAACTACATCTAGTCTGTTCAGCAACTTAAGTATGAAGCTCCATACAAACTTTTACCCCCCCCCCCATTCACCCCCTTAAGGGATTTCCGGGATAAAAACTATCCGATGTCCCTTCCCGGGACTTAAAATTTCTCTTTACCACATTTCATCTAAATCGGTTCGGCGGTCGTGAAGACACACTATGAGCATTTATAATACATATTACAATGGATAGGTACAACAATATCGTCACTCATCGTGCCCAAGGCCGTAAATCAAGCAAGGAAAGTAATAATAAACATCTATTCGCATAGACGAGACGCTGCCAACCCTATTTTCTCCTTCGTCACCTTATTTGATATTCCCTTTTAATTTTCCACTGAATTTAAATTCACGCCAAAGGGATTTGGGAGTGTAATGTTGCCGAATACTTTGTTTTTTTATAACCAGAAATCAGAGTCAGGAGTCCAAGGGGATTCATTTCATTCAATTTTTTGTTGACAATTACGGTTACTCGAATTTTCGGCTTTTTTCAAGGCTTTATTTGGATTTGGGCAATGTCGTGATTTTTAGGGTTGCCGTTTTGCAGTTTTATTTAAAAAGAATTGGATAATTTTTTAAATGTACGCTTGGGGAAAAGGTAAACACGAGGAAACAAAATAAACGTTTATTAAATGAATACTGTATTAGCACGGTTAACAAGAGGAAATAGGCTATTAGGTACTGAACCAGTTTGGAACCAGTCGGCTAAATCTTAGGCTCTGTCGTCGCTTACCTTCAGGTGAGACTAGGATCAATGACCGGACAGTCCTTTATATAAAAAAAATATCAAATACATAGTGAATCACATTTTGCGTTGATTCTACATAATAAAATAACTAGTCCTTTCTTTAATTTCCAAATCAGTATCATAAACAAAAGTAACTCCCAAAATTTCCATTTCCCCCCAAGGGTGGCAAATAGTCAACGCTGACAGGACCTCTCAGGCTGCAAACAAGGTGTTTTCCTCAAGGCTTTTTCCTTAGTCTATTCGAGACGACATTGGTTTGACTTTGTTTTGATTATTATCGCTTACGGGCACCAAAATGTAACGACCCCGAAAAAACTTTTTTTTCACGAAGGCGGCGACAAGCAAGCATGCTTGCCTGATGGTAATTAGACACCGTAGCCTTCGCACGCTTACGACACCAGGGCGTTGGCTATCCTTTATTGATTTGAGGGTTCGTTGTGTTGAGTTATAGACGATCGCGGGTCCTATACTCTTAAACACAGCACATCACAGGATCCCTGGCCACCTCACTCACCAACAGGAACACAACAACAACATAGAGCATAGAATGGCGTTATTACGGCTAGGGTGGGTCATTATATTATATCAGTCGAAAGATGTCCCCAAGAGAGTGCCTAAGTGATCGATCCTGCGCCACCCGCATCTAGCGGACTGGCGCAACCTTTACCAGGTCATCAGTCAACCTTGGGGTCTACCTTCCACCTGCTGGTACGTGGTGTCCACCCGAGAACCTTTCCGCTCCAACTGCCGTTGGTTCTGCGTGCCCCGCCCTCTGCCACTTAAGTTAAATAATTTAGAGGACTATATCGGTTTCTTGGTTCTGCTGCGGATAGCCATTTCTGATGCGATCACGTAGATAAACTCTCAACATAGCCCTCTCCATAGCCCTTTTGGTGACTTTGAGCCTTTTTATGAGGCCCATAGCATGCGACCACCGTCATCAAGTGCAAATACTCTGGTAGTGACACTGCGGTGATATTAGTATAATATCAAGATGTTGGGTCAAATACACCGTATATTTATCATTGTATGTATGACAGGGTTTTCCAGGGCGCTCTTAACGTGTCTGTCTGACAGGTGAGGCTCTTTTTGTTTTTATAAAACAAATTCAAGCGCAAAATGTCGCAAGCGACTGGTGTTTTGTATGAAGATAGGCTTTAGTGGGTATCTGTTAGTGTTAAGAAAAACTGTGAAAATGGGCACGTGTACACTAGGTGGCACGTTTCATTGTTTGGTTGTTAATAAAACTTTGTTTATCCGTGACTGTATAAAATGCTATGTTGTGAATTTAACTCATCAACTCAAAAAAACTCGTCGTACGAAAGGCGGACTTAATCGGCTAAATCCTCTACCAAAAATAAAACTTTAATTTTCATGGCTGAACGCCGTGATGCTGTGCCACAAATTGTGGAATGGAAATAAAAAAAGACCATCTTGCAGGCTGAAGCCTCCTATTTTGTATGAAATGCCATTACGGATCTTTCGTCTCGCTGAGCCCGAAACGTGACACTTCGAAGCCCATTATGAAGAACACAACGGCAATATTTCATTACATGTTTGAGAAAATACTATTTCACACCTTTCATTCGGAAAAGTAAGTTTTGCTCCACGACGAGAGGGACCAAAACGCTACTTTTCTTTTCAAGCTACTTTTTTAATTTATACATTGGCATTGGAACATTTGTACGCAATGTGCCAATTGAACACAGATGTAAATAAAATAATGGATTGTAATTTCATCGTAGTCGATTCAAAACGAACTTATTTCAAGTTTTAACTATAACAATGTTGTAATAAATTTATAAATATTTCGTAATATTTAAAAATTAGTACTAAAAATTAAGATAATTTAGATGTATGTTAACAATAGGTTTTTTAAAATTTCCTCATAGTCATTCAATACACCGCCCTCGCCGTAAATATACTATTTTGCTCCCTTGTGACACAAATAACTATTAATACCAGGCTTTACTATTTCCGGGACTGACATCCGTCAAGTTCTGACAAGTATGCGAGAGCGAGAGTGACGGATGTCTTATCCACAACGATAAGTGATAAAATGGCAACCATGCTTGATGCTACAGTCCATGAGCTACGGTGACCGCTTTCCATCAGGACCGTCCACTTGTTTGCTAACGACTTGGTGTACAGCCGTGTTATATTGTACATACGATTCGTCGAATTGGCCACTAGATGGCGCTGTACCGTTCGGGTCGATTCCTGAATCGCGCTATAGAGATTTTCCCTGCGATAATGACCACTGGCCAGTACTAATTGATTATTGAACAAGTTTCATAGATAGGCCCTGTGTTTGAATGAATATAAATTATTGGCAAGTAACAGTGGTATCATTTTGGGACCCTTTGACGTGACGTGGTATAAAGAAATAAATCTAGCTAAATATAATATATGTTAAACCAAAACATGTGTAGCACGGCAAATTTTCTCAACTAACAGTCACCTGAAAACAGACAGCTCTTTTACCGTTACCTTAAGATCTAATTTCGAAGGGCATGTAAACGACGCTAAGTGGTCGTAATTATGGCAATTAAACAAGCCTCCGGGTTCCGTATAAATTACCTGAAACAAACAAAAGGTAAATTAATTAAAGCATTATTTATTTACATATCTTCAGAGTGAGTTTTGTAATTGTATCAAATATATACGGGAATGGTAAATAATGTAGGAATATTATGAATTCAGTTTCAGTTGAACTCCAATTATTAGTCGGTTTTACAATTAGAGGACTGTACTCAAGGTAGTCGATTACGCAACGGATTGTACAGTGTGCAAAAATATGTATCGATGTAACCTCTCATAAATATGTATCGATGACCTTAATCCGCTGACATAAAACCGATGGGACATATTTATGAGTAAGTTTTATGCACACATATTTTTACACTTGACTGTACACGCGTCAGATAAATCTAAATGTCACATGTTGTATGGGAAAATGACAGTTAAATTGTCCTTAAGTAGGTACGTTCGTAAAGTTACCTTCAGATACGTGAATTTCTCAAATATATTAACTAGGCTCGCATGTAGTAATTTCTGTATGTATTTTTCTATTACAACCCGGAAATCACTTTGGTGAAGTGGGACTGATGATGACGACCACAGATGCCTTATGGAACTCCTCAATGATTAAATAAATTAAATTATGATATGAAGTAGCAACTAATAAAATACCAACGGTGATTCTGAGATCCTTGACGAATCGACGAAACTCCTCAAACATTATCGCTCACATATATACTCGGTTTATTTGGTAATAATGAACGCATTCGCTCTCGGAAAGCAGTTAACTGTTAAACTGGAAACGAAATGTGGAAATGTTAATGTATGTGGTTGGACGAAGTACTGTTATTAACATGGTTATTAATTACTACTAATCCGACACCATTTTTCCCAATCGAACCCCTTTCTTCGCAGTCGAGTAAATCCCACTCAATCAACGTTATCGTCCTGATAACGGCTCGAAGCAATAAAAATGCAAATGGCCGCTTAATTGGCTCGTGGGAACTGATTTAGGGTCACTATCAGGCCCTTTGTCTAGTTCTATTGTTTAAGTAAATACCGGGGTAATGAGCTGAGGGATTTCAGACCTTATTACTATTCGCATAGAGACTTTCGACGTTTTTAGAAAAGGCAGGTACAAAATAAATACGCTTCGGTTTTAGACGTTTTGATGTATTCCTTTTAACGGGATTTTACTCGAGAATGTTCTGAGTACTCAATAGAAAGCACAAAAATATGTCTAACAGGGTACCTAAAGGAAATTATCTAGTACAATTTTCAAAGATGTGTAGGGGTGGGTTGTTAAAACGTTGGTAATAGTAAGTTCCGTTCGTTGAAATCTGTACGAGTACCTATGTGTGAGAATTGACTGTTCGAAATGACAGTTGCTGGCGGCATTTTTAACGTTTAGATACCGGCCTATAATATGAATATGACCCATCTTTAAATGATACGTATCTCACCGTGAGAATTAGCTATAGGTACCTACTTACTTGTGTTGCCAAACTTGTCGACAGACGAATAGAATAGAATAACATTTATTCATGACAACAACACATACATGCACATAAATAAAACAATAATATAAACAATAAATTCATATATTTGAATTTTCATTGTCAAGTAAATCCGCCTATTTTACAATGTTCGAATTTAAACTATCGTGAGACATGTATAAAATAGTGCTAATAAATCCACTTAAACTCACCTATCATATGTTACGACAAGCGACATGTTTCGAACTCTTCGGGAGTTCTTCAGGATGAGTATTTTCGAGCCAATGTCGCTTAAACTTGTAACCCTGGATTTATTAGCAGTATTTTGTTACAATATTGTCATTTAAGTCTATTCTAATACACCATATTGTTCCTTTCTTTTCACCTTTCTAGAACTAATAAATTGCCTTCCCCAGTACTAATTAGTTGGAAACAATGCCGGCAATTATCTACGTTCTTTACATACCGAACAAGCTTCGTCGTATCCTACGACTTTTCACGATTCCTACTTGTTTAACAAAAAAGGCTTATAATTCGTCTAAAACTGCGCAGTTGCGCCCTTATAAGAACGTATGCTCGAATCTTTTTAAAAATGGCGTATGAGTCTAGCCCGGTTTAAGACATAGGTCGTTTTTATTCTGCGTAGATAGAACGTCCTTTGTCCATGGTGAACTTTGGCCTTGTGTAATGGGACCTTTTCAACCTTTCTCTGAGAGATTTCGTGTTTTGTAAATGCCACGATTCTGGTAAATTGTAGAGATCTTCTAAGATATCATATAAAAGAAGCTATAAAGTGGTCTTCAATAGCTAAGTCAAAGTCAAATTCAAAGTAATTTATTTTGCGTAAAACGTTGTAACACACATATCACAGAGAACACACA
The DNA here is from genome assembly GCA_945867215.1 of Epinotia demarniana. Taxonomy (NCBI): domain Eukaryota; kingdom Metazoa; phylum Arthropoda; class Insecta; order Lepidoptera; family Tortricidae; genus Epinotia; species Epinotia demarniana. The sequence continues at coordinate 2,997,724 of OX244281.1, forward strand.
CATTTCACCAGCAACTAATATGCCGAAATTTGAATATAGGCACATAACTAAGTAAATCAAAATTAATCTTAATTGGGTTGGTATACACAATATTTTTTTTGTTTTTTTTGGAATTTGTATTTCAATTGACATTCAATTGAAATAATTGTATTCTTCAAGTCTTAAAAAACAATATTTTAGTTTTATAAGAAGAACTGAACCCATTATTTTACCATCCTCTTGCGATGACAAATCTCAGTGTTAATTGAATGAATTTTCGATAAAGTAAAGTAAGTAGTTGTAAAGATTTTATTTACACAAAAATCTGATATCGTTAAGAACTTTATATTTACTTATATTGTGTGGAACGCATTACGTTAGGTTTGTATTATAACAATCCTCAAAAATGTACTGTTTATGAAAAAAAATATATATATAAAAAATATATACATTTGGCGGTAAAACAACGTTCAATTCCAATTCAGAATAACATTGAAATAAAAAAATGCAATAAAAAATTGCCAGCTACTATAATAATACTTTTGCATTCCACTCACTAAAATACAAAATGGAGTCACAATTTTCGAAATTCGAATAAGCAATTACTTACCACTTCATATCGTAAAAAACCCAATCATGTAGATTTTATTCCTGGCACATTTTTCTACAAAAGATATTTGAAATGTCATATTTACGTCTGAATTTGAATGGACTTAAGACTTTTTGGAAATCAACGCTTTATCCAAGTCCATTTTCGCTGGCCGCAAACACATTTCGAACGATTTGTTAGAAATATAAAAAAGGCTTATGGTGAACGTCAATTACATTGGAAATAAAACTGTATTACCAACGATATCAAGCTCAGTTTTGAATTACCCAGGTCAATGAGTTGCGTGTATTAGGACTTTATTAGCCGATATTTTTATTACATTGCCTTTTTGGGCGCGATACTGGCCGGCAATAATCAACTCCTAAATGAGTATATCAAGTTTTATTTTCCTAATTAGGTATCAAGCTTTTTTTGTTGACCAGAAAAGAGGTAGGAAGGGCAATATAGGAGCTTCCTAAAAGTTTGTACCAATTAAGTACGTCAATAAAAGCTTGTTAATTTATCCAATTTTACGGCTAACGTTTTATTTAGTCGATTCTAATACAATGTTTTAAGATTCTTTAGAATCATGAAAATATAAGAAGGTACACATAACAGAACTTAAATATCGAACATCAATAGTATCAAACTTTATATAGGTACTTACAATTAAAAAAGGTAACAAAATAGGAAAATGAAAAGTAACTACATAAGTATTTAGTTAGCAAGCCTAACAAAATCAATTAAAAAAAAGGTAAAGTTACCAATATGTTGTTTTAAATATGAATACAGCTCAGTATTCATTAAACCATCGATATTTTTGAAAATGTAACCAATTAATAAATGTTTGTTTTACGAATTTCAACATTATACTAAGCGGTACCTAATAATATAAATTCACAGAAACGATGTAATTTCAGTCACATTTGCTGTTTGTTGTTAAGAACTTCAATTATTTTATTTGACATGATTAATTAAGTCTTAGTACATATCAAATAAGGTTCCAATTGCAATATCAACTTGTTCGTATATAGTTTTATTCACATAACAATAAAGGTGGCACTGAATTCTATATAAATCCGAAGATGTACGAAAATTATGGACAGTTATTTCTGTTTTACAATCAAAGTGAACTTTTCTAACATAATTGTATTGCTTACGACATTTATATTTTTATACAATACTAGGTACCCGCGCGGCTTCGCCCGTGATTTGTAAAGATAGCTGGCAAATTCGCGGGATAAAAAATATAGCCTATAACCATGCAAAAGTCTATTCAACATGAAGGTGAAATAATTTTTAAAATTCGGATACCCAAGCGTTTCCGGAGATTACCATAATAAAACAAAAATGTGTCACGTGACATACAGATCTACCTTCTTATTTATTCTCTACTCAAATAACTATTTATTTGAGTACCTACGTAAACGGCAAACTATTTACTTCACAATGTACCTAATAAAAAAATGCTAGACCTTTTTCCCTCACTTCCATAGACTGTAAATTAAATCTTGGAATGTGTTATTATGTGTTATTAGCCCACCTTGTGAATTTAACCACCACCAATAGGGGTGTACACTATTATAACTTCAAAAGAAAGGGCAAAAAATTATGATTATATTGACGAAAATCTCATGAAAATACCTCAAAAAATTACGAAGCTACCGTTTTAATGTTGCTTGTTAGATAGAGGAAACGCTAGCAGATCGTGACGTCACAGTAAATGACAATAGTTTCATATGAAGCTGGGACAGAATACCCCTCTTAAAACTTTGGACACATAACTTTATGATTATATTTAACCCCCGACGAAAAAAGAGAGGTGTTACAGGTAAGTTTAACGTGTTTGTCTGTGTATCTGTCTGTGGTATCGTAGCTCCCAAACGGATGGACCGATTTGAATGCGGTTTTTTTTGTCATAGATAATTTTATCCCGATTGTTCTTAGCCATGTTTCATCAAAATCTGCTTAGCCGTTTTTGAGATATTGGACTTTGAAATTAAAATGTCGAGGGTTTTTCAACTTTTCTAAGTTGTAGTTATATTTAGTGTGTGTGTGTGTGTACACGGAAAGCGTTTTATCTGTTCAATGCGCGGCCGAGACGCGCGCGTTGCGCTTAGTTAGAGTTAGACTGTGGTTAGTTAGGATCACACGCAATAAATTAGGAAAATCGCTGCCGCTCCCGCCGCCGCCCAATGTCGTGGCCGGTCCGTTATTCTATGGCATAGATAGGCCATACATTGAATGTCGATGGACGTACAAATGATATTAAATTTTAACTTGTCAGTTCGAATAAAAGATTTATTAGCTTATTGAATTCGGACCACAGAGCAAACTAATATGGAAATGCAGCTTTATTTGTCTGTTTGTCAATAACCCAATAGCTGTGGCATGCAAATACAATATATGGAACACAATCGCGGTTCACGCTTGTATTTTCAATATATGCAATTAAATTTTCACTGCACTAGCTAATTAGAAAAGGGTAATTATTGGCCTCAATAAGGTATGCTTTTCGTTCCTAATATTCCCTGTTTAATCTCAAGGTATGAAAAGCAGTGTGTCTACTCGTTAGCAAACTTATATTCGTCTTGGGCGTATACATTTGAATCCCTCGTTACGCTCAAGAGTCTACATTAGAATCTTTCCATTCGCTCGGGATTCAATATGCCACCCTCGCCATAAGTTTATATATATATATTTTTATACCACGTCGGTGGCAAACAATCTTACGGCCCACCTGATGGTAAGGTGTTACCGCTGCCTAAGAACGCTTGCAACTCCAGGGGTGTTATATGCGCTATGCCGACCGTTGAATTTAAACACTCCTTTTTTGAAGAGCCCCATATTGTAGTCCCTCGGGAAAACCTCATTTTGCCACCTTGAGTCAGTTATTACTACAAATTTTATAGCCCGTTTTCCATAGATATTACACTCTATTATTCAGCGGCATTATCAGGAATCAAGTAACAAAGAGACAACACGTTAAGCCACACACGCTAGGTTATAACCGATGGATATGCCTGCACAGTTCATTTGTGCAGGCATAACTGAACGTGTGTATAACAAGACTCCTTGCCTGCGCGGGCAAAATTTGAAATATCAAAATTTATATTTTGCCACTCGGTTAAACGCTTGCGCACTTCGCTTGCGCAGGCATAACCGAACGTGTGTGGCCGGCAGGCTTGACAGGCTTCAGTTATCCAGTGATTGCGGAGGAGATAGGTCGTACGTCACTGCGCAACAATGTATATAGCGGTTCTCATAATGGTATCCTGTTTTTTAATTAATGGAGTTACCTTTGATAACAGTGTAAGATAAGTATTTTCGTCCATTCGTAAATAATTTCTATAATCTTGTGGATAAAATCTTAATTCCTTTAATAAGTTGACGGCTGTATTGTCGTCTCTTCAGAAACCAATCTTTACACGACTCACTTCGGCTTCGTCGTTTAGTTTTCCTGTTCAAAATTACAAATAATAAACCTAATAGTGCTATTACGTCGACCACCACCGCTACCGGCGCCATGATGATTAGAACTGAGAGTTTGTACAGGTTTGTCGTTACGTGTGTGTGCCCCATGAATCTCGGTCGTGCCTGTTGGTATTGCTTGCACACGCAAAACCGACACGCAAAAACTAGCGTGTGTGGCCGGCTTTATACAATATGAATTAGTGCGGATTTGGATTACAAAAATTCCGATGTTACAAATTGAATTCCCCAGCCAAAGCCGTGAAACTCCTAGTAAAGCGTAAACTAAAACCGGTTCGATCCGGATAAATCTAGTTATATCCGGTTTATGCAACCGGTCCCGTGACGCCACTAAGTGATTGCCTGGGACGGTTAAACTCTTTGTGTAAGTTATTTGTAGAGGAATAGATATTGCAACGGATCTTAGGGGCTTATAAGGATTTTCCAATATACTCAGGTTTTGTAAATCTACGACTTTACGTATTAAATTAAAACCAGTTTGAGATTTGCTTAGCGCACTAGCTTTTTAAGTGTGACGTGTAGTTTTACGCTTTGTTTAGTTTTTTTTTGTTTTATTTAGATAAATACGGTAAGTAATTAAATATTTTACCAATTATATGAATTTCCGTCTAAATAAAGCTGCGCCGCCACAATTTATCTGCTTTGTTTTAATGTTAACTGGTGGTGAATGTTTTATATCATCAAGTCCGCTTTTTGTACTATAAGCTATACTTATGTACAAAACATACAACATTACAATCTCACTGACACTTCCTCTTTGTAGAGTATATATACATAGTATAATATTAGTAGAGTATTTAATATATACTTGTATATGTCAGAGGTCCGCTTACTAAAAGCAGGTAAATTTCCCATCAAATGCCCAGTGAGTCGACTGGTATTTGTAACGTAATACAAGTGTCCCCACTGGCTTCGCTTGCGGTCGCTTCGGACGGCAACACCACAGAGCTATGCGGTTCTAGAAGGTTCACCCCATACTAATATAATATATGCGAAAGTGTGTCTGTCCCTCTGTCCGTTATCTATTCACGCTTAAACCGCTGAAACGACTTAGATAAAATAGGCATGATGCCTCATGTTCAAATTGATAACGTAGTGATGCTAGTAATTAACGTAAAATAAAGTATAAACTATAAAAAATAAACTATAAATACTTAAAATCGTAAAAAGATATGAACCTTGAAAGTTTAGAAAAAATATGCACTTTTTTATTGTCCAAGAGTAAATTTAAAGTTACCAATAGAATCCTTATGCTTTTATAGAAACAAAATTGTACAACAACTATGTACTTAAACGCAGTATTTGCGACCGAAACAACAATTTACCTGATTTTCCATACGATAGATTTAGATTTAAATTTTAGATGAGAGAAGATTGTGACGTCATACGTGTCTGTCTATTAGTATGAAGCGTTTTGCGCTGCTGCCAGCGAGGTCAATCTTTGTCTCAATTTTTTGGGTATTTATGTTCTTTAATTGTAGTTGCAAACAAACATTTGTTCCTCAACAAAAACTGGTTCGAATGACATCATAAAAAAATGTAGTCATCATCCCTATTATATAGAGACAGTTGTCGGGACCCAAAAGATACGTTCATTGGATATTACTCATACTCGATACTCAATCGTTTATTGCAATATCACAATGGTAAATAATAAATAAATAAATATTAGGGGACACTCTTACACAAATCGCACTAGCCTCATAGTAAGCTCAATAAGGCTTGTGTTACGGGTACTAGACGACGATATATTACTTAAATACATAGAAAACATCCAAGACTCAGAAACAAATATTCATGCTCATCGCACAAATATTTGTCCTTACCGGGATTCGAACCCAGGACCTCCAGCTTCGTAGGCAGCGTCACTACCCACTAAGCTAACCGGTCGTCAAAAAACGGTAAAAAAATGGTAGCTACAGATGTTGACTTAAAGCTACAGATCAGTGTGAACACTGCTGGGCAATGCAATGTTTTTTTTTATACTACGACGGTGGCAAACAAGCGTACGGTTCGCCTGATGTAAGCGGGCACCGAAACCTATACACGCATGTAATTCCAAAGGAGTAACATGGGCGTTGCCGACCCTTGACATCTTTCGAGGATTTTTCTTTGAGGATTCGCCGTATTGACAGCTGAAGGAAAATTCCCTGGCTCTAAACACAACGCGTCCTCGGGAGCTCTGGCGACCTTGCTCACCTCCAGGAACACAAAACTACTACAGAGCAAGTAGTAGTGTTATTATGGCTGTGGTCGTCTCAAGGCGAAGGTACTTCCCCAGTTGGGCTGCTCCAAATTTAAGAGGGATCACATTTCGCTGTGCCCTACCTCACCAAAACAAAGTTGAAAGATAAAGATAGAAGTGTTAAAGATAGGGAGGACTTACTGAGCGTTTATAATTTATGTTCCAAGTATTAATTTAGCGTGTAATAGGATTTATTTACTAGTAGTTGCTTTATTTTATTTATGTACTTTTTAGGGTTCCGTACCCAAAGGGTAAAAACGGGACCCTATTACTAAGGCTTCGCTCTCCGTCTGTCTGTCATCAGGCTGTATCTCAAGAACCGCGATAGCTATACAGTTGAAATTTTCTCAGATGATGTATTTCTGTTGCCGCTATAACAACAAATACTAAAAACAAAATAAAATAAATATTTAAGGAGGGCTCCCATGCAACAAACGTGCCGTTTTTATAGATAATGGTACGGAACCCTCCGTGCGCGAGTCCTACTCGCACTTGGCCGGTTTTTATCGTCTTTTTCTTTTTTTATAAAGCCAGGGAAATGAGTATAAAACTTACAAACAAACAATTGGCTTGAGGATAGCATTGGGACATAGATTGGCGGCCGGTCGAACGAGCCTACATATTTTTATTACGGATAGGTCGTGAAGACAGGATGTCATGGCACTCATGGCTTATGTCTCCGTACAAACTTACATGTCTTAAAGATTAGATACTAGGAAGAGTAAGAAATTTATGTTTTTTAAAGTAGGGTTTGCAGCTGTTATTAGCTTGCTTGATATTGACCAATATTCGGATATTTTTTTCTGGATGGTGAAGACAGTGGCGTCTGTGCTGTTTCCCCAGAGCATAATGTCATACGTGAGCCATGCGTAAGCGTAAGCATAATAAGTAGATGGTATCCAGGTTAGTCGACTTTTTACCTTCCCGAAGCGCGTAAAAACGATTTACGATAAATTAGCTTTATTTTTTTTATGGGGGATTTCCATATCATATCAAGCCTATCTATATCAAGATAGTTTTTATCCCGGGAATCATCCCCAAAGGGGGTGAAAGTTTTTATGAAGCAACGACATTAAACGAGTTCCACGCGGGCGGAGTCGCGAGCAGAAGCTACTACGAAATATTTTCAGCATGATGAGTCTATACCTAACCGTTCTAAATGTAGTAAATGGTGGCGCAGGACCGGTCATCGTGGCACTCTTTGGGGGAGGCCTATGTCCAGCAGTGGACATCTTTCAGCTGATATGATGATGATGTGTACAAAATAATAGCTAATTCAAATAGCTTGTGCCGTGTCTACGTGTTCCAAAGGCTCGCTCGCCGCAAATTATCCGCCGTGCTTCGGTGTCGGCGGCTAGTGCTCTATTGATTGCGGATTATACACCGTGCACTGACTTATTTTCAGTAACTGTAGTAGATTGAGAATCGTGATCGGTAAGATGATAGGCTTTTCGATTGACATGATTTGTGGATGAACGTTTCATATTGGTGGCACGTAAAGTTGTTATGACTTGGTATATTTTTGCGTCATGCATTCAGATCATCCTCGTGATTTTGACTTTAGTGTTTAAGGGCTCCGCACCTCAAAAAGAAAAAAACGGAACACTAATGGGATCACTTTGTCCATCTGTCTGTCTGTCAAGACCCTTTATCGAGGGTACGCGTGGGAGGTATTAAAATTAAACTTTTACACTCAGGTCTACAGTCGGATGTGCTCTATGTATTTAAGTATTTAGATCTATTAATGTATATCGTCACCTGGTACCCATAACACAAGCCTTACTGAGCTTACTAAGAGGATAATTATGAACTGTGTAAGATTGTCCCCTTATAATAATTGATTTATAAATTAATTCGTTTATCAATATTGGCTAATAGAATCAGATACATGAAACAAAAGCTGGTAACGCACTGACAGCGGTGGCGGCGCGGTGCGGGAGCGGTGCCGGTTGTAATGTTCGAGCTAGTATGACAGGATCCGCACAGAGCGGCGCGGCGCGGCGCGGTATTCTGTGCGGCCCCTTTCGTATTAGTTCGAATATTACAACCGGTACCGCCTTCGCGCCGCTCCGCCACCGCTGTCAGTGCGTTTCGGCCTTAAAAGCGATATCCCAGGGAAGTTCCTTCTGTCAATTAGGACTAATGGAACTCGATGACTCATCAACAACATACCTACAAGAAACCACAGCCATTGGTTGCATCCCGTGTCGACGTCAGAAACAAATCTAATTAAATATTGCAAATATTGCAGGCCAACTCGCGGATGAATATTGCCTATCACATCACATCACATCATCAGCCTATATACGTCCCACTGCTGGGCACAGGCCTCCTCTCATGTATGAGACGGAACGGGCAGTCCCACGCTGGCCCAGTGCGGATTGGGGACTTCACATACACCTTTGAATTTCTTCGCAGATGTAGCTATGCAGGTTTCCTCACGATGTTTTTCCTTCACGGAAAAGCTAACGGTAAATATGAAATCATATTCCGTAGATAAGTTCCGAAAAACTCATTGGTACGAGCCGGGATTCGAACCCAAGACCGCCGTTTGACAGCCGCATGCCTGAACCACTGGGCTACCGTAGCTTATATATTGCCTATGTCTATCCAAAAAGACAGGCGAATTAATTTTTGAAGTTGCCGGAGGTTGCCTTCTACATACAATCTTACAAAGCAACCTCAAAGACTTTTATTTATAATATTGTATATCCATACTAAAAAAGAGGAAGCGTGTCTGTCTGTCTGTTATCTCTTCACGCTTAAACCGCTGAACCGACTTGATGAAATTTCGTATTTTAGTTTAAGTCCCGGCGAAGGACATAGGATAGTTTTTATCCCCGAAATCATCCCCTAAGGGGACGAAATAGGGGTGAAAGTTTGTATGGAACTACGATACGAACGAGTTCCACGCGGACGGAGCCGCAGGCAGAAGCTAATAGTTGGTTATAAATCCAATGTATCTTAGAGACATGAAACATTCAACCACAATAAATTTTTAAATGATAGGAAAAATTGAAAAATTTAATGCTCCGAGCCGGATTCGAACCAGCGACCATAGGCATTCATGGCCCGTCGCTACTAACCAACTGAGCTATCGGAACAATCAGATTGTTCCGATAGCTCTTTTAAAAATTTATAATTTTTCCTTTTATTTAAAAATGCATAATTTTCTTTAGCAGCGTTACTGCTTAAAAAACAAAATTTAATTCAACCACAATATTCTCCTATGTTTGTCAACTTGAAATAGTACCTACATAAAGATTTTTATCTAGCTGGTACAGTCGACTCAGATTCGATTAGAAACGTAATATCGCAAGCAATATCGGACGCAAATTTGCCCGCACTCTCGTTCCCATTTCATAGTGCAAGAGCTAGTGCCAATCTTATAACAAAGATCTTTTTTTTCCCGTGCCTAGTTTCCCAAGTTGGGTCCCGAAGGGGCCCTTAACTAATTGCCACTAACAGTTCGTGGCTTAAAGCCCACGAGATCCAACACATTACTATACACAAAATGGGGTACGTATTAGAAGATCGAAAATTGAAATATCGACAGTGAAAACATCGAAGTACAAAATATCGAAAATCAAAATATCGAACGATCGAAATATCTAATGTTATTATATCGACGTCTAATTGGTCTAAAATACAAATGCCGAGCGGTTAAAATATCGAAAGTACAAAATATCAACAACTATGCAGGCGATATATTAAAATTTCGAATGACAAGATATCGACCATTGAAATGGCGACGCCCAAATAATCGAAAAGTAAAACGTCGAACCATCAAAATAACTAACATCATATGGTCTACTTGCATACCACTGGTAAAATTATTTTAGCGGATTTCGGGAGCGTGTTCCACCTTGCTTATTAGTAGGTATTTTTAGCAGGAAAGAAATTGGAGTAATTCTTTATTACTACCTTATGTTATACCATACCAACTGTAATATATTATTCATCAGTGATGTTATTGTGACACCTATTTTTCTTGATGTTATCGTAGAGAATACGCTAAGATAACCATGTTTTGTAGGAAAAACTTTTCTCTAAAACTAAAAATGGCCGAGATATTTGACCTCAAAGTAGGAATTTGGAACCCAAAAATAATCCAAAACCGAATCGCAGCACCCCACCATCCACGTGGTCTTGTCTGCCCTACCCCTAGAGTGTTTATAAAAGAGAACGGAGGCGCGGAGGGACAGCAGCCCTCGCCCGCCGTGACGGAGCGCGGGAACGAGTGAGGCGAGCGGCTGAGGCTGGTCGCCGAAGGCGACCATTACGCCGAAGCTGCGGAGCCGAGCGAAGTGACCGTGCTTTGTCACGCAAGGGCGAAAGGGCTGCTGTTCCCGCAGCGCCGGAGCTACGACAAGTCACAATTGTCACTAAATTTAGATCAATAGTGATTCCTCGTAGCTCCAGCGCTGCGGGAACAGCAGCCCTTTCGCCCTTGCGTGACAAAGCACGGTCACTTCGCTCGGCTCCGCAGCTTCGGCGTACTGGTCGCCTTCGGCGACCAGCCTCAGCCGCTCGCCTCACTCGTTCCCGCGCTCCGTCACGGCGGGCGAGGGCTGCTGTCCCTCCGCGCCTCCGTTCTCTTTTATAAACACTCTAGGGGTAGGGCAGACAAGACCACGTGGATGGTGGGGTGCTGCGATTCGGTTTTGGATTATTTTTGGGTTCCAAATTCCTACTTTGATGTCAAATATCTCGGCCATTTTTAGTTTTAGAGAAAAGTTTTTCCTACAAAACATGCTTATTTTAGCGTAATTTCTACGATTACACAATAAAAAAATAGGAGTTATAATGACACAATATCCATCGAGTCCTAGAATCCCTCGCTTCGTTCGTTGTTGTACCTAACGGAAACCTGCCTTAGGGTAGAATATATAGGTAGGCTACACAGCCCGCAGCGCCGGAGCTAACGCATTGAGTAAATTACGTTTAGAACATTATAATGGGACACGTAATACATCATATTATAGGATATTTAAGAGATTGTGCAGTCGACATTCTTGTTGACTTTCGATGTTTCTTATGTCGATAATAATATTTTCGACAATTAGGCAGTTGATCTTAAATCATTCGGTAACTAATACTTTCGACGTTTTAAACTATGGCATTATGAACTTTCGATGTTTTAAATTCGATATTCTCATTTTCGATATATTTATTTCGATATTTTAATCGGTCGGTAAAATAAACTTTCGATATTTTGAATTTAGACCATTCAATCGTTCGATATTTTGAATTTCGATATTTTGTACTTCGATGTTTTCATTTTCGATGTATCAATTTTCGATCTTCTAATACGTACCCACAAAATGTACAGAAACTACACTATAATAACTACACCTTAAAACTACTTAAAATTAACAAAACAAAGACACACCACCAGATGCACAATCAGCCCCGCACCTTAATGCGACGAACTGATAACTGGTGACGTGCCTATAAGCCACACCCCCACGCCCCGCCCCAGCCACCCGACATAAGGCAGTCAGGGGAGAGACGCGCGAGCGCGAGCCGTAGGCGAATCTAACTGCTCAACCAAAAACTTACAAGCCAACACAAATAGAAACCGAACGAAACAAAACCATGCAAACCAAAACAGAAAATGCACAACACGAACACGATAGACTAATAAAATAACCACAATATTTTAAATTGGCTTAAATACGGTAGCGCACGCGTTCTATCGCAGCGCGTTGCATGCGATAGAAAGGGATGGCTACGTTTAGGCTCGTTCGGTATACCTAAACAAGGGAAAAACCTAAACCTAAATATTTATATTGTGGTAGCGCTCCAAAGAGCTCAATATATATTTTTTTTACATTAAGTTTCTATGTCGGTCCCCGAAGGCGAGGTTGATTAATAACCGTAACCTAAAAAGAAAATAAATGATTTCAATATCCCTATTCAGTGAAAAACATCAACAAACAACACACTTACATGTCTCTCGGAAGTTAGAACTAGCTATGATGCATATAATAGTTTCCACACGCGACTTCGTCTGCGTGGACCCAGAATAAACACTATCATATATTTTAATCCTGGCTAGAAACTATCAAATAATTATAATTATAAGTCAAAATTAAGTACCTAATTAAAGATCATAATATGAAAACACTTTAGCGCGGCCGCGGCCCGGCGCGCTGCCCCGCGCGGGCGAGCAGGGCGACGGCGGCGGGGGCGGCGGCGGTGGCGGCGGCGGGGGCGGGGGCGGGGGCGGGGGCGGGGGCGGGGGCGGGAGATTGTTCGAATCGCTGTTCAAACTGGCGTACAAAAACATTGTTGGACAGTTTCAACTCATCGATGGCCTGTTCGTGCGATGTCCAACTAGCCCCAGCTTTGAAGCCTGAATTCTGACCATCTTTTGCCACATTTCCGAGCAGTGGCGTGAAAAACATTATTTCCAAACATCGAACCTTTCGCATTTCATCATCATCATTATCATATCAGCCGAACGTCCACTTTTAGATATAGGCCTCCCCCAAAGAGTGCCACAATGACCGGAACTGCGCCATCCGCATCCAGCGGACTCCCGCGACTTAACCAGGTCATCAGTCCACCTTGTGGAAGCTTAACCCACGCTGCGCCTTCCGGTTCGCAAATAAAGAAATATATTTATTTGGTGTGCTGTCATGTTACATATCTACTAAGAAACTTACAGGTCGACACATGTAAAAAGAACCCTGGCGGCCAAATTTTTTATATGGCCGCCAGGGCTCTTTTTACGTGTGTCGACCTGTACAATTGGTATTCACAAAAATGGATGCCACTCAGCATATGCCACCAGCAATACATATTTACCTTTATAATATTAGTAGGATTCTAAAATATGCGTATATTAAAAAAAACACGATAAAAAACTAGCTCTTTACATCGCTTTTATATGAAATAACCAAGCAGTTGTCACAACATTGAGTCTCGCACTATCACTTACCACTCTAGAGAGACAACAAGCTATCGCTGGGATAGCACGGTTAGTCGCGATTAGGAAACGTGGTTATGTCTGAAGTGTGTTCTAGGTTCTAGATATACTAGGCATATATATGCCTAGGCATAGGCGTGTAGCTAGGTGTATAAGGTAAAGGCATCGGTGGTCAGTCGGGAACCAGTGATAATTATTTCAATTTGAAAATCTGTTCAGTCATTTTTGAGATATTGGACTTTGAAATGAAAATGTCGGGGGCTTCTCAACTTTTATTAGTTGTAGATATATTTTATTTATCCACGATAATTGATAAATGGCTGCCATGGTACGCCCACTGTGGAAATGCATAATGTTGATCGTTTGTCGTTTATCGCTATTTAAATTTTAAAGCATAAATACCTACTAGATGATGTTAACCCACTTTTAATAGCCAACATGCGCATAAATACTAACTACCTTTTAACTGTACTTGTGAGATAGAAAACGTAGGAAATAAAAGTACTCCAGGTCATATAATACCAGTTAAACGGCCGAGTTTATCGCCTGAAAGCGATCTCTTTTAGGCGACAAATTTACGAGCAGACATCGTTTACGTTTTTAACGACGCAAAGTAAAACTGTGACATAACTAAATATAGTGCGGCTACCGCAAACGCGAATGTTTGTTCGGGTATCTCCCTCTCTGTCGCTCAAATGCATAAGTGCGATAGAGATGGAGATAAACGAACGAAAAGCGGTGTAGAAACCAAGTAAAATAATCAATTTTGTCGTATTTTCTCGAAAAAGGATTAAAAATGTAGTCAAATGGAGAAAAAAAGCAACGCAGATAAAATAATAATAATTTTCGAGTCTACACTTGCATTGCCCTCTGCATGGAGTCTATTGGATCACTCAGTCTATTGGTTTTACCTGAAACAAATTATAATCCCGTCCCTATTATCAACTAGAAACTCTGAGTTTGAGTTTAATTAACTAAAAAACACGAGAAAATATTCTTCCAGTTCATCTTTAAGTATTCTGTCATCGCAAACCGACACACTAAATTACATGGTCGCTAACCGGCGCAATGACCCCATGGCGCTAATTCTTTACGAATAGCAACCTTGGAACTGGCGTGGCGTCAAATAAGCCCACCAAAAAACAATATAAAATGGCGGTATAATCGAGAATTGCACGCTTCTTGCACGATCACTTTGCGTCAGTAGCAAGTTAGGTGTTTTATTAGCACGAAAACCATTTTAATATCGTGTAATAATGCATTAAATGTCTATTATTATTTATTTATGATATTATAGATATATAGACTTTATTGCACAAAAGAAAACTTATCGTACAAAAGGCGGACTTAATGTCATATGGCAATCTCTACCAGTGAAACGTTAAGGCAAAGCGGAAAAAATTGTGGGCATTGCAAGTAACAACAAGAAAAAGGTTACATTACGGTATTACTATATACAATATACATACCAAAATGGTTTAATTTGGTGGACCTATATACAATATACTTATAATCTTAATAAGTAAAATAAATAAAATTCGATTATTTCGGACCATATAAAATCCATATTTTGTTAGTACGGCTTACAAACTATGTAATTCGTTACGCTAGGCTTACGAAAAACAATTTTAAAGGGCTTTTCCTAATTTAGCGACTGACGGAAGGGACACGCAATCTGCGTTAGAGTGAGATGTTTCAACTCCCATTCGATTTTAAGTCAACATCATGCCATTTACTATCTGGGTTAGTTGAAGTTTCGCATCAGTAAAACTACTAAATGGTCCCACGATTAGAAAAAAAAATCTCTAGATAGAAAATGAAACCGCAAGTACAAATCAGTCTGGGCATATCTTGCCTGATATATTTAAAAACTATTTATATCAGGCATATTTCGTATGATTTCGCTACATCGTAAACTTCATCTGCTTAAAGAAGAAGTCAAGAAGTTAAGCAAGATCAGCACACGACCAGTTAACATTTAAAATGGCGCTGGCAGCTGTCATCCCTTAGACAACTGTCAAACTACCCATACAATCCAAATTGAACGGACGTACAGGTCGACACACGTAAAAAGAGCCCTGGCGGCCATATAAAAAGTATGGCCGCCAGGGTTTTTTTTACATGTGTCGACCTGTAACTTTCGATTGCCGATGTTTTAAAAAAAAACCAGCCAGCACAATAACAAAGACATTCAGGGACGTGTCATAACCTAATCCCTTAAAAATACCCAGCCGCTCACTATTCGAACGCTGCGTTCCAAATTTAAAATTTACAAACCCCATTCAAGACGGCCGTGATTGGCCGTGAAGAGGCATAAAAAGGCGCGGCGTGCATGTTTCATTACCAGTATTGTACGGAGACGCGACGGGTACAGTACACGTCCTTTTATTGGATACGAGGTGATTTAAAATGAGAATATGCAATGAGCTATCGATTCAGGCTCTATCGGCTGTCTGAATAATTTCCGATAAGACTGAGTGGAAGCGGTAATGATTTAAACGTCTGGAGGCAGGTCAGAGAACTAAATTTGTAGCTTGCATTGACGGAGTGGAAAGTTTAATACCTATTCGAGCAGCAACTTTGAGTTAGGCGACTGAATTATAGAAGAGTGCTTGTACAATTTGGAACATTGGCAGACTGGAAAACAAATATGGTTTCCTCTTTTGAAATGATTCTCGAAGACCTTATGCCTTCTTATGATCACCATATCATTATGGGCGATTTTAATACTTGCCTGCTTAGGAATGACTCTCGCTCAAGATCACTTAAAGCGCTCGTGGACGCTTGCAATATGATTATTTTGCCTTCAGATCCCACACATTATTTCCCTAACTGTAATCCTTCGCTCCTTGATCTCGCACTTGTTTCATCATCTGATCACGTTGCAAAATACTGTCAATACTCTGCGGACTCTTTTTCCTACCATCATCTACTTTTTTTATCTTATAAGATTCGACCTCCTAAAGCTAAGCCCAAAATTCTACTTCAGCGCAATTTTAGTCGGTTGAATGTTGACAAACTTCGCGAAGATGCCGCAAATGTAGATTGGGAATCAATCTTGGAGGCTTGTGCCGTAGATGAGAAAGTATCACTTTTTAACACCGCCTTGTCTCATCTGTATGATTCTCACGCTCCGGTACGCCCAATCAAGGTTAAGCACCTTCCTGCTCCCTGGCTTACCGAGGAAATTAGAGCACTTATATATAGGAAGAACCTGGCTAAGTCCAAATATAAGGGGAATTCTTCTGAAAAGAATAAAGCCAAGTTCCATGCGCTGCGAAATCGCTGTAGTACCGTCTGCCGTGATGCCCAGAGGCGTCACATTCACTCGGCTGTAGAAAATGGTGATCCTTCTAAGGTCTGGAAATTTCTTAAGTCTTTAGGAGTTGGGAAGCCTAAACAAAATTCAATTCCTAATGATGTAGACTTCGACCAGCTTAACCAGCATTTTTCTTCTTCTACCACATTCAACGGGTCAGTTAAGGCTGATACTCTTAACTATCTTTCGAGTGTCCCAACTCCTGACTTTCCTCCTTTCTTTCTTGCTCAATTCACTGTCAGTGATGTTAAGAAGAACGTATTAGCTATTTCCTCCAATGCCGACAGCGTTAGCCGTAAAATGATCTTCCCTATCCTTGATCTCCTTGCTCCTGTTATTACCCATATTCTAAATTGTTCCATCTCCTCTGGTGTATTTCCCTCACAGAAAGATGCCGATGTAATTCCTCTTCCAAAATCATCCAAACCTTCCTCTTTCTCTGACTACCGTCCTATTTCCATTCTTCCTTTCTTATCAAAAGTCCTGGAACGCCTTGTTCATCAACAGCTGACTTCTTTCTTGAACAGGAACAATCTGATGAATCCCTTTCAGTCCGGCTTCCGAACAGGTCATAGTACGGCTACCGCTCTCGTGAAAATTACCGATTTATTTATTTATTTATTTATTTAATAATTTACACAATAGGCTTACAGTAGAACCAAAGCGCCTACAATGTTAGGACTTAAAACGATCTATATATATATATGTCAATTGTACTATACATTACACAAACAAATAAAAAGTAGCACTAACTAAATCTATTACACATATAATTTATTTTAGTTAGCAGGCTCAGCCAATTGTCTGCAAACACGTCGGCATCCTGCCTCAGCACCAGCTCATTGAGCAGCGCCGGCGCACGAACGCCGGGCGCGTTATTCGCGCGACGCGTGCGCGACGCCGCCGCCGCGCGCGCGGCGAACAGCGGGCGGCGGCGGCGCCCCGCGCGTCCGTACTGCTCTGGGACGAATACCTTCCAATGCCACTGGATTGTCAATTTGCCCCCTAAGTAAAAGACAGTAGTGGACTGCGAGGTGCAGTTTACGTCTGAAATGGAGAGTCTCCAGCCCGACCATACCGGCTACAAAACCGATGATGTCCGAGCAGGCATGGACAACAGGAATGTCACTGTTTTGTCGCTACTTGACTTTAGTAATGCTTTTAACACTGTTGATTTTGATATTATGCTTAGTTTATTACGTTCTCTTAACATATCTCCTGTGGTAATTGATTGGTTTCATAGTTATTTACATGGTCGTCGGCAACGTATAAAGGTAGATTCTTCCCATTCATCGTGGTGCAACACGCTGGCTGGCGTCCCGCAAGGTGGTGTGTTGTCCCCTCTTCTTTTTTCAATCTTCATTAATTCCATTACTAGTAACATCGTTTCATCATATCACCTTTATGCCGATGATCTTCAAGTTTACTCTCAAGGAACTGTTAATGATTTACCTCAGGTTATCCGCGCCGTGAATAAGGACTTGGAGAGTATTTCTACCTGGAGTGAACGTTTTGGGCTTAAGGTAAACCCTGCTAAAACCCAGGTCATAATCGTAGGCAGTCCGAAGCTCATTCCGAGGCTTGATTTTATGGGCTTACCAGCTGTAATGTTCAATGGTGTTCAAATTCCATATTCGCACCAGGTAAGGAACCTTGGTATCATAATGGATCGCACATTATCTTGGATACCTCAGGTGAGCGAGGTCAGCAGGCGGATGTTTGCTTCGATCGGTTGCCTTCGTCGACTTCGTAACTTTTTGCCACTCGCCACTAAAATTGCGCTAGCTCAATCTCTTCTTCTTCCCATTCTAGATTATGCTGATGTGTGCTATCTGGACCTTACTGAGGACCAGCTTAACAAACTTGAGCGCCTTCAAAATGTGTCTCTTAGGTTCATATTTGGTTTGCGCAAGTATGACCACGTTTCCTCCTTTCGTTCTCAGCACAAGTGGCTTCCAATTCGTCTCCGTCGTGATTCTCACATTCTTGCGTTACTCTACAGTATACTGTTTATTCCCTGTACTCCTCCATATCTCAAAGAGCGTTTTAATCGTCTCACTTCCATCAGATCTTCCCAAAACCATCTTCTTGCCCTACCACCTTCATCTACCAAATTTTATAATGGCTTATTTACCTTTCGGGCTGTTCGGTTGTGGAATGCTTTGCCGTTGCATATAAGGTGTGCAAAATCTCTTCCTATTTTCAAAAATCAGTTGAAACAATATTACCTGTCTCTCCCTTAAGTTGCCTTTTATGTATTGTATGTATGTATGTATGTATGTATGTATGTATGTATGGTTGTATATATGTCTGTGTATTTATTAATTTATTAGGTATGTATCAAGTGTCCTGTTTAGAAATATTTGAAAGATTGATGTGTTAGTTTACTCTTCATGATGAATTCCTGCACTACCTGTTAAAAATTCTAGTTTAAATGTTTCCTGCTGTACAAAGGTTGTCTGGAAGAGATCGCTTTAAAGCGATAAGACCGCCTGTTGTGTCCATTATTTATTAAGCAATTTTTTTGTAACCTGTTTGTCTCTCTTGTTGTGGTGCAATAAAGAGTATTTATTATTATTATTATTATTCTCTTTATTTAATATTTATCTTAAGTTAGGTTTTTACAATAATGATATAAAAAGTAAAATATAAAACAATACATATAAAACATAAAACCATTATAAAAACCTAACCTAGGGTACCGCCGGCAGCGAGGCGGGGCCTAAGCTGCCGGTGGTCAGGGCGACAGAGACAGGAACCTCCTGACTATTCGCGCAGTGTCCAGGAGTACCGCCTTCTGTATCTGACCCTTGATCCAGCCATCTAGCGAGAGTCTCTTGAGGTGACGGTCGAGACTCTTCGCTATCAAACCGTTCGCCGAAACGACTATCGGGACGATGTTCGTCGAATCAACATCCCACATGGCGGTTATCTCGTGAGCCAGGTCTAGGTACTTGCTGGCTTTGTCCTTTTCGGCCTTCTCGAGGTTCTCGTCATGGGGGATGGTGATGTCGACGAGCACTGCCTGGCGTTTTGATCGATCTATCAGCACGATATCAGGCCTATTGGCAAGAATAGTTCTGTCCGTGATGACAGATCGATCCCAATAGAGCGTGGCACGACCATTTTCGAGAACTGGCGCAGGTGTGTACTTATAGTAAGGCACTTCGGAGACCACAAGACCGTATAGCAGAGCAAGTTGCTGGAGAATAATTCTGGCTACAAGGTTATGTCTGTGCAAGTACTCGCCGTTAGCAAGATGACCACAACCGGAGATGATATGCCTGAGTGACTCCCCGGGACGGCGGCATGCCCGACAAATGTCGACCGTACCGTCCTTCAGGATATACCTCCGGTAGTTGTTCGTCATGATAACTTCGTCCGCAATTGCACAGACAAAACCTTCGGTTTCCCCGAAGAGATCCCCGAAACGTAGCCAGTTCACCGACGCGAGCAGATCTACATCGGGCCCTGTGAGGGCCTTGTAGAACCGCCCGTGTAGCTCCTTGCTCCTCCATACCGCCTTGCGGTCCTCGGCGCTCATTACTTTAAATCTGCGCCAGTTCTCGTTTGCCAAGGAGAGCGGGGTGAAGTTTCCGTCTACTGCTACTACGTCGCGATGCATCCCACACTCGTTGTTTAGGAAATAATCCCTGAGACTGTACACCTCGCGGTTGTGGAGGTCTTTGGCATTTAAAAAACCGCGACCTCCACACTTCCGCGAGATGTACAGTCTCATAATTATTATTATTATTATTATGGTGATTTCCGCAAAGTCGGTAATTTCGTAAAGGGAACCTGACCATTTTTAGCAGTCTAACTGGGGACATCCCGCCACCGTACACCGCCCATGGCCATAATACTACTATTTGTATGTAGGAATGTGGTGATGTATTCCTGTAGTGAGTAAGGTCGTCAGCAGTCGCGAAGATGACCTGAAAAGGAATCAGAGTCAGCCCTAAACTAGTTAAGGTTTACAATAGGCATGATGAGAGTAATTGAAAATCACTAAACAATGGTATTTTCTTAGTGAAATTTTAATCATAGAATTCGAAAAATGCTCATATTTTTGTATTAAGTAAGAGATTATTATTAATTTTGATAAAATTAAACCGAAAAATACGGACGCCCGCCATGATATGTTAAACACCAATCAGAGCGAATGACGTCACGTTTGCATAAACAAATACCCATAACGGCCATTACCACAGATTACAGAGAAAACTTACGAACTGAACGAATAGTAAGACAGGGATAGAACCATGTTATCTGTCAGATCTTCATACCGCACGGCCGCGCAAGACTTGTAAACTTTTGAATTTATGTTCATTCAATGAGCAATTGAGTGATCTAGGCAGCAAACGTCAAAGGTCTGCGTTCTGTTTATACAAACGTGACGTCACTCGGGACGCCATGACACAGACAAGCGTTTTAGCGCCAATTTGAAATTTAAAAACTAAAATGCATTTTTTTCCTACTTAACTGTTATATTCTCTTGAAAAATCTTATTCGTTGTACATAATAAATGTTTCTAAACATTATAGAACAGTTTTTCAAAATGTGTCATCATGCCTATTATCATTTGTATGACATTTTAGTCACCAAATATGATCAGCAATACACGGATGAAGTCTGTCGGGTTATACGGGCCCACGGTGTACCTATTAATTTTCTTAACCAAAGAGCGAAGCGCAGATACCAGAAACCAATGCCACTGTCAAAAGGTAACAGTAGTTTCAGATTTCCAATTTCTTTAGCGACAATAGTGAGTTTTCATTTTCAGGCCAATTGGCGATTTTCATTCCGGAAAAAGACTCTTATTGTTTCCTCGGAAATTGGATATTACCGCAGTGTGTTTTGATTTTACAGATATGTGTTACGTTGGTAGTATTAACTACAGTATATCTAACATTTATAATAAATATTGGGGAAGCATTTGGACACACTACGGGACGCAGTCAAAAATACAAAGGCACTCACAAACTTTCTGGAGGAGCTGGGGTGGTTAGAGTAGCGCTACCCCATTTCACGCAAAATAGGCACACTGGATGTCGACTTGCGGAAAATAGCCCAGTAAACTAACTAACTAACTAACTGGGGAAGCATTTTACATAAATCAACCTAGTCAAAAACTAAGCAAAGCTTGTAGTATTAGGAACCATTGGACGGCGATATGCATAGCATATTATATAAAATTATAAAAAAAGACCGGGTTGCACTCCGGGAGTGCCGGCAGAAGTGAAAACTCAATGACATTGTAACAGTTTTTCGAACAGGTCACGTGACCGTCTTACGAATTTTCAATCTGTCGGATCTTACGGTCACGTGACATCTTACGGTCACGTGACCTGTTGCGAGCTTAAGGCCTCCACCCACCGGACGCGTGTGCTGCGCGGCACACGTGCAAGTTGTAAAGCATTGAAACTACACTTCAAACACACATCGAACGCGGCACACGCGCAGCACCCGCGCAGCTGCAGCGCAGCACCCGCGCGGCACACGCGCAGCACCCGCGCAGCTGCAGCGCAGCACACGCGCAAGTTTTAAAGCATTGAAACTACACTTCAAACACACATCGAACGCGGCACACGCGCAGCACCCGCGCAGCTGCAGGCCTGTAATTTTTTTTCCCCATCACAAAAGTGCACAGCGCCTCTAAAGAAGTTTTCACTTCAAAAAACATGAATACACAGAAAGCGTCTAACTAAGTCGGGAACAAATATTCGCTCTCGTCACACAAATAAATCCTTACCGGGATTCGAACCCGGCACTAGATTTACTTTTACTACTTTAGGATTACTACCAACTACGTAGGCCAATACTTCATGTAGGCACTAATTTTTGCACCTGCCGTCTAACCACACCAAATCCAGTAGTCAATTGATACGCATAAACCATTAGAAAACGATATACTTGCATTCGTATATGAGTAACCAAATATGTACGGGCTTTCGCCTTTTTGACAGAATAAAAATAAAGTCGCAGATATGCCACGATAAAATATACTAGCAAAAACCAATATTGTCCTTAGCCAAGCGACAATGTACTTACAAAGCCTACTCAAATATATAAACTAGTTTTATGTATCTTTAAATTTAATCTCCCTAACAATAACCCTGAATATTAAACTATATTTATCTAGGCGCTATCCGGCTAGAAGGACCAGCGGTTCGCTTTGCATAATCACATTTGCAATTTACACCACGAATATACATATTAATTCTAAATAGGACTGGACCGCTTTTGATTATAATTCGGAGGGCTCTGTAAATAATTTTAGGTTAGTTAATTTAATTAAATAGGTGGAGTAAATCACGTATCATGCCGGATTCAATCTTCTCTGACGTAACGTATCTGAAGTGGCAGAACTATTGGATTCATGCATTTAGATTCACATTCATCTGACGCACTCGGGCGGGTCCCGTTGTGGCGTCAGAGTGCATCAGAGAATCACGTCAGATTGAGAAGATGAGAGATTCCTCAAAAACAGCCCACATCGTAAAAAAGTGCATTGAGTGAATAATTAGTTGTTATTTTTGCGACTACTAAAATTCTTAAATGCAAAGGTTGGAGTGTGTTCTAAAGCGATGGGATTTAGTGGGGCAGAGTGCTCGAACAAATTGTCGTAAATGTGGACACGCTGGACAAAAGCACCAATTTTTTTTTCAGGCACAAATTAAAGATGGCTGGCGAGTTGGTTCCTATCAAAAACTTAAAGCTATGGAACTACCTGAAAAAATGTTGGTGCTTTTGTCCAGAGTGTCATTTTATACATTTCCACTACTATACACTACTATACATTTACTATTTCATTCTCTGGCCGTTGTGGCGGAAAGGATCATGAGTGGCGACCAGGCACGTAGCGGCAGGTGCACCGTGGGTTGACCCCACAAGATAGATTGATGACCTGGTAAAGGTCGCGGGAGGCCGCTGGATGCGCGTGGCGCAGGACCGGTTATTGTGGCACTCTTTGGGGAAAGCCTATGCTCAGCAGTGGACGCCTTTCAGCCAATACGATGATGATGATCAAATTCTGAGTCAACAATTGACAGAAGTAGCCCTGAATATTTAAATTCATATTTTATTATCTTAACTGTTTTTCTAAGGAATTTATTTATTGAATAATGTTATTTAGATATAATATCAATTGATTTATGAAAAAATTTATTCCCTACTCTGCCTATAGAGAATAGTTATCCTCTTACTTTTAACCATCGCTTTCATAATATTACTACATACATACATACATTCACGCCTTTATTCCCAAAAGGGGTAGGCAGAGCACATGAAACGTATGTTCCAGCGCCACTTTTAGCACAAATGTGGGTATAAAAGATCGAATAAATATGATATTGCAGTGATAGATTGCTAGCCCATCGCCCACAACACACTTCAACCCTGGTCCCTTAGTCGACTTTTACGACACCCACGGGAAGAAAGGGGGTGGTGAAATTCTAACCCGACACCACACGGGTAGGTATACATAATATTAGTATGAAATTAAAAATAGCGATTTACATTAATTCCGCGATTCAAATATGAATGGAGCTTTGAAATATCAAAAGATGCTTAAATAAATTCTCCAAAATCCATACCGAAATTAAATATTTAATTCATAAGCGGATAAATAATTAAGATTCGAGCTACCGTTTTTTGTAAAGTCGACCCAAATAAAGCAAAGGCTTACACAGGATCAGATGACGGACGAAGGAAAAAACTGATAGATGATAAAATATGATATTTATAAGGATTGTGCATATAGGAGAGCGGCGAGGCGTAAGATATCGTTATTTTTTAATAGGTCGACTTTTTAAACAGCTTGCATTGGAATTGGAATCTTCTACCATGGACCGTAGAGTTGCTTTTAGAATGAATTGAAGCAATTCTGTGTGAGACTGATATTTTCACATGCCTATTAAAATACGGGAAAACATCAGTGTCACACATGAACATATTTAATTTTCAAAATATTTTTGATTCCTTAAATCCGAATGAATACATAAATAAAATACCTACTAGCTTATTTCACGAACTTAGATATTGTTTCTTAGTGGAGGTTTTTTTTACAATGATAATTAAAACTATTCACGCCCTAATCCAAAATGTCAAAAATGCACAACGTCAATATTCAAGTTTTCACTTCTGTCGGCACTCCCGGAGTGCAACCTGTTTTTTTATTCTATGATCCTTTTGGTAATATATTTGGCTAGGGTATGTTGCTGTGTATCCTTATTAGCTTCAACTTAGCCTAGCCTACACTATCGCTCCAACCGTCTTTTGTTTAGAACATCTCAAAGCCGAATCAAAAAATTAAATTAAAAGAATCATGGCGGCATTTGCAGACAGATTCTGAGCTACCGCGATAAAACCCTTTACAAAGATCGTATCTCTCTTAACCTGACCACTGTAGAACCCACCTTGTTTGTAATACCATTGAGTCCAAATTTGAACGTAAAGGCTGTGATAGATTTGAGGAAAGGCTCCTTTGTTTTCAGGTATTCGTCGACTTTTTCTTAAAAACGGGTGATTGATGTGGGCCCTTGATAATGAAGTCGGCATGTCAAGCGGGCCCATTAGGTGGGCAGATATCGTCAGAAATTGGACAGTGTTTTTGTCCTGAACTTACTATCTACGGTAAAATTATAAACCAGTTTCGAGACGCGCTTCTGACAAAGTATTTGATATCACAAATGAAATAAATATCTTTTTCTCAAACTTGCAACGAAATATATATTGACCTTGTGTTCTTCATGGGCTTCAAAGTTTCACGTTTCGGGCGCAGCGAGACGAGAGAACGGCATACAAAATTGGAGGCCTAGGCCGGCAAGATGGTCTTTTTTAATTTAATCCCACAATTTGTGGCGAATGAGTTTTTCGGAACTTGTGTACGGAATATGATTTCATATTTACCGTTAGCTTTTCGGTGAAGGAAAAACATCGTGAGGAAACCTGCATAATACATCTGCGAAGAAATTCAAAGGTGTATGTGGAGTCCCCAATCCGCACAGGGCCAGCGTGGGGACTACTGCCGATTCCCTCTCATACATGAGAGGAGGCCTGTGCCCAGCAGTGGGACGTATATAGGCTGATGATGATGACGATGATGAATTTGTGGCACAGCATCACGGCGTTCAGCCATGAAAATTAATGACTGATTCCTTGGAGTTTTTTTTATTTATTTCATTGCATGTTTGAGTAAAGTATTCGGCGTGAAAAGGGTTGCCAGCCTCATAACCTTGCTTCCCGGCCTCTACATAAAATACGTAACAATAGTACCTAATGTAGGTACTATTGTTACGTATTTTATGCCCCCACAAAGGTTGCGGGAGTCCGCTGGATGCGGGTGGCTCAGGACCTCTCACTTTGGTACTCTATGGGGGAGCCTATAGCTAGCCATACACGCACGGATTTGTCCGCCAGATGTGTCCGACAGATCTGTCCGGCGGACACATCCGTCCATGTGTGGCGAGAATTGAGCACGGATTTGTCTGCCAGACGTCCGTCCGCTGTCCGTACTCAATACTCCGCCGTTGTGTGTGTGATCGCGGATCAGATCTGAGATGTGTCCGCCGGACAAATCCCTGCATGTATGGCAGGCTTATGACGTCTTTCGGCAGATATGATGATGATGACGTATGTTGGCCGCATTGGCTATTTTACAAGTATTTTACAACAGAAGAACATTGACGAAGAATCGCAAGACAAACAGTTGGTATTGTTTTTGCCAGAGGTACCTGATACTTGACCGAACATAATCAAAATTAAAAAGTTGAAAACGAGACAGAACTTCGAACTTCTATACGTAAGTACTTATTATATATTCAGTGCTTGTGCTCTGTATTTACAGTTTGATTTAATTGAAAGTCTCGCCAACTAGAATTGATGGGGGGTTCTAATTTTAGACACTAAAATTGAAATAGTATCCAATATAGAGCCGGCAGATTTGAAGCCAGTAGACAGGAGCCAGTCCTTTAATAGTAGAATGACGTGGCAAATCCAACGCGTCAATAATTAGGATGTCTGGCTACGGGTTTAAGGATGGTTTGAGGAGTTCGATTTATCCAATATATTCCACTGTTTCCGACGTGGGTAGATATAACATACATAGATTCACGCCTTTATTCCCAAATGCGATAGGCAGAACGCATGAAACTTATTTATTTATTCATTTAACTCAGGCAACAGAGGACCATGTTTACACATAAATATATCAATATTATGTTCCAGTGCCACTTTTAGCATAAATGTGATTTCGCAATGGTAGGTTGCTAGCCCATCGCTCACAACACACTTCAACCCTGTTCCCTTAGTCGACTTTTACGATAGCACCCCCTTTCTTCCCGAAAGGTGGTTGTGATATTCTAACCCGACACCACACTGTCCGACGTGGGTATAAGATTAGCCCAACTTAAGTGCACTAGACAATACGAGACGACGAATTTAGTGTCGCAATTCACATGTGACAGCTCTGGAGTTGCCAGCGTCCATATGCTACGGTAACCGCGTACACAGTTGCACACAAAAAACATACGAAGCGAGCACGTCATTTGATAAATGGTTTAAAATTATTTTAGTAAGTACCTAACATTTTTCATTCGCAAAATTCGCAAATAAACATTACATTCTCATTGTCAACGCCTAAACTTCCGTCTTTTTTTTGTCTGCTTCTAGTTATCATTATTACATGGTTACATTAGTCTTGTAGTATAAATAATCTATGGATTAAAGTTGTCCTGAATAAATGCATAATTTTTATGCATTATTTTTGTAGTTTTTTTATATTACTATGCCGGTTTTTTACTATGCTTTCCCATTCACTTCTCTCTTCTTTACACGATATTTCTTGTCCTCATTAGTTAGCTCGTTTTCGCTCAAGGCGGCCTTGACGGCATCCACCCACCAACATCTATATAGACGACTGCGATTTTTCTCTGCGACAATCGCACGACCCCCGCTGCCCTATCCCGGCAGGGCACGAGCCCAATAATTGCCCATTTTAGACTTACTCGTAGTCATTTGCATTGACTAATGGCACTGACGCCGAATTGATTCCGAAATGCGACAGATTTCTGACGTTATTAGTAGAAAGCCTTTGTTCGAGGGTTTTATTAGAATTTGAATGTTAGTCAACGTTTGCGACATAATTTTAGTGTTTTCCAAAGATTCTCTGCCAGTATTTTAAACACATTGCACGTACAGAGCCTGATTTAGAGTTTCGACCGCCCTAGGCTAACTATGAAATGTAAGTCTCAGCTCAGTGCCGCGCCCCCCGCCTCCCCCTTGCTTGGTCCTTGCGCCCTAGGTTCTAGCCTTATTAGCCTGTGGGTAAATCAGGCCCTGTGCCTGTAGAACCGGCCGCTGAGGCGGAAAGGTTCTCGAGTGGCGACCACGCACCGGAAGGCGCAGTGTGGATAGACCCACAAGGACTGATGTCCTGGTAAACGTCGCGGGAGTCCGCTGGATGCGACTGGCGCAGGACCGGTCAATGGCACTCTTTGGGGGAGGCCCATGTCCAGCAGTGGACGTCTATCGGCTACTAATGAAACTATATATTCAATCATGAATAAAACTCCAGCCCGTACGAGGTAAATGTAACACTTTCCCTATAGGTACAGATAAAATTATTACTCGTACATTGAGGTTAGGGTCGTTGCGGCAGTTATAGATAGTACCGAGGGGTAAATGCGTAACTTTTCTAACGAGCGTTATGAGAACACAATAGTAATTTTCCCATACAAGAAATTACATTTAGATCTACCTCACGTACGTCCAAAGCGTAACGCAATGGACCAGCTGTAGGAAAATTTTTCCCCAAATAGAAATACTAACATTTGTACGGAACCGGCAAATCAGTGAGTTCTTTCGCACAGGAACCGGCACAGAAAATTAGGTGGACGCTAACCGGATCAACTTGCTTCCTAAAGTCAGCGAAAATAGAATTTGCTAACTATGTAAACAAACCGTCATAGTGAAAGACAATTTCAATATGGCGGTTTGTTTACATAGTTAGCAAATTCTATTGACGGCCACTTTACATAGTTACATGCCCTAATAAAACAAAAAAAATTGCACGTGAGAAAAAACAAAAGCCAACCGCGACAGCAAAAACTTCCGAGCTGTCGCAAAAATAGACTCCTAATCGTTATTACGGCATTCCGGTACACCAGGTACCGGAATTCGGGTCCGGACCTCTTCGCTCTCTAATTAAATTCCGAACCCTTCTAATTGTCCGAATTTCCTAACAAAATATTAAATACCTACTAATTAGTATTGTCCTCTGTTTTTCGGCGAAATGGCGAACGGCGAAGTACTAAAGTATGGATTGTTTTAAGGTTGTCTCAAGGTCTCTCTCTATTATTTAATATATTGTTTAAGTTTAGCCGTGTATGAGAATTTGTTCTTTATCATCCTCCTAGCGTTATTCCCGGTTCTGCCCTAAAGGAGCCCGGGGTCCGCTTTGACACCTAATCCCTAGATTTGGCATATGCACTAAAGTGACTGCCATCTGGCCTTCCAACTCCTAACCCAGAGGGACGACTCTCATTGGGAAGATCAGTACGTCTAGCAACTTGCTGTCAAGCCGCTTGTTGCTGTCACACTCGCACCCTGCAAATTAGAACGAGGACGGTAGATCCTTCTCGACTCGCGTCGCGGCGCGGCGTCAGTTGTGCTAGCCCCCCAGGGAACGAAAAAACAAAAAACCATAGAGTGCGAGCTACTTAGCTACTTTCTACCGACACACGTGCCTAAAACCCGTTATGAGCATGTTCAAACTAAACGGCTGTCTGGCATCGGTGTGACACCCCGCCGCCAACCCCGCATAATGGCAATGACACCTATTATGTGGGCCCATTTTGAGGCAATACTTAGACTTCTACGATTTTTCGTTAGCTGAATAAAATCGTTTCTTTACCAAGTTAACCTTCAACGGAAAACCACTGTTATTCCGTACACATCTTTGTAAATCAGTTAGTAAAAGGGTCATACTCAAATTTAGATTCGCGTCTTCCCCGTGGACACTATAACAGTTAAGGGCTACGAAGCCTTATTTTGGTTTGGTTAATCCGCATAAACACACACCGCACATACACTGGGTTCACCCAAACACACTGTATAAGCAAAATTCGTCTCTCCTGTGGTCAATAACTAAGAGCTCACCTGCATATAAATCAGGTTTTTATCGAATAGTCATACATAAGAGGAGACGCTGTTTGTGCGGATTAACAGTCCAAACCACAATTAGGCTTCGTAGCCCTTAACTTTTATAGTGTACAAGGACAGACGCGAACCTAAATTTGAGTATGACCCAAAAGCCCCAAATTAACATCGGATCAAGTCTAGGTCAGCCTAGGGGAAACCTGTATGTATGAATGAACCCGCTGGTAGCCCGACAGGGCAATCACTCAGAGCGTCATCAAATATTCGCTTGCGGCCAGTGCACGTTGGCAAATTAACTTCGTACCACGGATTATCCGGGATTTGTATGGACATTTGATTAATTAAAAATAAGAAAATAACGTGTTGGTTAGATTTACCTATGTATATTTAGATAAATAATTGTAACCTTTCCAAATGACAGTTTTACGGCATTGTCATATTAAAGTGTCGTCATTTTATTATAATTGGAAAAGTTTTGGAGTTTAGTTATTCCGAATCATGTGTAGGTACCTACTATCATTCGAATAAATAAATTGGCAAAAATACAGTTTATAAGTGTCCTGTTTTGCCTATTTCGGTAAAAGGCGCAACACAGCTCATGAATATCTAGAACCGTTGTTGTGAACGCGTTGAGCTAGATAAACTATGTGTGGTTGTATACCAATTAGGAAAGGCTTTATGATAATGATGATGAAATAAAAGATTGTCAGATACTGCATGATAATTACTATGCCAGTAATATGAATGGATTATTTTGATGTACTCGTATGAAATTACAAGAATCCGTGTGAAAGTAAAAAGTTTAAAACAGTAAGCTTTTATCCTTATAATAGCTATAATTTGAAAAGAGTGACCGTCACTGAAGGTCCAACTATCATGACCTTCAGTGAAGGTCACAAAGATCAACGATTTCACCTTATAAAAGAACTATGGAAAATGTTTCCTTCAAAAGGAGATATCAAGTAAGTACTGATAAAAATCAAATAGACACGAAAATACCTTTTAGTAAAGAATACTTGCACAATGCCTGCGACAGTCGGAGTATACTGTCAATAAACGTATGGAACCCTTGTCCTGAAGCACTCAAATAACTTTATAAACCTCCCATGTCATTTCATTATGCCCACAAAATTTAACTTTATTATGTACGTGTTACGGTTCACTTTCGGAAACACAAACCAGGGAGAACCGAGCTTCAGAAATAGGCGATTCCGCTGGTATCTGCTTAAATATATCTACGGAAACACACCCAAACGGACCTTTTACCCAAATCTTACTAAGTAAGAATCTACTTTAAGTGTAACGGTATAAGGTGGGTTTTGGTTCGTTTGGACTGCAGATTCATTCATTAAAACACGCTTTGGGCACATTATTTCCAAAACAGCGACACCGCAAGTACAAAACGTTATTGTTCCCAATTCAAATTTCTGAGAAGGTTACTGGCAGGCAATTCGTTTTGTTCGAAAATTAAAACAGTGATAATTACTTCGAAAACGAAACACAAAACGCTTGGCGCGTGTATTGTTGTTTTTTCTTTTCTAGGTGGCAATGGCTGTTAGGATGCGTTGTAAATTAACTTCTTTTCTATAACATTCTTCGCAATCTGAAAGTTGTCTGCTGAATGGCTCTGATAACATTTTTAAATATTAGATACAATTAGTGTTAGAACTCTTGCTTGTTCAAGATTTATTTACTGTGAAATTAATTTACTTGTTTAACTCAAATGGAGGTTAATTTCGAAACAATTATCAATTAAATTAAGAAGTTTAACCAGAATTTACAAAAGAAAATGGACTACAAACTTAATTACGGGCGTCAAGTCCAATTATAAAGTGACTCCATTTATAGCCGTATAATAAAGTTTTGGGCTTACCAATTCTCAATCAAGTTTATAAAATGGATAAAACATTGCGTGTTCAATTCACACGTTCATCTTATCAAAAGTCATATGAGAATCTTATAAAATCCGAGCATGTGGAATTTGCATGTGACTGGTGAGGTTTCATGAATTAAATATGTTCCGACTTGAAATAGCACCTATGCTGGATTAGGGTGCGCTCACACGGGTGTCATTAAACAATTGCATACTTGTTCAGTCCCGTGAAGCGTAAATGGACGTAAGTTGGGCCAATTTGCCACTAGATGGCGCTGTACCGTCTGCGTTGATTCCTGAATCGCGCTGTTAAGATTTTTATATGTATACTACCGGCATACTTAAAGCTGTACTTGACCATTACCGAGATTAAATGCCTACTTCTCAGTGCACAAAACCGCATGCGAGAAAAAGTAGCTGTCTCTGTCTTAAGGTTCTAATTAAATAGAGACGGAAGTGATGTATAGTCCTGCCTGCTGGCGAGGTTAACCTAACGTACCTATCCTACTCGTACTAACATACTAATATTATAAATGCGAAAGTTTGGATGTTTAGATGTTTGTTACTCAATCGCGCTTCAACGGCTTAACTGATTTGGATGAAACTTTGCACGAAGATATAAGCTACAATAGTTGGGCAATGAATGATTATGATAGCCGGAGTTAAGACATCCAAATATCTGCATTTTTTCCGACAAATGTACTCTCATCCTTAAATGTAACAAGATCAGCTAGCCAATCAAATATGACTCTTAACACAATACTCTTAGGTTACTAAGTATCATAGCTTATTTCACCCGAGATATATTAGAAATTTAAATCTCACGAGAATATCTAATTTGATCGTAGCATCGCCTTTAAATCAAATTTTCTTGCAGAAAATATCGATATGCAAAAAAAATGTTTGGCTGTGTTATCGAAAAAAATCTTTATTATAGGAATTATTTCAGTTATACTCTCGTACTAGTAGGTATTTTTTTTTCTATGTTATAGGAGGCAAACGAGCAGACGGATCACCTGATGGTAAGCGATTACCGCCGCCCATGGACACCTGCAACACCAGAGGTGTTGTGAGTGCGTTGCCGGCCTTTAAGATATATTTGAGGATTCGCCGTGTTGACAGCTGAAGGAACAAATTCCCTCGCTCTCAACACGACGCATCCTCGGGAGCTCTGGCGACCTTGCTCACCTCCAGGAACACAACACTACTACAGAGCGAGTAGTAGTGTTATTATGGCTGTGGTCTTCTGCAAGGCGGAGGTACTTCCCCAGTTGGGCTGTGCCAAATTCGAGAGGGATGACATTTCGCTGTACCCCACCTCACGGAAAAACTTGGCTACTAAAACTAAACTACTAAACTACTTGGCGTCTGCAGACTTGCGATTGCGTACATGACTCGTACATACAATTTGTAAAACTCGAACAAATATCGTGAAACCGAATCACTAATTTGAAAAATCGTTGTAAGAAACCCATAATATTTTTGAACAAGCTATCCAACTATACCCCACACTGGGTTGAACGAGAAAAAAAACGACATCCCCACTTTAGGTCTAGAGGGGAGGTACACAAAAAAAAGTTTTTTAAGATTTTATTCTTTTGTTTTGTGTTTATATGCCGAATAACAGTTTTCTAGTAGTAATGGTTACTGAGCTAAGTCGAAGACGGATGGACTGACGGACGGACGGACGGCTAGACGGATATGGCGAAACTATAAGGGTTCCTTGTTGACTACGGAACCCTAACAAGAGGCACAAGTGGCACAAGTCAATTGCCCCACTTTCCTCAGTGTCGCGTCGTCAATGGTACCGTATAGACGCGTCTCAGATGTCACATTTGGTTGCCATTTTTAAACACGGAATTTCCTATAGACATGCATCTACATCTTTTTAGGGTTCCGTACCGAAAGGGTAAAACGGGACCCTATTATTAAGACTACGCTATCCGTCCGTCTGTCACCAGGGTGTATTTCATGAACCGTGATAGTTACACAGTTGAAATTTACACAGATGATATCTTTCTGTTGCCGCTAGAACAACAAATGCTAGAAAACGGAAAAAAATAAATATTTAAGGGGGCTCCCATACAACAACCGTGATTTTTTTGCCGTTTTTATAGATAATGGTACGGAACCCTTCGTGTGCGAGTCAAAGCCTGATTCAGAGTTTTGACCGCCCTAGTATCAGTCAATATTGACATCAGACCTCGCAAACGCGCATGTATCTACGATTTTTTCATATGTTGTTAGGTCAATTGAGAGTAGTTTACACCCAAGTTTTCAACCCTGAAAACCCTGTGCTACCTCCATGGTGCTCGAAAAACTGGGAAATGTTGGCACTTGTTGCAGGTCATTTTAAAAAACTACTCTAAAGGAGCGTTTTTCAAGTATGCTTGCTTCTAATCTAATAAAGCTTACTAAATTTGCTACATTTTGAGCTTAACAAATATAAATACAAAATACTAATACAAATTATTTATTCTGCAAATAGGCCACAAGGGCACTTTTACATGTCAAACGGTAATTTACAATAAAAATAATAATCTTACAATAAAAGAATAATAATCTTACACAATAATAATTTATAATTTGCACATTAATGACTGATATAACAACACACTAAATGTCACAAAGTTAATGAAAACAAAACAAAATATGACCATTACATTCGATTAGGATAAGGTCTGTGCATTAACAGAAAGTTAATGATATTAATTCAGTATTCCAGAGATGTATAAGGTCTCTGAGCGTCCAAGTACAATTAATAATTATTCAATGTTCGTCGAAATGTATACGGTCTCTAAGCGTCAAAACAAAACAATAAAAAAAGGAATATTAATGTAATATTGTCAGTTATGTACATGGTCAATAACAATAAAACGTGTCAAGATCGGAATGATGTCTCTCGTCAATACAATAATAATAAAATAACACTAGTATTTAAGAAGTTAGGTACTATGCCCTTGCAAACATGAACAGTCCGGACTCCACAAACAGCACCCGATCACGAGTATGACGCATATCTCAGCCATAACCCTAGCACTCTAGGTCAATTGGTTGCAGAGATACAACTAGTTAAAGGTGGGCAATATAGAATGACCTAAAACAAGTGCCGAAATTTCCCAGTTTTTCGAGCACCATGGAAATAGGGCTTTTTATTTTCAGCGATAATTGTTATGAACAAGATCGGTTCAAAGGTTTTCGAGATATTTCTAAAAAACCGCCTTCCTCAAAGAAAAGAACATAAGTGCCATAAAATTTCAGTAACGACACGACCTTTTTAATAGGCACGGAACCCTTGTTGTGCGTGGTCCGACACGCACTTGGCCAGATTTTTTATCCCTGACTGTTGCTTTAGTTGAACGAACCCAATAAAGCGGTCGAACTGCTTGGTTGGAGTACTTTCCCCCACTCCAGAGGAAACCTCCGGCACGACCACGCGGGAGCTTAAACACTGCAATACTCCGTAGAGTTTGCGCTCCAGTGAGATTGGTTGAACGGTTTCAACCGAATCTTGGTAGTATACCGGTAGAAAGTTAAGTGAAGCGGAGATTTGTCCAACAAGTGAAGTCACTCAGTGACATAACTAGAGGTATAATAGCCTCTACCACTCCTACAAATTAAAGTAGCATTGACAATAAAACACTTAAACAATAGGCGTTTTCTTATCGAAAACCGGAACGCTGTAATTAAACTACTCCTCTTAGTGGTGTCACAATCTATGCCGCGTAAACAGTATTCTACTTAATTAATTTTGTATTAAACAGTAACGCTGCTAACGAAATGTATAAATTTCGAGTTAAAGGATAAATTGGAAAATGTAGAATAGAGGGATGAAGAAGAATGCTTCGAACCGGCGACCAC
The DNA here is from genome assembly GCA_945867215.1 of Epinotia demarniana. Taxonomy (NCBI): domain Eukaryota; kingdom Metazoa; phylum Arthropoda; class Insecta; order Lepidoptera; family Tortricidae; genus Epinotia; species Epinotia demarniana. The sequence continues at coordinate 3,033,174 of OX244281.1, forward strand.
AGGCATACATGGCCCGTCGTGTTAATTCCTTGAATGGGTTCCCCGCCTAATAAAATTACTACCGTCATCCAATGGTCAGACCCCCCCTCGTTTTGAAATGACGTAATATATGGACAGCCCCTTGGAGATCGCGGAAGGCGACCAGTCACTTTGGCACTCTTGGGGGGAGGCCAATGTCCAGCCATGGACGTCTTTTGGCTGTTATGATGATGAAATATAAACCCAGTCAAGCTTGGATTCAAATCTTCGGTTTGAACATTGCACGACTCAACCTCTTGCCTACCATTGACTTCAACCTCGAAGTAAATACTGGCGGTGATGTTTACATTTTATTGCTACCATCTATTGTGCTTTAGTAGAGTAAGTAAGCATGGTACAAGAATTATTGGTTTTGCAAGAGTAAATAACGGGAAGACAGCAAATATAGCTACGTTGCATTTTCATTTTCCACGGCAATGTACACAGCTAGTGTTGTTACGGGTGTGTATCATTTTATCGAAACGCATTACGTCGATTTACATTTCGCCGAAAACTATTCCACGAATTTCATTTCGTTGTATTTCTTGTTCACATAATCATCAATTCATAGTTTTTTATTTCATCGAACAACTTTTCATCGTTAATCGTTCCGAATTTGTCTCAAATCGTAGCGTAACGATTCATCGAATTTACTTTTCATAGAATAGTCAGTTGTGTATAGTATTAATTTATCGAAACACGGTTCAATGTTGGTACGTTCCATATATTTTTGTTGCCACGATCAATATTTCATTTTTCTACCAAGCTGTTTACGTATAGATCATTTCGTCTAAGTATATAATACCTAATGGATAAAATGGGTCCACATTGACTCACATGTACGCTTCATATACGATGTAGACGTAATATTAAGCCTAAGTAGGTAATATAAAAAAACGGTTATGGCGCTTCGCCGGCCGCTGCCGCGGCACGCTCGCTGCGCTCGCTCGGCTCGCGCGCTATAGGATCACAGATCACCTAACGCTCCTCCTCGCTTCGCTCGTCGTCGTACCTACACTGGCCTGTCTTAGAATAGGAAGGTAATCCGGGAGATAAAGAGGGAGAGGTGGGTAGGCTTAGAGCTATATACGTCCAAAGTCTCGGTGAAATGTACCTACTCAGTTCGTTGAAACGTAAATATTATCAAGTGACAAACACCGATGAAACGATTTTCTATGTAATAAGAATTTTGGGCACTGAAACTTATGTTAAAACAAAATTATAGTAACGGCGATTCGATGAACGACTATGTCGATGAACAAATGAAATATTGAAGTGAAATTCGATGAGTTCATTTTTGTGTAAATGGTAATTCGAGCAAATGTATGAGCGATCTAACGAAGATCGATGAATGATTCCTGTGTGATGATGAAATTCTGCGAATAGTGTTATGAGAAACGATAATCGATGAAACTATTTTCGGTAAAATGATGGATTCCCTGTTGTGACATTTAGTCGAAATTTAAATTCGGACAAATTCGACCTTTAAGTATGGATTTATACATACATACATAAATTCAAAGATAAACTGCATTTATATGTATATTTGTAATCGGATGTATAATGATTGTAGTTTACCTAATAAGTACTCCATGTTTTGATTGATTAAAAAAAAAGTAAAATACCAGAAAGCGCCGACTCTATTCAATCCGACCCGACACACAAGTTAACAAAGTTATTAAGCTACAATTTTCAACAACACAAGAAACAAACAATTTGACTTAATTCCACTGTTTCGAACCAATTAAAATTCGCAATCTAACACCGTTGCACATGCAACAACTGACTTTCTAACTTATGTCACAAGGTTTAAAATCAAAGGGCAGTCAAACAGGAACTAAAATCAATGCAGCTGAAAGCACAGCTGTCATCCACATGACTACAACGACGCGTGATTAATGCCAAATACTTCATGATAAATGTGGTGGAAATAACTCTAATGCACTCACTTTGCACCTTTAGAATGGAGGGACATTTGTAAGGGTAGGAGGTATTTTTAGTGTTTTGTTAAGCGTTGAACACAGCCATAATAACATTATTAAGTTACGTGCTCTGTGGTGCTTTCATGCCTTACTAACATGATCGCTTTTATGTGTTTAAATAAGCTACGGTAGCCTAGTGGTTCAGGCATGCGGCTGTCAAGCGGCGAGTCCTGACTTGTATTGCGAAATGAGACGTAAATACACATTGGACAAAGAACTTGGACAAGTTGAATACCAGCCTAATCCAAATAAGGTCTAGTTTTCTGAGTTGCAAGATCAGATGTCAGTCGCACTGATTTGGTATTCTTGGGATTGGTCGTCCATAGGCTAGGCACTGTATGACCGATCTCTCACTTGCCACGGTATAAAAAAAAAGTTTTATTCGGCTGTCGGGTAGCCCCATAGTGGAGACTACCCACAAGCCAGTCATGACCTGTAGTCAAAATCACTCTGCCTGCTACGCGAGAACCAGGTCAAAAAAGAAGGTAAACGACAAGGCACATTTAAGACAATCGGAACGCCGTATTTATATTAGTTTGGAATCATATTGGTTAGTGCGCTTTGTATTTCACGAGCGGTTAAACTATTACGATTTCAATACTACAAATTTCAATCCTTAGTTAAAATTTGATCCATTCCAATTCGGCTTTTAAATTTGTTTCGCCACCTTCAGGCGGACAAATTTTGAGTTCCGCCACTTTCGCCCATCACTACGAACGCAAGTTTTGTCGACGTTAATAAAATTGTTTGTTCTATACAATTTCTAAGTCACATAAAACACATTTTTAATGCAACGCAGCGCTGTGGGATCTTTTTAATGTGACAGATGCAGAATATGGGAAGAGGAAACTTTAAGTTAACGGTCGATATAGTTGCTCCGTGTTTGTTCCAGTATTATGGAGGAAACTATGAATTTAAAATACGAAAATACGTTGAGAAACGCTCGCTAGTGAACAATACAAGCATTGTTTAAGCCTTCAACACACTGCAGAGACGGCTAATGACAAGTTTCCTATTGACCGACGAGACCTGGCCCCAATTTCACCAATCAATTGTCATCTGACACTGACAATTGGTCATACATTGATTGTTCTAGAAGTTAAGGTGGTTGCTAGATTACTTGTGGAATCAGCAATGTACGGAGAATTGTCGTTGTCAGGTGACAATTGTCAAGTTGGTGTAATAAGGGCCTGGTCAGTCTGTGAGAGGCTTTAAGCAACCGTTTTCGGTTGTTGTCTTTGACCGAGTTTGGTTAACCACCTCACCAAAGCCTAATCTCAATAAGGTCTAGTTTCTATTCGTTTTAGAAGATCAGATGACAGTCGCTTCCGAAAGAACTGGCAGTGCCTACGATATTCTTGGGACCTAGCAAGCTGCCAGTTTCTTGCGCATTTGAAAACTATTGGGCACCTTTTTGTACACCTCAACTCATGGACTCAGCGCGTTTGTGATTTTTCTGGAGTCGCAAAGCGTCCATAGACTACGGTGTCAGCTTAGGGTGCATGCTTGCCACCGTTATAGTAAAAGAATAACTTGTAGAAAAAGCAAAGTGAAATAGTCCATTAGACTATATATGAGTAGAAAGCCGACCCCGTGTAACGGGAAAAGGCGAGGACAAAGAAGAGACTATATATGAGTATACAACTCAAAAGCAGAAAAGGGGGCAACAATATGGTGATTGTTACGTGAAAATTATATTAAACACTATTTATTTCAACTGTTTAGACCTAAACATCAGCATGAAAGAAGCTGGATGCTGAAAAATGCGGGAAAAATTAATTAGCCACTTATCAATTAGTTTATATCCAATATTGAAAAAATGTAAGTGCCCTTATTTTGTTATTTAGCCAAGCCGATTCCAGAGAATTGAACACCATTTTAATATTGAATCGAAGCAATCTAATACACTTTAATACCGATCTTATAACGTCTTCGTCCCATGACGCAAGACGCCTCGATCTAGGTTGGATTTGCATAACTATTGCGCGTTTTGTATAAAGAGTTTTGTCATTAGAAAACTAATTTGCTAACAAAGTAGCGTAGTTGAAAGTGGATTTTGTTATCTTCAACACGTAGTGTATTCGTTTTCTCAGGTGAAGAAGTAATCTACAGATATAGACTGATCGAATGTTTCAAGATATTCCTAGTAAGTAGCGTGTACAAGAGAACGTCTTTTCTGAGATTTAATTTAGAAGGTAGAATCAAAAACATTTAAGTGATCAATCATCAGCTATAACGGCAGTCAAACCGTCTCATTGCCACTTAATTTTTTTAACTATATCCATACTAATATTATAAATGGTAAAGTGTATGTGTGTGTTTGTTTGTTTGTGATTGACGTGATTTTTAAGTGGAGATAGTTGAAGGGATGGAGAGTGACAGGATAGTTTTTATCCCCGAAATCATCGGCTAAGGGGGTGAAATGGGGGTGTATAATTTTGTATGAAGCTGCGATATAAACGAGTTCCACGCGGACGGAGTCGCGGGCAGTAGCTAATAGTATTGTATATACATACTGCTTAACTCATGTGCTAATCCATATTACTTTATTTTATTTATGTCGTTCTAAAGTTATTACATCATCTAGCTAATAGTATGTAATATATAATTAAACTGAATCATCAGGATCAGTCTACGTCTATGAGCTAACTAAAAAAACAAAAGAAACTCAGAAAAATAATTCCTTTCCCCATCAAAGCTTTGTGACGCGCACCCCAAACGTTTCCCAAAACTAAAGCAACTTCCCGACAAGCCATTCAAGGAAAACACTCGCTTATATGCCAACAAAACAGCTACATTAGCACCCGAGCAAACTTGGGGACATATTCATACGGAAATATGTGAAACCTCGCCTTTTTATGGGTCCTTATCGGAGGTAGCAGGTAAGGTACACTAGGGGGAAAACGTTTGCTTAAATGGCTGTAGGTAGATAAGTGCCTTTAGTGGGAGAAATAACATTTCGGGAACATGATGTAACAAATCGTTTCTTAGCTTTTATTTAAACAGTAATATGAAAGTATTAGCTTCTGCCCGCAACTCCGTCCGCGTGGAACTCGTTCATATCGTAGCTGGGGGGTCCTTCCCCGGGACACACACTACCTCTATACCAAGTTTCATTGATATCGGTTTAGTGGTTTAAGCGTGAAGAGGTAATTAACAGACAGAAAGACAGACAGAATGACACACTTTCGCATTTACATCGCATAAAAATTGACAAAAAACGATGACGTAAAATTTGGACACGATGTTTGGGCTCATTGGAACCTTATCAACGAGCAGTATCAAGGTTGTCTGGAAGAAATCGCTCTTTAGCGATAAGACCGCCTGTTGTTTTACCTCTACCGTCTCTCTGTATTTCTGTGTTTTCTTTTGTGACTGCTCTTGTGTGTGAGGGTGTGCAATAATGAGTATTTGTATCGTAAAACTGCGAAAACAATTAGTAGAGTCGGCAGAAAAAGCTTGTATGACTAATGTTATTTTTGAAAGAAACGGTTTACGTAATCAAATGGTACAGGTAAGCAATGCAATGAAGTTCCTAAGAAAAACAAAAGAATTTATTTCTTCCACAAAACATAAACTAAAATATTATGTTACGCTTCGCCGATTCCAAATTAGAACAACAAAGGGACTATCTGAGGTTTTAGATGAGAAAGGATGTTGAGAATTTGACACCGCGTTCCAACGCAAAAAAAGGTTTTTTAGTAAAATATCCAGTTATTTTCTAAAGAGTTTTTATAGCCACAATCAGATTTGTAACACTTAATTCTCTACCTAAAATATCAGCGACGGTCAAATGTTTTTGACGACCGGTTTAGTGGGTGCTACGCAGCTGATAGGTCACTGGGTTCGAATCCAGGTAAGAGCAAATGTTTGTGTGATGCTGATGAGCGATGGGCATGGCTTATTTGTTTCTTAGTCTTGGGTGTTTTATAGGTAGGTTACATAGTTACCTACTACATGAGTACCATATGTGTATGATATGAAGCCAGATAGAAGATAAATAAAAACCAAAAGAATACACGTATGTACTCCGTTTTTGATCCTAGCTAAAATGCAGTTTCTCTGTAAAGTGCCTTGGAATTGCATTTCGCCCCGTAGACCAAATAAATTACTTACCACATCCAAAACTTCCTAACATTCCCAAAAAGCCTTACAACCGTGGCTCCTGCTATTTCCCTTTCCGCAAACGTCAGCCGGTTGTGAAAAATCCACGTATCCACTTAACCAGCCATTCTAGATCTTAACCTGTTACGAATAAGTGATAATATTGCTTGTGTTGCATTTCAAGTTAGTAAGTTGGACATGAGAGAATGTTAGAGTCACGTATAAATATGAACTTTAGTGAAGGATTTCTTTATGTAGCAATGTAGAAGATATGAATTCACTTGAATTGTTTTGGTGTAAAGGTATCACCGTGCATGTGCAATTGATGTAAGATCAATGTGAGACTAGACCCTGCCTACGAAGCTTGACGTCCCGTGTACGAATCCCGGTAGGGGCATTTATTTGTGTGATGATCACGAATTATTGTCCCTAAGTCATGGCTGTTTTCTATGTATTTAAGTATTTCTCTATAATATATAAGTATGTTTATCGTCGTCTAGTACAAGCTTTGCTTAGTTTGGGACTAGGTCGATGTGTAAGAGTGTCCGCAAATATTGATATATTTATTATTTATTAATGTATTACTTGTGGTCTTGCAAATATTGATATATTTATTAATGTATTACTTGTGGTCTTGCAAATAAAAATCTTGAATCTTAAGAAGTTTTCGGTGAACTTCTACAGTTTCCATATTCAGCCAGTTACTTAGCCAGGTAGGTATAGTAATCCTAGCTAGGAAGTTCTAGGTTCGAATCCTGATCAGAATTAATGAGGGATGAGCATAAGGTAATTGAGCCAAATTTAAGTATGTGTATTTAATAATCCATACTAATATTATAAATGCAAAGTGTGTCTGTCTGTCTGTCTGTTACAAGCTTAAACCACGGAACGTATTTGGTTGAAATTTGGTCAAGAGATAGTTTGAGTCCCGGGGAAGGACATAGGATAGTTTTTAAGCATCCCGGAAATCATCGGCTAAAGGGGTGAAATGGGGGGTGAGAGTTTGTATGGAGCTACGATATAAACGAGTTCCACGCGGACGGAGTCGCGAGCAGAAGCTATAGTTTTCTATAACAGCCACCATAATCCGACATGACTACAAAAGTCGCAACCACAGATACAGGAAATAAGGAGATCGGACATGCCGCGGGATTTGTATTGAATATGCCTGTCGCAACTTCTTGAATTCGTGGTTTTATTTGAAATAAATAGTATTTATCGTATTTAACTCTGAAAAGTGATACATTGGTGTGGAAATTAAGCAAATCACTGCGATGTTTGCAAGTAATTATTGGACAACTCGGCATTTTGGCAAAAAACGGAACTTTCGCGTTGGACAACGGACGGTAAACGTATGGCGGAGTATGCCCAATGAGCTGACATTTGCGACACAGCCGCCGCGCCGGCGGCTTGTCCGCTCTATAGTATTTTATGCTCTGAGGTCGCAAAAATCATCCGACAGGGATGATGTGGCCATTGATGATGAATTGATGATGTGTTCTAGCCCCTAGAGTACAGTCAGCACCGTATTAGTAGCAGCCAAAGTCGCTAAATATATCGTAACACAAACTTACTCTTACATTAATAAAGATATCTGGCTGATTTGAGTGCTGCTAGCTATATTAGGCTGACTGTTCTAACATCAAACGTTATTTAGTTTTGTTTAGTTTAAGGTGAGGTAATTTAAGTGAGGTTGTGATTGCGACCTCATACTTATTTTTAAAAGACAAATGAATACAGTGAATGATTTTATGAAACGAAAAACTTGAATTGATGACGTAGGTATCACTCTCGCGTCATTTATAAGTAAAGCCAAGCTAAAAGACGAAACATTATCTGAAGATATATCAAATACAACGGTACTGTCACAGAAATACGATTTCCGAGTCCCACACTTAGCAATCTGTCAAAAATCAAACGCATAATGTTCACTGAACGGAACAATTCACTACACTTTTAAACAACAACGCAACACAAAATGAACTCTAAATGTATAGCGACAGAAGCTTAACTCGAGTTAACAAGGTGTATAAGTAAAAACAGTTTCTGACAGTTAATTTATGAAGCCGCCGACAGATTCTGTGTTTAGAAAAAAACTTTCCCGGAGTTAGTTTCTTAAGTAGTTTCCGCACATTTCTTCGACAAAGGAGGAAAGTTGCCATAGAAAATTCAGCTTCAAACGTTAGAGGATACGGTTCAGTTTCTGTTGAAACTCTTCGCAGATGGCTTGGATAGAAGACATTTTAATCCCGGATTATGTTCAGGTATTTTTTAAAGTGTCAAAGGAGCCTTTGCAAGCACGTACAGTAGTTTTGCGTCCGAATGATTTTGAACTTAAAGAATATTGGTGCAAGATTCATATTTTTAAAGCGATTAATTCAGGCATGAGGTTTCTAAGTTATCTACCGGCATGTAAGATGATAGTGTTTTGGTGCAAAAACCCTTGATTTAGGAAGGGAACCGTGAAATCCGGTCGATGTTTATTTAATACGGCCAAGTATGGGATAAGGAAAATATTTGAAAGCTATTAACATTTGTGGACATATTTAGGGCAAACATGGACCCAAAAACAACACAAACATGAGGTAAAGCCTTCTTAAGCCATGAAGCTTAAAGCAGAAATATCAGAATGAAAAAAAAACAAACATTTTGATCAAAAAATACTTCATGCAGGTACGTATGTTTAAGAGCCCAAGAAGTGCCTCACGAGCTTTAAATGAGACCAAAAGCATCGATAACAATAGAAAGCGCATTAAACTTCATAACAATTCCACTTCTGGATATTTCACATGTCCTGTTTAGGCAATACAAGCGTCAATTTCACAATGTTAATAAGGTACAAATACACGTTTCAATTTCTTAGCCGTCTAAGCATGCATTATGTCACAGTCTTGCAAACTACTTAATACAGAAACTAGCACGATAACCAAAACTTGTTAACAAAACAATTCAAACAAAAAGTCACCGTTCAATACTTAACCCCTGTCACATAAGACTTTTAGTTTCAAAAGACTGTAACCTCAAGAGACCTAAACTAGCTCAGTTCCCCGGAATTGCTCAGCGGTCTTCAAAGCCCGCTTTAATTAATTTCACCCGGGCATCGAATCCAGCACCTCAGCTTAAGCGCTTGCAATTTAGTATTTCGCCTTCGGCTTTGGGGTGTTGTTCAATTGCATAGGAATATTAAATGACGTCACATTTCTCGGACCATTTTGTTCGGGACGAATGGACTTTGTAGGGCCGATTGCCACCGTATTCCATAATGTCATTTGCCATAACTGTTAGCCAACTGAGCCATGATCATTGACCAGAACCTCACAGTGCTAGTGGAATACGCTGTCAAATCCCGTCAAATCCCGGTACGAGCATTTATATGTGTGATGTGAAACATTATTTGTTCCTGATTTTCGCATATTTCTGTTTATTTGAATATGTATTTCGTCGTCTAGTATCCATACCACAAGCCTCGATTCGAGCGATCGATTGATGTAATATTGTCCTCCAATATTGACCTATACTCAATATTATTATTATTAGTGCCATCTCGGTCGCATACAAGGAGCATGAGATCGGCTAGGGTATCTAACCCCAAAATCTCCTTGTGACATTTGAACCGTGATGACAAAGGTTTTATGAAATCCAGAATCCACAATGTTCTGGAACTAAGATTCTATGATCATTTATTTCTATTTTGGGAAGACAACATTGTTTTTCCTAAAAATATTTCTTATAACAGCAAAGTATCGCTTATTAACGGATGTTGCGTTAATTAACACAATAACTTTGTATTAAACAGCATACAAAATACAGTAGGTAAGTGACAGCAGGTTCAGTACATCATGGCCGACAGACGGGCAAACGTACAAGTGCGGTATCCGAAGCCCCGCGCCAGCTGCGGTTTGCGTGCGGTTTTAGGGTTCCGCAGGGAACGGTGTTGGGGTTCAAACTATTCCTTCCCTCTTTAATTGTTAAAGGGTTCGCTGTTGACCAGGTATGCCTTGGTGAAAAGTTTAGACAAGGTTTATGATGGGACCAGCTTAACCAGAATACAGCCCATGCACTACGCCTTCAACAAATAAGTTGCAAAAATCGAGAAATAAACGCCTCTCCCCAGCCGTGGAAAAAGGATCTTAAAGGCTGTTTTAAATCGGATCGATGAATTTGACAGTTGAACCGAAAAATGACATAGTATATCTGACGCGGATTTCACCAGCATGATAATATGGGAGTTCCTACGCCACATCTTGGGATGATGTGCCAAAGCGGACCCCGGCGGACTCGCTTAGAGCAGGCAAAAGCTTTAGGAGGATTATGACAATTGACTATATGGGAGACGGTGAATGAGGATTCTTTAGGCATCCCATCACCAGAAAATAAAATTATCCCAAAATTATTAACCCCAGAAGGAGAAGAATTGAGAAAGTTCTTTTTTTGTAAGGGAAAAGGATGAAAGCGCTTATTAAAATTTTGTTAACTCCAGATTACTCTACAATAATAATCCGTTTTACGCTTCGCCGAACATGTTTTAAGTGGTGAACTCAAAGGAGATAATCTCTTTTAAAAGACCTGTTGATGAGTGTTACCTTTTATGCAGTTTTTATTACACTTAAATAGAGTGGAGTACAGTCATTGCTAATATTGAACTAAAGCAAGTGTTTATATAATCGATAATACCTACTAACATTATAAACGCCAAAGGGTGTCTGTCTGTCTATCAACTGCTGAATCGATACACGAAATTGCTATGAAGACAAATCGAGAATACGTACTCCGAAACATATGTTAATTCTTTGTTTTTTCCGCTTGCCCTGAAGACGACTGGGTGTTGGTGCTCGGAGGCCAAAACCTTTTTTAGGGAAGTGGGGCGTCGTCTGCAGGAGAGAGGCCTGGATCCCCGCTCTGGGTCATTTCTGGTGCAGAGGTTGGCCATAGCTGTGCAGCGCGGCAATGCGGCTAGCGTTATGGGAACCTTTGCGGGGTGGCGCGGGGCGGGTTATTTGATACTTAGTTTTAGTTTAGTTTAGTCTATATAGCTTTTAGGTTTCTAATTTTAGTATTTATTAGTAGTTTTTAAGAATAATATTGTATTTTTTATGTTTTAGAAAAAATATATGAAAATTAGGATGTTAAGAAATGATTTTTGATGAATAAAAAAAATACTTTAGAAAAAAAAACGATTAAACTGAAATAATTAACAACTACACATTATTCATTCGGGAAATACAAACGTGAAAATAATTCCGAAGTTTTAAATTCGATACATAATAATGATATACAGACACACGAAACAATTGAACAAAAAGTGACATGGAAATAACAAAAGTTAACTTTGATCAAGCTCATAACCTCGAGCAGTGAGAGAAAAGGGGGGGGGGACGCCTTTAATTGATGCGTCTCCATTAGGCTCAAGTGACAGAAGGATTACCTGAGGCCACATTTCTGTTTCATGCCTCCGTCATTTTGATTTTGACGGTGATATCCCTATGTTTATGACATGACGGAAATGTCACGTTTTGCCTTATCAAATTGAATTCTTGATTAAAGTATATTTATCAGTATATTTTACTAAACTTTTAAATCCTAGTAATTCAGGTTTGTAAATGCTAAGATTTATTACAAGGAACAATAAAACTACTGAATTTTATTAAGTTTTTAACATGTTGCGAACTGTACAAAGCAAATAAAACATTGGCATAAAAATAATTAAAGAACCAGAGAGACATAAAACTTTTCAATTATTTCAGCTTGGATAATTATTTTCTTGATGACTTTTAATACATATTTTGTACATTATTATTTACATTGATTCTCATATAAAACTTTTATCTTGGTTAATATGGTATGGTTATTAGTTCATTTTATTTGGTTTTATGGGCTGTAATAACAGCTTGTGCATAACTTTGATAACTTATGACGGTTTTACGCTACTTTGAGAATATGGATGGCATATTTAATAAAAACACACACGCACTAACATACAATAGGTACCAATAAGTTTAAGTTAGCTGATTAACTGTAGTTTTGTAACTGTGTGTGTTCATATATTAGTATGTATTGCTGTTGATGCCCCTAATAAACGAATTCAAATAAAATAAATCAAACCAAACTGAACCTATCTGTATTTTCTCATACATTATCCTTCTATATACGTATGTATGGTGAAACAACATTCCAAAAATGAATTATTCGATCGACAATTGAAATTCCGTAAACAAAGCACAGACGGAAAAAAAATGTTTTACGAGTAGCTTTCAATTATTCGACCAAACCGTCAAAGGCCCTATTGTTGACTTGCTGGACACATGTGACGTCACAAAATCACATCATTTATATCCCTACTGAAAAATCCTTTTCCACAAGCGCCTAGTTAAAATTCCACCTCAAATCAATGTCATATAGACTTTCACAGAGATTTTTTCCTCTTTATCTCTGTATAATAATTTCCCGGGACTCCCCTGGACAAGATGGGTGAGGAAACCGGTTTAAGCACAATAAGGTCTAGTTTTCCCTCTGGATTGGAAGGTCAGGTGGCAGTCACTTTCATACAACTAGTGCCTGTATGCCAAGTCATTTCAAATAATCTTAGGTGTCAAAGACCCCGAGCTCCTTTAGGGCGGGGAGTTACGCTAGGAGGATAACTCCGCTATTTAAAAAAAACACATGAATGACTGACGCCAACGTCCGAACGTGCGGCCGGCAATAACAAAACCGATCTCAATTCAAAACTCCAGGAACAACTAAGGCCGTTGTCGTCCCTACGCGTTGCGTAACCAGTTTCGACGCGTGCGCAACCATGCGCAAAGATGTGTTTACACGCGGTTTGTCGTTAGAGCGGGTTTGTGGGCCGTTCGGGACGCTGAGTTCAACTGACGTGGCTGCATTATGTTTATGCATACTGATTACCTGCGGTATGAATACTATTATGCCGGTGTCACGGGTGAGGTGATCTAGATATGTCTGCTCATATTAGTTCATACTCTTGTAGGATTCATGTTTAAGTATTTAACTAACTGTATTTAAAAGGTAAGACACTTCTTCTTACCTTTATCTGTAGTTACATTCTATCAAATGGGCCCATCAACAATTTCTAAGGTTCCGTACCGTGTCTGTCTGTCAAGAACTCTGTCTCAGGAACGCGTGGAGTATCGAGTTTAGATTAAACTATATTATACTCGGGTCTACAGACCCTTGAAGCTGTGAAAAAATTCAGACTTCTAAATTAACGTTTAACAAAAGATACGGTCGTTTATGCCGCAAAAAATGTACATTTTGACACTCAGAGAATCTAAATTCGTAGGTACTTTACGTTTACCTAGAGCAAGAAGAGAGAATTTCATAAAATTTGGCAAGTATGTAATATCGTCTAAAACTACAAGTTCAGAGAAAAATCTGAAACTATACGATTGTAATTAAATAAATAAATTGTAAGGAACCCTCGGTGGGCGCGCTCGAGTCAAAATTGTTCGGTTTTTTTTTGTATTTGCCATGGATCTTTAAAAAAAAACTATGATTTTATGGGCCTGAAATCCACTAAACACGTGTTTTTGTTACATGTATTGTAAACCCATTGCATGGTCCCCACCATCTGGGGTGCAGTATTTTTTCAAAGAAACTCTGTCGCTGTTGTCTCCGGGACAAAATAACTACAAGGAAAGTTGATTGACCCAAATACCACATTAGCCACAGTATAACATTTTTTTATTTAAGTGTCTTCTACATTCCGTCTGAAGAATGACGATGATGATGAGTTTTACATATTCAGCTACGAATAAATAAGTTTATTGCATGAGGTTATCCAAACATTACCGTTACTTAAAGGCATCATAAAACTAATTATGTTCCTAAAAACCCTCATAATCAAGACGCAATTAGTGAAAATGAAAGAGGACCAGTTTATGTGGTTTCAGAACATTGCGGTCCGGCACCTAATGGATCCCACTTAAGTATTCAAAATGAATATCGAAGTGTAAAATGAAGCCTTTTAGATACTATATTTTAACTTCACCTGCAGTGATAATTAATGAACATTACGAAAATACTCGGAATGTATCAATCTTTTATTTATACTTGCTACCAGTTTCCGCGCCTTAGTCTGCGAAGACCCGGGATAAAAACTATCCTATATTATAAAAAACTATTTTCCAGAAAAAAAAAACAATCAGATTGTGTAACAGACATCCAAACATCTTAACTTTCGCATTATGAATGCGATTTTAAGATTTTAAAACTCAAAAAAAACCAACAATCATGACGTTGTTGGATTGTGACGTCACAAGCAAGTAATCCTTACAAATTCCATACTAACGGAGCGTTTTTGACGTTTCATAAAAAGAAGCTGATTTGAATTTTTACCTAATTTATTCAATAAGCTGCCTTTGAAACCTAGACTCAGCTATGAATAATTCCACCTATACCCCACAATATCGTCCCCAGTTGTGACCAACTGCGAGCGTATACGTAATACGCACGGAGTACAACGATCGTGACAAAAAAGCGTAAGTCCCTAAGAGTTTCATAGCAAGATACGACTTTGCTTCAAGATAACACTACGGAAATCCTATTAAGAGCGTGTCTGTGCCTTCGTCTGTGCCTTTGGCCGCTTCCAAACACAGTTACGTGTACTCAGGATGTATAATTATATATGCTTAGTTTGGGGCTCTTTGTAGTCCAAAGGGGTTTGTATATTCTGCTTGATTAAACTACCGCGTAATGTTTCTTTAGTACGGGTTTCTTGTTAAAAATACTAAAATTATGTCAGCTGGCTGCCAAGTCGCAACGTGTACGACAGAGATTTTCGTCTCACTAAAAGCAAAACTCCGTTCTATACATCTAATTTTAATTGTAAAATTGTAATATGAGTAGCAGTATGTTAGTGTAAACGTAAAATTCAAAACATTGATGTATTCTATCCCCTCAGTCCAAGAAAAAAAGATCGACGGAGCATGAAGAAAGAGGTGAGGTTTGGTGAGGTAGGGCACAGCGAAATGTCATCCCGCTCGAATTTGGAGCAGCCCAACTGGGGAAGTAGGTACCTCCGCCTTGCAGAATACCACAGCCATAATAATTAATAACACTCCTATTTGCTCTGTAGTAGTGTTGTGTTCCTGGAGGTGAGCAAGGTCACCAGAGCTCCCAAGGGCGCGTTGTGTTGAGAGCGAGGGAACTTGTTCTTTCAGCTGTCAACACGGCGAATCCTCAAACATATCAAGGGTTGGCAACGCCCATGTAACTCCCTTGGAGTTACATGCGTCTATAGGCTGCGGTGTCCGCTTACCATCAGGGGGGCCGTACGCTTGTTTGTCACTGTCGTGATAATAAAAAAAAGAAAAACCTAACCGTGAAGCCGGTTTTCAACCAAGCCAAATAAGTTTAGCACACGCTCACGCTCACATAAAGAAACAGCAATAAGCTAAACTTATCTTGCGACGGTCCAACCTCGCAACACGGGCCGCAGCGCGCGTCGCACGACACGCGCCAGCCACAAGTCGCCGTCCGGCTACACCGCCGCCGCCGCGGCGGCGCCAGCGAAATCCAAGTCGGAGGTCCGGCTACCACGCGCTACCCGAACACATGGAGCCGGCCGCATCGCGTCACACGCACACACCGGCGCCGGTCGACCGTATAAAAGGGAGCGCGCGCGGCGACGCGGCCATCAGTCCGACGCAAGTCGGGCCTAGCTGAGTTTCTTGCTGGACTCTTCTCAGCTAGGCTAGGTTTTAGCGAACCAGAGATAAAACTCCCAGTAGTTCGATACCACTCGCACCCCAGATTCGGTTGATACCGTTCAACCAATCTCACTGGAGCGCAAACTCTTAGAGTATTCCAGTGTACAAACTTCCCCGCGTGGTCGTGCCGGAGGCTTCCCCTGGATTTTCCCCAGGCCACCCTCCAACCACGCAGTTCGACCGCTATATTGGGTCCGTCCTATTATAGCAACAGTCAGGATCAAAAAAAAAAAAAAAAAAAAACGATGCGGCCAGTCGGTCTTTGCCGCTGTCCCGAGACGGTCGCAGGGGTCGACTGCACCTAGAGTGCGGCCTGGGCTTACCGAGTGCGTGCCTAGGTATTTAGGTAGGGAGTTCTCAGCAGGCGCGGCCTGGGCTTACCGAGTGCGTGCGGCTGAGACTCGACCGTAGGGCTCCTGACGGGTGCGGCCTGGGCTTACCGAGTGCGTGCCTGCCAGGACTTAGAATAGGGAGCTCAGCAAGCGCGGCCTGGGCATACCGAGTGCGTGCTGTTGAGACTCCACCGGGGAATCCCTGAAGGGCGCGGCCTAGGGTACCTAGAGTGTACCCATCAGAGGATCAGATTAGGGAGCTTAGCAGGCGCGGCCTGGGCATACCGAGTGCGTGCGGCTAAGTCTCCACCGTAGCATCCTTACCGAGCAATCCGCGACCGCGTTCCCGAAACGTCCTACGGGACCCGTATCTTGCTAGTGCATGAGGCACCGGTCTAGCCATTACTTAAGATAAGTGTTTATTTCAATAAAGGGCATAAAAGACCCATATTTGTTACCGAGTCAATCAGTGTTTTCTATTTACCCTAGTGGACATCCCTTCTACCCCTGAGTTAGCCTGGAAACCTTCACTACGCCCTTCGGGCGGAAGGATATGTGTGGCTCGCCCTAAGCGACAACCATCACAATCTGACTTGGTTGGGAAACCGGCTTCCCTAGGTTCTTCGTAATGTCTATCTTTTTTCTTGATCTGAATCTATTGTTTTCTAACATGTCTGCTGGCGTTAAGCACTGAGTGGTTTGCAACTTTGCATCGAGATGATTCTCCGTCGAAAATGGAATTATCCTTAGGATTTTACGTAAATAAAATATGAGAAGGCTCGGTGCGAATACAGTCATAAACGGATTAAAAGCGGGTTCTAGCAACGCCGAATACTATAAATCATCCACAATATCCACGATTCGATTTTTACTAACCCAGTCCATACGGCGCTGTTTTCTTTAAAACTAAAAAAATACCCTGTAGAGCATTTCCTGTTTTTCGGTCAGAGTATAAACAATTTGACACAAGCGCTTATTAAGATATGTATTTAAGACCTTAAAGCACAAATATTGTAAAATAATAGATACTACAAAGTCTTACACACACATTCACTGAAATAAATAATAAACAAATATTAGGGTGTATTAGTGTGTAGTGTTTACGCCCGAGACGAAAATAATTTTGCTACCGAGTGACACATACTATTTTTCACACCGACTATGAGGAAATTTAAAAAAAGCTATTGTTAAAATATATCTAAATTATCTTAATTTTTATTACTAATTTTTAAATATTACGAAATATTTATAATAATAATAATAAAATAATATATTCTTTATTGCACCACAACATAAGAAAAACATGTTACAAGAGTACATAAATTTAAATAGAGGTAACAACAGGCGGTCTTATCGCTTTAGAGCGATCTCTTCCAGACAACCTTTGGGTAGCAGGAAATTTTCAAGAAGAGTTGTAAACCGGTAGTGCAGGAATAAATCAAAAAACTTACTATCGCATACATCTCATTATATGACAATTTCAGAAAACATAAAATCATAAATAAGTATTGTATAAATACATAGATACATACATACAAACTATAACACAATTATATAAATATATTACAGGACAACAAGGCAACTTAAGGCAGCGACAAGTAATATTGTTTCAACAGATTTATTAATTATTTATAAATTTTTATACAACATTGTTATAGTTAAAACTTGGAATATGTTCGTTTTGAATCGACTACGATGAAATTACAATCGATTATTTTATTAACATCTGTGTTCAATTGGCACATTGCGTACAAATGTTCCAATGCCAATGTATAAATTAAAAAAGTAGCTTGAACAGAAAAGTTGCGTTTTGGTCCCTCTCGTCGTGGAGCAAAACTTACTTTTCCGAATGAAAGGTGTGAAAAGGATATTAGTAAGGACAGGGCCGGGCCGCGTATGCCGTAAAAGTCCAGTTTGTCGGTGATAAGGTGGTGGTCGGCGGTGTCGAACGCGCGCGAGAGGTCGCAGCACAGCAGAGCGACGTGCTGGCCCGCCTCGCGCGCGCTCAACACGCGCCACACCACTTCGCGGACCAGGTCGGTGGTGGCGCGTCGCCTGCGGCCTGCCAGCACGAAGATTATCGGAAAAGGTAATTCAGGGAAGTAGCTAACGGAGTTTCAATACAGCTGAAGCCACATGACCGATTTGGTCGCTAGCTCTTAGGCTATGTGTCATTACGAGTACTAGACGGCGGTATATTTCATAGACATCAATAATTAAATGCATTCAGCGCATGCAAGACTCTGACCCCATTCATGCTCATCACACAAATACTTACCCTTACCGAGATTCGAACCCTCGACCTTCAGCTTCGTATGCAAGCTAAACTGGTCATAATAATAATCTAAGCATGTTTTTTTAGATTCGTAATCATAAAGTAGAAAAATAATATATTCTGTAATATTAAACAAATTAATAGTACACAAAAAAAGAAAGAAAGAGAATCAAAATACTAGTAAAAACCACTAAGCGAGTTACGAAAAAAAATAAAAAAAGACAATGCCAAAAGAAGGTAGTTAGCTCAGTTTTGCTTTGCTCGGCTGAGCAAAGACTGATATTCTGCTAATACCTATTCAATGACAAGTGCTGACGCCCTTATTTTCATTGCCATAAAGCCTACTTGAAACGTCATGAATATAACGTGAATTATAACTTACCAGTCACAGAAAAACCGCATAATAACACAAATTACTCGTACGTACAAAATAACCGCACTGCAAACGAATGAAGCTTTTATAACAACTTAATCACGGGAATTTTCTGCGAAGGGAACCCTACTGGAACCCGTCCATCTAGCATCGCGTGGGTTCCATTGAGCAACTGCCAAGAAAGGGTTATTGGTTCTAAGTCGGGCAAATGCGATTTCTATAATGGTCTACTTAAACGGAATATCATTTGATATATGCCATTACCTTCCCGATGTAGAAACATCGTGACGAAGCCTGAAAACATTTTCGAGGAAATTATGAGATGTATATGAACTTCGGCCAGCGTTGGGATGTTATGTTAGGATGATGGATGGATGGATGATGATGACGATGATAAAAATCGGTGAGAGTCGGGCTCGCGCACGAAGGATTCCGTACCATTATCTGTAAAAACGGCAAAAAGAAACATGTCTGTTATATGGGAGCCCCATTCCAACTCGCACTTGGCCGGTTTTTTAGTATATATTTTTAAAGCAGAAATCATCTGTGAAAATTTCAACTGTCTGATTATCACGGTTCATGAAAAACCGCCTGGTGACAGACGGGCGGGCAGACAGACATACAGACGGTGGAGCCTTAGTAATAGGGTCCCGTTTTTACCCTTTGGGTACGGAATCCTAAAATCCAGAAAAGGTCAAGTCGTTATACCTACTAGGACCTAGTAGGTATAACGACTTGACCTAGTAACTAGGTTATCCGGTCGTCAAACAAATAGTACATTACTTAACTAGGGCAGTACCTATAACAAAGAACGCCCCAGACAGTGTTGTCACATACAATTTGGGCAAAATGGTAGAACAGGGTGCAAAAATTGGTAGAAACTGGTAGACTTTGAAATTAAAAATAGGTAGTTCTACCAATCAATTTTAAGTACATTTTGAATGATTAAAAATACTTATAAATGGTTTAAAATGATCAATGACGTGACGGAAACCGCGGGTAGGAACGCGCGACTGTCACTGTCAGACAGACCTGTCAGTGTCAAGTGTCAAGCAAGCGTCTGTCAGTTGTGACAGACCACAGACGTCATTGTCAATATCACTGTAGCTTTGTACCTCACACAGGTTACAGAGAAACTTCACTTAACGCGTTCCGTTTTAAGTGCTGAAATTACAAAACAGGCTAAATTCGATAGTAAGTAAGTAACGTTTCGTTATACGCGTGGAGAATTGTTTATAATCGTAATATTTTGAAAAATAGGTAGATTTGAGGGCGACGTTGGTAGATAGGTAGAACAGAGGCAAAATAGGTAGATCTACCAAAAAGTTGGTAGATGTGACAACACTGGCCCCAGATCGCTAGTATTTGACGCACGAGCCGAAGACAACGGTAACGTGCGATATGATGGTTTCTTTATTACTGCCCATAATGAGTACAAAATTTACATCCCTTGGCCAGGAAGTGAAATTTTCTCCTTTATGGCTCGCCGTAGGATAATGCATCTGGCATTAATCTGCTAAGTGCATACTGCGTCAACATAGCGACGGTGACGGAACGCGGACGACCCTTCACCTGGGATCACCGTGAAATGTATTGGTGCCTGATGTTATTGTGATTCATATAGGTATCTATAAAATATTTATACGTTGTGAAAACTTAATGGTGTTTATAGAACCCAGTTTCTGCTTCTATATGTATCGTATCAGATCGAAATGTTCCATTTTACAACCTTTCATGGTCTAAACCCACCATTAAAGCAAAAAAGGGTTCACTTTGTATGGAAATGTATGAATCGTTTGAGTGTCAACAAGATATGGCATAATGATTTAAGTTGTTAGTTCGGTTCAGACACTATTTTGAATACAACGCACAAGTTCTCATTTAGGAAATTATTTTGATTAGTGATTGAATAATTTTAGTTCATTAAATGGCTGTTATAGATATGCAATTCACCAGTAGTATTTGTATTTGAGAGACTTTTAATTGTTTGTAAACATAACCCCACATCCTGAGCTCCAAACACTGCGTAAAAAAATCAAACTCCTAAAAAGGTCAAGCATTGAGACACGTTCAAAAGACCAACCTAAGCCGACTTTGATTCGTAAGATTTTTATAGAGCGGAAAGGTCTTCCTTACTGGTCATCCTAGTATACGTTCTCTATGGAAAAAGGACGTAACTCCAGCGTAATTCATATTCATATACGTCTTTATATTTTAAGAGGCCGGTATAGTGAACCAAATTCCTTCCCATGTGACCACCGAAGCGTAAAAGATCGTGTTATACCCTATACGTGTATCCGGGTTACAATTTAGTCAATACGTGAAATACGTGAAGAACTTTGAGGCTATGTAGATAGAGTTCAAGATAGAATGACGAAAAGAGAAGATCAGAGGCTTAACTGATTGAGACTGAGGTGGTAAATCTCATTTGTTTTAGTTGCTAGATGCGCGCGTACGGACTTACGAGTATAACATTTGTTTTAACCCTTACCGGAAAAAACTTCAAAGTCCATGCTTACCTGAAAAGTAGAAAACAATATTAGTAAGATTGTATTTGTGGAATAATACAAGATCGCCATAAAATATATAGGTATTGAATAATAAAGTATTAAACTTACAATATAAAACATAAGGCTGTCTATGGAGTGCAAAGCGAGGCTGCCATTTTGTCAATAGCTGAATGGACGAATAAAATCTATATAATTAATTAGTGAACGGTTGAGAAATGAGACCTGTAGAGAAGAACTGGATGGCCAGACATACGAAAGGATTTTTGCCCCAAGCTGAAGCAGAAAACTTCGTTCGCCTCGCTCGCTCGTTTATTTAAACAACAAAGACAATTGCAACATAAATACTGAGTCTTAGCCTGTGGCACACAAAGTCTCAACTTTTTTCCTATACGAGTAGTGTGCGCTTTCTTTGAATAAATCGTTTTGTAAAACATTATTTTCTATTCTAGATGTAAAATTAAAGCGATTAAAACAATCGTTTTAAATAACACACTTGTAATACATATATATATCTTTTAAAAACCAGAATGTTAATTAGACAAAGTCATTATAATAGCATCTCCTGTTATTAATCATATGCCGGAAACTAGGGCTAATAATAAAGATGAGAATTAAAACTGATTAAGTTTACTCAACTCAACTGATTTAAATATCTTTTCCAAACGCATCTGTACCCTTAATTTAAACCTCTCAACCAATTTGAAAAACACACAATAATGTCACATGTTAAAAGGCAGTAACCACAATTCCTTTCAAAAGCAGATGCGCCTTTATTCTTCCAAGTTTTCTTATACACTTGGATGCCTTTACTCTCTAAAAGAACAAAAAACTTCTGTGGACGGACAAATGGTACAAACGGGTAATAAAATGGTAACAAATGTTAATGTTTTATCTAAACCCGGTTCTGACCCCTGGGGCGCTGGCATTACTAATTCCCAACGACACAGCGTGATACGGCATTAACTAATGTCGTTTTAGTTTTAAAATGATTATGATGGAGTATAATTCAAAAATCGATGGTCCGTCGAAGACAGATCGATAAAGAAGGTTATAAAGTAAAACGGGCGAAATGTTGTCTTAATTTTAAATGTCGCTAACGGGACTCATGACAGTTGACGTTAAAAAAAGTTTGAATGTCATTTGATATCAAGAAAAGGTAACTTTAATAGACAAAAACAATGTTAATATTTTATACCTCATAACCTTTTTTAAAAAAAAAACGTTTTCGTTCGTAAAAAAATTCCCCGTCTTTTGAAGGCGTATACAGTAAAATATTCTGTTCACCCCCGCATTAGAATAATATGATAATCTAAATACATTCAAATCACCTTTTACATTATCGTATATGTAGTTCTGGAATAATTTCTTCAGATTCTGTATAAGATACATCGCATGTGGAAAATAACGTCGTCTTGCAAATAACTGACAAGTGTAAGACGACTTACTTTATTTTTTGACGGATCGATTTCCATAATTAACATATAACTTTTCCGAATAAAATCTATTACTTATCATGGATTTATGAATTGAATGAACTTCGTGCAAAACGAGACCAAACTCATTCTTAACTGTTGAAGAATGTAGGAAGTTGGGCTTTCAGCGGGGAGTGATGACCTCTGTAAAATATCTCGGAGAAAATGCAGATGTTTGGAAAAGTTGAAATTATGGGATGTTTACTCGCGTCTTGACGGCTCGGGATCTAAATGAGGTTTGGTTGCGTTTACTTGTTTTTTGTCAGTCATTTATTTGTGAAAATACAAAGGGTTATCTATCACGTCTTCTAACTTGAATACTTAAATTCTGCAGCGCCTTGAAACTCCATTCTCCTGGAGTCTGGCCTTAAAAAAATCTCAAAATAAATAAGAGTATTTTCGAATGATATCTATAATGAATGATGCCTATATTATTTTGACGACCGTTAGTCTGGTGGGTAGTTAGTGTAGTTACGCCTACGAAGCTAAAGGTCCTGGGGAAGGGCAGTTATTGGTGCGGTGAGCATGAATATTTGTTTCCGAGCCTTAGATGTTTTATGTGTATTTAATATTCATATCTATTGTATATATCGTCGGTTAATACCCATAACGCGAGCCTTATTGAGCTTACTACGGTGCTAGTTCGATTTGTGTAAGAATCCCTTCATATTTATTTATTATTTATTTTTATATTACACTGGCCTCAGGAGTGAGTGATTTATAACAACGTAATCACTGATTACGTAGTTATAAGCACTATTTTCTATTGATCTAATGTATAAGATTTCCATAGAGCTGTTTTAGTTTGTCCATTTGTATTAATAAAAGAATGTGAAGGCAGTAAAGCTAGATGTGTCCTTTAGGTAGAACCTACAATTATAAGAAAGCAATATATTTTGTACAATAAAAATAAAATGTGAAAAACGAAGGCACGTTTTTTAAAACTTTTAATAGTATAAAGGCGCAACAGCATTAGCTTTAGCTTCACCTCTAGAAAAACGATAGCGTTTAAAGTGGAATAATAGATCTAATTATAGGTACCTAAGTTAAAAAAGTAAACTTAAAAGCTTTGAGCTGGAGGCCACAAATATTTTAGCGCGAATCTAATTTCCACTTAGTTTAAATCGTCTAGACTGTCACAATGCTGTTTTTACGTTATTTTCGGTGCTCAAATAGAATTTTGACAATATGAAAAAGTTTTTTTGAATGTCTGCTAATGGTGCTATCATACTTTAACAGATATAACACGCAAATGATTTACCATTCTCTTTTAAAAAGGCGTAAAACACCCCGTGATTATGCCTTTCACTGCGTTTATTCTCAAATATAAGCTAGTATTAAATATGAATAGGGTGCCTATTGTACAAGTCATAACGTCCCAACAAGTCAACGCTAGTTAATTTTAAAACACATCTAATAACAGTGCAATGCAAACAACATTGTAATTTTATTTTTCCAACATAAATAACTTGCGACATGGAACAGAGGCGTAGCGGCCAAACATGCAACTCTTGTTACAAAATTACGACTACCTACAAATTTACCTAACAATTTCATAAAATAGCTAATTATACGCTACACCTAGCACTCACAAAGGGTCAGGCCGTAATTCAGTCTTTAAAATTGCGTTTTGAAACACACGAAAAACAACCGTAACCCGTTTAACTAAGCTGCTGAAGTCGCGTGCATGCGTCGCAGATACGCCCTTACTGATTGGCAACGGACAATGAGTGCGTTTCTAAGGGATGTTCAGATGCAACGTTTTTGCTTGTTCTAGTATGATTTAACACGATTTCCTGTGCAAGCGACTTTGAATTGTATCCCCATCACACTTAAGTGGATTATTGAGTAAGCTTTTTTTTTTGAGGTTGTTTTGTAGAAGCATCATGCTTTGCTTTTGGGACATCGCTATTGAACGCTGTTTGGCATATCCGCCCTTTTTTCCAAGTACCAGATGTGTACGCTGGCTCCATTGTATTCCGAACTCAGTCGAGTGCCCAATTATATTGTTAATTTTACAAATATCGACCTTTGAAATTGAACACGCTGGTTCGAATAATAAGCCATTATGTGGAATAAAAGTTCGAAGATGGCGGCGAGAAGTATCAGGTTCCAAGGTGAGAATTAAACGCAAAGCTTTTGATGTATGAGATTTTAATTTCATTTGCGAATTCCGAGTTTTATGTTGAAATAAAAGTTTTATTGGGGAGCAATTTTACTGCCGAACAACACTTCTGCTAAGTGTTATGGACTAATTATGTTTAATATATTCAAAAGTGTTTAAATGGCATCTTGTTTTGAATAAAGACTAGTAGCAGGGGTCTTTGAGAACGGTGACATTAAAACTAAAACAAAATTAGTATATATTACCATTATATTTAATATAATTGGACTCTTTAATTTGGTCGCTGGAAAACAGGTTGGAGGCGAGAGAATCCTCGTTTAAAGTCATTAGGGAGACCTACGTAGTACATAATCCTATAACTACGGACCATTAAATGGGCTAGACATTTATTTATACAGCGTGTATTTTTAATATTACCTCAAAATGTAAGCAGAGGTTGGTGTTAAGGCTATGAACCGATATTGCAATTTGTTTCTTCACCACTATTTTTTTTTCCATATAAAATAATTCAGCACGCAATGGATCACTACTTTGTCTTACTGACGTGATGTCACAATAAATTGTCACATGTGACCCGATTCTTCCATGTGTCATCATGTCATATCGGTTCATAGCCCTAACACGGTACCTCTGGTTACAATTTGAGGTAATATTAAAAATGCACGCAGTATATGGTACGTATTAGTAAAGGAAAAAAATATCGCTTACCAAAAAAATATTGACTGCGCACCACAAGATTCTGACATCAAAATTTAACAATTGCACAAAAAACCAAATTTTAATGCAAGAAATTTTAGCTGTGCGAATCAGTATTTTTATAAGGAAAAAGAAGCGTCGGTCATCCCGTCCACCAGCTCGATAGGTTGACGACGTAAAAATCAGCCAAGTGCGTGTCGGACCAAGCACAACGAAGGGTTCCGTGCCTATTAAAAAGGTCGTATCGTTACTGAAATCTTAGGGCATTTACGTCCTTTTCTTTAGGAAAGGCAGTTTTTTAGAAATATCTTGAAAACCTTTGAACCGATCTTGTTCAAAACAATTTTCGGTGAAAGAATTTGATAAGCCTTATGTCCATGATTTTTTTCATATTTTTAAAATACACGGTTCAAAAATTAGAGGGGGGGGGGGCACAATTTTAGTAATTTCGGGGCGATTAATAAACTATGAAGCGGCTAACAAAATACACTTAGTGTCAAAATTGTATTCAAATACTCCTTACAGTTTTCGAGTAAAATGCCTGTGACATACGGACGGACAGACAGACATGTCTGTCTGTCCGCGCAGGCAGACATACAGACATGACGAATCCATAAGGGTTCCGTTTTTTGCCATTTGGCTACGGAACCCTAAAAAGACCGCGGGTCATTTTAATGTGCTTCAAGGTACCTTTTTTCAGATTTTTGCTCATATCTCGTCTGTACGAATACCAATTTCGGACAAAAGTTTCTACGTAAAATTTCCTACAAAATAGGTTGTATTTATTTTTACTCTACGATCAAAACTTTAGAAGCTACAGGGTGTTAAAGTAAACAAAGAGATAAAAAATAGTCATTCAAAGGTGGGGGTAGATCAAAAAATCGTGTGGGTAACACAACCACACCAAAACCGAAGATGCCCCCGCCGACCCCGCTCCCCTCGGGAGCCCCACAGGAGCGGGTAAACCGCCTCCGGACTTTCCACCGCACCCGCGGCTATTTTTGTGCCACAACCAAACAGGACACGCTGTTCTTTAATAATGCTCTCTAGGATAGTGATCCATGAGGACATTAAATTTAGTTACAATTACCAGATAGTTGCAATTACAAGGCTCCACCTTAAGTAGAATGCCTAATACGTGTAGCAATTCGTCCGCCTTTTGCCATCATCACCAGCGTCAGCCGAAAGACATCCACTGCTATCCATCCATCCTGCTGGCCCACTAGGATGGGCCAGCGTGTAGAGAGGGTAGTGGTGTCGGATGGCTTATGGCGCGGCGGGATGGCGATGAAATGGCCGCGGTGTCGGTTTTTCGGCCGCAAATCAATGGGAGTGGGCCAAACGATTCGATCACAACTGAATGTTGCCATCGTGTAGTGGCGTTCAACCATCTCATGGCCATAGCGCTGGGCCATAGGATGGGCCATCAAGTAGAGGAGCCACTAGATAGGCCTGTTCCAAAGAGTGCGACAATGACCGGCCCTGCGCCACCCGCATCCAGCGGGCTCCCGCGACCTTTACCAGGTCATTAGTCCACCTTGTGGGGCCAAATAACAGTGGGCGGGGCACATTGCACGTAGAAGCGATGGCCGTAGGGGCAGGAAATGGCGTAGCGTGTAAATTTTGTACGATAAGTTCTTCAGTGAAGTTTAAATAAATAAGTAGTTAAGACGAAGCTTCAGATTAGGTACTATGCTATATTATATACATTGAACCAAAATAAAGTATTCATCGCGCATTACTCAGTCGCTGTGTGCGCGCGAACGAAGAATAATGTTCATACATCCATCTTGGTACAAAATAGACGATGTTAAACAAAATCCTTTAAATATATCACCTTGTAATAAATAGCGACGGTAAAAAATCGCCGATATGCGGTAAATAAGAGTGTCAGTAACGATTTATCGATACAACTTAACGCGCAAATTCTGTGTTATATATTTAAAGCGAACTTTGTTTCATTGTACTTAAGAGATAAGATTTCTGCAAATTGTTTTAAATATCCAATACAGATGTTTAAAAAGATGGCTGGCCAAAGTGGTAGAAAAAACGTTTGCGTGCCTAAACTTTTTTGAAACGGTATTTTCTGAAGACTTAACAAATCTAATTCGAATCGCAAAAAGCCTACATCCAAGTGATCTAAGTAATTAATTTACTTTTTTTAACCATTCGGCAGCAACGTAGGTCCAAAGCCGAAGGATCCGATAGCTTGGGCTCTATTCCAATGAATATATTGGACTGGAATTAGTTTATAGACTTATTTACTTGAAATTATTTGAGTTAGCCGATTTGCATCATAGCAGCCCATTCAAAAAGCAACTCTATCGTCCTAGGTTAAAGTTTCCAATTCCAATGGCAGGTTTTACGAGTATAATAACTACACTTGGAAAAGTTGAGAAACCCCCGACATTTTCCTTTCAAAAATCTCAAATACGGCTTAACAGATTTTCATGAAACATGGCTAAGAACACTCGGGATAAAATTATCTATGACAAGAAAAAAACTAAACGAAATTCGATTCGTCCGTTTGGGAGCGACGATACCACAGACACGTTAAGCTAATAACACCCCTCTCTGCGTCGGGGGTTAAAAAGCCGGCCTCATTAAACAATCTCAACCATAACTGACAACACAACGAATTTTTAAGTCAATAAATCGCAACTCGCTCCTCTGAGGGGTAACCACGTAACGTTTCCAACGCACGTTTTCACTGACATTTCTCCATATAAAATTTGACCTACCTAACGTACGTACAATGTGTTACGTGGTCGATCTGCCGGACTCGCTAGCGTCATAGGCTAATAGAGTCTGCAATCAGACAGACAGCATAAAAAAGGTATCACACCGATTAAATTTCAATACGTCGACTCAAATAGACTCCCTTTCGGAAGACCTTTCTGCAGTTCTTTCATACTCGTTTAGTGGTAACTCAGTTTTAGATACCGAAGTCCCTTTTACGACATCTTTATCGCTTCGTGAGATGTATTAGATTTAATTATTTTTTGGCATAAAATGGGGAGATATTTTCTGGAGGAGCCCCTTAATGTAATTCAGTTTCCTAGTACGAAGTTTACTTAGGATTTAGATTGACTTGAACTTGAGAGTAAAACTTTCTTTTGTGGAAAGCGCTCGTTGCCCTGACTGAACTTATCTATACATACTTTACTATTTCACAAAACGCATCTTCAAGCTACCTCGCCATTCTTTAGGTTTATCGGCCATAAAAAACAGAAAGCGACAAACCAACTTAACGAAATGCTTAATCAGATTTAAAGAGTCCTTAACTTGGGAAAAAGCCGCTTTAGCGGCGCTCTGAATAGTTTTTACGTTTTTCTTTCAACGAGAGAATTCATTTGGAATACAGATTATGCCTTTTTGTAGGGAAATTAACCGTTTTACAGTATTTTATTCAGTAAAGTTGCGCGGAATTAGTACATTAAAAAACAATTTGTCAGGACGGAGAACGGCCCACTCCGCATTTGTTGGTGCGGTATAGTTGCGGTATGAATGTGAAGTCAGCGCTACATTTTAATGACAGCGTGAGCTTGTGCGGGATCCTCGTGATAAAATACTGACAGTATACGGACCAGTAAGAAAATCCGGGAGACATCAGCACGTCTATCACAAGACGGCGCGCGAGCTTTCTCGATCTTCCTCGCACTATCCGTCTCTCTCTTATTAGAAAACTTAGAACAAGAGGTATCATCATCGTCATCATATCAGCCGAAAGACGTCCACTGCAGGACATAATAGGCCTCCCCCAAAGAGTGCCAAAGTGACCGGTCCTTCGTCACCCGCATAGAGCGGACTCCCGCAACCTTTACCAGGTCATCAGTCCACCTTGTGGGCCTACCCACGCCACGCCACGCGGACGTACGTAACGGACGTAACAAGAGGTATAGTGCGAGAAAAATCGAGAGTATGTCGCGGCCGTCTCATCATAGACGTGTTGTAAGCGATCGGGAATGCAAACATGTAACATACCTAAGGCCTCCACCCACCGAACGCGTGTCGTGCGCGGCGCGTGACGTGCGCGGCGCGCGTCGGGCGCGGTTGAATCGGTATATTCACACCGCAAGCGAGCGGCGTATAGCAACGCGGGGGCTGCTGCGCTGCTGCCGCGCGGCTGCGGCGCAGCAGCAGCGCGGGTCCGCGCGTCATATCTCTCTCACTACCAACACATTTAATATATATCTCACTATCTCTATGACGCTTGGCAAAGCGTTAGCAACGCGTGTGATAAAGATAAAACTGAGTGTGCTTTCATACAAATATCTTGGTCACCTGATTCGGTGACCAAGATTTGGCATAGGCACTAGTTTAAAGCGACTGCCATCCGACCTTCCAAACAGGGGGAATGCTAGACCTTATTGAGATAAGACTGGTTTCCTCACGATGTTTCCTTAACCGAAAAGTAAATAAATAAATATTCCGTACATCATCATCATCATCATCATCATATCAGCCGAAAGAAGTCCACTGCTGAACATAGGCCTCCCCCAAAGAGTGCCACATTGACCGGTCCTGCACCCCCCGCATACCAGGTCATCAGTCCACCTTGTCACCAAAAATCTATCGACTGCTTCTATTAAGAATTACACTTATTTGACCAAAAGTTCCATATAGACTAAACTTCTTACCTATTATTTTTTCATCGTTCAGCAAAATTATTTCAGAACATCTATTCCTAAAACCTAGCACCTATTTTCCCGCACGATTTTTTCCCGAAGGACAAATGCTTTAATCAAGAAGGCGTTATCAATTATTCATAGTGACAGAGGACGAACCAATTTATTTGTCACCAAAGTAGTATACTCGTAATTGTAACTAAAATTTCCCGTGCTTTGAAACCACTATATTTTGTACTATCTACAGTATTTTCTCGATTTTTTCCTTTATCGAGAAACGAACGGTAAATCAGCATCCCCCTAGCGTCATTCCCGGTTTTGGCCTAAAGGAACCCGTTCCCGAACCCGAACACCTGATTCGGTGACCAAGATTTGGCATAGGCACTAGTTTAAAGCGACTGCCATCCGACCTTCCAAACAGGGGGAATGCTAGACCTTATTGAGATAAGACTGGTTTCCTCACGATGTTTCCTTAACCGAAAAGTAAATAAATAAATATTCCGTACATCATCATCATCATCATATCAGCCGAAAGACGTCCACTGCTGGACATAGGCCTCCCCCAAAGAGTGCCAAAGTGACCGATCCCGCGCCACCCGCATCCAGCGGACTCCCGCAACCTTTACCAGGTCATCAGTCCACCAGCCTACCCACGCTGCGCCTTCCGGTACGTGGTCGCCACTCGAGAACCATTCCGTACATAAGCTCCGAAAAACTAATTGGTATGAGCCGGGATTCGAATCCATGACCGTCGCTTGACAGCCGCGCGCCTGAAACACTATAGGCTACCATAGCTTTAAATATAAAATTATATAAGTTCCGCAAAAATCATTGTTACGGGCCGGGATTTGAACCCACGACCGCCGTTTGACAGCCGCATGCCTGAACCACTAGGCTGCCGTAGTAAAGCTGATATTTCACATGAGGTAAAAATGTCTACATTGTTTATTACTTTACTTGCACGAGACTTTATAGCATAAAGGCAAATTATGATAGACGTACCATTATGTTAGCTAACAAGCTTGTCCATCCTTTAATATCATTGACTTGAACAAAAGCACGTCAAAGCTCATCTAAAGCTCCTTTCAGGATAAGCTCGCGAAAGCTCTGCAAGTGATACCGATTCTTAGAGGCATTAGTCTACGTAATGTTAGCTGGTACGTTCAAGCTTACCGCCAACTCGCTTTTGGAAAACCAGTACAAGTTTGAACCCGGATTAGGTGTGATAACTAAGAGTCTGGGGGTCAACTGTTACCTAAGGACTGGTTTTGAGTGGAGGGAGTCAGTATGAATCGCACAATTGCAAGACATACGCTACCACTTATGTGCACTTAGTGTTCTTTTCGCTCCTTTTGAAAGGAATTGTGATATACTCGTATGTCGGTTGTCTTTTGTTATTACTTTGGTTTTCTGCATTGTCATTCGATGTAGGTACTAATATTCTACAACGGTGGTAATCAAGCATGCAGCCTGCCTATTGAAAAGCTGACACCGTTGCATATTTATTTTATTTAAATATTTAATCCAATGATTGGCGTCCGCGAGCCTAGTGGACGCCAGCCTTATTGTTAATGTTGTATTCTTGTTTTAGTTTAATGCCTAACCCTTCAATAAACACATCAAATGAATCAAAATTACGAAACCAGTAAACAAGTTTGTTGGCTTAACAGTCTTTTCAACACGTCTCAAAAAGTATTTCAATTAAAATGCAAAATGCATCACTGAAACAGGTATTGAAATAGAAAATAGGTACTTTGCATTTTGGATTTTCATTTTAAACACAAGTAGGTACCTATTTCAAATAAGTCGACCTCTGAGACAGACGTAGGTTGACTCTCCGCTCAGCACTCATACACACACATTTGTTTTCTTAAAACGTCGCCCAAGCATTCGCACAAACAAACGGCTTAGAATCTCAACTCCGGTTTAAGCGACGCAAAGAGCGAGTAAAGTAGTGATATCTGTCTTCGGTACTTGTGCGCGAGAGTGATGCGACCATTTGTATCAGTTATGTACGACTCCCACCGAACGGGCGGGCCGGGTCGGGTGGTGCCGCATCGCATCATGATAGCATCAGGCGGTAGCCGACCGGGTTTTAATGTACGATTCACACCGATTAGGCCGGAGCGCCCCTGAGCGCATTTTACAAGTTGCCAAACGAATTTAAACCTTTAATACAGTTACATTTCATTTGGATGGATTTGCGGCCGGTCGGCTCCACGCGTCGAGACGGCTGCGCTCGGCTGTCGTCGCATCTGATCGACTCCGTCCGACTTTTGCCTGCTCTATTAAAACCCGTCGGCTGCCGGCGGGTGCTCGCGCATCCGTTGCTATGCTAGCGGCCCGGCCTGGCCCGGTCGGTGGGAATCGTACATAATAGAGTGTAGAAGGCAAAAGCCGGATGGAGCCGGTCGGATGCGTTGACAGCCGAGCGCAGCCGTCCAAACCGCGGAGCCGACCGGCAAATCCTAATATGAAATTAAACGTCCGTATTAAAGCTTCAGATCTCTTTGGCGACTTGTACAATGCGCTCAGGTGCGCTCCGACACGGCCCGGTCGGTAAGAATTGTACATAAGGTATCGGTAAATGAGGTTCATGTTCTGGCGACACCCACACAAAGTGTCATATACCTATTCTCTCCCAAGCGTATTCTTTGTTTAGTTTCAAAGAAATATAAAAGCGTTTTTATTTACCAGTTCTTCTTTCAACTTATTGTGTCCCAACGGTTTGCGAAGGTATTTCGCAGGTTTCGGGTCATGTTGAGTTTGAAACGGACGTAACTTAGAATAATAACATAAATAAGGCTATTTTATTTATAAGCGTTAATCAAACTTATTTTAGCTGAAAGTTCGTTAGTAGATTGCGTCTCAAGGGAGCAAAATGATTTACGGTCAATCTGTCTCATGATATCCATCATTCAGATCCACTGTGTATCTACTGAGAATTTATTTTACCGCTAGATACATCCGTATTTACAATGAGGGCGGTAAACTGAATCCTGAGTGAAACGAAAGATTCTATCATAGAATCGTGTCCGTAACAAGGGATTCTAAATTTTGATCTCGAGCGTAACGAGGGACTCAAGTGAACCTAGGATGGAAATAATTTTGCTACGGAGTGCTTGGCCTTGTAAAGGGGGTGTCGTAGGATCGTTCTTGGCATTCAATCAACCCCATCTATATTTAAAGTCACAAACACCTGACGAGCACATTTGTAAGCGGTTCATTATGGGGACAATACGCAATCCTGGGACGGCCAGATTAGAACCGGGAATCAGTTGGTGCTGCATATCAAATTCGATTCC
Source organism: Epinotia demarniana (assembly GCA_945867215.1). Taxonomy (NCBI): domain Eukaryota; kingdom Metazoa; phylum Arthropoda; class Insecta; order Lepidoptera; family Tortricidae; genus Epinotia; species Epinotia demarniana. The sequence continues at coordinate 3,066,719 of OX244281.1, forward strand.
TGGCGGACCTCTGTTGGGCTGCGTTTGGATGGGCGAGTTACTGGCGCGAACTACATATTTACGTTAATATTCAACGCGAATGACGCTATACCACAACACTCTGGAGAAATGCTTGAAAAATCACGTGTCCGCGAGGTGTTAAATATGTGAACATAAACTCGGAAAATGGTATAGAATGAGGCATAGCAAACTTAGTTAAGTGCAGTTAAAGAATTGTTAGTACAGTTGTATTAACAGTTTGTTTACTAGTGCTATCTGTATTATAGAAAGAGATGCAACGTTCAACGACCCTAATAAGAATAAAATACTCATTGAAAATTTTCTAATTAGGCTTAAGGTGGTTCGCTTTCCATAAAAACGTTATTTGATTCGCAGCAAATGGAAAGCCAAATGTATGCAAGTCTGTTGCATCAGTTTCTTAAAATATCACGCCGTTAGCCTGCGAATGTCAAATAACGTTTTTTTATTGAAAGCGAACCACCTTAATAACATTAGAGCAACCCAATAAGAAGATCCTGCTCACATTCAGATCCGTTCTTACAATTACCGTATTTTTTGCAAATAATGGAAGATGAACGGGATTTTATACGTATAAGTCAGGATTGTCAGCTTTTACTTGATGCTCTTATTAAAATGTTTGAAAGATTTTATTGTATTTTTACGACGACCTTGGTGGAATACCATTGACGTGAACTAGCAATTATAACACAAATCGTGTGTCATGAAACCCTCATTATCATCATCAATATTAATTTGTTACTAAGCCCTGTACGACTAACCAACACAAAATCGCGGGTTAGATAGATTATCCATATCTTATTAGAATATCTCAAAGACCGTAACAAAGGCCAGAGGCTTCCCCTTCGCAACTTGGCTCTGGTACTGGTCCCACCACCGGCGAGTAAGCGAGTGTTACTACCACTCGCTCAAGCGAGTAATAAGCGAGTAAGAATTACTATGAGGCACTTGACCCACCGCCGGCGAGTAGCGAGTACTCTCATAGTAATTCTTACTCGCTTTTTTTAGTATGCGATGTGGCAAGTGCCTCAGAGTACTCTCTACTCGCCGGCGGTGGAGCCAGTGCCTCTAGCCTGCTAGCAGAGAACTGTTATCAAGTGTACTGGCACGTTTAAGTGTACTTGTTTGAATGAAAACGTTAGCCCCGTGGGCAGTCATCACGGCAGACCGAATGCACCGCAAGTGCGAATTCATTACGCACGCCGCCACACTATCTCATACAAGATGGCGGCTCTAAAAACGAACTTTAAATTGATAAAATAATAGATTCACTATTTTGAATCCAATTTCATCTAATTGACAATATTTCAAAATATGTAATGACGCCTAAATCGAAAACCATTTCGGTGTCATAAGGATGTCATCGTTGTGTTGTTGTGGAAAAGGTCAATGATGGTAAACCATGGATGACAGCCCGCACGGTGGTAACAACATCGACTAAAACCTTTGTGAGAGTTCTTAATTTAAGTGACACTAAGTGCGTCCTTAGAAAAGGAGCTCTAGTGGGATCGTGTGAGGATATCTCTTGGATACGAAGTTGTCAAGGTTCTACGGAGAGCGAAAATCCTGGGTGTTCTGCACCAATAGACATTGAGAGGTTATTAGATGGCTCCAGAAACGATCTTACCGGGGAAGAGCTCAGTAAGGCACGTAAATTGCTGATGCGATACAGCAATGTTTTCTCTGCGCATTACAGTGACATCGGAAAAACTGGAGTCGTACAGCATGGGATCGACACTGGTGACGTCATGCCTATACGACAGCGACCCCGGCGAGTTCCAGTAGCTCAGGAGAAGGAAGTAGAAGACATGATCGAGGAAATGAAGAAGGGTGGCGTTATTGAACCTTCAACAAGCCCGTGGTGTTCCCCCGTAGTTTTGGTGAAGAAGAAGGACGGGACCATGAGATTCTGCGTCGACTACCGTCGACTGAATGATGCCACTAAGAAAGACAGCTATCCATTACCTCGAATCGACGACACCTTAGACACTTTGAATGGAATGAAATGGTTTTCTACGTTGGATTTAAAAAGTGGCTATCGGCAAGTTGAGATCAAGGATAGTGATAAGGAGAAAACGGCATTCTCAACCGGAAAGGGGCTCTGGCAGTTTAATGTTATGCCGTTTGGATTATGCAATGCACCAGCGACATTTGAGAGATTGATGGAACAAATACTAGCTGGATTGCTGGGAGATACTTGCTTGGTCTATTTGGATGACATTATCATCAACAAACCAAACTCAACAAATTGGAGCAAGTATTGTCTAAGTTACGAGAGGCAAACCTTAAACAGAGTCCAAAGAAATGTTCACTTTTCAAACGAAAAGTTAATTACTTGGGACATGTGATTTCGAAGGATGGTATCCAGACAGATCCTGAGAAGATAAGTGCCGTGAAGGATTGGCCGATACCAAGGGACAAAACTGCAGTACGTGCATTTTTAGGACTGTGCTCATATTACAGGTAGGTTTGTGAAGAACTTCTCGGATATAGCAAAGCCATTGCACGAACTGACAGAAGAAAAACGAAAGTTTGATTGGACGGATCGGTGTACGGCAAGTTTTAACAACCTCAAGCAAAGACTCTGCGAAACAGCAATACTGGGGTATCCAGATCCCGAAGTAGATTTTATTGTTGACACGGACGCGAGTAATACTGGTATTGGAGGAGTCTTGTCACAAAAAAAAGGAGATAATGAAGTTGTAATCGCCTACTTTAGCAAATCGTTGTCGAAGCCAGAAATAAATTACTGTGTCACTCGAAGGGAACTGCTGGCAGTCGTCAAGACGTTACAGCATTTCCGTAGATACCTGTTGGGGCGGAAGTTTCGTATCAGGACTGATCATGCTGCTCTGAAATGGTTGCTGGAGTTTAATCCTGAGGGCCAGGTGGCACGCTGGATTGAACAGCTTCAGGAATATTATGACCTCGTCATCGAACACCGTAAATGTTACGTCCACGGGGTGGGTAACGTGATAGAAAATACACGAAAACATGTTTCAGGCGCCTGAAAACAACGACAACTAGGGTGAATTTTCAATCTTCTAGTATGTGGAAGAGCCACCTCTGAAACGGCCTGAAATCACTTTTCAGCCTGCTGAAAACGCTTCTGAAGCATGGAAAATCAAGTTTGAAGTTTATACCACCGGCGCAACATTATGTTATCTGAACGTAATAAAGTAGTTTCCTGTGTTTTTTTCCTGCTCGCTTTTAAGAAAATCGCGAAAACGTATAAAAGTGGTTTTCACCGTGTGTGACGTCAGTATTATGGCTGCCATATGAAAGGTGTCGAAACTGCCATACAGAGTCGTAGTATTGACGTCATAATTTACTTACAACCTTCTGGAATTTCGCTACTTTTCAATTTGATAGTTTGAAAATTACAATTAAGGGAGAAATAAAAAACACGTGTCGCTTAAAAAAACATTTTCAAGCGAACTAAATCATAAAATGGCCTACATGAAAATATGAAATGTTGTCAATTTGTGTTCATTCTGAACAGTCTATAATAATTATAAATAGTACAGGACAATCTTATTTACAAGTCAATCTAGCTCTATAGTAAGGTCAATAGGGATTGTGGGTACTAGAGGACGATATATTTAATAGATATAAATGCTTAAATACATAGAAAACAGCCAAGAATGAGAAACAAATCATGCTCGTCACACAAAAATTTGCCCTTACCAGGATTCGAACCCCGTACCTTCAGCGGCAGCGTCACTACTAGGCTTTTCGGTGGTCTCAAATGTTCGGGAACAAGATCCAATTATTATGGTCGTGTTACTAAATAGGCGGTGAATTGCAAAGAAAAAGCAAGCGGAGCCGCGGGTTAACATAACATTTGTCCATCTCGTTTATATTTAATAAACTAGGAACATACATGTAGTTTTAGAGATTTCTAACATACATTCTTACAAACCTACACCGTCACAAAGGTTACATACACACATAAACCTCTTTATAATAGGTATTAGAAGAACTATTATATAATCTGTGGTCAATATCACTTTATTTACTAAAGTATACATATACAAAATGATATTAAACTAATTATAATAAATTACAATTAGAAAAATGTATCAAAATTTTGCCCTGTAGGCAGGGTGCCCATCACACAGGCAGCATTCCCGCGCTGAATAGCAATCGCTTTTCTTTGGGCGAGAAAGCCGCCTGCCCGAGGGTCACCCGTAGCCTCCCTTAACCGCTTACTGATCTCCTTGTGGAGCTTACGCGCGTTTCTTCCCCAAGGGCCGAGTGTCTCGACGCCAAATGCGACAAAATCGTATTGGGCGCCGAGACAGCTATACTTCCCGACCTTGGATCTCTCTCGGGCATCCGCCGCTGCCCCGGCTTGCTTGGACGTGCCCGGCAAGTAGGACGCTGCCAGCGTATCAGCACAGGTAGCGTCCCACACTAGTGCACGGCCCATCCGCCAGGGGATTAAAGACATCCCGTCCGGACGCTTGCCATCATCTCGTACAATGCGAGGCTCAAGAGCGCAGGGGACGCAGGCGCTGGCAAGCGCCCTTCTCAGGATGTCATTGAGCGCAGCGTGACGGGACAAGCGGCCGGCGCCCGAGGAGCAGGCGAGTCCATGGTGACCGAAGCGATCTACCGCGGCTCCACAGGAGATGCAGTTGTGGTCCACGCACACATCAACTCCGACGCGGAGAGCAACTGCAATTCGGAGTGTGCCTGGGTCAATGAAGCTACCTAAGTTAGGTGAGGGGTAGGCGTGAAGCCATTGCCCCGACTCTGGTCTGGCTGCTGCCAACAGCCTGGCTCGGTCCCGGCCAGACGAAGAGTCGATCAACGACTTTATGGTAGCGGCGGAAGCTAACGAGTCCCAAGCCCTTTGTAATTTTGGTCTTGATGGCAAAGTTGGGTTCGGTCCTGCTAGCCAGGCGTTCCTAGCATCAACCAAGCACGCGATCTCGCAGTTTGCAGTCGTTGAGACTTTAAGGATTTTACCTGCGAGATCTTGCGTGCTGTGAGTTGATGATAAGAAAGCCGGCAAAGCTACGCTCGAGATTTTTCGAGTTCCCAAACCGCCATATCTTATGGGTAGACATGCCTGAGTCCAAGCCTGTTCGCTGAATTTAACATTAAGAATTGATTCTAGTATGGACTTCACTAGGGTATCAGTAGAAAGGACTATATTGGGAAATTTCCAAATAGGGCAACAACGGAGAAGGTACGTAAATTTAGGAACGAGTAGGCAAAATTTTAGAATGAATAAGGCTGAGTGAGAGCTTATTTTGACTAAACGTTCAGAGTTATTTTGGAATTTTGAGATTGATTTAACTAAAACAGACGGAATAGCCTCGTCAAAAATGGGTGATCCAAGGAGGTACAGGCTGTCTTTAGTCAAAATTTTAAGGTTTGGAGCTATGTTTTTAAAACCTACTATAATTTGAGAAGCCACAAAAGGATCCGTTTTTTCGGAAATGTAAAGTTCACATTTATCGAAATTTAGTGTCAGTCCAATATCATCAAATTTTTGTATAATTTTGGATAAATCTGCCAGGACGGATTGAGACTTACCGCCAAAAGTGCCATCGTCTAGGTACCATACGTTTAGGTCGGAAGAAAGACTGTGGATGATTGGGTTGATGGCGAGACTAAACAGGGCTGGACCCAGGGGATCCCTCTGCTGGCAGCCTACGGCTGAAAGGATTTCGTTGTCTTTGTGCAGTAACTTGGATGGGGCATGGTAACATTGTAATAAAAAGTTATATATTTCTGGTATATGGTTTCGTGTCTCATTCAGCAAAGTGTCCCTATTAACAGAGTTAAAAGCGTTTCTAACGTCTATTTTCAATAGAACCTCACACAGGTCAGTTTGTACAAAGGTACGCACAGCGTGAACTGCGGCCTCGCAGCCGCCTCGAGTTCCAAAACCAACCTGTGTGGGCTCGAAAAGTTTTTGTAATTTAGAACGGGTGTGTCTTACGCAGATTTTGGCTGCAAGACGCCGAAAGGTAAAGCCAACAGCAATAGGGCGCACACCAGCATCCTTCTTTGTGAGGGCAATCAAGTTAGCTCCATAAAGTATCGGCGTCACATCTTGGCATACATCACCCAGGAGCATAAGGTTTACCAGTTTTGTAATGCTTACTGTCAGCTGTTCACCGGCTACCCCAGAGCCGTAGCTGGTGAGGTCTAAAAGGTGTTGAGGGTCTAAACCTGACGCCGACCCTTTGGGGAAGGATGCGAGGGCGGCCACTACGTCCTGCCCTGTAGCGTGGAGACACATCGAAGGATCTGATGGAGGGTCAACAAAGAAAGGGGTCAAAGGGCCTGGGGGATGCTTTGATTGTAACGCGGCAGCGGTTTCGGGAGTGTCGGGGGCGATGGTATCATTAGTGAAGAGGAGCCGTGCCGCCCCTTTAAGATCACCATCCTGCAATTTCTCTTCAACCTTTTTACACAAGTTATACGTTTTACCTCTAGTTTGTAAAGGCCGTGATAAAGACGGCAAAGCTGGTGCTAAAATATTATTCTTTATTTTCTTCGTGAGGGAAATATTTAAGTTGTTATCGTCAGGAACATGTAATATTTTGATAGGCAGAGTTAACAAGTCATGCCACGATTGGAGGTTGTTGTTTAGTACACAATTGTTTATTGTAGCTGTTAGTACTTCGGCTACAGCGGACCTGGCACCACGTGGAATGCGTTTGACTAGAGGCGTCGAATGTTTTAGTTGGCCAAGAAGGGTTTGAAGAGGAATAGCAAGGTGGGGTGATGACGTAGATGAGCATATGTTATGGGTATTCGGGACACTTGAGATAGGAAGAACGCGAACCTGATGGGTACGCGATTGATGAATGTGTAATCCTCGTGTTGATGTAAAAACTCTTTCGCATACTACACAACACTCCATTCTTCAAAATAGAAAATACAAAAAGAGGATTAAGACAATCTACAACACGCATGCGAACATAAGTTGATTAACTAGAAAATAAACTACCTAAGAATATAATAAGAACTAAACAATTAAAAGAAATAAACAACGCTGAATCACCACACACTAGGCAGGAGTTCCTCGGCGATCCAATGTTTCTGATAATCAACTACTTAAGTAGTAGAAAGTTTACGTATAAGCATTGTAAGTGTTTTTATTGACTTGCACTGCACTTTCAATATAATTTAACACGAATCGTTGATAAAATAAAACTCCAAATAAAAATATTCATTGACTTAAAATTGACACACAACCGTCAAAACAGCTGTTTTCTCTGGGGCGTAGGAACTCGGGCTGCGGACCCCGACGCAGAGAGGTTTAGTTGGCGGCCTGTTGTCTATTCCAACAAGAAATAATAGGCTGGGGGTCCGACGGTCAAAATATACATTACTGATAATTTATTAATAATAATTGTATGAAGACGATATCATTTTGTCATCTGTGGTATTATTATATAATTTGTGGTATATTGTGGTCTTGTTTATAAAGTTTAGTGAATATTTCATAGCTGTTGGAATTCCTTGTATAAATAAATAAATAAATAAATAAATAGTATGCACTTTTATCATCAGTACCATCTAGACACGAACATTGTACATTAATTTGTATTTAAAATGTATAACAGCAAGTCAATAACACATCAACCTTCATGAAAACTAAGCGTTTTCATTTGAATTTTAATAACAACATTCACTTTCATTTCAAAAACAATTTAAAAATCTATTAGTCTCCAGAACAGAATAAATAGTATAAAGTATTCACAGAGGAATAACATTCGAGACGCAGGTTCAAACTAAACTCCGAAATAACAATCGCCAAATTAATATCTTACTTACAACTGTACCGCAGTACAGTCAGGCACACTTAGGACATTTATTTGCAATAAAAGTGAATAGTCTATTACTGGCCCAGTGAGCTTCATCTTAGGGTCTGTCGTCGCTTACAATTAGGTGAGACTATAGTCAATAAATGGACAGTCTTTAAGAAAAAAAAATGGAGATAACGACCGATTACGAAACTGAAAGTCACGTGACTCCAGTATTTCATATATTATGAATGTAATCCCCTCCGAGTTTACCCTTGTTTTACCAACACACGTTGCATCGAATGAATGTTTCGCCGAATTTTCATTTCAGCGAAACATGTTATTCAGAAACAGTAAGCTTTCAGGATTGTTGTAAAACAAACCTAATCTAAGGTTCTACACAACCTTTTAGCTAACCTAAACGTTTACCGGGAAAATAAGGGACTCCCATGTGGAGGGATATCAGACAAGGTAAACCAAGGAACAGGTGGATGTGTGAGAGACGACGGGAAGATACCCTTTCGTATTGCCAAAATAATATAATATTTTCAAACAAAAGTTAACATGAAAAGATATCAACTCGACCAGAATGCGAACGCCGAACGGTTTTTATTGGCAAAAATTGTATATAATAATATAATATATGATACTATTTGGGGACAATCTGACACAAATCGACCTAGTCCCAAACTAAGCAAAGCTTGTACTATGGGTACTAGACGACGATAAACATACTTATATCCTACTAATATTATAAATGCGAAAGTTTAGATGTTTGGATGTTTGTATGTTTGTTACGGCTCAACCGATTTGGATGAAATTTTGCACGGAGATAGTTTATAGCCTGGATTAAAATATAGGGTAGTTTTTATCCCGGGTCCACGCAGACGAAGTCGCGGGCGGAAGCTAGTAGATAAATAAATACTTAAATACATAGAAAACATCCATGACTCAGGAACATGACACTAATAAACACTCATCACACTAATAAATGCCCTTACCGGGATTCGAACCCAGGACCTCTTGCTTCGTAGGCAGGGTCACTACCAACTAGGCTAAAGCGGTCGTCGAGCCGACATAGATATCGGCCACAAAGTAAGGAAATTCCGAGTAAAATTAATCAATACGCAACATATTTCCGCGCATTGACGTATATCCTCTCATATTTCATTTTTACACACGAATGTAGTGATTTATTTGTTTGAACATATATTTACAAATGGTTATCACAATTTACCTACCAATAAAACAATTCAATTGGATTAAACTATCACTATTTCAACACATTAATTTTAAATGAGATATTTATTTATTTAATCGTTCCACAAATTTTAATACGGTGAATGATCGATGTGCTTTTGTTACAACGAACGAAAAAACCATAGAATACGAGCTTCTTACAAAGTACCCGTGGCTAAAACCCGGTATGCGCATGTTCGAACTACACGTCTGTCTGGCATCGTTTTGACTCCCCGCCCCCAACCCCGCATAATGGCAATGGCACCCATTCTGTGGGGCCATATTGACGACCGCTTTAGCCTAGTCGGTAGCGACCCTGCCTACGAAGCAAGAGGTCCTGGGTTCGAATCCCGGTAAGGGCATTTATTTGTGTGATGAGCACGAATATTTGTTCCTGAGTCATGGATGTTTTCTACGTATTTAAGTATTTATTTATCTATATAAGTATGTTTATCGTCGTCTAGTACCCATAGTACAAGCTTTGCTTAGTTTGGGAATAGGACGATTTGTGTAAGATTGTCCCCTTATATTTATTTATTTATTTATTTAATATGAGGCGCTACTAGGACGGCTATGGCTTTATTGTTCACTGTGTTGTTACATGTGAATACTCAAGTCTATCTGCACCTTTACAGGCAAGAAAGGAAGCCTTGTTAGTCACCATCGCATAAAAAAGTCAAATTTATAATACCAAAAATTCCGCTTCCAACTGTACACAATGGGTCTCCAATGCACCCCGCACATGTCATAATGAAAAATAAACATGGCTGAATTAAATTCATGGTTGATTTAGGTGCCGTGCAAACAGAATGGGAGGCGAGATTAGGAGTAGTTTGGGTTTAGGGGTACGTAAATATGTTTATATTACGTAGCATTGTTGTCTTGCCCTGAGGTTTTTGTTCTTAACTTTTGGGCGCATCTGTTGCGTGATGGGCAATTGTTTTAGGGGTTCGCAAAATGGAACGTTTCCACTAAGTTCATCCTTCTGTTTCTTCCTTTGACTTCTGCCCCGCTATGCTGTAACTTGTTTTAAGCTCACCTCAACGCTCACCCACAAATATATCTTGACACCGCGATGCGTAGTAACTAAGCGTAGGTAAAGGTCTAGTTTCATTAGTCGTGGCGGGTGGTGTGCCGCTTGTAAAGACGAATACAATGTACATAAACTTATAAATAACAACTACATAATTCTTGACACTTGCAACTATGAGCGTGAAACCAATTTACATTAATAAACCCCTTCTGATACTTTGTCCATCCCCATTGTAACCGCAATGACACGTTTACGTACATACAAAGAACAGAGCAATTAATATGTGAGGTTATTATAATAATTTTAATTGCAGCGAGAACATAATATTGGCAATTTTTGAGGGCCCTATTGAATGTCCGTCTGTTGCGTAATTGGGGGTCCAATTATTATTAACCCTCTGCGTGGACTCGGGCTTAATACTATCCTATATTTTAATCCAGGCTGTAAACTATACTAGTAAACATCCAAACATCTAAACATCCAAACTTTCGCATTTATAATACTACTAGGAGGATTAGTAGGCTAATCATCACACATCACATCATCAGCCTATATACGTCCCACTGCTGGGCACAGGCCTCCTCTCATGTATGAGAGGGCATGTAGTAGGCTAATAATGATGCATTTTCCTCAATTTTGTGTGAGGGATTAAAATGTATCTTGACCGTACGTATATTAATGTAAGAACCCTTGACCCCATCTCTAATAGGCTCAGAGTTACCGACAATATGTAAAAAAATAACAAAAAAATTGGCCTCTCAATTGTCATTACAGTACCTCTCTTCGACTTTTGGTCTGTACCACACTTGGTCCATCGGAACATTAATATGCGAGTATGCGATCACTTGAGATTTTTCCATAGTAGATACATATTGACTACTATTAAAACTCGCCGACGTTCGGCCGTCTAAAGCACACTCACCAGCACCAAGAAATAATTTACCATCTTTTCGCTATTGTACAATTTGCGCAAATATAATTAAAAATCCGCAAATAAAATTACATAATACAGACTATCATAAAATATTCATATTTTTTCACTAAAAGTTAAACCGTAAAACAAACATAAATTGCGATTATTCTCGGATATTTTTGCACACGAAACTCGATATTTTTTGTTCAAATTGAACGCTGTTATGCGCTGTGGTAAAGAAAACAGGGGTTGTTTGAATGCATTATTATTCTCTATTATAACGAATGGGGCTAAATCTTCTGCGAACAAAAAAGACGTAACTACATGTATGAATCTTTAATTAGGATTTGAAAGCATTAGACATTCAAAAGAATATTACAAGTGTAATTTAGCATTGTTTGCGATGAAATAATATTGTAAAATAACTACGAGTACCCAATCAGCCCGCACGACGCCGCCCGCGTATTGGAAAGAGCACAAGCAAACCTGCGGCATAAAATATAGCCTCCGTCCATGTGGAACTCGTATATATATCGTACCTCTATACAAACTTTCGCCCCCATTTCACCCCCTAAAGGGATCATCTCCGGGACTCAAACTATCTCCATATTCAATTTCATCTCAATCGGTTCAGGTAACACACAGTTAGACAGACAACCTTTCGCATTTATAATATTAGTTAGTAATTAGGGCAATAGGAAAAACGTATAAACATCCGAATGGAAAGGACGCTACGCCCAATGTTTCCCAACAACAGGTATTGCTGGTGTGTGCGTGCGTGTGTGTGTGTATTACCCATATTGAGTTTATCACATAATTTATAGATATTAGCAGAAAAATAAAATTATTTGGCTGCTTAAATTTTGTTGTAGGTATCTTCCGATTTGTACCCGCCTGTCGACATAATAATTTCAAACACAACTTTTAGTACTTTTACATCGAGCTTCGTGCAGTTTTGAAAAGAGACGTATCTTTTTACTTGTGTATCCATTGTATTATTTAAAAAAGTGGCAATATTGTGTATAAGTTTGATGTGAAACGACTGTACGACTATGTTTATTCCAAGTTACGTCCTTTTTGCACCCAGTTACGTCATTGTTCGACGAAATTGGATATTCGATGAAACGTATTCACAATGTCGTATGTAACACAAATGTGCAATATAATTGGGGATAAATTGAGATGAGGTAATTCGATTCTCTTGTATAAGTAGTTTGGGGGATAATAGGATAATAAAATAATTATATATGTAGGTACTTGATTCTTTTTATGTGCGTCATACGCCTGATGATGTGATAAAATATTGAAAATATAATCTTTGCCTAAATGTAAAAGTAGGGGTAGCCCAACACCAGGGACCCATTGTAGATAGCTAAGTCAATTTAGTCCCGTACTGAGTTAGAATTATATATTTTGAGTACCTATAGTGTCACAGAGTTCGTGAGTAAAGCTATTGTGGTATATCTCTTCACACAACTTGCTGTCTTCACTAAGGAAGACACACTTCCTACAAATGCGATATGCATTTTTTCGGGTTTTGAACCGACCTACATAGCCGGGCCAGCTCACCAAACCACCTAGTCAACGCGCCTCCCCGTTGGGCAAAAATCTCCGAAGTGTAATAACACAACAAACTAGACCAACACACACTATCCTCAGAAAAAAGTCTGAACTGCATTTATATCTCACACACATGCGACGTTATTCAACCAAAGCACGAACTAGGCCCGAAACCTGAACGATGTAACACGTAGTAAGGAGAAAAAGTTGGGAAAAATGGCGCGCTGGAAGCAATAACTGGTCGACTGTACCCACGTGACATTCACTACACAACGAGTTGGTAGCCCTGGAGACGACAACACCGAGCGTATTCCTAAAATGTTGAATGAGTACACAAAATATGTGAGCAATTGGGTCCAAACGAAAAACTTTCCGACACGCACACCGAGGCAAATATATCAGAAATATCGTTGTGTATTGAATAAAAAAACTTCGATGCTGTGTTAAGGCAATTTTGAAACAGTAAGTTAAAAAACTTATTGGACGCAAACAACCAACTTTAGACATATTGGTTGCAAATTGATTTTAGTTTTAGATTTTTAGGGACAAGAATGAATACAAATAAAGTCAAAATAAAATGAAAACAATTTGAAACACAGACAAATCAGGAGCTTGGTAATTTAAGAGGAAGGTGCGAGTCATTTCACAGTGGTAGCGAAACGGTAATCTTCTTTTTGACCGAATAGCCTGTCCTTCGTCTTTCTACGGCATTCCATATGAATATTAATGTTCGAATGACTGTCCGTATTATTTTATTGATTCATATTATATTTCTCTTTCTCTAGCCAGCATTTTAGAACCTTTCCGCCCCAACGACTGTGACATTCGTCTATTTGAATAGTATTTGGTGTCGACAACAATGACGGAAAAAATGTTTTTAATAACGCTCAATATTCGACCAGAGGGGTAATCACGTAATATTTCCAACGCGCGTTAGGACAGCCCTACTGTCATTTTTCCACATAAAAATTGACATTTCGATCTACCTACTCGTACCTATACATACAATGCGTTGCGTGATCGACCTGCAGGAGCTCATTTCACAATCCAACCGTTCTAGTGACGTCCCTAATCCCAAATCCAAAACCGACTCATCCAGCACATGAATATCTTCGTGAACGGATCGCGTAAAGTTTTGATAGCAGATGCTCCCCGATATTTGACGACGGTACCAGCCCACTTTTATTTAGCTTTCATTTTCCAAACGATAACATAGTTTTTTAACTGGAATATTTTTTATAGCTCGGGTTATGGGAGAGGTTCAAGTAGTGCTTATAGGGAAAAGGGTATCATTTGCACGGCCAACTTTAACTAATTCGGTCTGATGTATCCACTTTTTGTCCGTAAAATGTAGGAAAGATACGCTCCGAAATAGCCAAATTGTAGCCAGAGGGGTAGTCGCTGACTTCTCAAATCTGAGTTAGGACAAGTTAACACTTTCACTGCCAGGAACCCTAGCGGGCGCCTACGCCGTAGTCGCTTTCACCTACATATGAGGAAAACAACGGCATTGACTACGAGCGTAGTGCGTAGCGGTTCTCGGCAGTGAATGTGTTAAGAGTAATTTTCTCATACGAAAAATAATATTCAGACCTACCTGGCGTAGGTACACTTCGCAACTATAATTAACAGGTACTTTAATTAAATCCTAAGAAAATTGCGTAACATTTAAAAATAAACCTCGCTGGGATTCTTAAGAGTTTGTTTCACGTTCAAACGAACTATTGAAGCTGTAAAATGGCAGACGATTTCAAAATTCAATCCAAGCAATTATACAAATGTACAGATTGTGACAAGGAGAATGCATTAAAAAAAAGTTACTTTGCCTATATTTTTAAAATTCACCCATGAATGTATAAGAAATAAGAATGTGATTATTTAGAATCCGGTCACTAGCGTTCAATTCGATCATAATTATCATCATCATATCACCTGAATGACGTCCTCTGCTGGACATAGGCCTCCCCCGAAGAGTGGCAAAGTGACCGGTCAATTCGATCGACAGTGATAAAAACCGGGAAAAATAATAACTTCGAAGTAAGACCGTTGTGTATGAACTAAAATTACCTCATTTCCTTACTTTTTGCAAATTAATAGTTAAATTGGAAACGTAGTCTCTCACGCTACCTAACCTAACGTCCTGTCTAACGTGTGGTTAGATTTGACATTTGACAGTAAACATCTGTTGTCACGGAAGGTGACCACTGAGGCATGTCTATGTTCTACTTTACCCCCTAGTAATCAATTACTTCGGTATTTTACGTAAAAAAATGTAAGGGGTGCGTTTTTTGTGATGTTTCTAAAAACTCTTAGTTATGTTTAACGAGCGTTTGCCTGTGACTTTGTCACTCTGTCAATACATACCTATTTAAGACCACAATAAGATTAGAAAAAACATGCTTTAATTGTCAAGCGCCATCAAGGAAAACCTTTTTGAAACGCTTAAAAATGATTATTGCTTTGTTTGGAAAGCACTTACTCATCGAAATAAGTAAAACTAGTTCAATAGTAAAAATAGCTGATGTCCTAGATAAATCTCAAAATGTTCCAAAGGCAAAAATCGACTAAATATGAACTGGATAGGCTATTCGGGCTATCATCATCATAATCATCATCACGCTATTGAGGCTTATAATTAATCAATTGTTATTTTCAGTTCGATCAAAATTAAACCATTAATTAATGGCTTTTCAAGGTTCGAATTTCAATCAAAGGCTTCCTTAATCACTTTTGTGATGCAAAATTAATAAATATTACTTCCTTATTACTTTAGGCGATACGCCATTTTTGGTAAAATAGGCACTCAAGAAACGTTGGAGCGAGTTTAACCGGTTTAAATATTACGGAATGTTAAGTAAATGTTTAGAGAAATGACATACAGAGGCTGTTATGATCTAAGGCCCGGGATTCTTGAACAATTCATTTGAATTTCATTAAATTGTCGCAAGTTTCTCCACGTGTAGGGTTTTTTAAAAGACTGCGGTTTTTACGCCTTTATTTTCAAAAGGGGTAGGCAGAGAGAGCACATAAAACATAGGATCCAGTGCCACTTTTAGCATAATAAATGTGGTATAAAAAGATCGACAAATGTTAAGTTTATGAATATTTTTCTCAATTCTCATACATGCTCGGAAATGTATGCGTTAATATCACGAAATGAGGACATGAAGTTTCTTGTTTAAGGCTCCCTACATTACTTCTTGGCCTTCAATCTGTCGAATCTTACGGTCACGTGACCTGTTGCGATAACATTTTTTCCCCGTCACAAAAAGTGCACAGCGCCGCCGTTAAAGAAGTCTTCACTTCAAAAACTTACAGGGCTTAACGCATTGCCCGGAAAAAAACAGTACTTATGCAAACAAATCCGCCTCTTCCTTTTTCATATATCCATCACATCGAAACTACGCCATAAAGCGATCGCAGCCAGTCAACATTTTGTAAAATAAAAGGAAACTAACCCGCCATTGTGATGCAAATCCGGGGCGAAGCCGCGATGAGGACTAAGCTATTTTACATTCTTACATGTTTCGTTGATGTAAGAAAGCCTACAAGTACACAGTGTACAGAGGCAGTATTGTAACTAAGTAGGCCCGCGGCTGACACTTGAACAACTAATGTCTAATTATTATGGCTTCAGCTTGGGTCGAAAAAAGACTGTCTGTCCGGCCGGCGTCTGGTGTCTGTCCCGCTGTTCTCTACATGTCGCATTTCTCAACCTGAAAATTTGTGAGCAGGTTCATTCATTACATATGATTATTGAACCTGACCTGAACACAAAATTTCACGAGAACTGGCTGAGAAATGTAATCTGACACACCCATCCGGGCAGACATATGAAAGAATTTTGGGCAAAGGTGAAACAGAGAACTTCGCTCACTAGTTCAATTAGCGAGCAAGCGATACAATATTTTGATGCTCACAGTCGGCTTAAAACCGACACTGACTGATACGATGTGTTTCGAACGTGTGTAATATGCTGTTGAATAACTGTTTGCCATGTTTACACTGTGATGCAGATGTAGAGAGCAAGACTGCTCGCGAAATAGCGCGAATAATCGTATATTATATATTCGCAAGGGTAAGTGAATAGTTTCGTACGATTTTAAGTATAAGCCTAAGAAGAGTCGTCACACAGCGCTTGGAAGAAAAGAACTTAAAATTAAAAACGCCACCGACTTGAAAACAGCAGTATGTGCTTACCACGCATTTGCCCAAGCCTGGAATCAATACGGAATCATACTTTGGTGCAATAGTACCAAAGTTGTCAGTAAGACCAGCCAGCTGGTAATAGCATAATTGTTCTAAATATCAGATTTTTCAGCTACAAAACTAGTGCCTATGCCAAATCTTGGGATTAGGTCTCTAAGCGGACCCCGGGCTCCTTTAGGGCACAACCGGGAATAAAGCTAGGATGATGCTCAGATTTTTCAACGAAAGAGACGGAAGGTAGTAAGCGTCCATAGGTTACGATGCCAACCAAAAACTTAGTATAAAAAAATTACAAGAATAACGAGTATGTTGTCTACTCAGACTAAGGAATAGCCGGAGAATGGCGAATAACCTAGTGAAGTGCCAGTTTTTAACCATGCCAAATAAGTTTAGCATACACTCCTAGCGTTATTCCCGGTTGAGCCCTAAAGGAGCTCAGCGTCCGCTTTGACACCTAATCCCAAAATTAGGCATAGGCACTAGTTTTACGAAAGCGACTGCCATCTGACCTTCCAATCCAGAGAGAAAACTAGACCTTATTGGGATTAAACCGTTTTCCTCACGGTGTTTTCCTTCACCGAAAAGCTAACGGTAAATAATGATCATCATCATCATATCAGCCGAAAGAAGTCTACTGCTGTATGTCCAGCAGTCTCCCCCAAAGAGTGCCACTATGACCCGTCCTGCGCCACCCGCATCCAGCGGACTCCCGCGACCTTTACCAGGTCATTATCCACTTGTCATTTAAATGGTGCTAGTTGGTTTTATTATTTGTCTTTGCTGTACTGTTTTTGTTTCATATTTACTATTATTACAATTTTGGTATGAGTGAAAAATGTGTGTTACGCCGTGGAATCACCGGATGGTTCCATCGGAAGACCAGCGCTGGCCAACCAGACCAGTTCAACGCTGAGATGGAACCGTTTCGTGGCAATGTTGTTTTTGAGTACTTTTGTATGCTGATTTATGAGCATGTATGTGTTGTTGTCATTAATAAATGTTATTCTATTCTATACACACGAAATGGTTGGAAACATCAGTAGGTTGTTCGTAATACTATGTTTATTTTCTTGGTCTGCAGTTGAAAATGCTATGTTGACATCGAAAACAGATAGTTTGAATAAATTCAACATCTTTCGCAACCGGATGATTTAGCGGGAGCTAGGGAAGTTGAAATGAAGTGGGTCAGATGAAAGTTAGGTCGGTGTTTTATTCAACACAATTTAGTTAGTTTTTCTTCGTGTTACTACTTAGTTTCTGATTTAAAGTATGTACCTAATGCTGTAGACTTAAAATTACTCCATCGAGTTATCGTCTAAAAACAGACATTTCAAATCGTGATTACAAAGATTTAATTCACCAGGAAGCGCTATTGTTTTCTATCCCTCTTCATAGAAATTAAAATGCCTGTGATAAAGTAAATGGAATTAGTCCCTTTCTCACGAAACCAAATGTCAAGTACCAGATGAAGAACACCGTATTTGAACGGCATTTTAAATTTGATTATGGAACTTCTATGCATACGATCATATGTATTGTATGTAGGTACCCATTACACAACCCATATTGAGTTTACCATATGGCTAGTTCGATCTGTGTAAGATAAGATTGCCCCCAATATTTACTATGACGCATTGTACATCAACACATCTTCGGACTGATCGAATAAACAAATATTGAACAATAATAATAATGACCTCCGGACCTCTTTGCAATAGCCCAGTTTCATAATCCACCCATATCTCATCACCATAGACCCAGTTCTCTATCCATCTCACACACAATAACCCCAACGCCTGTCGGAACCGGTTCACGGGTATCTACGGATGTACTCGTGAATATACTAGCAGTGTTTAACTCCCGACCCAAAAAGAGGGGTGTTATAAGTTTAACGCGTAGCTCCCTAACAGATGGACCGATTTGAATGCGGTTTTCTTGTGTCACAGATAATTTTATCCCGAGTGGTCTCATCTATGTTTCATGAAAATCTGTTCAGCCGTTTTTGACATATTGGATTCTGAAATGAAAATGTCGGGGTTTTTTCAACTTTTCTAAGTTGAGTTTTAGTTATACTACGAGTACATCACATTAAACTTCGTCTCTAAACCTCTACGTGTTGGATCTATGTCCCCACGCAGGCGTTCCAAATGACCGGGCTTTGTCCCGTGAATTGAAAGCGGAGATACGTAATAAAACACCCAAGTCCACAGTAACATAAGCCGCAGCATATATCTCTTCATCCACATAGTATCCTTAGCAAAACGCATAGCTTCTACATATCTCGAATAGTCTCGCACAAAGACAGATATGGTTGACCTACATTCGTTGTACCCATGAGAGCGCATAGCTTGGAACAGCATCTTCGGTTTTTCTAAAAACGAGCGATTGTAAACGTGGGACAGTTTAGTTGTCGATAGATATTGGTAAGTCAGGCCCGGAAGGCAGTCGGCCGAGAAAAAGGACTTTGATTATATTATCCTTATATTTTTACGATGATTATACAAGTGCTCTCACACATACATACTCACGCGCGCACACACACACACGCACACACACATATGCACTATTTTTTTTAGATCCTCCTTAGGCCTTGACATAACTTCCATCAGGTTAAACGATGGTCAAACGCAATCCCATTTAAGTATTTTTTAAATCCGTGTCGATCACTAAAATAAAAAATCTATTTATGATTTTATTTCTTAGCGTAGAAATCCGCCAGAGCGCTCAAAGCAAACTAAAATAATCACATTTAAACATAAATTCTTAACAAATATCCACAAACATCTTTTACATGGTTAAAAAGTTTGGTCAAGAAGGCAGACGTTTGCGTTGGGTACAACACGTGGTTCGTAACGTTTCGAACACGCATCAGGACAATAGGGGTGTAGACACTACCCAACTAGCACACTAGCGTTAAAATAACCCTTATATCATTCTTATATCGGTTCCTGGCAAGTGTTAAGGTGTTAAGAATGCCTGTATAAAAGGAGCATGCTCTAACACCTTTATAACCACGAAAGGCCCACATTTTACAGGTAAAGGTGCCAGAAAACCTGTAGAGCGGTGTTATCTGACACCCATAGTGTTGACCAACGCTTTACAAACACCATAGTAACGCTTAAGGTGTCAGCTGAGAGTGTTATAACACTCCTGTGCTCACCCAGATTCAAGTGACCATGATACTCTTTTCTTTACTATAAAATTATGAGACAAATATACTCTACCGACAAAATGGCGAAGATAGTTAGTAGGTATTAAATATACGTGACCGAGTCGTACTAATTGAAAGCGAATTAAATTGGAAGTGTTTGTGACATTAAGTGAAAACAATCTGCACTTGTGATTTTAAGTTTTAAAAATACATATGCACCGATCCGGATCGCTAAACTTAAGTGGCAGTGGGCGGGGCACATAGCACGTAGAACCGATGGCCGTTGGGGCGGAAAGGTTCTCGAGTGGCGACAACGTACCGGAAGGCGCAGCGTGGGTAGGCCCCCGACAAGGTGGACTGATGACCTGGTAAAGGTTGCGGGAGTCCGCTGGATGCGGGTGGCGCGGGATCGGTCACTTTGGCACTGTTTGGGGGAGGCCTATGTCCAGCAGTGGACGTCTTTCGGCTGATATGATGATGATGATGATGATATGCACCGATGACGTTCGTAGTTAGTGACGTCACTAATAGACGGCAACGTGCCGGTGCCCCATCGTGTTTGGCGCCGCCATCGACGCGAACCGCCGCGCGCGCAGCCTCGCAGATTGTGACGTCACAAACCGTTTGCGTTTTCTCTCTCTAACAAGCACTATCAAAACGGTTGCAGCGTCGTAATTCTTTGAGATATCTGAATGGGATTTTCGTCACTAGGCATATTTTATGCCTTCTTTCTTTTGGAGCAACAATAATTTTTCTGTCAACACCCGTATTGTTGAAATCAGAAAATATGGTATTCTAGAAGATGAATCGCGAATCTTATCCGCTAAAGTCATAACAAATAACCGCAGCAGTCGATAGAACCCCGCTTTCTCCAACACTATACCACAGGGAATCCTGCATGAATATTTGAAAATGTGATATACCAGCTCATTCTCCGAACGCCGAGATATCGGATCTCCAAACAACAAATTAAATTATTTATCATTCGACACTTTCGTTCTATTGTTTCGAAATTGCCGGTACGCGGTCGGATTTTTCCCGGTAAATATAATCAATTTGTGTCTAAGTGCGGATGGGGAAAGTTCTAGAAATATGCTGAATGTTTCTGTTTACTTTGTCGTCAATTTACTGAGTGGAGTGGGATCGCTTCGTGTAGACGCTTTTGTTTGAATATAGGAATATAATAGGTTAAACGCTAGATTTATCAAGAAAAATCGAATAAGGACTTTTGACCTTTTGGAGTGTCAATCTAAGGAGAGTTGATTACGTAACCATTAATCTAGATTCAATCACTATATTCAAATGGCAAACTATGTTAGGAGATATCACGGTCATAATGAACCGGCTGAATTATTATTGTTATTGGTTTGCTTTGCTTTTCTCTCCTAGTGGAGGCAATTTTACTCGTATATTCGCGGGTTTTTGGCCAAGCGAATATGGAAGGCATTGTTTAAAGATTATTATTATATGCCTCCCCACAGAGTGCCACAATGACTGATCCTGCGCCACCCGCATCCAGCGGACTCCCGCGATCTTTACTAGGTCATCAGTCCACCTTGTGGTGTCCTACCCACACTGGGCCTTCCGGTACGTGGTCGCCACTGGAGAACCTTTCCGCCCATCGGTTCTACGTGCAATGTAAATGCCTACCTGTCCACTTTTATCCAAATCTGACGTAAAATCAACATCGTCAAGTTGGGAATCAGCCCATAAACGAAGTGTCAATACGGGCGGGGTGTGGACTCGACAAATTTATCATCACCCCTAAAGGAAGAAGGCAAAGAAATATGCCTAGTGACGAAAACCCCAATCAACAGACATCTCAAAGAATTACGAAGCTACAACCGTTTAAATAGCTTGTTAGAGAGATAAAATAGTAAACGACAATCGTTTCATATGAAGGTGCGGTTTGCAGAAAAGGGAGAGTATCTACCCCGCATTAAAACTTAGGACAATTATATCTCCTCCCCTCCATTTGACTATATTATTAATCCTTTTTCGGGAAAGTTCAACGTTATTGGTTATTTTCCACTCCCGTATGCTTACTATTTGTATGTATAGAAACTCCCCGCGTGGTCGTGCCGGACGCTTCCCCTGTATGTCCCCCAGGGTCCGTCCTATTATAGCAACGTCCTATTATATTAGCAGTTCAAAAAAAAAAAACATATTTCGTTTGTTTTCCCAATTGTCCGCAGTGTTCTGCAGTTTCCCGCGCAAATCGTCATATCTAACACGTTTTCACAAATAAATTATGAACGCCATTTTTGCTCACGTCGGGAACACACGTTAATATTGCATGACGTTTCTATTATCCCCGCGTTTTACTTATTCATTATCGCGATACTTACTCTACGTGCTTGTTTCTTATTCATTATCGCGATACTTACTCTACGTGCGAGTTTCTTATTATGTTTCAGAAATATGTTTGGCTTCATTTTGTTTCTTGGATTAATATGGAAGTTTACCTTTGGAACAATTTAAAAGAAATCTAGAGCCCCTGGGGATTTAGGGTTAGACCGATCTACGAGAACCGACACAATCTTATTAACATTGTGGACACATACAAATAGGTACGTATGAATGAGTGAGAGCGACTGATTTGTCAAATCGACAACGTTTTATGAAACGTCAGAAACCTCCGTGAAGTTCGCATAGGAGTAAGTGACGTCAGGATCATCTATGGTCAAACATCGATCTCTCACAATAGCTTGACAATAGCCAATTTTTATAGCTAAAGTGTATTTTTTACCCGACTGGCCGAAGTAGAGGAGGGTTATGTTTTTCGAGCGTATGTATGTATGTGGCATATTCTTTGGCACGCCCTGCATCCTAAATCGTTTGACGGATTTCGACATATGAGGTGTCGTTGGATTCCTCTTAATCGTGGCAGTGACATAGGCTATAATTTTTTTTTGAAAGCAGTTGGGATTTTTTTTAATCTTTTGAATTTACTCGTTTCGAATATTTCGTAAGTTTTGTCTATATCCTTCGCACGCTCTGCAGCTTTATCACTTATTATAATATCAGTGTGACTATGTAGTAGTAGCGCGGCCTGCGGTGGCGATCAATAATAAAATATTGGCCTACAGGCCACACCAGTCTGTGAGGAGCTTGATCAACATGTTAAGTATTGTTTAGCTTCTTTAAATGACAGCTGATAAGTGTATGACATCTCGTCCATAAGTAAGACTAACATTGACTAAAACACACACTCAAACTTTTTCCATTCCTCCACTTGCTTACACCACACGTTTAAAAACTCCAAAAAGCCGGCTAAATTACTTTTTAATCCGGTCACAATTTTGCTGACACTTCAGCCATTAGACCAGTTGTGCCAGACGGTTGGCTACGTGCCTAGGTTTAAGCCTGGATAAACAGATAGTCCTAGTTTTCGATCTGTGACGCATTAATGTGCTTAAGTAGTTTGGTTATGTTTGAAGCTTTTTGAAGCTTTTCACTCGAAGTTCTAATAATCTATTTAATCTATAGGTACGAATACTAGCTTCCTAATCTTCCTAATCTAATCCTATATTTTATATCCAGGCTATAAACTATCTTCATGATAAAATTTCATTCAAATCGGTTGAGCCGTTTATGCGTGATTGAGTAACGCACATCCAAACTTTCGCATTTATCCATCCATATCCAATATATACATACTTATATTATAAATGCGAACGTGTGTCTGTCTGTCCGTCTTCACGCTTAAACCGCTGAACCAATTTAGGTGAAGTTTGGTATAGAGATAGTTTGAGTCCCGGGGAAGGACATAGGATATTTTTTATCCCCGAAATCATCCCCAAGGGGGTGGAATGGGGGGGGGGGGGGTGAAAGTTTGTATGGAGCTGCGATATAAGAGTTCCACGCGGACGGAGTCGCGGGCAGAAGCTAGCAATATTATAATATATAATAGGATAATATGAATATTTTAAACAGGAAATTATCCGATGTCAAACAAATTCTTACACATGTGTAAGAGGACTTTCCGGATGGACCTACGCTTTACTATAGCGCGGGTTTCCCTGCATTCTAAGCCGCGCGGGCAACTAGGTAATATTATAAAGAGGAAGTCTGTGACATGGTAGCTTTGTAAGTTTTCATTTGGGGGGTAATCTCTTTTGCTAATCGTCCGATTAATGAAAAACGTCCGACTCGCCCACCGAGGGTTCCGTACTTAATAACAAATGTATTGTTTTCAGATGTTTTCCCGTACTTGTAGTGTAAGACGATATCACTTGCCAAATTTCATAGCTCTAGGTCAACGAAAAGTACCTTATAAATTATGGTTCCCTTGAGAGTGCCGAAATATGAGTTTTTTGAGGCATAAACGGCCGTATCTCTTTTTTAAGTTTACTTAGAAGATTGGTTTTGTCTGCTTTACGGGACTATAGACTCAGCATGTGGTTTTAATTTCAACTCGATACCCGCGTTCCCGATATAAAGGGTATTGACAGACAGACAGACGGACAACAAATAAGTGATCCTATAAGGATTCCATTTTTTTGAGGTACGGAACCCTTAAAATCGTTCACAAGCACATTGAATGTGGCTTCAGGATGGACATAGTCATGTTTTATCGCTCAATCCGCCCAGCGGAGCGATTTTATGAACAACCAACTACCCAGCAGTCTAGTCTCCGAATTTATTCAAATAATATTCGATGGACCAACTCAGCTCACCAATTCTTTTAGTTCCCAGAAATGTGCATGTCCTAACTTCAACACAGACAAGGCATTTCTCGTGCTCGGAATTCTGGCGAGTCAGCCGACTGAAAGATATCTGAAGCCAAACAGTTCTGGGGTACAAATAATGGTAGTTCAGAATTGTAGGGATGGGTTGAGTGGGAAATTTATCTACGCACATACCATTAGTGCTCTAAAATGCGTTCAGAAACCGTAGGAAATGACCAGCGTTATTACAACAGTTTTTACTGTGAGAACTTTCTTGTCCGTGGTATTAGGTAAAATCTGTACTGTAATGTTATTACAGTATAGATTTTTGTAACGTTATGAGTTTAAATTTGGAACAGCTGTCAAAACTCAAGCGGGTCTAGCTCTTTCTGGCATCCATAGATATTAAAACATTTATCGAAATGTCAATTCAGTATGTTTTTATAATATAAACCGCGATAAATTTTATCTCGTGTAATATGAATATTTTTATAGTCGACTCTTTGAACAGCACCGAAAGAAAGAGGTGCTTTATTAAGTATTCCTTTACAATTATGCGGTATCCCGAACCCAGGGTCAATTTAATACCAAGAACTCGCGTAGGTAAATGTAGGTACACTTGACTTAGAATTAGTGTTAGACGACTTAGTCTAAACAGTGAAACCTATATTGACCATTGGAGAGGTTAATTTTATTTCTTTGACTCTGTAGGTATGTCTTGTACGTCTGTGTGTAAACCTAAACGTTTTTGATCGTTTCGACAAGGTTCAAATAACCGATTTCCATATACTTATAAAACGGGTATCAGTTTCATGTATCCAATTAACCAATATAATACGGCAGTTATGCATAATATTATGACACATTATACAATATTTGGTTTCAGATACTAATATCACACTGTTCCGTTTGTCGATTTGACTTTTCTGTCTACTCAATCACGAAATAACGGCTAAACGGATTTAGATGCTGTTTAGCATTATTGATAACCTAGATTAAAAGGCTCCCCTTTAGGAATGGATAGTGTTCGTGCGGACTATGTCACGGGAAACACCAGTAAACAATAAAATTGCTATTCATTCAAAACATGAAAAACATTACGTCGGTTGACTGTAAGCTACATTTTGGTAATGGCTTTAATCAAATCCAACGCAAACACGCGGGTACAAACTAGTAATATTGACTCAACGGCTTTAGATATAATTACCGATACTCTGATTTCAGCAACCCAGGTCCCAGAGCGTTTCAATTTCTATCAGTTTCTGTCAAATCCAAGCAACTAATCGGGGAGATTAATCCAGTTCGAATTTTAATGTAAATCGATTCATGAATGCTAAACTTACTCGATATTGGCTGTCTTAGGATTAATTTTATCGGTACGATCCAATACGTAAGGTTAATCGACCTGGAACTGACGTATGTGATTTTGCAATTCGTACGATTACGTACAGTCTACTAGCATTAAGTAAGCATTAAATATCTGACGCCCGTACGTCTGGGTGTGCAATGAATTTTAGTCACCATGGTAGTGAAAGTGGGTGTGGCAGAAGGAACATCAGAGTCAAGCGAATGTAGTGGAAATGAGAATGTGCGGAGTATGTGTGGGGTGAGTTTGAGGGATAGAATAAGAAATAGTGTGATAAGAGAGAGGTGTAGTGACTAAAGATGTAGTGAAGAAAATTGAGAAGGGCATGCTAAGATGGTTTAGGCATGTAGAGAGGATGGACGAAAGAAGATTAACAAAGAGAGTGTATGTATGAGGGAAAAGTGGATGGTACTGTAGGAACAACTGTCGAACTCCTTCCGGCCAAATCGGAGAAATCCTAAAGAAAGGTCAGGTCATTTTCAAGAAAATAGATCACTATTGATTATTTTCTTTAGCCCTGTTGGCTGAGAAAGCTGATCTTGTAACATGGATTCGCCTATTTAACAAATGGACGATTAAATATATAAATGCACAGGGAATGAGGTATCTGCATCCTGCGATGCATAAAGTTTGCGTATCACAAAGCGCCCTCACGTGAACGTTGTTTTGGGCACAAACGCTTTGGCAATCGGGCAGTGTTTACTGTCGAACAATTGGGCTGAAGAAAGAGTCCGCCACTGCAACGGATGAACACATGTTGGTGCATTTTGGAATTGTTTCTAACGGGCATTACTTTGCGCAATCATGAGAAGTTACTAGAACTATTCTCTGTTCCAAAATAACGTCTAGCTTAAGTCTAACTTAAGTGGACTTTGGCTTTGGCTTGTCCATCAAGTACTTCAACGTTCTCGTCGGTTGTTGGCAACCCCTCTAACATTACCCTAGCGTCATAATTGTATGGTTTTGTTTTCCGCTGATTTATGCGGTTGCGGCAAATAAACTTTGACACACCAAAATTAAATAGGTAAGTTGTTTATGGTAAGCCATCAGAAATTCTAAGATCAATTCGTAATTTAGCTGCATAGGAGCCTTACCGTCCTTCGTTGTGGCAACACGTATTGTCCTGAGTATTATAGGTCCATGCAAACAGTGGAGTATCCGTGTCGAATCTGCGCTGACACAATCAGGACACAAATACGGGTGGTTTTGGACGTCACGGTCCAAAAAGAAGTGATCTCTGTAAAGAGGGAAGAGTGCAAAAAGAAGTGTCCCGAAACTGGGGCAGAACGGACGGAATTTTGATGGGAAATTGATGGCAGGATTGTTTTATGGAAGGCAGTGTGTGTACGAAACGTTATATATGTACTAGTCTATACTTATAATTATTTCTTAGAGTATTAGTACGAGTATTTCATTTGTAAAAAAAATTGAGCCATTCCAGAAAAGTTTGTACATAGCACGGCTAAAATAGGTACCCAACTTTTTATTTTCCTTCATAAGTATACACCCTACTAATATTATAAATACGAAAGTTTGGATGTCTAGATGTTTGGATGTTTACATGTTTGTTACTCAATCAAGCTTAAACCGCTCAACCGATTTGGATGAAATTTTTCACGAAGATAGTTAATAGCCTGGATCAATATATAGGATAGTTTTTATCCCGGTTCTACGCAGACGAAGTCGCGGGCGGAAGCTAGTAATATTATAAATGCGAAAGTGTGTCAGTCCATCTGTCTGTCGGTCTGTCTGTCCGTCTGTCTGTTGCCTCTTGTCGAATAAACCGCTGAACCGATTTAGATTAAATTTGGTATAGAGATAGGGTGAGTCCCGGGGAAGGACATTAGTGTAGTATTTTTATCCCTGAAATCATCCCCTAAGGAGTGATGAGGGCGGTGAAAGTTTATATTGAAGCTACGATATAAACGAGTTCCACGCGGACGGAGTCGCGAGCATAAGCTAGTGTAGATTATAATTTGTGACTCATAAAGTACATAATATTATACATGTTTTATGGGCAGCGTATTAAATCGATTTGACATAATCAAAACAAGAACAAAATACATACATGGCATGGTTATATAACTTATATAATATGGCAAGAAACTGCGCCACGTCATACAAATGATGTAAATTTGTTACAAATTACTTATGTTACGTAAAATGCGCGTGCGCATGAACAGCCGCAATCAGAGTTAAATAAATAATAAATAAATATTAGGGGACAATCTTACACAAATCGACCTAGTCCCAAACTAAGCAAAGCTTGTACTATGGGAACTAGACGACGATATACATACTAGATACATAGATACTAAAATACATAGGGAACATCCATGACTCAGGAACAGGTGCTCATCACACAAATAAATGCCCTTACCGGGATTCGTACCCAGGTCCTCCAGCTTCGTAGGCAGGGCCACTACCTACTAGGCTATGGAGGTCGTCAAAAAGTTAAGTATTAATTTTTCGCTATACAATGGAATTATTTACTTTCATTTTCTGAGAGTTTAAGAACTCGCGAGACTAATATTTTACCATCAATATAATTTTTTAATTTTTAAAAAGTTCCTTCGTTCATAATTAACGATCTTGCTCACAAAATTTCACGACAATCGGTTGAGAAGTGGAACCTGTACAAGACAGCGGGAAAGCGGGACATCCGAATATACAAACGCTTTTCGGCTATACCTAAATAATAGAACTTTGTTCGTTTCGCTCGCTCGTTCGAGAACCAAAGCTTGAACCGATTTATATTCAGTAGGTACTCCGCACACTTCCATATTTATATTTCCTCAATACATCACACTCAATACCTATATAAAAAGAAACCCAAATGTCAACATCAAACTGCCAGTAACCCGCCTAGCGGTCGCCTACGCCGTAGTCGCTTTCCGCTACATACGAGAAAAATCAATAGGTCTTTAAATAATATTGTGTAAATTACGAAATATAAATCAAAGTATAGACGAATTGAGCATAAGTACAGTTGGCATCGTATCTCAAGAGTCTTCAACTTATTAAGGAGTAGGGTAACCACGAGTCGCAGACACAGCAAAGATTAAAGTTTGCACTGAGCTGATTGCGCTGCTGCTCTTTATTTGAACGCTGCACTTCTGGGTACAAGTAGGGTGACAATTTTGAGCACAACAGTGGGATATTTTTCTGGTAATTTTTTCTCGGTTTTTGCCTTTGTTTCTATATGATCATGATCGCACTCCACAATGAAAAAAGATTGGCATTATGGATTGATTATTTTGCAACGTATTCATCAACGCGCGAAGCCTAAAAAGTCTCACTTCGTTATTTTTACTATTTTTAGAAAAAGTCACTATTAAAAACTTGGGAGGTTAAGTAGCCTACTTCCCATGTAGCCTTTTTTACTGCACCTTCAATAAAACGAATTATATTATATTGTGCATATATTAGTAACTTTCTAATATATTGAATTTTTGCGATGAAATACAGTTAGTAACCACAGATTATATAGGTTTTGAAAATAGATTATTTCATTAAAAGGGCCTTTACATACAAAAACAACTTTGTACAAGGATGTACCTTAGGGTCTCGTAATTAAAGCCGGTAATACTTTAAACCGCTAAAATGCTCTTAAATCTCCAAAACAATTCTCACAAACATTTTTTTTTTGAACGACCCAATACAGCGGGGTCGGACTGCGTGGTTGGAGGGTAGCCTGGGGAAAATTCAGGGGAAGCCTCCGCCACGACCACGCGGAGAAGTTGGTACATCTCACAAACAAAATATAAAAATACGCACTTAATAATCTGCGATGAACTGGCGTTAGCTAGTTTGCGCGTGTGACAGCGACATCTATCGGTGCATTGTCACACTAATCGCCAGGGTATGGGTTTACGAGTTACGAATTGGACAAACTTTATTATAAATATTTTAGTATGTAGATAACGGAAACAGCAGGGCAATTCCCACAAGATAGACCAGAAATATGATGAAGGTTAATGAATAGAAGAAAAACAAAGGGTCGCTGTTCAAGGAACGACTTTGGTAAGGTCGACGTTGCTTGTTATAAGAAGGGATGGCTAGTTGTTGATTCTTGTTTCGATCCTGGAGTTAGGCTTATGGACATATTTCGGCTGATATGAAACAAAATAGTTGAAGTAAGCTATTTCTAAGTTGGCATACCTACTGTTTCTTCAAATGGGCCTACTGGGAAAAACTTGGTACTTAAATACAATAGATGGCTACACTGCTGCTCGCGAACAATAAGTAATACTACGACGGTGGCCTTGTTTAAGCATAGGGTCTACCTGATGGTAAGCCGAAACTGCAGCCTATGGATGCCTGCGATTCCAGAAGAATCACACCTTAAAATACGTGTCCCTAAAAAAACATGGTAACCCTAAATAATAAGTATGTCCAGGTAGCGCTCACCGCTCACCGCTGACGGCTGCAAAAGGAATTGGCTGTAGAAAACTTGTGCAAACACTTTCAGAAACCTTAGCACCTCAGCTTGTCTAATATTACTACGAAAGATATACAGAATACGGGGGTTTGTTCCACTAGAGGGTTTAAAATGGGCTACGTATAGTGTTTGATGCGCGCTTGTGTTTTGACAAGCAACTGAGATTTATGACAGCCAGAGGCCACGATGCCGGCACACTCCGTGTGAATTTTATTAAGGATACACCTAGAAATTTGTCACAACAACCGGCTATAGTTGGAATGAGACAGCAATTCCTACCATACCTACATGCCATCCTAACTACTCAGGTAACAAATTGCATCGTTTGTAGGTGTGCTTCATCGGTGCCACTTAGTGTAAGAGAGAGACAGACACAGCGAATCGTGTGCCTTCTCCTAAGGGCGTGCAGTATCTGTTAGTTAGTAACTTGAATCAGCCCTTTTTTTTTAACGTTTTTTAACATCCCACCCGCCACGGGGAGAAGGCAGGGCGGGTATGACGGACTACCCGCGGCAGAAGCCTTGGACTACCGTCTAAAAACCCAACGAGTGCCAGCTCCGTCCTAAGGGAGGGGCGCCGCGGGATCGCTTTACGCATTCGACCGCGTGCGTCCCGACGGGCGGCCTACAGGGTAGCGGGCCGCAGACATTAAGCGCCAAATTATGGCACGTTTAGTCCAGTGGGACCAATTTTGGCAGGGTATCCCCCGAACCCCGCACCGTCCCACTACGGTGGAGGAGGCAGTAAGTGCGCGTAGCGCCTGGCTCTGCCTCCCGTAACTTGAATCAGGCCTGTGGTCGCATGCAACCAATACAAAAACTCGATTATAAATTGATACATTT
Organism: Epinotia demarniana; assembly: GCA_945867215.1. Lineage (NCBI taxonomy): Eukaryota > Metazoa > Arthropoda > Insecta > Lepidoptera > Tortricidae > Epinotia > Epinotia demarniana. The sequence goes on from OX244281.1 coordinate 3,097,933, forward strand.
TGTAAATGTCATTTAATTTAAGTATCAATCAATGTACTTAATTGAAATATTTATCGTAAAATAATAAGTGTTGTTCCACATTGCTAATAAGCACATAAATTATATTAAAATTTTAATAGCGACCAAATAAGTTTAAAAACTCTTAATTGTCCGTTGGTCACTCAGGCTACACACAGTTGCTGGGCACGCTATACATTAATAAAATAATGTAAACTAACATTCAATGGCCAATGCAACGAAAAAACAAAAATTAATTTCGAGCCGATTAAAACATGCACAACGAACTCGCAATTTTATAGTATCGATTGGAAACGCTTAGATTACTTTCAGAGCATGCAGCCTTAACTTAGCATTAAACCTAGTGATAACGCGCCACTCGAGCTGGCCACACGTCGCCGTAATGAAAATACCCGTGGCAAAACACGCGATAACCTTTATCTCCCTTCTGATATGGACAAAAGTGGAAGCCGTTGGTGAAAAAGCATACCAAGCATGCGAGGAATACGGCAAAACTATGATGGAATGCCATAATGTGTTCTTCCCAGTGTCGAGAGTCAGAGTACCTATAGATCTGCTACTTTATCCCCACATGACACTGATAGGTTTTCGGCAATCGGAACACCATGAGCCAGCTTGGAAATGTGGCGGTTCCATGATCAGTGTTAACTATGTTCTGACAGCAGCACACTGTGCAGAAGACCCGGCTAGCGGACCTGCGTCAATTCTCAGGATTGGAACAGCTACCTTCGAGTTTGACGAAGAGAAGGAACTAGAACAAGAGAGGCACGTAGCGGAAATCATCAGCCACCCTGAATATAACCCGCCCTCGAAATACCATGACATAGCTTTGATGAAATCTGACCAGCCCTTCGTGTTGAGCAGACATTTAAGAATCGCCTGTCTGCCTTTAAACGGCGAAATACCAAATTCAAAACTCACAGCTATAGGTTTCGGTACTACGGCATCAGGAGCGGCGAAGGGCAGCCAGACTCTGATGAAAGTGGACGTGGATATAGTGGACAACGCAATCTGTAATAAGTCCATGAAGTTTATGATCCGGAGGAAAATTATAGCTGAAGGAATCACGGGTAACCAGCTATGCGCTGGAGATTATTTGCACGGAGGGAAAGACACATGTCAAGGGGATTCAGGTGGACCTCTTCAGTACATGCCTGACAGAGTGGACTGTGTTAAGACGTTTCCTCTACATACTGTGGTTGGAGTGACCAGTTTCGGGCGAGATTGTGGAAGGAGAATGGCTCCAGGGGTGTACACCAGAGTGTGGAGGTACTTGGAGTGGATTGAAGGCATCGTTTGGCCTAGAGACTCTTGAGAATTGACAAGTGAACATCGCATTTAGAATACAGTTTCACTCACTACAAGCACCCTCGTTAGGCCCACGCTATATTTAGGACAATTGAAATAACAGCCCAGCCCAATGTCCTAAAAATAGGGCATAGATAAATAATATTTTTTTAATTTTCGGTCCCCAAAGTAGGATTCGAATTGTATTCCGAAAATATCAGGAGTTGGGCTGAGCATGCAATTTAATGTCCTATAATTAGGACGATGGGCGTTATGAGGTTAAAAAAAATGTCCAAAGCAAAATATAACATAATTTTAAATGTTTTGCAGTTGAGAGTTTAGTCCAATAAAGAAGGCATATTCGACGTAGTAAAAAGATTATACTTCCATGGTTACTGGTTGTTCCTCTGGTTGGTACTTGAGCGCTTTGTGTTATACAAATGTAACACAAAGCGCTTAAGTAAGAGCAATATTTATAAACATCTCTAAGGATTTGAAGCCTTCCTGGTGATGTAGTGAGTAGTGTAAAATAAAATATGAAAGATACGAGAGCTCACCCTCTTTAAAACGTGCACTTGTTCTTTCATGCATTTTACATTCAAGCAAAATGACACGGCACCGGAAACATACTGTGTATATTAAATTCAATTTAGTTATTAAATTCAATTCAATTTAGAACAAGGACGTTATATAATGGTTACATTGTAATAGTGCTTTATTTAAATATTCGAGGATTGGGAGTGCAAAAAATAATAAGGATATTGTATTGTAATAATTTTATGATACAACTTCGTAACATTTTGTTACAGAGTATGTCTGAAAGAGCCGGGCGTAAAAACGTATTGTATACCTCTAGATATTATGTATTTTTCTTCTCTATTCTGCTAGTTTTTGTAAGGCGTGCAAAAAAACTGTATTTGTACCTATAAGTATTTTACCTGTTAAGTAAAATGATGACTTACACATTATCTTTAATTATTGTGTTTTATTCCAACCCTTAAAATACCTACCTTCACAAAACAGATATATAAGAAATGAAACACAGAAGATTACCAAATCAAGGATACATACATACCTACATAGATTCACGCCTTCATTCCCAAAAAGGGTAAACAGACCACATGAAACTTATGTTTCACTGCCGCTTTTAGCATAAATGTAGGTATAGAAGATCGACAAAATGTGACGTCGCAGTGATAGGTTTCTAGCCGATCACCCACAACACACTTCAACTCTGCTCCCTACGACACCCACTGGAAGAAAGGGGGACAAAAACAAGGATAGTTCCTTGTTATTTTATTTCAAACATACCTACGTAGTAGAAATTACATTTCACATCGGTCGTTCAAAGAAAATTTATCTTAATTATTTATTTATTGCAAATTCTAAGAGGAAATCTGGTACTTCACACTAAAATAAAATTCCCTTGTACACAAATGTTCACTAATACCATTTTCGCTCTCCACAAAAGATATTAGACCAAGCATTCGGAACAGAAATTCTGTATAGCTTATTTAATAACCTAATAACACTCTCTAGGGTTGTCGAAATCATAGCTGTATCACCTGGAACAAAAGCCGCCGCGAACGAAGTTGTGTCAACCCTCAAACTCGGATTCCAGGTCACTGATAAGTATGGACTTAGGGAGTAAATTGTCTTTCAATACACAATGTGAGTATTATTATACATTTCTGAAATAACTGAAGCAACGGGGGACGAGACAATGTAAATGAACGTAACACGTGTAAAATACAAGGTTGATGTTTCAAGGGGATGCTTTTTATTTATTTTATTTTGCTGATTATTTATTGCTTCTCCAAAATGTATCTAAATGTAATTTGTGTTCTATTGAGACCATCTTACTAAATATTATAAATGCAAGTTTGGTTATTTGGATGATTGTTACTCAAACACGCTAAAGCAGCTCAATCGTTTCGGATGAATTTTCCACGAAGATAGTTTATGGCCTGGGTCAACATTTATGGTAGTTTATATCCCGGATCCACACAGACGAAGTCGCGGGTGGCAGCTAGTTTCATATACAGAACAACGATAAGATTGATCAGTTTGTTTCTCATCTTTAAACGTCTTACAAAATCATAGAAAAACCTATGCAACCGAAAAAAAAACTTAATTAAATCCATAGTATTTAGCCGCTAATATCGAGCCTAAATTTAGGATTTGGTCGTTAAATATTGCAAAGAATTATCATGCTAATAGCTTCTGCCCGCGACTCCGGCCGCGTGGAACTATATCGTAGCCCCATCCAAACTTTCACCCCCATTTCACCTCCCTAGGGAATGATTTCCGGGAATTATACTATCTCTATACGTAATTTCATCTTCGGTTCAGCGGTTTAAGCGTGAAGAGGTACAGAAGCAGACAGACAGACACACTATCGCATTTATAATATAAGTATGGATGGTTATCATATATGATGGAGAAAATTAATATAAGCAATTTTCTTTACATCAAAGTTATTCATAAGGTTCACTCGTTTCAAAGTCAGAAAAACTGTTACCACAAAGGAAAACCATCCCCAAATTTCCCTTCAAAAATACCTAATCAACAAACACAGCCTCTAAACAAAATGTTCGTTGAACCCAAACTTTTCTAGCAAAGCTGAGCATTATGGAAAAATAAGCCATTAAAGTTAGGATTAAGTTTAAAAGTCATCTTATTACACAAAAACACAATTTACAACTTACACGAAAATACGTAATATTCATTTAAACTTCGCTCGGGGACGGTTGGAGACGGATTCTGGGTGATGCTTGTACATAGTACGGGTGGGGCAAATTTGCAGCGAGTTGGCCAATTTTGTAAACTGGTTGTATAAGAATCAGCTGTAAAATGGTGGCAGATTTCACACAGAGGGTAGTAGAGTCGACGAGGTATTTTTATTACTAAACGGTTGGTTTGATTAAATATAATCACTTACTAGTTACTTGATAGTTAAAACGTGACGTGACATTTTGAAGAAATGATATGCTGGCTTACCTGTGAACAAAAAAAACATATTAAGTTAATGTGATCAATGCTACTGCATAAAGAAGCAACAATCGCGACGTATGTGAATATTTCCTCCACAATACAAGAGCCCAGCTCTGAATACCTCGAAGTAAATTAATCATCATCATATCAGCCGAAAGACGTCCACTGCTGGACATAGGACTCCCCCAAAGAGTGCCACAATGACCGGTCCTGCGCCACCCGCATCCAGAGAGTCTCGCGACTAGGGTTTGCAATATCCGCCCAGTTTTTTAATATTCGGATAATTGAATACTTCAATATTTATTATCCGAATATTCGGATATTTTAATAATTTCGGATAATATTGGTATTTTATAAAATAAAACAAAATTAGCGTATTTAAAGGTGTGTAATGCATAAAATCAACAAGTCAAGTAACAAAAAACCTGAAAATTAAAAATACAACATGCGTTTATAATCATTACATGAGTTTTCAGTATCGCACCACGTAATTTGTAATTTTTATAATAAAAATTAACACTGAGAAAATGTTTTATTAATTGGAAACTAGGATACTTAACTTAATATAATGACATAATAATAAATCACATAAAATTTCTAGATAAAACTAATCAACTTTAAGTATAACAATTATAAATCAATGTTTGTTTTTTTAACAATCTTGTATAATCTGAGATCGTTATATTCGTTATTAATATCATAAATCACATCACATCACATATCAATATTTACAGAGTATATAAGATCAGATTTGTCTTATAGTTTTTTCTTTTCGCTGTCAAATAACATAAAAAAGTATGCATCTTTGTGTCTTAATTTAACTAAATTAAAAATAAACGAGATTAAGTAACGAGTTTAAACAAAAAATCAACTTTTAAAAAACGAGTGTAAAACTAGATTTATTTCTAGTTTTAAATAAATTTCAATAACACACATAATATGTAAGTAGGGTAAATCGCTAGTTACTGGCCACCTAATACTAAAAATGAATTCTATTTATAGGCAAAGAGAGCTCATTTTAGTATAAAGTTTCTATTACTGGCGAAGTGGCCACTATTCAATAACTGGCCATCTCATACTAAAATGAACTCTCTTCTCTCCCTCGGTCGGTGCAGAGTAGGTAGGTAATACCAATAATTATTTTAGTGACTGACAGGTAGAAAATCCGCCTTATCTGCAAGTTTCGTTGCTCATTTAAATAACTAATAATAGTAACATTAGTAACAATTCGTGGCTGTTAGATTTAATCAATATATTAAATCTAACATCTAATCATCATTTATGTAAGTTGGTATTCAGGTACTTATTTAATAAAATATAATACTTAATATGGAACATTTGTCTAAACACCTTATTTGGGCAATACAGATGGACATAAAACGTCATTAGTCATTAGTGTTTTTTCTCGTATTTTTTTAAAATGTTTCTCTCTTCTGCTCTTTCCTGCGTGCTTATAAATGACTTTATTAGTGTTTTCAAAATATTCATTTATTCGGATAATTCGCGGTTTAGTATTCGGATAATTTTGAATATTATTTTCGGCAGATATTCGGATAATTGAATATTCGGATTATTCGGATTGCAAACCCTACTCGCGACCTTTATCAGTACATGCTAAACGCTGCTCCTTCTGGTAAGAAGTAAATTAAGATGAAGTTAATTAAACCCCACTTTACATAAACCTCCAGCTCTGTACACACACGCCGTCCCTCAAGTTAACAATCTAGTCCCCCTTTTTTATCGACGACAATTTTGGGACCATTTTTTATAATTGCCAATCTGCCGCGGGTCATCCGAGGTCTGTCTCGATTAAGAAATTTCCCATTTAATTAGTTTTTAAAAGCTCAGCTCGAATGCTCGAGTCTTGATAATTTTGGAGACATCTGATTTGAACCCGTCTCAATTAGAAGTGTAGTTTTTAACAACAGCACTGTGGGAAACAAGTCTACCTACTGTATAAAATTAAAATAAATATATATTTGGGGATAATGTTACACAAATCGTCCTTGTCCCAAACTAAGCAAAGCTTGTACTATTAAGGGTACTAGACGACGACACACATACTGATAAGAATCAATACTTAAATGCGTAGATAACATCCCTAACTCAGGAACAAAAATTAGTGCTCTACTCACAAAAAAAATCCCTTGAATCCGGGATACAATCTATCCCCGCTTTTAATCCAGGCTATAAACTATCTTCATGCAAAACTCAACCAAATCGGCTAAGCCTTTCAAGCGTGATCGATTTACAAACATCCAAACTTTGGCATTTATTTTGGTAGGATGATTTACGAGTAAATACATATTATGAGTACATGGTAATTTAAGCAGAAATACTGGATTGAGAATATGAATTTTATTTTCAAGTACTCTCTAACTTTACAAGCCTTTTGTAAAGGTGTTATTCAGGGCAATACAACACAATAGATACCACTTAATACTCCCACATAACAAGCGAATATTACAATACTCGTACAGTTCATTCAGAAGAATTCTTTTGAGCATCATCATACTACTAGCGTTATTCCTGGTGCCCTAAAGGAGCCCGGGCTCCGCTTTGACACCTAATCCCAATTTGGCATAGGCACTAGTTTTACGAATGCGACTGCCAGCTGACATTCAACCCATAGGAAATACCTTATTGGGATTAGACCGGTTTCCTTACGGTGTTTTCCTTCACCGAAAAGCTAACGGTAAATATTCCGTACATAAGTTCCGAAAAACACAAATAGTACGAGCCGGGATTCGAACTCGCGACCACCTGAACCACTAGGCTACCGTAGATTTTCTAACTTAATACTCCCACATAACAAGCGAATATTACAAGAAGTTCAGCGCATTCAAAAGATTTCTTTTGACCAGAAAATTAAAAGTAACAAATTTTACCCTTTGCAGGCATATTAATCAGTTTTTCCCTGATTCCGGTCAAAGTTTCCCCGCAAGATATTTCAGGCAACTTTCCTGGGAATCCCTTTAAGCTGTGCGGTAAACACATTCTTTCTGCATTGTTTACTGAAGATTGCTTAATGGCGAACTTACCGCAATCGGTTTAAAGTTATCGTTCCGTTTTGAAATAACTTTAGAAAAATGTTACTTTGATGCGCATTTCATATATATATAACCTGTTAAAAACTGTGGCATCCAGGTTTACCGCAAAACGAGATCTTTCGTCTAAAAAGTTGTTTGCGGGTGACGGCATTGCAATAGAGTGGTATACCATGAATATACGAGTGTCTAGAAGTTAGTGCATTAGAAGTGTAGAAATAAATTCTAGACGCCATATTAAAATTTAAGGGTTATGCGATCGAACGAGCGAGCGTAGCGAACGAAGTTCTATGCTTCGGCTTGAGTCGAAAATCGTTTGTCTGTCCAGCGTCCAGTGTATGACCCGCTATTCTCCTCTACAGCTAGTTGAAGCGCTCATAGCCCAGCGGCGCCTGCGAGTCGGAAACGATAACGCAGGTTAAGCAAAGATGGCAGCGGTCAGTCTTTGGATGGGTGACCGCCTGATGTTTGGGTGGTTAAATATAAATGAGCGCTTCCGTGCTTTGGAAGGCACGCTAAGCGGTTGATCCTGGTTGCTGTCTATGACAGTAGTCGTTAAGCCGAATTATGGGACTTCGGGCGGCTTAAGAAGTTCTAACAGTCGAGTTGCCCACTCACTTGACAAAGGGGCAACTGTTACTCGCGTCCGCAGGAGCTACCTACCACAACCCTGCACGTGTCCCAAGGGTGGTACTAAAGAGTGACAAACTTATAAATGCCATAATAATGTATGCCATTCGATAAAATAAATACAGCAAGTCTATCATGAGACGGCCGCGACATACTCTCGCACTATTCGTCTCTCTCTTATTAGAGCACTTAGAACAAGAGGTCGCATTTCACAACCGACTCTCGTGAAAATTTTGTGAGCAGGTTCGATAAAAGTATAGTTTTTTTGTTCCACTTTTTTGGAGTTACTTTTTCTAAATTAAAAAAGACGGGCTCGTGGTTCTACTACAGCTCACAGAGCCAATAGAAGTAAATAGATACAAATATTCATGCTCCTCGCACAAATAATTGCCCTAACCGGGATTGCATCCAGATATAATTTCTAAAAAAATCCAAATCAGGCTAATCATTCATATTCTCATATCCATTCGTGAAAACGAACCTCCTTTTCGTTATCATGATGACATATCCATGTTTAATGAAATTTTTTGGACAGTTTGTACTGGAAACTGCAATAAAGTAGATGCGGTTGTGTCACAGCAAATGCAATATTACAGACTTCTGACTTCCCACTAACTTCGCCTTTGTGCTTCTGTGCTGGTCTGTATAGAAACTCTCGTGGAATTCCACAAAATGAGTGCCTCAAATTTCTGCAGGATACAGCAAAATACCTCTGTATATGTTTTAACCTGAGGATTAGCTAATGTAACTTCTGAAACGAGCGTTACAACTAATTCTTGGCCGATTTCCCTATTAACAAAATTACATTTAGATCAGCGTAGCGTAGCGTTTCGCAATTTACCAACCGTTATTTATGGTGTAATAAAATAAGTACGTGCTTACAAATGTAAACATTAAATCGACATGTATATATACGTGGCCAAATATTCCAATACAATAAAAGACGACTTTGAACTGAACAAGCAAATAATTAAAATTTTCTCTAATGATTTTGTAGGCCTGTCTTTGATATTCTTAACCGAATGCCTACAAACACAATTAGAGTACCTTATCGTTACAGACGTTGCGTGTTTTCTTTTTTTTTGGAGCCATGTTTCCTATTTATATGCTACTGTACTTTATCTTTCAGCGGATCAATCATGAGTGTAGCCACGGAACCGTTACATACATAAACAAACGGAGTGCTTTGATCCTGTTAGTGGCTGATAATGTAAATAATGCTCTTGAATAAACTTGCTCTTAGTTGGAATTCTGTATTTATTACTCATACATTTTCTGCCTTGGTGTTTATCTACTTTATTTATTTAAACCAATAATTTATTTCAAAGACCAAATAATTCATTTTACGGGTAAGATATGGTAGCCTAGTGGTTAAGGCATGCTAAGCGGAAACCGGTCTGATCCATGGTCTAATTTTCCCTCTGGGTTCAAAGGTCAGATGGCCGTCGCTTTCGTAAAACTAGCGCCTATGCCAAATCTTGGGGTTAGGTGTCAAAGCGGACCCCGGGCTCCTTTAGGACACAACCGGGAAAAACGCTAGGAAGATGATGGTGTTATATACGAGTCTTATGTTATTGAAGAAAATATGGCATGCGCCTCCTAAGTCTAGCTTCTTGTCAACGATATTTTCTGTGTCCCAGCTTTTCGCGGTACCATATTTTCGCTGGGCCACGGTTCGTATGAAACATGTTTATTTTCGTGCTTTTCTACTGAAACCGGGTGCCCACTTTTTCTATGAAGCTTTTATGCTTAGTGAAAAACTAGTGCTTTTTAAGCTTTTGAGACTAATAAATGGCTTTTATGCACAAATCGCTGTTTGTCGCTCCGCCAAAATCGGTGTTTCAACATTAGTTTTAAAGCTATTGCCGCTGAAAGAGGATTGTTTTGCAAATTAAATATTACCAACACAAGCATGGTGATTGCTACTTTATCACTTATCACTATGTGTAAGGGCCTGTTTACACATTGACTAGTGCGAGTTCATACATTTGCTGCAAGTGCGAGTAGCTTTTGTATGGACTCGCACAAATCAATGTGTGAACAGGCCCTACGATATCCGTCGCGTTCTGTCAAGTAAGCGAATACTTTTTTTTTTTTTTTAGAAACTTATACAAACATTTTGTAAATAAATTAAAATAGCATCGTTAAACCGTTTGGTTTGTCTAGATGCTAGCGCATTGACTTACTGCTAACAGGATACTAGAATGACGGATAATTAATTATTATCTTATCCACGGCCATAAGAGATAATCGTATATGTTTTAACATATTTTGTGTCCAGTGATGAAGGTGCGGCCTGAAAAATAGCGCTGTACAATCATAGACTCGTTCCAAGCCAGGGGCAGGCCTTTTGACGACCGGATAGCCTAGTGGGTAGTGACGCTGCCTACGAAGCTAAAGGTCCTGGGTTCGAATCCCGGTAAGGGCAAATATTTGCGTGATGAGCATGAATATTTGTTTCCGAGTCTTGGATGTTTTCTATGTATTTAAGTATTTATATCTATTATATATATATCGTCGTCTAGTACCCATAACACAAGCCTTGTTGAGCTTATTACGGGGCTAGCTCGATTTGTGTAAGATTGTCCCTTAATATTTATTTATTTATTTAACTTTGATTTAATCACCGAGGTTGTCTCATTTACCTTGCCTGAATAATACTGATTCCTTTAAAAATTCAAACTCCGCCCAACGCAATTCCGAACTCGATCTATTAAAAAATCTACAACTTTCTAGTCCGATAGCCACCTAATGAGCCTTCTCCACTTTTTTGGTTTGTTCAAAGTTTCCTTTGACAAGGTTCCAATATAGATAGAGAAACCGAAGTGTCGGGGACCGCTCGAAATTAAACTTTTTCAATCATCCAAGGATTGTTCGAGAAACCATTTTATGAGGATTTTAAATGAATAGCCATTTTTAAATAAGTTTTACCTATACAGAGTTATTTGAAACGCTCAGAGGATCAATAGGAATGTGAAGTATAGGCAAGTTTTGAATTACATGTTTGTGAAAAGCAGATAGTTTGATTAAAAGTAGTGCGAAAATTATTAATCCAAAAATTTTAGTACGAGACTTTTCGTGTACACAATGAATTTCAAATATTCTTACACTTTAGAAAGTTTAAATTATTTCCGTTGTTCCCCATAACAGTGTGGGATAAAATTGGCCGATTTTTCCTCGGTGATATAAGGATCTGAAGGTGGCCAAAGCGACTCCTAAACTATGATCATAATGATTATATTTGGGCTCATTGGAACCCTCACCAGTAGAAAACATTCTAGCGTTATTCCCGGTTCTGTGACAAACCTTATGGTTCAAAATAATTTAAAGTACAAAACGACCCATGAAAGTTTTTTTTTAATTTAAGTCCTAACAAGGTTTAGGTAATCTCGCAATAAGAGTCTCCCAAGGAATTTCGATTACAATAAAATGGAGCGAAATATGCGATGTCTCGGTACCCCTTACCGTCTGAGTCAGAAGCTGGTTCTGAAGACTCAATGTTAGTACGATTTACCAAGATTGGTCTTCAAATTACGAGCTTGAAGAATATATTTTAAACGACCACGAAATTAAAGTTTAAATAATGTTATTACATCATTTGTTTTTTTCTTTACTCATTTGACAGATTTTTTTCTGACTGGACTGCACTTAGTACTCCAGGCAAAATGCGGTTTTAAAAACATTAATTTATAATAAATAAATAAATACAACCTAGCTAAAAAAATATAATAGCGTTTTTTTGTTGATTTCATTATAATGTGTTATTCTAAGATGCTTTATTCAAGAATCCGGCAAACTTTTCACCCAGCAGCAATTAAGTAGCTTTAAATAAAGCATGCGTTGTCGGTTTATGTATGATTTATCTTGAATATTAAAGAGCAAATGTAAATGAACCAAAATAAAGACAAAAGTATTCATTAATATTTTTTCTGACTTTTCTGTAGCTAGTTAATTTATCATTTTTTTGATGTCTGAAATTTTGTCGGATTCTGTCGCTGGGTGACTATTTAATTGATAATATATCCGTTTCACATAAAAAAAACGATTATAAATTATTTCCAAAATTGTCATTTTTCCATACAAGTTATCAGTTCATTGCCTGGATGGACTATAGGGCCAGTGGCACCAAAATAAAATATGGCACTGCCCGCTGTCATGTAATGCAATTTTGTCACAATCATCACAAGTAATTCGAGATGGTGTTGTGTCCGTGAACATGTTAATAAAATAATCGATTGTAATTTCATCGTAATCGATTAAAAACAAACATATTTCAGGTTTTAACTTGAAAAAAGTTTTTATAAATTAGTAATGAAAATTTTAACGGCATCTTTTTGAAGTTACTTCATAGTCGGAGTGAAAAATAGTATGTGTCACTCGGTGTCAAAGTTATCTTCGTCTCGGGCGTTAACACTTGTAGATTTTGCTGCTTGCATTTTATAATAGCCATCGATAATTTTCACGCGTCGCCACTGGTAAGAGGGTACAATACAATACAAATACTCTGTATTGCATTATTATCTGCACATGGATCAAACAGACATAGCAACTTAAAGAAATAGAGGTTAACAACAGGCGGTCCTACTCACCTAGGGAGGCAAAACAAGGAAGGTCTCAGGTCACAGTGACGTGTCGCCAGAGCCGAAAGGCAAGTGCGATAAAAACACGAACTGAGGCTTTCTTTACTATCGACCGTTGTGAAACCCTTAAAAAAATTAACGTCCCCTCACCGATTTTCCGCACGCGTAGCTGGCTTTTCCGCCATTTTTAAACCATCTAAAGGCACTAGAACTATAAAAAGCTAAAATGGAGTAAAATGCGTTAACTCGGGATTCTTTTACAAATTGACCACTTTCGGAGCGACGCGGTAAAACGAACAAATTTGATAGAACCGGCAGCCATTTTAAACGCATTTGAACTGGTAAATGCCAGTTTGAAAGAGATTCGGATGTCGGGATTGCTATGCGACACTTGGAGATAGTTGATGTTGTTACGGCGCATACAATTGGTGTATAAAGTTGGCGTAGTTGTATGGTTAAAGTTCAATTTAACTTGCTTGATAACAATTTACACATAGCACGTAGAACCACCGATGGCCGTTGGGGCGGAAAGGTTCTCGAGTGGCGACCACGTACCGGAAGGCGCGGCGTGGGTAGGCGCTCGACAAGGTGGACTGATGACCTGGTAAAGGTTGGGGGAGTCCGCTGGATGTGGGTGGCGCAGGACCGGTCACTTTGGCACTCTGGACGTGGACGTCTTTCGGCTGACATGATGATGATGATAACAATTTCGATATATCAAATGGTCAGTGTGTTCTACTCTCATTGACCTCATGCATTTCGTATGTTGGACGGTGACATCGTAATTACCACAAAACGGGCCTTAGAGATTACCACTATTCTCTATTTCTAAGCTGTAGAACCTGCGAGACTGGTTTTTTTTCAAGTTTTTAGGGTTCCGTACCCATAGGGTAAAAACGGGACCCTATTACTGTATCCGATGGCATCGGTAAGCTTAGCTGACAACAGAGACACAACAAAAGGTAAGCATTGTGCACGTAGGTACATATATATATTAGGAGTATTAGGACCACAATCTCCCTGGAAGCTAATAATATATGCGAATACCTCAACCGTGGAGCCAAATACGAGCGGAGACAGTTAATATTAAACTTGATTAAGCATTATTACTGGGCACAGGCCTCCTCTTATGGATGAGATGAAAGGGTAGCAGTCCCCACTCTTCCCAGTGCGGGTTGGCTTACACACCCCATTGATTTTCGTCGCAGATGTACGCAGGTTTCCTCATGTCCTTCCTTCACCGAAAAGCTAACGATAAATATCAAATTTTATTCCGCACATAAGTTCCAAAAACTCATTGGTACGAGCCGTTGACTGACTGACATGCATGAACAACTGGGCTACTGTAGCTTATATTATTATATAATTAAATTCAAGAAAATATCACTATTATCAATGTTTCTTGTACTGGCAACATAGCCGGCAACACTGTCAATTTTCCCGCAGGTATACCCGGGAATGGAAACATTGGAAAGGGTACATCAGTAGCAAAAACCTCTCCGTCAAAATCACTACCCGTTGTTCCAAATTGCATTAATGATTTGGTGACGGTTAACTAAGTAATTGGGCCACATTTGCCGTTTCTAATTAGGGTTAGCAGTCGGCCAAGTTATAGTTAACTTAATTAGTACAGTTAGTGCAATTAGCGTTGGTAATGAGATGCAGAAACAGGTGTCATCAAATTAGGGGATGACATAGGTTCTGTAATATGATTTGCTTCTGTTAATTTGTTATAGTTTAGTGATTGGATTAGGCAAGGTGCTCTCGGAATTTGATTTAAATATTAGCTTGTTACGTGTGTTAACATACATAACTCGTAGGTTGAATTTAGGTACGGAATATTTACCGTTCGCTTTTCGGTGAAGGAAAACATCGCGAGGAAACCATTCCCTATAAGGTATAGTTTTCGCTCTTGGTTGGAAGGTCAGTTGGCAGTCGCTTTCGTAAAACTAGTGCTATGCCAAATCTTGCGATTAGGTGTCAAAGCGGACCCCGGGCTCCTCTAGGGCAGAACCGGGAATAACGCCAGGAGGATGACGAGTGTTAAGATAGGTAGGCTGACCAAGTATTATTCACGATACTGAGCGTTTACACGCGGCGAATTTTTGCTGCAAAGAGACGTTGTGCCGTTGTGTTAAAATATTGGGTGTATATTGTATTTAAATGGTGACTTGTCAAATGCTTATTTTATCAATAAATTCACAAAAACAAAAAGAAATATTTTAATGTTGCCTTTTATGTCGACTGAATACAGCCCCCTATTCTGTAATTTGTTTTAAGCTCACCTCAACGCTCACCCGCAAATATATCTTGACACCGCGATGCGTAGTAACAAAGCGAAGGCAGAGGTCTAGTTTCGTGACGGGTGAGCCGCATTAGCGCGTAGCGAATAACAGCCCTAGTTCTGGAACTATTTATTATACGTAAGATCTCATTGTAACGTATTCCAGCAAATAAATATTTCTATTTCTAATTCTAAAATTTTGTAATTGAAAATGAATTTATACGCTTACCTCGTTTCAATACAACATTATATTTTTTACATAGTTTTTTTTTCTATCTGGGATATCAAAGCAAAATTTTGTACTAGTTTTATTTATTTCTTACTTAACGCAAGACTTGTCTTATCTTATATTTGTATGGAATAGGGGTTAATTTAAACTGAAAAAAATATCTTTGTGTGAATGTAAATAAGCACACATACGATCACCATAACAATGTTAACTAGAGTACCTGCTTTGATTCTCATGTAGGTAAGTGAATCGTAAAAAAGCTTATGAAAAATAAATCGTAAATATTCCTACAACATTGTGACAGAACTGACATCCATCAACAGTGTTCTTAAGGACGAATTTAGTTAAAAGCTTATTGAACTTCATTGTTGATTAAACTTTTCATGATACTTGGTTAGAGGGCGTTATCATTAAGTTCAAGTAATTAAAATACAATTATTACATTCAAATATTTCATATTTTTAGACTAAGTATTTACTTATCGTCAGGTAATTGGTCGCTTAAAGTTTATTTCTTAATAAATGGCGCTAGTTAACATTAAGGGACGGAATATTTAAATTATAGAATATTATTCGATCGTTTTAAGAAGTAGCAGTTACTAGATGCAAACGGTAATATTGACAGGCAATTGACGTTTGTCGGGTAATCTATTTGTATACTGGGCGTGTTAGCGACATCTATTAACAACTAGCTAAACTACGTGTTAGGTTAGACAGCTGGCCGGTCAAGTAAGCGATCAATGAATAGGGAACAGGTTATCCGACCACGACAAGAATCACTACCGTGTTTGTGCACTTGACTGTCTAAATTGCCAACTAATATTGGACGGGTTATAATTCGTAGCGTAGTTCAAGTTAAGTGACATCTGAGGGCGAGTAGATGAATTAAATGAAGGTACGAAACCTAACTACCCTACAAAATTTAGAAGATATTAAAAACTAGGTAATCGGGTGAAATAGGCGACGTTTTAATTCAGTCGTGTTTGAATGGGTTGGACGTGAAAGAGACATCTTTTGTTGAGTAGGAAAAACTTTGTACTACAGAATATTGTTTTAAACCAATAGGAAACGAGAATTGGGGCTCTACCAATCAATGGCCTTCCCGCTAGAATTGCTTGATATCATGTGAAGGGGGGGTTAGGAGTTGTCAAGGAGGAGGAGGTTTTATAAGGGCATGGCAGAACATTTTCGAGGACTTTTCTTGGGGACTTGCCGACGGAAGAACATCGAGAGTTAGATCATGTGAGTCGTTTCCAGTGTGTTTGCAAAGATAGGCTTTACGTAGGGTTAGATTGTTTTAGGATGTACTAGGATTTTGTGTGTGTTTAACATTTTATTTCCACAGATTCTCGTGGGTAAATGTTTTAACTTTATGTGGCAAATATTGGAGATAGTTTACAGTGCTCCGCGTGTGTTTATAATACCTTGCTACATACATTAACATTAGAGTGTCCGTTACAAAGTTCCAACGATGTTAACAATGTAATTGCTTAGTGATGATTATCCCTTAATGGTTATATGACAAATTCATAGAAACATACGTTGGCGGTTAGCTTTTGTATTTAGATTGCTGGGTTTAAAAACAACTTGCCTTGATATAAATCATGCATGAATAGTTAATTCATTAAGCTTTGCTTTGTCCTACAAGTTTCTATTATCCCTAGTTGTAACCGCGCTTAGTTGCGTATGTAATTGGTGAAATATTCAAACAACCAATATTTGCCAACATGATTATTCATCGGTGACCACGAGGGCGTACAACTACCTGATTTAATAAAGAAACGGTGTTTTATTCTACCTATTCTATTGTGCATGCTAATTTAAGATAATGGTGATGGTATTGTTAATTATTGAGTATTTACTGAGGTTTTCACGCGAGTGCTATTCATACAAGCTGGTTATATATGAGTTTGACGAGTCACTGCTTTCAGGGTTTTATATTTTAAATAATAAATAATGTTTAATGACCTTTGAAATCCCTTCTTGATTTCATTACTATTTCATGCATCAATTATGTAGTATTAATTAATGATAGGGTCATGGACCTACATTCGTTGTTAGTTAAATAACATATATGAGGTTACTCTGTTGTGTAGATTACTTTATTAGGTACTGTTTTACGTCTGCGTTCGTGTTTTTGTATCAATTAAATTGCACGTAGATTACCGTATGAGGTCATGATATTTATATCTTACGCTTTTACTTCAATGTGTAGGTACGTAATGCACACAATTGTTATGAAAGTGTATAAGTTTCATCTCTGTATTAGTATTTATTATAGTTTTTAAATATTCCATTCATAATAGCATATCTACGAAATAATGCCTTACTGACATGGTTTATGCGCTTGGAGGGCTTTGCGAAAATCAATCCTTAACAAGAAAAGGATATATTGCGTCTGATGTGGTACTGTTCCACGGGTATTCAGAAGAGACTTCATCATCGCCGTCACACCGTCTACAACAACATGGCATCCATCGGCAACTCTGCGAGTATCACCACCACGTGCTGCCAAAGGGCTTCGTTACTACTGTCGGGCGAAGACACGGAAAGGGTGCTGACATCGCTCGAGTTGGCTGCTGTGGAGACGTTTGGACCACCTGGAAACTGTTCCTGAATAGCGGCTATGAAGCATACACCTGTATGAACGCTGATGAAGAGATCCTAAAATGGTTTTCTAAGTTTCGCAAAGCTTTCCGACTGCGTGAGCTATGGCACAAGTTTAATATTCTCATTGCGTTTAAATGGCATAAATATTGGTACCTTACTGGCAGGTCGAAGTGCTATCGTTGTGCTGTGTGATCTAGCTTAGTTATTTCACGTACAAATGAGATCAAGCGACTAGCTTACTTATTACTTTTTATTGGAATTTAGATTAGTACAGTTCGTCATAAATATGACGTCATTACGGCGTAGGCTTACCCGAGATATATTTATTTATAGTATCTACGATTAGGTACTACTCCAATATATCATACATATTATATATACCAACATATACATCTACTTATCATTTGTAGCTGATCGGATTTGGTCACAGTGGCGTTTATTATTGCTGATCATTTCAATAATGGCATAATATCTCTAACTGGACTGCCAATCGTTTTTATTACGATTCTGTGTGGTATGTTCCAGCTCCGGAAGGTTTTGTAGTACATGTAGTACCCAAATATACCTAATAACTAATTGCGAAGCTATGGATTTATTCCAGATCGATGAAATGCGCTCATCAAGGCGATTAGGGACAGTCTTATCGGATTCCGACGCCCGACTTCATCTTTAGCTCTAATCTACAAGACGGGCTTTGAAAAGGGCTGCAGTCTTGGCCAGGTACCGGTGTGCCTTGGGCTGCTTGCGTGATCATTGTATCATTTAAGACACCTTTAGGCCCGGGAGAGCGAGATGTCTGTGCCGTTGTCAGCTGAAATTTAATCATCAAAGACCCCAATATATATTTACCTACTATGCACTCTATTATATGGGCGAGATGAGGTGTGAAAGCTATACAATGGTACAGGCTATTGATGACTTGAGGAAACTCCTTGCCGACGCAAGAATCTGGTCAATGCTGAGTTTTTGCGGCTGCATGGCTCAGCAATGATATTAAGACTGATGGGTATACTATATTGGGGATGACTGTACGATTCGATTTGGACATTAAACCTGAATAGCAACAGCTAGTCTTGTTTGCATAGTACAGTGAATTGTACATATTTGGGTACAACGTGAAGTTATAATTCCATCGATTATGGTGTATGCGTAATCTAATACATAGTCGCTGTGGCCGGAATCGGTTAACATATCATAATATATTTAATACAACTGGCTTCTAATGTAGCTTACAGTTTTTCATCACTTTCGCTAAATGCAATATAAAATGGCTGGTCTCATAATATTATGGGCTACGCTCTTACTACTGCCATGTATACTGTTCATTCGTCAGGCGCTATTGTCACAATCTATTAAATAGTCTCTGAACCGAGGCTATTCCGTTTGCTCGTGTTAGGTAGGGACATGCCCGAGTGGTTAGCTGACGCGCCCATGGGCCAGCATCGGAATCGGTCCTCGTGAGACTCGGCCTTCGACATAGTTGCCAATACATACTGTTATGTCAGGCGCTATTGTCACATATCTATTATAGTCTCTGATACGAGGATATTCCGTTTGCTCGTGTTAGGTAGGGACATGCCCGAGTGGTTAGCTGACGCGCCCATGGGCCAGCATCGGAATCGGTCCTCGTGAGACTCGGCCTTCGACATAGTTGCCAATACATACTGTTATGTCAGGCGCTATTGTCACATATCTATTATAGTCTCTGATACGAGGATATTCCGTTTGCTCGTGTTAGGTAGGGACATGCCCGAGTGGTTAGCTGACGCGCCCATGGGCCAGCATCGGAATCGGTCCTCGTGAGACTCGGCCTACGACATAGTTGCCAATACATATATGACTTATGCATGGTAGTCTTATGAGGTCCTGTGGCTTTATGGTTGCTTGCAATCAGCTATTTTACACCTGCAATGTTCTCACATTTTTTAGATTGAGATTTACATTACCTACGTTTGGTAAGAAGCCAGATATTACCTTCCCGTTCCTGCCTTGTAGGAAATATCGTCGACGTCTCGACTTAACACGTTCTAGTTTTAAGGTTTATCAAACGTTATATTTTATAATAGCAACTCCACATAACTGCATCCGTCATTATCATAACGTATTATGTTAACCATTCTGTACTTTTAACTTCTAGGTACCTACTTATACATTTCGCTTCGCATTAAACTTATCTATTTTTGACCACCATATTAACTATAACCTGTTTATTAAATATAGCCATTATTTACCACACAGCCAACGACGGTATTTTATGAGTAGGTTAGGTTCTTGTGTTTTAGGTGCTTTAGTATTGTGTTCACACTAAATTATACTTTATATTTCCAGTAAGCTTGTGTTCCAGTTAATTTAGTAATTTTAAATTAATCCCTTATTATTCTAGTAATGTTAAGTTCTAGGTTTTAAGTATTGTGTTCAGCTAGCAACGTTTATAATCAGGATATTGTATGGCGTTATTCGATTTAGTTTAGGTAATTTTATTTTAGTATATTATTTAGTTTTATTTACAATGCTTGTTTGGACGGGGTCTGGCTCAGTTGTTCGAACATTTCTCACACCTCAGAGAATTCTGGTTACTACATTTCACAACTAGATTTTAGGCCGACATTAGATGATCACGCCTTGAATTGTTTACTTACGTAGTTTTCCAATTAATTTTATAATTGCGTATTTAAGAGTGTAGCAAAATGATTTTAATAGTATAATAATGACAGATTAATAAAATGGTACTAGAATAAGTTTGGCAACAAGGGTTTTTGTTGAGTCCGCATTGTTTTCCCTTGTTTAGGTATTGGCCTAGGAATCAACGCGGATGTCTAATAAAGTCCTCACCGGCTTTGTGAGATAAAATAATCAGTTTTGAGTAAAATCACTTTTATGAATAAATGTATTATTGATTCGTTTTCTCTCTCTCATTCCTTGTTTGATTTATTTTCTTTTTCCATCAGTTAGAACCCTATCATATAGATTTCAGTAGCTTAAAGCTTCAGGAATTTAGTATATATTTAGAACTTTATAACTGCAAGTTTTCCAGAGCTTCGGAGCTTCCGATTTTCTAGTAGAGTAAGTATAGTACGCAGGCTGAAGTAGGCTTTTAAGTTTGACAGTAAAGAAGAGCTAGGGAGGATGTTACACTGCTTACAATAGTATTTGAAATTGTACCCATAAAGGTTTCGGGACGCTGGTAATCTACGTATTTACCACATTTCCATAAGCCTGGATAATCAAATGCACGCCTATTTTAACGCTGACCAGGATTCGAATGAATGCAGTAATTAAGGTTGTCACATTACGACTTACTAGAGATAATTAAATACACCTGTGATGTGAACAGACATTATATTGAACTGACTTTTGCCCGCGATATCATCCGCGTGGAACTCGCTTAATCGTAGCTCCATACAAACTTTCACCCACTTAGGGAATGATTTCCGGCGTAAGAACTAACCATCCTGTGACCTGCCCCGGGAGTACTATCTCTATACAAAATTTAAATCATCATCATAAACTTAAGGGCTCTAGTCGGTGGAGTAATCGAAATTATGTTCTTCCCTCTGCCACTGTTTTTGAGCTCTTGATACGACATTACATTAACTTTCTCTTTTGCTTGATCAATAAACACACGCCTTGGTCTCACCCTGCCTCTCCTTCCTTCTATCTTTCCTTCAATTATAGTTTTTATGTAATTGTCATGTCGTATCAGGTGCCCCAAAATATTTTCCGTCCCGTTTTCAATAATTTTTAGTAGACTCCATTCTCCCATCAAATTTAGAACCTCTTCGTTTGTTCTTCTTTCTGTCTAATACCTTCCATCCTTCTCCATGTCCACATTACAAATGCTTTCAGTCTTTCATTTAAATCAACCATAAAAATGTTATGTTTCTCACTCGGTTAGCTCGCATAATTGTCTTTTCGCACGCACCAACTTGCGACATTCAAATAAATAAGTACTACTTAATGACTATATGACTTATTATTTCGGAATATGCGAAAATATGACTTATATAGTTTCATCAAATCCTGAAGAAAGGGCAGGTCAAGAGCACCCTAAACCGACGAGCATGTACCTATGAAGAATGTAATGAAACAAGAAAGGTTTTTCAAGATCTTAGCAAGTGGAAATCCGTGATCTCTGCCTACCCCTCCGGGAAATATGCGTGATTATATATGTATGCATTTATGTATAGTTTCAAGTTGAATACAACCTCTTTTCAAGAACTATTTTGACCACGTAACGGAAGGCGGAGCGTGGCTGATGGTGGACACACCCTAGGTGGGCAGATGACCTGGTAAAGGACTCAGGAGTCCGCTGGATGCAGGTGGCGCAGGACCGGTCACTTTGGCACTCTTTACGGGAGATCTATGCCCGGCAGCAGATGTATTTTGGCTGATATAATGACGATGATATAATTTTCAGATTTTTACGCAGGCTCATTTCAAAAGCCTTAACGTTTCTAAAACCAACATTTAGCATATCTACTCTTCTTAAATAAAAGGTGATTTATTGCTTTCGAACTCAAGGATATTTCAATTTTATATCGCGCGATCGACCACAGTGTACGTACCGTAGAGATAAAAAATTCAGTATTTTTGCAGAAATGTTCAATAGAAACAGGTCAGCGGAAAAAACATTTTCACAAAACAACGATCATCCGACGAATTCAACAAAAAATAAATGAAAAAAGCCCGAAACAAAGTTAACTGGTTCATTTTTTTTTCTAGTTTCAACCGCAAGCAATTTTAGGTAGCCATCAGCTCTTTAAAGAGCTAGATCGAGTTTTTGCTGCGACTCTGTTTAATCGAATCAAAATGGCGGCGGTTCAGCTGAATTGCATTCCACAACAAACAAATAAAAATAAACAAAGAATACCTACGCCGCTAAAAATATCAAGGTCTACTTGCGTACCTAAATATTCACTTTTCATTAAAAAAAAATACTGGCAACCTAAACTTGAGAAGCTACGGTAGCCTAGTGGTTCAGGCATGCGGCTGTCAAGCGGCGGTCGTGGGTTCGAATCGCGGCTCGTACCAATGAGTTTTTGGAACTTATGTATGGAATATTTACCGTTAGCTTTTCGGAGAAGGAAAACATCGTGAGGAAACCGGTCCTATCCCAATAACGTCTAGTTTTCCCTCTGGGTTGCAAGGTCAGACGCAGTCGCTTTCGTAAAATTAGTGCCTAAGCCAAATTTTGACATGACATTTACCTTGACTTACCTGACGTAGGTACAATGCGTTGCTGGCCACAATTATATTATATAATTTTACGCCCAGCATACTTTATGTCATACATACGTACACAAATACAAATACTTTATTAATAACACGAAGTTAAATGTCAGGTTTTTACATACGCATATTTAATGCGTTGGTACATTATACATCATTAAATTCATTTCATCATTATCGATTCATTTATTACATGTTAATTCATTTATAATTCACTGAGTAGGGAGCTCGTAAAACTCGGCTATTGAATAAAAAGTATGCTCGAGGACACGTTCTCACACTCACACACGCGCACACACATTTTAGCCATCTATCACTAGACATATTTTATAAGTTGTATCTCTCTGTACACTTGTATAGATACGTAGGCTCAGTAATTGGAATGACAAAACTGGGTCCTGCAACACAGTGTATCCTGGCTCACGGGGTCGGATCACACGGTAAGTGACAAGATCACTGGCTGGATGGCAAATATTCAGCGTTTTTAAGGCGTTATTTTTTCGTCATTGTCGGAGACAGCAAATACTATTAAAAGGTTCGAGTGTCAGAGTCTACTTTTGATGAAGATGTTAGCTAATACCAGTACTGAATCTTTTTTGACTAAAGTTTCTGCGGTACGTTTAACTTCTGATGAAATAATCTTGAGACGACAATGACGTTAAAACCGAACGGTTCAAACGCTCGGAGAATCGCCCTGACACCGTTTTTTTTTCAATTTTAATCAATTTGACGCCCCATTATTTGGAGAATCTGTAGTTTAACCGGCATTGTCCGATTAAGGTAGTTAATTGTCCTATTCATTGACAATAGAACAATAGTATTATCTATTCTAGCTCACTATCAACGTCCTAATAGTAATGAGGTACCTACTGCAAACCAATGGATTCCATTGCAGCAGTGAATGGGTTTATAATGCGACGCTGACAAAGGAATGTGGACTGTATTCAGTCAGATTTATTTAAAGTAGGGTTAGTATCGGAATTAATTATGATTGCATTCGGGCGCTTTGAAAGCAAACACCTATGTGCTAGGTCATACCAAAAGGCTCTACACGTCTATCACGGGACGTCATTTTAATTTAAATCCCGTTTTTTTCAAGCATTAATTTACAACAGCGTTTTTTTTGTTCGTTTAATTTTCAAATGTTATTCTACGTAAGATGCCTTATCCAAGAATCCATACGAAATTTCCATCGGGAAGTAAATATATAAAAATAAATGACATCCATTATGTTTTTTGTATGATTTAATTCTTATTCTTGAAGAGCTCCTGTAAATTAACCAAAACAAAAATTAAAATATCTAATAATATTTTTCCTCTTTTTTCAGGAATTGGTTAAATATCGATTTTTTTGATGACTAATATCTTGGTGGATTTTGAGTCTACGTAATTACTAAAATGATAATTAATATATCAGTTACACACAAAAAAGCTGCTGTTGTGAATGATTTCCAAATTTCCATTTTTTTCCATACTAGTGAAAATAAAATGCTTGGGCTACTTGTAATAGTATAATCTTTGACTTCACTGAAATTAAAAAGAAAAAGCAAGACCAAACTTTGGTAGATATTTTGTTTCGACTTCTGACAATCAAATCAACATAAGTAATATATGTACCTACCTAATCACCATATCAGCCGAAAGACGCCCACTTCTGACATAGACCTCCCCCAAAGAGTGCCACAAATAAGCCACAATGACCGGTCCTGCGCCACCCGCATCCAGCGGGCTCCCGCGACCTTTACCAAGTCATCGGTCCACCTTGTGTACCCACGCTGTGCCTTCCGGTACGTGGTCGCCAGTCGAGAACCTTTCCACCTCAATGGCCATCTGTTCTACGCATAATGTACGATTATTAACAGTAACCCCATTTAAAAACACGTGGATTATCGATAATCCTGATTGTGTACCTACTCGAAATATCGAATATTCAGCAAACACGGACCTCACTAGACGGTAAAACCGGTGCAACGCGCTATTAGTGATGCGACATCACGACCGCCGGATTACGATACATCGGATTTAATATCGATACACTTGCGGACACGGGAATAGGTGAAATTAAAATAATATAATATAGGATCTTGACGAAAAATTTGAAATTATCTTTAAATAAGAATACTATCTTTAAATATAATACATCATCATCATGATCATCATCAGCCTGTAATTGCCCACTGATGAGCATAAGCCTCTCTTCGGGTACGCCACTTAAACCGGTCCCGTGCTAGTCTCATCCAGAAATGACCCGCGGTCTAACATACTACTCACATAAATAAGCTAAAGCTCGATTGTTTGCTTCCCCATCACACAATGACGGTGAACGGATAAAGATGAAATTTGAACAATGGACAACATGAAAATATATATGACTTTGATGAACATTTTCCTTATAAAGTAAGACATGGTTGAATCCTCCCAAATCGTCTTACATAAATAATGCTGATAATCAACCCCCAAATGGATGAAATTAGCAAAGACAGAATTTTTTTTGTCACTTTGACTACACCAGAAACGACTGTTACGCCGCGAAGGATACGGGTGACTGAATCCGCGATTACTGTATGGTAATAAGTCATTACTGAATGAATAAGTGATTCTGTGTATGAATGATGAGAAAGGCTAGTTTTATATTATTGATTGTATTAATAACATTATTCATCCAAGTCGTCTGTCCCACTGCATCGTCGGTTACCATTCTGAGTGGGGCTTGCGGCAACTTAAGATTACAGACCGACCAACGTTTCATGGCGTCGGCAGTCATTCCATAGAAACTTGTCAAACTTCGCATACATTCAGAATCAAATTTTAACAAACACTGCTTACGATTACAGACGGTTTGGTGCAACTCACCCTAAATCTGTGTCTAGTGGTAGATCATTTATTATGGATAGTAAAGAAGCCCATCCCACGCCCGTAGCTACGAAAGCCTAGTGGTTCAGGCATGCGGCTGTGAAGCGGCGGTCGTGGGTTCGAATCCCGGCACGTACCAATGAGTTTTCGGAACTTATGTACGGTATTTACGGTTAGCTTTTCGGTGAAAGAAAACATCGTGAGGAAACCGGTCTAATCCCAATAAGGTCTAGTTTTCCCTCCGGGTTGGAAGGTCAGATGGCAGTCGCTTTCGTAAAACTAGTGCCTATACCAAATCCTGGGATTAGGTGTCAAAGCGGACCCCGGGCTCCTTTAGGGGCATCACCGGGAATAACGCTAGGAGGATGATGAGTAAAGAAGCCCATCCCAGTTGTTGATTGGAGAAATAGAAATTGTAGAATAAGTTGGCAATTACTTCACTGAAGAGAACCTGTATATCATAATAAAGATGACAGATTATTTTTTAATAAGTACCTACACATTTTTTTTTAATTTGTTGTCCAATTTTATTTTTGTTGTTTAATTTAATTTGTTTGTTGTGTCGTATTTTTTCTTTTAGGACCATTCTGAAATCCAACACCGGTAATTTCCGGCCAGTACATGCAGAGGCCCATTGACTCATACAATATTAATATCAACACCAATGAGTTTTTCGGAACTTATGTACGGAATATTTACCGTTAGCTTTTCGGTGAAAGAAAACATCGCGAGGGAACCGGTCTGTTTCCAATAAGGTCTAGTTTACTCTCGAGGTTGCAAGGTCAGATGGTAGCCACTTTCGAAAAAACTAGCTTAAGCCAAATCTTGGGATTAAGCGTCAAAGCGAACCCCGGGCTTCTTTAGGGCACGACCGGGAATAACGCTAGAAGGATGATGATGATGATGATTGTAATGTGTACGTGTTTAGTTAAGGTTATGGCAAGGTTTATTTCTGTATTTCTTTCTAAATATCAAGTTAATTTAAAAAGTGTACTCATTAAAGTGTCCGTCAGTGCACCACAGTGCAATGATTTTAATTGAATAGCAATTGGGCAGCAAATATTATACGCCGTAAAAGTTCCCGTAATCCTTTTATATATCACGGGATTACCTTTTCTATCTCTCAATCTGGGTTCGATTTCCGATTGGGGATTGAAATCACTTAATAAAAGCATTTTGCACATTGCTTTTAGATTTGTTTGTATGCGCATTTGTAGTGGCACTAATTCACGGATTGGATGGAGATAATTAAGATTTTTTTATGTGAGATTCAACAAACAATTTATCACAATTTCTTTAAATTAATATTACGTCCTCTTTCTAGTCAGATATTGATAGAAGTTACCGTACCTACTGGTCTTCATACATTTTCATTTCAAAGTTTAATAGGTATCTCAAAAACGGCTGAATCGATTTTGTTGAAGCGTAGCTAAGAACCATTTAGATCACGTCAGCTTTCTCTACCATCAGCCTCCTAGCGTTATTCCCGGTTGTGCCCCTAAAGGAGCCCGGGGAACCGCTTTCACACAATCATTGTGTGCGTGTATGTGAGTGTGTCTAACTTCCCAACCGTCTTATTGAAAAATATTAATAAATTGTGGACACAGTGCAGTTTAAATATTTTCAACGAAAATTATTTCCACTTGGTATCGGAACAAAGTTTTTGCGATATTGCTGAAAATCTTAACGAAAACGACGTAAGTGCCGTGAATTTCCCATGAAGATAACAGCAATTTTTTTTGAGTTTTTAAGTAGCAGCTCTAAAGCTTGCGCTGTACGTCTGGGCTGGCTTGTGGTTAGGCGGTATGGGCAGCGAGTTAAAAAAGGTGTAGGTTAAATAGTGAAAGGTAGTTTTCCCCTTCATTGTGCGTGGTCCGACACGCACTTGGCCGGTTTTCAATTCGTTAAAATCGCTAAAACCTGACGAACGCAGGCCACAGAAGTCACGTAACTGGCAGTTAGACCATCGATCAGCGGCCATCGGTCGCACTCGGCCCTGATTTATCGGTTTAGTCGTATGCGGGTCAACTAACGCTGCTAGTAAAAAATGTAAAAGGCAGAAACTTTTAGTTCTTACAAAGAAAAAAGTCAACAATCGCAACAGCTTTCGTGCGAGGACAAGGAAGTGTTCGTTACTATTACGTTACCGAGTTGCGATGACGCTTTTGTGGCCGGGCAATTAAATACTCTCTCCTGACCGATTTCGGCCACGGCGACTGCTTCAACTCCGGCGTTGATCTCGCTCATGTGCTCTGGTGTGGCTCACGTAGCCAATCTTATTTATGAACACCCGAGCACACAACGGACACGTGAGCACACCACACCATCCATAAAGGCCTCCACCCACCGGACGCGTATGCTGCGCGTGTGCTGCGCGTGTGCTGCGTGTGTCGGGCGCGTCTGAAGCGGTATATTCACACCGGAAGCGGGCGGCGTGTAGCAACGCGTGTGCAGCGGGGCTGCCGCGCCGCTGCCGCGCGGGTGCTACGCGTGTGCCGCGCGGGTGCTGCGCTGCAGCTGCGCGGGTGCTGCGCGTGTGCCGCGCGTGTGCCACGTTCGATGTGTGTTTGAAGTGTAGTTTCAATGCTTTACAACTTTTGCGCGTGTGCCGCGCATCACACGCGCCGCGCACGACACGCGTCCGGTGGGTGGAGGCCTTAAAAGTATAGCTATGATCGCCGCAGGTGGTCAGGCTTTCAGCTCGTCCCGTTTAGCATCAAGCTCTTTACAGCGGCGGGATTCAGAGATTGATGTTTTCTTTTTAACTGAAGATCTCCATTCCCGGATGTTGGCAGCCTGATCTTCCCACTGGAGAGGGTCAATTTAAGTTAGTCGACTATTCTAACTCGACTCGCTAACTAGTTATGCCTACTATGCCGTGATAGTCATTATATTTACTACTGCCACGATTTTTTTCACATTCCCAGTAGCAGCCATGTAGCCGGCAGGGGGGACACATGACTCGAACAAAAATTCCAATATCTCGCAAACGAATCATCGTGTTGAAAAATGGTTTTGAGACACCCATAATATTAACGATACCCCACACTAAAGGTTTATCGAGAAACAAGTTTACATTGGAGGAACAAACATTTTTTTTTGATTAATCATTTATATCACATCATCAGCCTATATACGTCCCACTGCTGGGCACAGGCCTCCTCTCTCATGTATGAGAGGGAACGGGCAGTAGTCCCAACGCTGGCCCAGTGCGGATTGGGGACTTCACATACACCTTTGAATTTCTTCGCAGATTTATGCAGGTTTCCTCACGATGTTTTTCCTTCACCGAAAAGCTAACGGTAAATATGAAATCATATATATGCTCATGCCGAACAGGGTTACTGAGCAAAGCCGAAGACGGACAAACGGATGGCGAAACGTTCCTAATTGACTACGGAATCCTAAAAAAAATCCTCTTGCAGTGGCAATGGGTTCGACAGGAGAACGATACAAATCTTGTAGGGCTCTTGTTGAGGTATCGCGGAGTGAGGCAAACTCTATTCATAAAACTCGGAGTGAGTATGACTCAAGGAAACCACCACACACTTCCCTTTTGAGTAATGGAGTAGGTACCGTAGATAAGTAAGAAGTTGCTTGATTTTTATCCGACTTCAAAAAAAAAGGAGGAGGTTCTCAATTCGGCTGTATTTTTTTTTATTATTATTTTCAATGTTTGTTACCTCAGAACTCCGTCATTGATGAGCCGATTCAAAAATTTTTTTTTTGTTCGTATGTATATACTTCCAGATGGGTCCCATTTTTTTCAGAATTCAGTTAGGTGATGGGATCCATGAGGAATTGAGGGGACTCCTCAATTTTATTAGGCACGCGTGTAGTGATTTTGGTGTTTTCTGTTATAACTCGTGCATTAACAACATTCGGAATCATAAATTTGGTGGCGAGGAATTGATGATGAAGACCACAGATGACTTATCGAATTCCTCAATGATGTACTTAAAAGTACAAAAGTACGTCACAGGTTCTGATAAGATTCCGTTGAAATAGGAACTAATGAAGTGCCATTGGTGTTGATCTTGGGGAATCGATGGAAGTCCTCAAATATTATCTATAGGCCCACATACAGCGATTCGGTTTTTTTTCTATAGTAATCAACGCATTTGCTATCGGAAATCAGTTCATGAGGTAAATTGTAAAAAAAATTTGAAATATTCTCGTGGCTTGGCGGAGTACTAAATTGAAGTCGGTTAAAACTTTGTTTTTAAAGTAAATTATTATTGTTTGCTTTGCAGAACCTTGCTCTTCAAATATACATATGATGAAATATAGGATTGTTTCAGTGCGCCGCCATTTTTGCTGTAACGGAAGCGGGAGTATATGCCGGCATCCGAGCGAGTGGGGTGCATATTTGCGGTGATTTCTGGGCCTCGGGCTGTTCGGGCCACCTATTGGAATGTCGTCGGATTTACATGAAATATTTGTATAATTTTGGATATGAATGTACTTATAAATATGTGCGTGCCAATTTGTTTCTTTTTTAAGACTGTCCAGAGATTGACCCCAGTCTCTCCTGATGGTAACCGTCGACAGACCTGGCCCCTATTTCACCAACACTGACAATTCGCCATACATTGCTTGTTCTAGAAGTATAGGTGGTCGCTACGTTACTTGTGGATCCAGAGCAATGTACGGAGAATTGTCGTCGTGAGGTGACAATTGTCAAGTTTGTGAAATAGGGGCCAGAGATGAAGCTCACTGGTTCAGTAACAGCCTACTGAAGCTTGTTTTGAAGGCACGTAGATCGTAGTTCTCAGAAAATACAGATGAAGGGAGCGAATTCCATTGCAGTTCGCATTAGGAAAGACGAGGCAAATCGCTTCGTGCGAATAAATGGTAAGTAGACAACATAAGGATGCATTTGCACCCCACACCAGGTGCTGGAACGGGGAAGGTGGAATTAAGTGTTGAGGATTAGTTCCCGCAATTCCCCGCCCGCGAAGCACACACGGTTAATTTTATTCACTATTGAGAGTTTATTTTTAATCAGATGAGTTCCATTTAGTGTTAACTTTTTTTTTAGTTCTTTTTTCACTTTACACCTTTTACTGTTAAGGCGCCGTAGGTTCAGCGAAAATAAGCGAACAGAGCTTTTGAACCAATATAATGCGTCTGTTAATAATAATATGGTTTCAAAAAAATACGAATAGTAATCTTGAGGCTTTTCTGCAGGGAGATAAGTGATTCGAGACATGATTAAGCAATTATCGCTCGATAGAAATCACGAACATTGGTCTAAAAGGGTCTAAAATACACTTAAAACATTCGTAACAAATTATGTACAAAAGCTAATAATTTTAAAATGACTTCTAAAAATCGGCAATAGCATGTTTGAGAGAAATCAATGATTACATTTTTATTTATTTAAACGGCCAGAAAATTTATATAAAAAAACATTATATCCGCGCTGCCGAGCACGCACTTCCATCTCGCTCACGCTAATGCTCAATGAGAGCGAGAGAAGACCATGAACCTACGGCGCCTTAATGCTGTATCATGTTAATGCCAATGTTTATGTTGTGGACATCAAGTGTATATCATCTATCTATCTAATACTGCAAAATCGTCATTTTCCCAGCAGATATACTTGTTTACTAAATCCTTCGTCACACGAAACCGTAAAACTCCAAAATCCACTCCACAACACTTTATTCCAAGCCCACCATTGAGAACCATTCAATGAATCAACCTTAACACTTGATTTATTTATAGTTTGTACAAAACTCCATCAATCACAGGAACTGGAATCCGAAGAAATCCTTAACCGAACCGATCTTGGGCACATGTTTCACAACCCCAATATAATCTGACCTCAGTACAACCTTCGAGCTACCCCTGGCCATTCCGAATTTGTAAGAAATGAGGAGGGGGCGATAGGTCTATCTGAATTGGACGGTTGGTAGTGTCGCAACAAGATCGCTAGGTAATTGTGATCATGAATCAATCCTATCTCTAAATCTCCCTAACAATTGACGGTCGGTCGTGTTTGCGAACGGTTACAACTTACATTGCTTCTTTTGCGGAGCGTATCTGTTTTGTTTTAGACTGGAGTCGGTAATGGATTGAAGGTTTGTGTATAAGGGCGAGTTTTGGTGGTCTTGTGGTAAGAGATCCGATGTTAGGAAAGCAATAGTTTAGGGAAGTAATATAGGAAATTCCGGGCAATTTTCTTATAGGCCTTATTGGTTGTAAATGTGTCTGCAAATGCCTGGTGCCTTTGATATATTATAATATTATTGGTATAATATATTCTGATTGCATTATTATTGCCTTTATAGACGAGCATTTGTATTAATTGCCACAAACCTTTTATTGGGGTGTTAATTGGACTTGGAGAATATGTCTTAGCGATTTGCAGTTTTCAGAATCTTGGGTCAAGTTTATAGACAGACGGGCCGTTGGGTGGTGCGCCACGCGTGCTTTCAGGCGAATGTGAAAACGCTAATTGCGGTACATAAACAGAACTTGGCATTACCAACACGATTACAGAGATACATTCTTAACTATTTCGAAGTTATATTACATAATTCAGTTATCACATCGATACATATCAAATAATCTCGTCACATATGACCTAGCCTTTTTTAGTATTGCAGAAATTAACATACCCGTTACCATCATCACAAACATCTTCCATACATGCCACAACAGAAACATTCCATTATCATACTTAAAAAAAATCGATGTAAACTTTAAAACTCCGAAAAATGCTATATATTTCAACTTCTCCCCTATATCAGAGAGGCTACCGCGAAACGAAAACGAATTGTGTATCTCCGTCTTTGTCACTCGAACTAGCAAGTGCGACAAAGAGGGAGATACACGAACGAAGTTCGTTTTCGTTTCGCGGTTGGCCCTCAGTCGCAGGCTAAATATTGTTGCGTTCAGAAACGTATCTTTTGATATACAGAAAACTTATTCCGAAGGTGACAGGAATAAGATGCATGTCGTCCTCGCACCTTTGAAATGAATTTTATATTTAGAGCGGAAAAATCTTTTTCACATTTGGATGTGCAATTTATTATGTTCTGAGTATCGTGGAAGCATTTTGATTTATAAACGAGAAATATTTGTGTGTACTGTCAGTGTATTGTCTGAATGCATATCAATTAAGTGCACGTTACCAAACGCTACCTATGGTGCGGCTATGGATAATCAAGATGGCGTCTCGCCCTCTTTTTCGATCACGAATACAGAACAAGATCATGTTAAGGCGCCGTAGGTTCAGCGAAATTAAGCGAACAGAGTTTTTGAAACACTATAATGCGTCTGTTTATAATTATGGTTTCAAAAAATACGATTAGTAATCTTGATGCTTTTCTGCAGGGAGATCAGTGATTCGAAACATGATTAAACAATTTTCGCTCGATAGAAAAAATCACGAACATTGGTCTAAATGGGTCTAAAATACACTTAAAACATTCGTAACAAATTATGCACAAAAGTTAAAACATTAAAATGGCTTCTAAAAATCGGCAATATCATGTTTAAGAGAAATCAGTGATTACATTTTTATTTATTTGAATGGCCAGAAAATTTAAATTAAAAAACATGATATCCGCGCTTCCATCTCGCTCACACTTATGCTCAATAAATAACAAAGCCATTGTAATAATAATAACATAAGATATATAAATGCGTGTATAAATCACTTCTTACTTTAATTTAATACAACAACCAATATTACGGTGAGAATTATCAGAGCGTTCGACTCCGACTTCGGTGGTCGTTGTAAATGATGGGATGATAACCGAAGATTAAAAAAAATCAAAAAAATATATTTGAGGACAATCTAACACAAAACGATCTAGTCCTAAAGTAAGCTCAATAAGGCGTGTGTTATGAAAATCAGACGACGAGAAACATACTTACAGATAACTCTGTGCTTAAATCCATTGGAAGAACCAAGATTTTCGTAGAATTTTAAGGTCGATGCGAAATGTCACCAAAAATGACAACACTATCGGTCTTATTTATAAAAAAACCTTAAAACACCGTTGATCAACGTTTTAGTTAAAACGTTCGCTAAGCCTAATTGACGTTTGTTAAAAAGTATGATTTATAAACCTTCACTAAGCCTTCGCTAACTAGTGGGCCGTTATTTGACAGATTAGAAATGTTATGTTGCCGTTCTGGGAAATCATAGACCAAAATATGTGATTTTCGATTTTAAAAAAAGTTTGACAGCTTTAATACCGGCAAAATTGTAGGTTACTTTACTCCACGAAGCACGTAAATAACATGAAAACGACTAAAAACCATGTGAATACGTGACGCTGGAAGACAAGGTAAGAAAGAAAACGAATTTACTCAAATTTGGCATTAAATATGAAGTTAATTACCTAATGCTTATTTTACAATTTATGCCTTTTGTCCTCAGATTTTAATACGGATGTTAGTTAAAGAATAATAATATTATGCGGACTGCCGCACCCCGGACTATTGCTCCGTTAAACAGTCGGTGGCTCCTTGAAGCTGGCCGTAAAACGATGGCCCGCCATCTCGACAGGACGCCACTGAATCCAACGACATGAGTGCCTGGTTGCCGGAGAAGTTGGTCGTCGACGTCATCGAAGTCGATTAGGACATGGTTATCCAGGTAATTCGCTAATATAACTTTTTGTTATACCTATATGAATTGTATGGATGACGTGCGAATGTTGCCGTATTCGAAAGCATCAAGAAATCACCCGCTCTGCGGTATCTGTGCTTTTTTCAAACGTTTCATTAATGTCAAATAAACGAAAACTGACTCCAACAACTAAAATGTGAATTGATTGTCGTTAAGAAACTTTCA
This sequence comes from Epinotia demarniana, assembly GCA_945867215.1. Taxonomy (NCBI): domain Eukaryota; kingdom Metazoa; phylum Arthropoda; class Insecta; order Lepidoptera; family Tortricidae; genus Epinotia; species Epinotia demarniana. The sequence continues at coordinate 3,132,508 of OX244281.1, forward strand.
CGACGATGTGATGTTTGCTGGTTAGTGCTGTTATTATTACCTATTAACTGAAAAGTTGAACCTGTGCTTCAATATACATAGAGCCCGGTTTTCACCAACAAGTAAACATTCTCTCTAAATCCAAACAAAACGCTATAATATGAGGTAATGTTTTTATGTAAACTATAAGAGGTACACAATTTATTCATGAGCCAGCCATCTTATAAACTAGAACTCTGCTCAGTTTCTTTATTAAACATGCAGGTGGTTCACAGGGATTGGTTATATACATATACTAGCTAAAAATAAAACTAAAATGTATGAACATTAAAATATAGTTGAACATAATGTTTTATTTTTTCAGATTGAAACAATTCCTGCTTTTGAGGCTGAAGTGCCCGAGCCACAAGCCCGGAGAGCCCACCGAGTGCCATCTAGAAGAAAGAGAGGTATTTATTTATTACAATATAATATAAGTTTAAAATAATAAACAGCCTTCCTATGCTATTTATATTTAATATTGTTTTGTTTTTAATTTCAGATCTGTGGGTGCGCAATGTGCTGAAATTAGTGCCAATTAGAACTACACAAGATCAAAGTGGAGAATGAAAGAAGAGAGTCATTTCTTCTTCAATCTGCATCCAGCAGTTTGAAGAGTACTGCTTTATATATTAGTTTGTATTAAATAAAATATGCAGTAAGCAAATTGTGTTTAATTTGTAATAATTAATCTTTTGACAATTGTACTGTACAACAACATAATTCAGTCAACCTATTTTCCTTGTAAAGTTAGGGGTATTAATATACATACATACTCGTAAATATCTGTACAGGCTTTATTGATAATGACAAAGGTGAGTACAGTACCCCTGACTGTACTAAATCCTATCTGGAATAAGGTATGGTTATATTATTAAAACTTTCACTGCCAGGAACTTGCTTAACGGGTGGGCTTGCCACTGTCATACCTATAGGTTAGGGTATCCACCCTATCCAGCCACTACAGACAGAAGGTGAGTATCCACCAGAGCTGTGCGCTATGCTCTGGTGGATACTCACCCTAAAAATGGTACAACAACAGTGCCACACAAGCAAGCATATGACCCACCTGATGGTAAGAACAGAACCCACAGTGTAAAACCGAGTAGGTACTTATCTATGTATCTATAGATCGTTGAATCCACGAGGACGCACCCCAATGAATACGCTAAGGTCGCTAAGGACAAACTAGTTTGCAATGAGATGCTGGGGTGCGTCCTCGTGGATGATACGTAACCTACTATGAACAGCGGCAGTGGCAGAGCGGAGGACGGACGGCATGTTAGGTACTCTTTCATACAAGTTCGAACCTTACGAGGGATAGGTAACGCCACCGACCTGCGCTGCACCGCTCCGCGTAACCTCTGCTTGCGGGTTAAGTAGCAGTTTTATTTATTAACCTACCTCCTGGGCATTCCAAGGAATAAAATCCCTTTCGGTTGATGAAACATTGCGCTGCATGGCTGCCATTCTTTTGGTGTCAGGCCACCACGTCTCCGGTCTTTTGTAGGTCCGCTCTCAGTAGGCGCACAATTCATTACATTATACCTATACGTTCATTACTTAATACGACACGACGACCACACACGATAAGTTTATTCACATTCACCCAATGTCACTGATAACTTTAGAACTTGAAATGCGCGTGCATGGTGTTCCCGCTATTCTTCGTGCAGGAATTACAATTTTAATCGAATCTATAACTTTTTATATGTAAAATCTCATTTATTTATCTGGTTACATCATTATAAATTGACAAAATCAGCTTCGATAACATAAAAACATTCAAAATCTTATTGCGAGCTTCCTCGAATACCGGCCGTCAACATCAGCTGTTTTCAATTTGGCGGCCATTTTTTCCTTAAAATGCAGATAAAACAGGTTTAAAGAAGGGTCTACCGTTCGCTAAGTTAGCGAGTCGTTAAAATGGGCTTGACGGACCGATCTGCGTTAACTGACGTTTATGAATCACGTTTTTGCGAAACAGTGCTAGGCTCGCTATAGCACTGATTTAACTTTTTATGAATAAGACCGTATATCTCTGTCATGTACTTAAGCTTACGGTTCCTTGTTAATATATTTAAGCCGTTGTTTACCTGAAACAAATCAAAATCACACTTTAAATAACTACAACTTAGAAAAGTGGAGAAACCCCCGACATTTTCATTTCAAAGTCCAATATCTCAGAACGGCTAAACAGATTTTCATAAAACATGCCTAAGATAAAATGACCTATGAAAAAAAAAACGAAAATCGGTTGATCCGTTTGAGGTTCAGGATACACAGACAGACACGTTAAACTTATAACACCCCACTCTTTGCGTCGGGGTTTAAAAAACAAGCTCTAAGCAAGTTTTCTTTCAAGAACATGCTGCGTAAGCACGTGCTCAAACAATCATTCGACTAAAATCAATCCGCATACTGTATTACGCTTACCATGAGTTTGACAATGACGGCTTACGCTAACGAGTATCGAGTTTTCTATCTCGGCATCTCTATTGCACTTTGACAGTACGAGCGGGATGCACAGATAGAAAACACGATACTCGTTAGCGTAAGTCGTCATTGTCAAACTCATGGTAAGCGTACTGATAGTCTTAGTAGTAGTATATCTCTTGGTATGTTTTTTTAAATGATGTATGTCATAGCACATTGGGTTTTTTTATCTCTTCAAATGTTCGTATTAGTAACAGAAAAAGTGTTTCATTGCACCTTTTCTAAATCTCTGTTTAGCCTAACGGTTCGTTGGTATAAATTATTAAGCTCGCCATCTGTACATTTGTGTATTTTGCGCAATAAAGTTTAAATAAATAAATAATTAAAAAATGTTCTTTACCACTTAGCATTGCTTAATAGGCAACGACGGCATCGACATAAAATTAAACAAACATAGCACTAAACGCCAGTATAAAAAAAAACGTATTTAAACAGTAGTCTGCATAATTAAGTGCTAATAAACCTCCCCGTAGCATCCTCTCTTTTTTAAATAAAACACTACTTTATTTTCAATTACGAAGCATTCCATTAATTTTCACCGACGATCCTTGCCGAAAGCTTTTAAACCGAGCACGAGTAGTTTTGTCGTCGTTCTTTACACGAGACGACATGTTTACGATTCCCCACTGTTACGATTCGCCATTGTTACGGAATAGGCATGATCACAGTAATTGATAATCACTAAAATATGGTATTTTCTTAGTGAAATTTTAATCATAGAATTCGAAAAATGCTCATATTTTTTTATTAAGTTAGAGATCATTATTTATTTTGATAAAATTAAACCGAAATATACGGACGCCCGCCATGATATGTTAAACACCAATCAGAGCGCATGACGTCACGTTTGTATAAACAAATACCCATAACGGCCATTACCACAGATTACAGAGAAAACTTACGTACTGAACGATTAGAAAGACAGGGATAGAACCATGTTATCTGTCAGATCTTCATACGTCATTGTCCCGCTTTCTCGATCGCACGGCCGCGCTAGACTTGTAAACTTTTGAATTTATGTTCATTCAATGAGCAATTGAGCGATCTAGGTAGCAAACGTCAAAGGTCTGCGTTCTGTTTATACAAACGTGACGTCACTCGGGACGCCATGACACTGACAAGTGTTTTAGCGCCAATTTGAAATTTAAAAACTAAAATGCATTTTTTTCCTGCTTAACTGTTATATTCTCTTGAAAAATCGTATTCGTTGTACATAATAAATGTTTCTAAACATTATAGAACAGTTTTTCAAAATGTGTCATCATGCCTATTGTTACTGGTACGGTAGGCAAGTGGTTAAGGGATAAGGCTGTCCAGCGGCGGTGCCGGCTCGTACCAATGAGTTTTTCGGAACTTGTGTACGGAACATTTACACTTAGATTTCTGTGAAGGAAAACATCGTCAGGAAACCGGTCGTAACCGAAGGGCTATTTTTCCATCTAGGTTGGAAGGTCAGGTGGCAGCTTTCGTAAAACTAGTGGCTATGCCAAGTACAGATGCAACGGATATCCGGTTGCTATCCGGTATCCGGCCTATCCGGCCATTATTTTACTATCCGGCCAAATACCGGATAGTTGCGCACTATCCGGCCGGATACCGAATAGTGATTCTGTTTGGTATTTAACTTTGAAAAATGGTTAGTATACAAGAAAACAACAACAAATTAACAATTTAACGTACAATTTGACGACCGCTTTAGCCTAGTTGGTAGTGACCCTGCCTACGAAGCAAGAGGTCCTGGGTTCGAATCCCGGTAAGGGCAAACATTTATGTGATGAGCATGAATATTTTTTTCTGAGTCATGGACGTTTTCTATGTATTTAAGTATTTATATCTATTATATATATCGTCGTCTAGTACCCATAACACAAGCCTTACTGAGCTTATTATGGGACTAGGTCGATTTGTGTAAGATTGTCCCCTTATATTTATTTATTTATTTATTTAAACGTATACACTACTATACACATTAAACACAAAAAAAACTTATCTATTTGGCAAAATAGGCGGGCGCACGTGTACTGCATACGAAATAGTTCCGTACACTGACCGAATAAAACTCGTTTCTTGCCTAGAAAACGGTCCGCGCGAACCTACAATGCGTAACAAGTTGAAACCTGCACGACGCGCCCGCCGCCAAACTACAATCGTTACGTATCGTTTGGCCGGCCGAATATTCGGCGGCCGGATACCGGATATCCGGTATCCGACCAAGCAACTATCCGTTGCACCTCTAATGCCAAGTCTTCGGATTAGGTGTCAAAGCGGACCCCGGACTCTTTAAGGGCACAACCGGGAATAACAATATGGTGATGATGATGACGGGATTGTTACTGGTCTAATTCTTGGTGTCCTTATGTTTGGGTGACTCTTTCGACCACTGCTCCCAAGACCTTGAACCGTTTGTATGGTTTCCTGTGGACTCAGTAACTTCTTGGACGATATCTGTCCATTTCCTGGGCCCACGACCTCTGCTCCTCCTTCATTCGACTTTTAACTGGTATAGTTTTACGAAAGCGACTGCCACCTTCCAATTCCAACCCAGAGGGAAAAATAGCCCTTCGGTTTCAACCGGTTTCCTCACGATGTTTTCCTTCACCGAAATCTAACGTTAAATATTCCTTACACAAGTTCCGAAAAGCTCATTGGTACGAGCCGAGATACCAACCCCCGCCCGCCGCTTGGCAGCCGCATGCCTACACCACTAGGCTACCGTAGCTCCTCTATAGCAATAACACTAATACATATCTGATTAATGATAAGCATGGACATGTTATGCGGAGGGATGATAGTCATGTTACTAAAAGGGCATTAAGTATCAATGTGGAGGGTTGTAAGAGAAGAGGTGGACCAAGAAAAAGGTGGATGGACTGCGTGAGAGACGATATGAACCGGAAAGATGTGTGTGATGAGTTGACGGGCGGTATAGAGGTATGGAAGAAAGAGATTCTGCGCCGACCCCAAGTAAATGGGATAAGGACAAGCGAATGATGATGATGATCTGGTGAATGATAAGTGATAGTTACTCCTGCATATTGTATCGCTATGTCATCGCAATCGCATGGCGTAAAGAAGTCTAGTTATTTACGGCTCCCACCACGGTTTCGCGTTGTCCGCATTTTATCGCGCTCTCACCGTTCGATAGCACTATTAGTAGATAAATTATATCTATATTTGTTAGGAAAATACTCCTTTGAAACGTCACACGCTAGGTCAATGAGGTCGTTACGAAGAAGTATCAATAGATATTTGTTTTACGGATGGCGCAGAGTATGAATTGCTCTAAGATATGGCTATAGTCTTGGGATTATAAGTTGATATGGAACCTCGCACAAATATTGGATCAAAATCATTTATTGGGTCAAAATATTTTTCATGCATCAGTGAGTTTCCAGTTTCTCCTGTGGTAATATACTACGCAAACAACGAATGGTCTGCCTGATGATAAGCAGATACCGGAGCCTATGGACGCCCTAGACTCCAGAACAGAGCCTTCATTGATTATACAGATCCAAAATAGTGAGGTAAGAAAGGGCGCGGCGCTTTTCCGACATAGGTTTGACTTGTTACGGTACATAATTTATATTTACGTAAACGTCAACTATTATATTATCTACTCTACAGGAACGCCTAGTTTGTGTTCCTGATTATGCCCCGATATTTTCTTATGTTACATAGTCCGGTATTCACCATGCAAAACTACCAACGTACATACATTTCTAAGATAGCGGACTGGCAAAATGCTGAGCAAATTCCTTCCCATAGCCGTCGACTCGCTTCCGGCCTTAAATTGAATTCGGCCGCTCTAACGAACTTGCCCCCGCATGCCAGCTTTAAACACATTTTATAAACTTGTTATTCTATTATAGCTCTTTGACAAGTTCGTTTTAATCGCATTTAGGACGGTTTTCCCGTGACCAAGATGTTGATATCCGAAACGTCGGAAAGCTACAATCCATACTAATATTATAAATGCGAAATTGTGTCTGTCTGTCTGTTACCTCTTCACGCTTCAATCGCTAAACCGATTTAGATGCAATGTGGGTGCCGGGGAACATAGGATGGATTTTATCCCGGAAATCATCCTCTAAGGTGTATTTTTTTTTTAAGAAACAGAGTATAAAAACCTAATAATTAACTGGTTCCCACAAATGGGGGGAGCTACGATATATATGATAATAAATGAGTTCCACGCGGACGGAGTAGAACTGGTATAAAATAAAATATTTAATCTGTAAACAGTGTCCTTGTGTCCTACAAGGGTTTTATAGTTGTACTTATTATGTTTCTGGTTTCAATGCGATAAAAAAGGGCTCTTTTACCACGTTTTGTGACATACGACGGGTGTAACGAGGGCATTAGTAGAGTATGGATTTCTACAGAGGGATACATACGCGTTGCCACAATAACTTCAGTTGTCCCGTGATCAAGGATGTTGTGACACATTCGAAACGCCGGGAAGCCTCTAGGTAAAGAAATAAGTTAATTTATACGCAAAATAACATTTTATTTAACCAATTCGTGCCGTTTTCCGTGAATTGCCATAGAAAAATAATCAAACATCCAGTGTATTACCACCTTAACATCCATATCGAGTGTCACAACGGATCCAGTAAACATCTGCGTCCAACTTCACCCGCCCCGGCAACTGGCAATACGGAGCAACGGTTATTTTTAAACGAATTCCAAATTCAAAAGTGCATGGAACGCGAACGCCGAAGTTCCAAATTCAAATAGATATTATGGCAACAACCGCGTCATTACTCTTCGGGAGTGTCGACATTGGTACACAGCGTAGGTGGTACCAGAGAGTTCACTCTTTTCTACACGGCAATGACAGGAGGGCATGCGAGCTGTGTTCGGCTCTTTCCAGGCGTTCTAATTAGAAAGAGACGAGGCGCCGAGCGACACAGCTCGCTGACCGCCCTGCGATAGCGAAGCTGTTTAGGTGCGGGTAAATGCGCGGGTTGGCATTTTCTTTGTTTGTTTAATATGTGCTCTATCCAAATATGTATAATTTTACTAAATACTCTCGTTTGTAAAGCATGAGAAGAATACTGCATGGCATCACATTTGCTTCACAAAAGTCGCAGAAAACGAATTCTCTGTATTCACCATACTCTGTAATCCCGATATCCGCGAGAGGAAGCCCCACAGCGAACTTAAGTTCAGATATATCACTACATAAGTCCTCGTTGCAGTGAACGCAGAAACGTGTGCAATTCGCAAGGTAAGGTATATCTGTAGTTATCTAGTTTGTGAGTGCTGGGAATTTTATTCAATGTTTACTTCTACCGTACGGGAAGATAACATTTCTGTGCATTTTCATACGTTCTACCGTTTTGTTTGTGGCCAGTACTTTTTAGTTTAAAACGGGAACGTGGAATTGGTTGTTTTTAAACAATCGTTTTTAGGGTTTTTAGGGTACCTTCAAAGGGAAAAAACGGAACCCTTATAGAATCACTTTGTTCGTCTGTCTGTCTGTCAAGGTCAAGACTCTTTATCGCGGGAACGCGGGGTGGTATCGTGTTGAAATTGAAACCATATATTAAGGTCAACAGTCCATTGAAGCTTTGAAAAAATGCCATTGGAGCTGTGTGAATTTATGCCGCAACAAACTTATGTTTAGCACCATATAAATTTTTGAGTAGTTGAGTTTCCGTTGAGTGTTCAACGGAATTAAAATTTATATGGTGCTTTCCGTTGACCTAGAACTATGAAAATAGGCAAGTAATATCGTATACAGGTAAAATTCTGAAAACTTCACATTTGTAACTTTGTACAGCCTTGCACTTGTCTGGTTCTTTTGTTTTTTACCATAGAGTCCATTTGATTAAATTTGGTGTTTATTCCGCTCCCTTGTTCTGATTTGTTAGGTCTCGTTGGTCGAGCGAGCTAAGCGAACGAAGTTCTCTGTTTAAGCCAAACCAAGAAAAAAAGATAAAACATTACGAACAATCTAGTGAAGCCGGTTTTCAACCAAGCCAAAAAATATTGATTTAAACTTTCACTTCTTTGGCTTGTTATTTACACTTAACGGGACTTAATCAAGTATAACTAACTTATTTACTTACCTCACTGAGGTCTCCCGACGTTTCGGATGTGTTGCAACATCCATGGTCATCCATGATTGTCCCGAGACCATGGATGTTGCAACACGTCCGAAACGTCGGAAGACCTCAGTGAGGTAAATAAATAAGTTAGTTATAAGCGATTAAGTTCTAGCACACGCTCACAAATTAAATTACCTTACCTCTCGCCACGTATTTCATTAGCAATACAGAGAGGTAACGCCGCCATTGTTAAGTTTATATTCGTCCCTTTTTACAAGCTTTTATTTAACTTGCCCTGTCAGTATGGGACAAATCTTGCAAGTTAAAGGGTGTAGCAAGATAAGCCTTCAAAAATTGCCCCCAAAGCTTTGAGTTCAAAACTACTACCAGTTAATGCCCCGTCAAATGTATCTTCATCATCATCTTGTTATGGTACCATCGAGCTGATCTGATGTTGGAGACAAGGCGGCCATTGGAATTCAGTAGGTACTTAACCGACGTAACCCCGTTGAGTTTAGGATCGTTAGAATCGTCTCAATGAGTAGTTGATGATGGTATACAGGAAAGTACAGTCGGCAAAAAAGCTTGTTACAAAAATGAAATTTTTGACAGAAACTTATTTAACTGCACGAAAAAATTAAATTGCACAAAACTTGAGATAGACCCTGACAGCATAGCGACACGTGCTGAAAAAAATTCGTTTGTATAATGTGTGCTAAATTTATTTGGCTTGGTTGAAAGCCGGCTTCACTAGCTTGTTTATAATGCCCTATCTATCTTTCCGACTTCTGTCCGTCTGTTCTCCTCAACAGATTCTCATGAATTCTGTGTATTGTTCAATAATGATATAGGTTTTTTTGTCAATTTAGTCTTTCGAAAAGAAAAAGCTCGTGTTCTACAGCCACATAGCCTTGCATAGCACTTGTTTAAGCGTACAAAGTGAGGAAATCTATTGTCTATTCCGTACACATACGAGTAATTTAATTAAACACTCGAGCCGATATTGTTTTCCAGATTGGAATATTCATAATTTGATTTGTACATTGATTGTTCCAAAAATGGAGGGACAATTTAACCGTCATTTTTCCATATAAGGGGTCATTCATAAAATACGTCATTGTTTTTTGTCGATTTTTGACCCCCCCCATCCTGTTATTCCTCGAAATCATCGTCATCCATTGCCCAGCCCCCCCCCCGCTTTTTTGAAATGACGTAATTTATGAACGGCCCTTAAATATTGACATTTTCGTTACGTGGTCGACCTAATTTTTCCCCGATACCCAGGAGAAAATAGCCGAGTTTGTTAGAAAAAGTGTCACACGGATTTTAGACCTGCTTCGCAAATCTAGCATTTTATTTTCATTAGTATGGAAAAAAATGGAAATTTGGAAATACTTAATTCATAACAGCAGCTTTTTTGTGTGTAACTGATATAATTATCATTTTAATAATTACGTAGACCAAGTAGAAAATCCACCAAAATATTAGTCATCAAAAAAAATCGATATTTAACCAATTCCTGAAAAAAGAGGAAAAATATTAATAGATATTTAAATTTTTGTTTTGGTTAATTTACAGGAGCTCTTCAAGAATAAGAAATAAATCACACAAAAAACCTTATGGATGTATCATTTATTTTTATATAAGTACTTCCCGATGGTTTTGCAGGATTCTTGGATAAGGCATCTTAGAATAACATTTGAATATTAAACAAACAAAAAAACGCTGTTATAAATTAATGTTTGAAAAAAAAAACGTAATATTCCTGGGGTAATTTGGTGGATGACTATAGACATAAAAAATCACAGTTTTAAAAAGTTAGCCAGGAGTGTAACCGTAGCAATTAGCGGTAGAATTTGATTAATTTAACACTGACTGGGTTTAAATAAGGCAAAACGAATATGCCACTTACGCTTAATACTGCTTTATTCATCAATTTCAGCACGAATTATAAGTTAGGCTCATTTCAGCCAAATCGGGCGCAATGTATTAGCGTGAGTATTATGTGGCTGGACGCAATTATGTCGTTGAGTAAATTATTCAGCTGTTGAATGGTTGAATGGCCAGGGACGCTGTCACACCGTAGAGAACGTGAGGTTTTCTACCCTGTTTAGGTTCCCACTGCTAGGCAAAGGTCGCCCCCTTTTTCTCCCCTCGGACCTATTTTATTTTATTTTATTTATATAAATATATAAAAAAAATAGGGGACAACCTTATACAAATCGACCTAGTCTCAATGAAATCTTTCTCAATGATGATTTCCAGAATGCATTAGTACATGATGTCACCAGCTGGCAGAAGAAGACGAGCGGTATTTTTTTAATTTTAAAATCCACTAATCCGACGACCGCTTTAGCCTAGTTGGTAGTGACCCTGCCTACGAAGCAAGAGGTCCTGGCTTCGAATCCCGGTAAGGGCATTTATTTGTGTGATGAGCACGAATATTTGTTCCTGAGTCATGGATGTTTTCTACGTATTTAAGTATTTATTTATCTATATAAGTATGTTTATCGTCGTCTAGTACCCATAGTACATACAAGCTTTGCTTAGTTTGGGACTAGGTCGATTTGTGTAGGATCGTCCCCTATTATTTTTTATTTTATTTAATCAAACCAATGATGATCAAAAATTATTGGTGGATTTTGACTCTCGTGGTTTCGAATCCCGGCTCGTGCCAATGAGTTTTTCGGAGCTTACGTACGGAATATTTACCGTTAGCTTTTCGGTGAAGGAAAACATCGTGAGGAAACTATTGGATCGCGGGCTTCTCTGGGGCACAACGGGCAATAACGCTGGAGGACGATGATGGATTTTGACACTTGGACCTATAGTATTGTGCTCGCCTCCGATTCGGCACGGTGTGTGCGGCTGCCTAATTTATTGCACTAGCATTACTCGTGTCTGGTTAATTTCGCCTAATTCGGAGGCTCTCGCGGGGCCGCCGATCTATTTGCCACCGAATTAGTAGAACGTGCTAAGACTCCACGGGAAAATATAGTTGATCTTACTTTTTCCAGGGTGGCGAACAGATGAACGGCAAACAAAGACGGATGGTAAGCAAAGAATAGAGAAATAAGAGGAGCTCGTTTTTTAATTAAAATTGATTATTATTTCTATCTACCGTTTGTGAACCGCAGGCGAGGTTCTAAATTAAATCATGGAAAAATAAGGTTTTATAGAATACTTGCTTCTGCCCGCGACGCCTGCCGACTGGAACTCGTTTAAATCGTAACTCCATGCAAAATTTCATCCCCAATCCCACCCCCTCGGGGGATGATTTCCTGGATAAAAACTATACTATGTGCCCCCACGACGCCTGGCGCGTGGAACTCGTTTTAATCGTAACTCTATGCAAACTTTCATCCCCAATCCCACGCCCTCGGGGGATGATTTCCTTGATAAAAAGTATACTATGTCCTTCCCCCACGACGACTGCCGCGTGGAACTCGTTTTAATCGTAACTCCATGCAAACTTTCATCCCCAATCCCACCCCCTCGGGTTATGATTTCCTGGATAAAAACTATACTATGTCCATCCCCGAGATTCAATCTCCATAACTAATTCCATTTTAATCGGTTTAGCGGTTTAAGCGTGAAGAGGTAACAGACACACAGACACACTTTCGCATTTATATTAGTACTAGCTTCTGCCCGCGACTCCGTCCGCGTGGAACTCGTTTATATCGCAGCTCCATACAAACTTTCAGCCCCTTAGGGGATGATTTCGGGGATAAAAACTATCCTATGTCCTTCCCCGGGATTCTCCATACCAAATTTAATCTCAATCGGGACACCTGTTTAAAAGGTAACAGACAGACACACTTTCGCATTTATAATATATATTTATAATATGGACAGATTTTTTTTACGGATTACTGATTTCACTTTATGCTCTAGATAGTCTAGATGATAAAAAAACAAACTTGTAAGATTTAAGGCGCCGTAGGTTCATAGTCTTCTCTCCCTCTCATTGAGCATAAGCGTGAGCGAGATGGAAGTGCGTGCTCGGAAGCGCGGATATCATGTTTTATAATTTTAATTTTCTGGCCGTTCAAATAACTGAAAATGTAATCACTGATTTCTCTCAAACATGATATTGCCGATTTTTAGAAGCCATTTTAATGTTTTTAGCCTTTGTGCATAATTTGTTACGAATGTTTTAAGTGTATTTTAGACCCTTTTAGACCAATGTTCGTGATTTTTTCTATAGAGCGAAAATTGCTTAATCACTGATCTCCCTGCAGAAAAGCCTCAAGATTACTATTCGTATTTTCTGGAAACCATATTATAAACAGACGCATTATATTGTTTCAACTCTGTTCGCTTAATTTCGCTGAACCTACGGTGCCTTAATTTAATTAAGTTAGATACATTCACACAGCACAAAGACTATACAAGCATGCTTTTCGACCGTATATTTCATTTATTTATGTGGCCAAGGAAATTATATTTGACAAGCTACAGTGTAAACTGCTTGGTGGGTTTTGGCATATGAGGTGTCGTTGGCTTCCTCATAGACCCAAGTGTCTTAATTAAAAAAGGAGTTGGGTTTTTTTATTCATATTTTGATTTAACTTGTTGAAAACTAGTTAACTACTTTTGTAGTACAAAGCTAAGCGGCGGTCGTGGGTTCGAATCCCGGCTCGTACCAATGAGTTTTTCGGAACTTATGAACGGAATATTTACAATTAGCCGTGAGAGTGATTCAATACTAATAACTAAAATGTATATCCAGCCGTAGTTACGAGTATTCAAATCTTGAAATAAGTTAAAGATTTAAGATGTGTTGTGCCTCAAATAATTTAATTCAACTCGAAAATGTCTAACAACTTGAGTAATTGTATAAGACTTCGACAATTATTAATTAAGATATCTGTCAGGATTAGATGAAATAAAACCGAATTTAACTAAATAACTAGATTTGATTAGATCTTGGTTAATATTTGTCTGAATTTTGAATTCAGGAGAACACTTTACTGTTCAGTCACTACCAATTTATAACTAAGTACCTACATAATAAAATAATAAATAAATAAATAATAAATATAAGGGGACAATCTTACACAAATCGACCTAGTCCCATAGTAAGCTCAGTAAGGCTTGTATTATGGGTACTAGACGACGATATATATAATAGATATAAATACTTAAATACATAGAAAATATCCATGACTCAGAAACAAATATTCATGCTCATCACATAAATGTTTGCCCTTACCGGGATTCGAACCCAGGACCTCTTGCTTCGTAAGCAGGGTCACTACCAACTAGGCTAAAGCGGTCGTCCTAAATGAATGAATGAATTGCAAAATAAATTGAATTTGATAATTAACTTCAAGGACAAATACATTGCACTTAGAACCGATGGCCGTTGGGGCGGAAAGCGCAGGAAAGGCTCTCGAGTGCCGACCCCATATCGGATGACGCAGTGTGGGTAGCCCCCCCCCACAGGGCGGACTCTTGATCTGGTGAAGGTCGCGGGAATCCGCTGGATGAGGGTGGCGCAGGAGCGGTCATTGTGGCATTCTTAGGGGGAGGCCTATGCCCAGCAGTGGACGTCTTTCGGCTGATATGATGATGATGAACTTGAAGGTACAATCAACTGTTACACTGATACTTTTTTCGTATTTTGCGTTCCTTTTTTACAAGCTTTTACTTAACTTGCAATGTTTGTTTGCTCTCAGGGGGGTAGTTGCGTAACTTTCCGAAGAAACCTTACGATAACCCGACTGTGACTTTCACACATCGAAAATTACATTCAGATCTTTTGTTGCCGACCTGGTGCAGTTACATAGCGGGAAAAACACGGGATCGGCTAGAAACGTAGCGTGTAGCAAACGTTGGCAGTAAATGTGTCAGAAAAAAAAGTCACAGAATAACTTTTAGTACTATACGTACAGAAGGTTTTCTGTTCACAAATCCCCTGTTTAGGTATGCCGAACGAGCCTAAACATGGCCACCCCTTTCTATCGCATGCAACGCGCTGCGATAGAGCGTGTGTCTGCTGTAGCAGCCCTAACATACCGGCCGGGGCCGCATGTACTTGTAGCGGCGCGACCAAATCACGGAGTGAGCCGCCGAAAAAATGGCGAAAATGAACTGAAAAGTCACATAAAACATAACGATGAAATGTATCATGCTAAGGCCTGGTTAAGACTTATTCCAAAGGCCGCAGACGTATAAATAACTCTGGTTAAAACATAATACGGGTTATCCGAGTGTGAAATAGAAATAAAACAGAAATATATAAAAACAATAAATCTAGGCTATCCTCCGTGAAGCCGACGCAAGTGCTACCTCGCTAGGACCTAGGGTTGCCACTTTTAGAAAATCTGAGCTTTTCCAATTTCACGATGGAATTAACCCTATCATCATCATCATCAGCCTACGGTGGACGACCTGTAGTCCCCGCGCTGGGTCGGTGCGGGTTGTGGACTTCACATACACCTTAAAATTAATTCAACCTTGGAAACAAACTCGTTGCGTTTATCCTTTGGGTACGCTTTATGCATAGTGCACATTTTATTTTTGGAAAATATTACTAAAAGGTGACTAATATAATCTAAGCATTTGAAGATGAAGGTAAAAAGTGTGAAATAGACTTTTTTTACCCCCAAAAGTCCCGGGTTCCATTCCGTAGATTTGTAAGTGCAGGATCAGCACAAATAGTTTTCCTGAGTTTTTCATGTTATCTATGTATAAAAGTATATAAGTACGAGTCTATAGTTGTCTAGTGCCCATATTACAAGCCTTTTTGTAACTAGGTCGATTTGCGTCGGGTTATCGCTAGAAAGGTATTTATTAAATTAAATATTATTCGGCAAATTCTCATAAAGCAAGTTACATACATAACAATCAATTATTCATAAACGCCAAACCTATTCAAGTTAAAATTATTTTGTCCTCATATGTCACTTTTACATATATTTTTGTGAGAAACGTGCAAACCACATTTCAGCTAACAAACTTATGTAAAGAGTTATGGTAATGTACAATTACCGTAAATAACCCTCTGACATGTAAAAGTACTCTTAAGGCCTATTTGCAGAATAAATAATTCATTTTGTTTAAATATAAACCGAGTGGCAACCCTAGCAATGTTAGCAAATAAAAGCGCCCCGCGCCCCTGACAAACGATCCCCGACAGCCTTAGCCCAGACCCTGACTTCGCTAAAAACGTCTTTATCGAACCATCTGATATCCCTCCAATGATAACTACACTTTAATGCTATTTTCAACACACCATTATATACTCGTAATGGGCTATAGTCGCCGAGAGACTCAAGCCGACGATTTTAAAACGCAGCAGACGCAATATCGAACGCCCGTGAACATACCAAGCAATTTTTTGAAGTTGAAATTTCTCATTTTATCTTTAATTCCGGCTGAAATGTCATTGTTAACTTACACTGGCGAAGAAGGAGGATTCTACAGTTGACCTGATATTCTGTTTTGGCATCTCCAAATAATGCAATGATTTTACTACAAGTAAGAAAGATTTATAAAAGGCTTGTAGTATCCTTATTTTTAAAGTTCAATAAAATATTTTTTTTATCCTTATAAGGATGAAGACATTGTCCAGTGTTTATAATTCCTTTTCTTGAAACTGGATAAAATGAATTACACTGATAATTTCTTGGGTTATCTCAAGGACTATCCCAAAATTTAAAACTTTTGCACTAAAATTCAGCCTAAGGCCGAATCAAATCAAGGTTCAGAAAAGAAGCCAGTCATTTTACAAAATGAATTTTATCAGAATAAAGCCTGAACACATGAATACCGACGTGACTGATTTCTCCTCTTACTCGTCAAATAACTTTATTTATTACTGAAGTTTCAGACGTAAAGTGTTGAGTAAAACTCCACTTCTAATCAAGGATTATACAGCGTTATCCTAGAAAAGCTTAAGTCGCACGAATCTTATGCAGGGATCCTGTCTCTTTGAAAAACCCGAGCGTAATAGGCACTGTACTTTGAAATGACTCAAGGGACTGCGTATTAAAGTCGCTTACGCTCTATAGTGTTATAAAGTTGTATTCTATGTAATTAGAAGTAATGTTGATGCAGTAATCTGACACGTTTATCATTTAACGTACATCATTACGAAGTCTTAAAGTATTCATTTTAATGGTTTTAATGAAAATGCCTTTAGATAATTACGAGATTCCCGGAAAATATTCTGATGATGAGATTTCCAAAGCAATTTTGAGTATAATATGATGGATGATTTAAATAACGGATAAAATAACAGACATGAATATATTTAAATAAGGAGCTACCTACCGGATCTTTGTACACATATCCTACATCACACACATATCTATGCATCTATTGAAATAGTTTATGTATGACTGTTAATACTTTATTCATCATTCATCATTCTCCTAGCGTTATTCCCGGTTGTGCCCCTAAAGGAGCCCAGGTTCCGCTTTGACACCTAATCTCAAGATTTGGCATAGGCACTAGTTTTACGAAAGCGAATGCCATCTGACCTTCCAACCCAGAGGGAAAACTAGACCTTATTGGGATTAGACCGTTTTCCTCACGATGTTTTCCTTCACCGAAAAGCTAACGGTAAATATTCCGTACATAAGTTCCGAAAAACTCATTGGCGGGATTCGAACCCACGACCGCCGCTTGACAGCCGCATGCCTGAACCACTAGGCTACCGTAGCTTGTGCTATTAATACTTTATTATTATTTATTATTATTGTACACAGCCACAGGTAAAAATACAGACACAATAGGTTAAAACCGTACAAAGGCGAACTTATCCCTGTAAGGGATCTCTTCCAGCTTAGTGCACAGTTTCAAAATGTAACAGCTAAAGCACACATCTGCTTTAAAACTTAATACGGTAGTCAAGGGCACCTATCCACAACCGAGGAGCATGTATGAGAAATGTCATGACATTGAATGCAGCAAGAAAGGTTAGTCCAGATCATAGCAAGTGGAAATCCGTGATCTCTGCCTACCCATCCGGGAAATAGGCGTGATTAAGGGCCGGCGGCGGCGCTCACAGACGGCGTGGCATGGTATGGCACGCTGTCAGTGAGCGCCGGCCCTAATACGTAAGTATGTATGTATTATGACGTCATAATCCTAGCGTTATTCCCTGTAGTGCCCCTAAAGGATGCCAGGGTCCACAACGACATCTAATCCAAGGATTTGGCATAGGCACTAGTTTTACGAAAACGACTGCCATCTGACCTTCCAACCCAGAGGGAAAACTAGACCTTATTGGGATTAGACCGGTTTCCTCACGATGTTTTCCTTCAGCGAAAAGCTAACGGTAAATATTCCGTACATAAGTTCCGCAAAACTCATTGGTACGAGCCGGGATTCGAACCCACGACCGCTGCATGCCAGAACGACTAGGCTACCGTAGCTTTTTCTATCACATCTCACATCATCAGCCTATATACGTCCCACTGCTGGGCACAGGCTTCCTCTCATGTATGAGAGGGAACGGGCAGTAGTCCCCACGCTGGCCCAGTGCGGATTGGGGACTTCACATACACCTTTGAATTTCTTCGCAGATGTATGCAGGTTTCCTCACGATGTTTTTCCTTCATCGAAAATATGTCCTTTGATCCATTCTATGTATAAATGTAAATATGAATAATAGCATAAATACACTTCAGGCATATCTGTCGCGGAGTGTTACGCCTAAACACCTCTTTATTATTAGGCGTAAATCTCAAATGTCGTCCCCAAAATATAAGGTATCCTTTTGGAAACTTTATTACTACATATTTTATCCCGACTGTCCCTGAGGGCGTACAAGATTTATTTTGTAGATAATAATTTCTAAACGGTAAGGCCCATTTACACTGCAGGTAAAGAAACGGGAAACGTCAGGTCGTAATAAAAATTCAGCAGATATTTTATTAAGATTTTTTATACTAGCTACCCGCACTGCTTCGCCCGCGTATAGAAAAGAACGCAGGCAAACTTGCGGGGTAAAATGTATGTATGTATGAAAATAATGAGAAAAAAGTTTAATCAGTACAAAGGCGAACTTACCCCTGTAAGGGATCTCTTCTAGTAAAATGTAGTCTATAACTATCCAGAAAGTCCATTCTACAGGCAGGTGAAAGAAGTTTTGAAATAGGATTAACGGTTCCGGAGATTACAAAGCTATAATCACATAGACTTTTCCTCTTTATTGTATTAGGCAGTAATAACTAATAAAAGTATAGATTATGGCGGATATCTAAAAAACGAAACCAAAGCGCTGAGTTTCGAAAATCTATTCATCAAAAGCTTTTAGTACATAGAAAATTGAACCAGTTTTTAGTTCCGAACTAAAAACTATTCTCGGAAAACACATTGCAAACAAAATCCTCTCCGCTCCTGTCAAACGCTAGTAACCTACTATTTTCCCAACCTCCTATAACACAATACTATCATTGCGAAAGCTATTTTACTGTACAGATAACAGAGTCTACATTTGGACAAATTGTTAGTAAGGTAGGAGGTTGTGAAGTATATTATGCCTCGACCCACGTCAATCGAGCACGTGCCTCGCTGAAATATTAACTTTGTAGAAAAAATGGGCACTTACAGAAAATTGTTTCAAGGTGCTGTCCGTTCTAATGAACGTAGGTACGAAGACATATTATATAATAAATAAGGTAAACGTCGCAGTGCCTGACACTGACCCCATATAACTTTCAACATAATTCATAATAGAGATGAACAATGATTATGACATCTCGTGCTCGAAAAGTGTGCCATCGAACGAGGGAGCGAAGCGAACTAACGTCTATGCTTCAGCCTAAGTCGAAAATCGTCTACATAAAAGAGATCGAGGGAGTAAAATATATGTCATTGGAAGATAAATAAATCGAGGAATTACGATTGTTTAGTCATAACAATACAATTTCATATAAAAACATTATTATAAAAGTAAAATATAGGCAATTTATTAAGATTGAGTCGGTCAAACATTACCATGTCAATAAACTGAAACAAATCAAATTCATTATTATAGCATTAATTTTACTAATATTGCGCGTATTAGGTAATGGAGCTAGTGGTGACGATTGTTTCAATGTAGCGATTGGATTCAGCTTGGAATTTAGTTTCCATCTTTAAAAAAATGTCTAATTCGTTGTCGCTGTCCAGGATGTTGTTAAGTAACGTCAGTGCCTGGTTGAAAGGTTTTTTTGTCAAGTCATTTTTTCATATAGACTCGCGAGTTCTACAGCTCATAGAGCCACTATTATGGTCATGTCAGGCTTGTCTGGGCGAAAGAGAACAGACTGTCTCGCTCTATCATAAAGCTTATGTCGCGTATGCCACCGTGCTCGGACGTGTGGACGCACCTTCAATCGTTTGTTTTAATTTTGGCGTGTCAAAGCCGTTTATAGAAATAATCATGCCGCCAAATTCAACAATATTTTCTCCGTGGAGTGGTCCACGGCGAAAATATTGTTGAATTATAAATTGCAGATGGTAATTTTTTTCTGTTATACGTAGATTCGAAGATGTGAATCTACGTATAAGAGAAAAAATTACCATCTGCATTCCCAAAAGGGATAGGCAGAGCACATTAAACTTTTGTTCCAATGCCACGTTTAGCATTAATGTGGGTAGAAAAGATTGACAAAATGTGAATAGGCAATTCATTGTTTTCCTTACCGTCCAAAGCTTTCCCCGGGTTGTAGATTACATTTCTGACAATTATATTGTGTTTTTATTTCTTTATAAAATTTCTGTGCCTTTGTGTTTTAAGAGCAAGTTGCCGGGAAAAGCCCCTTATGTGGTGGTATCTCCTCGCAATCGAAGTGAAAAGTAGATTGTAAGACCTATTAATGTAGCCAAGTTCAGTCTCTTCAGCCAGTCAACTAACATTGGGACAAGGGTGACAACAATAAGCCCAAGGAAACTCAATGAAGTTAATAGGTGTCTCAAAGAAGTATCATTATAATAAACTCCCTAAACTTTGTAACAAATAATGACTTAAAACTTTCTTTCGCCCTGACCTACATTTTACAGCGATCGTTTTTCAAAATATCGTTCCATCTATTACATTTTAAACCGTATCACTGAGGATTAGAGTGTTATTTGTAATAACACTAAGAATATTTGTCCTGTGACCTAGAAATTGACGTGTATATTTCGCATTATCGTATTTGCTTTTGTTTTTGCCGCAAATTTGCGCTTTAACCAATTTGATTATGATTGGTTTTTCAATAAAATAAGATTTGAATCGACAAGGTTTCACTTTTTATTTTGTGATATTGGTACAGGTTAATAAAAATTCAGCTCGTTTACGCTTTTACGAGTAATTTAATCCGACCAAGTTTTATTATAGTCTTGTAGTGACATTTATTTAGTTTGAGTCTTATGATTGGACGGAAGTATTTGAGTTTATTGCTGCTTATTAAACTCCATTTGAGATCCCAGCCAATAAAATAAAATGAATTAATTATGTATTGCTAAATTATACATAATTAACTAGACATTTTTAATTTCATGTATTTTACTAAGTTTTTTTTTGGCACTTTACAATTCAAATATTTAATTTTGATTGAAGTGTATTGTTTTTGACTTTGAAATTTATATCTAAATAATGAAAACGTGATTTTGAGAAATATTCTAAAATATATTGAGATAATTAATAACTAACCATTTGACGGGTACGTACTGAGTTAATTAATTAGTATAATAGGGACAAAGGAAATAGAATAGAATAATATAAATTTGTATTGAAATTCAAAAGTTAAATAAATTACATGTTTGGTTAAATTACTACTTATAAATCCACGGTTAAACTCGCGTACCTATTAAACATGTCACATCGAACATCTTTGCTTTTCAAAAACAATTAATAGAATGTCTGTAGTAGAAAAAAAACAGCGTGATGTCGCACAAAAACCTTTTATTTGTGTTGCCATATAAAATACTATTATGCAACAACCGATATGTTTAATATATTATTAAACAATGGGACAGGGATACAAGGCTAGCAATCCCCGAATAAAGTGCTTTCCTCAAACATCCAATAAAAATATCTACCAAAATTTCAAAATGGTCACCATCGTGTTGCAGGAGACCTTAAACAACTTTACTTCTTATTTAGTCCCATATAAGTAAATAAACTAACACTTGCATTTATATGCTTTAATTTTTTTCAATAGTTTTTACTGTTACTTTTTTGTTTTTGTTTATTTTTCGTCCGTTTTAAACTTTTTTTTAAATTTGTGGCTCGCCGTGACGTCGCCGGTTGGCCCCGACGGAAGACCAGAGCTGGCATTTCCCTGGGTTTAATGATTTTGCATTCTTTTCTTTCAAAAATTAGTAGCACCGTTCAAGTAGTAAAAATCTATAAGCATCACTGTTAAAGCCGTACATACTATAAAGACGATATTATAGCTTGTATTTAGTTTGTTAATTATCTATAAAACACACTTTCATTTCCGCATCTCAGCACCAGGTCGTAAACATAATCACCTATTTTATTGCACCCAACAAAACAGCCATTTCCACACTGTATTTAACATCAAACAACACACAATTTTAATGAGAAGTTAGCAAAAAAGTTCACTATTTTCCTTGTAACATAAACATTATAGGTGCACCTAAAAACTTTACTCAATTCACAGTTAGAACCGTATCGCTCCCAAAAACACAAGAAACTTGCACAA
Source organism: Epinotia demarniana (assembly GCA_945867215.1). Lineage (NCBI taxonomy): Eukaryota > Metazoa > Arthropoda > Insecta > Lepidoptera > Tortricidae > Epinotia > Epinotia demarniana. The sequence goes on from OX244281.1 coordinate 3,154,730, forward strand.
AGCGGGCGCATTCCGCCAGTTTATTATTGCGACAAAAGTTCAAATAAAACAAGTCGACAAGGCCGAAGAAAATTAAGTACTATTATTGACTTGTACTCAGCAAACACAATCAACGACGGAAGGACGTCTCTTCACAACTAGAACTAATCCAAAACTACTCCGTTAAACGAAAAGCCATGCATTCCGCGCTTAGAACTGTCTGCTGCCTTAAAGGCTTTGGTGAGCGCGCAGTGGACGCTTCGTAGTCTGCTTTAGGAGAAGCTGTTGGATAGTGGTCTCGCGTAGTACAGGACTTAGATCTAATAAGAAGAGGTGAGGCGTCGTTGTGTGAGAAAAATCCTAGGGACAATGCAGTGCATTGCGTTCAAAAGGAGCTCTAGATTTTACGATGCGGCTCAAGAATGGACCGATTGTACGGGTAACAAAGAACATAAACGTTTATAAATAAAATACCGGAAAATGCGACGTTGCGAGTCAGAGATGTTGGAATACTTGGAACACTTTCAGAGGGAGCGAAAGAGGGTCTTTGTCTAGCTTTGAAGCCGAATATAGGCCGGTATTCCAACCGCAATGTTTGATAGTAGAAAACGTTATTTCCAGATTCATATATGTATTCTTAATGACTGGGACATCAGATTGGGAAAATGTCCATTTCCGTCAATAACTCGGATTGGATAAGTACGATCACGAACTTTAATTGTTGCAACTACACTTCTGAGCCGCGTTGTATGTCCGCTGTGGAGTTCACAGATAGCTTTATTTAATGAGTAGCAATAGAAATGAGCTTAGAGGAAAAAATAAGGAATCGTGAGGAAACCGGTATAATCCCATCAATAAGGTCTAGTTTTCCTTCTGGGTTGGAAGGTCAGATGGCAGTCGCTTTCGTAAAACAAGTGCCGATGCCAAATCTTGGGATTGGGTGTCAAAGCGGACCCCGGGTTCCTTTATGGCACAACCAAGAATAAGCTAGAAGGATAATAATAGACCATCTGATTGCATTGCCCATGTTTGAGAGAATTGTGTATAAATCCCCACTTTTATGATTCCCCTTTTTAAATAGAATGTCAGTGTCAGAAAAATCAAAGTTGTGTTAATTACTACTTATACTAATATTTGAGGTGTTCAATTGATTTCTCCAGGCCCCGTATCATGGTCGGCCTTATCACAGAATAAGTGACAACGTAGAGCGTCAGTCTCGTTCTATGCAACGATGTCAGCCAGTGACGGACGCTCTATCTTGTCACTTATCACCTGATAAGGCCGACCATGATACGGGGCCTGGAACGTATACCTAATGATGGGATCTGATTAGGGTTGCCATCTCTAAAATTTGGCAACCAGGACAAGACGCGTGAAAACCCCGGATTTTGGAGCCCAGAACCCGGACAGTGTCCGGCGCGGCAATTGTCCACACCGCGGCGCGCGAGTCGGGCCGCCGTCGCGTCGCTCCGCGGCGCGGCGGCCCAAGACTTCAAATTTTTAAACCCGGACTACAATTAAAACTCCGCCCGGACGCTCCCCGGACGCCTTTTAAACTAGGGCAAATCCGGGGAAACCCGGACGGATGGCAACCCTAGATCTGATGCAACTTCTGGGTAGAAATACAAAAGCAATTGTTATAATCGGTTCGCAAGGAACTTAAGTTACAAGGCGAAGTAACTGACAACTTCCATTTTCTAGAGGTCGATTTGTAACTAAAACTATCTCTATGCGTCACGTATACAATATATAACTAACCTACCCAGATGTTATTTAGACTAAATGTAGCTAACCTAAAGAAATTAAATATTAAAAATAACTTGATTTGGCCAATAAGATCGTCTAGTGTCTACGTTATATTCCTAGCAACCCAATTTCTTTTATGTGTAGCAAGTTAGACTTTGACTCATCCCTACCTACTTAACCCTACGTTCTCCTACTACATCCTAGTTCAAAATAATAAACAAGTAATAAGCCAAGTATCAAGCCTTAAGGCATTAAGTCCGCCATTTGTACTTCTTATTTGTGCAATAAAGTTTAAATAAATAAATAAATAAATAAATAAATAAAATTTGTTTTTGGTTACTAAACCCCAACCAGATCCTACCGTGGCCGGTTAACGTAATGGTAGCTAGCTTTATCATTATTTTCTCAACATGTAATACTTTCTCACATCAAAACCTTGGTTTCTTTATATACCAATTGCCTCAATTTATATTCATATCATCAAAGTAAATAACAGACCAACCTAGCTAGCTAATTGTTTATTATTATTATTGTATGGAAGATTCTCTTTCATCCATACTATGCTACCATTTCCGTCTGGATGTGGGACTGGCCATCTAGCTAATTAAATACCTATTTTATTATATTTTATTTCTAATAGGTATTCCTAACTTATTGAATTTACCTGTGCTTCGTACCTATTTTCTGATGAGAAGAAGCACTCAACAAACTCATCAGACCTAACAATTGAATATTATTTCATTCAAGAAAAATTATGTATTAAGGCATTATTTCACCCATTACATATATACTAATGTATTCATTAGATACCTATAATCCCTGTTGTAGTGAAGATATTTATAATACCGAGGTTTACCGTTCATTAAATATGAAATATTGAACCTGAAGTTTACCCTATGAGTATATTCCACTCATGATAATTTGATACCCTAATATTAGACATAATGGACTGCTCCGCTTGCCATTAGCCTAGAATCGTTTCATCTTTTTGAAACAATTCTGATATCCTAATCATAACTGGAAGTATAATACCTTGATGACAACAAGCGATACATAATAGTTACACCTTTAATATTTCATATGTAATAATATACGGAACCCAATACTACTGATCCTCACACAATGACTAAATCCTATTCAGTTACTCATAATTGCTATTAAACCTTCAAATAGACGCTATTTGATTGGTAAACCTTCTAACTTTCCATCCCTAAGAATAGTATTCCTACTACCCTATTACTGTGTTTGACTCTATACCTAAGCCTACCTACCACTAAACTCTAAACTACTGTAGGCAAAACTCCCATCATTACTTTATTAAGGTTATGTGTTGTGTAGTGTATGTTCTAGCTAGGGACCTAAGCTGTACAACGTTCGGGGCTAGTCCGATAATGCAACCTAGAGCCTGTGTAATGTACATTTCACAACGTGTCCGTGGACTAAAGGGTTCTGTGAAATGCACGTCCTATTTTTATAACATATAAATATATATTCAATAAAAGACCAAGCCTTAAGCACACACAGGGCATCAACGAGTGGATAACAATCCTAGCGATCGACTTATGGGAAATGGCGATCTTCTCGCTTCAGTCTGAAGTAAGTATAATTTCGATTCATATCCAATGATGATGACGATTAATCTATTAATCCCTATTTTATTGTATTATTCCTTCATTTAGCATTCATTAAAGACCATAATAAAGCCATAGGCATAGTTCTAGTTACAGATTGACATGCCACGCCTTCAACGCTTCCCCAGAAAACATAACAAAACAAACCACTCATATATATAACCTGTGTATGTATAACAAAGGCTCGAAATGAAATCACATCTCTCTGAGGGTAAATAAGGAAATGAACCAATATTTGTCACGATATCATCGCTAATCATTGGCGGACGTTTCCGGTATATATGTATATATCGGTAAACACGTCAGCTATGACGTAAATGACGGAGTACGTTACGTTTTTGGAATTTAAAGGATCAACGCAATGTTTTCGTTCACTTATACTGTACACAAACTTTGTCCGCGACTTCGTCCGTATAACTCATTAATCACTGTAGAGAAACTTCCTACATCCCGATACCATAAAGGTGAAATACCGAGCATCGCGGCTGATCGCGTGTCACGCCGTCGGTTGGTGAGTATATGAATAGTCAGTGAATGAAAATGCCGCACGCGCCTGTCACAGACTTCGGAAGCAGCGCCATACATTTTCATACATTGACGATAGTCTCATCAGCCGCGCGCGTCAGTCGCACGTAATCAGTTGCTCGCGGCGATTGCCCGCGATGCACGGAATTACACCTTAAAAGGATGATTTACGGGATAAAACATAATGTTAATACATGTGATATAGACTACAGCTGTTTTGGAGTGATTGAGTAACAGACGGCCAATTATCCATATATTAGTAGGATAACCACGCCTTTTGCCCAAAGCAGAGGTCAATGATTTTTATAAAATCAGTGTTTAAATCTGTCGCCCGCAAAGTATCCGTCGGTTTGCCATTTCAAAACATGTTAGTTTTTTCAGACCACAAGCACCGCTTCCACGAGCAGATTTCCTACCGTTCATATAGAGTAAGCGTCCCAATATTCGAAACCTTAACTCCTTTAATTGCGACTCGCTTTGTTCAGTTTAAATGCGTCAAGAAATCTGTCAGTGACGAGCACTGGGACGTTTACCCTAAGCTTCATGAAACGTAGTAACTTCGAAAAGATACCTGAAACAATAAAATCAAACATTAATTTAATCATTGGCACTTGCCTAGCAACACTGGCCACTACAAAATTTAAAAAAAAGTTAATTTGCCGGCCGGCAAACTGCGTCCATCCTATCGCGATCTCCAACGAATGATTATAAAGCACATCAACAACCTATCTTCCACCTCCATGACATTCAAAAATCAACCTTTCACTAGACAACTTACGGTTAAAATTAGAATAGAAATCAAATCCGAGATAACAGCCTGAGGTATTTGATTGAAATGGCGAGTGGATACCACAAATGCCCGGAGATTGGAATAGCATATAAACTTGTCTACTATAGGGCCCGCTGGCAGTTAATACTGAGCAATACTTCAGTAGATAGACGTGAGACACGCGAGGTTTTGTAGGCCATTTCATGACAATGTTTGTTTTAAAATGTTTAAATAAAATAACCATACATTATGTTGTTTTCGTGTCGTTGGCATGTTTAATAGCAGTTGAGTTTGTAGTTGACATCGGAATATGAAAATTGTAGCTTAATAATCCCCTTCATGTAAATTTGGATTCATAACGATCAGACGTCTAAACGAGGCCATCCCTTTTCTATCGCTTGCAACGCGCTGTAATATGTGAGTGCGCAGCAGCCCTAACATACCGGCCGGGGAGCTTGTACTTGTAGCGGCGCGATGAATTCACGAAGTGAGCCGGCCCTGGCATGGATGGCGCCCCAGTCCAAGTTGGTTCAGTTTGACACTGAAACTACGCGTACATTGCTTTGCCAATGACCTTCGATCTGATTCTCTTAGTTTTCTAATGTTGTTTGTAGCTCATTATATTAACAACAACGGCTTTAAGCAATATAGTATCCCATATTTGACGACCGCTTTAGCCTAGTTGGTAGTGACGCTGCCTACGAAGCAAGAGGTCCTGGGTTCGAATCCCGGTAAGGGCAAAAATTTGTGTGATGAGCATGAATATTTGTTTCTGAGTCATGGATGTTTTCTACGTATTTAAGTATTTCTATCTATTATATATATCGTCGTCTAGTACCCATAACACAAGCCTTATTGAGCTTACTATGGGACTAGCTCGATTTGTGTAAGATTGTCCCCTTATATTTATTTATTTATTTATTATTTATTTACTTCAAAGTTCATTGTTTTCGAGATATTTGGCATCAAAAATGAACATTCTTAGGCCAAAAAACTGGTTTTCTGGCCATACCATTTTGTGTTAATTAGTTTTAAATTAAATTTTTAGAGACGTCATAGACGAACCCAAATATGTAGATTTCGTATATGTTAGATCTTTCACGTCAATAGAGATACGAATTAAGTGTTATTAAACAATGTTTAAAAAAATCATAAAAAAATAAGTATTCATTTCCTACAAAATCCGGTAGATAAAAATGGAGATAAAAGATTGAAGAACCGATAGCCGTTTGATTTATGATTCTATCTGTAGTGCAAAAGAAGTAGCAAGAAAGATTCAAAACTTGTAAAAAATCGATGAAAACCTCGGGTAACCCCTTAACTAATACAGCAATTCGATTTGTCAATTACATCAGAAACTTACCTCGCGTTTTGTAGAAACAGTCAATGTTTCTAAATATGTATGAAGCAAATCAACGTAACGTTAAGGAAGGTATTGGTTGTTCCATGGTTCGGAAAATCGGGAAAATTGAACACTATACATAATTGATACTTGGAAACGGATCAAGATATAGTAATATCTGATCTAATGAACTCCGTTAATTGGCATAGAATTAGATTATGTTTTCAAGCGTGAATATACACCGTCAGATCCAATTAAGTAAATAAATGTTAGTTTACTATTATAGTACACACTGGCTTCTGCCCGCGACTTCAACCGCGTAGAACTCGATCGTAGCGCCATTCAAACTTTCGCCCCCTTAGGGGGTGATTACAGGGATAAAAAGTACTCTATACCATATGTTAATCCAGGCTACACACTATATGTATACCTAAATTCATCTTAACCCGTTCAGCCGTTTCAGTAACAAACATCCAAATATCTAAACATCCAAACTTTCGCATTTAATTGTACACATAAAGGATACGTTAGACACACCGTACCGTGCCCGGCACTAGCGCCGGACAGTGAATGGGAAGATTGAGTCGTTGAGTCGCCCGTAGCTAAGGATTGCAAATCCGGATATTCTTAATCAAATCCGGATTTTCGGATAATGTTTTGGATTAATTCCGGACTTCGAATAACGCCCGGTCGACATAGAATGTGACAACAAAGTGCCGCAACAACCGGCCCTGCGTCACCCGCAGCCAGCGGACTCTCGCGGCCTTTACCAGGTCATCAGTCCACCTTGTGGGGGGGTCTACCCACGCTGCGTCTTCCGGAACGTGGTCGCCACTCGAGAACCTTGCCGGGCGGCATCGTTTCTACGTGCAATGTTGCCCCACCACTTAAGTTTAGCGATTCGATTTTGCCCCGCTTACATTCCCTAGTCACCTTGTATGCCCGGTAAAAGTCTACGAAAGGTAAGTACTTCATAGAAATACATAGAAACCAGTAGTGTCGCTGCGACACGTCGTCTGCTGCTCGGCTGTCATTCGCTACGCGCTAATGCGGCTCACCCCACCAGTCACCCCTCATGAACTAGACCTCTACCTACGCTTGGTTACTACGCATCGCGGTGTCAAGATATATTTGTTGTTGAGCGTTGAGGTGAGCTCAAAACAGTTACAGAACAACGGCTGCTGTCTGCGGTCGGGATCTAACTTGTGGGTTGGAGAGCGTGTAGTGTAAGACGCCTTTAAGTCAGCAACACGTGTAAATGACATGTGTAAGATAAGATTACACGTGTTACATTACACGAATAATATTTTAATTAATATATTTTCTTCGGAACATATACCTCCAGCGTAGCGAATGTGTGCTCTCGTGAACTAATTGGAGACCTTGATATAAAATAGAATATAATTGATTGTTAGTAACGTTTATACGCAATATTTGCGTTCGACAATAGATACTAAATACTAAATAAGAAACGCAACAGGATAATCACGAGGTTATATGTGTCCTAATTTTGAAGAAAGTTGTGGCCCTTTTTCGTAAAACGCAACTTCATATGAAACGGTGACGCTTGTAGTTAGTGATGTCACAAACTGTTTGCGTTTTCTCTCTCTAACAAGCAATATGAAAACGGTTGTAGCTTCGTAATTCGTTGAGATATCTGATCGGGATTTTCGTCACTAGGCATATTTTTGAGCTACTTTCTTTTGGAGTACTTAATAATAATTTACACCCGTATTTTGTAGAGACAATTATGTACGAGCATTTAGATCATAAGTCTCTAAAAATGTGTCCAAGTACTACAGTCAGCAAAAAAGTGCTCACATGTGTATTGCTGACCTCAACTCTTAAGTAAGTCGCTGCACGCTGTATTCAATTAAGAAGACTATAGGTTTAATTTTATGCTCACTGTTTTCTCTGTATCATTGGTATCTCAATCCATAGCCATAGTGTCTGTCTGTCTGTCTGTTACCTCTTCACGCTTAAACCGCTGAACCAATTTAGATGAAATTTGGTATAGAGATAGTTTGAGTCCTGGGGTAGGACATAGGATAGTTTTTATCCCGGAAATCATCCTCTAAGGGGATGAAATGGGGGGTGAAAGTGTGTGCGAGTTCTACGCGGACGGAAGTCGCGGGCAGAAGCTAGTGTGTACAATAAATAAAATATGCACATTGGGGTTTTCAGAAACGTTGGTCAAAAAATGGAAATATGAGAAATTAAAACGTTAACTTTAAATTAAAACGCCCACGTATGGGTCACTTACCACTAGATTTGTCTATAGCCATTATAGTAAAAAAAATCCAATCATTTCCGTTTCTTTTGTAGACCATGCAAATCTGTCACCGAAATCCCTCTTTCACAACCAATATTACGATCACATCTCAAGGTTCCTTATCCATAGATCTTACAGAAAGAACCCTGAAAGGGTCCAAAGCGTATAAATTGAGATACAAATACGGGCGCGGCCATACGGAACCTTGGTGCATAAATAAGTCATTTGCTCCGACCAATTGTATTGACTGTGAACAAAACTGTGTAAAGCTGGGGCTACACTGTCGCTTTTGTCATGTTTCCGTGTCGTAATCTTACCTCAAAATTTACCGTTTGAAGTACGCTCACTGACAGAGCCACTATGAGCCTTACGAAAGTTCCGATTGACAAAATTGTTGTGAAAATTATGGTTAATATTGAAATAACTGACTAAAAATACAATGAACGAGTACAATTAGAATCTGTATTTTTTTATACGACGGTGGCAAACAAGCGTACGGCCCGCCTGATGGTAAACGGCCTATAGACGCATGCAACTCCAAAGGAGTAACATCGTTGCCGACCCTTGATATGTTTGAGAATTCGCCGTGTTGACAGCTGAAGGAACAAATTCCCTCGCTCTCAACACAACGCATCCTCGGGAGCTCTGGCGACCTTGCTCACCTCCAGGAACACAACACTGCTACAGAGCAAGTAGTAGTTTTATTATAGCTGTGGTCTTCTGCATGGTGGTGGTACTTCCCCTGTTGGGCTGCTCCAAATTCGAGATGAATGACATTTCGCTTTGCCCTACCCCACGTCTGATACTGCACACTGCAGCTTGCTGGCTGTCAAGAGTGTCCAATTCACATGTAGTTGCTGTACAGTACCGTTTGTCGAATGTATACGGAACGGTGAACTAAATGCCAAGAACATGCCAGGGCCGAAAGTCCGAAACTGACCTGAAGACTCAAACACTCCCATTGAGTGCAGGTGAACTAACTTGTCTCCTTTTTTCGAGAGCCACAAATTGCTTATTGGCCGCGAAAAGCATAAATATTACAAGCATAAACCACATTTTTTTTTTCTTTATTTCAATCGTCCTCTTATATGTTTCCCGGTTGTATCCAAAAAGACTCTGGGGTCCGCTTTGGCAAGAAACAATATTATCACGAGTACAACCGCCATCTTGGCGTTTTCCGCCGCCAGTGTGCCCCCAGCACCCGCATCGCACGCTTCCGGCGATTTGCATAGCATTGTCACAGTGGCACAGCAATATTTACGCCCCTGCCTTGTATTCCGGCGCTAGAATAAAATAAACACTGCTATTAAATGAGTCAGGGAAATTATAAAATGATCGCTTAACTTCCTAGGGGATTTTTGGAGGACATTCATTGAGATTCCTTGCTTTTATAATGAAGAAACAAGCTTTATAATCACAAATTTTTAAATCAAAGGAAAAATTGAAAAATGTAATGCTCCGAGCCGGATTCGAACCGGCGACCACAGGCATTCATGGCCCGTCGCTACTAACCAACTGAGCTATCGGAACAATCCGGTTCATGCATCAAATCCTTCATACAACGGCTTAGGGAGGCGTGTAGCGACATCTACCAGAAGACTTAGGCTTATTATCACGTTGATACAAACACGATGTGTGGTCACCGTAACCTATGGACGCTTGCATCACCTAAGACGCAAACGCGTTGCTTTACCTATTTTTAAAATTTTCTTAAAGAACTTTAAGGGCAACCGGGGCAAATGCGTCGATGGGGTAAATGCGTCTCTTGATGATATCTCCGAAACTGTACATTTTAAAACTATTACAGTCATCTAAATTGAAAGTTTGGTAACCACACTTTGAACATCGGGGGCTGTAATAGTTCTAACATGTTGCGTTTCGAAGATATCTTCAAAAGACGCATTTACCCCATTGACGCATTAACCCCGGTAGACTTTACGTGTTGTTACATGTCCCGATCGCGGTATTCGCTTGCCGGGTTGTGTTAATAACAGTGTTGCTAAGAGACGCGTCCGTCGTGCATAATTGACAACCCTGGCCATCCAAATTTGACAAAGAAGGAGGGCATACTTCGGATCGTTTGTCCTACCATACATTGGCCTTGTAAGACAGCGGACCTTCTCTGCGTAAGTGCAATATTTATAAAATGATTAATAAATGACTATGACTATTATTATTTGTGTGCATGTCCACCTTGTTTACCCGTGTGGTGTCGGGTTAGACCCGTGTGGTGTCGGGTTAGAATTTCACCACCCCCTTTCTTCCCGTGGGTGTCGTAAAAGTCGACTAAGGGACCAGGGTTGAAATGTGTTGTCGGTGATGGGCTAGCAAACTATCACTGCAATATCACATTTTGTCGATATTTTATACTCACATTTATGCTAAAAGTGGCGCTGGAACATACGTTTCATGTGCTCTGCCTACCCCTTTAGGGAATAAAGGCGTGAATGTATGTATGTGTGTATGTCCACCTTGTGCGGGTAGACCCACAAGGTGGACTGATGACTGGCAAAGGGCGCGGGAGTCCCCTGGATGCGGGTGGCGCAGAAGGCCCTTTGGGCGGTTAAGTCCAGCAGTGGATATTTTTCAAGCTGATTGATGAGTATTATCTATTCTGTAAAACAAGTCTTAAATCTGAAACCTATTCCTAAACCTGAAACCTCTGACAAAGCCATTTTTCAATCGATATCTAACAGATCTTGCAGAATTGGCACGGATCTGTTGGACGTTAAAATTAGACTCCGGAACTACCAACCTCACGATTCAGATTTATGCTGGAACTCGCATAAATTTCAGCTTCCTGCTAAATGTATCCATTACACGTTGACACTTTTTAAGGGGGAGTTCCGCTTTAACGACTTGAATGGGTTTCGTTACTGCCGAGAGCACAGAATAATAATAGTTCTCCGTAAAGAAGGTTCTCCATTAACAAATCCAGTTTAGGTATGCCGAACGAGCCTATAAATGTGGCCATCCCTTTCTATAGCATGTAACGCGCTGCGATAGATCGCGTGCGAGCCCTAGCAGTGCTAACATACCCCACCCCCGGTAGGCAAGTACTTGTAGCGGTGCGACGAAATCTCGGAGTGAGCCGCCCCTGGCAGTATAAGTCTTAAACGTTGCCATAGCTTAGCCATAGAGCAGACAGCCCATTGATGACGTAGTCAACGTTGTTTCAATATTCCTATGTAACGTTTTGCTGCTTTCAAACGGCACCAATCGTGCTATAAACTCAGTATCCTAATGACAGCGGTCACGGGACAACTGTTACTCGCGTCCGCAGGAGCTAACTACCATACGATTAAACAAGTATCTTACTCTTACCAACATTCTTGTCAAAGTGCGTTAATCTTGCGTTAGTCGAGCGTCAATCGCACTGTCCACCCCGTAACCTAAACCTCCGTGCCCTAGCCGCGATCCAACCTCCCAGTAGAGCTATACTGATAATCAAAAAAATTGTACTTAGTTAAGGGCCTTAATCTAATCTACGCTTTAACTTTTCTCATGTGAGTAACGACAATTACCCATGTGGAATGTATGGGTAATTCTCGTGACTCACATGTGAAAAGTTAAAGCGTAGATTAGATTAAGGCCCTTAACTATGTACAATTTTTTTGCTACAGATGTCCGCGCTCTAGTCACCAGTGGCCGCTACCACGATATTTGGGCGTTAATCTAGCGTCTATCACACTGTTAACCTATCTCTCCGTGCCGTGGTTGCGCTCTAGCCGCCAGTCGCGATAATCGTGCGTTAGTCGAGCGTCAATCGCTCTTTCAACCCCGTGACCTAAGCCTCCGTGCCCTGGACGCGATCCAACCCCCCACTAGCCGCAGATGACGCGGCGCCTCACTCGTTATCGCACTGAACCACACAGTACGCTCAACGCGTTTTAGTAAGATATACTCGTAATGCTTAAGTGGAATATTCGTTTTACAAACGGGTGTGTGTAAAGTTATGGTTTACTTGGACGGAACTGGAAAGCGGAATGGTTATAGGGTCGTAGATTGAGTAAAAAAATTGTCGTTTTCCTGCGGTCTGTAGTTAAAGGCTTCCGTGCATGTAAAAATGTTTGCATTGCATGATATCTAGTAAGTGACGCCGTTTATGCCGATTAAGAGGCCAAACAAAAATTAGGCTTTGTAGCCCTAAATCACTGTATGACTGAAATATAGGTCCGACCTTGTTAAGAGACTATAATTAATTGTTACTTGCGTCCGCCGGAGCTAACTACCATACAATTAAACAATTTTGTTCGAACAATAAGTTCATGATTATCTTGTATTAATAAAATTCTTATGTTAGTAGAAGTTAAAGTAATTATTATTTTGATGATAAAAAGTTGATAATTAATTATAGAATTACTGTTTTTATTCAACACTGCACAATAGTTTATCGAACAAATTATATACTGAATAATTTTGACGACCTGTCAGCGTAGTAGGTAGTGACAGTGAAGCTGCCTACGAAGCTGACGGTCTCGGGTTCGAATCTCGGTGACGACGGTGACGGCAATTTTTGAGTGATGAGCATGAATATTTGTTTCAGAGTCTTGGATGTTTTCTATGTATTTAAATCGATAAAATGTGGATAAAATATATTGTAGCCTAGTACCCATAACCCATAGCATAAGCCTTATTGGGTACTATGGGGTTAGTTTGATTTGTATAAAATTGTCCCGTAATAAAGAAAGATTCAAAGAGAAGATTTTATTTCTTCAACATAGGTAAGGAAAACAGTAAGGCAACATAAGGTAAGTTACACAAAGAAAGCATACAACGCTCTCCGCGTTCAATACAATGACGCCTTCAGGGTGCTGCTGCGGCTGGCGCGGTACTGTAGCGCCTCGGGCATGTTCGCTGCGGCGCGCGTGGACTGTTGGTACAGCACCATGCGAACGAAACAACGAACTAACACATATGGGTCCAAAAACCTGAAATAAAATGAATTGAAGTGAATTGAATAGGTATGTACAAGGTGTTACATTGGATTTCGTATCACTATGAAAGCTGATTTGTTTCATAAATGTATTTCCTTTATATCTTTTATTGGGTTCATACATTCGATTATTATATATTATGGTTAAACAATTGAGTAAAATGATTAAGTAATAATTTATTCATTCATAGATCCACGCTTTATTCTCAAAATACTTATCCCAAGCAGAGCACATGAAACTTATGTTCCCTTGCCACTTTTAGCATAAATAATGCACCTTTAGGTATAAAATATCGACGAGATAGGTTGCAGTGATAGGTTGTTAGCCCAACGCCCACAACACACTTAAACCCTATAATATTCTTATTCTTAATCACACTTTCCAAAAAAGGGTAGGCATAGCAAAATATTGTAAAGCCAAATATTTTGACCTAATACTTAAACGTCACACATTAAATCCTTTCAATATAGACAGATCACAATCGAGATATCACCAGCGATGTACACCCTCTCTTTCGAACCGCTATTATCAAAGAAGGAGGGCAATAAGGAAGATTCTTTATATCACAATGGGATTGACCGGGGTCCGATCGCGAATCTTTCCACTTATTTGAGAATCTTCGCCGTTTAATTTTCCAGAACGTTGCTCGATTATTATGAGAGCTTTGAAGATACCCCCCTTGGACTTGGCGATTGAGTTACAAGAGATTGAAATGTTTCTAGTAGCATTTGGGTTAGAATGCCTAAGGCCTGAAACACAGGCGCGAACTGCGGTGGAGTTCAATATAACTGACTCCTAACGACAAGTTTACTATTGACCGCCTGTGAAAGGCTTATTAAAAAGTTTCTAGTAATATTTGTACGATTCTCAGAAGAGTAGTTCCACGGGGTGTAAAACAATATATGGTTTTATTATTGTGTCCATAAATATGTTGCACTGTTGGTTTTCCATATTTAAAAAAAACATGGACATTATTTCAATGAAATAGATAATAATAATTTAATAATACAGCTATAAGCATGTTTATCGTCCTCTTGTACCCATAATACATTATTAAGCGTACTCTGGGACTAGGTCCATTTGCGTATAATTTACCTCTAATCTAATATACCTATTCGAAGTGCTTAAAGTCACTGAACATTTGAGTAAATGGATTAACGCCTCAGGCTAGTGCAACACTGATAGATACACTATCTGTCTCTATTATACACAACCAGTTAAAACAAGACAGTAGGTAGGTACTATCTCCACAAGTATTACCACAGCACTCTTTTTTCATCCTACTTAACCCGTTCAACCGCTGCAACAAAACAAAACAACTTAATCGCCTCCCGACCACAGCAGGGTTAATAAAAAGCATCCCTAAACCAATTAATAAAACGCTCAGGCGAGCTGAAAACCAATTTTTGGCCCTGCCCACCCCTTTCGCGGTTTACGCTTGACGCGTGACGAGGGGCGTTACTTAGTTTGGGTTAAGGACACACAGACGGGCACGATGAATAACACATTTTATACGTATAACACATGCAATCCCTGGATTTTTTTTGTCTTAAATGCCTAAAATTATGAAAATTGGTATCCATACTTCCATAGTAATATTATTTATAAATGCGAAAGTGTGTCGGTCTGACTGTTAGGTACCTCACACGCTTAAATAATCCGCTTAACCGATTCACATGAAATCTGGCATGTAATGGCTTGAGTTTAACTCCTGGAGAAGGATCATAGGATTGATTTTATCCTGGAAATCATTCCCTAAGGGGTTGCCATGCCAGAAGCTCGTGGGTATTATATAAAACAAAATCGTTATTGGTGTAAACCATTTATAACTCAAGAACGGTTCGACTGATTTCTATGATGTTTGATTTGGATTCATCAGCGCTTCGAATAGCAGAATAACACATGGAAATTTACGTTTTTTTTTCTTTTACTCTTGTAGGCAATACGAAGTTCGCGGGGTCAGCCAGTTGACAATATAATCCTATTAGGACCAACAACTGAAGGTCGAAAGGTTAAAGTCAAAGTAAGTTTCAATTCATTTGTAGTGAGAGTGCCGACTGAAACGCGCTGTCGATCTTCATGAAGGAGGAGGCTTGTATCACCAATGGAAAGCGACGACAGAGTCAAGGTGATGCTCAATGGTTCAGTTATAGCCTCACTCATGTCTTAAAGGCACGTAGATCGTAGTTCTCAGGAAATGAAGGGAGCGAATTCCATTTCTTAGCAGTTCGGATTGGGAAAGACGAGGCAAATCATTTGGTGCCAGGTGGTGGTATATATGGTACATTGCATTCGCTGCCCACGCCTGGACGTTGGGTGATGGAACGGGAAGGTGGTATTAAGTTGTTCAGTTCCTGCGCCCACTCTCCAAAATGTATCCAATGAACATCGATAGGGAGGCTACAGGCTACTAATACCTACTAGCTAGGGGCGGAAAGGTTTGCGAGTGGCGACCACGTATCGGAAGGCGCAGTGTATAGGCAGGCCACTAGGTGGACTGATGACCTGGGAACGGTCGCGGTAGTCAGCTGGATGCGGGTGGCGCAGGACTGATCACTTTGGCACTCTTTGGGGGAAGCCTATGTCCAGCATTGGACGTCTACGTCTGGGGAGGATGATGCCTTGCCTTATGCAAGCTACTCGTTGTTGGTGAATGATTTTCCAACTTCCTCGTAGTGTGTATCGGAATGTTAGTTTAACTCCAGGCCTGCCCGCACAACGTTTTTGCCTGACTATAATAAATTATGCACGGGCATTGTCTTCTGATGTTATCTAAACTTAGTGGCTCCGGCTTACAATTAACTTTCGCTTCCGTTATGTTTGTATCTGATCGATTTCAGACAAATACTCCCTTTCATACTTCCTGTAAGATAAAAGTACTAGGGGTTTTCGGTGGTCGTTCCGCATTTTGCTTTTCATCGTTATATTCGAGGTATAAAAATCAATAACATAAACAAAGAAAACGGAAGACATAGTTCAAATTGCTTGAAGCTTAGGTCTAGTGGAAAAGCTGACTTTACATTAACCTCTTTATTTCTATTTATTCATTGATAAAAAGACCAAAGGGCAAATAATTGAAGCTGGTTTGACTGTTTTAATACCGGTCTATCGCATATACCCTCCACTTCCGCTACTCTAACCATGGTGCCGAATGTTATCCTTGTGAAAATCAATTTCTTCCCGCTATAAGTGCAAAGTCCCGATACAAAGATGGTCACAGGAACACAAGCAAATGCTAAAAACATCAAGTTCATCAAAGCGTGCCAAAACGACCGGTCCTGCGCCACCCGCCGCGAAATTTACCAGTCACCGGGTTCGATTTCAATAAATTAAGAAACAACAATGTATAAAAAATTACAAGTATTTGACTTAATTTCTTCTATGACCGTATGTAAAATTCGTTTACAACCCCAAATATACTGTAAAATGGATTATAACACTCAAGCCTGTCTGAAACAAGTTCCACAAATACTATCGCAATGTGACTGGAACATATTAATTTGGGCGCAAAACCCGCCGGGGCCGGTAAAAAGCTTCCTATCCACATAAGAACCGGATGGGGACGTCCGCCGTGGCTCTAAAAACATACAAATACAAATACAAATACAAATAACTTTATTTTGCATGAAATATGGTACAAAAGGTGTTCAGACAATGTTATATAAGTAACACATATTTCACCAGCATCTGGCATGCAAACAATTACTTACAACTAAAGCGAAGCTTACACAATAGTCAAGGCCTATATAATGATCACTTATCTCTGTCAAAAGATGCCATGTAGGTATTCCTCGACGGAATAAAAAAACTTTTGTAAGAGCCATACTTTTAGTTTTACTTTAAACATTTTCAAAGGCAACTGTTTGATGTTATCATCCAGTCTATTATATATTTTTATGCTCATACAAAAGGTGTTTCTGCCATATAAAGCTGTTCGCTTGCGAGGTATTGCTAGCCTATCAGGGTACCTTGTATTAAAATTAGATACATCTTGAAGTGTCTTAAAAAGTTCTGGGTTCATTTTAACAAACATACATATTTCGTATATATACATACAGGGTACTGTCATTAGCGCAAGATCTTTGAACAATGGTCTGCAAGATGTCATAGTATCAACATCGCAAATTGCTCTGATGCATTGTTTTTGAGCTATCAGCGCTCGCTTTGCATGGTGTGAGTTTCCCCATAAAATGATGGCATATCTACGAGTAAGTAGGGAGCAAACATAGCCATGGTAAGCTTGTATGGCTGCCTTCTTACTACAAGTTTTTACCAGTCTCCACAAAGCATATACAAATGAATTTATCTTGCCACATACTTTATCAATGTGACTTACCCAAGAGCATTTTTCGTCCAAAATAATTCCCAGAAGTGGCTGTTTTTTACCATTGTGATTTATGAATTGTAAGTATGTTGTTTTCCTTATATTTACATTTAAGTTGTTATTGTGCATCCATGTTACAACTGTGGAGACAGTGTTGTTAATGTCATTATTATAATTATTTATGTCAGAAAACGGGATAACAATCGATACATCGTCAGCAAAAAGTATGCAGTCAAATCCCGTTACATCAGGAAGATCATTTATGTACAATAAAAAGAGCAGGGGTCCTAAGACACTTCCCTGTGGTACCCCAACTCGGTTTACTTTGGTGGAAGATTGATAAATCGTCACAGTATTTTTATAATTGATATCTGATACTTGTACAAACTGTGTCCTGTCACTTAAATAACTTTTCAGCCACTCATTAGCTGTACCTCTGATACCGTAAAGCTCACATTTTTTTAGAAGAGTTTCATGGGATACAAAATCAAATGCTTTACTCATGTCAAAGAAGACAGCAGTAACAGGCATGCTCTTATCCATGTATCCCATTACTTTATTTATTAATGAAAAGGCAGCCAATGAGGTTGATTTCCCTTTTTGAAACCCGTACTGTTCAGCGTGTATTATATTAAATTTGTCAAGAAACTTTACTATACGCTTATGCATAGCCTTCTCAAATATTTTTGAAAGTACTGGTATCAAAGAGATGGGTCGATAGTTTTGTATGCATTCTTTACTATCCTTTTTATGTATGGGCTTAATTAGCGACATTTTAAGGGGTTTTGGAAAGATACCATCAGAAAAAGACAAGTTCACCAAATAGCTCAGAACGGGTGATATTATTGACCTAGATGTTTTTAAGATGCGTGTTTGTACGTCATCGTATCCCGCTGAGTTAGTCGTTGAAAGAGAGTTTATAATCACTCTTACTTCATACTCATCTGTGGGAACCAAAAACAGAGTGTAGTTGTTCGATTTCACTCGTGAAGTGTCAGAGTTGTGATAATTACATTGGTTTAAATTTGTCATGTTTATATAATAATTATTAAATTCATTGGCAATGTCAGTAGGATTATCTAATATTATGTCATCTACAACTAGTTTACATGGATTTACTTCCATATTATGAGCTCCCGCCATGCTTTTTATGATGTCCCAAGTAGCCTTACATATATTTTTAGACCTAGCTATATATTTGCAGTTAGTCAATTTCTGAGCCTGGTGTATGCATCGTTTCAGAAGTCGAGAATAATTACGATATTTATTTTTATAGCAGATAGTTTTACTCTTGATATTTTTATAATACATAAAGCGGAGATTCCGCTTCGTTTTTATTGATTTTTTCAATCCCTTTGTAAACCAGTTGGTAGACTGAGCTTTGAAAGTTCGTTTGACTCTGATGACGGGGAAACAAAGGTAGTGGAATAATTTAAAAGTATCATAAAATATTTCAAACGCTCGAGTAAAATCACTTGTTTCGTATACTTCTGACCATGACAGTCCACAAAGACACTCACAAAATTTCACAACATTTTCAGGACTATAGTCCCTTTTATAATAATAAAGGTATCGTCTCGTTTTGGTTTTATTAAAAACCCCAAATTCAATACTTTGTGCAGTATCGTGATCAGATAAGCCTAGACTGTAAACATCACTTTGGGCGTCATGGACATTAGACAGTATTTGATCCAAGCATGAGTTCTGACGAGTAGAACAAAGGACATGCAATTTGAAATTGTTGTTGTTAGCTATTCTAGTAAGATCGTTTGAGCGTTCGGATGTTTTGAGCATGTCTATGTTCAGGTCTCCCGCTATCACAATTTTATATTTTGTTCTGCGCTTTAGCCTACTTAGAAGTCGTTCTAGTTTTACAAAGAAAGTAGATAAATCCGATGTGGGTGTTCTATAGACACAAATAGCCATACATTTGATAGATTCTATCACTATGCCACAGCATTCGAACACATAGTCTTCCGATAAATTATCCAAAAAAGCAAGTTTCTGTGTCAGCATATCGTTCTTACAGAATATAGAAACGCCGCCTCGCTTTTGGTGTGACCTGCAATAGGATGCTGCCAATCGATACCCGGGTATTCGAGCATTAGTCTCATTTCCTTTCTTTATAAACGTTTCACAAAAACACAATGCGTCGAAATGTTTATTTTTGTTTACAGTTAATTCATCTAGTGCAAGTTCTATCAACTCTTGCTTGCATATTAGGCCTGCTATGTTCTGATGAAACACGCTAAA
Source organism: Epinotia demarniana (assembly GCA_945867215.1). Taxonomy (NCBI): domain Eukaryota; kingdom Metazoa; phylum Arthropoda; class Insecta; order Lepidoptera; family Tortricidae; genus Epinotia; species Epinotia demarniana. The sequence goes on from OX244281.1 coordinate 3,174,508, forward strand.
CGAATTCTTGTCAGATTCACAATATTCCGTATTTATGGTTGTTTTAGGACCGGTTGACAAGGGCCTAAAAAAGAGTGTTCAGCCTGTTTATTAGGACTCTGTATGTGGCGTAGTACAAGTTTAACATTTGTTAATATATTTTGAATAAATATACATAAACCACGACACTACATGACATGACATAAAACCACGGATATACTCTACTAGATATTATTGTATTTTGATTAATCCCATGTGTAGATATATTTTCACCAATGGTTCCAACGGCAGACAATGCGCTGGTTAGATCAGCACCGCGCTGAGTTGGGTTGGGACCATTTCGTGACTTTTTTTTTTGTTGTGACTGTTTGTCGTTTTGTGTGTCACGAATAATTGTTTTCTATTTCTATTCTAGATATTTTAAGATTAAATAGTATAAAAAAAAATATTTCCACTTTACTAAACAGGTCTGCTAAAGAAATCCTAAATGCGGAAAGGAAAATAAAAATTATTCGCCACGGTGTGATTGAACCTGCGAGCTCTGCATACCGTTGCGCTGATCAACAAACTGGGCTCCACTAATAATATCATTCAAAATATGTCAGTCAGGCCTCCTGGGCTCCACTCGAGGAGACGACTCTGTCAATCCCTTCATTACTCCGAAATATTGGAGCTGGCATTTTCATTCCTCGCTCGACGCACCAAGATTGCGATACATCGAAGAAATACTGCCAGCATCTACGTATGCCTAAGATCCTCCATATTTTAGTATTGAGTTTAGTTTTCGTTTAGTTTGTCCTTATCCCATTTACTTGGGGTGAACGATGTATTTTTCTACCATACCTCTCTATCGCCCGTCAACTCATCACACACTTCCTTCCTTTTTCTTGGTCAACCTCTTCTCTTATAACCCTCCACATTCGTACCGAATGCCCGTCAAGTAACATGACTATCATACCTTCGCATAACATGTCCATACCAAAGTTTTATTTATTTATGTATTATTACGTAAGTCATTTGTTTTCAATAAATATTTGCTTCCCTTCGTGATAAAAAAGTAAGTTTTTGACCAAAATGTCCTGTTCATTTCCAGCCTAAAATAAACCTTATCCGTGTCGGCTTTATAACCATGTAGTTTATGTAGTTTACGCCCAGCTATGCAGTCCCGCGGTGCACACGACATGCACTTGTGTTTATATTAATATTAAGACACTTTGCATCTTAACTAGCAAGTTAAAATATGTTTATGAGGTTAGGTTGAATATATTATTCGCTAGCCTACATTGGAGATCGTTGTAGTTGTGTTTTTTTTCTTTTACTTTGATATGCGTCTACATTTGGAGATCTTTATTTAAAATTGTATTGAGGATAAATAATGACGCTGAAATACTAACCGAATATTATATTTATATGAATATGGTCCATAAGTTACACCTAATTCAGATTATTGTCCTATGTCCAAACAATTATTTGTGACAAATAATACTGTAGAAGCCAGCTAGCTGCTACACTTGTTCTTGTAGTTATAGTTAGAGGGATCATCATCATCATTATCATCATCATCAGTTAGAGGGAGTGCGGAGAAAGATACTCAAGATCTAACAAGTATATTTCGCAAGAGATAAAAGTACAGTAAATAATTGGTAATTCTTTAAATGTTCACGTTAATGCGCTGTTTAATTTAGCACTATCATCATCATCATCATCATATTAGCCGAAAGATGTCCACTGCTGAACATAGGCTTCCCCCATAGAGTGCCAAAGTGACCGGTCTTGCGCCACCCGCATCCAGCGGACTCCCGCAAACTTTACCAGTACTCGTATAGCACTAACTATATTTGTGACTAATACTTATTTACTAACCCCTCGTATGCTTAGACACGGATCCAAAGCATTAGAACCTAGTTTTCAATGTCAAGGCCATATATTGATCAGCCATTTTTGACATCCGCATACGAGGGGTTAAAGATCTGACGCACGATCCAAACGCAAGTAAGCATTACGAAATGTACGGTGTGCTGATCGAAAGACAAAAAATAAAAGAAAAAAATGCTTTGCTTTGTCACGAAATAGACTCAGCTCAGCATATTGCTAACTTTACAGCCCGCGCTGTACCGTTTGTGCTGTGTGTGTGTATGTGCGCTGTGTCGACTTAATGCCTGCCCCTCTTGATTATCAGTACGTCGCCCTATCCCGTCATTGTCCCAAAAAATCTACCTATTCCGCTAGCTGTTAAGAAAATGTAAAGATTTATTAAGCTTAATATTTTCCCTAACCGAATGACGTAAGCGACCGATTTCCAATTAACATTTACGCTGTGACGATATTTTGAACGGAACCACGGAATCGGGTACGAGCGTAGCGGGTAGCGATTCTTGGCACTCATCATCATAATTATGTTATTTGATTGACAGTCAGCCGAAGTGAACAGGGAACTGGACAGGGAAGTGAGCAGGACGGGCGTAAAATGCGGTGTAACGCCCGTGCTGCCCACTTCCCTGCTCACTTCGGCTGATAGTTAATCAAGCATAAGAGCTAGGCTCTTGTCGGTGGAGTAACCACCACTGATTTTTGTCCTCTGCCAGCCTCTTGAAGCCTTCATGCGACTCGACAGAAACTTTCTCTTCTTCTTCAACTTTTCTTTTTTCTTGGCATGAATGTGTTAAAATACGCCATTCCCAGAAAGCAAGAGATTCAACAGAATGCAGGAGCAAATCCCGTGACAGCTTGCAAATTTATTTTTGCCAATAATCTTTTAGCCGCGGCGCAATCTTTAGAGCAATCGGAGAAAAAGAGGAAATCTCATTAAAGAGCTGTTTTCATTCGATATTAGGGTTGCCACCCCATGTCTAGTGGCGTAGCGTTTAAAGAAAACTCATGGCTATTTAAGGGCAGAGCTGCACACGCGGGTCAAAGCGTATTGCACTATTCTGAGTAGGGACTGTTTCGTGAGGTGTTTTATTTTTATTCAATGTTTGTCGTTTTGTGTGTCACGAATAAATGTATTTTTTTTTCTTTCTTTTAATTGCAAAGAACGCACGCAAACCTATGTCCATTTCGAAGTTCAATTCTAGACACAGGTGAACTATACACAGGTGAAAGTTTTTTTTTTATGAGACAAGTGGATCCGGAGATCATCCCAACATACAAAGCTACGACTTCACAAAATCAAGACTATGATATGAGTGTAGATACTGCTACTTTACCTAGTACCTGTAAGTTCCTGAAGTAAAAACAATAGTCCTAAGTCTGGAGACTAAGGCATTTTTTTTGTTTATGGCTTGGATGCGTGTCCTTTAAGCCAGGCATTCAATTTCACTCTAGGATAACTATCACTTGACGGCCCGCAGGCCCCGCAGCTAGATAGAATATCCATCTCTTTCTAATAAGAACGCTCAGAAAGAGCCGCAGTCTGTGTCGCCGCGGCGCGGGTCGCTGCGATAGCCTGAGTTGGAGAAAAGTTTTTTGTTACTCGTATTGCTCATGTCACTTTAGGGCACTAACAATTTAGGGTTAATAAAAAAAGTGGGCATGAAGGCCATTGAAAAGTTAGAAAAAATGATCTTAGTTAAATTAGTAAACACAACATACAGTCGACCAGTCCAGTGTTTCACACAAATTGCAGTGCAGTTTCTTAAACGCATAAGTTTTTATTATGAAAGCGACATAAAAAGGCACAATCATTCCTCAGTTGATTGCGAATAAAGAGACAGACGCATGTCACGGTAACATTACCACTGCATTCCTTTTTAAGTCAAAGTCGGGGTTTATTTTTCAATTGTACATCTACGTAATAACGTCTTTCTCTTGTTTTTAAATTTTTATTACAGTTTTTTGACTTTGTCATACACATGTTGTGGCAACCCTAGTCAAAACGGAGACGAAACAGACGGTCTAAGTGAGTCGGGCCGAATAGAGTTCGAGTCTTTCTATTTTCACTAATTATTCATGAGAAATAAGGCAGGAATATATTTTAAACTTATTCCGCCATTTTCAAAGTGCGTCCACGTAGGTACATTTAAGACATAAAGTGGTAAATACGTACTGGGAGGCGGAGCGTGGGTAGATTATTGTCTATATTCCATTGACATACAACATTCTATATTCATTCGCATAAGGCTCAAATTTCAAAATTCTTTCTTACAAAATTGACAACATTTTGGCGACCGCTTTGGCCTAGTTGGTAGTGACCCTGCCTACGAAGCAAGAGGTCCTGGCTTCGAATCCCGGTAAGGGCATTTATTTGTGTGATGAGCACGAATATTTGTTCCTTAGTCATGGATGTTTTCTATCTATTTAAGCATGTATTTATCTATATAAGTATGTTTATCGTCGTCTAGCACCCATAGTACAAGCTTTGCTTAGTTTGGGGCTAGGTCGATTTGAGTAAGATTGTCCGCAAATATAAAAAAAAAAAAAAAAAAAATATTTGAAAATATGTAATGATGCCTATATCGAAAACCATTTCGGTAATAATCTTATCTGAACGTAATAAATTTGTTTCCCCATTTTTATTCTTACTCGTTTCGGAGAAAATCACTAAAATCTGTAAACCGCGGTGTAACCCGTGCGTGACGTCATTCCTACGTCTGTTAGTGAAAGATGTGGGCAGGTGCCATAGAGAGACATAATAATGACGTCATATTTTACTTACGACCTATTGGAAGTCACTACTTTAAATTTTGATATTTTTGAATGAAAATAAACATTTAGGGAGAAATAAAAAAACACGTATATAAAATTTCATTTTCTATCCAACTAAATCATATAACGGACCACTTAAAAAAAAATTGTCAATTGTCTACAATGTCACGAGAACAAGTAACACTTACCCCACTAAAGCCTCAGTTACTTAAAGATAAATCTTCCCTTCAGTTAATTTAAAATCAATTGCCCCGACAAATATTCCTGTTAGGGTGCTAATGGGTCTGTGAGGCCATTAGAAGCCATTAGAACATCACAGGGGCCGAATAAAATAGTAGATACCACTTCATTGCTGTGTTACCACCGTGGCGAATAACTTAAACACAGTAAATAAGTATCAGAAAATCTAGTATGGACTGAATATGATATTTATACAAGTAGGCCCAGTAACAAGCACTTTCAAATCGTCAGGTAGAAACATAATCTTAAGCTAGTTACTTAGAGTAATTGATTAAACATAAAAAGTAAAATTTATGTGAAGTATTTTAACATTTAAAAAAATCTAGTCTAGAATGTTTCTAGAAAGACAATCTAATCTCAAAAAAAAACGTGAATAATAAATTAAAAACACGTCAAAAATTTCCAAAAGGAACAAATAAATTAATATTTGTTTTTAAGCAGTAACGCTGCTGAAGAAAATTATAAATTTTTAAATGAAAGGAAAAATTGAAAAATTTAATGCACCGAGCTGGATTCGAACCGGCGAACACAGGCATTCATGGCCCGTCGCTACTACCAACTGAGCTATCGGAACAATCTGGTTCGGGCACAAATCCTTCAATCAGTTCCTTCATATAACGCCTTAGGGAGGCGTATGTAGCGACATCTACCAGAAGACTTAGGCTTCTTTACGGCACCAACGTCTCAAATTATGTTGAGAAATCGTCAGTAACGATGCGCCACCCCATACTAAATTAATATTTCAATTATTCCATATTTTTTTTTATTATTATTATTTTATTGTTTTCAATTTTTCCTTTCATTTAAAAATTTATAACAAATAAATTATAAATCCAGTCAAAATTAGTCCCAAGAAGTTTTATCATTCATGTAGTCTTGTGCTAAGCTTTCGAAATAAGTTTTTTACTGTGCTTCCGACACGTATCCACACGGGCCGATGCACGCGGCAAGACTCCCTTACGAGTAAACCACGTGACTGTCCGACACAATTTTTTTCGCCAGAAAATACTGCTATTACTGTTAATAATACTATTTGCGGATTATCTTACGCAAATCGACCAGTCCCAAACTAAGCACAGCTTGTACAGTCACCTGCTAAAGTGGCGGGCCAAGTGCTCAAAATGACATATATGGGACTAATGTCAAGAGGATAAGGACTGTCATAATAATTTTGAGAGTGTTATTTTGCGTAGCTACTTCTGCTGCTGACTGTACTGTGGGTACTAGATGACGATATACCTCTACAAGATACATAAAATTATATTCAAATACTTAAAATACATAGAAAACATACATGACAGCCTAATACATATTTCTGCTCATCGCATAAATAAATGCCTTTATCGGGATTTGAACGCACGACCACTAACTTCGTAGGAAGGTGGGTGTCGTAGTACCTAATAAGTATTAGTTTTCCATATTTTTATTAAATGATCTATATTCAGAATGTGTAAATAAAAAAATATTTTACAAACCAATAATCCGGAAAAATCTATAAAAAAACGTTTGGTAAGTTTACACATTCAATGCTGCAAATAAACTGAACAAAACAAATCCTACTAATACAGGGTGACTCCTAAGTGGAGAATAGAAATATGGTTTTCTTATTCTGTAGCTTTCATTTAAACACTTTTACTTAACAATATGTGAATATCTATTACTTTTTTTTTCATAATAAAATCAATAATTAGTTTACAACTTACCAGATCTTGTGGTCACCCTACTACAGTACACCCTAAGTACAGTTAGCTGCAGAGGAATGTGACACATCTGCATACTAAGTTTCTACGTTCACGTTTATCTGCGGCTGACTGTACTTTTAGTACTTGTCATGTAGAATAGGGTGACCACACGGTTGGATATTTTTAGAAAATGAAATTAATTAACGTTTATGTATTACAGTTCAATTGTTTGCTTTTAGACCTAATGCACTGAACTTGCCTTGGAACGCTACGTTAGAAACTATGGTTTTTGTTCACCATTTAGGAGTCACCCTGTATTATAAATTATAAATGCGATTACTCAACCATGCAAAAACAACAAACGCATTAAGATGAATATTGGTATACATATACAGTATAGCCTGGATTTACATATAGTATACTTTTTTATCCCAGGAATCCCTAAGGGGGTGAAATGGAGGGTTAATGTTTGTATGGAGCTACGATATAAACGAGTTCCACGCGGACGGAGTCGCGGGCAGAAGCTAGTTTTATAAGTACAATCCTCAAAGAAAATCGGCACGGTGTCACACGCAGTCAGTAAATCGCCTTCCCATTAAGCAGTAAACAAATCGAAGGCTCACGTATGCCATTACCTACGGCTCCTCCAGCAAATCAGGCGTGAATATACGGCGGAAATGAGCGTTCGACGCCGCACCTATAGCGAGGATGTTTTCCTTAAACACATTGGACGCACGGAGATTGAGGCTTTGGCCCATTTTATAAGAACCTATACCTTAATACTATGGGCCTCATAAGAAGGCTCAAAGTCACCCAAAGGGCAATGGAGAGGGCCATGTTGGGAGTTTCTCTGCGTGATCGCATCAGAAATGAGGCTATCCGTAGAAGAACCAAGGTAACCGATATAGCCCTCATATAAGTGGCAGTGGGCGGGGCACATAGCACATACATAGAACCGATGGCCGTTGGGGCGGAAAGATTCTCGAGTGGCGACCACAAACCGGAAGGCGCAGCCTGGGTAGGCCCGCGACAAGGTGGACTGATGACCTGGTAAAGGTTGCGGGTGTCCGCTGGATGCGGGTGGCGCGGGATCGGTCACTTTGGCACTCTTTGGGGGAGGCCTATGTCCAGCAGTGGACGTCTTTGGGCTGATATGATGATGATGATACCTTAATCCATAGCATACTGGTGGTGAGGTAGGGCACAGCGAAATGTCATCCCGCTCGAATGTGGAGCAGCCCAACTGGGGAAGTACCTCCGCCTTGCAGAAGACCACCGCCATAATAACACTACTACTTGCTCTGTCGTAGTGTTGTGTTCCTGGAGGTGAGCCAGGTCGCCAGAGCTCCCGAGGACGTGTTGTGTTGAGAGCGAGGGCATTTGTTCCTAGCGATATTCCCAATGCCCTAAAGGAGCCCGGGGTCCGCTTTGACACCTAATCCCAAGATTTGGAATGGGCGCTAGTTTTGCGAAAACGACTGTTAACTGACTTTCCAACTCTAAGGGAAAACTAGACGTTATTGGGATTAGAACGGTTCCCTCACGATGTGTCCCCTCACCGAAAAGCTAACGGTAAACATTCAGTACATCGAGCCGGAATTGAACCCACGACCGCTTAACAGCCGCATAGGCATGAACCACTCGGCCATCGTACCAAATTATGGTAGTATCTACTTGTTCGACGATTGTATTTTTTGGACATAAAGATTTTTGAAAGAATTAACAAATCCCTCGCCGGGGGGCACTCTCGTTAGCTTAGCCTGCTAGATCCTTTTATGGAATAGGGTAATTATATAAATCACATGTAGTTGCGAGAGTACATTCCATATATGATATAGGTAGCTGTAGCCGTCAGTAGTTTCATATGTCCTAATTTGGTAAATATTGACCTAGTTTTTACCATACATACATACATACATTCACGCCTTTATCCCTAAAAGGGGTAGGCAGAGCACATGAAACTTATGTTCCAGCGCCACTTTTAGCATAAATGTTGGTATAAAAAAGATTGACAAAATGTGATATTGCAGTGACAGGTTGCTAGCCCATCGCCCACAATACACTTAAACCCTTTTTTTTAGTTTTTAACAGACTTCAATGAAGAGGATGAGGTTCTCAATTCGGCTGGTGTTCTTTTTGTATAAGAAGTAACTAAGAGCAGCGGTTATTAAAACGTCATGGGCATCTGCATACATGTACTGTATCCTAATTTGTGTAGGTTGTCATTGTCATGCATAATATCATAAATGCGTAACTCTGTCTGTCATTTAATTTGTACGGCAAAATTACCGAAGCAATTGCTTCCATATTCGCCAAAAAGCAAGCTTAAGCCCTGAGGCCTAGCCTACTTTTATTAATAAGAAAGTAAGAAATATTTACAAATACCGCGAGCGAAGCTGTGGGTTAAGCAATTTGTCTATGAATTAGAGATGGTTTCATACAGCAGCTTACAAATTCTATAATATAGTAGACAGACGAGCAAACATTTCAGATTCGACTAGATTTCGTCGTAAAGCCTTTAAGGACACAATGTTATACTAAGAATCAATATCCAAGGATTTTATTCAAGGGGGTTGGAATAGGCCATAAAATAAACGTCCGCATTATGATAATATCTATGGATTGGTATCAAAAACCGATAATCTTTATGGTGTTTTGATGGACTGTCTCCAGTAAATGTGAATAGAACGCCTTTTCTCTTCAAACGATTTATACTTTACTCAGAAAGAATTTTTCGTTCCGTATTATTTTATTTTCCCAAACGATGAAACCGTTAACTGACACTAATAATTACAGGGTTAAACTCACCCATTAAATGTCACTACGGGCGACATGTTTCGAACTATTTTGGAGTTTTTAGGACGAGTGTTTTCGCGGCCGTGTCACAAACACATAACCGTGTAATAGTATTATTTTAGACACGCCTCATGGTATATAAGCACATAGGTACTGATTATAAATATTTATTGTATAGGTAGTGTACATACATGAGGCTTAGACTAATTAGGGTTTGTACAAATAGGTCAGCATATATTGCCAAAAACTGCCATCCCCTAAACTAGGTGTGAACTTGTGTCTTAGCGGTTTGAGCTCATGACCAACCAAGTGAAATCAAAAGATTTTTCGAAAAACCCAACTCCTTTTTTAAAAATATGCTTATGTTACCTCACTCCTACTATACGACATTTCATATGTCGATATCCGTCAAACGGTTCAGGCTGCAGGGCGTGCCAAAGAATAAGACATACGTCTTACATACATACATACATACGCTCGAAGAAGATAACCCTCCTCTCCTTCGGCAGTCGGGTAAAAAGCTAACGACCTTAAAAAAGCCTGAAGACTTAGCCAAATAGCCACAAATAGCTAGGGGCTTGTAGACTTCGCTGACACTTAATGGCGTGCAACACGTCTGTGAACGATAGGACCGCAAGATCACGTTTAGAGGTAACAAAATCAATGTCTAGACTGTAAGGACCTAGATTGTATAAGTAAATTAAGAAATCCCACTATTTACCCCATTTTACATAGCTTTGAATACATAATAACATGTTAACCAATAACAAAGGAATTAATAGGCAAAGGTTAATAAATATAATGTAAATGAATAAATAAAAGTCTTAGTTACCACCCAAAAGAATATAACGAGTATATACCTAAGGCATATAGGCCAAAACATGTTTTAAAGATCACATTTTGAGACTGTATTAAGAAAGCATTACCATAATGAAAGCCACTAAGAAATCGTGTATATCCGAGTGTCTGACCGTAGAGAGAGCATACGTCAAGCTCCGCCCGCCGGGCGCTGATTGGTCGTTATTATTCCATACTAATTTTTGATTAAGAACTTTATTACGTAATTTCGGCTTATCATTCTGGTTAATCAAAGCGACCATTTTGCAACCTGTTACAGTAGAATCTAGATTTATATGTCGTTAGGTAGGTCATAAAAAGCTCCAACTGTTAGGGAGACTTTATATCAGTATTATTAACGTTTTATATTATAAAAAGCAAGAAAACCTAGTAAAAAAGGATTTGAAAATAAATATTACCATTTTCCACTTGCTGTAACTTTCCTGAAAATCACCTTACGAGGTTTATTATTGTTTGTAAACATATGTTAGAGTCACGATATCATAGGCAAACAAAGATTAGTGCATTAGAAGGAACCTTGTTTAAAATATTTTGTGATAACGAAAAATTATAGTTAAAATAGGCGTGGCATTACGTAATAGCCAATCAATTATGTAAGATTTGGGTCAATAATAAAATTAGAAGCTGAAAATATGCTCGAGGATATCGTGACGAGTTGTAAACCTAATTTTGGTATAAGAACGAGTCAGTTCTCAGTTCAAAGTGTGTTCAGTCGGCTCTCTGAAGAAAGCAACAACTAAGTAATCAGCAATCAGTAGGAAAGTGATAGGGCAAGCAGGGACTTGTAAACAAGTCACATAGGGCAGTGGTAGGGAAAGTTTAATTAATAAGTCAATCAATAATATACATTCATTTTACTATCAGAGTTCTTGTTTTCTTTTCTTCTACCCTTGGCTAGGGAGTCTTGGCCTTCGGGCTATCGAAGGCCGTTGCAGGGTCGCCGCATATATACGCACGGTCTGTTAGGTGTCTGGCGAGTGGCGTACGCCTGAAGCCTCTAGGCGTACGAACCCACTCAGCCGACGCGATAAAGTCGCCCGTCGCCCCGCGACAAGGGTCGCCCCTCTGCGACAAGAGTCGCTCGCGACGCGACGTAAGGCGACGCGTCGGCCACAACGTCTGAACTGGAGCCTAATCCACCGCAAGCACATTACGTGCCCACCTTGCGACTCACAAACTCACGCTGAGTCACAATGGCCAGCATAAATTGAACTATACATTCGTAACTTCATCACATCAGCCGAAAGACTTCCACTACTGGACATAGGCCTCCCCCAAACAGTGTCCGATGACCGCTCCTGCGCACCCCGCATCCAGCCCCTATTCTGTAACTTGTTTTAAGGTCACCTCAACACTCACCCACAAATATATCTTGACACTTCAATGCATACTAAGTGTAGGTAGAGGTCTACTTTCGTGACGGGTGATCGGCGGGGTGAGCCGCTTTAAGGCCTCCACCCACCGAACGCGTGTCGTCCGCGGCGCGTGTGCTGCGCGGCACCCGCGCAAGTTGTATTTAGCATTGAAACTACTGCTTCAAACACACATCCAACGCGGTCCGAACGCGGGCCCGCGGCGCTAAAGTTACAACTCGGCAGCACGGCCGCGTGACGTGCGCGTCGCGTGTGAAGCGCTGCTAAGCGTGATAGAGTTAGTGAGATACATATTAAATGTGTTGGTAGTGAGAGAGATATGAGGCGCGGGCCCGCGCTGCTGCTGCGCCGCAACGCAGTCGCCAACGCGGCGGGCCCACGCGGGCCCGCCGCGTACCCCCGCGTTGCTACACGCCGCCCGCTTGCGGTGTGAATACGAGTATACCGATTCAACCGCGTCCGACGCGCCAGGCGCACGTCACGCGCCGCGCACGACACGCGTTTGGTGGGTGGAGGCCTTTAGCGCGTAGCGAATAACAGCCCTGCGGTCTCCCGCGAACTTTACCAGCTCATCAGTCCACCTTGTGGGCATGCGCATACTATATTATACATTCGTAACATACTATATTACATTTATACGTAATCGGGGACCAGGCGCACCTGACCTGTAACTGTCACAGTCGTCAGTAATTGGAGGTCAGATTCCGACTTCGTGACTAGGCGTGACTTACTGATCTCGCTTACGTGCCCATGCCTACTGCACTATAGGTGGACCGCTTAACTCTGTCCTCGAATCCGCGGCGCGGACGCGGGTGTAGGACGATAACTGGGCGCGGGAGCCGTGCGGACGGCGGCTTTGCCTCCCGGCGAGGCGAGGACTGAGTTAAAGGGTCCACCTATAACTGTCATCTACACATACAAAACCTTAGTAACTTAGTAACTAGCTAATAGCTAAGCCTAACCATCTATTTTTTTTTACTGTTCTGCAGTTTGGCAGAAGAAAATGCTGTAAAACAATGGTTGTTTAAGTGAATAAATATTTCTTACATGTAGATCTACTTAATGTACGTGCAAAGCGTTACGTAATCGACCGGTTCTTACACTGGTTACCCGGTGAGGAGGTTTGGGAATAGCCCTACAGTGTTTTATAGGCGCTTCGCAAACTACGGGACGGTTGATTAAATTCTGTCCCGCAGCGGGTTTCAAGGCAAGCACAGTGGGTCCATTTAATACCGGTGGTTATAAAAGCTATAGAACTAGCGTTCCTGTCTGCATATATTTTTTTCGAAAAAGTGGTTGAAAAAAAAGCTATATTTCACGAGGTTCGGTTGAGACATGCGACATGCGGGACGCTGACACCATTTTCGGCCCAAGCTAAAGCATAGAACTTCGTTCGCTTCGCTCGCTTGTTCGAAAACAGCCATTATACTCGAAGCATTATTAAGTGAACACACGTAAAAGGTTTAAAAAATTTAGGAAGTTTTTTTATTACAACTTTAACCGAAGACGCGTACTTGAAAACAGAGCTGTTATTCGCTACTCGCTAATGCGGCTCACCCCGCCGGTCACCCGTCACGAAACTAGACCTCTACCTACGTTTGGTTACTACGCATCGCGGTGTCAAGATGTATTGTGGGTGAGCGTTGAGGTGAGCTTAAAATGAGTTACAGAATAGGTGGGCTGTAAATCGATGAAGTAGAAAAACATAATTAACCATATGATTAATTTAAAAAATATATAGAATTTTGTCTCAACTATTATTCTAATGATGACATACTGTTCGTAGTATGTGTACTGTTCATTGTTTACTAACGAGATTGTTTTTCCCGGTAATTTCTGGCTGGAAATTGAGGTATTGTTGTTTTAATTGTAGTCTAGTTTCAGTGGGTGTTGGAAACTGCAACGCATTGTCCGAAGTTGGGGCCCATTTAACAACATTTCATTAAATTGACGTGGTTGTAAAGGAGAATACAAGCGTTTTGTACTTTTAAATTCAGATATAATACCTTATTCATAAGAGTTAACGAATCTCTGTTAACTAAAAATTGTTTGTCTCGTTCTCAATAACATCAAAATGACTGAAACAATACTCGATGAATGCTTATGAAAGAGGCCATCAGGATATTAAGTATACGTGGGTTTGTTACGCTGATTTGTGACCATTTCGTGGCAAATGTGTGTGTGCGTATGTGTCTACAGTTTGTTTGTTTGTTTGTCACGAAACACTTAAAATGGCAATAAGTAGGTACAGGAAGCGAAACCTACATTATTTCCTTTTAAAAATAACATGTTTAAGTAAATATTTTTTTTTGTTCGATAATCTTACACAACTCGACCTAGTCCGAAACTAAGCAAAGCTATGGGTACTAGACGACGATATACTTATAGAGATAAAATAAATACTTAAATAGATACATACAAATCATCCATGAGTCAGGAACAAATATTCAGTCACTACCAACTAGGCTACAAAGTTCATCAAAAATTAAGGATATATAAGTATATAAGGCAATAAGTCCGCCTTGTGTACTTTTTTGTTTTGTGCAAATAAATGTAATAAATGTAAATAAATGTGCAAATAATTGTCGCAAATAAAGCTTAAACAAATAAATCATTCATTTACCGAGATTTCAATTTGGCTGACAAGATTTTAAACCAAATTAACGCGAGATTGTAAATCGCCAAACTCGTCTCGAGATTGCTTCCCCATCTATAGTTCAGTACCCTTCAGTTTACTATGTACAATCTAGAGAAAATATTTAACGTTTGCAATTTGTAACAGTCTGGCTTCGAACCCGCGACCGCCGAGGCGAGAGAATACGAGGCGCATATTGGGAATAAATCAGCATGCACATTACACGCGTCTCGGTGAAAGTAATATGGCAATACGACTGTTGGTACAGTCAGACAGAATAATGATACCAGTAACCAACAATTTCAGTTTAAAACCCCCGTTTCAACAAACACATTTAGCTAAGAAACATCTCGACAAACAAATCAGTTCTGTATGGGAGCAACGGTGCCACAGACCCATTTCCCAAAAAACCAATTGTATATGGCGACCACAACTGTTAAAAATGGTACTTAATATTTATTTCAAACAAGCTTTTATTCAAAAATGTTGTTGGACTAAAATGAAAAAATTATATTACGCAAGGGTCAAGCTTCATTTTTATCTATCAAACAACTTCGCAAGAAAGAGACGAAAAGGAGGCTCAATCACACAAAAAGTGTAGTCGGAAATAAAAGCTTGTACCTACCATATTAGATTTTTTAACAGCCGATATTTGACAGCCGTCATCCCGGTACAGTAAACGTCAATGATGACATATGATGACATAAATTGTACTGGGATGGCAGCTGTCAAGTCTTGGATGGAAAGGACATTTTCACATTAACAATAAGGTCTACCAGGTTTAATGCGACAATGGGGTAAATGCGTCTTTAGAAGATATGGTCGAAAAGCAACATTTTAGAACCAAGGCTCAATCACACAAAAAGTGTAGTCGGAAATAAAAGCTTGTACCTACCATATTAGATTTTTTAACAGCCGATATTTGACAGCCGTCATCCCGGTACAGTAAACGTCAATGATGACATATGATGACATAAATTGTACTGGGATGGCAGCTGTCAAGTCTTCGATGGAAAGGACATTTTCACATTAACAATAAGGTCTACCAGGTTTAATGCGACAATGGGGTAAATGCGTCTTTAGAAGATATGGTCGAAAAGCAACATTTTAGAACCATTACAGCTCTTAATGTTCAAAGTATGTTTACCAAACTTTCAATTTAGACGATTGTAACGGTCCTAAAATGTTCAGTTTCGGAGATATCATCAAGTGACGCATTTACCCCATCGACGCATTTGCCCCGATTGACCTTATAAAAAAAAATGTCACAGATAAATAAATATTGGTGCGTACGTATGTAAAAAAATGCAGTGCGACAATAGGCTTGGGGCTTAGCGTTTGCTAATAGCCTGTTGGCTCAAGTTTGAGCCAGAAACTTATTTTAAGCCAGATTCCGACTTTTCTTGTTTGGCTGACTATACCTATGATATCGTATGCCCCTCCAACCCGATAGCTCTCACGCTAATAAAGTCTTTATTGAATTCGACATTCAGCCCAATATCGAGTGTCGGTCTTATTTTCCAATAAACATATTTATAAATTATGTGTAATGGAGAATTTAGTTTCATGTGTAATGTTATAGTGTTGTGTGAACATTTAACATTATAGTCTTCAAGATAGTCTATGAGTTATAACTAGGCCCGCGACTTCGTCCGCGTGGAACCTGTTTATATCGTACCTCCATACAAACTTTTTACCTAATTTTATTGTATTATTTTTCTCTTTTGAGGGATCATTTGACCAAATAGTTGAGCGATTCTCAAAAAAAATGCCACTGTTATCTATAGGGATGTAGACACTAAATCATATAATCAGTAATACGAGGTAAATTTTCTCAAATGACGAACAAAAATGTAGTCAAATGGGGAAAAAAGCGATGCAACAGGTTATAATCACAAAGTTATAAGAGTCCAAAATGTTAAGGGTAATTGTAGTGTATTGCTATCCTTATCTCGTGCGCATTCGTCACGTCACGATGACCGGAGTGGGGGGCAGTAGTTGTCCGACCGTTGCCGGGAGTGGTGGAGTGCTGTCGAGCCAAGGAACGTGTAAATAGCAACACCGGTATACCTATAGAACGTGCAAATAAGTGAACACTACAGGTATATTCTGTCCCATTTCCGCAAAGCGTACCAAATGTGTATACGAAGCGATTGTCATTTACTATGACACTCGCAGATGGTGACGTCACTAACTGTGAGCGTTTTCTCACAAGCAATATTAAAAGGGTTGTAGCTTCGTAATTATATTTTAGTGCCTCTTTCTTTAACAGTATTATTACAATACAATACAAATATTCTTTATTGGTCTCCAGACATAGTAGACAGGAGAAAAATAGTGCTAAATTAAACATAAACAATGGCAGATAACAGGCGGTCTTATCGCTAAAGAGCGATCTCTTCCAGACAATCGTAATTATACGTTTTGAGTACAGACCTGTGTTAAAATTATCGATGAGTTTTATGTTATTTCCAATGAGAACCACGAGCTGTTATGTTATGATCCTAATGGGATAAAAAATGTCCCAATTATTTTTTCCTGTTGCGTTACGATTTCCGATATACTATGTATGGCGGGGCGGTAACATAATAGGAAAATTTATTTTCCTATTAGGATGGAAAAAGATCGTGATTCTGAGTAGAAATCATATAAAACTTGTAAATGCTCGTAAAAAATGTAGCGTCAATATAAAAAAAATGCTCAGTTTAGGTAAGTACCTCGTTTTCCTGTATATTTAGTATACAGCTTTATTACACCCAAAGGCACAACAAAATCCAACAACACCTCAAATCCTATCCAGCCAATGGTAGTCCAAATACCTAGTCAAGATAATAACATATAGATACCACTATAACCTTGCCAAAGGCGTTGTAGACCTTATAGTTAAAAGTTAAGGTTGAGATTGGCTCGGTGCGCGTGGATAACTGGAGCTCATGACCAATAAAAGCTCGCGATGGGCCGCAAACGGTTATAAACAAGCATACAGATGCATGGAAGCGTCTAACATAGAACCATGAAAAAAGGTATGACACTAAACAAATATATCTTTACTGGCGCAGTACCGATCACCTTGGCACTCTTTGGGGGAGGCCTATGTACAGCAGTGGACGTCTTTCGGCTGATATGATATGATATCTTTACGCTACTCTACGCTTTTATTTCGTTCTTGGGGGATCGTCCACGTATAACGTCACGGAAAACTACGACTTGGATGACGACTATTTACATGATTGCCCTTACGTGTTAACATTATCCTTAAATCCACCGTCGATTGATATTTGCTTTAGCTGTTTATCAATATTTTTCTACTGCCTGATCACGTATGAAAAATCATCGAGTATATATATACTTTCCTTGCCGGCCAATATTGGCCGGCAAGGAAACTTGAATTAGTCGTAATGAAGAAACATATCCATTTTTTTAACATAACTACAATTATCAATCCATACTAATATTATAAATGAGGAAGTGTATGTGTGTGTGTGTTTGTTTATTTGTCCGTCTTTCACTGCAAAACCGAAACCGGCAATGAAATGACGTTTTTCTGTTTTTTTTGGTTTATGAACTTACTAGCTTCTGCCCGCGACTCCGTCCGCGTGGAACTCGTTTATATCGCAGCTCCATACAAACTTTTACCCCCCCATTTCACCCCCTTAGGTGATGATTTTGGGGATAAAAACTATACTATGTCACTCTCCATCCCTTCAACTATCTCCACTTAAAAAATCACGTCAATTCGTCGCTCCGTTTTGCCGTGAAAGACGGACAAACAAACAAACACACACATACACTTTCAATATTTTCTTTTGTATTTGTCTTGTAATACTGTGTATTGTATTGTGTTGGGTTAAAAAAGAAATGAAAATCATTTAACCTTTCCAGTATTCCGTAGATCTAGGTGCAAGCTCGTGTGGTTGTTATTAAAAAAGGCCCGGAACAATCAGAGAGAGGCTCGGCGCGCTCATTCCGGCTCGTATCCAATTACAGACGCGGACTTACAGCCTGGAAGAGATACATTTGCGCCGCGAACCTGCCCGAGTACGAGGAACATGTTATAAGAAATAAATCTGGGATTGTTGAGGATTGTTGTCTTCTGTGTCGTGCTAATCAAAATACGGAATTCAAAAGATAGATACGCGTTGTCGGCTTTTTTTTGTTAGTATAAAAGCTGCAAACGCACAGAGAGCGGTGGCGGGGCGGCGCGGTGCGGTGCGGAGACGGTACCGGTTGTAATGTTCGAGCTAATATGAAAGGATCCGCACAGAGCGGCGCGGCGCGGCGCGGTTTTCTGTGCGGACCCCTTCGTATTAGCTCTAACATTACAACCGGTACCGCCTCCGCACCGCGCCGCGCCGCCCCGCCACCGCTGTCAGTGGGTTTGGGCCTTAATAGTTAACTCTGTTAATTTAAAATATGTTATTCAAAAACGTGAACGTTAAGTTAGGTGGGTGCACGACGTTTTATATAATTTCACTTAATCTAATTTGGTTTGATATACCATTGCTTATTATAATGTAACGGATGGTATAATATTGTTTCCGATAATTTTCAAATGATCTAATGTAAAAAGTGATATAATGATTTAAGGCTATAATTACAATTAGTATAAAAGACATTTACTATAAATATCACTTGCTATAATGCTTGTTTATCATAATGACATACTTGACATAATTCGTCAATGCTATAAATTGCAGAAGATATAAAAAGATTTTACAATAAATACCTTTAGACATAAACAAACCATTAAAAATAATGTTATAATGAATACTAAAATAAATAAGCGAGACCTTTTGCACTTTAAACATATAGCATAATCCACCTCAAGGCAGGTCTCAGGTAGGTACGACGACGAGCGAAGCGAGGAGGAGTGTTAGGTTGAACTGCGACCATACAGCGCGCGAGCCGAGCGAGCGAAGCGAACGTGCCGCGGTAGCGGCCGGCGAAGCGCCAGAACCGATAATTTTTTTATATATAATACTTACATTATATATTATGTAAGTACTTACAAAAGTCTACGGCGGAGGGCGGTCCCAGAAACGAAAGCGGGGCTCCGTCCACTTCTTGGCAGACATTGGTATATGAAAGTGCAATTATTTTAAATAATACGTATGTTAAACATATTTATGTCATAAATGCGTTATACGAAAAAAGATTTATGCCACTTGCAAATTATGTCATTTTGCCTAATATATCAATTGGTATTAAGAAAGCAAAAAACCGTTATATCAAACGTTACATTATATTAAATAACTTTGTTTTTCTGACATTATATGAAACATTACGCACCCAAGTTAGGTATCTACATCACTAAGAATTGTTACCCATTTGTTTCACCGGCCCGAATTTCCATTTCCTCTTAAAAACTGTTTTTCTCTGACCCCCATACATTCGGGAATTGTCATTTAGCGATTGCGATAGCAACCGAAAGAGGCGCAGAATAGGAAAACGAGTCTATAGCATTTATCGCGGTCGGTTTTTTAGTGTGGTTGATTCAGATTCAGATTCAGATGATTTATTTGCTGTTCGTACAAGTACATGCAAATACAATTGATACAATTTTAGGTACAATTAATAATACAATTATAGTTACAATAATACATTTTACAATTAATTACTTATTCTAGGTGCACATTAATAAAAGGACACATTACATTGGATTTTATTGGTTAAAATATTTAATAGATGTCATTTGTGATGTCAAGGGCATTGGCGAAAAATTCTTTAATTGTATAAAATGGTCTATTAATGAAATATTCTTTTATCTTTCTGTCAAAAGTTCTCATGTCTGTACATTGTTTGATATCCTGACTTATTTTATTAAAAATTTTAATGGCCATATTGTTAAAGCTGTTATTGAAATGGACAAAGTGAGGTGTAGTTAGAGACAGTTGACTATTATTCCTAAGATTAAAATTATGCATTTCTCCAGCTGTCGGATAGAGATTTTTATTTAAATAGACATATATACATATGTGATACAAGTACATTGAGATAATGGTGAGGATTTTGTGATCTATAAACAAGTTTCGATGGGTGTCAGGTATGCCTTTGCATCCAGAAATAAGTCGAATAGCCTTTTTCTGTAGGAGTAAAACAGAATTTATGTTTGTACCGTTGCCCCAAACTTCAACACAATACCTGATGATACTCTCGAAATAGGAGAAGTAAACAGTTTTTAATATATTGGTGTCTGCTATTTTTGAAAGACTTTTCAATGAATAACACGCACTAGCCAATTTTTTACACACGGTGTCTATATGACTATGCCACCTCAGATAGGGGTCAAGTTGTACTCCCAAGAATCGGATACAATCAGATTTTTCTATAGGCACATCACAAATAAAATCAGCGCTCCTAGAACTACGGCGAAAAATTATGTAAAAACTTTTTTCACAGTTAATCCTAAGACCATTGTATGAAAACCAGTTGTCGAGTTCATTCCAACATTTTTTTAAAATTAGATTAAATTCTAGGACAGTAGGTGCACTTAGGATGATGCTGGTATCATCCGCGTAGAGATACGGTGTATCCTGTGTTAAATAATCAGGCAGATCGTTTATAAAAATAAGAAACAGCAATGGGCCAAGGACTGAGCCCTGAGGTACCCCGTATTTTATCGTACCCTCCTCGGAACGAGTGGCTCGATCAGGATCACTACAAGCTATTTCTACGTATTGAGTGCGACCTGTTAGATACGATTCAAAAAGTGTGAGGGCTATGCCGCGAATACCGTAGTATTCAAGATTGTTTAGGAGTATTCTGTGGCTGACACAGTCAAATGCTTTAGTCAGGTCACAAAACACTCCCCCGCACTTGTGACCGTTATTCAGATTACGCATAACTTCGGTGACCAAGTTTATTACAGCTTATGATGTATTTTTCCCTTTTCTGAAACCGTACTGATGTGTAGTGAACAGATTATTCTTTTCAAAGTGACTTTCTAATCTAGTAGCTAAGCATTTCTCAAATATTTTAGAAATAATGGATAAGAGAGATATCGGTCTGTAGTTATTCAGTTCACTACGGTTTCCTTTTTTAAATATTGCGATTACTTTTGCCTTTTTCAGTAGATTGGGAAATACGCCTTCTTCTAAACAACTGTTAAATACTATGCATAGCGGCGTACATATTAAATTCATATTTTCTTTTATAAATTTTGTGTTCAAGTTATCAGGTCCACAAGAGTTGCTATTTTTCAGGTTTTTCGTTATTCTAATTATTTCTGCGCCAGTTATGGGATTCAGAAATATTGAACTGTAGTTTTTTTTCTTTAGTGTCTGCATAATTATCAAGTGTTGCCTATCATGTGAGTTACATGTTGTCTTTCCTACATTTAAAAAGTAACTGTTAAAAGCCTTTGCTATGGTATTTACATCTTCTGTCTTACCAGTTTCAAGTTTCAAGGTTAATTTGGGTTGTGGTCTGACACATTTTCCTGTATTGTCCTTAACTAAATTCCAAATAGTTTTGACCTTATTCTTTGCTTTAGATATGGTTCGATGCATATGTATTTTTTTAGCATGAACTAAGACCGCTTTAAATGTGTTCTTATATTGTTTAAAGTGCTTAATGAAATTTTCATTATTCACATTTCGCGATTGTATCAGCATTTGACGTTTGACTTTGCTGGATTTTTTAATGCCCTTCGAGAGCCATCCGTTACTTTTATTTCGAGACTGGACTTTTTTACGTGGAAAATGTCTATCAATTAGTGGAAATAGTATGGTGTAAAACTGATTTAATTTACCATCACAATCTTTATTAGCAAATATCGATTGCCAGTCAATACATTTAAGACCCGTCTTTACTTATTGTATACTAGGGTTCTGTGAGGTGTACAACTATAGAGCCCGTCTTTAAGAAAAACCTGCAAAGTGCGAGTCGGACTCGCGCACGAACAAAAACAGTAAAACAAAAGTTTGTTGTATGGGAGCCCCCGTTAAATATTTATTTTATTTTGTTTTTACTATTTGTTAAAAATTTCAACTGTCTAGCTATCACGGTTCTTGAGTTACAGCCTGGTGACAGAAAGACAGACGGACAGAGAAGTTTTAGTATTGGGTCCTGTTTTTACCCTTTTGGTACGGAACCTTAAAAAACGAAACAGTTACTCTACGAAAAAATCTTTATAAATTACATATAATTTTAGGTATATTTAACAAATAATGATTCAACCGTATCATATCTGGAGGAGCCCAAACTTGGTATGTTTTGAAAGTTATTTTTATTTTAATTTAAAACAAGTGACTGAAATATAATGATGTGATATATTTTTAGAATCCGCTTAGTAAGCCCTTGCATTAGATACTACACACGATAGCTACCATACTAAAAACAGAATAAAATAAATAGTGAAGGGGCTCCCATACACAAAGCGTGTTTTTTTGGCGTTTTTATAGATAATGGTCGCCTTCGTGCGCGAGTCCGACTCGCACTTGGCCGGTTTTTTTTTAAATTTTAATTTCTAGCAACAGGAACTATTATCCGACCTAGATATGATGGATCACATTGTGTATACAAAGTTTCATGTCATTCTGCATGTCGTTTTAAAATGAGTACCAAAATACGAGGTATACAGTTAGCGTCACATGCATCTGTACTATTCAGGTTGTTCAAAAACATCTGAACATGCACTCTATGGCTTTGACAATAAAGTGGTGTTCAGATGTTTGTGAACACCTTAACCGCTCAGATGTGTGTGATGGCGACTGTACCTATGGAGCGTCGAGCGTCTTGGTACCCTTAAGTCCAAACATAAATGCGTGGTACAATACTCCATTGGCAATGTCATAAACGCGTGTACAGATATTTACGTACTTCTACATGTACAAGAAATTATCAAAAATCTTCCCCTGACCCAGTACAACACCAAAGTTAACACACCCCGGGTCTTTTTCATCTACTTTTGTGAGCGACGTCCGCTCTCGGCGGCGTCGGCTGGGCGAGTGAGCGCGCGCGCTACCGGCCGCGGCAATGCTCGCCCCTCACAGTCACCTAAGAATGACCTAGTGCCGAGACACAAGTCGGCGACGGACGAGCTCCGCCCCTATGTGCTCGGACAGTGCGTCGACCACGCTCCGTGACACAAGTCGGCGACGGACGAGCTCCGCCCCTATGTGTACGGACAGCGCGTACTACCACTCGGCGCCCGAATGGTGTGTTTGGGCTTCGCCCGTGTCCTCAGACACTTTGGGTAATCGATGTTACCAAAATAAAAGAAGGAATAACGAGAAATAGACTTTTTATTTACTTTTCCCTAACTGCCCTATCACTGCCCTAAGTGACTTGATTACAAGTCCCTAACTTCCTATTACTTTGTAGTTTTCTTCTTCTTCTTGTTGTGACTTCCAGGAGGCTCCGATTGACACTGATTTGCTCCGGGCCGTACCTGCTATTTATACCTGCTAGTGGGCGAGCAAGACGTGCTGAGTGAGACAATAAAGGTTACGCCCACTTTGACTTGACTAATTTACATTGCAAGATGTTATTGGGATGTTATACATATTAATGGGCGGAAGACTAAGCTGATTTACAAAGTTCTAATATGGCCTGAGATCTTATAAGTACAGTAGGGTTCGTAAATATTTTCTTATCTGAATAATCGTACATGGAAATCGGGCAAACCGTAATTCGGTCCCTTTCTTAACACTTATTCATCATTTGCGCTGAACCTACTGAGTTTACTTATTTGTAAGTTTAAACATTTAATAGAACTTTTAATAAGCTTTCTAACAATATATAAATCATTCTGATACGATGAGCCGTTGTAAAGGTATAAACGTAAACATATTAATTGCAAAGTGAAAATGCGCCGTACTAAATTCTAATTCAGGCTCGGTGGCCGCGGCTCTCGTTACGGTCATGTTGGCGCGATACACCCCTCCCCTCCATGGCGGCCAGTCCGCGCTGCGCTCGCGCATAGGCAACATCTCCTCTCTCTTTCTAATACAATTTGTACTGGGATTTTACTTTAATGTTTACAATATCAAATGAATGCTATGAGAGGGTGTTTTATGTAAATAATTACTATGGGGATTCTAACTACTGGGTTCTTTATTTACTCTAAACAATCTAAGTCTTTATAAATAATCACATATTTCTCTTACGTATAATCTTCGTATGACGCGATGCGTAGCTCTGCCGTCGCGTGTTGATGTTGTCGTCCATAATTCTCCCCCTTTAGTGTGAGGCGAAGCCTCGCACTATTGGTTGCAACGGTGTTATCACTTAGGCACTTTCACTGATTGACTTTTCTTTCACTGATTCTAACACTACTAATCGTGATGTAGGTCGGCGGAAGATTCCATGCTTTGTCTTCACGTCGGCGGACCTGGCTTTCCCATCAGGTCCCGGGTTGACTTTCATGACCAATCCTTTTGGCCACACGTTGCGGGGGTTGGCTGGGTCGGCGATAATCACGCAGTCGCCGACTTCAATCTGTCTCCCTCCATCGTTTGACGACCTCTTGGGTGCAAGGAGAGGGAAGTATTCTTTACACCATCTTTGCCAGAAGTGGTTGGCTAGGGCTTGCACTTGTCGCCAGCGTCGTCTATCATCAATATCGCAGAGACCGATCAATGGTTGATCGGGTGCACTAAGTAAAAGAAAGTGGTTAGGCGTTAGCGCATGTTCGTCGTTGGGATTGACAGGAACATGAGTCAATGGCCTAGAATTGATTATATTTTCTATCTCGGCGAGCAAGGTTTCAAAGGCTTCCTGAGACGGTGCCCTTTCATGTAGTGTGTAGGTGAGCGCGTTTTTAACTGTTTTAACCATGCGCTCCCAGGCTCCTCCGGCTGACGGGTTGCCGGGAGGAATAAACTTCCATTCCATTCGTTGCCGTAGTCCGTAGTCTCGCAAGGCCGGCATCCATTCGTTGTGAGCGGCCTTGAGCTCCAATGCGGCGGCGCGGAATGATGTTTGATTGTCGCTCCACATTACTCGTGGCCATCCGCGGCGGGCAGCAAATCGCCGCAGGGCGTTTATTGCACTGTCTGTGGATAGGCTGTGCACTACTTCTAGATGCACAGCGCGCGTTGCTAGACATGTATATAGCGCTACCCAGCGCTTTTCGCGTCGTCTTCCGACGGTGACCCAACATGGTCCGAAGTAATCTTGAGCGGAGTAAGTGAACCCTCGCTGATAGGCTTCTAATCTTTCTGAAGGCAAGTCCCCAAAGGGTTGTGCATGTGGCCTGGCTCGACGTAATTTACATAATCCACATGCGTGTGCGATTGCCTTTACGCTTGGTCGGAGGTGCAGAATCCAGTAGGATTGCCGGAGGGCATTAACAATGGCCTCGTTGTTTACGTGTGCCCCTTTTCTGTGGGCGTTTGAAATTAATAGTTTTACGAACGTATCTTTTCCGTCTAATATGATGGGTTTGTCCGCTATGTAGCGGACAGGTGCTCGACTTAGACGTGTCTTCATTTTTATAACGCCGTCGGCGTCTAATTCAGGAGCTAGTGTGTACAATCTTGAGTTTCGGTTTATTTCCTCCTTTTTATTCAAAGCGCGTAGCTCATTCGGAAAACTGTTCCGTTGACTGTGTTGGATCCACATATTTTCTGCTGCCTTTATATGGCGGAGTTCTAGTTCAATTGTTTTCTGTTTCTTCTTTAATTTTTCTATGAATAATAACACATATGCGGTGGCTCGTATCAACTTTTCGTATTTACTGAAGCGTTCTATGTTTGGTAATACTGCTGACGGCTCGCATTTGACGGTTACACAGACGGTGTGTATTTTCCTGAGTTCACTGGGTTCGACGTCCAATTTTTCCATTATTTTTGGCCAGTGTTCTTCGCTTAATTTCAGGAATGTAGGCCCTTGATACCATCTATCTTCTATGTTTATTCTTTGATCCGGTTTGGATCTAGTGGCGTCGTCAGCTGGATTTAATTTAGTCTCCAGCCATCTCCACGACTGACGTTCTGTTTTCTCTGCTATTTCTGATAGCCGATGTGATACAAAAGGTGAGTATCGATGCGCGTCATCTCTTATCCACGATAATACTGTTCTGGAATCCGTCCAGAATGTAATTTTATTTATTTTATAACGGTGTTCCTTTTTTAACGTTTGCGCGAGTCGAGTCCCCATTACTGCTGCGTTTAACTCCATGCGTGGGACGCTTACCGCCCTTAGTGGCGTTACTCGCGACTTGGCTGCCGCCAGACTAACTGTTGTCTGCCCGTTATTTTTAAACCTCCAATATCCTATGGCGGCGTATGCTTGTTCTGAAGCGTCTACAAACATGTGTAATTCGATTATTGTTGTCCCATTGAGTGCTGGGTGTTTTCTTGGAATTCGAAGGGCTCCCACATATTTCAATGCGTTCAACCATTGCTGAAATTGCTTCGTTGCTTCAGCTGGAAGGGGCTTGTCCCAATCCACTGTTTTCCATATAGATTGCATGATAATTTTAGCGGTTACTACATATTGCGCGATTAATCCCATAGGGTCATAAATTGACATTACCGTAGATAATAATTCTCTTTTCGAAGGTGCGCGTTTACTTTGTTTTACCTCTTCTGAGACTCGGAGTAATTTGGTATTAAAACCTAGGGTGTCTGTGACAGGGTCCCATGTTAGCCCGAGTACTTTTTGCTCTTTATCGCCCAGGCTTGTAGGCTCGATGGCTCTATCTTCGATTGGCGTAGCCTTAAGCAATTTGGCGCTATTGGTTGCCCAGCCGCGTAAGTTCAAACCGCCCTCTGCGTGAGACATCTTTACTTGTTTTGCCGTACTTATCATTTCCTCTTCTGTATGAAAACTGGATACGAAGTCATCCATATAGTGATTATCGTGAATCTCTTTCACGGCGGCTGGGTACTTAACTGCATTCATCGTAGCGTTGTGATTTTTTGTCATTTGTGCCAGGCATGGCGAGCTGGCTATCCCAAAACACACTCTATTCATCACATATACATCAGGTTTACCCTCTCGTCGGGCTCCTCGCCATAAAAATAGTTGTGATGGCATATCTTCATCACGAATCCTGACTTGCAGGAACATCTCTTGGATATCAGCACATACTGCGAAGGGTCCTTCGCGAAATCTAAGTAATATTCCTAGCAATGATTGCAATAAGTCGGGTCCATCCAGGACGAAATCATTCAAACATAATCCTCCGTTTTTTGCTGCTGCATCAAAGACTTGTCGATATTTCTTCTTATTTTTATTATATGTAGCGAAATGCGGTAAGAAATAATTCAACGGGCTATTCGGTACTCCCGGTAATCGGTGTGCGTACCCCTTTTCTAGCAAATTTTCTATTTGTTTACAGTATTCTTCGGCGAATTCTTTATTGCGATCCATTTTGTTTTCGAGGTTGCGTAAACGTGTAAACGCCATATTATAACTCGATGGTAATCGCGGCGTATCTTCTTTCCATAACTGTCCGACTTCGAATTGGCCTCTCTTTTTCTTGACGGTCGTGTCGAATATTTTCGTAGCCCTCTCTTCCAGAGGTTTGACGTTATCCTTTAGACTCACTCCCAATGAGTCTACTGCGAAGTGACGTTTTACTAGCTCGTGCAATTCTATGTCCGCTTCGCTTTGCACATGGTATGTGGAGTGCTCGATGGTGCTTAGATTCTTAGGCACAGAACCATATATAGCCCAGCCGATAGCGCACTTAACTGCTACGGGGGCTTCCTTGGGGCCGATTCTTATCTCCTCTGGGATCATCAACTGCCAATGATCGGCTCCGATTAATAACTGAGGTACTCCCAACTCGAAGCATGCTCCATGTGCGTCTCTCAGGTGCTCATATTTGTTGAGCAGTTCTTTGCTCACCCTTTGACCTTTTATCTTCAGCGCGGGTACTGTTTGCAACTTTATAGGGTGATTATTGCCCCCTTCGGGGGCCCGTATTGAAATGTTGACCGTCTTACTATTAGATTCGTGGCAAATGGCGCCTATTCCTCTTACTCGCATCTTTTCTTCGGGACCTGTTGCCCCTATTTGATCGGCGATCTCTTCTTCAATCATACTGATTGTTGATGCTTCGTCCAGAAGCGCGTATACGTTTACTTCTCCCTTAGGTCCGGTTAGTGTTACCGGGATCACTTTTAAAAGTACTTGCGTTGTACTTGACGAGGATGCGTATGTATTTTCTTCGATATCATTTATTTCAGCAGGAGGCTCCGCCTGCTCGGAGATCCTTGCTGGTTGGTGCTCGTAAGCTGTGGTGGCTGTTGTCGCCTCCATAGTTTGTGGGGCTTGTGGGGGTTCTTCGTATTGTCTCATCGCTCCATGCAACAATTTGTGATGCAAGTATTTACATCCTAATATCCCACATGTTTTCTTTTTGCACATCGTGCTATCGTGTCTGGCGTTTAAACATCTAAAACAGACTCTGTTATCTCGCGCCCAGTCCCATCGGGCTCCGACGTGCTGCGCTTTAAGTTTCAAGCATTCTGAGGTTAAATGCCTTCCTCCGCAGTACAAACAGGTTACATTTGGTCTATTCGTATCTTGAGTGGCGTAAGTAACGCGCGAGTATTGTGGGTAGACCGGTTTATTAAAATATGGCTGGGTGACTCGACCCTGAGGGCGCGGAGGTCCTCGTGCCCTGTTTCCTTGATTCGGCGTTCGCGGAGGGAGTTCCCGGTTTACTTGGTTGGGATAACGTCGAACCGGTGCTCGAGCATGTGTGAAGGACATTTGTAAGTCCGATTCTTCCATAAGAAAATCTGCTATCTGCTGTATTTCTGCTTTTCCTGTGCGTGCATATTGGCGAGCGTATTCGCACCATCTACTACGTAAATGTGGACTCAGTCGGTCCGTAATCTCCCGTATTATCATGGGATTATCAGCGTAGTATCGCTGATTTAAATCTATTAGCGTACTTACGATGTTCACGATTTTTATTGCGAACTGGTTAAGATCGTGGGTGCTCTCACCCACGGGAGGCATCCTTTTCAAATCTTCTAATGCCTTGTCCACCAGAAAGTCACTCCTTCCATACTGCTTGGCTAATACCTTGATTATTAATTCCGGCCTGGTTGCCGTTGATAATATGTGCTGCACGCATGTCTTAGCTTCTCCTCGTATTGCTGCGCGCAATCGGGCTACATTTTCATATTCACTAAACTTGTATCTTCGGTTCGATTCTTCGTAGGTATTTATAAAGCTCCGCCATTCTGAGATGTCTCCGTAAAATGGAGGTAACTCATATACTTCCTTGGGTGATGGCCTAGCTGCCATCTGCATGCGCTCGAATAATTGCACCATTACTTCAGGTGAGGTTTCATTTGTGCATTTTGTATGCGGCGTTTGTGGCTCTTGATGTTGCCATTCTCTTCGTGCCTCGTATGCTTGTGGCGGTGAGCGATCTCTGTATCTTTCGTCAGGCTGCGCCACTGTAGGTTCGCGTGCTTTCTCCTTACTTTCGTCGATCCATCTTGCCACGGTGCCACCGCTAGATCGTTCGTCCCTAATAGAACATTCGGACTCCTCCCGGGTCCTCTTTACCATAGCACGCTGTTTAATGAGCTTCCTTCGTATATCAATGGACACGCTTAGCTAGCGTGTCGCTGGTGGACGGTTCAGCGAACCGTTTCTTTGCCTTATCGGCAGAGTTGCGTCGCACTCGTTCTTGTGCAGCTTCGGCTCCTTGTTGCAGGAATCGTTTCCTTTCTTCATCATCTTCATTACCCGATGTCATTGATCGTGTCAATCTCCTCCTGGTGTCTGACATCGTGGTGAATAATCCTCTTATGATGCGCTCTGACCTGCGCGTACGCCTCCCGGGCGATATAATGGGCCCGTAACCTGGTGCCCTGAAAACTTCTGACGTCCCGTTGGTACGTCAAACACAATCTGGATCCAGCGGATCCGGCTCGAAGGACCAAAACGACTGTGAGCGACGTCCGCTCTCGGCGGCGTCGGCTGGGCGAGTGAGCGCGCGCGCTACCGGCCGCGGCAATGCTCGCCCCTCACAGTCACCTAAGAATGACCTAGTGCCGAGATACAAGTCGGCGACGGACGAGCTCCGCCCCTATGTGCTCGGACAGTGCGTCGACCACGCTCCGTGACACAAGTCGGCGACGGACGAGCTCCGCCCCTATGTGTACGGACAGCGCGTACTACCACTCGGCGCCCGAATGGTGTGTTTGGGCTTCGCCCGTGTCCTCAGACACTTTGGGTAGTCGATGTTACCAAAATAAAAGAAGGAATAACGAGAAATAGACTTTTTATTTACTTTTCCCTAACTGCCCTATCACTGCCCTAAGTGACTTGATTACAAGTCCCTAACTTCCTATTACTTTGTAGTTTTCTTCTTCTTCTTGTTGTGACTTCCAGGAGGCTCCGATTGACACTGATTTGCTCCGGGCCGTACCTGCTATTTATACCTGCTAGTGGGCGAGCAAGACGTGCTGAGTGAGACAATAAAGGTTACGCCCACTTTGACTTGACTAATTTACATTGCAAGATGTTATTGGGATGTTATACATATTAATGGGCGGAAGACTAAGCTGATTTACAAAGTTCTAATATGGCCTGAGATCTTATAAGTACAGTAGGGTTCGTAAATATTTTCTTATCTGAATAATCGTACATGGAAATCGGGCAAACCGTAATTCGGTCCCTTTCTTAACACTTATTCATCATTTGCGCTGAACCTACTGAGTTTACTTATTTGTAAGTTTAAACATTTAATAGAACTTTTAATAAGCTTTCTAACAATATATAAATCATTCTGATACGATGAGCCGTTGTAAAGGTATAAATGTAAACATATTAATTACAAAGTGAAAATGCGCCGTACTAAATT
Source organism: Epinotia demarniana (assembly GCA_945867215.1). Lineage (NCBI taxonomy): Eukaryota > Metazoa > Arthropoda > Insecta > Lepidoptera > Tortricidae > Epinotia > Epinotia demarniana. Next base: position 3,205,498 of record OX244281.1, read on the forward strand.
CTAATTCAGGCTCGGTGGCCGCGGCTCTCGTTACGGTCATGTTGGCGCGATACACCCCTCCCCTCCATGGCGGCCAGTCCGCGCAACAATCTGCGATCCAGGCGGTCGCCAAAGAAAAGGAGGTCGCCGCCGAGGCCAGGCGCGCCGCCTTCCTCCCTGCCACCGTCAAGCCGGCGCCCGCCGCCGCCGTCGCACCAGCCGCTGCCGCCGCCTCTATGCCCGACCTAGAGCCGAGGCCCGCCGCCGCGGGGCCCGCCCCCCCGCCCGCTGCCGCCCCCCCGCCCGCCGCCGCCCCCCCGCCCGTCGCTACACGACCGGCGCCCGACGCGGCGAAAAAGGCCACCTTCGCCGCCGCCGCCGCCGCCGCTCCCAAGCCCGCCCCACGGACGAGCCCAGGAACGACCGCCCAGCCGCAACAACAACAACCGAAGCAACCCCGCTACCCCACGATCGTGGCCCCAGTGCTGCCTAACTGGGTCAAGGTCGTGGCGGCCATCGCAGAGGAGCTGGGGGAGGCCCCCTGCACTAAGGCGATGGGTAGCGGCCTCCGCTTCACCCCGCGGAGCGACAAAGAGTTCCGTGCGGTGCAGCGGCACCTAGATGACCTCGAGAAAGCTGGTGAGGCCGTGGAGTGGCACATCTACCAGCTGCAGGAAGACAAGAAGATGAAGGTGGCACTCCGCGGCCTCCCGGCCGACACGCCCACCGACGACATCGCCGCCGCCTGCCTGACACTCGGCTGTATCAGACAGAGTCGAGTACGTCAGGCAGATAAACGCCAGAGGGGGGAGGGGAGGGTGCACATACTTCCTCCAACTGGCGGGCCCGCCACGCGAAAACACCGGGATCTACGGGCTGAGGCAGCTCCTGTTGGGTCCGGACGTCCACATTGAAGCCTGGCGGGGCAAGAAGGGCCCCGCCCAATGCCACAGGTGCCAGGGATTCCGGCACCACTCCCAGGGCTGCCACCGCCCGCTTAAATGCGTGCGATGCGCGGGCCCGCATGCGGCCAAGGCGTGCGAGCGCCCAAGAAGCGAGCCGGCGACCTGCGCCAATTGCAGCGGGCCGCACACGGCCAATGACACGAAGTGCCCTGTCTTCCGGAGGGAAGCCAGGAATAAAAAGGCGGGGACAGCGGCCCACACAGTCCCCCAACGACGCGGGCCAGCGACGAGGGCATCGGTGCAGGAGCCATCGGTGGACGAGTCGGCACCGGCGTCACTCATGGCGCCGGCCAACGCCCCCACTCAAAGGGGCGCGGCGACCGCACCGAAACCCCCGTCCAAAAAGAAAAACAAGAAAAAGAAGACGCCACGAGAGGCCCCTCCTCCCGCAGCACCCGCAGCCGGAGGGAGCAAAGCCCAGGACGGCGAACAAGACCTTGCGTCGATGATCGCCGCCCTACTCACCGCAGCAGCACACCAGGGCCCCCAGGCGGTCCAGGAGGCCTTACGAAAAGCGTGTCCACAAGCTCAAATTTAATAAAGCCAAGAAGGCAAGATTACCGGCCCATTGTTATGAGGCTGCGAACAAAATACAGACTATAAGTGAAAAGACACTGAAAAGTCCCCCCCACCCTCCTGCGCTCGCGCGCAGGAGAGTGTGAGAAGAGCACGCGCGCGGCCAGTCCGCGCTGCGCTCGCGCATAGGCAACATCTCCTCTCTCTTTCTAATACAATTTGTACTGGGATTTTACTTTAATGTTTACAATATCAAATGAATGCTATGAGAGGGTGTTTTATGTAAATAATTACTATGGGGATTCTAACTACTGGGTTCTTTATTTACTCTAAACAATCTAAGTCTTTATAAATAATCACATATTTCTCTTACGTATAATCTTCGTATGACGCGATGCGTAGCTCTGCCGTCGCGTGTTGATGTTGTCGTCCATAACTTTGTAGCACCAAACGAAATTATAATACGATTGGGCACCAAAGTAACCTATTTTCCCGCTGCGACGGCTACTGTGTACTGAGCCATGAATAAAATTATATTTCACTATGCCAAATAACATTTTGCACAGCATCAAGCGTTTCTAGACAGAATTGGATCAACTGATTTGGTTAAGCTGCAGGAAACTCTATAATCTAGTAGTGGGGCAGAGTCCTCCAACAAATTCTCGTAAATGTGGACACGCTGGGCAAAAGCACCAATTTTTTTTCAGGCACTGGTTAGGTTAGGTCCATAGCTTTAAGTTTTTAATAGGAACCAACTCCTCCATCTCTAATGGTGATAATTTTGAATTATACGTATATAACCGGTTCCAACAGGCGTTGGGGCTATTGTGGGTAAAGTGGAGGAAGAACTGGGTCTATGGTGACGAGATATGGTTGGATTATAGGACTATTGTAAAGAGGTCCGCGGACACCTGCCATAACATTGTCGCGCATAAGGCACTGGTCCCACCGCGAGCTAGTAAACTATGAGCTATCGGCTATAAACACGAACAAAAGATGAGCACTCCCGTGTAAATAAAAGAGACGCGGCGATATTTATAGTTACTCGCCCAGCGGTGAGCCGATAGCTCATAGCTTACTAGCTCGCGGTGGGACCAGTGCCTAAAGCTATCGAGGCAGGCGGTGACTACTATTACTATTATAATTGTTTTTTTATGCTAGTCGACCTTAACGTTTGAATGAAAACTTCGTACACCAAACTTAAATCACATACTTTTTACTATGGCTCCCAACTCAACATTTCATAACTGTTGAGACAACTGAAATGAAATTGACCAATCACGTGGCGCCTTTACTGAACTATAATGTATTTGACCAATAGAACGCCGTCATGAGAAAGTCAAAAGGTAAATAGACATCAACGCTCATAAAGAAAAAGCCGTTGGTTGCACTTCGTTTTCAATAGATATCAAGTTTGTTTAATCAGTTCAGTTGACTCGTAGAAAAAGTATTGTAAGTATACAATAGTTACATAATTAGCTTTTTAAGTCTGGTACCTTAATTAGGCCACTCAGCAAGCTTCGTGGCCTAAACGTGGTACTCGACTGAAAAACCATACATTATATAACGATTGCATAAAATACAATTTTACAACTAGGACCTTGTAGCAACATGCTGAGCTGGGTCCATTTCGTGACAAAGCCTAAGGTGCTTTTTTATTTTATTTCTTTTATTATGTGTGTTAGTTTTGTCCCGCATAAATGTTTGAGTGTGATTATGAAATTATTGGTATTTAAAGCAACCTCTTTAGAGTAGTAACATAATCTTTATTTGTTTAGAATAAGTAGGTACATCAGTGTCTTTAGTTGTTACTTGACAATATTCTGCTATTTAGCATGCAAATATCGTAAATATCATTATTAAATGTCCTGAGACAGGAAATTTTGTCTTTGGTCGGTCTAACAGCAAGGGGCTTAAAAGGGAATATAAAAAGAGCCAAATTTAAAAAAAATCGCCTGAATCAATCCGAAACTTAAAATGTCTGGGAATCTCCGGGGATCATTTCATTACTCGTCAATTTAAATGACAAAGGAATACATTTCCACGGTAATATCGAGATGTGAAGTCTTTACGATTCACAATCATTTATATACCGTCCAGTTTAAACATGAACTTTACAATAATAGTAAGTATGTGTAATTGGAGGTCCGGATTATACTAGTCCGTTGTAAGATAATTTTCGGTAAGGTAAGTAGAATTGCCGAAGTTTGCAAATTTCAAAGGTAGAATGGAATATTATAATGTATGAAAATTGAACGTGCCATCTATTTTATTTGACCATTATAAATGATCATTTTTTAAACATACCAGATAATTCAAAATCTCCATATCACGCCTTACTTTCTTTGAGTTTCAGAAGTATGGCGACTCGGTTTTCCGTTTAGAACCAATTAGCTCTGACCAGTTGATAATTATCATTAGGGGGTTGAAATCCAACGCTGAAGGTTGTGATGGGATCAGTCTAAATATGCTATTAATGACACTACCACATACTATTGACATACTTACTGACATAATTAACACTTCAATTAAAACTTCAACTTTTCCTGATATTTGGAAATTGGCTATAGTGCATCCTTTGCCTAAACACACTAACCCATTAGAACTCAAAGACCTCAGACTGTAACTAGAACTATGCCTATAGCTCTATTATGGTCTTTAATGAATGCTGAATGAAGGAATAATACAATATAATAGGGATTAATACATTAATCGTCATCATCATTGGATAAGAATCGAACTGATATGTACATCTGATTAGAATATAGTGGTGCATACTTGAACCAACGTTTTGTGCGTAACAAAACTTAATATTTTCATATTTCTGAGTAAAGGTACGTGTTGTCGCTACGACGCTGTCGCGCACACTACGCAATGAGTAAAATTGGTTCCAATAGGGAGTAAGCACGTACGTGCACGATTAAAAACCAATCTTAAGTTAATGGTGGTAAGGTATTATTTCGTTTACGTCAAGCGAATAATGCGATTCGAGCAGATCGAGCGTTTCAAGCGATTCATACCTTTTAGTGTATATAAAAACGGCGCACCGGGTAGACGTATGGATTCTTTCTCTAGCGAGCTGTCGGATTGTCATTGACTCTGGGTCGAGCTTAAATTCGTAACGTAAACAATCGTAGATACACTATTGTTGTGGCGGGAAGGTTCAATATTGTGCGATTGCTTTGCGTAGTATTGAACTATTCCACCACTTATTAGATTCTGAGTTTTCTAAGGTTCAGTATTGTGCAAGTATGTTGCATAGTAGTGAACTATTTCGCTAGTTTTCTATTACATTTCGGGTTTATTTTAGATGATTTTATTATCATTTCGAACCAGATCAATGTCCTAGTTGCATGGTCAACTTAACGAAGTGCATTTCACCTAACGGTGTCAAGGAAGTACACTTCGGGATCCTGTTAGTAGTAGGTCCAGGTTTAAGAGAAGCCTGGCACCATCTTTTTACCTACATAGATGGTGTAGCCTATCTTTGATGGGCCTCTTACTGGTCTTAAGGTTGGCCACAGGTTGAAGCGAGAAGATCGCCATTTCCCATAAGTCGATCGCTAGGATTGTTATCCACTCGTTGATGTCTCGTGTGTGCTTAAGGCTTGGTCTTTTATTGAATATATATTTATATGTTATAAAAATAGGGCGTGCATTTCACAGAACCCTTTAGTCCACGGACATGTTGTGAAATGTACATTACACAGGCTCTAGGTTGCATTCTCGGACTAGCCTTCCGAACGTTGTACAGCTTAGGTCCCTAGCTAGAACATACACTACACAACACATAACGTTAAAAAAGTAATGATGGGAGTTTTGCCTACAGTAGTTTAGAGTTTAGTGGTAGGTAGGCTTAGGTATAGAGTCAAACACAGTAATAGGGTAGTAGGAATACTATTCTTAGGGATGGAAAGTTAGAAGGTTTACAAATCAAATAGCGTTTATTTGAAGGTTTAATAGCAATTATGAGTATCTGTGTGAATAGGAATTAGTCATTGTGTGAGGATCAGTAGTATTGGGTTCCGTATATTATTATATATGAAATATTAAAGGTGTAACTATTATATATTGATTATCGTCATAAAGATTCCAGTTATGATTAGGATATCAGAATTGTTTCAAAAAGATGAAATGATTCTAGGCTAATGGCAAGCGGAGCAGTCCATTATGTCTAATTTTAAGGTATCAAATTATCATGAGTGGAATATACTCATTACTTAGGGTAAACTTCAGGTTCAATATTTCATATTTAATGGACGGTTTACCTCAGTATTATAAATATCTTCACTATAACAGGGTTTACAGGTATTTAATGGATACATTAGTTTATATGTAAAGGGTGAAATAAAGGTCTGTCAAGTTGACAGTGACAGTGACACTGACACACAGTTTGGCGACGCGTTCACACGCTGCAATCTGCCGTGCCACTCTGAGCTATTACCGCGATTCCGCGAACTATACTGCTTATTTTTATATTTTTATAAGTATTCTTTAAAATATGTTTAGCGTAAGTATTTGTTTTGTGTTGCCTTCCAGGAGGTAACTCGAGTAAAGGTTCCGACGGAAGACCAGCGCTGGCCTTCTAGGTTAGCACCATGCTGAGTCGGGGCCTTTTCGTGGACTGGCCTTTTAGGTTTACTGTGTTTTGTTTTTATACCCATTGTTTTGTCCACGAATAAATGTTTTCTTTCTTTCTTTCTTTCTTTCTTTATTTATGCCCATTTGCACCAATGCAGTAAGGATAATTTTAAGTAGGCGGATAATGGTAAAAACTAACTAATTTGAATGGCTCACCGACCCAAAAAGAAAATTGGAAACAGCACGTCCCCGACAGCCTATTTCCGCCAATGAATTTAAAGTTGAAAAAAAGAAAGTTGCTGAAATGAGGAATAGTTTAAATCCTAAATCAATAATTGTTATCATCATGTCAGCCGAAAGACGTCCACTGTTGGCCATACTCCTCCCCCAAAGAGTGTCACAATGACTGGTCCTGCGCTACCCGCATCCAGTGGACACCCGCGCATTTAACGGAGGGTCTAACCAAAAAGCACACGAGATCACAAAAAAAATCCTCAAGCTAAAACTCCCCAAACACACACTGAAATCAACTGAAAGCCCACCCCGCCACTGACCTCGCATTTTAAAAAAAGTTGAAAAAACCCCAAACTTTTTCATTTTAAAGTTCAATATCTCAAAAGCGGCTCAATAGATTTTGTTGAAACGTAGCTAGGAAGGAACCATTTCAATCACGTCAGCTTTCGGACATAAAAAGCCACATTAAAATCGGTTCATTCGTTTAAGAGCTACGATGCCACAGACAGATGGGCATTTTCAATAATTCGTGCACCCAATTACCGTGATTGTTAAATAAAAATTAACTGGGTGTCACTTTTGTAACGGCAATTAAGCATTCGGTTTGTATAAAAACTAACTTTTTCTGTTTAATTTATGAATGATATGCCTATACATGTTAATTAAATGTGAAAAAAGTTCATTTTCTCGTGATTATGCTTAGTTTTCGTTACAAAACTGACACCGAGTTAATTTTTGTTTAACAACTCACGCTAATTGGGTGCACGAATTATTGAAAATGCTCAGATGCACAGACAAGAAAAAGAACAGTATAAGAATGATTATCGTAAATTATTTAAAATATGTAAAGTCCTTCCTGTTAGTATAAAGCACAAATATCTATTAGCTATTAACAACCATGGCAGTCAGGAGTATAATCGGTGTGGAACTACTCACTCATATGGGACAAGAGCGGTGTCTGCAGGTAAACTTGAGGTGCCTAAAGTTAATAATTATTTCGGAGACCGAACTCTAAAAAAGCGTATACCATATTTTCTTAATACTATTCCTGAAAACATCCGCCTTGAACCAGACGTACGAGTATTTAAGAGAAGATTAAAAAAACATTTATTAGATTTACTACCATAGTTATAATGTAAGTGTAAGTGTTGAACTGTACTAAATAGTTTATATAACTAGTTATCATTACTGCAGTCAAACTGTTAAAACAGTTTTGCAGGGCATTTGAAACTCTGTAATCTTTTTTTGTTGCATGTTTAGTAATTTCAATAAATAATAAAATAATAATAAATAAGTCCAACTTATAACTTTTTGCGTCGGGGTTAAAAACTGTCGACGCAGCCAGTCTACTTCCCAAGTACATTAAACTAACCTTATTTCTTAACACAAATTCCGACAGTCATATGATGTATGAGAACGTCAAATTCTATAATACGGGTCTCACATCATTACGGGGTGATGGGGCAGTTTCGGCGGGGTCAAATCAACTGAAAAGCGGTCAGAAAATACTAGAGGTTAGAAGAAATGTAGCCTAGAGGGGTAATCACGTGACGTTTCCAACACGCGTTGGGACAGTCCGACTGTCAGTTTTCTATATAAAAACTGACATTTAGATTCACCTCGTATGTACGTACAACGTGATCGTTCTGGGAATTAACACACAAGACTAACAAAATGTCGAGGCCAATGTAGCGCAATAAAAACATAATTAAATAAAGTGGTTGAGAAAAGTAAACAAGCGCTTTGTTTCACCTATTTTTTTAAGTCCTATTATTGGAAGTCCGAAACTGTTCTTCATAAAATTTTACGCCATAATAATCGTTAGTCCTAATAATTCTTATTCCTAACAATAGACAATAATCATAAATTTCTCAAATCCTAATATTGATTTTCGTATTTTTTTCATCATAACACTCACTTGTCCGTTTTATTTAAATTCATAATGACACTAGTCATACATTTTTTAATCCTAAATTTGTTTTTCATAATATTTCTCATCATAAATGATACTTGGCGTTATCGAAGTAAATAAACGTGTTGTTTTTTATCGCAAGGTACAAGACGAGGTCACAAGGCTCTAGCTAGACGCTAAGCAAGCCGCCTGTCTGTGCGGACGTAGCCTAAGGCAGCTCCACGTAGGTACGACGACGAGCGATGCGAGGAGGAGTGTTAGTTGTACCGCGACCCTACGCGCGCGAGCCGAGCGAGCGAAGCGAGCGCGCTGCGGCAGCGGCCGGCGAAGCGCCAGAGCCGATTTTTTTATTTACTTAGCGAAAGCGTTTATTCACTAGGAAAAACAAAATTAGGAGTTGAATTATGTTCGTAGTTATTATATTAGGACTAACAAAATTATGATGCATGTCCGTTATGAAGGAAATTGTTATGATTAACAAAATTATACTTCAAGCAAGTTCTTAGTAATGAAATTAGGAAGAAAAATTTTAGGACAACTGTTCATTATGACTTCCAATGATAGTTACATAAATTTAGGAACAAAAAAGTTAGGACGAAAAAAATTAGGACTAGCGATGATTATGACTACATTACGTTAGTACAAAAAAATAGGATCATGAATTTTATGGCAGCCAATATGGACTCCAAACATTAATCTCATATAATACCAAAAAACATGACGCAGGAAAATAATCGGAAAACAAAATTATTGCATATCTTTAGAATTATCTTTCAAAAGTATCTCTTCTCAGAAAATGCTTTCCGAAGTGTTGCAATAAATATTTTTGCCCACATTTTAGTTGTCAATTAGTAGAACGTTCATATTTACCCGACTGCGCGACGCAAAGGAGGGTAATGTGTTTATTAAGATCGGTTTTACTATAAAACAGATCTGACCCAGATCAAAGCTGAGTACATCCCCGATTCACACAGTACCTAAACTTACTAAACTGACTAGCCATGCTTTTAAATTTCCTAAATCTTTCGCTTCCTCGCTTACGTTCACGCTAAACAACCTATATTTACAGCCTAACCATTTTAACACGACCGCTTACCACCTCTACATCCTCAAGATCCCCCTTGTTTTACCGAACACCGAGCTCCACTCAATTTGGTCGTGTTATAACCAGTGTAACAAGACCCCTTAAACTGTCGCTGTTAAGGAGAACTTTAGTCGAGAGCGGGTCAGCGTTGAGTGGTCATAACCACAGATAAGGTACCTGGCGGGGAAATGTGCTAATATACAAACATAAGCAAACTTAAGGAGTATTTTTGTTATGTTGGCGCTATGTAGGTCGGACCGTGATTGTCGCGTTTGGGGAAATGACATAGTCGCATCCATTATTACGTATGCAGCCTGGAGCTTATGTCGATGGAATAAGGTTGCAATTGGTGTATAAGTTTTTAGATTTGACTGTTCAGTTTAACAACGCGGATGATGTTTAGAAAAATGCCCGCTATAAATGTTATTGCGTGGAAGGTCTAAGGTGTTCCGGAGTTAGTCGGCCGGGATATTTAACTGAGTGTTTTGTCGTTACAAATGTATAAAAACATGTGTAAATAACTGGTATAGGATAGAGAAACGTATCTAATGGCGCGTCTATTTTATCGCCGATAGTGTGAAAATACCGCTTCTGACTCGGTGAAAGAGCACCCTTCTGAAATTGACAATTGTAATTCGTAATATGTAGTCTTCTTTATTGATTTAGAGTTTCTTTATTCCGGGTAAGAATTCGTTTTTTTCATAAAACTGGCTTGAGAGCTTTTCCAATTTGTCTTTAAAGAAAAGTATGTCTAGATATCAAAACAACTTTAATATCTAGAAACGAATGAATACTTAAAACACTACAAACGAATTCTCCAAGCCGATTAAAATTGCTAAAACAAATTGGAGTAAAGAATTTCCCAACTTAACTTTAATTCTAGGCATAGGAATTTCATATAATCACTTTGATTTAGATTGAAATTTAAATATCTCAAAATCTGTATAAAAAAATAAGAGAACCTTTCTCAGAATCAGTATTACGCGATTTATAGTATTCGAACTGTTAGTGATTAGATTTTAAATTCGTATACTTTTTCTATTTCTATGCAATCAATTCAATTAAATTTCTTCTGTAATTTTGAATAGACAACTCTCTAGCGGTAATTTTAAGGCTGGCCCTGCCTGAGGCAAATAGCTTGGACTTAGAATACTTATTAGCTATTTGCTCAACGAGATTTACCTACTGACATTCAGCACAATATGCCAAAAGCTACAGTAGGCGAGCGGTAAGCCACGCGACTTGCAATTCGGAGGTCAAACTGGTTTTTTGAAAAACCTCATGTACAGAATATCATTTGATATTTACTAGCGGCATATCGGTGAAGGAAAACATCGTGAGGAAACCGGTCTAATCCCAATAAGGTCTAGTTTTCCCTCCGGGTTGGAAGGTCCGATGGCTGACGCTTAAGTAAAGCCTTTGGCAAATCTTGGGATTAGGTTCCCAAGCGGACCCCTGGCCCATTTGAGCACTACCGGGAAAAACACTAGGACTAGGAGTATGATAAAACAAACCAATACAAATGTTTGTTTTCATTTAACAAATAGGTTTCAGTTTACAGTAAGGTTGAGGTCTCCTAAGTAGGTAGGTAGATAGAGATATCTGTATCAGGAGATCTCGCTCTTCCAAATATAGTAAGTACGTAATAAAAACCTATAGTTACATTTAGTTTTATTTTCATCATCATATCAGCCGAAAGACGTCCACTGCTGGACATAGGCCTCCCCCAAAGAGTGCCACAATGACCGGTCCTGCGCCACCCGCAACCAGCAGCCTCCCTCAACCTTTATCAGGTTATCAAGCCACCTTGTGCGCCAATGTGCTTGCCGCCTACCCACGCTGCGAGAACCTTTCCGCCCCAATGGCCATCGGTTCTACGTGCTATGTGCCCCGCCCACTGCCACTTATGTTTAGCGATTCCGAGGGCTATATCGGTTACCTTGGTTCTGCTGCGGAACCGACCAAACTTTATTTCTTAACGATTATTTGAACTAAAAATTATTAAATATACGTAATAATGATTTCAAATACCTATTCAACGACGCCCCACATGATATAGTTGGTAGTTTTTTTTACAATATGGCGTCTTGTGGACGTGGTAAAATTGCAAGCCTAAGATTATCAGAGGCACTAGTTTTAGTTAAATTTCCTACGATACCCCTTTTTCTGATAAAGTAAGTAAAGTCCATTAGATTATGTTAGGTTTCTTAGTATGCACTAGACGATTCTCGGTTACTCAATTTATTCAAGCATTCTAGTTTTGATGATTGCCGCGCGCCGCGGTACTCAAGCGTGTCACGTACAAACACATATACATTATAGATACAGACATACGTACACACACGCGACTAATTCATACTCCAGGCACGTGCCAGACACTCCCCAAGCGAACGTATGGTCATCTACGTTGTGATAACATGAATATTTTAGAGACAAAGTGTTTGTAGCATGAGACGAAGGTGAGGGTACTAAACATGTTTTGTCGCTGATCGTGGTGAATTGATGTATTAAGTCCGTAGTCTTAGTAACAGCTGTCAATGATAGTGTTCTTCTAAATTTTAATTTCTTATTAGGTATACGAACCAATGTCCATACAAGATTGTTGCAGGATCTTACCTGGAAACGAAAATAAAAAACATAATTAGTATAAATAAGTTTCTGTCAAAAAAATATTTTTGGTACAATATTTTTATTGCCAACTGTACTTTGCTGTATAAACCGTCATCATTGAATAATTGAGACGATCCTAACGAGCCCAAACTCAACGGGGTTACGTCGGTTAAGTACTGAATTCCCATGGCCACCTTCCGTCTCCATCATCAGATCAGCTAGATGATGCCATAATATTGAATTGTCATCCAAACTAAACATATAGCCAAAATTTCAGCTCAATCGGTCACCGAGAAGTGGGTCTTTAACTTGCAAGATTTGGCCCTCACAAACAAATTGACAAACGAACAGGTCAAGTATAAAGGCTTGTAAAAAGACAGAGGTTTGAAATACGAGTATACAGGCACATTTTCAAGTTTTTAAAGATGTGAAAATAAATGAAAATCCAGAAACCTAGACCGTCAATTGATTTTGCTCTGTAGGGCAGGTTAAAGCGAAATTTATGAAAAAATATGTATCCAGGGTTCCGTACAAAGCATGTCACATGCAAATGTTGTTGGGCCAACACAGAGGCGGGCGCGGGTTGGGAACAGGTCGGAGTGCGAGCGGGCAGCCGAAACTGGGAATGAGGATAATGATCTGCTTATATTTATAACTAGATACGTTACTGATGGCTCTGCGAGCTGTAGAACTGAGCCGGTCATTAAAAAAAACTGCTCTTAAAAGTAGAACAGCCGGACAACACATACGAAATAATTTTGTCCAACCTAAAACGGAGATCTACGTTCGCTGCGCTCTCGCTCGTTTCATAAAAAATACTTCTTTAAAGTGATAGTAGTTAGGTAATATTATTTTAAAAAAACAAGTAAGAACGAAATCACATTAGTTCTACAATAATTGCCCCGATGGAATGTCATTCGATAGGCTTTACCCTACTTTCCAACTATTCCGCTGCTGTGTGCCTACAGTCAGCATCATATAGTTAGTAGCAGCGTAAAGTAGTCATACATCGTAAAGATAGCATTCGGCAAGACGCTGCCGCGGCCCGGCAGTCGCGACCGACTGCCGCCGCCGAACGTGACTGCTGGGCAGCGCCGCCGTTAAGATAGCATTCCGCAAGACGCTGCCGCGGCCCGGCAGCCGCGACCGACCGCCGCTGCCGAACGTGACTGCTGGGCAGCGCCGCCGTTAAGATAGCATTCCGCAAGACGCTGCCGCGGCCCGGCAGCCGCGACCGACCGCCGCTGCCGAACGTGACTGCTGGGCAGCGCTGCCGTTAGCATTCCGATAGGCGCGACCGGGCGGCGACTGCCGACTGCCACGTGCATATATATATTCCCATATATTATCTCTTACAACATTGTGTTTGTAAGTTTTCAGTCCAGAATCATAAAGCGCTGGATGTTTAGCAATAAGCTCCACTAATTACTCGTCGTTTGCTTCATGTGTCGCCATTTTGCACGACCGCTGCGAGCGGGCAGCGCATGGGCAGCGCTGCCATACTGCTCCGGGAGCGGCTCGGCGGAGCGGCCGAGGTCGCGCGCATGCCACGCCCCCCGGCCGCGCCGCTCAGCCGCCTGCGTCGGACGGTGTGTCATACAAATCCCTATAAAGCAGAGCGGCGACTGCCGGGCAGCGACTGCAGAGCAGCGACTGCCGGGTCGCGGCAGCCTCTTGCCGACGCTTACCTTTAGCATTCCGATAGCCGCGACCGGGCGGCGACTGCCTACTGCCACGTGCATATATATTCCCAATTATTATCTCTTACAACTGTGTCTTTGTAAGTTTTCAGTCGACAATCATAAAGCGCTGGATGTTTAGCAATAAGCTCCACTAAATACTCGTCGTTTGCTTCATGTGACGGCATTTTGCACAACCGCTACGAGCGGGCAGCGCTGCCATACTGCTACGGGACGGGAGCGGCTCGGCGGCGCCGCCGAGGTCGCGCGCATGCCACGCCCCCTGGCCGCGCCGCTCAGCCGCCTGCGTCGGACGGTGTGTCATACTAATCCCTATAAAGCAGTGCGGCGACTGCCGAGCAGCGACTGCAGAGCAGCGACCGCCGGGTCGCGGCAGCCTCTTGCCGACGCTTACCTTAACACATCCTTACTCCCATAGTAATAAAGACGTGTTGCGATATATTTGGGAACTTTGGCTGCTACTAACTATATAATGCTGACTGCGCCTTTGAAATTGTTGTACAGTCAGCGTCATACAGTTAGTCCAAAGATTTCGGTACACGCCTTTAATACTGTAAGAATAAGGGTGGGTTACGAAATGTGGCTAATCTGGCTGCTACTAACTATATGACGCTGACTGTACCTATGGCGAGCAACACACGGAGCGGAGCGGCACCGCTCGTCGCGGCGACGCGCATACTAAAGATACAAAGATACTAACTCTGCCGCGCGGAGGAGTGGCACCGTGTGCCCGCTCTCGGCGGATTAAGGCCACCACACACGGAACGATCATCACACGCATCATCTCTGTCTCTTTCGCATAGTAGCGCGGCGTCTCTATCGCACAGTAGCGGGCTCGCGCAGCTATGCGACAACTAACTATGTGATAGAGATAGTGAAAGAGATATTAAATGCGTTGGTAGGTGTAAGAGATATACTCACACCGCGCAAGACCCGCGCCGCGCTCGACCCGCGCCGCACCCGACCCGCGCCGCGCACGACCCGCGTTCGGTGTGTGGAGGCCTTAACCTACATGGTGACAAAAAAATTCACCGCGCACCGCCGCGGCGAGCAGTGCCGCACCGCTGTGTGTTCCGCCGCCTACTAGTTTGTTTAGTTCAAAGTGCACTTCTTCCTTCTACATACTAAACAATCTATCCGCTCCCGCCATCACAAGCGCCCCGCCTCGGCCTCGGAGGGTCCGAATTTAAATTTCAAACGGGCGCTTATTCCGCGGAATGCAAAACGATACCGCCTATCGGTAGACAAGCCGGGAGGTAGGACGTGTTTGCCAAGTCCCGGAATTTGGGTATATAAGCTTGTGATAGTCCAGCACCAATTTGCCTTATATGCACATTAGAGACTTTCTTATTTTTTATTTAGTTTATTCCTCTACCTCGCTTCCCCTTTATCTTCAATTGTATTGAGTATGACATTGTCATGTCGTTTGACGTGCACTCTCATCTTCCCACCTATTTTCTAAGTTTCTGATGAACTGCCTAAGCCACAGACGGACAGACGCACATGGCGAAACTATAAGGGTTCCTTGTGGACTACGGAACTCTAAGACAAAGGTTATATACCAGCACGGCTATCACAAGACGGCGTGCGAGCTTCCTCGATTTTTCTCGCACTATCCGTCTCTCTCTTATTAGAACACTTAAAACAAGAGGTATAGTGCGAGAAAAATCGAGAGTATTATGTCGCGGCTGTCTCATGATAGACGTGCAGTATCCCTACATATGTTTTATATGTAATCTGTATATCTATGTGTAAGCAAGTGACAACCGAAAACATGTTTATTTAACCTAAAGCGTTTAGTCCGTGTCTTATCAAAGTTATCAAACTGTAGGCTGTCATTTCGGCGGACCCGAGCAGGGTTGCCACTCACGCGATAATTATATAAACTCAAACTAATATAGTGAATTCTACTTATCTACACTAATTATAAAGAAGAAAGATTTGATTGTTTGTTTGTTTGTATTGAATAGGCTCCGAAACTACTGGACCGATTTAGCCGACATTACTCCTGATGAACATAGGCTACTTTTCTGTGCCGGAAAATGCTTCATTCCGACGGGAAAACGGAAAACTAACCGTGCGACGCCGGGCCGGGCAGCTAGTTATATTATAAACTAGCTTCTGCTCGCGACTCCATCCGCGTGGAACTCGTTTAATATCGCAGCTCCAAACCAACTTTTACTCCCCATTTCACACCCTTAGGAGATGATTTAAGGTATAAAAACTAACCTAACTCACTCTCCATCCCTTCAACTATCTCCACTTAAAAAATCACGTCAATTCGTCGCTCCGTTTTGCCGTGAAAGACGGACAAACAAACACACACATACACTTTACCATTTATAATATTAGTATGGATGAGAAAGTTTGGGCGTTTAAATGTTTTTAGGTCACACCTGGCCATAATGCGAGTTTTACTGCACGCTGCGCGTACGGGAAAACTCGCATTGTGGCTAGGTGCAGACGTAAAATTTTGTACCCAACACGGGCGGTAGTTCGTAAAGCCCCAGAGCGCATATTTATGCACAAACACCTGCGATCTGGGGCATTCACGAATTCACCGCCCTAGTTACGTAATGTACTATTATGTTTGTTACTCAATCACGCTTCAATGGCTTAAGAGTCCGCAGTAAGCTCGATTCTCCATACAAACGTAGTTACGCTCTCATTTTAAAACTACGTGTTGGATTGTAACGAAATCTTGCATGTTCAATGAAATGAGGTATATCTATGTCTGAAATTAGTTTACGTAGCTTCAGATACCATAATGAAAAAGATACAGCGAATTTAAGTTTTTCATACAAAACTAGTTTTTGCTGTATTTACTTTGTTTTATAAATTGGAACCATATAAACTAATTACAGACATAGATATAGCTCATGTCATTGTATATGCAAAGTTTCGTCACAATCCAACACATAGTTTTAAAATGAGAGCGTAACTACGTTTGTATGGGAAGGTAAAATTCGGCCGAGCTTACTGCGGCCTCATAACCGATTTGGATGTAATTTTGCACCAAGATAGTTCATAGACAGAATTAAAATATAGGATAGTTTTTATTCCGGCTTCATGCAGATGAAGTCGCGGGCGGAAACTAGTATCATATATTTGGATTATGACACTATGTCAGCGGCAGATATTAACGTTATACGTTTATTATTATTACAGCCCTTTCCCAGCAGGGATACATAGTAATGGCTGAATATAAAAAATACGCTTCTTCTGCTTATTTAAGAGCTAAGCTCTTGTCGGTGTAGCTCAAGGCCCTCCATCTTCTCCGATCCCAGGCAACCTCTTTGACATCTCGATACGACCCAACATGAACTCTTTTTTGGCTGCCTCATGCGACATGACAAGTTCATACACAGACATAGAGAAGATGGAGAGGAAGCGAAAAAGAGGAAGACTTAGAATAAACTACATAAAAAATACTAAAACTTTAATAAGTCTCGAAATCATTTATAAAACGTTACGAAAAAAATTCTTATGGATTTGTGAGTTTTTCTCAAGTATTATTGAAGGTGCTCAAAGAACTCAAAATGATAATTACACTGTAAGGGTAGGGGTCACCAAACCGTCTATAATCGTAAGCGGTGTTCGGTAAAATCTGAATGTATGGAAGGTTTGACAAGTTTCTAAGGAATGACGTGCCAGCGCCATATTTAGGGCGGGTTGCACCGACTTACGACTAACGACCGGTCAACGTTAAATATGGCGCTGACAGCTGTCAGTCCATAGAAACTTGTCAAACGTTCCATACATTCAGATTTTAACGAACACCGCTTACGATTACAGACGGTTTGGTGCAACTTACCCTTAATGTTGATCGTTCTGTGATTGTATGTTGGTGCAACCTTCCCTTAATTATCTTGCTAAAACGATGCAACAAGTTTCTAGAATAGGGAAAACATCCTCCTAGCGTTATTCCCGGTAATGCCCCTAAAGGAGCCCGGGGTCCGCTTTGACACCTAAATAATCCCAAGATTTGGCATGGGCACTAGTTTTTACGAAAGCGACTGCCATCTGACCTTCCAACCCAGAGGGAAAACTAGACCTTATTCGGATTAGACCGGTTTCCTCACGATGTTTTCCTTCACCGAAAAGCTAACGTAAATATTCCGTTCATAAGTTCCGAAAAACTCAATGATACGAGCCGGGATTCGAACCCACGACCGCCGCTTGACAGCCGCATGCCTGAACCACTAGGCTACCGTAGCTATTTTCTAGAATACGGAAAATGTAGCTATAATATTTACCATTACTTTGTGACCAAAATGTTGAAAAAACATAAAATAACTACTGTAACGTGTTTGCTTTAGTTTATAGGTACTATTTTCTAACAATAATTACGATTTGAAGTAATGTGAAACGGAACGTTTTAATCCAAGAATCAGCGTCTGGTGACGTCACTACAGTCAAAAGTCAAAACTTAGGCAACTCTATGACATCTAGAGACGAACTACGGACAAACGAATATAGCGAGTGACACACATGAGTGACGTTACAGGAACTGTAGATACGTTCAGGCGCAAAAGTTTTTTTTTAAATATATAAATAAATATATAAATGGTTCTCTATTGTATGGGCAAAAATCATTTCCCAAAGTGTCACTTCCCAAAAAATGTTTCCCAAATGATCATTTGGCAAAAAAACACTAGTCAAATTATTGTTTCGCATTATATCACTTGGCAATATCTCCTATGGCAAAATATTACATCGCAAATTATTGTTTGGCAAAGTTTTACATGGTCAAGTTTCATTTGGTCAAACGTACTATTTAGCATAATATTCTTTTTCCAAATTATTGCAGGCATATGATTTAGATCCTAATTGTGTAGTGCATACGAAATCTATTTGAGTGAGATTACATAATTTTGCTAAGCGGGTAGTTTGTAAAAAACAAAAGTAAATAATTTACAGGTAAGTTTATGTTCTTTTGTACTATAGGTACTTAGGTAACAATATAATATAATCCAAATAAGCAGCATGCATGCAAGCAAGCCCCGAGTCGGTTTCGCCCTTTTCATTGAGAGTCTCCAGCGAATCGACGCCACCCCGCTGCGCGGGGTGTCTATTTCTGGTCTGAGGGACACAAGTGAACCCTAACCTAACCGACCAAAAACAGAGTTCGCTTATGACAAGCCATTTTTTCCACCCTGGTACCTAATGTGCGAAATGAAAATTTGAACAAATGTTTTGTTTGGAAAACAATATTAGCCCGAACAAAGTGTTTGCTTAATTGTCTTAATAACATTTGACAAAGCAAAATTATGCCAAATGATATTTTGACCAAATGAACAAAATGCGAAACAAAAATGTGCTATTTGTTCGTTTGGGAAATGAAACTACTGCCATAAGTTTTGTGGGAAGTGAAATTTGGCGAAAAATATTTTGCCGAAACAGTAGGATACCTATATAAATATATAAGGGGACTATCTTACACGAATCGACCTAGTCCTATAGTAAGTAAGGCTTGTGTTATGGGTACTAGACGACGATATATATAATAGATATAAACACATAGAAAGCACCCAATATTCATGCTCATCACACAAATATTTGCTTTTACCGGGATTCGAACCCAGGACCTTCAGCTTCGTAGGCAGCGTCACTACCCATTAGGCTAACCGGTCGTCAATTGTCAGTTAGTAACAGGAATTTATGACTATGAATTGAAAACTATTTTTTTTATACTTTCGTGGCCTCTACATTCGATTCTTTCAAATGAATGCAATAATGAAAGTATTGCATCTTCCCTATTGGATAAAATATAAGTTGATTTAACGTTGTTTCTATACCTATAGTGGTCGCTAATGACCTTAGAAGTTAGACCGACGTATTTTTTAACGTGACGCTTGTGGCAACCCTAAAGTGCCGGCCCCTAATTGTTTCGGATTGTTGTCCCCGGTCCGTCAGCCCGAGCAAAATTTATTCGGGTTACATTACACTTACTAATACGGTTTCCTTGACTACTCTATCTTGAACAAACACTACAAATTGCAGTGTTAGCCTGAAGTCTGAGTGCTTCGAATCGGAGCGGCGTTTGCACGTTTAAATACGGGTGTAACTACTCGAAAATTATTATCACTCCAATAGAAGGCAAAAATATATGCCTAGTGATGAAAATCCCATTCAGATATCTCATAGAGTTACGAAGCTACAACCGCTTTATTATTGCTTGTTAGAGAGAGAAAACGCTCGCAATTAGTGGCTCTCCGTTTTCGGCAAGAAATATTTCGTCTCTCCGGCACTTTTCTTCTAGACAGCATTTCTCAACCGATTTTTTGAGCAGATTCAATAATTATATAGTTTTTTTTTGCGGACTCAGTAAAGGTGGTTCGATCGTCATACAAAACGTCATTTGACATTCGCAGGCTAACGGCGTAATATTTTAAGAAACTTATGTAACAATCTTTCATAAATTGGCTTCCCATTTGCGCGAAATTACCCATTTGTAAGAATAAACTTGTATAAAACAGAATAATTTGAGAATAATCGTTTTCGCAAAGTATCACGTGACAAACTAATTTCTCAAATTATTCTAGTTTATACAAGTTTATTCTAGGAAAGGGGGGAATGTCGCGCAAATGGGAAGCCAATTTATGAAAGATTGTTACATAAGTTTCTTAAAGTATGTCGCCGTTAGCCTGCGAATTAAGACGTTTTGTATGGCGATCGAACCACCTTAACCAAAAAACAGAGTTACTAGTTTCTTTACATGTATGATATTGATAGTGATTTATAGGTAATCCACCTCAGTACACTACACAAGAACAAGGTCGAGTACCTTTTGAACCAGGAGTTAAACAAAACCTTTCATCAATAAAGGTTTAGTGGCAATTTCCCCCTGACGAGGGTATTTGGCACTTGATTGACCCAAATGTGGACCCGAGACAGGTATACCTAGTAATTGCACTTCACGAATGCGAGTCGGCGCGACCGTATTGTTATGAACTTAGAGTCAAATTTCGTCTAATCCATTGCTTTCGTGGAATGCAAGAAGTATACAGAAACGCGAAACGAAAACGAACTTCGTTCTGTCGCTCGAACTAGCAAGTGCGACAGAGATGGAGATACATGAACCAAGTTCGTTTTCGTTTCTAGGAAGGCCCTCAGATCAAGGCACGGAAAAAGAGCTCCGGCCAATATTTACATTGATAAAATGGAGTAAAGTAAACTTCCTACCTAGTCCTCGAAATTGTACAAGTGTATGACACGGGCTCATTAATAAGGGGACATTAATAAGGGGACAATCTTACACAAATCGACCTAGTCCCATAGTAAGCTCAGTAAGGCTTGTGTTATGGGTACTAGACGACGATATATATAATAGATATTAAATACTTAACTACATAGAAAATATCCATGACTCACAAACAAATATTCATGCTCATCACATAAATTTTGCCCTTACCGGGATTAGAACCCGTATTAGAACTCTTGCTTCGTAGGCAGGGTCACTACCAACTAGTTACACAGTACATTAGTTTTATTAATCGGAACTTAATCGCGTATACTTACTTAATTGTCCCGGTCCATGGATGTTGTGACAAGTCCGCAACGTCGAAAGACCTCAGAGAGGTAAATCAATAAGTAAATATTATAAAATTGATATAATATGGGCATAAATTCGAATAAAGAAAAATATTGCTTTGACGTAAAGTGCCTATGCCATATACTGTACAGCGTCGAGCACTCGGACGTTTACCTTATATTGACATTCGGCATGTCTGATGGTGATGGCAAACAGACACTGTAGCCTCTGGACGCTTCAGAATTATGATAACTGAGTGGCCGACCTATTATTGAATTAAGGATTTGTTTTGTTGACAGCTGAAGCCAAATGCGCTATTGCGGCATTTGTTATTGCTATCGTTTTTTTTAGGTAAATACTTTTTTGTAAATTGGTTTTCGCGTTATGTATATTATAAGTATCGAAATACTTATAAGTATCCCAATTTTTGTACGGATCGAAGCCGAAATGAAGGTATGTTAATGTATTTAATAATAAAAAATGGAAAACATAACATTAGTATCCAGCAACATGTAAAAGATAGCTCACACAACAAACATTCCTAACACGTTTGTATCAAAACGTGTGACATCGCAAACCTGTTTCAAGATAATAATAAAATACGGTCAAATTTATCTGTCTGTCATCTCACAAAAGAGACTAAAACCCCAAACGCCGACAAAATCTCAAAACACGATCTTCAACCCAAAACAAATCGTTAAAATGAGAAATAATTAATATCGTATCACCAAAACAAAAAGCATATTCAGTTAATAATGAGAAGAGCTTTGTAACTAAACACCTACTTAATGAAAGAAAGAGACAGAACCTTTAAAAACGCATAGGAGCGAGCGGGATAGGTGTATGTTTCGCAGCGCAGTTCCGACAGTGCGTGCGCGCATTGCTGTTGATTCACCAATGCTTACCAACCAGCTCGCTATTAATGACCAGTATAAATCTATCTTCAGCGAAGCATACTTGTTAAGGATCTAGAGGCCAAGTTATACTAGAGACGCGCTTGCAATAGGATACACAAGTATTTCTAAATAGATAAGCAGAGTCAGCGTCTTTACAGCGAGAGAGCAACACGTTCGAAGCGCGTAAGAAAGAGATGGATAATAGTGATTCATTGGCTTTTATCTTGTACAAACACTTCGGTGTGCACAGTTTGATTAATGTGCGGCTGCCTCACTTGGTCGGGTCGGTATATTATGCATGTTTCCAATGCGTTGGCGTAACATTAACGACGTAACACGAATTCTGTGTATTAAATAAGTAGTTGCATTTAATATAATGGCGGTTTAATACGTAGACACTGTCATAGTTAAAAAGGTTTAATGACATGATTTTTTAAAATAATTGTAGTACTTTCCGGATTTATTTGATTATTGAGTTAAAACGTTAATTTTTAATCATTGTTTAATCAAAAATATCGAAATAATACTAACAACTTAATGCGTTACTGTTAACACTTTACTCGTTTTTTTTTCGCTTAGTCGAGTAGCAAGCTGTTTTTGTAATTTTTACTATTTTAAACCGAAAATTTAAATCAAAAACTTAAAAAAAATCTGTAGCACCACTTCATTTATTTTAAGTCAATAAGTAATATCCCATTTTTCATCCAAGTCATTATAATCCTTGCATCGGATTGAACAGTCTGTTCATCGTAAATGCGTCCAACTCTTCCCAATCACGTTGAATATCATTTTACGATAAATTGCTAACATTAAATACACAGCCCTCTTCTTAAGAAATGTAATTCCGATTTATTCACAAGACCTTAATTGTAAACATTTGTCAATTTAGTTTGATTCGTTTTTTAACTCAATTGGGGTGTTTCTACGGAGTAAGTTTGAAATATTATTTATTATTATATACCTAAGTATTATTTTTGACATATAATAAATGGGATGGGTAAGGCAGTCTAAAAAAATATTTTACTACTGCACTAATTTGTGTTACACGCAATAGAAAATATAACACAAAAGCAGATATTGTATTTAAAAAAAACCTTAATTTTGACGGGCTTACCCAAATGTGTACCTGCCATGTAGCGTACTAAATATTCAAAACCTTAATGTAACCATTTCTAATTGCGTTAACATACAAGAAATCACAACAAAATGGATGAACTGAATTAAATAAAACTAAATTCTAATACGGTTCGATTATAATAATAAGTCACATCACCATAAGCTGTTCTTTAATCACTACCCTATTTCTGACATAATATTTAAACTGACTTTTCAATCGCTATCACTGAGGGGCACCTCGGAATCTTCTAGCTCGTTCAGACGTACATTCTGCAAATCTCTAACAACATCATCAAATATCTCGTCCATCTTTAAATCTACAATCAACGTCTCCTTATCAAAATCCGCTGCGCACTTGTCATATTCTTCAAAAGTTTCCCGACCGATACCACCAATGAGACTCGTTAGTCCATCTTCACATTTCGACTTCAAGATCGGTGCATTCAATTTAATTAAGTCGAAAAGGAATACTGCAGGAGTTGTTTCAGCTATAGAAAAGGGCAGACGGAGCAGATTGTGGCCATTTACTTTTAACATGCTTTCAATTACAGAGATTTCATCAGCGTCCGTAGTGTAAGTATCTATTAACGACATCAAGTCGCATTTGGACATGTTCTCGTCATACGGCACATTATTAAGTTTAAGCCACTCAATCATGTCCACTTTTATGCTGTATAACGTGGGTTTTTTTATTCTGGCGTCATGGTGTGACATACCCTTGATAACTACTACGCTTTTTGGAGGCAGCGCTGGTAGTAAATCATTTATTATCCATTTTTCAAAAGTAATCGCCTTGAAATCATCAATAGTCCGCAAAGCTATGACACCCGTTCTAGAAACAGCGTAAACGATTTTGATCAAACCGCTTTGTATTATTTGTAAGCCAGCGCGATGGGCAGTTTTCATTAGGCTGTTATATTTGTTAAGATCATAGTAATTGCAATTGCTTGTCAAAACGGTTTCGTCGACGTAGAAAATGGTCCTGTTTTCTTCCCGGAATCGCGTTACGTCCTTCAAGTAATAGTATCTTTCGAATGTGACGTTAGGTTTTTCTATGACGATGTATCCTCTGGCTATTCGCAGCCAAGCATAGCCCATTTTGGCCAAATGTTTGCGGAACGTACGGATGTCGACGTAGTGAGGCATCTTCCCGAATAAAGCTGCGAACAGATTCTTCGTTGTGGGCGCCGAGTCGGGTTTCGGGGACCAGCGAGTAGCATTGAAGTAAAAACTGACGTAACGTTCGTGGACTGCTGATCTCTCGATATCTTTCAAATCCGCAATTTGTACATTGGCGCTAAGTATCGGGAATATCCTTTTATCCAAACCCGTGAAAAAATGTGCGCGCTCTAAAAAGTCCGTTTTACCTATTTTGGCAAACTGCTGTTCGGTTTTTTGAAGTATCCGTTTGAGAAAGCGGGCAGATTCAATGTTTTTCGCGTTGTTTAGAAAATCTTCTCTTACATTTTGCATGTGCAGAGATCTTGAAGAACCCGGCTTGTCCGCCATTTTGTTTCACTAACGCATCAATTGAAACGACACAGCAAGGTCTAAGTTAAACAAAATTCACCGCGCAACTGAACTGAGCACGCCAGCACCGCGAGGCGAGCTCCGGTCGTTTGAAACAGAAGATACTGCTCCGTGCGTAAGGGCAAGATAGCAACAGAGTACAGTAATAATCCGCCGCGTTCGAGCTGGCAACGCGGTTTGCCACCAACGCGAGTATTGTAAGCGCGATCAATTATGGTGCACCGTTTATTACCATCGAAGTATAGTGGGTACTGGTATCCTAATTACAATATCTGAATCATCATAATCCTTATAATAATGGTCAATACATTGATATTTGCTTTAGTAAAATATAAAAATGGCAATATTTGGTTAAGTAAAATATAAAAACGTAGAAAAATATTTCGATTTGATTAATTTCCGTAATATTTCTTAAAATAATATGAACGAATTTGATTCGTTTAATCTTTACTGAATATTGAATATATTTTTTATTTGATTAAAAAGTCAGTATTCAAAAAAATGTTATGCGTTGTAGTTGTAACGAAAGAGCAAATATAAAGTTAAATATCAACGAGTATTGATGATTGAAAAAAATGTTTGTAACAAGAACAACAAACAGACTTTTAAATAGCAGTATATGTATGATACTTAAATTCCATACCATTCGTAACTTCCATTCAAGTCATAGTAAGACCATATTTATATGTTATTGAAAATGAGTTTAACATATTTATTTCAAAATATTATTTTCCAATAACCTTACGCAAACCATCGCAAGTTTTCCTGCGTCTTAGATAATATCAACCATAATGTTTAGATCCATTGTGTCACGCCTTAAAAAACATTACAAGCATTCCTTCGGAATATTCACTGAATATCAAGAATACAATGCAGATACAACGCAATAAAATTAATAGAATTACAGTACAGGTATACAGACGGCCTTCGCTAAAAACGACGCACACTAATTAGTCGAGTAGTGAATGAGTCTGCAGCGCACAGCGGAGGGAG
This sequence comes from Epinotia demarniana, assembly GCA_945867215.1. Lineage (NCBI taxonomy): Eukaryota > Metazoa > Arthropoda > Insecta > Lepidoptera > Tortricidae > Epinotia > Epinotia demarniana. The sequence goes on from OX244281.1 coordinate 3,231,148, forward strand.
GCCTCATACCGCGCACGTGGCAGCCATTTTGAATTCGTCGCGCGCTACGAACGAACGTCCGATGTTATTGTTGCTGATGTGGAGTTAATGGTAAAAAGTAAGTTTTTTTAACAAATAATTAAGTATTGTTTTAATCAGCGAGCAATTATTGGTTATAATGTTGTTTATTACAGTCAATTATTTATTTGAAAAATGCAGAAACCTTGGGATAAAACGTCCCACATTTATTAATAGCTACAATGAGATTATAAAGGTGCTGTACAGTCAAGTGTAAAAATATGGGTGACTTCAACTTACTCATAAATATGTCCTATACCTCTTATGTCAACGGGTTAAGGTTTTGGTACTTATTTATGAGAGGATGTTATCGATACATATTTTTGCACTTGACTGTACAATAAAGGATTTGTTCTAAGCTTAATATTTTTTTCGAGGACTCTTAATACAAAGGTTATTTAATATTCATTTACATATAAATAAATGAAGTCCTTTCAGACGGGAAATATATAGTATTGTTGAAAAAAAGCTTCTTAATGTAACTTTAATCAAGGTTTAGACTTAGCTCTATATTTCTAAAAATAAAAAAAGGAACTAAGTAAATATGTTTTTCTTTTCAGAAAATGGCACAAAAAATGACACTGGATCACTTTAACTGGCAAATAACCGAAAGTGAAAGAGAGGATCGAGCGAAGATAATTAATATGGCATGGCACGTCTTCAAGGAGTGTCAGCAAAATGCCAAGATAAAACACGCAGACGTATCAAGTGTTTTCTTAAATCCCTTAGAAATGTGCTCAGTGCTTACAGGAGTGCGCATGAAATCCTTGTTAACTGTTAATACTCTTGAATATGAGACTAAATCATTTCAAGAATGGTTAATACAAGAAATGATAAATGGCGATAGTAACCATTATGACCGCTTAAAAAAACATTTGATACAAAGTTATACGAAAGAAAAAGAAATACCAACATTACAGAAAGATAATGCAGTGTTCAATGGTTATAACCACACCTTTACTTTGCTACAGCTACCGGGCACGAAATCTTCAATTATTGTGGAAAAATCCGAATCCGTTATGGAGAGACATAAGTTTCTAGACACCAAAATGAAGTACCGTGAAGCGAAGAAAAACCTAGTTTACATAGGCATGATAAACATTATGCTGCGTAATGGACACTTTTCATATGAAAAAGAAAATATAGACCCGATTAGCCATTTTACCATAGCAGCATCCCCTATATTTGGTCACATTGGTTACATATACTGTAGGCTCCATACCGAAAAATATATGACGAATTGGATTGAAGATACAGTTATACCGAAACTGCCTAAAGGATGCGTGTTTATCTTTCAAGAAAACGTACTAAATAATACCGATGAGACTATAAATAGTTTTTCCACCAAGGAAGAGATGCTAAACTGGTTGCAATCGCACAAAGTCAACCATGAGCCAAAGATGCACCGCGCAGATCTGTATAAACTTATTAATACATTCAAAAGTGGCGTTAAGCCACTCTCGCCAGCAGACGAAACTTTGAAAGCACATGGCCACATTGTATTGCGAAAAAAGAAGTGCAATTTAAACGTTAACTATTTTGACCCATTCTGGGACTTTCTAATACGAGAGTTGAACGCTGCATCCACGCCAGGAAGCAGCTTGAGGAATTATACAACAGTAAGTACAATAAACGAAACAGTAAATAAGATGAATATTTCTTTAAACTATTGGGAATACTTGGAAAGCGTAGTATTAAAAAAAGAACGAGAGATTTATACAGAAGATTTGGAAATGGAAGACGTGATTGATAAGCTCCTGACTATGGTGGAATGTGAAGGTTTGCCGAATGAAGAGAAGGTGAATGAATATAGAAAAACGATTGAAGAACCACCCATGTATCTCCATGCTACTTTTCGTGATTTATATAAGCAACAATGTGCTCTAATGAGCCCCAGTAAAGTTTAAGTCAGATAAACAAGCGTTGTGCGAGTCAATTAGTATTCCTATTAAACATGATTAAACAAAAAATAATATTTCGTTACTTTGGCTTTTATTTTCCAGACTAAGAAAATAATATGGGTGAGGTTCAATTAATACTAACATATTTGGCTAGTGCCACTTGCGATGGTTGCAAAAGGAGCAAATATTACTGTAATTGTCACAAAACCCACTTCAACCCCGGTCCCTTATCGACTTTTATGACACCACGGAAAGAAAGGGGGTGGTGAAATTCTAACCCGACACCACACGGGTTGTAGTGTGTTGTGGGCAATGGGCTGGCAACCTATCACTGCAATATCACATTTTTTCGATCTTTTATACCCACATTTATAATAAGAGTGGCGCTGGCACATACGTTTCATGTGCTCTGCCTATCCCTTTTGGGAATAAAAGCGTGAATGTATGTATGTAATTGTCACACAATAGAAAAAATGCAAAGATGGACAGCCGGTTTCCATTCGTACACTTCCATCCAAAATATGTGAGTACCTACTACTATAAGGTATCAAACATTGTTGAGACCAACTGTATACTGTAAAAACATCTTCATATATGTACACAATGTTTGGCAAATAAATCATTATTCTATTCTATTCTATTCTATTCTATCCATTTATACCTCATTCAAATTCGTAGCGATTTTAGGTATGTGGCATTCTCTGCCGATCAAGTTAAGTCAATGATGTAATATATGTGATGTGGATGTACTTATATAAATAAATAAATAAATCAAGTCAATCTAAAGGAAAAGTAAAAACAACACGAATAAACATACATAATGAGGTTATAATCACTGTCGAAATCCAAGACCCACGATCTATCAACTACAATATCACTTTACTCCCCACGTTTCTTCGAATCTACGCGCACTAATTCGGCGAGTGGTGAACACGTTCGACTCGCGAGCGCTCGCCCGCTCCGGCGCGCGCGGGGGAGCGGAGCGGTGACGTCAACGCGGCCGGTTCGAAGCGGCAGCCATTTTGGAATCGTCGCGCGCTGTGCACGCTCGCACGGCGTGGTTAGATTGCCGAGGCATTTGGTGAAAAGTAAGTGATATTTTACTAACAATTTATTTGTTTTTACGCGTGTCTACTGTGTTTTAAGTAGTACAGGTATGTGATTGCATTATTTTAATCCATAGTTAGGATAGATAGCTTTAGTGAAATTTTTGATATTAGAAGCCGCTAGAACGCTCGTCTCTCCGAAACTTAAAGGCCTTCTACACGATCGGAACCAACCGCCAACCACCGTGTCCTTGGTCGGGTTGATATAAAAATGGACCGTGTAGAAAGCGGTTGACCAACCGATGTTCGGTTGATGTCAATGGCCTTGGTCGTGAGCGCATCCCTCGCGACAGGCTGCGTCGGTGGTTGGTCCCAACCGTCTGGAACGCTGTCGGCCAACCGTTGATCCGACCAAGGACACGGTGGTTGGCGGTTGGTCTCGATCGTGTAGAAGGCCTTTTAGTTTGATTCTCATTTTAACACGTCAGAAGTACTTACTAGAATAACATGAAACGTTGTAGGTACATAGAAGTCTAAATTAAGTACCTAATTAAAGATCATAATATTCGTATTATGATGAGTGATGATGACGTGATATGAATGTTTCGACACTTCAGCGCGGCCGCTCGAGTGTCGGGGGGAACCGCACCGGGCCACCCCGCGTGGTGCCGCCGGACACGCGAGCGGGGCGGACGCGGGGGGAGCTGTGATTGAGCGAATCGCTGTTCAAATTCAAACTATTTAACAAAAACATTGTTGGATAGTTTTAACTCATACTCGGCCTGTTCTGTTTAACAACAAAAAATAATTTCCGACCTAGATTTAGCGGATCCCACAGTGTATTAAGTATAAAAAGTTTATTCGTGTTCCAGTATGACGGTTTAAAAATAAGAACCAAAGTAAGTTTGTATGAAGAGTCGACCATGGTGGGGACTTTTAAAATGTAAAATTGGTCATCAACCGTGTAATTCGCAGCAAATAGGTAATTTATTATATTATATAAGCACGGTTTTATAAAGTTTCGTTAAATTTTATTCAACGCATTAGCAAAAATAAATACTTATGACAACTTTTGGCCTAATGAACTTTTATAAAAAAAACAAGTCAATAATTTAGTGTAATGGGTAAGAGCGGTACATTTTCAGATCTAGATCATTTCTTTAATATAGATACTTATAATATATACTTATTCATTTCTTTTCTTTCAGCTAATACAAATGGCCAAAAAAATTTATCTGGATAAGTTTAACAGTGAAATCATTGCCTTCAAAATAGAGGATCTGCAGAAAAAACTCGATATAGTCTCTAACGTACTTAAACAATGCCAACAAGATGGCAAAAACGTCGAACAGCAAAGTACAGCCAAACAAGCTCCGTTAGAAATGTGCTCTAAGCTTACTGGGGTAGATCGAGATACACTGTTAGCAATAAAATTGCTTGAAGAAAGAGCCACAAAATTTGATAAGTGGTTGTTTGAGCAAAAACAAATGATACATGGCTACAATTATGAGTATAGCAGCATTAAGAAACAATTATTAGAAAGTTATACGCAAAAACTAGAAATACCAACAGGAGTGATTAAGAAAAAAGAATTCGAGGGTTGTAAGAAAAATTTTACTTTCCTAAAGCTACCGAAAACTGATGCTTCAATCATTGTAGAAAAACCTGAAACTGTCCACGAAAGATGTAGGTTTTTAAACAAAAAGAAGATGTATCGAGAAACGAGAAATAACATAGTTTATATAGGCAAGGTAAATCTTCTCATGAACCATGATAAATTTTCATATAAAGAAGACACTGTTGATATAAAGAGTCATTTGTTTATAGCAGCGTCTCCAACACTTGGCCACCTGGGTTACATATACTGCTGTGGAAATAACCAAGAATTTATAACGAATTGGATGGAGGAGAAAATTATACCAGAACTGCCTGAAGGGTCCTTAATTATATTCCAAGAAAACGTGCTGAACGGTGTTGCTGAAATAGACAGTTTCACGCCAAAAGTCGACATGATATTCTGGTTGCAATCAAACAAAGTTAGTCATGATCCAAATATGCACCGTGCAGATCTATTTAAACTCATAAACGCCATTAAACAAAGAGGTGCAGAACAACTATCGACCACTGAAGAGACTTTGCGAGCACATGGACATGTGACACTAAGAAAGAAGAAGTGCAATTTGAACAACAACTATTTCGATCCGTTCTGGGACTTTCTTGTACACGAGTTGAACGCGGCATCAGCGACACTGCCCACAATGAAATACAGTTTAAAAAATCAAACCTTCGTCATAACTAGAACAGTGAATGTGATCGTCCAGAACGTTCCATTGGACTATTGGGAGAATTTGGAGAGCATATTATTAAAAAAAGAAGAAGAGATAAGCGAAGAAGATTCAGAAATGGAAATCGTGATCGATAAACTTATGACGATGGTGAAATACGAGGGATTGCCGAAGGGTGTCAATTTGGATGAATATATTGAAACAATGGAACAGCCATACATTTTCCTCGCAGATAATTTGCGTAGTTTATATAAGCAATCACTTCAAAGTTATAGAGGTCTGAAAATATCTAAATGAAAAGGTTGCCTTTAATTTCGGAGCGCCGCTACTTAGGCCCATTTTTTGTTTTCCAGTTTCGTTTGCGCCTAGAGAATATAGACGTGCAAGTCAGCGCACTGCAAGTAACGCGGGCAATGCAAGGCCTGATTTCTGGCCGAAGTGCTCATCCCAGACTTGCCGACGCAACAGGCAACGCTGTTACGGCTCATAAATAATGTGTTGTTGTTTTTTTAATTTGAGTATGAATAGTTGGACTTAAGAAGTAAATTGAAGATTATTATAAATATTTGTTTTTTTTCTTTGCGTTTCTCTCCAAGTGGACATTGTTTTACTTCCATACTTACCCGCAGGTTTTTGGCCAAACGAGCATGGAAGGTATATTATGTGGCTCCTTGAGCCTTGATTGGATGGCGCAAGTCTGTCTTTTTTAAACCATAATACTGAATTAACAAAAACCTCTATATATTTATTGAACCTGCTCACAAAAGCAAGCCGCTTCCTTTAGAGGAAAATAACCTATATACTTACGAAATAATTTTTGACCAAGCTAAAATGAAGAACTTCCTTCGCTTCGCACGCTAATTCATTACCATTAGGTATATTCTAATTATTTCACATGCTACTCATAGCATAAAATTAATAGGCACTAGTCAAAATACTCTAAAAATATAATTAAAGAGTTGAGGTTTTCGTTCCTGTTATTGTTTTCAATCTAGAAGTTCCATCATTGAAGTTATTTAAGAAAAATATTGCAATTTTTTGGTCTATAAACTGGCCTGAACCGATGATGGTCGCGGTAATTTTAAAGATAATGTTAGAATTCACTAATTACGAACCACGCTGATAATATAAAGTCTATAGATCATATACTGATAGTATTACCACTTAAATCTTAGTTTAAATCTTTGCTCAATCTCAACGAAAACTTCTTGATTAAAAATAAGCAGATAACGTCATTGGTCTTACATGAAGGAATAACCTTAGATAAAATAAATGATTTAGCTAAAGCCTGCTCTATACAGTGGGCCATCACGACCCATCGTACAGGACGCAACTATGCGTTAGATGGAGAAAGACATCCCTGCGCCATAAGCCATCTGACACCACTACCCTCTCTACACGCTGGCCCATCCTAGTCGGCCACTAGGATGGGCCATCATGTAGAGGAGCCATTAGTATTTGCAACTGCATGTCACGTTGACAGCAGCAATTATTTGCAGTTCTTTGTTATCGCGTTTGTTTAATATTGACGTGGAGTTAATTTAATTGCTTAGTACATATTACTATGCCACAATGGAAGATTAAAAACCAAATTACACTAGCGATGTTGACTGTTAGATAAAAAATCTTTCAAAACGAATTGTTTCGTAAATAGTGCAATTTATACACACATACACACATATAATCACGCCTTTATCCCTAAAAGGGTTAGGCAGAGCACATGAAACTTTTGTTCCAGTGCCACTTTTAGCATAAATATGGGTATAAAAGATCGACAAAATGTGACATTGCAGTGACAGGTTGCTAGCCCATCGCCCACAACACACTTCAACCCTGTTCCCTTAGTCGACTCTTACGACACCCACAGGAGGAAAGGGGGTGGTGCTATTCTAACCCGACACCACACGCAATTTATAATAAATAAATAAATAAATATAAGGGGACAATCTTACACAAATCGAGCTAGTCCCATAGTAAGCTCAATAAGGCTTGTGTTATGGGTACTAGACGACGATATATATAATAGATACAAATACTTAAATACGTAGAAACATCCATGACTCAGAAACAAATATTCATGCTCATCACACAAACATTTGCCCTTACCGGGATTCGAACCCAGGACCTTCAGCTTCGTAGGCAGCGTCACTACCCACTAGGCTAACCGGTCGTCAAAATAATAATTCGGAAAAAGACACCATAACTTCAAAAACTTCTAGATTTAAAAAAAACACAATTTAGTAGGCGAAAAAGCAAGACAAGTAGGTACAGTTTAATATGGATGTGTTAAAATGTATGATTTTCTCAGATATGCCTTGGAATAATATAAACATAATTAACTAATTTATGGTCGATAAAATTACATCCACGCTCTAAGTAAAAGCTATGTCAGTGCGACAACATAACACGGTCTTAGTCATAATGTTAATCTAAATTTTCGCATAACGCCATCCAACAAAGGTATGTATAATTATGTATATTATGATTCAAAGTCTATCTCTAAAATATAATTCCATACAGAAACCAGGTGCTCGATTCAATAATTATGGTTACGCGAAGTAATCATCTTTGAATTGAACACCCTGCCATTCAAAATTGAACTTAACGGCTCTGAGTATTAGGTTGACTTTGAGTTGGGTGTTATATAAAGGGAGGGCGAGGCGTGAGTCGGATGTCCTTCAACCTTAAGTACAGTCCACAACTTAATAAAACATCATGTAGTGTTAAAATTGAAAGGGATAGGTACATCGAAGAAAAATATGCCACTAGCTACTGCCCACGACTCCGACCGCGTGGAATTATATCGTAGTTCCATACAAACTTTCACCCCCAACTTCACTCCCTGAGATAATGATTTCCGGGATAAAAACTATCCCATTTCCTTCCCCGGGATTCAAACGCTCTCCATATAAAAAAATCATCTCAATCGGATGGAAAAGCAAATTCTGCGTTTGCCCTTATCATTCCAAGCTATATACGGCAAGCAACGGATTTTAGAAAACCACAAAATACCCTAGGTCTAAACTTAATGACTGAAAATGGTCTTAATCTCTCCACCTTTAATCGGCAACCTTCTAAGGCACAATGGTATCTGTAAAATTATACCCTATATTTATCTAATATTTAAACGACACTACTTTAACGTACAAGCTAAAATGCACTCAAATATGTTAGGATAAAGTTGGGTTTTGGTAGAACGTGGACGGGAGATTGGTCGTTTTGTAAGGTGAGATTTGTTGAGCAAATTCTAACGTGGGAAATGTTTGTGTCAGAATCCATTAGGTACAGTCAGCGTCACATACATCTGTACTCTTCAGGGTGTTCAAAAATATCTGAACGTGCACTCAATGGCTTTGACAATAAAGTCGTGTTCAAAGGTTTGTGAACTCCTTGACCGCTCAGATGTACCTATGTGATGGCAAATGTACAGTGAAGGGTAATTTATTCTTTTAAATATCATACATAAATAGAAGCTACGGTAGCCTAGTGGTTCAGGCATGCAGCTGTCAAGAGGCGGTCGTGGGTTTGTATCCCGGGTCGTACCAATTATGTTTTCGGAACTCATGTACGAGTAGGTACGTACGGCATTTTTACCGTTGCTTTTCGGCGAGGGAAAACATCGTGAGAAAACCGGTATAATCCCATATTATGATCGTAATTATGATCATAATATGTCTCTAACTAAACCCTCATTTGGTTCCTATAGGTATATACCTACTACCTTTGCAAGATGAGGAACGTAGAGTCTCAAGATTTGTAATATTATATAAAGGTTCTGTCGAACCTTTATATACATATAATACCTGCTTAGGTACGTATTTAAAATTAAAATGTGAACTAAATGTATGAAACACTGCATTTCTATTTCATATTGATAACTGTCCTTGGTAAAGATCGCGGCAGTCCGCTGGATGCGGGTGGGGCAGGACGGGTCATTGTGGCACTCTTTGGGGGAGGCCTATGTCCGGCAGTGGACGTCTTTCGGCTGATATGATGATGAACTGTCCCTTATATCCAACACTACTTCTTATACTTACAAAAAAACGAACTCCGCCTTTGTCTTCTTTTTGTTTCAATTGTCGGCTCTATCAAAAAATGCTGTGTAACTATTTTGTAATCTGTTGTTATTCCTAAGAGTAGGTAAATCATCTCTTGTAGTTTTAGGTTTTCCCTAACTTCCCCGTTAGAATAATACACCCTGTATATAACTTAATGGCTTGTAGTGCAAGTACCCAAAGGCTTGAGAGTAGGTATTATTTTGCCGACTTTGTAATAGGTCCCAGCTGAACAAATAAGAAGGTGAAACAACCAAACGGATTTAGGCTTTCCAATTTCATTCTATTGAAATTGCCCTACAAGGCAGGCCCAATTCACATCAAAACCCTACTTAAGGTAAATTTAAGGATCAATTTAAGTAAATTCCACGTCCACGAGTGGGTACTTAAATTCCAAATTTAAATGCAAAAACAATTTTTCAGTTGACTTAACGCGCATTGGGACTCCTAGCTATCTCATAACGACATAATTCGCGAATTTTCTCGAAAAATCCGTTATCCAAGCGCTAAGCATACATGAACGCAAGTTCCATTTTTAAAATTCCAATAAAGTTTATTGCTACTGCATAAAGTTGAAAGAGGCAGAAAGGAATAAATGCACCGAATTCTACAGGCTTCGATTAGGATTCTTTAATCGAGTAATGCCGTCTGCTTTGCGCGTGCTATTCAAATAAGAACCTTATTACACGTGTAGTTTTACTCACTTTCCTTTAGCGTGTATTCCTTCTCCAGTTTTAGTTTCAAAGCGACTTCGGAGTTACAATTGAAAATTACCGTTGAAGTTCTTTCGCGGATCCAATGGGTTTTGGACTTAGCGTGATGACAATAGGGTTTGAATTTGGTTGGGGTTGTTGAAAGATGTTATCCCTTAGGCTTCGCTTAGGAAGTAGGATTTAATTAACCCAAGGTATTGAAGCGATGGGGTATCTCCGATGCTCGGTGGAACACAGGTTTCAATTTCCACATGTAGTGACACAGTAAACTGACCAATCATGGACCCTATTACAAAGGCATAAGATCTACTGGGGATCAATTTAATTTGTATACGATCGCAGTAACAAAGGTTTACTTAATTAGGTAGATCTGAATAATGTTGTTTGTTTTGCATTGCTACGGGTAAGGTTGTGTAGCCTTTTTTATTTTGGTTTGAACGCAATTACTTAGGGCAGTGAGTGAGTAACATTTTTTATATTACTAATCCCATAATCTATAAGAAAAAATACGTTTTCAATACTCCTTTCAAATCTTACCACATACAGGGTGCAAGGGACAACGTACCAAAGACTGAAACCGTGGATTCAGACAATGTTTGAAAAACAGTGGATATATATCAGAATATGCGTATGTATATGAAAGTTCGGATGTTTATTTATTACTAAACGCAGTTAGGTATATGAAATGTATTATAGAGACATACGTATATTAAGATACCTACTGTATATCCCAAAAATCCTCCCTTAATACAAAAATCGGGATTATAGTAGCTAGCTAAGGTAGCTTAGTGGTTCATGCATGTGGTTGTCAAGCGGCGGTCGTGGGTTCGAATACCGGTTCGTATCAATCAGTTTTTCGTAACTTCTGTACGGATCTAGCCGTTAGTTTTTCGGTGATGGAGACCGGTCTAATCCCAGTATGTGTTGGAAGGTGAGATGGCAGTCGCTTTCGTAAAAACTAGTGCCCATGACACTACCGGGAATAACGGTAGGATGATGATGATGATACAAGTAATTGATATTGCCCAGCCTAGTCCAGGATCGTGCAAAATAGAAGAAAGTGAGTAGGAAATGGACCCTGGCAAAGGCCGGGATAACGCTAGGTTACAAGAAGAACATATAATGAACTAGCTTCTGCCCGCGACTCCGTCCGCGTGGAACTCGTTTATATCGTAGCTCCATACAAACTTACACCCCCGATTTTACCCCCTTAGGGGATGATTTCCGGGATGAAAACTATCCTATGTCCTTTCCCGGGATTAAAGCTATCTCAATACCAAATTTCATCTCAATCGGTTCAGCGGTTTAAGCGTGAAGAGGTAAAAGACAGACAGACAGACACACTTTCGCATTTATAATATTACTATGGATTAACCAATAACTCATCATTTCTATTAGGGTTTATTTACGCTAGTGCTAATAGTTACTCAGATTAAATATTATAAAGGAACTGGAAGAAATCCTTTAAAGGGATAATTTCGCCTTTGTATAATTTGACCTCCTTTGATTTTTGTTCATTCATAAATGTTTTCTTATGTGCAGTAAAGTGTAATACATACTATCAACAACAACGTATGTCGAAAACATTGGAAAGATGAACAATTAGTATAAGTTAGTGTCGAGGATTGCCTATTAGTTTTATATTTATACTTTTTATAACTCTATTGTCTCTTCCTTTTGTCTATTATCGGTTGTGTTTTGTTCTTGTATTGTGTCGGTCAATATATTGTCTGAAAGTCAGCTGCTTTTGCTTTACTGCTCGCCTGTAGCTATCGATTCCTGTATATTTATGGTCCTTCACCGTGTTTAATAATGATCACGCGAAATAAAGCAAAGCGGCTGGTGACGCCAGCAAAAGTTTCTCAAAAGTGGGCCCGGTCGGTCTTCGACGTTAGACCAAATTCCGACTGAAGCCACTGTTTCACCCGCGCCGCCAAATCCCGAGCTTGCCGAGACGCCTCGCGAGTGCTCTATAGAACACAGTAACGTTTCTTTAAGTTCCAGGTCGCACGTGTCGTCTTCGCGGTCGTCAGCCACTATTAAGGCTCGGCGACTGTCCGCGGAGGCACAATTGGCGCGCCGCAGCCTTGAACGCGAACAACAGCTGCTCGAGCGGGAGCAGCAGTTCTTAGAGCGTGAGCAATCGCTCGCCCAAAAACAAATTCAACGCGAACAGGAGCTCGCCCAACAACAAATTCAACGCGAACAGGAGCTCGCCCAACAACAAATTCAACGCGAACAGGAGCTCGCCCGTCACCGTCTCAGTCTGAACTGCGAACGTAAGGTCTTTGAACAAATGCAGCGAGTGGAGGAACTCGAAGCAGAAGCAACGTTAGCAGCTCAGGAAATTGATGAACGGTCCACCCATACGGTCAGTCAATCCTATTCACGTACTGCATCATGGGTTCACGACACAAATCATAGCAGCCGTCCCGACGGCACCAGAATTGTCGCGAACGTGCCAGACACAACTACGGATGCGGGTGCCGCTATGACCAATGTGAATCCCGAGAGAAATATGGCTCCAGAACCTAATTACGTAAACCCACAAAACTTAAACAACCAGGGTACCTCATATTTCTCACGAGATCATGTCACGCACCATGATTTTCACAGGAATGAGCCAGTTCAGTCGCACGGCGATTATGATAAACACAAAGCTGAAAATCATAAAATTCACGGTCATATTTACAAAAATCCCGTGACGTTTCATATTCCAGTAAATGACACCGGACTTTTTCAAACAACGTCAAAAAAGGCGCTGTCATTTACGCGGCCGTCAGTCAACTCAATTGAAAAAGAGTGTCATTCGTTGTCTAAACAACCCGGAATGAATATTTATTCGCAAAAATGTTCTCACAAACTGGAATTAACTCCTTTCAGTGGTAAAACTACAGAGTGGTTGATGTTCAAGCGTATTTATCGTGAGACTCAACATTTGTTTACACCGGCAGAGAACCTTGTGCGCTTGAGCGGCGCACTGCGCGGCCAAGCGCTGGAGAGCGTGTCGTCGTTGCTGTACACGGCCGAGCGGCCGGACGAGGTGCTCGACATGCTGGAGCAGACGTTCGCGCTCCCCGAGATGATCGTGCTGAACGAGATTGCTCTCGTGCGGAATCTCCCAAAGATAAGCTTTGACCAGAAAGAATTGAATTCGTTTGCTTGTAGATTGCGCAATTGTATAGCCGTAATTAGAAACCTAGACCAGATTGAACATATTTATTCCGTAGAACTGTTTCATTCTGTATTGAGTAAGCTGACACCGATATTGTACAGTCAGTGGAAAGATTATGCGTTTCGTAGCGATCGATCGATACCGAAAATACAACTATTGTCTGATTTTCTCAATATTGAAGCTGTCAAGCACAATCGATTTGGTTTAATACCCAACTACGCTAAACAACCTGGAACCTTTATATCAGATGTAGGTAGGCGAACTAACAACTTTATGGGTGACATAGGTAGGCGGCCAGGTACAGTTGGCAACAATTTCTCACACAATCTGACACGACGTGAGAACATTCATGTCACATCTGCCCGTAACACTGAATTATGTCGCTACTGTCATAATAAGCACAAACTGACTTATTGCAAGGATTTCATATCCCTACCTTTAGATAATAAGTGTATATGGTTACGTGAGGTCAAAATATGTTTTAAGTGTTTGGAATCCAAAACACATCGTTGGAAGACTTGTAAAATAGGTCGGTGTGGCGTTGACGGGTGCGTGCGCTTCCATCACCCGCTGCTGCACTCAGCGACGTCGCCGCCCGTGTCCCGCGCCGCCGAAGAATCTCCATCAACTTTATATAACGTTGTGAATGAACACAAAGACTCCGATAAAACTGTTATCGTTTCTAACATTACCGAATCACACACAACTTCACACGTGTTTTTACAAATAGTACCCGTACAAGTGAGTGGCCCACTCGGAAAATATGACACTCATGCTTTACTTGACGGTGGATCCACGGCAACCCTGATAGATTCGGAGGTGGCACGTCACATTGGTGCGACGGGCCCAATGGAGTCTATCAAGGTTGACGGCGTTGCAGGAATGTCAACCAATAAACCAATCCAACATGTGTGCTTTACTATTAAGGGTAAACATTGCTCTGAATTATTTTCAGTGAATAATGCTAAGGCTATGGACTCACTATCACTATTTACACAAACCATCAAACCAAGTGACATTTCCAGGTATCCACATCTGACAGATTTGGTCGATGATCTTACGCTTAGTGACGCTACACCTAAGATACTGATTGGCGCTGAACATTGGTATTTGACTGTAAGTCGTGACATTAGGGAAGGTACTAAGAGTCAGCCCGTTGCCACCCGTACAGCTTTAGGTTGGGTAGTACGCGGCAAATCAAGTAGCTGGACTAAACCTGTCCATTTTATAAATCACGTTTCTGTAAATGATTCTGGTGACCTTACTATGGATGAACTCATCAAAGATTACTTTCGTCTTGACAATATAGGTATTTCAAAGTTGGAAAACACATGCTCTAAGGAGGATAAATACGCTTTAGAGGTATTAGATTCCACGGCCAAACGTTTGCCGTCAGGTAGGTTTGAAGTTGGTCTACTATGGCGAAAAGACACCCCACATATACCTGATAGCTACCCGCATGCTCTTTCAAGGTTTCTTGGCTTAGAAAGACGCTTGGCCCGAGACACAGAGTTCAAAAAAGGTTACTGTGATTTTATTAACAACATGTTGTCAAAAGGTTACGCGGAAGAGTGTCCAAAGCATACCTACCACAATACTATTAACACAAGTGATACACAGAAACCATTGCGTTGGTACTTGCCACACTTTCCCATAATTCATCCTCAAAAACGGAAGCTTCGTGTAGTCCATGACGCAGCAGCGAAGACCTCGGGAGTCAGTTTAAATTCCCTTCTGCTCCCCGGGCCCGACCTTCTGCAGTCATTGCTACATATATTATTCCGATTTCGCGAAGGTTACATCGCAATGACAGCTGACGTGAAGGAAATGTTTCCCCAAATTAGAATTACGGCGGAAGACCGTGATGCTTTACGATTTATTTGGAGGGAAGATAGCAGCTGTGAGTTGAAAGAATACAGAATGACTTCTGTTATATTTGGTGCAGTGTGCAGTCCATGTACTGCTTTATATATAAAAAACCGTAATGCCCAAGAATTGCAGAAGTCATACCCAGCAGCGGCAAGAGCCATCGTCCATGACCACTACATGGATGATTTCTTAGGTAGTCTAAACGATATGCATGAAGCCTCACGACTTGCAGCTGACATAGTAACAGTGCACAAGGCAGCAGGAATGGAGATGAGAGGTTGGATATCGAACATACCTGCCGCACTTGCAGCCATACCTGAGGACTTACGAGCTCCCCCACCCAACAATGTTCACGTAGGTCCTGAAGCCTTTGTCAGGACTTTGGGACTCATCTGGCATCCCAAGAGCGACACCTTTAGTTTTCGCAATGGGTCCCCAATTCCTGAAAAGGAGAAACTAACTAAACGCAGGGTATTGTCCTATTTGATGTGTGTGTATGACCCTCTCGGTCTCTTGACTCCGCTGGTCATTCAGGGACGTATATTATTTCAACAGACATGGAGAACTGGTATTGATTGGGATACCGAGCTGCAACCAGATGCAATTCAAAAATGGTTGGCCTGGTCTCGACAACTAGCTACGATTGTAGATGTCAAAATTCCTCGTTGGTATAGATGTGGTTTCCAAGACGAGGATATTAGTGACCGACAGCTCCACGTGTTCGCTGACGCTAGTGAGGAGGCTTATTCCTGCGTCGCATACTGGCGCTTCACATTTTCAAATGGCACCGTGAAGCTGTCTCTTATTGGTGGAAAAGCACGTCTTAGCCCTCTTAAACCTACTTCTATACCACGTCTTGAGCTCCAAGCAGGCCTGATTGCTGCTCGTTTTGCCAATACCGTGTGCACCGGTCATGACATCCAACCGAGTTCCATTCATTTTTGGTCGGATTCCACCACAGTTTTGAATTGGATTCGCAGCGACGCGCGAACTTTCAAACCATTTGTGGCAAATCGCGTGGGTGAGATTACCGAGATAACCAAAGTCAACAATTGGAAATTTGTACCAGGTGGTTTGAATGTCGCAGATGACGCGACAAGACTAAAAGATCGTGACATCGACTTATCGCGGTGGTTCTCTGGACCTGATTTCTTGTTGCTGCCACCCAGTGAGTGGCCTAAAGAACCATCAACGCTTGAAACTACATCCATCTTGGGAGAGTTAAAACCCTCTAAGGTGCATGTAGGACTAACTAATCTGGATAAACCTTCATCGGTTGTGCCAGACGCCTCACGTTTTAGTGAGTGGCTACGCCTGATTCGCGCAACGGCACGCTTTATACAGTGCGCCAGCAAGTTCCGATCTCTTTTGGCACCGAACAACCTAAATTCTAAAAGCATTAATAATATTTTTCACCTAAGCTTCCTCCGCTGTCCGCTTTAGAGATACAAACGGCTGAAATTGCCATTCTTCGAAAGGCGCAGGCTGACTCATTTAGCGAAGAACTTACCTTGCTTCGAGATAGCAAGCCTTTGCCCAAATCCAGCAAGTTGAACCCTCTCTGCCCCGTATTCGACGAAGATGGTCTCCTCAGACTGGACAGCCGAATAAAGCACATAAAAAACTTAGAACACACTACCACATCACCCATTATTCTGGATGGCCGCCACACTGCAGTTCAGCTTCTTATTCGCCACTATCACGTGAAAGCCGCACATGCCTTCAATGAAATGGTTACAAATGAGCTTAAACAACGATTCTGGATTTTACGATGCCGCAGCGAAGTGCGCAAAACATCAAGGAGATGCGCCTACTGTATAAAGAGAAAAGCAACACCTCAGATCCCACCCACTGGGGATCTACCTGAAGTGCGCCTAGAGCACCACAAGCGCGCATTTACGAACACCGGCCTCGACTATTTTGGTCCTGTTGAGGTGTCAATTGGCCGACGAAGAGAAAAACGATGGATAGCTCTCTTTACCTGCATGACGACGCGAGCAGTCCACCTCGAAATTGTAACGAGCCTCTCAGCCGACTCTGCCATAATGAGTATTCGCCGTTTCGCTGCACGTCGAGGTTTCCCATCGAAGATCCTATCCGACAATGGTACATCTTTCATTGGAGCTAACAGGCAACTCTGCGAGTTCTACGATAGTGCAGTCCAAGAATACGCGGCTAATAAAGGCATTGAATGGTCCTATATTCCCCCCGCAGCACCTTTCATGGGTGGTTGCTGGGAAAGACTCGTGAAAACTGTAAAGACAGCGCTCCTTGCTACTTTAAAGCAAAAAGCCCCAAAAGAAGAGCTCCTGCACACCCTACTCTTGGAGGCAGAAGCCTTAGTGAATTCAAGGCCCTTAACTTATGTCACGGAAAATAGCGAGTGTGAGAGCCTAACACCATTTCATTTCCTTATCGGTGCCTCCTCGAATCAACAGATACCAGCCCAATTAGATGATGGAGTTTTTTCAATGAGGAAGGAGTGGCAGAAAGTTCTGCGTTTATCCGAGCACTTTTGGACCAGATGGCTCAAGGAATATCTCCCCAGTCTGAGGCCAAGGAAGAACAGTCAAGCTCATTTTGCAAATTTGAAGGTCAATGACGTAGTTCTAGTCGTTGACCCAAACCTACCAAGAGGAGTGTGGCCAACAGGCCGCATACTAGAGGTTTTCCCGGGCAGAGATGGAGTCGTACGGGTGGCTGATGTAGCCACCAAAGGGGGCACTCTGAGAAGACCCGCCAGGAAGCTGGCCCTATTACGAGACGTAATTGTGTAGCTATGCTACACGGGGGGGACGATGTCGAGGATTGCCTATTAGTTTTATATTTATACTTTTTATAACTCTATTGTATCTTCCTTTTGTCTATTATCGGTTGTGTTTTGTTCTTGTATTGTGTCGGTCAATATATTGTCTGAAAGTCAGCTGCTTTTGCTTTACTGCTCGCCTGTAGCTATCGATTCCTGTACAGTTAGTGAACAATTATATGAGCATAAATTCAGATAAAACAGTTAAATGAGACACAATTTGCATTTAATATTTAATAACTACAATATTTGCTGATTCAATCACTTATTTTCTGTACAAAAACTCATTTTGCCACCAGTTTTAACGTATTTCTTCTCAAATACATAAAAATCCAAGTCTTGTTCGAAATCATCAAGATGATGGCATTCCGTAAAGCCCCCCTGTGAAATTAAATACATCAGTTTATCAATGACTCCATCTAATATAAGATCATCCGTAAGTATTTTCTTTTCCTCTGATTTCACGTGATCGAACAGCTGTTTCCACTGTTCGTCTGTAAGACCACTCAGAACGTCGAAGAGTTTAGCGGTTTTGTAATTTCTGTCATCACTTTCTCTCTTCTTTTTTTTCTTTTCTTTCTTCGGTATGTACTTTTTTACGGATTCTATCACGCTCAAATTTGGGAAGTCTTTTGGCCGTCTTAGCACTTCGTGTCCGTGCATCTTCAAAATGTTTTCCAACATCGTCTCTCTCTCTTCTGTGAACTTATTCACAAGTATCATAAGTTCGGCTTTGCACATAGTACCTTCATGGGGAATGTCATTTGATTTGAGCCACTCTTTTATTTCTGCTTTACTATTAAGTGCATTCGGAAATTGATAATTATCAACTTCGTCATTTAGTTCTTCATCAATTACTACTACGGAGTTTGTTGACAACAGTGGTATTAATACGGTTTTGATCCACTCGTACATATTGTTTTCCGCTACCCTGGGATATAGATATGAATACATCTTGATTAACGTATTTTCAGTAAATACGGCAATGAAGCACGGTTGTTTATATTTCTTATGCTTAGTATCCCGAATTTTTACATTAGCATAGGAACTTTCTTCTATGTAAAACATCGGTCTGTTGTCATCTCTATATTGTTTTAATTTTTTGAAATATCTATGCCTCTCAGCAACTCTTTTGGGATGCTCAGTGAGTATCCTTTTATTCGATGTAGGCAACTGTCTCCAAATGAAACCACGCAACTTGAGACAATTGTTGAAAGTATCGTCATTGCAAAGGATCGCTTTGTGCTCTAGGTCAACAATGAGTAATTCCTTGGTCGGTATTTCTTGTTTCTCAATATAATGGTATATCAACAAATCCCTGATATCCATGTAAGTAAAATTGTTTTGATCGATGGGAAACCGATTTTGCCGCTCTGCAAGTTGTGGGAAATCTACATTTTTAATAAATTCCAACGTTTCTGTTAGTTGTGTATAAATCCTATCACTTATACCGAGGAAAGAAGGAGTGATTTCGTTTATTCTTATATCCATTTTCACGTAACGTGATATTTGCTCCGCCATCTCCATTTTATTTTGCAAATCAAACAGATGTACTTCTTTCAGTATTTGTTCTAATTGGTTGAGCTGCATTCCTTTCCTGCGATTCATTATTTTGCTGATCTGTCGAATATACAAAAATAGTACATTACATAAGTAGGGCGGTGAATTCGTGAATGCCCCAGATCGCAGGTGTTTATGCGCTCTGGGGCTTTACGAATTAACGCCCGTGTTGAGTACAAAATTTTACGTCTTCACCTGGCCACAATGCGAGTTTTCCCGTAGGCGCAGCGTGCAGTAAAACTCGCATTATGATTATGGCCAGGTGTGACGTAAATATATAAAATAAGTCTCCGACGTTTCATTTTTGTACAGTTACCAGTCGTTGAAAATGTTATAATATTCTCAAAGTTTGTCCATACAGTTTCATCACATTAGCATAGCATTGAACAACTACAGATCTACATTGTAAACAAAATAAATATTAATCCTCATAGAAACACCAATCGTCAGTCGGACATTTTGTCCACTAGAGGCTACGGTAAAGCACATGTTGGATATCCATTGTTATAAGGTATTACAGACGCTAAATTACGAAAATTTAACAAAAATAAGTACGTATCTTCGAATGTTTCAGTCCGAACACAATATATGACGTAAATCGTACAAAGTAAGAGCGGTATTATAACTCGCTATTGTAGTTCAGTATGCCTACGTGTTTTGAAACCCTTTGCGGCCAAGTGTTATGGAATAATAAATTGTGGCACAAGTACGGTAAGAGACGATTTAGATTTTAGAAAGAGAGATTTTAGAACGAGAATCTATTAGAAGCTTGAATGATTTGAGTTTGAAACATTTTTACCGTACGATGCACACAAATACATTTTAAACAAAATTAATACTAATAGGAATAAAACTACAAAATGTCCGTCGTTCGATTTGTTGAATTTGACGTAAGGCCGGTATCATACAGCCACAATTTAAAATCACTGTTAAAACATTTAAAGCCCGTCACAGACGTAGCTCTAATATATATTAATATACCAAACAATAATATTATAGCTAGGCATCTTACGATATATTTTCCGTACCAGTTGACAGATTCCACACACGCAGATATAATAGTAGATTATACACCAAGGGGATAAAGCACTGTTTTATGTCACGGGAGCGAATTGAATCCCGAACGTAACGAAGGACTCATAATTTAACTCCGGAGCGTAGCGAGGGAGTTATAAGTTAATTCCTGAGCGAAGCGAGGGAATTAAGACTGAGTCCTGAGTGCAGTGAGGGATTCAACCGCCCAAGACTAAAACAGTCTTATCCCCGAGGTGTATACTCTACTTTTCACACCTTATGCGAGACAAAAAAACAGGCTCAGTAGATAAATAATGTTTATTTAGCAAATTAAAAGTACATAGTAACATTAGACACGTTAGTCCAATTATGGAAAGATAAGGTAATGTTTTTATTTGGTACGTTTATTGAGGTTGAGTTGTCTAATTTGATAATCTCAGGAGTCAAAACACTTTCATCACTCGACATTTTCAATATTATTTTTGAAATTAAATCTTCTATAGGCACCTACAAGAACTCGATTTGTTCGTCACGCGTGAACAAATGAAGGCGCGCGACGTTCCAAATTCGAAAGCACAAGCCGTGGTCCTAGATTCGAAATTCGAATTTCGAACACCGCGCTCCTCCGGACCGGGGTTCACACGGAGGCAAACTTCATTTATTTTGTCAAATCAAGTAGGCCATGGCCTAGGACAAATTGTGTTTAGCAAAATTAAACTTTATGCATATAGTAATAAGAATTATGAAAAGTGAAATCATATTATTAACCAGCGGGTTATAATGAAATTCAGTACAACATTATATATAACCCGGCTAATACCAAGGGATTTAATGTCTTGCTTTCGGTAGGGTTTACATGACGTATAATTCGGCATTGTCGAGCATGTGGTGTGAAAATATATATTATAGCTACGTCTGTGACGGGCTTTATACACAGACACTAAATTACTGCCTATACATTTTTAACCTTTTCAACGCTAGATGGTAAAGCAGCTTACCGTGCCACCTCACGCCACAAGGGTAAAAAAATAATGGATAAAGAAATAAAGCCAACATGAAATTGGGCTATTTCAGAGTAGGTTTTCATAAATAAAAAAAATGTCGGCAAATGCCGTCTTTGGCGTCGGTGTCACGAATCGTCGATGACGTGATTTCACGTGTTTGGCGGTGAAAAGGTATAATTTTACAGTAGCCAGAGCCATACGTACAGTAAAACGTTGTACGGTACACGTGCGAATAGGTAATTCGCAACTTGTGTCGATTTAAAACACTCCCTTCGGTCGTGTTTTAATTTATCACCACTCGTTGCGAATTTCCTATTTTCGGCACTTGTATCGTTAATAAACAATTACGTCACACCTGGCCATAATGCGAGTTTTACTGCAAGCTGCGCGTACGGAAAAACTCGCATCGTGGCCAGGTGAAGAAGTAAAATTTTGTACTCAACACGGGCGGTAATTCGTAAAGCCCCAGAGCGCACATTTATGGACCTCACCTTCGGTTCGGGCCACAAACACCTGCGATCTGGGGCATTCACGAATTCACCGCCCTAGTTACGTAATGTACTATTGTAAAACAAGTGTTATTAGTGATATTACGTTTATTATTTTTTATAAGTAACGTTTTCAAACAACGTATTTTGTTTTAAAACCTCCTTGCTAAATTACTGACGCATGAATGACAGACTTTACGTTAAACAACAAGCCAATTTCTTCCACGAAATAAATGTATAGTAGAAAGCCACATTACAGTGTAAATATATCTACAAAACTTTACAAAAACATCAAACAAAGCCTTATCGAACTAAAATAAATTATAAAACACAATATCTCACCAATTTTTCTTGATTTTATCGGAACGGAGCGCAGAAACGTGGCCCCACCTCACCTTCAAGCCTCGCGCGCAGACTGAACTGACTGACCTGACTGTGTAATGTAATGGCGACGGAAACGCGAGCGGTGAGGGGGTGAGGAGGGCGAGGTAGCGAGACAGTGGCGCGTTCACTTTTGCATGCGCTTTAATAATAGTAGAAGCGGTGTTAACTGGTTATAACAATACTTACTTGTTTTATCTTTTTTTACCTATAATTGATTGGATAAATAAGTAAATCCCTGCACTAGCGTTCAAAGTACATTATAAGTATAGATAAAAAGGTAAGGTAAGGTATGTAAAATCATGCAAGTCAATTGCCACCAACTTCTAGTAAATCTGTGGAATTTTAATTATAGGTATTTACCGTTTACTAAAAGGTCATGGTGGTTTATCGATACGGAAAACGTGAACAAAATACTCGTGGATTGCAAAACATAACAGACGCTTGACTGGTAACTACACATTTTTTAAAATTAAACATAGACACACACCCATTATGCCAGTTTCCCGGAGGGGCAGGGCAGGCAGACATCGCGGATTTCCAGTTCAGCGATCTTGAAAAACCTTTCTTGCTTTATTTAGGTACTTTCATTTCATGACATTCTTCATAGATGCTCGTCGGTTAAGGGTACTCTTGACCTGATCTTTCTTTAGTTCATCTCCGATTTAGACGCAAAAAAGTAAATAAAACATGCCTATCTAATTAGTAATTACAACCTACACGACTGTAAACCTAAGTAATAGAACACATTTTTTTTTGATATTTTCACCACATATCTTATACAAAATGTTACATATACCTGAACCGAACTCGAACCTACGCATGACATAACTCACAAACCGCCCTACATCCCAGTTTATTAGAAATATAAATCTTTGTTAGACCACGGGTTATTAACCCCTGGATATTGGGGTCCTGTTTTAAAAACGTGTATGCGCCATCGTAACGAAATGACAGATACGCCCTTCTGGTAAACCTTTTATAATGAGTGATAAAAAGCGATTAATGTTGAACATTGTACCGTGCAAATTGGTGGTGTATAATTTTCTTTGTGTTATATGTTTATCAGGTGTATCAGTATGTATGTCTTCGGCATACTCATAGTACCGGGTGGTACTACCTAGTTTTTTGGGAGGTATTTAATTTTTTTAATGTATATAGTGTCCATATGTTACAGATTTAGGTACCTACAATCATACAGATAATGTAATTTTATTGGTAAAAGTCCAGGTACATTTTACAAGTCTAACGGCCTTATTCATAAACGTTCTACTAACTAACTAAAATAAAGCAATTAAGCAAGCAAAAGCAGCAAGCAAACAGGAACATTTACATTACTTAATTGAAAAGAAAATGTTAATTTCTATACAATCTGAATGCTTAATTGTCGTCACAAAACTGACGCCGAGTAGATTTAATTTTAACCGCTCACGCTAAGAAAAAACTACGGTAGCCTAGTAGTTCAGGCATGCGGCTCTAAAGCCGCAGTCGTGGGTTCGATTCCTGGCTCGTACCAATGAGTTTTTCGGAACTTTGTGTACGGAATATTTACCGTTAGCTTTTCGGTGAAGGGAAACATCGTGAGAAAACCGGTCTGATCCCAATAAGGTCTTGTTTTCCCTCTGGTCGTCAGTTGCTTTCGAGAAACTAGTGCCTATGCCAAATCTTGGGATTAGGTGTCAAAGTGGCACCTTTGGGCCTGGGCTCTTTTAGGGCTCAACCGGGAATAACGCTAGCAGGATGATGAACTCACGCTAAGAAATAATAAGTCAGTGTCAGTTCTCACACACGCAGACATAAATTTAAAAAAAGCGGCCATGTGCGTGTCGGGCCACGCGCAGGGTAGGGTTCCGTAGTTGCCCGTCTGTCACAGAATGCGGACTTAAAAGGGGCTTTTGGGGTTTTTGAATTGAATTGAATTATATTAATAGTTTATTTCAGACGTATGTCCATATGAGTTAGTATACATTGTGAACTTAACCTATTGTTAGTACTATCAAATAAAATGTCACAATTTAATAAACAAAATAAAATAAAATATAAAATTAACATTACAATTATTAAGCATGTCCCACCCTCCCATACCTATTTAGGGCTGCTGGGATCTGGCATGGAGTCTGATGCATAGTCTGGTAAGTGGACAGTCTGGCCGGTTTGACAATGCGTTCAGGATGCCATTCGAACTACCGCGCGCCCTGCGCACCAGCGAGGCAACGCGCTTACGCACGATGGCGTGAAAGCCATCCGTACGCGCCTCCGCAAACATGGCCGATGCGCTACACCTACAGTAACGTGGCAAACCCAATAACATCCTGAACGCATTGTTGTACTGGACTCGCAGGGCGCTGAGGGCCCGCTGCGAGTAGCTGACCCACAGGCTGCACGTGTAAAAAGATTGACAGAAGGCTTTAAACAAAGTAATCTTCACTTCTGTAGTACACCGTGCAAACCTGCGTGTCAGCATGTTACACCGTACTGCCAACGCCCTACGCTCCCTTTCAACATCAACGTTATCCGTCAACTCCTCCGTAACCCAGTGTCCCAAGCACTTAAACTTTGATACGCGGGTTAAGTTTGTACCACCCAGTGCGACGGGCGGCACTGTATCAAGTTTGCTACCCCGCGGGTTGAACACAAGCAGTTCGCTCTTTTTTGCGTTGTACCGGAGCCCCTGGGCCTCGGCGTAGTCCTCGCACACACTGACCAGCTTCCTGAGAGCACTGATCGATGGACTCAGCAGCACCATATCGTCAGCGTAACTAATGTTATTGACACTGATTCCGTCAATCGAGCATCCGATTAAGGTACTGCTGAGTTCAACGATCAGCATGTTCATAAAAAGATTAAACAATTTGGGTGATGTCAAGCCCCCCTGCCTCACCCCGCACTTAAGGCGATACATGTCTGAGTGCGAGTCCGCCCACCTGACGTAATTGGTTTGGTTATTGTACCAGTATTTAAACATATTAATAACTTCGCCAGGTAGATCAGTCTCGCACTCCAGCTTGTTCCAAAGTACGTCGTAGGCTACCAAATCGAACGCCTTTGATAAGTCTAGGAAGCACGCATACACTGGCGTCCTCCTTTCAGTGTAGTACTGTACAGTTTGCTTGAGACACAACACGGCAGACTCTGTGGATAAACCGGTTTTGAAGCCAAATTGTGCATCGTGCAGATCAAGGTGCTTGTTTAGAATCCTATCAAGCAAACTGTCCAATACCTTGGCGATTATGGTAGCCAGCGATATGGCCCTATAATTAGAACTGTCCGCTACGTCACCGGTTCTGTTCTTCACGAGTGGCACGACGATCGTTTTCATCAGTTCGTCTGGCAGGTAAGAATGCCTGATGATTTTTATTATAGCTTACACTCGTAGATAATCGTAAATATGATTATTTTTATAACAATTATAACACACCAATGTATAGGGTCGTTTCGCCAGTTACGCGACCAGGCGACCACCTACAGTTAGCGACCATCTGAAGGACAAGGTTTTTTCTATTGAAGATAACGTGCCGTGAAAAAGCAACTCGACCTTCCACGGTAAAAGATTCAAATTCCAATGACAATGTATATGCACCCGACATTAAGTGCCTTTCTTACCAGTTAACTAGTTATGTCTACTACTCGTTAACTAGTTATGTTTATGTCTACTTAACTGTGATAGTTTTCCTTTTAAATTCATTATATTACTGCCATGAATTTTTTCACACGGGGGGACACGTGACTCGAACAAAAATTAGTGCTTTAAATCCCATTCTCTCGCAAACGCATAACTGAGTTGAAAAATAGTTTTAGAAAACCCATAATATTTTGAACAAGCTATCCAACGATACCCCACACTATAGGTTCAACGAGAAAATATATATATATCACCAACTGACATGTAAGAGAGGAACCCTAAAATATATTTTTTTCAGGATTTTATTCTACTGTTCTGTCGGCGTGATTGGTTTATATATCCACGCCGAATTGCAGTTTTCTAGTTGTAAGGGTAACTGAGCTAAGCCGAAGACGGACAGAGAGACAGACGGACGGACATGGCGAAACTATAAGGGTTCCTTGTTGACTACGGAAAAATGGCGCTTCGTCAACGTCACGACCCATCGCTCTGAGGGCATTTAACTTCAAGTTACTAAGTGTGTTACCCTGAGGTGAGGGTATAGTTCGTAACGCAGTTACGGAGTTTTAGAAATTTGACTAGGAATGTTTTGGGAGTTTACGAAGGACGCTTTAACCGGTCCTGACGGGTTATGTATTTTGTTAATTAAATCACGAGCGAGGCACGTGAACTGTGAACAAAGAAAAGATCGGTCACTTTGGCACTCTTTGGGGGAGGCCTATGTCCAGCAGTGGACGTCTTTCGGCTTATAGGATAATGATGATGATGATGAAACTTCATCTAAATCGGTTCAGCGGTTTAAGGGTGAAGAGGTAACAGGTTAACCGACAGAATGGATTTTCGGGATGTTTTTTTTTATTAATGATTATGGCTGCGTATTCTGTAAGGTGTTTAGTGGTGTTTAAGATGGACTTTGGCCATATTGGATTAATACAGACAGCGTGTCTAGTGGTACGACAAATATTTTTAAACGTAGATATCGTGGAACTCGTATAAAAAAGAGCTATTTTGAATTTTACTGGTCCAACATAGTATAATGAGGACTCGAGTCCAAATGCCCTCAAAAACTCGAGTCTAAATTTGTCACAGTAATCCCACATCACAGATCAATAGCTACCTGATCGAGTTTCCTGAGTATCCCCTAGAGACTGGCAGACTCGCACTATGTTAACATGATTAAGCTAGCTCGACTTCTAATTATGACTCATATTGAAACATTTTGTATACAGCATCAGCTCCAGAGCAGTTTTTATTATATAGTATTACTGAAGATAAATTTAATCAAACCGTAAACCGTAAAATATATATATATATATATATATATGTATATATATATATATATGTCGAATTGTGATAGCGGCGCCAACAGTTGGCAACGATGTTTATAATTTTAAAGTGGGTAATCTTATGTAAACAATCGGTTGTTGTTTGATCGCTGTCAACTGGTAGTGACTCCATTTGACAGTTAACGTAATTCATTCGATTTTATTTGCTGGTAACACCCTGCTGGTAAATTGTGATTTAAATGGCAATGTTATGTTTAGAGTTAAGTTGGCCAACCTGTAGACTAATGTTCGGTGGTTCTTTATTCTGATTGGCTGTCGATTGTTATTTTATGTTGGTACACTGGAAACCCAAGCGTTGGGCTAATATCTTGACGCTGATTGGTTAAACAACTTTGTCCCTCGCTTGGACATGGCTCTTGGCGGGAATCGGTATCTAGCTGGCGGGAATAAACCGCCATTGCGGGACATTCTGTATTGAACGCTGGTACGAATTAGACGTTCTCGCCAAGAGACTTGTCGGTTTCCGATCTAGTGCATACCTAGGTACCCTAGTACAATGTTAAGGTCTATGGCAAATAAATAGCTTACCGTTAATAGTTGTGTGAATCCGATTCGATATTTAGTTTAGTGTTACTATTAACTATCTTTTAACTATGTGAATGCGAATAAAGCATAAGTGGTATATTTCGTCTGATTTTTATTTGCAAACGTGATAGGAAGTCCGTCGCCATGCCCAATATCCCAGAAGAAGCCCAATTACCCGCTCCGGTCAACCATTTCTCCTACATCAGAAGCGGGATGTAATCAGTGCCCACAGGATGTGAATAAGAACGTGCACATGTGTGAAATGCTCATGGAGCAGCAAAAAAAAATGGCTTTATTGGAGGCAATCACACCATTACCTGAGTGACGTGGATCGATTTCTGGTACGACCGAAAGAAAATGAATTGCGTACAGGCCACAGCAAGGTGATGACTTCGCTTATGTCGAGATGGTCTGGGCGGTCTACTGAACAACTACGTTGCCCAATTTAAATGACGTGCTCATAAATCCGGTGAGGTTAAACCATTTTTATTGTTTTTGCTATGTTGATACAAGATTTGACGTATTTTCCGTTAACAATAGTGTTTTTCCTACGTTCTCCTTAAAAGTTGTCGTGTTTACAAAATTGTGGTACATAAGTGTAGGTAGTCATTTCATTTTGATAGCTTTGTGAAAATCTAACTACCTACTTTCGTATTAACTTTTAGAACAGTGTTAAAATTTCATTAATTTCATTGTTTTGCTTAACAACTTTGTGGCAATTGGTTAAAGTACCTTGATACCGTATCGGGGTTGAAAATATTTGCTACGCGTTTGAAATTAATGTTTCAGTGTGACATGGCGTACATCTATAAGCAGTACTACTGACTGCAAACGTCTCGTCCAGTAAGCGTGGATCATTGAAGTTTCGAGACCGTGCAGCATCGGCGGTTCTCGCACGTCGGACTATCAGAGGACACGTGCTGTGCTGAAGCTAGCTAGGACACTACTGACAACGACTGTATTGAAGCAACAGAAATAAAAGGACGGTATTCGTTCCATTTGATTTCATGCAAAATTAGAGCCAACAAACGATAATTAGTGTTTCAATCATTATTGATGAGATTTGTATTGCTTTTTTTATGTTGTAGACCACGGCATTGGTGTAATTTTCTGAATAATACATCAATTTTAATTTCAAATTGAATTCAAGACAAATTAGTTTACTTGAAGAATAGCTTGATGTAAACGTCGTCATAGTCTGTAGGTATGATAAAACTGATACCACACAAATTGCCATTTACAGAATGAAATGCGGTACTTCGTCGCAGTGGAGATTTCGTGCTTTTCGTGGTGAACTCGGCGAGCAGGCGGGCGGCATTGGCAGTGACGAAATAACAGAAGACCCTCTTTCCTTACCGTGTGCGTCGTGGCAACGCACCATGGCCTACAGTTAATCCGGTGAGCAGTTCACATTTCATCGGAGTTTTTATGCAGTTCTCACGTGCTATAAAATCTTTTTTTTGTCGAAATTATATGGGTTTGGAGTAATCATTTAATGATAGAGTGAACTTGATCATATTGTAACTGGCATTCTAAATTGAAACTGTAGAGTTACTTACTAGTTTAATCTTGTCATCTCTTATGATTTATTTGAGACATCTGCTGCTACTGTCATAAACATGCAGAATAGCAAACCCAAGGGCAATTAGAGAGCAGGCTTTCCGAAATATGGTGGAAAGTGCGGATTATAATCAAAGGAGGTTCGATAGTAATAAAGCTTAGATTCAAAGTTTCTAAGTAGGTGATTATGTTTTGATCAAGAACGAGGAAAGCAACCAATTAAAATTGGACCCAAAGTTTAAAGAACCTTTTGCAGTTATTGAAGTATTAGATGGAGATAGGCATTAGCTAAAATGACTTGACAGCTAATAGAACATACAAATACCCTCATGATAGATTCAGGAAAATGCCTGAGCAGCAGGTTCCTCCTGAACTTGATTTGGCCGACAATGACTTTGAAAGCCCCTCTGTTTCAGACTAAGTTCAGATTCACACTTGAGTCTTTTGGTGCTTTCGATGGACTGAAGGCACGCCCGATGGACTGGGCATTATTTGTTTTGAGTTTGTGCTTTCGATGGACTGAAGGCACGCCCGATGGACTGGGCATTACATGTCTGATGTTGTGCTTTCGATGGACTGAGAGCACGCCCGACGGACTGGGCACGATCTAGTAACTGCGTCAGAGGTGCCGGAGCATGTAAGAGGTGCACGTTGACTGCTTTTTATTATGCGGTATGCTCTTTGCGAGGAGTAGCACTTAAGCGGCTGAGATGGTTAACTTCTGACGAGTTATTAGTTCTAGCGAGCGCCGAAGGACTGGTGTGAGTCTGTGTAGTGTGATTTAGATTGACTGTATGGTCTGATTTTTCAATGTAATGACTTAAGAATGTAATTGACACTGTGTGTGTTAATGTATGTTGTCTTAACTTAAGTTTTGTGTCAGGTTAGCCGAGCGATATACTTTCAGATTATTTTATTGTTCACAGTTAGCGCACCCGAGGACGGGTGATGGTCATGATGGCCGTGTCGAATTGTGATAGCGGCGCCAACAGTTGGCAACGATGTTTATAATTTTAAAGTGGGTAATCTTATGTAAACAATCGGTTGTTGTTTGATCGCTGTCAACTGGTAGTGACTCCATTTGACAGTTAACGTTATTCATTCGATTTTATTTGCTGGTAACACCCTGCTGGTAAATTGTGATTTAAATGGCAATGTTATGTTTAGAGTTAAGTTGGCCAACCTGTAGACTAATGTTCGGTGGTTCTTTATTCTGATTGGCTGTCGATTGTTATTTTATGTTGGTACACTGGAAACCCAAGCGTTGGGCTAATATCTTGACGCTGATTGGTTAAACAACTTTGTCCCTCGCTTGGACATGGCTCTTGGCGGGAATCGGTATCTAGCTGGCGGGAATAAACCGCCATTGCGGGACATTCTGTATTGAACGCTGGTACGAATTAGACGTTCTCGCCAAGAGACTTGTCGGTTTCCGATCTAGTGCATACCTAGGTACCCTAGTACAATGTTAAGGTCTATGGCAAATAAATAGCTTACCGTTAATAGTTGTGTGAATCCGATTCGATATTTAGTTTAGTGTTACTATTAACTATCTTTTAACTATGTGAATGCGAATAAAGCATAAGTGGTATATTTCGTCTGATTTTTATTTGCAAACGTGATAGGAAGTCCGTCGCCATGCCCGATATCCCAGAAGAAGCCCAATTACCCGCTCCGGTCAACCTTTCTCCAACATATATACATATATATATTTTTTTTATCTGCAATCAGTCTCTCGGACTATAAGCGGATGTGATGTAGATGTTGTGGCATGTAGAGCGAGTACTCCATTGAGCACATTCCCTCGTCTTTAATAGCTTTAATAGCGCTGGTCCAGTTTTAGGATGTCATGTCGTCTTAGCCTATTGTCGTAGTCGTGGCTGCACAGGTGTGTTGCCAGCTCGTTTGGATGGTTGGACAGTCTCTTTTTATAGTTGGCTGTCGTCGCTCTAATCTCCTCCTTGACAGTTGCCATTTGTAGGTAATCATGGATTTCAGTATTTCTGGTGAACCACGGGACTTTGCCGAAACATCTTAATATATTGTTTTGTGATCTTTGTATTATTTGTATGTTAGATTCACTGGCACTTCCCCACAGCACTATGCCGTACATCCATACAGGCTTAAGTATTGATTGGTAGATGAACAGTTTATTGTCAGTTGACAGCTCGGAATTCCGACCCAGCAACCACAGAAGGTGTTTGTACCGGATATTCAACTCTTCTCTTTTTGACTTGACATGTTGTGTCCACGTAAGACGCCGGTCTATGTGCATTCCCAGATACCTAACGGAGTCTTTATGAGGCAGGGTTGTATTAGCCAACTTTACCGGTGGACAGTTACCTACTCTTAATGAGAATGTGACTTGCACTGATTTTGTTGCGCTTACTCTTATTTTCCATATTTGTAGCCATCTGTTGATCTCATCAAGGCCTTTTTGCAACAGATTTGATGCTATTGCTGGGTCTTTGTGGCTAGCTAGCACTGCTGTGTCATCAGCGAATGTCGCTGTTGTAACGCCTTCTAGTGTAGGTAGATCTGCAGTGTACAAGGTGTATAACACTGGCCCAAGCACTGATCCCTGTGGTACCCCGGCATTGATGTTATAGAGGTTGGACGATGCGTTGCCCTCTGTTACCAGGAACATTCGGTGTGACAAATATGACTGGAAGATGGGGAAGTATGAATGTGGTAAAATGTTTCTTATTTTGCAGAGTAGGCCTTTGTGCCAGACTTTATCAAAAGCTTGTTGAATGTCTAAGAAGGCTGATGAGCAGTACTCTTTTTGTTCCAGAGCCTTTCTAATTTTCTCACACACTCTATGCACTTGCTCGGTCGTTGCGTGTTGCTGTCTAAAACCAAACTGATGATCTGGTATTGCATTCCTTTCTACCAGGATCGGCAAGATCCTCCGGAGTAGTATTTTTTCGAATATTTTGGATATAATGGGCAACAAACTTATTGGCCTATACGATGTTACACTATGTGGCGGTTTTCCAGCTTTATGAATCATGATGATTTTTGAAGTTTTCCATAGCATTGGGAAGTACTGAGTTCTAAGGATGCCATTAAAGAGGGCAGTTAGAAATACAATTCCCTTCCTCGGAAGCTGTTTCAATACTTCTTTGGTGATGAGGTCAAAGCCCGGAGCCTTCTTATCTTTGAGGTTTTTAATAACCCATGCTAATTCCCCAGGTGTTACGGGTTTCGGTGGCAGGTCCAACTGCATGTCCTGACTCAGGATCTCATCCGCCATTCTGTCAGAGTCTTTTCCAGTGGTATCATTCTCAGTAAACACATTTGATAAGTGTTTGGCAAATATGTCAGCTTTTTCTTGACTTGTTCTGGCCCAGTGAGGGGAGTCGGTGTCTGTTCTTAGCGGAGGTTTGGCTTCTTGTGGTCTGTCGTGTGCTTTCGTGATCTTCCATAGAGAATAGTTAGTGGCCGAAGTAGCAGTCAATGATTCTAGTTTGGTTGCCATAGTAGTCTCTTCTATTAACTTGAGTGATGCCTTGAGGTCTCTGGCAGCTCTATTGAATGCTGTTTTGTCTGTACGTTGCCTCGTACTGTGCCATACTCGACGTAATCTCCGTTTCTCCAGGAGTTTCTTTTTTATTTCTAAGGACAGGTTTTGTTGTGAACTGTAGGTGTCCGGCATCACTGGGGTACATTTCCAGCATGCATTCTGTATCAGAGTGGTAATGTGCTTAGTCGCCTCGTCAATGTCGCACTGTGTTTTATAACTAACTAACTAGGTTTATGTTATTATTGATGTTCTCTCTGAATGATTCCCAGTCAGTGTTATTGTTATACATCTTTTCAGGTTTAATAATTAATGGTTTAACCGTAAAATATGATCAAAACTATTGAATCAAGAATTATTACTTACGAGAAAATCAAGTTATTTTTCTAACATACCTAGATGCATTCACGACTTTATTCCTAAAGGGACTTTATTCCAGATAGCATGAAACGTATTGTTCCAGCACCACTTTAAGTATTGGATATAAAGTTATCAAACGAGCTAATTACCAATCCTAAGCTTTTTGACTGATTTTCAGCTGTCCGATAAACTCGAGCCATTGCCGTCGAGTCATCGGAATAATACCTACACACTCTCGAGACATATTTGTTAAATTAACTCTAGCATTAATTTCAGTGTGGTGTCGGGTTAGAATTTCACCACCCCCTTTCTTCCCGTGGGTGTCGTAAAAGTCGACTAAGGGAGCAGGGTTAAAGTGTGTTGTGGGCGATGGGCTAGCAACCTGTCACTGCAATATCACAGTTTGTCGATCTTTTATACCCACATATATGCTAGAAGTGGCGCTGGAACATACGTTTCATGTGCTCTGCCTACCCCTTTTAGGGATAAAGGCGAATGTATGTATGTATGTATTAATTTCAGTTTTGTAAGAAAACTCAATACGTACTCAAATGAAATACAACTGAAGTCGAAACTGGAGAAGTTCAATAAGCTGCACTACTGTATATACTGTCTATAGCAAGCTACGGTAGCCTAGTAGTTCAGGCATGCGGCTGTCAAGTGGCGGTCGTGGGTTCGAATCCCGGCTCGTACTTAATGAGTTTTTCGGAACTTATGTACGGAAAATTTACCGTTAGCTTTTCGGTGAAGGAAAACATCGTGAGGATGTGAGATGTGCTGGCAACCCTAGCCAGGTAAACAGTGATATGAG
The DNA here is from genome assembly GCA_945867215.1 of Epinotia demarniana. NCBI lineage: Eukaryota > Metazoa > Arthropoda > Insecta > Lepidoptera > Tortricidae > Epinotia > Epinotia demarniana. The sequence goes on from OX244281.1 coordinate 3,265,249, forward strand.
AGAGCTCTTATTGTTTTAAATATAAATAAGTAATTAAAGCTTACGTATTCTGTTGTTGTGTTAACATAAGTACCAAAGAGTGACCTGGGATTGGAGAGACGCCGTATTTAACCACTCATCACGAAAATTACACATGTTGGCACTTCGGTAAGATTCACTATTTAACCGTTTACTATTTAAAACACAAAGAATGTATGATTATTCGTTAGAAACATAACGGGACGCGATAACCTCCATGAACAGCTGATTGGCCGGCGAACCGAACTGTCAACAGTAACAGTTTGACAGTGACATACGTCACAGGCGAGAGTTGCCAACATTAAAAGTACGTTCAGAAATCACAACAAATCTATGCAATTAACCAACTGACTTGTAAATAATATGTATAAATACAATTTAATATTTACTGTACGTTATTGGTTTATTTGTTGACGAAAATAATTACAAAACATGAATAACATACCAAAAAAAACAGAATCACTGAGGAGAACAGTGCTGAGGCCTCGAAAAAACATTGATTCGAATCAGGTAACCCACAGTGATGAAGAAGGTTTGCATGATCATCAATTATGTTTAAGGAAATTTAAAGAAAATGACAAAATTATTAACAAATTTAAACAAGAAATATTAAGCCTTAAAGAACAAAATATTAATTTAAATAACTTCAATAGCGAAAAAATTATGGAAATTGTCACAGAAAACAATTTACTTAAAGAACTCTTAGCAGAAGCACAACAGAAGTATGAAAATCTTGAAAATAGAGTATCGAAAAATAATATAAGCTCAACATTAGAATCTACCAATAACGATGACATGGAGATTCTAACCCCGCTAAAACAGAAAATTAAGAAGAAAGAAGAAGAAACCTTAACATTGGCTTTGAGAATTGAGGAGCTCGAGGAAGAGAATAAACAATTATTTGATACCATGACCACGCAGGGACACCCTTTTAAAGAATTTGAACAAAACTTACGTAAAATTACAGCTTTGGAAAAGGAAATTACTGGGTACAAAAACAAAATAAAGAAATTGACACGTAGATTAAGTAAAATAATAACAGATCACAAGAAGCTAAAATGTGATTACAGACTATTAAAATTTAATGAATTCTCGCTTAGTAGAGTTCAAAGGTCAATACAAAACATACAAGGAAGTATTGACGAAATCAATATGAAGATTGCTCAAAACAAGCTTGGGACCAGGGAGAGTCAATATAAGCAGCGTTCTGACCAAACAACTCAAATCACCAACACCACCAAGCAAGCAGAGGAAGAAAACATTGAAGAAAATATTGATAAACGACCATCGAGACGTACTCAGCAAAGGCCTAATCTACTAGTAGTATCCGATTTTCACGGGACTGAATTGATCTCTATACTATCGCGTCTGCGTCGAAGTGATTACGATTGCACTGCAGATATCATTAATATGGGGACAACCGACAGAGTTCTGCAAAACTTACCCGAGAAAACCAAAGGTTTTACAAAAAAAGACTGTGTTATAATCATGTGCGGAGGAAGCGACTACAACGTGTGCTCGCCATTCCAAACGACTTCTATAATTGAAGAAACTGTTAAGTGTCTTTCCCATTGTAACGTGATTGTCTGCAATATTCCAAGTAGTATTAATGGTAACGCTTCTAGGTTCAATTCTTTTGTCAGTAAAGTTAATAGTCTTTTATTTAAATGCTTAGAGAAGTATGACTTTGCATCTATGCAAAATATTGACCGTAATATTTCGGGTATTGACTATAAAATTGATGGCTATAAATTAAAAATGACAGGCAAATTTAAACTTGCAACTGCATTAAACGTAAAATTAAAAGATATTAATGAAAGATTTTATAATGGACAAACTTTTTTATGAATGACTCTATTGACAATAACTGTGATACATTTAGCAAACTATTTGTAATGCATTTGAATATTAATAGACTTCGTAATAAATTACTGAGCTTAGAAGCATTTATTGACTTAGATATAGACACAAAACCGCATATTGTCATGCTGACGGAAACTTGGTTAGAACCAGACGAGCACAGCTCAATACATCTCCCCGGATATGTTGTCGCTTCATACTCATGCAGGTCATGCTCGCGAGGAAGTGGTACAATTATACTTGTTAGATCAGATATTCATGACCGTTACAAGGTAGTTAATGTTATGAGGTTTATGCACGAAAAGGTATTCGAGCTTTCTACAATTTGCTTGGAAATTACACCTTCTGTTAAATTTTGCTTTACAGTGTTATACAGATGTCCTAGCTCGAATGTAAATTATTTCTTAGATAACCTGGAAAAATTCCTTGGTGCTTTAAAATATCGTAATATAGTTATTGCCGGCGATCTAAACATAAATATAAGACAAACCGATGACAGCAAGACTAAAGCACTCCTGCAGTTACTATTAGAATATAATATTAGGCCAACAATATTTGAGCCCACTAGGATCACTCAAACTTCCTCCACAATAGTAGATAATGTCCTTACAAATTTTGAACAGTACTCTGATGCACGAGTTATCCCGTGCTCGTTCTCAGACCATGACGCACAAGTCATTATGCTAAATGTCTCATCACGTCTTGATTCTCGTAAATCTAAAATTATTAAAAGGAGAGTTTTTAGTCCTGAATCGATACAAGCATTTCAAACCGATTTTAGAAATATCAACTGGGACCTCACGTTTTTAAATGCGGACTGTAATGAAAAGCTTAAGATATTTTACAATGCATTTGAACGATTAGTTGCCATACACTTTCCTTTTAAAAATATTGTCTGCAAGGAGCAACAAAAGAATTGGCTTACTAAAGGTATAAGAAAATCTAGTCGACGTAAAAGAAAATTGCAATTAAAAACGAGGAAAAGTAATAATATTAGCTTAATAACCTATTTTAAGCGATATAAAAGAACGTTTCGAAAAGTCCTCATTACTGCAAAAAGAAGCCACATTAAAAAAACTATATCTAAGGCTAAAAATAAATCTAAGGCTATCTGGGATATAGTACGAGAAAATACAGGTAAAAACAAGAAACGTGAAAAAGTTGCCCTTAAAATAAATAATGTAATTGTTAACGACAACACAGCAGTTGCGAATACCTTCAACAATCACTTCGTTAACGTTGGTAAAAGCACGGTTCGTAATGATGACTCTACATACATGAAAATTCTTCAAAAGCAAAACTCTAGTAGCAGCCACTCAATATTTATGTCACCAATAATTGAACCAGAAGTCATTAAGATAGTTAAAAATCTTAAAAACACGTACTCAACGGGACCTGATAATCTGGACACTTATATTATCAAAATGCACATCGATGTAATGTGTATACCTCTCTGTATAATTTTCAATGACTGTTTAACTAATGGAACTTTCCCAGAGCTGTTCAAGAGAGCTAAGGTTATTGTTATACATAAAAAAGGTAGCAAAACTGATTTGAACAATTACAGACCCATTTCATTATTGCCAATTCTAGCTAAAGTCTTCGAGAAATGTATAGCCGTGAGATTACAAGGTTATTTCGAGCATCATGGTCTACTTTCATCCCATCAATTTGGTTTTAGGAAAAATAGAAACACGTTAGCCGCTGTAAGCAAATTGGTAACTGAAGTTACGACACATCTCAATATTGGCCTTACATGTGGAGGAATTTTCTGTGATCTGACGAAGGCGTTTGATTGTGTGGATCACAGAATCCTCATAAACAAGCTTAATTTCTATGGTATACGTGGTGATGCTCTGGCCCTGCTGAAATCATACCTGTCCAATCGATGTCAATACGTGGAAATTAGTGATCATTCATCAAAGTATCCAACTAGATCGGTTGAAAAATGTATAAAATTTGGAGTCCCACAAGGGTCAGTCCTAGGACCTGTACTATTTATAATTTTTATTAATGATTTACCAGACTTCTTAAACTGTGGAACCCCCTATCTTTACGCTGATGACACTAGTATTATTTTAAATGCACCATCTTCTTTAGTCTTATGTAATCATATGCAAGAATCCTGGACGCAACTCCTAACATGGTTTGAGGCCAACGGGCTAAATATGAATTGTAGCAAAAGCTTTTACATGACATTTCGCAGAAGTACATCTAGTCCTGACTTTGACTGTAATATACCAATATCTAAAGCTAAATGTACAACATTTCTAGGTGTAGATCTTGACCCATACTTGAGGTGGAATGACCAGATCGATAAGGTTAATAAGAAACTAGCAGGTGCTTGCTATGCAATGAAATCACTGATGAATATAGCCACGAAAGAAGTATTACTTACCACGTATTTTTCATATTTTGAAAGCATAATAAGATATTGCATCGAGGTTTGGGGAAATGGAACTAACATTAACAAAGTGCTCCTTAAACAAAAAAAAAGCCCTGAGATTAATAGAAAAATGTGCTAATGTTCCTGACTCCCACCGTAGGATATTTGTTGACAATAAAATTTTGACTGTAGTTTCTCTCTATTTGTACCGTATATGTCTTTATGTTTTTAACAATAGAAACCTGTATGTCCAGCAGGGCAAGACTACGAATTATAATCTTAGACAACGAAATAGACTACATTTAAATGATGTGCATTATGTTCATTTTGACAAAAGTTTAAATAATACTGCCATAAGAGTGTACAATCTACTTCCTGACGACCTAAAAAATATCCTAGAGTTAAGATCCTTTGACAAAAAAGTAAAGGAATATTTTTTGATCCGACCATTCTACTCAATCAAAGAATATTATGCAAGAATTTACGACAAAACTTCGTGACATTTATTGTTCCATTTATTGTTTTTTGTTTTACTTTTTTATTTATCCGTACTGACATCTTAATTGCATTATTATTATTACTTAAATTATAAAATGATTATTCTGCTTTTGTGGCATTTAATGTAGGTTAATAATATTTGTTTAATTGAATTTTGTATTTGCTTGTTAGTTTTATTTGTGTGTTAAAACTATATTTGCATGCATTTATAAATGTGTTTTAAAGCAAATAAATGATTGATTATGATTATTATGATTATGAGGAAAACAATCTCATCCCAATAAGGTCTAGTTTTCCCTCTGAGTTGGAAGGTCAGATGGCTGTCGCTTTCGTAAAACTAATGCCAATCTTGGGATTAGGTGTCAAGACGGACCTCGGGCTCCTTTAGGGTAAAACCGGGAATATCGCTAGAAGGTAGACTACTGTATATACTGTGACCAGGTCAATCGACATTCGATCGAGTTTCCCTAGTATCCCCAGAGACCGGTGGCTCGCTAATTCGTTAACAAGATTCGGGCAACTGGGACCGCCCTAACTAATGTGACGTGTCTTCGGACGCTAACTTGCGAGTTAGCGTTATTACGTGCTATCTTTGCCGCACAGTATAAAGTGTAACACTTAGATTAATTACCTTTATATTAGGTCCTCAGGTCCTCAACTATGAAATTGGCGTTTTGTATGGAGAAATTTATGAAAACTGTGAATTTCATACGTTGAATTCTGCGGATTATTCAGCAATGTCAAATTCAAATCAAACAAAATTTTGGTAGGAATATAGAAAACTTTTAAGCTACGTTGCACATATCTCAATTACTTGAAAAAAGTGCGCATCATAAATCTTTACGTACCTAGTTGAAACACTTGAATCGGCAGCACATGAGAGCTTTAATTTGAAACACGAAATTAGAAATTAAAACCTATGATTTGTATTTAAAACCTTTGTTACATTACATATTCGAATATAGAAATTAAAAAATAATTTGGAAGTTGCAATAGAAATGGATAAATTACGTACAAAATAATATCTATGAAAAAAAACGCCGTAAGTACCTAATATTTTATTTGGATTACCATTTCACGTAGAAGTGATGGCCGACGGGGCGGAAAGGTTCTCGAAAGGCAACCACGTACAGCCGCAGCGTGGGTGAGCCCCCACAAGGTGGACTGATGACCTGGTATAGGTCTAGGGTTGCCAACTTTTTTTGAGGGAGATATACAGGGTGTCCCAAGAAGTAGTGATATACTGAAGCTGGGAGGTAGAGGACCTAGAGGATAGTTTGCTAAGTTGATAGATAGGCCAATTCAGTATGGTAACATTTAGTATTGTTAGATCTTTGAATGGAATAAAAAAAAATGCCAAGAAAGATAAAATTACCCAGTATGTTCACAACTTCAAGGGCTCTTAATAATAAAATCACACAAAAAAAATCAAGCATCTACCGCAATAATTCACGTCACCATAAATAAAAATCTCATCGTACGCGGCGATAGGTGAAAAATTAAAAAAAAGTCATAACTCCGAAAATACGAAAAATCGCGGAACATACATGGGGGTGATTCAGATAGCTCTCTACCTCCCAGCTTCAGTATATCAATACTTCTTGGGACACCCTGTATAGTATTTTGCGGAAAAAAACGACAGAAATATAGTAGGTACTGTAAAAAAAAAAGTACTTGGCCGGGCTATTTAGTAAATTTGAACTGAAACCTGGGCAATTTCAAGCAGTTCGCAAGGCCTCCCAAAATATAGTATTTTTGCATAGGCACTATATATTTCTTCAACAGTATATAGTACAAAGGGTCGAAATATAGTACAATACTATACAATATAGTACGGTTGGCAACCCTATACAGGTCGCGGGAGTTCGCTATGAATGCCGGTGGCGCAGAGTCCCTACCGCGAAACGTAAACGAATTTCGTTCATGTATCTCCTTCTCTGTTGCACTTGCTAGTTCGAGCGACAGAGAGGGAGATACTCGAACGAAGTTCGTTTTCACTTCGCGGTAGCCCCTCTGGACTGGTTAGGAGGTACTCTTTGGGTATATTTATGCACGACTGTATTACCTTTACATTGAGGTCGTGTATACATAGTTTTGTAACTTTCACTGTATCGATATCTCTGTAATCGACTGTACTACAATAATCGTGAATAATCTAGTTTCACTGCTGTTTCTCCATACACTGTGTCCAGTATGCGTTTCTGGGCCATAATAAGGTTACCATCGCCCATCGATACAGATTATATTAAGAGAAAGTGATGTGCATTTGTTGGATTGAGTTAGGCAACAGCGGGCAAAGTGTTGGACCAAAGTTGATATGATAAGTTGATATGATAAGTTGTGTGTATCATCTATACTAATACTAGCTTCTGCCCGCGACTCCGTTGGAACTCGTTTATGTCGTACTTTTTTATACCACGGCAGTGACCAATACTGCCGTCATAGTGTAAAAAGCGACTTTTTGACAATAGTCTATTTTGAGATAATCGCAAAAAAATATAAAAAATATGATTTTTGCGTCTTTTCTAAACGGAACAACTTTATTAACTTTTTCTTTTTGTATGTGATAAATATGTGTTTATACTTGTGTTTAATATTTATATTGTATTTTTAATCGATATACTTTTTTTAATACTATGAAAAGAAGCTTTTAGCGTTGTAGTTACGTAATATATATTTATCTCCTATCAGCTAAAAGGGGGTAAAAATGTCTTATACTGCATTCTAACTTAACATTTTATCCATACGCTATAGGCGTTGTCTACACCTAAACCGTATGAGAATAATGCTAATCATTAACACCGTATATTCAATATACCCCTTTTTAGAATAGCATTAATACGTATTTTTAATTAAGAGCCCGAACAATAAGACCTTATGGCAGAAATACGGCCATTTTGCTAAGTAATGAGGTCGAAATACTTTTAACACGATATTTTAAATTAATATTTAGCTAATACGTGCTAAGGTAAAAAAGCGTAAAAATATCAAAAATATGTAGTTACGGCTTTATAAACAAGAATTAAAGGCAAAAGGTGTAATTGATTAACAACAAAATCGTTACAATTTTTTATTATATTTAAAACCAAAATCAATCTAATACTTGCTCATAACATAAACAAAACGAGATCCATTCTTGGATCTTAACGTAATAAATACGTTTTCAGAAACACAATCTTTTTAAGTACGAGGGCCATTATTTCTAGGTAGCGAACCTAAGTAGGTAATATAAAATCTCAAATATATAAAATCTACAGAAACGAGATGCATCGTTTACATTTAGGAATTATAGAAAACAATCTCAAAAACAAACCTAAAAGTTCTTTGGATAAATCAATTAAATACTCCAAATAAAATAATCCAAAAATTATAGAAACAATCCTTTACTAACTTTTATCTTTGTTTATAGGAAACTGAACAAATATCATACCTAAGTATACCTAAGATAAATTATCGCATGTCCAACTGTGCTAGTAAAGGTACAAATAAAACATAAAAATAAAAAAATCTGCTTCACAAATGCTAGTAGTAATTACAAGAAGGTAAGTCAGTCTCTAAATTATTACAAGACTAAATAGTTTTCAGAATGTTTCATAGAATGTAAGAACATAATGATTTTTTTTTTAGTCTGTATGTATTTATTCAATTAAATATTTACAATATTCACAATTATTTGATTCATATCGATTTATTTCTAAATGCTTATTATTACTCTTTAATTAAGTAGTATTATATGACCATAATACATAATGATTTAGTTACTAAATATCACAATGAGTACTGTGCTAGTAGAGGTACAAATAAAACATAAAAGTAAAAAATAACCGAATCACAAATTCTACTAAAAGTACCTACCTAAGTAAAAGTAAGTCAGTCTTTAAATTGTTACACGACTAAAGTTATCAGACGTTACATTTACATTCTATTATCATCTAAAAACATAATTACACTATTACTAAATATCATAATATTATGGCATCAAATTAAATTAGTTAATCGTCTAAGTTTCGTGTGTTCGACGGTGTTGTTACTGCTAAATCTTCCCAAAACTTTAGGTGGTAGGTAGGAGGTGGCATTAAAGGACCTAGTTTTTTGATTAAATTCTTTTTTCTACCAGAATCGATGCCACGGCAGACTGTATGTGGTATCATCATATCTAAAATATTTCCTTTGGCCTTTGTAAAATTGTCTTTAAGAAAATTAAACTCCACATACTCTCCGGCATAATCAGTCTTGTACTCAGCTGTATATTTCCCTCTTGTAAATCGCACTTGAACCATTTCGCTTAAATATGGCCGTTCAGAGTTATTTTTAAGTTTCCTTTCTGATATGTAATCTTTACAGTTAAAAAAATCGAGGATATTCATTAGCTTTACTTCTACTTTACGCGAGTTCGCTCTTTGCACACATTCAACAAAATCGGAAAAATCGTAAAGCTTTTGTTTTTTTCCCATGGACAGTTCCACTTGATGGTGGAAGCTGTCGGCTGACATGAAAGTGTGACCCGATACCAGATAATTGAAAACAATGTTTTCCGTTCCAATGCTGTTCGAATTTACGATGTAAACCATGTAGTTGTATAATAGCCAATTTTTATTTTGAGCAGAGCAGTTGTCAAGCCACAGATCAATATTTTTGACATTTTTATGAGCCAAAAAGAAAGCGTGGAAGGTGCTTAGTATATCCTCCTTTTTGCGGCCAGAAATAGCTTCGTGCCACAAAGCAGCAAATGGAATCCTTTTCGACTTTCCTAAGGGTACAAAACTTTCGTTCAGAACTATCAATCGTGGGCAAAAAACAACTTCTTTAAAGCTATCCATTCGAGGCAACATAATTACTTTTTGTAGGTCTGCGGAAACATATATGTGATCTGGATCGTCCGTTTGTTCTTTATGTGCTGTGTATAATTGCCTAGCAGCTGCAGCTTTCTTTAAATGGCGGTCCCATTCAGAGCAGTCATTACAATCTGGTTCGAAGTTATTCACAGTGTGTGCTGGACTGTGGAGGGAAAACTTCTCACAGGATTCGCACTCCTCGCATCCTAATTTTGCGAATGAAATATTCATTTCTTTGAGTTTTTGTCTGTACATCTCATAAGATACTTTTCACTCAGGTTGTTTTTCCAAAAAGTTTTTATGCATATCTGTTATAGTAATGTCGCTTGGCAAATAGGATCTTTTTGGTGCATGCTCCCTTCGGTGATGCGAGATGGTGGGATTGTAACTCGTTATGTGAACTTCTAAAATAGTTTTATCAACTGGAATGCATTTAGCGTGCTTGCCTCTTTTGTCTTCATTTTTTTCTGTTGAGGTTAGAGCATTATATAACATTTTGTCGTTATTTTTTTTGAAACCTAGTGTTGTCAAGAAGAATTCTTTACAAACGGGGATGTTTGTCATGTTGTCATTTTTCAAAAAGTATTTAAATTATAATTTTTTTCGTGACGAATTTTTATTTATTCTTTGTGGTGGCGTTGCATTACATAAGTTTTTTATAAATTGCTGTCTCTCCCCAAAATCTAAGTTCCAGAACCTTCTGTTTATATCCAGTCGCATGTTTTCAGTAAAACTTTCAGAGCATTTTTTTTTACATATGAGTGGCCTACATCCAGTTTTTACTACATATTTTGTCCTTTGTAATTGTTTTTGCTTTTCTTTTCTAGTTTTTAGCTTTCTGTGTGTCTTTTTCTTTTCCGTAACGTGCCTTTCTTCGTATAATTAGATGTACTAGGTTCTTCTATTTGAATTGGAGGTACTTCACATTCATTTGTATTATTGTCATTCAGATCATCTAACGCCTGTTCAGCTTCTTGCTGTAACTGATTGGTTCTCATTGCTTCTTCACTATTATTTGTATTATTGTGTACCAGATCATCTAATGCCTGTTCAGCTTCGCGCTGAATATTTAGCTGATTGGTTGTCATTGTTTTTTCACTTTCATGAGTATTATTTTCGAAAAAGTCATCTAATGTCTGTTGCTGTACTTCTAACTGATTGGCTTCCATAACTTCTTGACTTTCCTGTGTTACATTTTCCGATGAGCCTTGTACTGTCTGCTCAATACGTTGCTGTAAATTTACCCAGTCAACTTCCATATCACTTGATGAGTCAGAAGGCACGTAATCTTTGTCTAAAACCGAGTCATCAGAGTCGAATCCTGGAAATATTGGACTAAAAATTTCTCGCGTCTCATTTTCTAGCGAATTGAAATATATTTGAGTTGATGTACATGCGCTCACTTTTTCAGTATTATAGATTGATGATTCATTTGAATCAATTGTTTCGAATTCCGGTATATTTTCTTTGTTGGATGTAGATGGTCCATGATTACTAGGAGCAGCAGTATTAGCTATCGACGAAGAATTAGATGGTTGCGGAAAATCAACACTGGTGGCGCTATTCATTTTACCAAACTCAGTTTTGTCGAAAACCGATAAATCAAATTCAGGATTCATTATAAAATTATGTGATGTTTCTGTCTCCATGCTCCTTAGTGTCGGAAAGTCGTCGTAGGAAACCGGCAACTCGAATAGATCGGTGCTGTCACACAAACGTCTGTTTCGTAAAGGCCTGAATGCAGGCCTTGTATTTTGGGTACGAGCAGGGTTTGTTGATGACGATGACGAGGGACTTGTAGAACTTGTTCTAATTTTGTTGTGAACATTTGGAGAATCTTTCATTATTTCAAGTGTCCGAGAGTTAATTAAGTGTGACCCATTTCGAAACTTTGGTTTATTCGGGCATAATTGCATTATTTTCGCAATTCTGGGATTCTGCATTTTTATCTGTAAATAAGTATAATATTGAATAAATACTTCATTCCGTTTATTATAAAGTAGGTACCTATGTGCCTATTAACTTTCCATGTCCCTAATTAAAATAATTACAAAACTATGTTTATCCTAATACAAAAAACCGTACAAACAAATTTGTTGGCATAAACTAAGTAATAAAGACGTATTTGCTCCCGAGCGAAAACATTCCCGAGGCAATATCAAAGTATATTAATAGACATAGATACTACTTAAACACACACTGTTAGAATTTCCCTGTGGCAATACAATAATAATAAATAATGTTTCTTACCTGTGGAATAACGCACTAGTAGATACTTTCACGCGCGAATGAGCCGCCGCACCTTACCATATCACACGTGCACCCGCGCACTCCGCCGCTCGCTACTAACGGACGTTGTTTAGGCTCTGCGCGGACGCTTATCGGTGGTGAGGCACGGGGGGTATGTCGGTGGGTGGGAGAATATACGGCGTTTTAAACTAGAATATGGCATTTTCGGCAATTTTAAAAGTTTCATGCTATCAAAACCGACAGCCTTACTAAATTAATAATACGTATAGCTGTTTTACGTACTTAATGTTAAACATTGTAAAGTGCTAAAAACCAAACATGCTTGTCTAAAATTACGTATAAAGAATTTTCACGTAAAAATACCGATACGGTGTTTTACTTTAATTTATGACCGGGTTAATTTGTATTCATGCTTATTATAAAGACAGAAACGTGTCTTATACGTACCTATTTTTATTAGTGTTGGTCTTATACGTAATTATAGATTAAACTTGACAAATCAGATATCGCACAAACCAGAAAATAAAAAAAAGTATAGCTGCCTATTCGCCGTTTTAACTTAGTTTTGTTAAGTTGTCGCCTTTAAGTATAGGATTGCCTGCAAGCTGTGTGTTTGATACTGCGTTTTTACCTAACGTATCTTGGAAACCAAGCCACTTACAGGAAAATGGACTAGATAGGTCGACGCAGCTTTCTTTTCTTATCACTAATATCATATAAAGTAATTTTCGGCAAAATGTCGAAAAGTCGCTTTTTACACTATGAGGGCAGAATAAGCATACGGCCTGCCTGGTAAGCGGTTACCGTAGCCTACGAAAGCCTGTAATCACAGGGAACTAGCATGTGCATGTATTTGAAGAACCCCATATTGCAAAATGGATATTTGATTTACATTTATTTGATATTTTTCTTCTGTAATTAACCCCCGACAAAAAAAGAGGCTGTTATCATTTTAACGTGTCTGTCTGTGGTATCGTAGCTGTCAAACGGAGTGACCGATTTGAATGCTTTTTTTCGTGTCATAGATAATTTTACCCCGAGTGTTCTTAGCCATGATTCATCAAAATCTATTCATCCGTTTTTGAGATATTGGACTTTGAAATGAAAATGTCAGGGGTTTTTCAACTTTTCTAAGTTGTAGTTACCTATCGCATAACCAAGTGTGTTTGAGCGCAAACCATTCGTAATAAGGCGGGATTTGAATAAACTGCAAATAAAATTTTAGGTTGCAAATGATGGCCAGCGACTTTCAAAACAGGCACTGATAGGGATTAGATTGGTATCAACTTGAAATGACTTTTAGCTTTCGTTTTGATACCCTCAGTTCATTGACCCAGGTCGATGACCTAATGACATGCTGGTTCTGATTCAAACATAATATTCGCGATAGGCGTATGCCTCGGGGTATAATAATTATCTTTGGCGATAACACCGATGTGAGATGGTTTTTGAACATGCTTGCACGCTTAGCGGCGTGTGATGTTAGTTATAAATTTAAAATTATCGTGCATTCTGGATGTTTTATTCATCATTATCATCATCATATCAGCTGAAAGACGTCCACTGCTGGACATAGGCCTCCCCAAAAGAGTGCCAAAGTGACCGGTCCTGCGCCACCCGCATCCAGCGGACTCCCGCAACTTTTACCAGGTCATCAGTCCACCTTGTCGGGGCACCCACGCCGCGCCTTCCGGTACGTGGTCGCCACTCGAGAACCTTTCCGCCCCAACGGCCATCGGTTCTACGTGCTATGTGCCCCGCCCACTGCCACTTAAGTTTAGCGATCCGGAGGGCTATATCGGTTACCTTGGTTCTGCTGCGGATAGCCTCATTTGTTTGATGTTTTATTATGTACTAGTTTCTTCGTCTGCGTGGGCCCGGGATATACTCGTAAACTATCCAATAATTTAATCCATATGGCTTTAAACTCCGTGGCTATAAACTATCTTCGTGCAAAATTTCATCAACATCGGTTGACCCGTTTAAGCGTGATTGAGTAGCAAACTGTCACTGCGATGTCAGATTTTGTCGATCTTTTATACCCACATTTATGCTAAAAGTGGTACTGGAACACAAGTTTCATGTGCTCTGCCTACCCCTTTTAAAGATAAAGGTGTGAATGTATGTATGACTGTATGTATGTATGAGTAACAAACATCTAAACTTCCAAACATCCAGACATCGAAACGTTCGCATTTACAATATTACAGTAGGATTAATTTGTCTATACCTATTTATTTTATACCAAGATATTGAATACAAATAAAAAAAATTGTTCAGCCGTATTAACATACAACAAAATCGCATCCATAAGTGGAACTAACATTCAACATAACTTTGTTATATATGTATATTCTCTGATATAACTTATTTCCAGTTTGACTATATTTTAAATCCTCTTTCGAGAACTCTCGAAATGATTGATATTTTTAACCCCTAACGCAAAAAGAGGGGTGTTAATAAGTTTAACGTGTCTGTGTATCTGTGTATCTGTCTGTGGTAGCGTAGCTCCCTAACAGATGGACCGATTTGAATGCAGTTTTTTTTTGTGTCATAGATAATTTTATCCTGAGTGTTCTTAGCCATGTTTCATAAAAATCTGTTCAGCCGTTTTTGAGATATTGGACATAGAAATGAAAATGTCATCAACAAGACCTAGGTATACTTCGTTACGTAACAAATCGGAAGGTTTTGTAATCCTTAATTAACATCATTAAACGGAGCAGAATGCCTCTAAGTCACTTCAACTATGCTCGCTAGAGAAATAGCTGGGTGTCTTGATTCCGTGTAGTAATTTCCATACATAGGTGACATACCTGCAAGTTTTCCATCATCTTAAAAAGACCAACGCTCTCTGCCTACCCCTATAAGGTGTAATTCCATGCATCGCGGCCGATCGCAATCGTTTGCGTGCCACTGACGCGCGCTACTGAACTATAACTCCGAAATTCGAAGTTCGGGTATTTCCATCTCTATCACACTCACATAACTCGAGTGACGGGGATGCATCTATACGAACTTCGAGTTTCGATATACGTGGTAGCGCCGCTGATCCGACAATAGTCAGTGTATGAAAATGTATGGCGCCGTTTCCGAAGTTTGCGATTGACGCGTGCGGTATTTTCATACACTAGCGTCGCAGGCCACGCGCGTCAGTCGCACGCGATCGATGCATGAAGTTACACCTTTATACTGGATTTATATGAGTTTAGTAGTTGGTATTAGGGCCTGGATACACATTGATTATTGATTAGTGCGAGTTCATACATTTTGGCCTGGATACACATTGATTAGTGATTAGTGCGAGTCCATACAAAAGCTACTCGCACTAATCACTAACCAAAGTGAATACAGGCCCTTAGCTTTGCTGCGAGTGCGAGTAGCTTTTGTGAGGACTCGCACTAATCACTAATCAAAGTGGATACGGGGCATTAGGGTCTGTCACATCACATCATCAGCCTATATACGTCCCACTGCTGGGCACAAACCTCCTCTCATGTATGAGAGGGAACGGGCAGTAGTCCCCACGCTGGCCCAGTGCGGATTGGGGACTTCACATACACCTTTGAATTTCTTCGCAGATGTATGCAGGTTTCCTCACGATGTTTTTCCTTCACCGAAAAGCTAACAGTAAATATGAAATCATATTCCGTACATAAGTTCCGAAAAACTCATTGGTACGAGCCGGGATTCGAACCCACGACCGCCGTTTGACAGCCGCATGCCTGAACCACTGGGCTACCGTAGCAACGTCTAGGGTCTGTATTCACATTGATTAGTGATTAGTGCGAGTAGCTTTTATATGGACTGGTTGATTCGGCCTACTCGAATCGAAACTCGAGTTGATTCGCACCAATCGGATTGAATCCCCTTCGCAAGCTGAATCTGCGAGTCCGCGAGTCGAGTCTAGTTCGGCGTATTAGTATTCTTGATGCGAGCTTGACTCGCATGCACTCGCATTCGTTATCCGCGCTTACCCAATCCGTCTTTTCTAGAGTTAGGTATGCGAGTAAAACCGGCGGTGTAGGCGGCGAGCTGTTTTTTTTATACCACGTCGGTGGCAAACAAGCTTACCACCTGATGGTAAGCGGTCGTCATAGCCTATGGACGCGTGCTCCAGGGGTGTCACATGCGCGTTGCCGACCCTTTAAGAATTTATACACTTTAAGTCTGCGCCGTCAAGACCAATCATACCTCCCCCAAAATAGGGTAGATTCTAAGTAAACATACAAATCTCTGAATTCCGAACCGAAAAATAAAAGGGTTACTTACGTAAAGCTGTTCAACTTTTAGGAACACTTAATTGTTATAACAACTAAAATACTCAAGTAACTTAATTAAATGAATTTTCTAGGTTACTTTTAACTTTGAACAGTCTAGTTTCAACGTGAAATAATAGAAGTTTAATTTGCAGCTAGTTAAAAACTTGGAGCTGAATCTTGTAAAACAAGATCTTATTACAAGTTTATTTCACAAGTTTTCGTACCTCAACTATAACCACTTTACTAAAAATTGATAACGATGTCTTAGAATTAACCAGCTCAGTTAAAAACGAAGGTCCTCCCCGGTTCAAATCCTTTCACAAGTGTTTTTTTTAAACATTCCCCTTTAGTTTGAAATCGAATGGAATTCTCCACAGAATGGGGGCCCAATTCACGAAACGCCTTAAGCCTTAACGGGCAATGAAGGACAACGCAAGAAAAAAGTAAATAAAAGATATCATCGTTTTTATTCCAATATAAATAGTCTGTGGCCTAAAGTGTATTATGAGAGAAACAGGTGATGTCAAAACCAACACGCTCTTTGTATTCTCGGATCTTCGTGGCTACACTGGCGGACACTGATGGGTACACAGCAAATAAATAGTAATTTTGTTGCGGCAAGGCGCGGACACTCCGCGATTTACGTTCATCGCTACAAGTACATGCCGGTGCCCCAACGTTGGGGAACCGGCACGTGCTTGTAGCGATGAACGTTGACGTCGTCCTCGACGACGTCAGAGGGCCATAAATCTTAATGTTTTGGCTGAGAAAAAAGCGACTTTTGTAAAGATTAAAGGAGTGTCCCTTATGTAATTGTAATATTATCTACTTATTCTGTGGTTGCGGCCGCAAAATGTACGATGACATTATATGCGGATAAAACTATTAAACGAGATACGATCCGAACGACGATATACGAACGAAAACACCATATAAGTCTAAGTAGCGCCGTAAAATGGTGCCATTTCCATTAAGTGGGGGGTGAAAACGATGCCAGGCAGCGGTTTAGATCGAACAGGCGCATACTAGGTTTTAAGTACCTATTTGGGTAGAAATTTGAAAGGAGCTCCCAGTCTATGATTTTTTGAATTATGCCCATCTCTGTTTCAGGCTTCACAAAGCGCCCATGACTATCTGACGCGACTTTATTATAAGTTATTTAAAACATGTCCTATATTTTTGCCTATCTTATCATGGCAGAAATCAAAGGTGACTGTAGTTTTTTTTCTAGCCTGTTTCTGTGTACCACTGCTGGGCAAAGGCCTCCCCTCTTTTCCTCCACGGGAGACTGTAGTATAAATTAGAACAAAACACCTTACTATCTCCGCAATAGCCACTTTCGTTTGACATCACACCTTCAAGTGTACACACAACATCGACCGCAAGTGTACAAATTCAGCTGCGCACCAAAATTTACAATCACAGATACGGGGCGGGATTTTATTTGAATAATTTAAGAGGCATCGCACGCCCGACTCCTGATCTTATCGCTAAATAGCGTACACACCCCCTTAAGTAACGGATGTGGCACTTGTGTTCAATTCTTAGTATGTTAATGTAATTTTTGACTTCTGCCGATCTTAACCAACCCGTGTGAGATACACTGCATGGAATCAATGTCAGGAAAACATTGGAATAACTGGGTACCGGTTTTGATTACTGATTGTATATCCCAGCTTGGAAAGTACCTAGTCGCTTTTTGAACAGCTTTTTAACACCACGACGGTGGCAAACAGGCATACAGCCTGCCTGATGCTAAGCAGACATTAGCCTCTATTGAAATATGTAGAAAAATAAAAATAAACGGTAGTCGCCTCACTCCAAATACAGCCCCGCTATTATGACATTCTGTAACTTGTTTTAAGCTTACCTCAACGCTCTATATTGACGCCGCGATTCGTAGAAACAAAGCGTAGGCAGAGGTCTAGCTACGTTAGACGTGACGGGTGAGGTGAAACGCATGAGCACGTGAATAATAACAGCCCTGAACATCTTCGGAAGCTCCCTTGCTGACCACCAGGAACACAACACCACATATCTACAGACCAAGTAGTGCTGTTATCATAACTGTACGGGGGAGATATATACTTCCGCAGTTGGGCTGATCCCGTGATTTTCCGCTAAGTAGCGGAAAGCGCCTAAGGCGTAATTATGATACTTTGATCCAACTCGACCAACGTGTATAGACCCTCGCACAGGGTGGACTGATGACGTGATGACCTAGTAAAGGTCGCGGGAGTCCGCTGGATGCGGGTGGCGCTAGACCGGTCATTGTGACACTCTTTGGGGGAGGCCTATGTCCACCAGTAGACGTCTGTCTGATATGATGACTATGAACTCGAACAACTCAAATAAATTGAGATATAAATATTATACCGCATCCGCTTACCGCCATTACGCACATCCCCGCCGAAATGTTGCAATACCAATAAAAACTCCCGCCAAGGTGTTGAAGCAAATGACGGTGTTTAAGCTGGCAACACAGATGCGGGGTAGATCCCCGATAACGGTTTAATTCTGATATCAGGAAATAATTAAATAACGGTGACAAAAGGGTTCCTTTGTTGAAGGTGAATTTAATGATAAGACTGTTTATTAGGGAATAAATATATTTTTCACACCTTTCATTCGGAAAAGTAAGTTTTGCTCCACGACGAGAGGGACCAAAACGCTACTTTTCTGTTCAAGCTACTTTTTTAATTTATACATTGGCATTGGAACATTTGTACGCAATGTGCCAATTGAACACAGATGTTAATAAAATAATCGATTGTAATTTCATCGTAGTCGATTCAAAACGGACATATTTCAAGTTTTAACTATAACAATGTTGTATAAAAATTTATAAATATTTCGTAATATTTAAAAATTAGTAATAAAAATTAAGATAATTTAGATATATTTTAACAATAG
This sequence comes from Epinotia demarniana, assembly GCA_945867215.1. Classification (NCBI taxonomy): domain Eukaryota; kingdom Metazoa; phylum Arthropoda; class Insecta; order Lepidoptera; family Tortricidae; genus Epinotia; species Epinotia demarniana. The sequence continues at coordinate 3,284,271 of OX244281.1, forward strand.
CTTTTTTTAAATTTCCTCATAGTCGGTGTGAAAAATAATATGTGTCACTCGGTAGCAAAATTATTTTCGTCTCGGGCGTAAACACTTGTATCCCTCACTACGCTCAGGATTCAATACACCGCCCTCGCCGTAAATATACTATTTTGCTCCCTTGTGACACAAATAACTATTGTTTATAGATTTGCCTTTACGGGACTTTGTTTTGAACGTACGATATACGGTTGTTTTAATGATCGGTTACTTTTTCCATACATCACGCAAAATGTGTACTTTTATGGTTTGATTTTAACCTTAACCTAATCCTAATAATATTATAAATGCGAAAGTTTGGATGTTTGTTACTCAATCACGCTTAAACGGCTCAACCGATTTGGGTGTAATTTTGCACAAAGATAGTTTATAGCCTGGGTTAAAATATAGGATACTTTTTCAGACGAAGTCGCGCGCGGAATCTAGTGTCCAATCAATTAGATAAAAGACGCATATGACGAGTTGTAAGATGGAACTAATTGAAAAATTTGTCGACCGAGCTGATTGTTGCGATAGCTCAGTCAGTTGCCTTGAGCTTACGTCACGATCGTCCTCCTAGCGTTATTACCGGTAGTGGCCCTAAAGGAAATGAGGGTTCAAACATTTTCAAATATTTCCCTATAATCTAAAATACGCATATCATATTTTTCGTAACCTACCTGTAAAAACATCGATACTAGGTAAGATGGATATAAAACCGTAGGTACATTAAAGGCGTTTTTATACCCATTTAATAACAAAGTATCTTCACAGTCACAGTTTAACAGCATTGTAAAACAGTTACTGCTTATTTTAGTACTTTGTCACTTTTACTAACTATCTAGTATTCAAATAGCACTTTTACAGAGACAAAGTGTTCCCGACCAACGTGATCGAGTTTATGTCGGACGTAAAGCATTCGTCCGTCTCTAGACTCTTTAAGCTGAAGGTCCCGGGTTCGAATCCCAGTAAGGGCAAATATTTTTGTAATGAGCATGAATATTCAACTTGCTTCTGAGTCATGAAAGTTTCATATGTATTTAAGTATTTATATCTATTATATAAATTATTATCTATTATAAAATTTATTTATTATTTATTTAGCCATGTAAGTACACCTTTCTAATCATCATCATTATCATCATGTCGTCCAAACCGTATCCGGCGACGGCGACTCCTAAATATTTAGTTGGTCCCTATGACGGGCTCTGATGTGACTTGCAAAGCCGAACTTCGACTTGAAGACAAGATCGCAAGGCGTACAGTATAAGCTGGCCAGATGAATTATAAGTGTAGGAGTAGGAGGGTTTTGGGCGAGTCTTCCGAACTTGACGTTTCGTTTTCCATTTTAAAATATTTTCCAATCTCAATGATTTTTAGTACGTTATTGACACAATGTAACAGGTGTAACAGGTGATTTGCCTATTTACATTTGCAATAAATTAATAGACACCCAAAAATTTTTTTTTACGAAACCTATTCCTAAGGTAGGATCTAAGTCTATTATGCTGAAGCGATCGACGTGAAAATGAAAGTGATTTGTTACGATTTAGTTAGTGGAAAATATTTTCACCCAAAATTAAAATTTCCTATTAATAAAAAAAAGTACCTATTGTCAGTCGCGAGCTGCCAGCTATTCCCTGTTAAGAGTTGTCCTCTTTTCGGTAGATCATTTACCATTTCTCTCTGTGGTACGCCAGCCCTTTGATTTGGTGATACGATACGACTCCGTAGTGGTATAAAAAAATCGGCAACGTTCTCTCACGTACGTGACAGCCCTTCTAAGATTCATCATCATCATCATCATCATATCAGCCGGAAGACGTCCACTGCTGGACATAGGCCTCCCACAAAGAGTGCCAAAGTGACCGGTCCTGCGCCACCCGCATCCAGCGGACTCCCGCGACCTTAACCAGGTCATCGGTCCTCCTTGTGGGTGGCCTACCCACGCCGCGCCTTCCGGTACGTGGTCGCCACTCGACAACCTTTCTGCCCCAACGGCCATCTGTTCTACGTTCTATGTGCCTCGCCCACTGCCACTTCAGTGTAGCGATTCCCTCTAAGATTACTCACTTTGAAACCAGATCCTGGATTGCAGCCACGATGAGTTCGTAACTTACCTGAAAAAAAAAACAATGTTAATTAGACTTCAATTCACCCTCGCCAACTCAAATAACTCTATTTACAATGGTTCATATTACTTTCTAGGAGGAACCCTAAAAATAATTTCCTATACAAAGAAACACATTTGTTACCATCACGCGATGTTTCGGGGGTATGATGAATATTTGCCACAGAACAGTACAGAAAAACCACTCCCTACAAGTTTGTTAGACCGGATTTTTGAAAGAAATAGTGCTACGCTAAAAACTGTTCATCATCGTCATCATATCAGCCGAAAGACGTCCACTGGACGACATAGGCCTCCCCAGAAGAGTGCCAAAATGACCGGTCCTGCGCCACCCGCATCCAGCGGAAGCCCGCGACCTTTACCAAGTCATCAGTCCACCTTGTGGGGACAAAAAATGTTGATTCAAGTTTAAGTAATACAATACAATCTTTAGGCTTTTCATGTTTGAGGTTCCGTACCTCCCGAAATGGCCAGCAAAAAGAACAGCGAAGGCTCTCCGCCTGTCATAGCCGTCACAGGGCTGAATCTGAACCTGATATGTTCAAACTATATAGCGCTGATATTTTATAATGGAGACACATTTCACGCATGCGAAACTTTTTTATTCACACATTATTCTAACTACTGTTAGTTTGAATAAGTAGCAAGTGGCTCAGTCTCAGGTGTAGAACTTGATATAGACATCTATATAAAGCTGAAAAAAAATACCCCGATTATATTTTAAACGATGTGATACTCTACTCGTATTGCTGGTAGAGTGCTTTAAACACTAAGCTACGAGGACAGTGGCTGAAATCCCGTATCTTTCAACTATATTCCTGCTACGAATAACGACCTCTCTGTATACTTTTGAAAGGCTGACAGCCTTTAGACACCACAAGGCTGACAGCATTTTTTGATAGTCTTTTCTTTCTCCACCACGGAGTGAACTTTCTGCCTTACACACTCTGTGTACTAAGCATAATGTATACCGCTATAAATTACCTCGTTACAATCTATTACAGGCGTTTAAAAACGCGTGTGTGTACCTTAATGCGACTGTTTGTCATACACTTACGAGTCTAATTTGTTTGTGTGTAATTGATTACGATAACATAAAGTTATATTAAGATTTTACCACTCGTTTTGGCGTTATATTCCAATTTTGTAAACTACCTAGTAATAAGTTTTTATTGTGTTATTTTTAATTTACTTTAACAATGTATAAAAAAATAGTTGTAAAACAAAGTTTAAATGATCTTGAAGAGTGCCCTTGATTTTTCCAGGATTCCGTCATCAGAACCTGACCTGATGAATATCCAAACAAAAAACGATCTTTCTAATCGGTCCATTCGTATTCGAGTAATCGGGTAGCATAAATAAATATTCTGACGAATTAAGAACCTCCTTCTTTTTGTGATTGGATAAAAAATCATGTTGGAAGAAAAAAAATCAATTTTACGAAATAATTTGGGCTTGTGCATAAATTACGTCATCGGTTTTAGGCGATTTTTGAAATGGACCCCTCTCCGCCTATTAAAATGACTATCGTCATTCAATGTCACTTTTGATTACCATCCTGACATAAAAAAATAATGAATTTTATTAATAAATATCTGAATCTGAATCTGAACAATGGCCAGACCCCCCCCCCCATATTTAGAAATGACGTAATATATGGACAGTCCCTTTTTAATAAGTTGCTCGAAAACGGCTCTAACGATTTCAATCGATCGAACGAATCGAACTTGGTAGCTCTGATTTTACCATTCTTTATAATTTTGTAGTCTTTGCTACCTTATTCGTCACACATAACCCCTCAAACTAATAACTTTGCCTCCTCCCTCGTTGTCCTGACACTAATTTCAGCCCTAGGACCCTAATTGGGGCGAGTTAAGCGCTCTTGGCCGTATAAAGTGATTTATTTTACAAAATGGCGGACCTATTGCAAATGGCGACGTCGATCGAGATTACTTTTTACCCGACTGCAAAGGAGAGGAGGGTTATGTTTTTAACCCCCGACGCAAAAATAGGGGTGTTATAAGTTTAACGCGTCTGTCTGTGTATCTGTGTATGGGTGTATCTATCTGTGGCATGAACGTAGAATACCTATTCTGGACAGGCTATGGTAATAATAATACCACGTGCGAGCGAGCTGGTAGCATACAAATCGTGATAAGTGTGACATATCATTCATTGTCCTTGTCATAGTTCCACTTTTTGTTGTTTGCCACAACTGATTTAGTATGAAGTTGTGGCACACAAACCATTACCCGTCCAAATTTAGTAGGTTGTTTATGGCAAGTCGTCAGCCATTTTTAGACGAGTTCTTAATTTAGCTGCATAAGAGCTTCTCCGTCCCTGCGATAACATGGACCATAGTATTCTAGGTTCATGATCTGTGGTATCGTAGCTCCCTAACGGATGGACAGATTTGAATGTGGTTTTTTTTTGTGTTATAGATCATTTTATCCCGAGTGTTCTTAGCCATGTTTTATGAAAATCTGTTTAGCCGTTTTTGAGATATTGGACTTTGAAATGAAAATATCAAGGGTTTTTCATCTTTTCTAAGTTTTACTTATTGTAATATAGGTGTACATACAAGTACATCAATGACGTAATTTATACTTATATTATATACAGGAAAAGTCTGAGAGTTTGTAGCTTTGGGAGTGTACAAGTTTGTATATAATGGGGAATATCCGGAACGGGAACCGTGTATTATGGAATTTATGGATGGTTATAAGACTTATAAGCTATACTTATCGCGTGTTTGCCTGCGTTATTTGCAATATATTTTTACTAATTTCTCTTGCTACTAATTTCATTTTTTTCAAACATTAATTTTTAACAGCGTTTTTTTGTTTCTTTAATTTTCAAATGTTATTCTAAGATGCCTTATCCACCAAAATGTCCATCGGGAAGTAAATATTTAAAAATAAATGACACATCCATTATGTTTTTTGTGTGATTTATTTATTATTCTTGAAGAGCTCCTGTAAATTAACCAAAACAAAAATTAAAATATCTAATTAATATTTTTCCTCTTTTTTAGGAATTGGTTAAAAGTCGATTTTTTTGATAACTAATATTGTGGTGGATTCTGAGTCTACGTAATTACTAAAATAATAATATATCAGTTACACACAAAAAAGCTGCTGTTATGAAGTATTTCCAAATTTCCATTTTTTCCATACTAATGAAAATAAAGTGCTTGGGAGTGTCAATAATCTAATGAGAACAGAGTTTATCTCAAGTTTATCTTATATAATCATAAAACATGAGTGTTAAAGGTTGAGTAGACAAGCGGATACCAATTCCGCCTGAGCTACATTAGTAGTATTTTTTTCTTAAATCAATAAAATTGACAGGAAGGGCATTATTCGAATTAAGGAGTCAAACATTGACACGTTTACCTTATTTGATATTCGTCGGATTCTTTTCTTATATATTTAAGAGGAAAGAATTTTCCTAATTGAAAAGTACGCTTGGACTTTAAGGTGTCCGTCATTTTATAAAACTGTTATTGGAATTTAATTCTAAAGATTTGATGGTAGAGTCGCTTTTTCAACGAATTACTACATCTTGTAAAACGTATTTTTCAGAGTTTCAAATTCTCACTGTTCCTAGTCTATGTATACTTGTACTTAGTGACTTAAAGAAGTACCTAAGCTGTATTGAAACACCGGAAGACAGACTGAAGCGCCTAGCAACAAGAAGAATAGGCTACCCGCTGAATTAAAATGCATTCCTAATTTAAACATATTTAAAAATAATCTAAAGGCTTTTTTGTTGCAGAAATGTTTTTCCTCGATGGTATTAACATTATATTATTAGAATTTTGACATTATTATTAAATTATAGACATATTATTTTCAATTTATGCTTTGTTAGGTTATTGATTGTGATTCTATTAATTTAACTGTTTTTGTTTTTTTTTATTAGTTTGTAAATTGAACATTATAACTATTTTGAATTATTATATTGAAACCCAATGTATAATTGTTATGTGAATAAATGACTATGACTATGATGCAACTCGGTCAACTCAAATATTTTTTGTAAAAGTACAAACGCCACAGTTAACTGACCATCCTGTATCTATATTGAACCTTATTACAATGAACATAAAGTGCACGGATGGTCAGTAAGCTGTGTTGTCGATATTACATTATTGTCACTAGTTGACCAGCGGACATAAAATGGTTGCCATCCGTCACGTTCAGACGAGTTTGCGAGTGAGAGGGTCGGGTGTCTTCCACAACGGGGGTTGTCCACAACGATAAGTGATAAAGTGGCAACCAGCCCGTTGCACGTTCTTTATCGGAATAGCGAAGAAATGCATTGTTCTAGAAAGAACCTTCCTCAAAAACACTTAACCAAATACACGTAAGCATAGCTTAACTGTGTCGTAACTAAGCCATGAGTGGCGTTATGCTGTGCGTTAGACTGATTTCCACACTGCAATGCGGCTGGCTCAATTCGGTAATGGACAGCTGGTTTAGTGTCGCAGTCATCCCGTAATGGACGGAGGCCTTACATATATTTTGTTCTAGTTTTATTACGGAATAGGCTAGGCTATGGATTTTATTTGATATACAAAAAGTGTGATAGGCACCGCGCAATGGACACGTCACTTGAGCGTTTCCAAATAACTGCCACTATTTTTTTTTCTAGTTATTTCCACTCAGAATCAGGAGCTCTATCGATCCTAAAGGATAAAAACTACTCAAAGATTTTTTCCAATTGTGTCACAATTCCAATGTCTTAAAAATGTATTGAAATGGGTCATTTTTTTTCGCCTATTGGAATGGAAATTTATACATCGTAACTATGAGCAGAAATAACAAAAAAGGTGCAGAAGAAATCGTAAAAACTTGTATATATATTTTGAAAGAAATGCTCAATTAAATGCTTATTGTTTTTTTTGATTTAATCCCATTTTTGAGGTTAGTGAAGTCTTTCAAGTTCTTAAAGACTTAAAAACTGCTTAGCTTTTATGACCTTGACACCTAAATGTTTTTCATTACACCAGCCAGGTTTCAAGGTCACAAGACGGATATCCAGCATAGCGAGACTCATCATCATCATCATCAGCCGAAAGACGTCCACTGCTGGACATGGGCCTCCCCCAAAGAGTGCCAAAGTGACCGGTCCCGCGCCACCCGCATCCAGCGGCTCCCGCAACCTTTACCAGGTCATCGGTCCACCTTGTGGGGCCTACCCACGCCCCGCCTTTCGGTAGGTCTAATTATACCACTCAGAAAGAGATGGATATTATATCTCGCCGCGAAACAGCTCGCGGGTCGTCCTATGATAGCCGTGCTGAGGAACATGAACCAATATTCTTATTCTAGAGTTGGTAACGCTACATTAATATCAATGTGGTGTGAAAAACCTCATAAACTGCCAGTTATTCTCACCCCGACATCAAGAATCTGTATTTTTCCTTAAAAATGGTTCCTTCCCTGAAACCTTAGAATCCCTTCGCTCATATATCACTCATTGTACCCTCTTCGCTCGTAAAAGCGTTTTTCCTTTCAATTTAGCGTGTTCTACGAAATTCTTTAATTAATGGCTCCTATTATTTACCTCTTGTGAGGAAAAGAGTTGATTAATGGAGGATTAAAACAGGTAGCACATTAGTGTAGGTTTTTTAAAACAAAGTTAAAGGATTTTAACAAAATGTTGAGACGACTTTATCAGATAAAAAAAAACATCTAATTATAAAATGGACTTTCTGGATAGGCTATAATTTCTTTCTGCGAATTTGCGTGCATTATTTGCTATGGTAGATAATGACAGCTAGTCAGTTATAAAATGACAAGGGGTTAGTTTGTTTATGATTGACCCTTTGACAGCCTTTAATCTCTCTTAATCTTTCAATTGATATTATAAATGCGAAAGTGTGTCTGTCTGTCCATTAAAGTTTCACGCTTAAAGCGCTGAACCGATTTAGATGAAATTTGGTAAAGAGATAGTTTGAGAGAGTTTTAACCCGCGGAAGGTTAAATAAAATCATCCCCGATGGGATTGAAATGGGGGTGAAAGGTTGTATGGGAATATGATATATCCTCCTAGCGTTATTCCCGGTTATGCCCTAAAGGAGCCCGGGGTCCGCTTTGACACCTAATCCCAAGATTTGGCATAGGCACTAGTTTTACGAAAGCCAACCCAGAGGGAAAAGTAGACCTTCCTGGGATTAGACCGGTTTCTTCACGACGTTTTCCTTCACCGAACAGCTAACGGTAAATATTCCGTACGTAAGTTTCGAAAAGCTTATTGGTACGGACGGAATTCGAACCCACGCCCGCCGCTTGACAGCCGCATGCCTGAACCACTAGGCTACCTAAACAACTTGATAAACGACTAAAGCGTAACTAAATTAAATGAAAGTTTTTGAATCGCATCGGAATTATCTTAATAAGCCATAGAGCCGTAAATGTAGAGGGAAACCGAAAAAAACAAGTCATCAAACGAAATAAAATAAGCTTAAAGAATTTCCTACGAAAATTTCCAACGGAATGGAAAATTTATTACTCTGTACTAAGTAGGATTTGGGCAAACATTTCTTACTTGTTAAAATTATTCTGTCGTTTTACTTGACGCAAAATTGGCGCTGTTTGGAAAAATAAATATTTTCAGCGGGGACTTTAGTATTGTAGAAATATAAATATGACTAGTGGCTCTATAAGCTCTAGAACTCACCTTTTTTTTTGAATACTGTATCGACAAAAAATTAAGTTATATAATTATTGAACCTGCTCAAATTCACAAGAAATACAACCTGTAGAGAGAAACAGTCAGGCATCCGAACGGTACGTGGTCGCCACTCGAGAACCTTTACGCCCCAACGGCAATCAGTTCTACGTGCATTGTGGCACTTTTTGGCGAGGCCTTTATCCAGCAGTGGGCTCGCGGGTGATATGATGATGATGATTGATATATCACATTGCACGTAGAACCGTTGGCTGTTGGGGCGCAAGGGTTCTCGAGTTGCGACCATGTACCTACCAAAAGGCGCAGCGTGGGTAGGCCCACAAAAGGTGGACTGATGACCTGGTAAAGGTCGCGGGAGTCCGCTGGATACGGGTAGCGGAGGACCGGGTGGGTCCTTGGGGGAGGGCTATGACCAGCAGTAGGCGTCTTTCGGCTGATATGATGATGATGATGAATATATATATACCCTCTCGCCCCCTGTGACCAGCAGTTGGACGACGACATCAACTAACAACGTATCAGACTTAATTTTGTATTAAGCAAACGCTGCTAACGAAATTATAAATTCAATATCAGTTGAGACGTTGGTGCCGTTAAGAAGCCTAAGTGTTCTGGTAGATGTCGCTACACGCCTCCCTAAGGCGTTGCAGGAAGGAACTGATTGAAATATTTGGTGACCGAGACAGATTGTTCCGATAGCTCAGTAGCGACGGGCCATGAAGGCTCGGAGCATAGAATTTTTCAATTTTTCCTTTAATTTAAAATTTATAACATATCAGACAGTAAAACGTGATGCCGAAAAGTACGGGAAATAACCGCTATTATTCTTCAAGTGTTCCCGTCAACACCACATAAAGAAAGAAATATTTACAAAATCACTGAGAAAACTGTATATCAGAAGCCAGTAAAAATATTTTCTCAAGCATTTGTTTAATCTACGAAAGTGTTTCATATAAATTATACTTTTGACTGGCTCAAAGAAATACAAACAGAAATAGCTTTAATACACTTTCCAAATATATGGGTTTATACTCGTATTACCTAAATACTAGCTGCTCGCGCGGATTCGTCCGCGTGTTGCGAAGGTCGTAGGCAAAACAGCTTGATAAAATATAACATATAACCACAGATATAAATATACATAGATCACGCAAATGCATGTACTTCGCGTGTCCGAATTCGGTCTCCGATTTGGCACTCCGACTTACATTCCACGCGCGTCTTGTTGTGGTAGCCGGTTAACCATGAAAAAGAATTTGCCGAATCGATTTTGCGCGGACAACGGGGAATTCACATAGATCTGTTATTGTTCATTAGCGTTAGGTACAGTAAACGAAATGAAAGTATAGTGGTTTAAACTTACACGATTCACACACCAGATTGTTACTAAAGCTCAGAGAGGTAAATAAATAAGTTGATTTGTATACATATTGCTTGAAACTCGTTTAGTTAAAAAATAATGTGAACGTAATGTAAGTACTTACATAGCAAATAGTTAGTCCGAACTCTAGCTTTAAATAAGCCATTAATGGCTTTAGCACATAGAACATGAAACTCTGCGATAAAATCAAATTATTTGGAACTTTAAAAAAAAAACTTAATTAATTTGCCCGTGTGACACAGTAGGTAGAAAAAAGTGACACGGTCGGTTTTCATACAGATTGAGGAGTTAAGTTATCTAGTGTATATCTATATAGGTGCCTAGATGTCCCATCCATCCAGGAAGTCCATTCTACACGCAGGTGAAAGAATTTTTGAAATCGTATGATATTAGCCATAACATACAAACTTACAAAGCTTTAATCTCAATAGACGTATCCTCTATTATATTAGTACTAGCTTCTGCCCGCGACTCCTTCTGCGTGCAACTCGTTTATATCGCAGCTCCATACAAACTTTCACCCCCCATTTCACCCCCGTAGGGGATGATTTCGGGGATAATATCTATCCTATGTCCTTCCCCGGGACTCAAACTATCTCTATACTAAATTTAACCTAAAGCGGTTTAAGCGTTCAGAGGTAACAGACAGACAGACAGACAGACAGACAGTATGGATTTGTATGGATAGAAAACCAAGGACTTACATAAAACTAAAAGAACGTAATTGAAACATTTCTTAAGGCTCGAAATCCAAAAGTACTTATTGCCTTTTGAAGGTTTCGAGAAGTATCTAAATATAATCCGAATAAATAACTTTAGCAGTCGTAAATAAATATCTACTTAAAAACTGAAGTAGCCAATTTGGATATCACGTTATTAAAGAAAAATTAAATATTTGGTTGGGACGGTGACACCGTTATTAATTAAATTATGGAATAGATTTTACTATGTATTTAATAGGTAATTTTTCATGATGATTTTCCATTGACTTAAGTATCTCATACACTCATAGTAATGTAAATGTATGTCCCTTGTGTTATTGTTAAAATGATACTGAACCTAATGAGGGTTGTCACTTGCAGTATTTTGCATTAAAAGTTCAAAACGCTTACCAATATGAGCCTAGTTTCTTTAGAGGAAATACAGTACTAAATCTAAACAATCCCCCTTTTTCGGAAAGGATCGTCGTGCCTTTCCACCCGGTATATACATAAACATATAGAGTATATACATATAGACAGAGACGCTCCATATTTGTCAGTATACTACGTAATATAAATTTATGAAATATTTTGACATAATAAAGGGTAATTATTAGACTAGAATCCTTTATGCTCGGTATCTTTTGTGCGGCGGTTCATTACGGCGGCGAAAGGTAGACCGTCCTGGATATACGAAACTGGGACAGTGCTGATACGGCGATTTTCGTGGTCACAAAATTCACGCCACTCAGCGACTCCTGTCTCGCTCATCATCATTATCAGCCGAAAGACCACTGGACATAGGCGCCCAAAATGCGCCACAACGACCGGTCCTGCGCCAACCGCATCCAGCGACTCCCGCGACCATTACCAGGTCATCAGTCCACAGTTCACTGAAATGAGAGGGAAGTGTAGCGTTTCTTGTCTATCGTCGCGTCTTGCAGCAAGACTATCACGGCGACGGCCCGCGAGCTGCGACATACACTATCCCTCTCTTTCTAAGGGGGCAGCTATAAATTGATCATTTACTATTATGCAATTTTGTTTTGTTTTCATTAACTTCGCGACATCTAGTTTGTTAACCATTTGTATGGGTCCTTAATCAGCAATTCTATCAGTTTGTGATCCAGATGCCAGGGCCCTATTTGACCAACTTGAAAATTGTCGCCTGACACTTACAATTCGCCATACATTGATTCTTATAGAAGTTAAGATGGTTGCTAGATTACTTGTGGAACCAGCAATGTACGGGGAATTGTCGTAGTCAGGTGACAATTGTCAAGTTGGTGATAGGGGCCAGAGCGATCGATTCTGGGTTGTCGGTTCATCGATGACCAAGTTCTTTAATCTTATCCAACAATGGACCACCCAGTGTATAGATCTTATACAACGTGTTTCTTTAACCTTCTTAGAGCTTACTTAAAGTATCCAAAACGTACTAATCATGCGTGAAAAAAAATGTATTACTTAAGTTTTTAGTAATAAAAGGTAATTTAGTTTGAAAAATCCTAAATGACCGCCGTGCGAAGTTCATTCACCCGGTTAGTGTTTGTACCTATCTACGTAAGATAGGTACAAACACTAACGGCTACCGGTCTGGATGATTAAAATTGATATTAATAAAAAAAAACATTAATAAATTGAATAAAAAATACTTTTTTTAAGTTCTTTGTAATGTATTCAATAACTGAGCTTTGGCTCTAAGACGGTTAAAAAAACACCCTGTATATCTAGTATAAAAAATTAAAATGCCATATCCACATTGACACTTGCCATCCTGGATATTAGCGCCCTTTTTTAATATCCATTCATGACAAGGGTGCCCTTCAAGGAGTGGCATTTCGCCGTGTACTGCGCGAGACAGTTCATAAACTATTCTGGAGCGCGGTTAAAGGTCCCTTTTCGTAACCGTGTTCGATATTTGAAAAGCTAAGCGTTTATGAAGGTTATCGTTGTGGATGGGCGTATAGCTAGTGCACATTTATATAAACGCGGTAAAAACTTGGAGTTGCAACTGCCAAATAAACGTTTTTTGTTGCAAAAGGGAATCACGGATATAGGGCATAGCGTGGGTAGGCTCATCCCCCACAAGGTAGAATGATGACCTGGTAAAGGTCGCGGGAGACCGCTGGATGCGGGTGGCGCAGGACCGGTCATTGTGGCACTCTTTGGGGAGGCCTATGCGATGGTACATTATTTTGGCCTTTAAAGTTTGTCACTATTAAGTACCACCCAGGGGACACATGCAGGGTTGTGGTAGGTAGCTCCTGCGGACGCGAGTAACAGTTGCCCCTTTGTCAAGTGAGAGGGCAACTCGACTGTTAGAAGTTCTTAAGCCACCCGAAGGCCTCTAACTCGGCTTAACGACTACTGTCATAGACAGCGGCCGGGATCAACTGCTTAGCGTGCCTTCCAAAGCACGGAAGCGCTCATTTATATTAACCACTCAAACATCAGGCGGTCACCCATCCAAAGACTGACCGCTGCCATCTTTGCTTGACCTGCGTTATCGTTTCCGACTCGCAGGCGCCGCTAGGCTATGAGTGATAGTCGTTATGTTTTATACTCATGAATTGGCATGTATGACCATAAGTTAGATGAAGTAAAATGGGGCCATAAATCGTATTCTTAATAAGGTAATGTTAAGTACTACAGTACCTATATACAGGATTTAAACATATGGTACCTTTATCGGAGTGAAATTGGGAGTGGAAGTTGGAATAAAAGTTGACTCTGTAAAAGTTGTGGACGTACGAAGCTTGTCGATACTTCTTTAGACTAGTTTTTGTATAGTTTTGCATGTAGGCATTGCCTTACTTCTGTCCGATTCGAAATCTCCGGATATCAAGAATTCTTTCACTCGTTTTTATACTCAGACCTTCGGGATAGATATAGGCGAAGTAGTATACGGCCAAACGGTTTAACTAAGATTTTTTTATATACTACATCTTTGTATAAGTAACTCAATACATAAATAAAATATAGGCTAGTCTCCCACGCGGCAGACATTCCGTCATACGGACATAATCAGCAAATAAACAATACAGAAAAAATCCAATTCAATTCGTTTATTGGAACGTACCCGTGACCTATAAAACTATCAACATTTTTCGCCAGCCCCACACAATTCAGTCATTATTAAAATGTAATCGTTGGCGTTAAGCTAGCCGGTCCCGCAACTGCTATCTAGGTCTCTATTAACATTCTTTTTCCCGTCATCGCCTCTTGAGCCTTAATGAATTATTCAGGGCGTGATCCGTGGTTTCTGTGTGACCTCCCGGTCTACAATGTGCGTCGTCTTAGCAGACTTCGGTGGCTTTATAATTTACTTTAAAAACAAAGTTTTAACCGACTTCAATTTAGTACTCCGCCAAGCCACGAGAACATTTCCTGTTTTTTTTTTTACAACACCACATGAACTGATTTCCGATAGCAAATGCGTTGATTACTATAGAAAAAAAACCGAATCGCTGTACGTGGGCCGATAATATTTGAGGACTTCCATCGATTCCCCAATGGCACTTCATTAGTTCCTATTTCAACGGAATCTTATCAGAACCTGTGACGTAGGTACTTTTGCACTTTTAAGTACATAATTGAGGAATTCGATAAATCATCATCATCAATTCCTCGCCACCAAATTTATGATTCCGGATGTAAATACACGAGTTATAACAGTAAATACCAAAATCACTACACGCGTGCCTAATAAAATTGAGGAGTCCCCCCAATTTCTCATGGATCCCATCATCTAACTGAATTTTGAAAAAAATGGGTCCCACCTGGAAGTACATACATACGAACAAAAAACAATTTTTCGAATCGGCTCATCAATGACGGAGTTCTGAGGTACTTAGCAAACATTGAAAATAAAAAAATAAAAAAAATACAGCCGAATTGAGAACCTCCTCCTTTTTTTTAAGTCGGTTAAAAAACGGTGTATCGCGGCAGGAAGACAATCGTCCCTTGTCATTTTCAAAGTCACGCTTCCTTGTTTTGGGTCATGCTCGCCTCATGGTAAGCCAGTCCTGTCAGGCTGGTGTAACTTGACAGATTCAGATGCACTCTATGAGTAATGATTCCAAGGATAACATATAGTTTTATTCATGACAATTGTTCGTCGCTTTTTAATACGTATTTGACTTCCTACGTCATTTACTCATCTCGGTTACTCAGAACAATTTGTAACACCTACAAGACTACTACTACCCTGAAATAGGCCCAACGTCCTAAGTGGTCATTTAAATTTGTCAACAATATATTTACCGGCACATCTGTCCATAAAACTGCAATAACCGCCCACCACCCGTGCGGTAAATCCTACTTCTTGACCAGCGCGAGGAGTAAAATGTTGTACTCGCCGCTGACGGTATTAAATAAAGCCTCAAATACCATATTTACCGCCCTTACCGTCAGCTTGGGTGTCAAGTACCTACGATCTGGGTCATTCTGTGTTTTACCGCCCTAGGTGTGTAATGTACTATTCAAACGGGTCCAGCCAGCAAGACGTACTCTGTGGGGTGGAAGTTCGTTTTTTATGCGCGAATAGTAGTCGTCGGATAGACGCCAAAATAGCGCCGATTTGATCCCGAATGCGCACCGTATCATTGTTTTGCCATTCATTGGCTGCCACAGACGTGCTGAGACCAGATAGTACACTATTAGGGTGAGTATGCAATAGAGTCATAACTGGTCATATTTAAGGGGGGCTCCCATACAACAAACGTGATTTTTTTTGGTGTTTTTATAGATAACGGTCCGGAACCCTCCGTGCGCGAGTCCGACTCGCACTTGGCCTGATTTATTAAATCTCTCCGCCTTGTTTTCTGTGACACCGTTTCGGGCATGTTTCCTTGTAGAACAACGCATTATGTTTGTATTTGTATTCATATTCAGCTTTAGTACTTTAAGTAGGTTATTATAAAAACTATTAGTAATAAGCTTTTTTTGACATTACAGTTTCGTCGTTTCTTATAACAGTGATCTTCATTTTCAGAAACAGTAGTAGAATTTTGAATTGTAAAAGTGTAATTGTGGCCTACTTGCAGTATAAAAATCTAATCTTTCATTTTTCATTTAGTTGCGAAACGGAGACAAAGCGGCGTGGCTATTCTAATCTGTGGCATTGCCTCTGGTCTAGATTGAGATCATACTTTTAAATCCCAAATTTGGCACCCCGCAGTCGTTAGGCGTCGATTTGACGAGCCACTTTAGTGGTAGTCCTATTTCATTTGCCAATAACTAACAAGCTTCTACCCGCGACTCCGTCCGCCTGGAACTCGATTATATCGTAGCTCCATACAAACTTTGACCCCCCTTTCGTCCTTAGGGGACGGTTTCCGGAAAACCTACCATATGTCCTTTCCCAGGATTCAACCCATCTCCATACCTAATTCCATCTCAATCGGTTCAGCGGTCCAAGCGTGAAGAGGTAAACAGACAGACAGACAGACAGACTTTCGCATTTATAATATTAGTATGGATTTTATTGTACGATTCCCACCGAACGGGCTGGACCGGGTCGCCATGCGCCGCATTGTAGCGGATGCGCGAGAACCCGGCAGCAGCCGACCGCGTTTTAATAGAGTGCAGTAGGCAAAAGCCGAACGGAGCCGGTCAGACGCGACGACAGCCGAGCGCAGCCGTCCACGTCCGCGAGGAGCCGACCGGCAGCAAGTCCAATCAAATACGAAATGTATCGTCTGTATTAAAGCATCAAATTCCTTTGGAAACTTATGGAATGCGCTCAGGTGCGCTCCGGCCCGGCCCGTTCGGTGAGAATCATACGGGGCAATTAGTAAAGAACCTATGAATTTATTCTAAAAATTTGAAATACTATTAAAAGAAATCATATTATTAGATACTTTTCAAATGAAATCATTTTTTTCAACAACTTTAGTTTAATTCCCATTTTAATAACGAAAACTATATTTAAATATGACAGTTTAAGAAAAGGTCAAATATTACAATTACTTTTCCATTAGAAACACAAAGAGAGAGCATTGTTCCAGCAAAGTGCAGTTAAATAAAATATTATTTCATTCCTCCTGAGCAAGATGATTTATAAACACACGACATTTATTGTAGATACGACTTTATTCTTCAAAACTACATAGAACCGCTTGACATTCAGCGAGATTAAAGGATACATTTTAAAAACATTTCCCTAGCTCCAAACTTCTTTTAAAACTAAACAAAGAAACAAAATGGCTTGTAAAAATTGGGAAAACCATAAAACGATTACCTAATGTAGTGAAAAAGCCAAGCTCTAAAAAACAATTTAATATTTCATTTTAATCTTTTCAAAACAGATCAATCATGTCTCCTGGAAAAAAACTTGGTTTACTTAGGCTTTATTTGATTTATGGAAAGGAGAATAATCGTGATTTAATTAATATTAATAGTGGTTTTCTTTTAACGATGCATTCGTTACAATATGGATATTAATTGACGGCGGCGATGTTTGTTTTCAATCAGTTTACTTAGCTGTACTTTTATCGAACGAGGGAGCGAAGCGAACGAAGTTCTATGCCTCAGCTTGGGCCGAAAATCGTTTGTGTGTCCGGATATCCCACTTTCCCGCTGTTCTCCTATACAGATCGCATTTCTCAACCGATTCTCGTGAAATTGTGTGAGCGGGTTCGTTAATTATTTATTATAGGATATTTCTGCCCAGTCACTTTTTCGAAACTCATTTTTTTTAAAGGCAGTCTCTCTCTACAGCTCACAGAGAGCCACTAGTAATCATTTATTCAATTTTGTATATAATTTTGTACAGTCGACGACAAAGGTATGTAAACATTTTTCGCCTCATCACAATCATATTTCATAATCTTAAAACCTCAAATTGTTTGAAGTTGCTATGATTATTTTGTTGTGTTCTGTCTAGTCCCTTTTGGCATTACAGGCGTAGAGTTTATGCGTGTATTTAGGTAGAAGAATGAGTTACTAATAGAAAAAGTAACCTCATAAAACTTCATACATAATACAGGTAATAGGTACGATGGCTGAGTTAGGTTGACACAAAATGACAAAATGTAATGTTGATAAAAGTCATGCTGGACAGGACAATTTTAGTATCATTCGTTACATTGATTCATCCCTGATACAAAAATGTTTCAATATACCTCCGTATCAAGTTAACCTAGTATTAAAAACGACTATACAACACCGAAACATGGATAAGTGTTCATCAATTAACAAACAATTCCCATAAAAACACGCTCGTAAAAACACACGCCAAGTCACTTAAAAATTAACGCGCCGCTTAATCACAATCGACAGAAGTTGTCAACACTTTGGAGTCATGAATTTCGCGTTGAGGACTCTCGTTCTAGACGTAATTGCCTCCCCGTGCCTCTAGAGGAACGTTTCAACAGAAAAAATGTGAAACGTCGGTAACACAATTTTAAGGGAGTGTTCGTAAAATAGAGCAAACATTTCTGGAATATTTTTATCGAGGCTGTCTGGGAACGAAATGACCGGGGTCATAAAAGTGTGAGACTTGCTTTGGAGATCACGTGAGTGTGGAAGAGATAGCATGAGCGTTCCAGCTCATTTCTATTCAGTTTTGTTTGCGGATACTAATGTGCAAAGTCTTTCTCGGATTTCAAAAAGTCAAGATTATCAATGTTGATTGTGAAATTACAACTTCGGTGCAAAATGGCGATTCAAAACTCAAAATCTAACATTTATTCTGCAAGACCACGAGGGCACAAGACAAACAATATGTTATAATAAAAAAAAACTTACAACAACAACCATTTCGAAGTTCCGGGTTGACAAAACTAAATGCCACTAGGTAAACGAAAACAAAATAACAAAATATTACCCATTAGATTAGATATGAGACTTTAAAATTACGAACGCTGTGACACATTTAGAAACTTCACTAACCAACAAAACTCAACACAGTCACTTCTCCGCAACTCCACGAGCTGGTAGAGCGCAGGCCAAGTCTCGTAAAACCAGCTAAGTTAATAATTAAATCGTTGAAAACTTCCGTAGTAAGTAAATTAAAGTGTTTTCGAGTAGTTTGTGTGCATAAACTTGATGCCGAAGTCAGAAGGTGGCTTTTCCTTTGGGCTAAAAATTGTGACTGACACAAATTAGATACATAAACTGGAAGCGGTTTTCTACGAGAATAGTTAGATTGCAATCTAGAGTACCGATATAGCCCTCCGAATCGCTAAACTTAAGTGGCAGTGGGCGGGGCATATTACACGTAGAACCTATGACCGTTGGAGCGGAAAGGTTCTCGAGTAGCGGCCATGTACCGGAAGGCGCAGCGTGGGTAGGCCCCCAACAAGGTGACCTGGTAAATGTAGCGGGAGTCCGCTGGAGACGGGTGGCGCAGGACCGGTCATTGTGGCACTCTTTGGGGGAGGCCTATGTCCGGCAGTGGACGTCTTTCGGCTGATATGACGACGATGATGATGAATCTAAAGTATACCTTGTTACACATTTTTAAACATTGTAAACATTGTTAGCTTTCCCCCTCACGGAATAATGGTGTCCCGGACCTTTTGGAGACGTGCGTGGAGCCAGATACCAGATACAACTGAGCCAACACGTAGAGTTCGGTGTTCTCACCGAGCGGATGCTGTCCCTGCTCTTGTCAACAGTATTATGCATTCAAATGCAGGTCAAGAAAAAAGGTTATTTCAGTTATACTCGTACGAGTAGTACTGCACCCACTAGCGATCACGCGGTTTCGACAAAAGCTGCGACCCTATCCGCCATAAGTAGTCCAGTGTTACCGTGATGCTGAACACCGTAACAAGTGTAGGAGCATCGCGAAAGCTGCTTAATCCATACATAATTATATGATCATGAAACTACCTCAACTCTGTTAACATTTGAACAAAGAGATAGAGAGAGAGAGCCTGAACATAGTAGTACCTAATTAAGTTCTGCCCCCCATTCTGTACCTGGTTTTAAGTTCACCTCAACGCTCACTCACAAATATATCTTGACACCGCGATGCGTAGTAACTAAAGGCCTCCACCCACCGGACGCGTGTGCTGCGCGTGTGCTGCGCGTGTGCTGCGCGTGTGCTGCGCGTGTGCTGCGCGTGTCGGGCGCGTTTGATGTGTGTCGGGCGCGTTTTAAGCGGTATATTCACACCGGAAGCGGGCGGCGTGTAGCAACGCGTGTGCAGCGCGGATGCCGCGCGGGTGCTGCGCGTGTGCCGTGCGGGTGCTGCGCTGCAGCTGCGCGGGTGCTGCGCGTGTGCCGCGCGGGTGCTTCGCAGGTGCTGCGCGGGTGCTGCGCGGGTGCTGCGCGGGTGCTGCGCGTGTGCCGCGCGTGTGCCGCGTTCGATGTGTGTTTGAAGTGTAGTTTCAATGCTTTACAACTTGCGCGTGTGCCGCGCAGCACACGCGTCCGGTGGGTGAAGGCCATAAGCGTAGGCAGAGAGAGGTCTAGTTTCGTGACAGGTGAACGTCGGGGTGAGCCGCATTAGCGCGTAGCGAATAACAGCCCAGTACTCGATCCAAACGTATTAAACACAAGTCTAGGTGTATTCATATAAAATTTTCAGTTGAAGTAAGATGTTATTTCCCTGGAGAATTCATTTCAGTTGCCGGTTAAATAATCATAACATCCAATGTTTGCCGAGTGGCGGGGTAATGGAATTCCGTCGTAGTTTCCATTTTTGGAGCTCACTGAAAACGTTTTAAAATGAAATGTCGTCGAGTTTCGCACTAACAGTATATAATTCTTCGTGAGCATTTAGAACAGGAGTGTCTTTCGTTTGCGTTACGTTCTTATCCGTAAACAAATGATTTCACCCCACCTGAACAGTAAGGTAAACGTCGTAATAGAAATCATCCCCTGAGGGGATAAATGGGGTGGTGAAAGTTTGTATGGAGCGGCGATATAAATGAGTTCCACGCGGACGGAGTCGCGGCCAGAAGCTAGTAAGTAAATAAATGTTTTGCAGACAATGTTACACAACTCGATCCAGTCCCAAGCTTAGCAAAGCTTGTGCAATGGGCACTAGACGACGATGAACATACATACAAAAATAAATACTTTGAATACATAGAAAACATCCATGACTCAGAAACAAATATTCGTGCTCATCACACAAATAAATGCCCTTACCGGGATTCGAACTCAGGACCGCTATCTTCGTAGGCAGGGTCACTAGTGTGACTACCAGCTAGGCTATAACGATCGTTAATAGTAAATTGTTTAACGAGGGGCGTAAGTGGAATATTGCGAACAAGAGTCTATCAGAAGACTCGAGTTTGCAATATTCTTACGCCCGTGTTATACACAATGTTTTTCATCACATTTGCGATGAAATGAATAAATTTTAGATGAAAATAATACAAATCGTAATAAAAACTGCCACTGTCAGTTTGTCCATTTTGTTGAATTTGACATGAAGCGCGTATGGCAAAGACCCTTCGGTATACAGCCACGATTTGAAAACACTTAAAACATTTCACATAGACACATAACTACATACTAAAATCTGTAAATAATTCTGTTAAACATGTTTTAGTAGTGTTTCTATGTTTAAATTTATTTACAAATACGTTTTCAGGCATCGTATTTGATATAAAACCTCTTTGCTTTGTAACTACCGCATGAGTGAAGGATACAATTTAAGAAAAAAAGCCATAACGCCCGAGGGCGTAACAAACGCCCTCTGTATGTCTCTGCATGGCCCAGGGGGCCTAAACAAAGTTACAATCGACAAGCGCTAACGCCAATAGAAAACTAATAAAATTAATGGGAATGACACATGTGAACGAAAATTGTTTCGTCGGCATCTGTCATTCCCTTACATTTTGTTATTTTCTATTGGCGTTAGCGCTTGTCGATTGTAACCTTGTCTACGGCCCCAGGTAGCTCTGTATGTCTGCGCAGAAACCCTTTTCGAGCAAGTGTGATGAAAAATACATTGCATTCGCAAACCATCAAGCAGGCGCGGGCGTTTACCACCGTTGTGGCAGTATACCGGAAGATCAGCGCTGGTAATCGCCAGACCCATGCTGAGGAGAAACATTTCAGGAGGTTTTTATCTTTATTCAATGTTCGTCGTTTTGTGTGTCACGAATAAATGTTGCTCTTTATTTATTTCCATCTATAATAAGTATAGGTCGCCTAGGTCTAGTGTTCCCTCTGAGTTGAAAGGTCAAATGTCAGTCGCTTTCGTAAAACTAGTGCCTACCAAATCTTGGGATTAGTCCAAGTGCTTATTAACTAAAACGAAATTAACGCAAAAGCGAGCGTATGAACCAAGGAGATTCATATCCTACATCATTTCAATTCTCTAGATGGCAGCCGCGACGCCATCGAGCCTCATTTTATTCAAGGAACCTATTGTATTTTTCGCGAAAACATCTTCGCATTAAAAACCTTCATACGAAAAAGCCACATATGTAGGTGTGTGTGTGGCGCGAAGATCCGAAACCGACGCCGTGTCGGAATGGCCGGCTGGGGTGCACTAACAGTTACAAGAGAACGGGTAAAAGTGCCGTGGATATTGCACGTTCACTATAAACGAGTGAGTCAGGTAACAGAAAATAGTACATTATGTAACTAGGGCGGTGAATTCGTGAATGCCCCAGATCGCAGGTGTTTGTGGCCCGAACCGAAGGTGAGGGCCATAAATATGCGCTCTGGGGCTTTACGAATTACCGCCAGTGTTGAGTACAAAATTTTACGTCTTCACCTGGCCACAATGCGAGTTTTCCCGTACGCGCAGCGTGCAGTAAAACTCGCATTATGGCCAGGTGTGACGTAAATACTATTATTACCTGCACGGCTATCACGCGAGGGCGCGCTAGCTCCTTCGATTTTCCTTGCACTATCCGTCTCTCTCTTATTAGAACACTCGGATCAAGAGGTATTGTGCGAGAAAAATCGAGAGTATGTCGCGGCCTTCCCATGATGGACGTGCAGAAAAAAAGTCTTGTCTACGATTTGTCTTGTACATCCGTTGTTTCGTTTTATAGTAAAACCCATATAAATTACTATAAAACATGAATAAGATGTTAGATAGGATAATCTATTATTTAATAAACAAAAAATATTTGATTTATGATGAAATAGCAACTTAGTGACGGTAGGTATTTCAATCAACTTAAGAATCTATTAATAGAAAATTGTTATTACTCGGTAGACAAAATCCTTGACGACAAAAATTTTATATGATATACTACAATAAAAATAGGACCTATGATTTTAGGTGGTTTTAGATCTCAGATTTAAAACAATTGCAATGGAATGCAGTCACAAAATAAATCTTTTGACATAGATATACTTGATTAGCACGGGCAACTGCCCCGTGTGGTCGGCCGAAGAGGAGATGGCGGGAACTGAAACTCTTTCAAAGTGACTGGCCTGAAGGCAATGAGTCGGGGTGGTTGGAAGTCTAGAGGAGAGGCCTTTGCTCATCAGTGGGACACAAAATAGGTACCTTAAATGTAAATAATCAATAAGGTTAAGTTTCGATTTACTTAAATCTAGAATTAATATTGTAATAATAAAAATGTAACAATTTATTATGTATAAATGACATCAATGAATAAATTAATATTATTTGTCCATTTATTTTTAAAAAGGGTGACTAATTATTGATCAGATCCTGTCACTTATCGCGTGATAAGACCGACCATGATACGGGGTCAGGGATTCATAAATAAAATAATAAATCAGCCTATATACGTCCCACTGCGGGGCACTGTCCTCCTCCCATGGATGAGAGGGAACGGGCAGTAGTCCCCACGCCGACCCAGTGCGGGGGACTTCACATACACCTTTGAATTTCTTTTCAGATGTATGTAGGTATCCTCGAATTGTTTTTCCATCACCGGCTAGCCAACGACTAGTCCAAGCTAACGGTAAATATCAAATGATATTCTGTACATAAGTTCCCAAAAACTCATTGGTACGAGCCGGGATTCGATCCCACGACCGCCGTTTGATAGCCGTATGCCTGAACCACTAGGCTACCGTAGCTTTTTACATTTCATTTTATTTTTTAAAAGGTGCACATGTCTCGGTCGCGCGAGTTATCCACAGTTAAGGGCGCGTGGAGCATAACCGAGTAATTTTCGTAGACAACGGACCGTGTTCCTCCACGCCTCTCGGAACGCATCGGGGCATCGTTTAGTTCGGCACTTGCCAGGCGAGTTACTCGCCTTTAAGTTGCATGGCATAATGTCAACGCATGTAAGCCATATAAATAGTGTGCGTTAGCGCGGCGTGAACGCCTGCGTATTTATTAATTTTTAAAATAAGCGTATACATACGCATGTAAAGGTTGTTGAAGTTGCGGAAAAAAAGTGGTTCAGTTTGAGGACAGTAATCGACATTTGCATTTATAGCCCCAAAATCAGAGCACGCTGTATATACGCAAATTCTTCTTTTTTTTAGTATAAATATCATACTGAAGTACAAGTATACATTAAATAAATACAAAGCTTCTTGTTGGCTCTGTAGCGATAAGACCGCCTCGACTGTTGTTAGCCTCTGCTTTTATTCGCCGTGTTCTGTACCGTTTTGCAATACTATTAAGGTATGCAAACTAGGGTATATGTCCCACCATGCCGCTGTCAACGACATCCTTAGAAGGGCGCTCGTCAGTGCCAATGTTTGTTGTAATTTATATTCAACATGTATCAAAATAATAACCATTTGCTACTACTAGGGCCATCAATTATAGTTCTTATGTACTGTGTATCTTGTCATATGTAATCTGTGCCTTATTGAAAATATATGTTAGTCTTTTGTCAACTGCTAAACGGTCGTTTCATTGTAGGTTATGGGCCCAGCAATTAATTCATATTCTCGCGATAGTTAAACTTGCAAGTCACGAAATCACAGTTAGCCAACATAAATATATAGATGAGTTGTTAAAAAAATTCAATATGACTGATTGTAAAACAATAGATACTCCTATAGAGATTAAATTGAATGTATTAAAGGCAGAAAAATGTACATCAGAAATTAGTTATCAAAAACTTATAGGGTCTCTAATGTATGTAGCAGTCATGACAAGACCTGATATAGCTTACTCCGTTAGCTACCTAAGTCAGTTTAATACTGGGTACAGTGTTGAACACTGGGCCTACGCAAAAAGAGTACTTCAATATTTAAAGAAAACCAAAATGTATTGCCTAAAGTTTAGTAGTAAAGGAGAAAGCTTACAAGGTTTTGTGGACGCTGACTGGGCCAGTGATGGCCTTGATAGGAAATCTTATACTGGATTTTGTTTTACAATGTCTGGCTCAGCTATTTCATGGCAGAGCAGAAAACAGAGGGTCACAGCGCTCTCTAGCACTAAGGCCGAATATGTTGCGCTCTCTGTGGCAGGTAGGGAAGCAATATATCTCAGAGAACTATTGTATGAGTTAACTGGATCTTTGGTAAAAATGAACTTGCATTGTGATAATCAAAGTGCATTGAAAATGGCTACAAACCATCAGTGCCATAATCGATCAAAGCACATTGATGTTAAGCATCATTTTGTTAGAGAAATAGTTAAAAATGGAAAGATAGAGATTAATTATTTAAGTACAAATGAAATGCCAGCTGATTTACTAACCAAAGGTCTAGGTAGTATTAAACACTACAAGTTTATGGAAAACTTAGGTGTTGTTAAATTGTAAATTTATACTTGTATTGTAAAACGTCTGTTATTTGTATACTATGCCGCTTACTTTATTTTGATAAGTAGAGGTGTTGTAATTTACATTCAACGTGTATCAAAATAATAACCATTTGCCACTATTATAGTTCTTATATACCTTATATATCTTGTCATATGTAATCTGTGCCTTATTAAAAATATACGTTAGTCTTTTGTCAACTGCTAAACGGTCGTTTCATTATAATGTTCCCGCAGCTCTGGAGCCCCGGATCGTGCGGAGCGATGGCAAGCGCCCCGACGGGATGTCGTTGATTCCGTGGAAGATGGGACGGGCACTGGTGTGGAACGTCACTTGCGCTGACACCTTGGCTGCGTCCTATCTACCTTCGACTAGCAGACGTGCTGGCGCGGCGGCAGACGCGCGGGAACGAGCAGAGGCGGTGAAGTACAATTTTCTCGGCACCCAGTACGAGTTCGTTCCGTTTGGTGTCGAGACTCTTGACTCGTGGGGTAAAGGCGCGCGAGGACTTCACGGGGCGCTCAGCAAACGCCTGAAGGAGGCAACAGGCGACCCTCGCGCGGGCAGCTTACGCGCGCAAAGACTTGCTATCGCAATTCAGCGCGGGAATGCTGCCTGCGTGATGGGTACCCTGCCAAAGGGCCCAAATTTAGGAATATTTTTTTAGTTTTATTTAGGTCCTTTTTAAGTTAGTTTTAGTTTTAATTTTAAATTTAGTTTTAATGTACCTTTTGTATTTTACATATTTTTATGTACATGTATTGTACTTTATTCTTTTCTATTTGCATAAGTACTCGTTTTATAAAGTTTCCATTTTCTTCTTTAAGTTAAATAGCCAGGCAAGTGTAATCTAAACGAGGCATTAAGGCAAAGCTGGAAGAAAGCAATTTAGTCCACGCGAGATAAGCACTGTAGCCTTAATTACCCATACAAATGCTAGTTTGTAACGTATTTTGTATGTTGGTTTAATTCGTAGTTTGGATATACTAAAGCTTGCTTGCATTGGGGACAAAGTTTCGTATTTTCTTTTACATAATAATCTTGAGAAAAGTTTTAATATTTAATACATCACCATTCTTGAAAGAAAGTTATATAGTTCCACACAAATCAAATGATCACGAGCTACGGTACCTAAGCCTTGTGTCACGGGTACTAGTACAGTCGCTATCAGATATATCGTGGTGGCCAAAGTGCTCACAAATATCTGAAAACGTCTCTAATGCCTCGACGATAGAGGCGTGTTCAGATATTTGTGAGCACTTTGGCCGTTCCGATATATCTGATGGCAACTGTACTAGACGACGAGTCCAGTGTCCAAATTTTTTGTAGGCATTTGGAATCAATAACAGACTCCATTTTTGAAAAAAAAAAACTGGTAGGTATTTTTTTAAATTATAAATTGTCTATCCCAAAAGAATTATCCGTACAGCGAGGTTACTGGGCATTCAATACCGCGCGGAGCGACGCGGGGCCGGGGGAGGGGAGGCGTGCCGTGCGCTAACCTTACTACTACTAAGGTTTTTTTGGGATAACTTTAAGCAGCAATTACTAAAAATTTTTGTACTGAATGATATGAAACAAAAAAAAAACGTATTTTATAATTTTGCTGAAGAATGTTATACTTGAATTTGGACACTGATTGAAATGTCACCCTGTATTTTCATTAAAAACAAAAATAAAGCCAGGGGTCCACTTTGGCATCTAATCCCAATACTTGGCAGTGGCACTTGCACATGCATATGCACGAAAGACCGCCATCTGACCTTCCAATCCAGAGTGAAGACTAGTCCTTATTGGGTTTAGACGGGTTTCCTCACGATGTGTTCCTTCGCTGAAAGGTAATCAGGACTCCAAAACGTTATTTGCCTCACTACCGACGTCAATGTGACAGTGTCAAAAATAGGAAGTAATATATTACAACATAGATATGTGAGTTAGTTATAGAGTAGTGCCGGCCCTGAGGTGTTTGCCAAATACAGTTTTGAACATATATATGCATAGGTTCTTTATCACGTTCTATGTCAACTATATAGGCGAAACAAAACTATCGAAAAACTCAAAACCAATTCAAACACAATTCCCCATCCAATATAGCCCGTCCGACCAGTCGAGTTAAAGATAAATCTATTCACGTTACCGAACGAACAGCAAAAAGAGCTATCTAACTGCCATAGCCGAGGAGAAATCTATAGTGATATAATAAATATACATATAATCACGCTCATTTCCCAGCAGAGATCACGGATTTCCATTTGCAACGATATTGACAAAGCTTTATGTTGTAATGAAATGCGAAAGAAACTCTGTCTGTCTGTAAAAATCACGTCTGTCACGCCAGTTCTACTAAACTTATTTGGGAATATGGCAAGTAGATAGCTTAAGTCTTAGGAATATACATCATCGTCACGAACTTAAGAGCCGGGCTCTTGTCGGTGGAGTAATCGCCATTCTGTTCTCTTGATACGATTACATTAACTTTCTCTTTAGCTTGATCCATAAACGCACGTCTTGGTCTTCCCCAGGAATATAAATAGATTACTTTTTTTGAAATCCACCACCTGCCCCTTTAACCGTCACACTACGCTCATCATTCATAACATACTGATCACCAGCCTCCCCATCCTGGAGGCTACAATCGACAAAATACCAAGAACTGCAGTCTTCAGGAAAGACTACGGCATATCACAAACAGAAGACTCGAGAGAGGGACTAAACCAAACAGACCTTAGAATCTTCACAGACGGCTCGAAAACAAACACGGGAACGGGATGTGGAGTGTTCTCAGAGGACTTAAACATACACATAACCAAACCACTGGGCGAACAAAATACGGTATTCCAGGCGGAATGCGTAGGAATAATCGAAGCCTGCAATGCCATAAAGAGACGACAAGTTGAGAACACAAACATACGAATACTCTCAGACAGTAAATCGGTACTACAAGCACTGAACAACGACAACATCACATCTGGCTTGATATACGAATGCCACCAAAGTCTAACGGAGGTGTGCGCAGACAAAAACAAGGTTACTATACAATGGATCAAGGGGCACAGCGGCTCAAGAGGAAACGATGCAGCGGACGAACTGGCCAGGAAAGGCTCAGAAACAACGGCATACGGACCCGAGCCAATCTTGCCCCTGCCACAAAGCTACATATACAATCAATTGGACCTATACGCTAAAAACCAGCACCAAAGACACTGGGAGGAGTTAGACACATGCAGACAGACCAAAGAGATTATGTCAGAACACGACAACAAACTCACAACCGCACTACTGAGGACACACAGAAACCAACTAAGCAAGATAGTAGGAATAATAACAGGACACAACACTCTGAACAGACACCTCTACAACATAGGTATCACGGACAGCCCCATGTGCAGAGCGTGCATGGAGGCGGAAGAAACGACTAAACATATTCTACTGGACTGCAAGCAGGTAGAAGTATACAGGAAAAAACACCTAGGGTCTCCGGACACACTACGGGACGCAGTCAAAAATACAAAGGCACTCACCAACTTCTTGGAGGAGCTGGGGTGGTTAGAGTAGCGCTACCCCTTTTCACGCAAAATAGGCACACTGGATGTCGACTTGCGGAAAATAGCCCAGTAAACTAACTAACTAA
This sequence comes from Epinotia demarniana, assembly GCA_945867215.1. Taxonomy (NCBI): domain Eukaryota; kingdom Metazoa; phylum Arthropoda; class Insecta; order Lepidoptera; family Tortricidae; genus Epinotia; species Epinotia demarniana. The sequence continues at coordinate 3,313,453 of OX244281.1, forward strand.
CTAACGCTCATCGTGCTAAGTCGTAACCCGTAGCAGCTTAAAATCAACCAATGTTTATTTCAACCTTACTGCATAAGGCATTCTCTACCAGTCAAACGTTGGGCTAAACAGAAACATTTGCTGCAAGCGATAAAATATGAAAGAAATCTAAGAATCTAGATGAAGTGTCCACGGAAAGAACATGTCTAGTCACTTTGACAACATCTCCAGTTTTTAAGTTTAGAATGATTCAATTAACCATGCTTTTCAAGTGCAAAAAAGTGGTTTTATATTAATGTTTACAATTATAGCAGAAGGTGTAGGTTATAGTTCTTGGAGAGCTCTACATTTTGAGATTAAAATCTCATTTTTTGAAAATATTGACATGTATTTTCCGTGAACCCTTCAGATAAAATTATATCTAATACACACTGAAATGTACTTTCACATATAATATTACATTACGTAACTAGAGCGGTGAATTCGTGAATGCCCCAGATCGCAGGTGTTTGTGGCCCGAACCAACGGTGAGGGCCATAAATATGCGCTCTGGGGCTTTACGAATTACCGCCCGTGTTGCGTACAAGATTTTACGTCTTCACCTGGCCACAATGCAAGTTTTCCCGTACGCGCAGCGTGCTGTAAAACTCGCATTATGGCCAGGTGTGACGTAAAATACATTACTGTGCATTTGTAGCAAAAGCTGTCCGTAGTCCTACTGATACAGGGCGTGTTAAGATTTAAGATTATGTAAAATGGCGATCTTGAAATCACCACCGTACTCCAAAATTTTGGTCTCGAAGTGCACCAACTCATGGAAAGTCAAATGGGCACTTGGCAAGCTGATAACAATGTGCGACGTCGCGAACAGTTAAAAAACAAAGTCGAAATTTCGATCCTTTTCTCTGAAGACGCGACAAGCTCGCTAAAACCATATCTCAAAACCTCTTGGCTGCTTGCCAGTAGCATACGTCCCCGTGCAATGACAATATTATTATAATGCTTCGTACTGTATAGGAAATCTTGCTGTTTCAATATTCCGCAGACTTTCTAATCTAAGGCACCGAACTAGTTGTTTTAGATTGCGGTGGGTTTTTACCCGGCTGCATCAGAAGGGTTATGTGTCTGTGTGTGGGCAAGGACATTCTATTCTTCGAGCCAAAGTCCAAACGGCTCGATTGACTGTGACACACGAGGGTTCGTTGGAGTCCTCATAATCGTCTGTGTGATATCGGCTATATATTTAATAAAAGCAGTTGGGTTTTTTGATAATCTTTTGATTTCACTTGCAAGTACTATAAACGCACTAATCGGCATGTTTCTTTGTAAAATAAATAATGAGCAAACTACTATATTGTCGGAGGAGCGAAGAGAATGGCAATTTTATTGCACAGACAAGAGCTAGGCTCTTAACCGCCCCTTAAATATATGATGATGATGATTATGGAGGGGGAGCGACGAGCCATCTGACGATCCAAGTCAACGGAAAAAACGCATTGAAAATTAGAACCACGCGAAATAGCGTAGACTGCATTCACTGCCAATAATCGCTACGCGCTACGCTCGTAGCCGATCCTGTGGTTTTCCTCGTATGTAGCGGAAAGCGACTACGACGTAGGCGCCCGCTAAGCGAGTTCCTCGCATTAAAAGCCCATTTGGGAAACTAAAGCTCATATGTGACTAGATTGGAATTGAAATTGGTAACTATCATCAACTCTTTAAAATCTGTAGAATATTACCGGTAAGCATGAAACATAAATATCTATTTGCTACTAATAACCACGGCTGCCTAGAGCATAACTCTGAGTATTCATCATTAAAACCCATTGACCATACCTATAACACCAAGGCTATGGCGACTGGTAAACTATTCGTTCCTAGGATAAATAATTACTATGGAGACACAAGTCTCAAAAAGCGTATCCCATACCTACTAAATAGTTTGCCTGAAGTCATTAGACTTGAAAAAAATAAAAGCAAATTCAAAAGACTATTAAAAACACATTACCTGGGTGTACTTATGTAACTCTTGAAGGTTTAGTATGTACTCGTATAACTGAGTTATAGATAGTATATTACACTGATTTTATATTAATATATGTCTAACCTAGAGACTGCGTTCCCACAGTCAAACTGTTACTACAGTTTTGTGGGGCTATGTTTTAATCTTTTGTATCAAAAAAAATGTACTTATTAAATAAATAAATAATAAATAATAATAATGAAGCTGTTAGTTACGAAATGGACGGCAATTTGGCTGGACTAAAAAATTGACACGTATACTCGCATTCCCGAACACCGTCCCCGGCTTTGTGTAGGTATCCATGCAGAACCCTTTTCGCCTTTGATCAAAATCGAATCGTATACTTGACACTAAAAAATTCCCAGTGTCCAGCAAAATGTATAGTCGAGTTCGTGACGATCTATTTCAGGACAGTCGGATACAGTTAATTGTAGTTTTGCCTGGCATTGGATGAATTTGCTGATTGGATTTGTTCTTTGTCTGACGTGTTCTGTTTTAGTTTATTTTGGCAGTTTTTATAGACAACCCTCCAGTTCGTTTGTGTCCAAGTTAGAACGGGCTGTCGGGGATCGGGTTTTTTATAATTACTGCCGCTGCATTTGATTTGCTATGTATTCATTATTGAAACATGCTATAAACTGGCAACACAAAGATTGGCTGTTATTCATTACGCGCTAATGCGGCTCAACTCACCCGTCACGCCTAAAAAAACTAGATCTCTACCTACGCTTAGCAACTATGAAACGCTACGCCAAGACATATTTGTGGGTGAACGGTGGGGTAAGGTTAAAACAAGTTACAGAATAGCGAGGCTTATCTGCAAGACATTGGTCTGTAACGATTATACCGCTCGCTGTATACATTTAGTTTTGAATCTTATATAGAGTTTCGTACCTCAAAAGAAAAAAAACATAACCCTTAAAGGATCACTTTGTTGTTTGTCTGTTAAGGCGCCGTAGGTTCAGCGAAGTGATGCGAACAGAGTTTTAGAAACAATATAATGCGCCTGTTTATAATAATATGGTTTCAAAAAAATACTAATAGTAATCTTGAGGCTTTTCTGCAGGGAGATCAGTGAATCGAAACATGATTAAGCAATTTTCGCTCTATAGAAAAAAATCACGAACATAGGTCTAAAAGGGTCTAAAATACATTTAGAATATTCTTAACAAATTATGCACAAAAGCTAACAATATTAAAATGGCTTCTAAAAATCGGCAATATCATGTTTGAGAGAAATCAGTGATTACTTTTTTATTTATTTAAACGGCCAAAAAATTAAAATTAAAAAACATGATATCCGCGCTTCCGACCACGCACTTCCATCTCGCTCACGCTTATGCTCAGTGAGAGGGAGAGAAGACCATGAACCTACGGTGCCTTAAGACTCTTTACCTCGGGAACGCGTGGAGCGTAGGTATCGAGTCGAAATTGAATCTATATACTCAGTAGGTCGATCACGAAACGGATTGTACGTGCGTTAGGTAGATCTAAATGTCAATTTTATACGGAAAAATGACAGTTGGACTGTCCTAACGCGCGTTAGAAACGTTACGTGACTACCCCTCAGGACTACACTCTACAGTCCCTTAAAGCTGTGAAAAAAACAAACTTCCAATTAACGTCGAAAAAGGGTACGGCCGTTTATGCAGCAAAAAACGTATATTTCGTTCACTCAAGGGAATCAAAATTGGTAGGACTTTCCTTTGACCTAGAAATATGAAATTTGGTAATTAATATCGTATTCTAAAACATGTACAGGGAAAATTTGCAAACTATACATTTGTCATTAAGTAAGGAACCCTTGGAGGGTGAGTCAAAATGGCCACTGAAGTCACAAACGTCAAAATATAGTACAGTATAAGCGAGTCTACTTATTTCAGCTGCTTTATGAAATATTTGTAACCTCACGCCGGGCAAAAGGCAATCTCCGAAACGATATTCTCAATAAACCTTTACAAGTAGGTACATCGATACGAGCTCGATACGGTAGAAATAGTGTACAACATTTCCTTTTTTTCCAACGCTTGGTTCCGACCACCGCTGTATTTGACATCTCGTGTTAAGAGAAACAGTCGCAGCAGGTCCGGTACTTGATTGGCCAGCACGGCTATCAGAAGACGGCGCGCAAACTCTTTCTTGTCGCGCAAATTTTTTCTCGGACTTTGCGTCTCTCTCTTATAAGAAAACTTAGAAAGCGAATAGTCCGAAAAAAGTCGAAAGATCTCGCGCGCCGCCTGGTAATAGCCGTGCTGAGACTACTTCTATATTAGCAAGGGTGGCTCATTTCGTGATTTCGTTGCGCCACATTTTTTTACATTTAAAATATTGACAGGATCCGTTAAAAACTGCATCAAATGACCTTAATAATTAAGAAATTAAATACCATAATAGTTAATACGGCGGAAAACATTCTTTTTAAATAACCGTTAAACAAACCTCAGGAAATACTCGAAAGACATGAGGCTTCGAAAAACATTCATGCATGATTTTTTTTAATACAGCAAGACGAAAACATTGACGCTGTTCGACCATAGACAATCATTTGGTCACTTGAATCAATTTCTGTACAAACTTCACACCGACTGAGCGTTTTTGACGTTTCACAAAAAGCTTAGAGCAGATTTAATAATAATAATAATAAACTCTTTATTTCGGACAAATTATCCCAATAGTATTAGTATGTTACTTAACCTAGGTATGTTAGCATTATATTATATTATACACTACTTACTCTATTTGCACACCAATAGTGCAACGGTAAGTCCGTTGCATCTGCCCGACCCAGTTCGACAAGATTGGGCAGTCATACCGGACTGCAATGACACCCAGAATGCTGTTCGTACTTCCCCTGAGTCGGCCCAGCATCGACACGATTTTCTTGCGTATTATCGCTTGAAAACCGTCCGTGCGGGCCGCGGCGAACATACACGAGGCGCTACACCACCTAAGTTGTCCCAACAATATCCTGAACCCATTGTTGTATTGAACGCGCAGGGCATTATACGCTCTGGTATACTTTACCAACAGGCTGCTCGAGTAGAATGATTTAACTATCAGTCAACATTTTATTTATTTATGTAAATATGAAACACAAAGCATTGATTTTTTTCCTCTTAACTCTAGACCAGTTTCATTAGTAAATACAAAATCATTAATATAATTTGTAGCACGAGAAAAACAAGGTACCTATCCAGACTTGACTTTAACTTTAGCTAAAAGATTAAAGAGTTCAACATTCCTATTGTTGCTCTGGTCCTTCTGTGTCCCTAGCCACTGTGGCCGGGCGCGGGTGCGTTAGACTACTGGCCCACATTTGTCATTGCTGTCCCATTTTTTATCCGCGCCAAAGACGGTTACCAGCATTTGAATTTAGAAGCTGACCTACTGTGAGTGCTTAATCATCATCATCCTACGTCCCTTTGACGGGTAGTTTAGCATAGTGGAGCTAGAGGCCCTGGGTCCAAATCTCGCTAATCTAGCTAGAGACAATGTGATGAGGAGTATTTTCTATATATTTTCGGGCGAGCGGAGAGTATGACCCGTGTTTGGGCTTGAAAGTCGCAAGTTATGGAGTTTCCTTAACGAGCGACGCAATTTTAGTGAAATATAAATATTTATCAACTCTTGGTGAAAATGACATTGCTGGTTTATGAAAAAAAATTATTTAGAATTTCTTTATGAGGAGTAATTTCGACTTGTCTTAATTTCGGCTTAACCCCGTTGATACTAAGCTTTCGGGGGCTGGTTCCGTTAGTGAAGTGGTATTCGAAATCATTTAAACCGCAAATATAAAATATGATTATGATATTTTGAGCATGACTTGCTGAAAACGTATACTTCCACTTGGTTCCCGAGGGTGGGATAATCAGTGTTTTTCAAACTTCAACATGGCACGACTCCCTTAGGAAGGAACAATACTTCGCGACCTCAAATACAAATACAAATACAAATAATTTATTTCGTCAAACATAGGTAAAAAATAGGTGACAGTTATAAGTATAATTCAGTTCAGCTATGATGTGCCGTGTGGCGTACGAAAATTTGGTGTAACATAATGAGAATGTCAACAAAATTAAACATTAAAACCTCCAATCGTTTTAAAAAGAAATATATCTCTTTACCTCAGACCGACAAAAAAGACAGACGGAGCGTTACGAACAGTCAACTGAAGCCAAACCACATACAAACAAAACCAAGCTACATCAAGTTTAGCACACGCTCACGCACACATATACAAACAAAATTGCACAAAACTCTTCAGCACGTGTCGCAATGCTGTCAAGATCATTAATTTCGCGTTTTGTGCGATTTCATTTGTTTAGCGTGTTCTAAACTTATGGGGCTTGGTTGAAAACCGGTTGGCTTCACTAGACTGTTCGTAACCCTCCGTCTGTATATTTTCTTGGTCCGAGCTCTTTACGTAACTTTAATTTAAAATGCATGTTTTCTGTCATTCTGTGGCCTGCTATAAGCACACGACCCGCAACAAGTTGAAAAACACTGGCATAAATGATTATATTATTAATTCATATAATGATAGAATAGCACACAGACCATTTACAATTCATTAAATAAAAACTACTTAATTACCAACGCGAATTTTCAAAACGAAACACACATCGAATTACTAGCAATAAACCTGTAAAACGCGAAATTACACTTACAATTCGAAATTTAAAATTGAATCAGTTGAATCGGCTTATTCAATGTTAACGCGCTGTTGCGAAACACACGATTAATCCTTGTTAAAATGGATATAACTGGCTCTACGTTATATTTTTAATAGTTTTCTTGGTTGCAAATCATAAGCGGTAGCGTGGAAATGGGAAAAGCTAGCCTTTTGGTTTCTGGGATTGAAACCTGACACCTCTATATTGTAAAACAAGCAAGGGCAACATAAGGGAAATTATAGCATGAATGTAAAAAAAGATTTGCGACGCGGGCGCCCGGATTGGCGGCCTAGGATGGCAATGTCGAATGAAAATCTATTTATTGCTGGAACCTTGTGAACGCAATGCTTCGCGGTCTATTATCAAGAACATATGGGAGGATGTTTCCGGGCATGTTTTAGAAAATACTTTTTTTCCCACAAACTTAGTTTATTTAACTCAAACCGTTGATTCCTTGGATTCTGTGGTCTGTGTTTCATACTTCGATATCATGTAGATACGTACCTGAAAAGAAAAAATATATATGAGTAAAAATAATTGACGGCTCCGTTAATACAAGTTCAATACTGTTATTTTTACACGACTTTAAGTTTCTAGTTTTTAGAAACTATACAGTCCATTAGATGGGTATGATAGGTCATTGGATCAAAGGGAAAACAAAGTTGGACTTCTCTGCAGCACATTAATTAAATATCCTTTAAAGACAACTAGAAAAAGAACAAAGGTGAAACGCGACTTCTTAAATAACTCAATTACCCGGCAAATACTTAGAGTGGTTTTTCAGATCAACTATCAGGTCCCACAAAATCCGTCAATAAAATAGAAGCAGACCCATAGCCACGACCACTTTTGCAAAATACCATGAAGAGAGTGGCGAGAAGAAGAATAAAGGCAAATGTGTCATATCTCTTGTAACTTGCGTCACAAAGTAATAGCAAGTGAGATAAATAACTCTATTTGTCTCGCTCGACCACCCCGCGACACGCTCACGTGTGTAGCACCCTTAACCGGACGTCCTGAAACTTTAGCCGGGACTATTCGTGATCAAGTAGCGAAGACTGGAGTAGTTTTAAGTTTCTATTATATTAAATAGTAAACTATAAGATCCATAACTAATACAGTAATACACATACTATAAAGACTAATACTGTATTACGTTTATATTATAAATGCAAAAGTAACTTCGTGTGATGGCTAAGCCAGTTATAATAAAAACTATATACGTCCTAATTGTTCCTATAAGTGTCATGTTTCGGGCTAGATATAGATAAGAATATCGATCAACTCTCACATTAATTGAGATTCACTATAATTGTTAATATAAATGGGTAATAAGTTAGATATACATGCCCCATCATCATCATCATCATGTTTGGTATGATAAAGCTACAGGGTCATTTTTTTCTCGTGTAACGGGTTCGATTCCCGGTTCAACCATGTAGTTATTTAGAAATCTATGAATGCAGTTTAAATTGTTTGTAAACAATGTCTTAGTTTATTAAAATCTTCCTCTACAATATTCAAGGTACTTTCCCTCCATGTGGCATAGGCAGTAGACATTCATAAATTACGTCATCTATTTTAGTCGATTTTTGACCCCCCATCATCATCCTGTTATTTCTTGAAATGGACCTTCCCCGCCTAATAAAATGACTATCGTCATCCAATGGCCAGACCCCCCCCCCCCCACCCTATTTTGAAATGACGTAATTTATGAATGTCCCCATAGGCGTGGGACGCCCTGTATATACAAATATTGCTCGTTTAATAGTATAGGATTTAATCTTTATTGAACATAAGGTGAAATTATAATACAAAAGGCGGACTCAATGCCGTAAGCGTTCCCTACCAGTCAACCTTTGGGCAAAGCAGACAGATGGCGGTGCTTATTCACCATCTAACAGTCACCATACAAAACCACCAATCCACCATTGATTAAAAATATTTCCTTTGAATCTTCTAGTTACAGAGTAGCCAAAACAAGCCAGAAAACAGCCATTGTCAAATCAAACTCGACGGCAACACTTAACTCTCCTAACCCCACACAATAACCAGCAAATTACTTCCTAAATATCCCAATTTTGTCTTTCCATAATACCTGAAGCACTCCAAAACTAACTCTAAATCTTAACGTCAAAGTTCAATTTGGATTGTGCTCAAGGAACCAGCGTACCATAAAATAATAATGACCTAATGCTTAGACTAAATATTCGAATCAAATACCGAAATTAACTGTCAAATGTACAAGAAATTATGGAAATTAGGTGCCACTGTGGTGGGAACCTTTTGTTAGTCGTTTTGAATACAAATATTGGACGTAGTTATAAGAATAGAAATGATTTAGAAGGAGACATATCATATGACATGACAACACAAAAGTTTTTCACGACAAGATTTTAGACATGACACTTGCAACTCCGAAGATGTCTCTCGAGCTCTGAATTAATTTAATTTCGCTACCGTCTCAGTTTTCAGTATACCTATCTTCGCTGGCCAAAGGTCAATCTTAAGTTTAAAAACCGGTCAAGTGCGAGTCCGACTCGCGCACCGAGGGTTCCGTACAAACTAGCAATTAACTCAAGGTAAAAGTAAATGTCCCAATATTTGTTAAATTATTTACTTATTTTAACCCAACACAACAGAATTCAATTTCAAACAACTAGTAAATTTTACACCAACACCATCAAACTACCAAGACAATTGAATCGTGATTTTTTTTGACCTGCTCTTGAAATATACCCGTCCCAACTCCATTCATTCTAGAAAAATCTTAACAACGCGAATGGGGTCAGCGCCGTCTATCGGCCCCATTTGGTACTAACGTGCAAGGGCAATCAGCTTAGTATGTATGTTGGTGTTTTAGCGATTATTGTTTATCACGTGTACCGATCTCGATTATTATTTTTTAATTTGAAATTAGGGTATTTCTATTATAGTCTTATATGTATTTCAAAACAAAAAAATACTTAAAAAGTTGATTAAATTGCAAACTTAACTAGGAAATGATTTTTGTAAATAAAACAAAAAATATGCTAGATACAGAAAAAATTAAACATTTCCCATAATATTTATGTTTATCTTAATCACAAGTAATTATTTCAAATTTTTCGCTTGAATAACTTCGGAGATAAGGGGGGGGGGGGGGGGGGGGAATGGTATTTTTTTTACATTTTCCTTCATAGATCCAAATTTTCCCAGTGTAGAAAAAAAAAGAAAAACTGTTTCAAAATGTGCAACTCAAGCCCTTTCAAATGATACCCCACTTGATCCAATAGTTGAATTTTTTTTTTGCCCCCTCATATTCGTAAGATTTCATGGAAAATTAAAATATATATTAAAATTTTTCATTTTCCATGCACGTGGATGACTTTCATTTAAAACCATTCCAAATTTCAAATTGATACCTTAAGTAGTTCGTGAGATATGTCACTTTGTGACAGACAGACAGACGGACGGAGTCGCACCATAAGGGTTCCTTTAGTACCTTTTTTGGTACGGAACCCTAAAAAGGAGATCGAAAATAAAACCTTTCATTAAAGTACTTGCAATATAATTTAATAACAAAATAACGGTTATCTTAAAATAAAGATACAAAGATAATTGGATATTAAAACCAATTCCTTTCAATTTATGCTCCAGTAGTAGCCTCAAATCCTAAATAAAATGAAAATTTTATTAATCAAGTTGTCTACGTAAACAAAGTAATAAAATGAAGGGACGTTCCACAAACAATTTATTAATCCCCCTTAAAAGTCCATCTAAAGGGGGTCAGAGAGGTCTCCTTATGTCTGTGAATAGTAGATAAGAAAATCTTATTTTAAGGAGCGGTGTTGATGACTGTCAGATTAAAAACTACGTTCTACAACCAGTTTTTTTAATACAATTACTTACTTCAGCCCGCGGCTCCGTCCTCGGATTCATTTGTATCGTAGCTCCGAACAAAATTTCACCCCCTTAAGGGATGATTTCCGGATAAAAAACTATCCTGTCCTTCCCCGGGGATCAAATTATCTCTATACTATACGCAATTTCAGCTAAATCGGTTCAGCGGCTTAAGCGTGAAGAGGTAAGAGACAGACAGACTGAGACACTTTCGCAGTTTGGATGGTAGCCGCGTGCAGGGTAGACCGCCCAGCAAGGTGGACTGATGACCTGGTAAAGGTCTCAGGAGTCCACTGGATGTGGGTGGCGCTGGACCGGTTATTGTGGCACTCTAGGGAGACCTATAGCCAGCAGTGGACGTCTTTCGGCTGATATGATGATGACGGTGGTGGCTAATGAGCATACAGCCCGCCTGAAAGCGGACACAGAGTGAGCAGTGTTATTTAAGCAGTCTCCCGCAAGGCACTCCCTCAGGGAGGCTGGTTTGAAGTGGAAAAATGTATGCTCGATCTAGAAGTATAATTTTATACATATATATAAACATGCCTATTTCCCGGAGGGGTAGCCAGAGATTTCGGATTTCCATTTGCTACGATCTTGACAACATTTCTTGCTTCATTCTATTTCATTACAGTCTTCATACATGCTCATCTGTTTAGGGTACTCTTGACCTGACCTTTCTTCGGGATTTGGTCGGAAATCGGAGGATTTGGTCGGAAAAAGGTCGACGACGTCGTCCCCTTCGAATTGTACCATCCTCTTTTATTTAAACTTTATTGCACAAAACCACGCGTGTACAAATGGCGGACTTAATGCCAAATGGCTCTACCAGTCCACCATAAGGTCAAACATATACACTTAAAATTGGTTCAGAGTAAATGATGACGGTTTATAGCGTAGTACAGACTTATTAAAACACTAGCTGCCCGGCCCGGCTTCGCACGGATTACCCGTTTTCCCGTAGGAATGAAGCATTTTCCCGCGGTAAAAAGTAGCCTAGACACAGGTTGAATGTAGCTTTCCAATGATGAAATATTTTTTTAAATCGGCACAATAGTTTTTGAGTTTATTCATTAAAACATACACACACACAAAAATACAAATCTTTCCTCTTTATAATCGTACATAATCTATCCTTACTAATATTATAAATGGGAAAGTGTATGTGTATGTTTAGTTGTTTGTCCATCTTTCACGGCAAAACGGAGCGACGAATTGACGTGATTTTTTAAGTGGAGATAGTTGAAGGGATGGAGTGACATACGATAGTTTTTATCCCCGAAATCATCCCAAAAGGGGGGGTGAAATGGGGGGTAAAAGTTGGTATGGAGCTGCGATATAAACGAGTGGACGGAGTCGCGGGCATAAGCTAGTGATACAGATATATAAATAATTGCATATTATTACTTATATACAAAGATATGATACACTAAAGTCTATTTTTTTATTCCGTAGACTAAAATGACAACCACAAATGTCAAACGTAGAAAGAATGTGACCAGCTATATACAAACAGTGCTGATCTTTGATATCGGTTTGTGAATAACCGATAAAATCTTGAATTAATTTTAGATTCAAAACAAACAATAAATGATACGAAATAAACAATAAATAAAATTTACTCACTACTACTGTACTCAAACATTTAAAATGACATTGACGTATCGCCGACCTGACGCGACGCCATTTTGGTTTACGTATTTGGCATTCGTTATTTTACTCGTATAGTGATCGGATGTTTTCAGTGCGTGTTCTCTCGTTTTTAGCACGTCACGGATTATCCATTCATTGTGTCCCAATCTTTAATTTTTGGTTAGTACCGGTTGTAGCACATCACTATTTATAAGACGTAAAAAACTAGGAATATATTTAAAAAAATAGACTATAATATATATATGTGCTCTTTTCCCTCAAACACTCTCTTTTCTCATCTATCAAACAATCTAAGACTTTTTACTTTTGATAACGGTAAACAAATGCGAGCACACGGTAACACGCAATGGAATAATTTTGCGGGTCAGTTGACAAAAGAAAATTATTTTTTTATATTTTAGGCATAAAGGGCTGTTTGTATTTTAATAACCATCATAACTCCGAGTTAAAATTAAGCCGCATTGTCCTGGGACTGTGTAGCTCTGCGATCACTACCTTGTTGTTACACAGCGTCGTAACTTTATACAAAATCCTAGACACATACAACCTTTCCAACGTAAGAGTCCCATACATCAACGCTAGCTCAAAAGGGCGTATCTTATTAAGAACAGAACTGCGCTTACGACGTTTTTGAAGTTAGGTGAGCGTTTTTGCTCGACAATTTTACGGGCCACAGGACTCAAATTAACTCGAGTGTAGCTATAATTATGTTTTGATGACTATGTTAGGCGTTTGATTAGGGATTTTTGGTTGAAAAATGTAAGGGGACCTATTCTTTTTCGAGGACGTAAGGGAAATTTCAGCGGCAAATTAGGAACAGTAAAATCCCAGAAGACCTCTCAAACTAAAACCGTTCTATTAGTTTCTGTTGGAATACATTAGATTAGATATCTTATCAGAACACGATACCTGTTACGCCCTTAATCGCATTGTGTAAACAAAGTTTCATGTTATTCCTGTATGCCGTGTTGAAATGAGAACCAAACAAACTATGTCTGTATTAAAGCGTCGACTTGAGTTGCCCGTCCTGATGTTTGGGGCACGTGCCTAACCGTGGTCTAACAAAGCCACAAGGCTTACGATAAGATGCGGTTTACAATAAGAATCCGCATACAACGCCACTTCCGCGCATCATTAAACCGCGCCTTAGCTGTCCTTGCACCGGGCCTAGACCAGGTTACAATCGCAAGCGCTAACGCCAATAGAAAACTAATAAAATGTATGGGAATGACAGATGTTAACGAAAAGTGTTTCGTCGGCCCGGCTGTTATTCGCTACGCGCTAAAGCGGCTCACCCCGCTGGTCACCCGTCACGAAACTAGACCTCTAGCTACGCTTGGTTACTACGCATCGCGGTGTCAAGATATATTTGTGGGTAAGCGTTGAGGTGAGCTTAAAACAAGTTACAGAATAGGGGGGCTGTACATGGCGTCTCATTAATTTAATATCCGATTGGACGGGATCTCCGTTTGTACCGTTTTCGGTACAATGTGGAAAAACTGTTTTAATTCATTCTTTGCTGATAGACACCCATGCCAAAACAACAATTCTTGTAGAACAGTTGGTGACAACTTCATTGTAGTAGGGCATCAAAGACATACTTTTGCACCTCATTCCTTTTCGATAAGAAAATATACATCGTGTACAAGGAAAAATTGGTAAACAACGCGATCGGAACACTAACGCCATCTGACATCCGAAATCCAAAATGGCCGAATTCATTTGTTCGAAGCAGCGTGGCCCCGGGGAAATCGGGCGCTTTATTCTATCTATCTGTCTTGCGAAACAATATTGGGCGCGTCAACGGTGTATCGACGGTTTTAGGGGTCCGCGGGCAACTTCGTTATAGCCAGATGACTGGTTTGCTAATTCGTAGAGGTGATGTGATGAACCCGTTATTCTTTCACGACGCTTGAAAACCTATCCATCGATCTTAATTGAAACATGCACTATCAAGGTATCAATTAAAAAAAGGATTAACGGTTAGGCAAAAAAAATTTTGAAGAATTTTCTCACGATTCCACAAAACCCAGAAATAATCATCATCCTAAATCAGCATTGGCTACAGGCTGTGTAGGGTATTCCTAGACCGAGGTCCGCCTTGGCATCTAATCCCAAGACTTGGCGTAGGTACTAGTTTTACGAAACCGTCTGCCATCTGGCTTCCCAACCCAGAGGGTACACTAGACCTTATTGCGATTAGACTGGTTTCCTCAAGATGTTTTCCTTCACCGCAAAACCACTGTTAAATATCCAATGATGTTTCCTACACAGGTTTTAAAAAAACCCCAGTGGTACGAACTGGAGTTCGAACCCGCGACCTCCAAATTGGAAATCACGCGCCTTACCACGCGTGGCTTAAAAATCCAGAAATAATCATGAGACACAAATTACTATCTACGAAGTCATGTCCCAGGATTTATTTTGACGTCCAAATAAACATATTGACACTGAATAGATAATAGTTGATATTGGTAAAATAAAAATAAGACTACACAGAGTATAGGTAACCAGGGATGCCGCGGATGAGTTTTTTACATCCGCAGATGCGCATATTGTGCGGCATTCATCCGCGGATGCGGATTTTGGGGTCAAACACTCAAAAACGGTAATAAACTACGTCCATTTTATGATACTACGCAATCATCAAACGCGTTGAGACTAAATTAGAATCGTAGCGAATTTTTTTTTTAATAATGGCGAAAATATCTGAAACTCGCGCGGCAAGCGCCGCATTGGCAAATACTCCTCATCGATTTTGGCGCATGCGAATGCTGATATTGAAATTTGTGCGGAACTTCCGCGGATGCAGATGCGGATGTCTGCAAGATCCCTGATAGGGACTGCCAATTTAGCAGGTAAAAAAGATATTAGGAGAACAATATTTCTTTGCTATTCCGCTAAAAAACGTGCTGGTCTATTAGTGAAGATAAGATGCAACTATTTGCGTAAAAACATGCAAAAAAATTACAGCAAACCACCACCAATAATGACAAAAACCTCGACACGTGTTTCGCCTCTCTACGAGGCATCATCAGGAGATGCTGGCAGGAGATGTTGCTTGCGCCACGTCCACTGAGCAAATGACCCGCCTTTTTTTTTTTTTTTTTTTTTTTTTTTTTTTTTTTTTTTTTTTTTTTTTTTTTTTTTTTTTGAACCTGACTGTTGCTATTTTCAAGACAAGTCTAATTTCGCAAAACATTTATTGGAGAATAACCATGCGTTATCTGACAATCATTCTTTCAACATCTTGCATGTTTGCGAAGAAGGATTGCGTCTAAGTGTTCTAGAACAATTAGAAATAATTAGGTACAGCAATAGAGGCGTTATTATCAACGAACAATTGAATGTTGCGTCATCACCGTTGTTACGTGTTCATCCATCTCTTTCACGCATGAACGGTAGTATGGGGGGACAGAATATAAATATGGCGCATGGCTCCGGGCGGGTCATTTGCTCAGTGGACGTGGCGCAAGCAACATCTCCTGCCAGGATATATTAGGAGAACAATATTTCTTTGCTATTCCGCTTTTTTTTTAGCGGAATAGCAAAGAAATATTGTTCTCCTAATATATCATGGACTTCCGCAAAGTAACGCCTGATTCAATAAATTATCTCCTGCCAGCATCTCCTGATGATGCCTCGTAGAGAGGCGAAACACGTGTCGAGGTTTTTGTCATTATTGGTGGTGGTTTGCTGTAATTTTTTTGCATGTTTTTACGCAAATAGTTGCATCTTATCTTCACTAATAGACCAGCACGTTTTTTAGCGGAATAGCAAAGAAATATTGTTCTCCTAATATATCATGGACTTCCGCAAAGTAACGCCTGATTCAATAAATTATTTGGTAAAAAAGATAGATAAAGATAAAGATTTTATTTGCATAGAATAAGTAGTTTTTTACAGTGTCCTTAGGTGGTACATAGACAATAGGTTGCTTATTCTGCTATAATGTATATTAAATACTAGGGTGCAAGATTTATTTAAGTTCTATGCTGCTAACATTACATTTTGCGATAGAAAGTCCTTTATACTGTAAACTGTTTTACAGCAAGTACATGCATTCAGAGGCGGCTCGCCCTAAGGAGCGCTGGTGCAGTGAACTCCCATAAATAATTATAACTAAATTATACTTATTAATCTCATTATTAATATTACTATTTAAAATCCACTTAAAATACGACTGTACCAATACCAATAAAATAATTACCTTTACACATTACAAGATCATAGGTAGGCGCTATACCCATCATCCTACCGTATCATTTCATCGGTAACGCGCCAAGCGGAGCGCTCACGATTGCGCTCCTAAGAAAAAAGACTCAGTACATTTCTTAATACGAAATCCAATAAGAGTGAAAGAGATAGTTCGCCACAGTCCTGCGCGTGAAACAGAAGATTTTCTATGAAAAATAAGCCAAATTCGGAGCGCCGCTCACGCCACGTTGCCGGTTAATTTTGCCGCGCGACAGCGAAAGTGATTGCGCGCGACGTTGCGACTCCTATATAAACAAACACTGGTCAACTTAAATGCATGCGCGCGAATGCAAATTCGGGTATTTTCCAATTATTTATCATTTAATACGTGTTGAAATAGCCTGTACTTATCAGTTACTACTTGTGAGTGTTAAAATGGATAATTATAATGTGGTGTTCATTAAAAAGTGTGCAAAAACGTTACAAATCCGGCTTGAATTGAAGGCTAAGGGACAAGGGACCTTGACCTTAGGCAAACATGAACGACGAGAACCAAAACATTTACGCGTGTGTTTAAATCCGAACAATATGTGAAAACACCGTAGTTGTGTGGTTGTGATGAGAGTAACAAACTATTTTACGGGGTTATTCGCAGGGCACTAGATTCCACGTAAGTACCGAAAGTCTATACGCGAGTTCAATGACCGCGTTGACAAAAACAGGCATATTTTACGAAGGTTAACAGATTGTGTAGTATTATGTGGTGCATTTCAAATTGCTTTAAGGGTGCACGGATGAGTCTTCGGAATCCTGGAATCTGCTAACGTCATATATTTTCATTGTTTTATTTCAAGTGAACACCCATACAATTTAGTCACGAGCCGCCTCTGCATGCATTAACTTCTTTTTAAATTTATGAAGTGGCAGCTCCTTTAAACTTTTTGGTAACTTATTAAAAAATTTCATGCACATAACAAAGTAATTATTTGAGTATAATGCTGTCCTATGGGCGCATTCATGAACAAGCCTTCCCGGATCACGTTTATGTCTTGTGGAATTGGTATCAGCTGTTTTAAATAAATACATATGTTGCCTGACAAATATGCAAATTTCATAGATGTACATGCAGGACAGAGGCAGTACACCGAGCTTCCTAACTATATAATGGTTTACCAAATTTATAGGGAGGCAAGCCACAAATAGCACGTATACATCTTTTTTGTCCTAAGAATGCTATTTTAGAATGAGAGCTATGATTATAAATAGAGAATAGAAAAAAATATATAAAGACGTACCTATGCATGTTTGTCACCGTCGTTTTATAAAAAAAACACAGTACGATATCACAGGTGTACGGCACACTTCGTAATATACAGAACCCTATATTCCCAACCCGGCGCTGTAACTTTTTCTTTGCCTGCGTATTTCATACCGCCATGGGGATTGCTTTTATGGCAGCTACGGCAAACTGCAAGAAAGCTCGATGCGAATTTATCGTGTGAATCTCGGCCAAGCTTTTTGTATCGTTGTCAATAAATCGGCGCACACGCCGCTCTATCAATTGTGCTTATATGCAAGTTACACTGTGTATGATAAATAGGATTTCGTTGCGAATTTCTGTAGCTGTGTATTAATGTGATCCCATTTCGATATGAAGATGTGGTTTATATTTTTCACTGGGTTAAGGGCAATTTTTCGAATGTGACCTCCAATCTGATTCTATCCTGCCGACCGCGCCATACCACTCCATTTTTAGGGTTCCGTACCCAAAGAGTAAAAACGGGACCCTATTACTAAGACTTCGCTGTCCGTCTGTCTGTTTGTCACCAGGCTGTAACTCAAGAACCATGATAGCTAGACAGTTGAAATTTTCACAGATTATGTATTTCTGTTGCCGCTATAATAACAAATAATAAAAACAAAATAAAATAAATATTTAAGGGGGGCTCCCATAAAACAAACTCTTTTTTTACTGTTTTTATAGATAATGGTACGGAACCCTTCGTGCGCGAGTCCAACTCGCACTTGGCCGGTTTTTCAAACCAGCCTTTACATACAAATTATACCTTTTTCATTTTTAAACGGTCTTGTGGTTCACAGTCATCTATCTACTTCATTGTATAATTCTCTGTCTATTAATCTTAAAAAAAAATTAAATCAATATTCAGATTCAGATTTAGATCTTTATAAGTAAAATGACATATTTTACAGTTCAATATCATATCAATTACTATTAATCAGAAATTTATTATAGTCTAAGATATTTTAAATTAATATTATACATGGGTAAGTGTGTGTGTGTGTTTGTTTGTTTGTCCGTCTTTCACGGCAAAACGGAGCGACGGATTGACGTGATAGTTGAAGGGATGGAGAGTGACATATGATAGTTTTTATCATCGAAGTCATCCCCTAAGGGGGTGAAATGGGGGGGTAAACGTATGTGGAGCTGCGATATAAACGAGTTCCACGCGGACGGAGTCGCGGGCAGAAGCTAGTTATTTCATAACTTTGAAAGTGTTATAGTTTAATTATTTGTCGCCGAGGCATTGGCTAAGTGGTCTACCATTTGTCAAGGGGATGAACGGCCTAAGAGTCTTGTGGTACAGAGGGGTTGGGACGACATTCTGTGCAAAAGAGTTTTGGCGGGGTTATTAGGGGGGGCAGTAGGAGTTAATATAGCGCGCCTGAAGGCTGCATCTGCCCTCGAGGCGGGAGCGTGGTTGCACGCACTACCCTCCCCTCACATAGGCACGCTGTTGGATGACGATTCCCTTCGAATCGCGGTTGCGTTGCGGTTGGGGTGTAAGGTCTGTGAGGCGCACCGTTGCATTTGTGGGGTGGTGGTGGTTGAGGAAAACGGGCACCATGGTTTGAGCTGTCAGAGGTGTGCGGGGCGTTTTCCGAGGCACCACGCCATAAATGATCTGGTTCGTCGGGCTTTAGTTTCGGCCAACGTGCCTTGTGTCCTTGAGCCTCCGGGGTTGTGCCGTACGGATGGGAAACGGCCGGATGGTCTGACGTTGGTTCCATGGCAGAAGGGACGGTGCCTCTTGTGGGACGCGACATGTGTAAGTACATTTGCCCCGTCCCATTTGAGCCACACCATCAGATCCGCGGCGTCGGCCGCCGAGACGGCGGCTCGGATGAAACACGCAAAGTACTCTGCCTTGGGACCGATGTATGACTTTGTACCAGTGGCGGTAGAGACTGCGGGACCTTGGGGTACGGAGGCTAAAGATTTCATACGGGAGTTGGGTCGGCGGCTTAGGGATAGGGGCTGTGATCCTCGTTCCGGATCGTTCCTGGTTCAACAGATTTCTTTGGCCATTCAGCGTGGGAACGCCGCCAGTGTCATGGGAACTTTTGGACCACCAGCGATCCGGGGCGGTCCTTTTTGTTAGTTTAGGTTAGGTATAACGTGTTTTTGACGAAGCCTGTTGCGGATTCTTTCGTTGTTAGTTAAGTGCCTAGGGGGATGTATGTTTGTTTGTACGCAATTGACGAAGCCTGCGTTGCGGATATCTTATGGACCTTAATCTTTCTATTTTCAACGAATAAACTATTCTTTCCTATTATTTGTAATTTAAATGGGGACTGCATCGTGGACTAATAACCTAATGTATTTGCGATACAGCACCGCAAACAATTGCGCGCTTGATGGCGAGCCCCACATGCCCACACTTTTGCTCGGAACGACCTGAGAGACGCGACTATCCAAAACTGTCCACACCGCTACCCATTGGGCATCTCTTCTTTGAAGAACCTCTACACGAAGAAGAGGATCAAAATATTTGGTGAAATTATAAACAGTTGAAAACTACATTCAATGTTCCAGCCAATCGCCAAATTACAATCCTTCGAGCAGTTTCCACAAACAACGCAAACAAAGATACAAAGTTAATTACCAACAGGCCACTTTCTCAGCGACGAAACAATGGCGCACCTATAAATCTGCGGTGTTGACAACTCTTTGCAGCGCTGAACTTCACAACCCAACTACCCTAACGATCCAGTGTAAGTCAGGCCTTCGATTACGCGCAGTTCAGACGAGTCTTAAGGTCTACATATGCTAGCTGAGAGGTGAGGGAGATTTTGTGAAGCGTAGCTGCTGTCGGTACTGACTTATAGGGAGCCGCAGGTTTTGTTATTCATTATCGCATTGGATTACTAGTTTCGCATTGGCGTCGCGAAATACGTATATTTTTTTTAGGTGGGAAAACCCTGTGCTTCCTTTAGGGTTCAACCGGGAAAACGCTAGGAGTATGATGATGATTTCTTTCTTCTGGAAATTTCGTTATGAAAGAGAGATGCTGTCGAAGTCATTTAAAAAAAAAATAGTTACGAACACATTCGAAAAGTTACGAGATTACCTATCCTGGGGGTATCACGGGAAACTGGGTTTCATCTAGGTAGTATATATACCTATATAACACCCCTCTTTTTGCATCGGGGATCAAAATACTATAATTTTCTTCTTCCTTAATGACAATCTTCTTCTAACAGTTCTAACTCAAAACTAGCAACAAAAAGTTATTAATAAAAATGTGTAAGAACAAGATGTATAAGATTTCTACGCAGTTTTCTTTTCTTTGTTCTATATGCCATGATAATGATGCACGAAATTCCGCAATCAAGCCGCATCTTGTGTGAACAAAACGCTAAAGAACCTCAACCACAAACCGCGTCAGTGCGAAACCGCGACGCTGAAATGATTTACGCCAACTACCAATGAAAAGGTTCGTTCCGCGCGCCGCTAAATTGCTATCGCTTTTTGCAGAATTAGCTAGGCTGAATTAGTGGGGTAAGCGTCGAACTGTGATTGGTCCGCTTATGCCGGACCAATTTGTCGGAATATGTTTCGAGATGCAAATCCGGCAATATTTCTGTAAATGGATTTTGTGGTTCGCTGTGAGAATATTGAAATGGGTTGACTAGTGTCATTTGTACCAGTTGATTCGATTTAGGGACTGTTTTGAAGAGTTTACATGGCCGACTTGAGCGTATGACTCCATTTAAATATACTTACTAACTTAGGTTTTAATACTTCTTAAGGTGGTTCGACCAAACAAAACGTTTATTGACATTCGCAGGCTAACGGCGTGATATTTTAAGAAACTTATGTAACACACTTTCATAAATTGACTTTCCATTCTACGCGAAATTCCCCCGTTTCTGGAATATACTTCTATAAACCAGAATAATTTGAGAAATAACTTTGTCACGTGATACTTTGGGAAAACGATTATTCTCAATTTATTCTAGTTTATACAAGTTTATTCTAGGAAATGGGAAATTTCGCGCAAATGGAAAGCCAATTTATGAAAAATTGTTAAATAAGTTTCTTAAAATATCACACCGTTAGCCTGCGAATGTCAAAAAATGTTTTGTAAGGTCGTCGAACCACCTGAAATAAGTAGTATTCGCTAGTAGTATTAGTAGTAGTAGCTTAGTATTGTTACAGGAGTAAGGAGGACGCTTATCATAATTAAAATCTCCCCACCCGTCACGCATAACGAAAATCGAACTAAACCTAGACCTTCACCTACGCTTACTTACTAAGAATCGCTGCTTCAAGATATATTTGTATCCCAAGCACTTTATTTTCATTAGTATGGAAAAAAATGGAAATTTGGAAATAATTCATAACAGCAGCTTTTTTGTGTGTAACTGATATATTACCATTTAAGTAATTTCAAAGACTCAAAATTCACCAAAATATTAGTCATCAAAAAATCGATATTTAACCAATTCCTGGAAAAAGAGGAAAAATATTAATAGATATTTTATTTTTTGTTTTGGTTAATTTACAGGAGCTCTTCAAGAATAATAAATAAATCACACAAAAAATATAATGGATGTGTCATTTATGTTTATATATTTACTTCCCGGTGGACATTTTGGTGGATTCTTGGATAAGACATTATAAATAAAATTTAAAAATTAAACAAACAAAAAAACGCTGTTATAAATAAATGTTTGAAAAATACGTAATTTTCCTGGGGTATTGTGAAAGAGCGTTGAGGTGAGCTCAATACCAGTTACACTGTGGCGGAACAGCGTTGCAATTTGCATGCTTCGCAAATAGCAACACATGCTGAGTCTAAGCCTTTTCTCCGTCGCACAAATTGCTGGACACATTGTGCAATGTGCGCACTGTCTGTGCTTACTTGCATTTGTCTAGTTTTATCTTATTTTTAATGGTGTTATGGAAGCTTTATGGACTATATGGTATTCTTTGATAGTATTCTGAAGGGTTTTTTTTAAACTAGACTAAGAGAAATCTTGATAAGTAACATGTTAAAATCCATCAAGCCGTTTAAGTTGCTAAGCGTGCCAAAGAAATAGACAAACAGTCGTACATTCATACACATATATACCCCAAAAATTTGGCTATGGCGCAGTCGAGTGAAAATAAAGAGAATTAATTACGCATACCCCATAAAATGCTGCAGCAACTTTCCTTCATTCATGAGAATTCAGAGAACCGGCAACTTTAAAAAAGATGAATCCCAACACCGGTACAGTCCGGTGCAAAAGCAGTTAGTCAGCTAAACTCTTTTATTAAACCGTTATGAGAGGTAGCAGCGCGTAACTGAAATCTGAATTTCACGGGACGCCGACCGGGAAACGAGGGCCTTAAGCTTACGGAACAGGTGGGAACAGCGCGGGCACTTGGTGGAGATGTATCAAAAATCAAACATTTATTCGTGACACCACATAACACACAGACAAAGGATAAAGACGAAAGAAAAGGTGAATCTGTGGCGTGTCGAGAAATGGGCCCGACTCAGCATGATGCCAGTTTAAACACACGGAACAATAACAGATGAACGGAAATAAAACAACATGAAAATTTAAACAAAAAATAAAATAAAAACCAAAAATTACAATGAATGAAAACCAAGATAAAATGAACAAACAATCGAACTATGTCAACCCCATAGGATGGGAGGATTACGAAGCTACAACCGTTTTAATATTGCTTTTTGGAGAGAGAAAACGCTCGCAGATCGTAACGTCATGCTCTGCGAGCATCACGTTTAATATTATATGTAAATGACAATCGTCTCATTATGAAGGTGCGTTTTGCGGAAAAGGGTCAAAATATACCCCTGCTTAAAACTTTGGACACATAACTTCGTGATCTTTAATCCTTTACTTTTTTCTCCATTGACAAGATTTTAAATCCTTTTTCGGTAAAATTCAACATAATTTGTGATATATTTTAATGGCTTTTCAATGAATTCCAATAAAGGGCGAATGAGACAGGAGTAACAGAGTCGACGCGTCTTCACAGCAAGTGGTTCTAGATGTAGTGAACGACAAGAGATCACGCGAGACAGGCTCGTCTGTTTGATGTGACCAACGTGACACGTCTAAGAAGTTTAGGGTTGGGGTTCAAATTAAGTTGAATAAATGCTTTAATTAGGTGTGTGTTTTTTGTCACGAATAAATGTTTGAGTTTGAGTATGAATGCAGCGTTCTTTTTTAACCCTGACGCAAAAAGAGGGGTGTTCTTAGTTCGTCGTAGCTCCTAAACGAATGGACTGATTTTAATGCCGTTTATTCAATTCGAAAGCTGACATTATCTAAATAGTTCTTAGATAGGTTTCTAAGAAATCGGTTTGGCCGCTTTTGAGATATTAAACTTTGAAATGAACATGTCGGGGGTTTTTCTACTATTCTAAGTTGTTAATTATTTCTACATGTCTCATGCCTGATGGTGGATGCTTGCGAATCCCAACCATTTAGTGCTTTGAGGACTTGTTGTGTTGACACTTAGAACAGCTAGCTATTGAAATAGTTATGAGCGTTTTAGGGAAAGTGGAGAATCTTCGCCAAATGTACTCTGTGCCGCTGGAATTAAAGGGTTTAGGGTCCCTCAGGAGATTGTCACACTTTCTTACTCACGATGAGCGACAGGTTGGATAAACGTGTGTTTGTTTACGCTCGCTCTTGCGGAATTAACAAGCTGTCGGAGTTTTAAGTCGAATATTAAAGGCTTTTAAATGGATTTGTGGACTTGCTTCATGCTTCGATGTTTATGTAATTTGAAATTATTTTATTATGAATCGATATCATGTTAAGAATAATCAGATGTATCGGATAATTATCAATGTATCTATACCTACCCCAGCACCGGCGCGCCGCGAAAGCGAGTACTGAGATAAGCGGTCGGACTATAGTAATACGCACGGCAGTGCTGCCTAGTTGATAAACTTGGCTTGAAAACAAACAAACATACAAAGGCACGGTCGGATTCAGGCTTTTCTCGGAGCCATTCAAGAATTTTACTCCATAAGTACCGAAAAAACATTAACCGGCGCCTCTTTTTAAATATTTCATACTAGCTTCTGCCCGCGACTCCGTCCACGTGAAAATCATTTATATCGTAGCTCAGCTCCATACTGACTATGACCCCCCCCCCCCCTTTCACCTCCATGGATATGATTTCCGGGATAAAAACTATCCTATTCCCTTCCCCGGGATTCAAACTATCTATATACCAAATTGCATTTAAATCGGTTCTACGGTTTAAACGTGAAGAGTTAACAGACATGCAGACAGACTTTCGCATTTATAATAATAGTATGGATAAACAACACAATATCTCTCCAAGTATCCCCAATCCCCAAATATCAACATTTCAAAACACACCAGTATCAAATCCTTTCACGTCGCCGCGAAGTATCAAAACGCTTCCACTGTTTTTAAGGAGCCAGACACAAGCGGTGGCTGTCTGTCTTTAACAGCTGATATAATCTGAAGGGATGATAAGAGTTTTCACCGAACTGTTTATTTGCCGAGGGGAGAGTGCTGTCTGTTACACCGTACTCATTAGGAGTGTTTAAAGGAAAAACAAAACAAGAAAACAAAGGACGATCGCTAAAATGTGTCCGATTGAAATACATTATTTTTAATGGCTTCTTGGGTTGATTGTAAAAAAACGTGCATTGCATAGTGAAGGTCATTTTTAGGGTTCCGTACCAAAAGGGTAAAAACGGGACCCTATTACTAAGACTTCGCTGTCCGTCTGTCTGTCTGTCACCAGGGTGTAACTCAAGAACCGTGAAAGCTAGACAGTTGAAATTTTTACAGATTATGTATTTCTGTTGCCGCTATAACAGCAAATAATAAAAACAAAACAAAATAAATATTTACTTCCATACAACAACCTTATTTTTATACTGTTTTTATAGATAAGGAACCCTTCGTGCGCGAGTCCGACTCGCACTTGGCCGGTTTTTAATCTACGTTTCTATTTTATCTATTGTGTAATAAAAGCTACGAATATATAAAACCTATATGACTAATAGGTACTATACATATGTGGGTACTATCTCGTAGTAAAGCGTAGATGAAATGAAGGCCAGTGTTGTCAAGACGCTCGCATCATACAAACGTTGTTTGGTTTTCATTTTAAAACGACATGCTAGAATAACACGAAATTGTATGAACAATGGAATCCGCCGTATCTGGGTTGAAAACTAGTTTTTTTTTCTATAAATAAATGTGGATAAGAAATAGACCAAGTAGAGAGTTTTTGGGTTCCGGTAAAGTGGTAGGCTAAACCCACAATACCAAGTCAATATTCCACTATATGGAGTAAAAGACGACAAGAGCTAGGCTTTAAAATCTATGAAGACGGTGATTTCTATACTGGCAAGTACCGTAAAATGAGGCTAATTAAGACCTGCGAGGCTATTTGGAAAAAAAATATTATATGTTTTGAGTCCATATATTTTTTGTCATGGCAATGGTAGAAACGTAGATCTTCGTCTGGCAACCCTAAGTCTAATGTGAAGTTGGTTAGTGGTGGCAGTGACGCCGAGGACTGCGCACGCGTGCTTAAAAAAAATCTTGATTGTGTCGGTGGAAAATCACTGCAATTAAACACCGTCCTACTTCTATTCAAATGTTGGCTGGTTGTGGGGTAAGTTTTTTTTTTGTATACATACCTTAAAGTACATATTCTCAGGAGTTTTTTAAGCTATATCACATAATTTTAACCGTTTATTTTGAATTAGATTTTAACGGTTTTTTAAAATGAGGCTATTTGAGACGGCTTTTGGTTTTATTTGGTTGCTAGTACCAAATATCCCTCTTACTGTAAACCTTTACATCTACCTAGGTTGACCATCTTTTTTTTTCAACAGGACAATGGTGCGAAAGTATAAACGTACGTACCGTAATTGTCGGAAGGGAAAAACATTTCAACCCTACACGTCATATACCCAAGATGCATTGGCTAATGCTATGGCCGATGTGGCAGCTGGCATGTCTTTGGCAGAAGCTGGCGAGAAACATAATATACCCAAGAGTACGCTATCGCGGAAATGTAGGGGGTTGAACAATACGCAAGATAAAGCAGGACACCCAACTCTATTCACGCCTGCTGAGGAGAAAGATTTCATTCAGTACATGACGGTACTAGGTGATTGGGGCTTTCCGTTTGATACTTTGGATTTAAGAATTTTTGCCCAAAAATATCTAAATAAACTTGGCAAAACTGTATATTCATTAAAAGACAATATGCCGGGATATGAGTGGGCCAAAAACTTTCTACATCGACACAAAAATGAAATATCCAACCGCTTCGCAGCAAATATTTCTACAGACCGAGCGAAATTAACTCCTCAATTGCTGGATTCTTTTTTTGAAAACTATGCACAAACAATCGACGGCGTGAGCCCAGACTGCATCATCAATTACGATGAAACCAATTTGACAGACGATCCGGGAAACAAAAAATACATTTATAAAAGAGGATCCAAGTACCCTGAACGAGTTATTAACAATTCGAAAACTGCAGTAAGCATCATGTTTTCCGGGACGGCAGATGGGACACTTTTACATGTTTACGTCGTCTATAAAGCAGAGCACTTATGGGATTCATGGCTAGAAGGAGGGCCTGACAGTTGCCGGTATAATCGTTCAAAAAGCGGGTGGTTTGATTTGACATGCTTTGAAGACTATTTCCATAAAGTTGTAGTACCTTATGCAAAGAAAAAAACAGGCAGAAAAGTCATAATTGGAGACAACTTATCATCGCATTTCTCTGATTCAGTGTTAAAAACTTGCGAAAAATATGACATCTCGTTTGTGTGCTTACCTCCAAAGTCAACGCACATTTTGCAGCCGTTGGATGTAGCGTTCTATGCCCCTTTAAAACATTATTGGAGGCAAATACTAACAGATTGGAAGAAACAAGAGGGGCGTAAGCATAAAACTCTAATCAAAACTGAATTCCCGCGGCTTTTAAAGAAACTCATGGACAAGTTGGCAGAAAATGGTGTAGGAAGCACAAATTTAAAAGCTGGGTTTGAAAAATGTGGTCTCTACCCCGTGAATTCTCTGCGTCCTAAGTCAAGGCTTCCCCAGACAATTGCCAGTGAATCAGATATCAATTGTACAACGTCTGAAGTTGTAGTTAGTATGTTACAAGAGATCCGAGGAGTTACAGATCATACTGGAAATACAAGACGAAAGAAGTGCGATGTGGAACCGGGGAAGAGCATAACAGCTAAAGACATCATGCGAAAAGAGCAGGTGGTCAAGAAGGGGCAAATAAATAATAAGGATCGTTTGACTTTAGAATCTACGTCGGACCTCAGTGATTCTGATGTGACTATTGTCTTGAGTGAAATTGAAGAACCAGGACCATCCACATCCAAAGAAAAAAAACGTAAGACGAAAACAAAAATGCAAAAATTAATGAGTGATGGTAGACCTAAAACCAAAATACAAAAGACTCACAAATATCCACAAAACAGGAAACGTAAGACCATCTCGCAAATAGAAGCAGAAATAGATCAAGAAATATTGCAAGAATATTGGGAAGAATCTAATGTTAATCAGCAAAAAAGAAAGAAAGCTGGTTATTATTCTCAGAGAAAAGATTCCACAACAAGCGTGTCAGACATTATGAGCTTACATAGTGATTCGGATGTTTTGGACGCTTTAAGTGACATAACCAATGAGATAATTTCGAATAATACTCCCATAGAAAAAGGTCGAGGTAAAAAGACCACACATAAACTTACCACTAATACCAAGAACCAAGATTTAGACATTTTATCAGAACCGAAAATAGCTTTAGTCGGTCCTAAAAAAGCAAAAGCTGAGTGCGAGCAAATGGTTAGCATTGATGGAACTTCCGTACAAGATATTGTTTTTCCGATGACTGATGCTGAACCCATGCAAATAGTGACAACTCCTGAAACTTCCGTGCAAACTATTATTCATGAGGATGGCTGCACTTCTACCTTAATAACTGCGTTAGTGAACAATTGTGACCTCACTGCCCAAAGTGCTGCAATGCCTACAATGGATGAAGATATTGGTTTAAAGTCCACGACTTTAAAGAAGGCAGATCCAGTTCCGAATGAGTGCTTAGCACAAAGCGATTCTTCTGTACAAGATGATTCTGTATGTGATCAGTATTCCGTGAATGATAAAGTTCTCGTTCGATACTATCAAAGGAAAAAAATGGATATATTACATTGGTAATGTTGAAAACGTGGAACTCAACCAATATTCTATCAATTTCTTCCGCACTATAAAAAAACCTGAATTAAAGTTCACAATTCCGAAAAAAGTGATCGTGATGTTGTACCGATTGCTTCAATTGTTAAAAGAATCGATCTGGATCAAAATGATCAACTACCAAACACATTTAAACTGTGCAATTGCAGTGATAATGTTTACTTTTAACATTCAAATAAGAACTCGTAATTTGTTTTACAGTTAGTAACAAAATAGGTTCAAAGTTGATTTAAAAGGCGAGTATTTACCTATATGTGTTTGTGATTGTGCCATGAAGCTGAATCTATCATTACATAGAGCAGGTTTTCCAAACAAAATTATTTGTTACTAAGTGATTTATATAGATGTATCTAATTAAGGCTGTAAATTATACCTCATTGCGCAATTGTTATCATCTAACATAGGTCTGCAGAGTTACCTGCTAAGTTATATTCATTGAGATTATTGATTTTGAAATTTTTGAGAAGGATTTATGAAAAGTTTTATGTTTCTTACCTTATATAGGCAAAAGATTAACGAAAGTTACCACTTCGTTTCATGTTTTTCTTAATTTATGATGCAAATTTAAGTATTAATTTAGGTATCTAGATAAGTGTTACTTTGTATCCCTAGATATATTGACAAAATTATTTGTAAGTAAGTGATTTATATAGATGTATTTAATTAAGGCTGTGAATTATACCTCATTGCGCAATTGTTATCATCTAAAATAGGTCTGGAGAGTTACCTGCTAAGTTATATTCATTGAGATTTTTATTTTGAAATTTTTGAAAAGGATTTATGACAGATTTTTTTCCTATAGGCAAAAGAGTAACGACGTCATTTCGTGTTTTTTTTATTTATGATGCAAATTTAAGTGTTAATTTATCTAGATAAGTGTTACTTTGTATCGTATATATAAAATGTGTATATATAAAAAAAACGCAAAAAAATTGGTAACTTGCGTTACACTCTGACGTGGATTTACCCGGGCAGATAATCTTTAATTGTGTGTTGAAAGGTGAATTTTAGGATAAAGTAGTAGAATCTATAGTAATTTTATCCAAATATTTGGCCGATGCCATTTTTGAAAGATAAGACTGTTAATTGACTGTTAATTACAATTAGAATTACACCGTTACATAATACCGTTTATTGTTCTTAATATTTTAGTACTTAGGAAAAGGAATCTCATTCCATTCCGTTTATTTCAAGTGGACTGTTTTTGATGCTGCTAATTATGCCTGTTGCTATTTAAGTAATATGTAGATTTACAAAATACAGTTTAGTAATTTTTCTATAAACATTTTGTAGGCAAATAAATAACAAAGAAACATATTCTATATTATCTAAAGTCGACTTAGAAGTTATATATTTTTTTAAATGTTTTTATAGTTGATTTACTGTTGTCAAGGACATATATTTTATGTTTATATAAAAGAGCACATTTTGGTTTAATATAAGTGTAACTACGGTTCCTAAAAAGTGTATTACAGGTAAAAAAAGATTTGAATAAAACTTGATTTTGTTAGTACAACTTTGTGATTTTTTTGTCCCGATTTTAATTCTGTAAATATGGTTACTCTGCTTTTAATACCTTCGGTGGTCGTTCCTAAAGCGTCCCAAACAGCACTGGTTATGTTTTAAATAACAGAAGCTTCAAATTTCAGCCAAAACCAGTTCGAAACCCGTCGATTTCCATAAAGCCCCAAACACGAGGTTATTTGGAACACCTCTTTAAAAAAAAATTACTTATCCTGTGTTAACAATTAAGACACGTGCAGTATATAGACTAATGGAGCAGTATGCGTTTTATCTATTAAAAATATTATACATTTGATAAACACATAAGCCATGGATTTATTAATGTTTTAGTCAAAAAAATTGAGCCAAATAGCCCCATTTTACGGTACCCAAAATAATTGATAACTTAGAAAAGTTGACAAACCCGCGACATTTTCATTGCAAAGTTCAATATCTCTATAACGGGAGAATAGATTTTGTTAAACGAAGCTAAGAACCATCTCCATCACATCAGCTTTAAGACAAATAAACGTATCACAATCGGTCCATTCGTTTAGGAGCTACTATGACAGATACACATACACGTCAAACTTGTAACACCCCTCTTTTTGCGTTTGGGTTTAACAATATCGAATCATCTCACCTATGCAACGGTGTGAGAGGCAGACCTGACAGTTCTACGCGACAAAAGAAAATACTTCATTTTCCGCCCCCTTCCACTATTCCTGTTTAGTTTCTTTTATGCCGAAGTAGGTTAAGAACGTATTAAAGTAAATCAAAGGCCCACAAGAGATGTTTCTTGAGCCTTCCAATATTTCCTTTGCTACAAATTCCGATTAATCTTCTGAGTAAGAATGCTTACGAGATTTAATGGAATCTATTTTATCTCGGGATTTCTAAGTTGTTTTATTTCTTTGTGATTATAGTATGTTGTCATGCAACTAATATTTTAAGTGCGAAAGTTTGGGTGTTTGTTACACAATCACGCTTAAAAGGCTCAAGCGATTTGGATGAAAGGGGTTTGGGTAAATGTGTTGTCATATTTTTTAAATGAGCGGCCACTCGTTAAATTGGTATATTATGATACATCTATTTATCTATTAAACAAACATATTTTATTATGAAATGTAATACTCTAAAATGCATCGGAGCCGAGATATTTGCAATACATATTTCCGCATGTCATATTGAAAAGTTATAAACCAAACTAAAACATCTCGGCTCCGATATTGTTTAACGCGTTTATTTTTATATATATATATGCATATTAAGAGGTCCTTTTTACACAAACATCCGTGGCCGCTGCAAAAAAAATGTCAATTTTTACCGACTGCCCGAAGGAGAAGAGGGTTATGTTTTTCGAGCGTATGTATGTAATGTGGCATATTCTTTGGCACGCCCTGCAACCTAAACCGTTTGACGGATTTCGACATGTGAGGTGTCGTTGGATTCCTCTCAATCGTGGGAGTGACATAAGCTATAAAATTAAAAAAAAAAGTTGGGTTTTTTGAAAAATCTTTTGAATTCACTTGTTCTCATACAAGGTTACCCAATGGCCTTTTGCACCAAGATAGTTTAGCACGGACCAAATACCTAGTATTGTTATGTTAGACGATGAGTTTTCGAAAATGTGTTTTACTTTACGCTTAATATTATTATTGTAAGGTAAACCGTCCAATATTAGACACCTTAAACTACTTATGAATTAAAAAAAACAATTGCCTAATTGTTGACCTCTTTTTTTAATTCATAAATAATTTACTAATACAATAATATGCTAAATATTACATGTCAACTAGGCCGGCAACCACTTTTCACGCCGAGATATGTAGTGCTTTTCTCAAACATGCAATGAAATAAACAAAAAAAACCCCAAGAAATCAAACTTTAGTTGTCTTGGCTGAAAGCTCCCATGGTCTGTGCCAGAAAAAAATAAAATAAAATACTTCTAGGCCTGCAGTTAGTTAATAAATAAGGGCGTACCATGCAAACGGTCTGCCATAAAAGCCCCAAAAGTGTAGTTTTAATCGACTTCAAAAAATGGGGAAAGATTCTATATGTATGTTCCCTGATTACGCGAAGACGCCTGGACTAATTTAGAAAATTCTTTTTTCGTTTGAAAGGGTATCCTTCCAATGTAATCAGGCTAGGATGTGATCCTTGAAAAATCGAGGGAACTCTTTAAATTATAGAGGCAATTGAAGCAATTTGGGTACTGATTTAAAGTCGGTAAACGCTTTGTTTTTAAAGTAAGTTATTACAATTCTATATATTTACAATTTTAAAGCAAATAATTCTCATAATTCTCCGTAAAACATCTGCACTTGAACTGTCTATTAGTCGGAACGCTGCTTGCCCCCGCTGCGGCCATTACAACCACCCGCATTGCACTGACAATACAAAACAACACAAAGCAGTCTGTACTCAAGCAGTTTGATAAAACAGGGCTGTCAAAAACATGCTTTTGTCAAGTTTTAATAGATTTCGGATAATGACAACATTCATTATCCTTTAAAATTACCTAGGGATTTAATTTAAGTGACATTTTGGACATGCGTAATCTACGGAATTTTCCTTGTTATCTTTACTTACTTGTGAAGATTATGATGCTTTGAATAAATATTCTGAAAATACGTACCTGTAACAAAAATGTTAAATTTAATAAAATGCATTATGAAAAGTCAATTCAATGTCAAACTTAGAAATATTATAGTTAATACAAAAATACAATCAGTTTGTCACTGGGCTTATATTCGGGAACACACACTTCAGTCGAACGAACGAGCGAAGCGAACTAAGTTTTATGCTTCAGCTTGGCCTGAAGATTGTTAGTCCCTCTGTCCCGCTGTTCCCCTCTACAGGTCGCATTTTTAAACCGATTCTCGGAAAATTTTGGGAGCTGGTTCGTTCCTTTTTTGGCGATGCACTTTTTAGAAATTAAATAAATTACATACCTACTTACAAAGCCAGTGTACTTAACACTATCCTTTTATTGAGTAGTCTTTGAGTGTCTTTTGAGTAGTGAATAAATGTCTCCTTTCTTTATTTATTTCTTTCTTTAATTGCAATTAAAAGTACCGTAAGATTGTCATTATCGCTGTCTTGTTGAGAGTGAGAAGTGAGACCTATATTTGTCTCCAGTTGGTAACACAACCAATTCTCTAATCAGTTATGTGTCGGCATTGTGCTTAAGGTTCTTCTGGGGAAAGCGTCTATAGTCTACGGTGTCTGTTTAGCGTCAGACAGGCGTAAGAGCAATGGACGGATTTAAGAGGTCACGGGTTTAAATCCCCGTGGCAAATATTTTTACAATTTTCCACTTACACGCAGATTTTAAAAAGGAGTCCAAGAGTAAGCTTTATAATTCCGTAATAAAATCGTTAGTTCAACCACCTCTAATTGTTTTGTTTCTCTTTGTAACTATTTCATTGTGCGATGTAAAGGGTGTTTGAGGGTTTCTCAAAAAGAAAACATGTTTTCTGGGCGTATTTCGGTAAACAACTTGGAATCACGATATCTTTTGATCCTAGAGAAAAAAATGACCCAAAGGGATTTTTCCTATTGTGTTACCTCCCGTACATATATTTTGAATAACACAAAAAGAAAGTTCAAAAATGTATAGAAATGTTGAGTTACTTTTTTTCCTATTCGGCCGAGAATAGTTCGTGATTCTGAGCAGAAATAACATAAAAGTTGCAAAAACATAAAAAAATGAAACGGCAATTTTTTAAAAGAAATTCATAATTGTTTTGTATTGTAATTCTTGTCTCGAGTCTTTCGTGGCGTGAAAAATAGTCTTCTTTCTTTCTTTCTTAAATGTATTATTTTGAATAGTTTTTTAACAGAAATTCTGAATTCGCATACCTAAACTACAACATTTTCGAATTACCAACACCACACTCACACACACTCACAACAGCTGCTCACATTTACAACGTCTTAATCTCACCGCCCGCGAAAGCCACGTAACCCACCAAATCCAAAATTCCATCCGTCACGTCAGCCGTGACGTCATAATGGCGGATCCTCAGTCAGTGCGCGACTCATACCGTAACAAATGATTGTGCAAGACGAATGACTAAGAACTGAGAGGTGCGGTGGATTAAGGGAAGGTATAGTCTGCAATGTAGAAATAAATAGGGCAATCTATGTTTTGGTGGCATCTTCAACCGTTAAGCCCGTCACAGACGTAGCTATAATATATATTTAATATACCGTAAGATACCGAAATATATATCTGCGTATGTGGACTCTGTCAACTAGTACGTAAAATATATCGTAAGATGCCTAGCTATAATATATATTTATATCTGCGTGTGTAGACTGTCAACTAGTACGTAAAATATATCGTAAGATGCCTAGCTATAATATTATATTTTGGTATAGTTAAAATTATTTAAACTAAGCTCATGAATGGCCATTGTCCTGAGCTCATGAATAGCCTTTGTTTGCGGCAGAAGACCACTGACTTCTTATATTCAGAACAATAGCATTCAAGTCTAACAATACGACTGTGGTCGGACGCGTGCCATAAGTGTCGACCGCAAACAAAGGCTATTCATGAGCTCAGGACAATGGCCATTCATGAGCTTATAGCCATTATAGCTACGTCTGTGACGGGCTTTATACCGCAACTGCCATATATTTGTGACAGCATGGTCATTTGATGTGCGAAAAAAAAACGTTAGGTTCCTACTCACCATCATGGCTTTTAAATAACATTGACGAGGGTAACCAAGACAAAGGCTGTCATACCATACACGATGTTGCCAATCGAAGTGAGGACGTAGAAAAATACATACATACATACATTCACGCCTTTATCCCTAAAAGGGGTAGGCAGAGCACATGAAACTTGTGTTCCAAGGCCACCTACGAGTATACGCCAAAACTATCAATCAAGTTGACTGATAGCGGTAACGGTTAATCGTAAAATCGGAAGAAGCTAGTGGCCTAGTGGTTCAGGCGGCGGTCGTGGATTCAAAACGGAATATTTACAGTTAGCTTTTGGGTGAAGGAAAACATCGTGAGACCGGCGTAATCCCAATAAGGTTTAGTTTTTCCTCTGGGTTGAAAGGTCAGAGATGGTGGTCGCTTTCTTAAAGCGAGTGTCTATGCCAAATCTTGGGATAACGCTAGTTGGATGGTGATGATGGTTAATCGTAAAATCTAGAAGGTTTGATGGTGAAAATGCGAATCAGGAAAACAAATGAAAGGAGAAAGGGGAACGATAGCAAGCAGCTCAGAATCATATCTGGGGTGTTCACAGGTCACTTCGGGGTCAAGGATCTCTTGGCCAAGATGGGACTATCGGACAGTTTAAACTGTAGAATGTGTGGCGAGGAGGATGAGACTATGGAACACTTATTGTGTGAATGTCATGCCCTTTGCCAGACAACGAATGAATTACTTTGGTAACGGCTATCCGCAACCAAAGGAATTCAAGGTACTTCCGCTGAGCTGCATCATCCGCTATGTGGAAATGATGGAGCGAAGTTGGGAGTAGACATAAGGAGAGGGCAAATGCACAAAAGATCCCACTGGGTCGAAGTGCATCCGAAAGGGCCCTCATCTAGATAAGATAAGATAAGGGGAACGATAAATCTAAATATCAATCGTTTGCAATATATTAGCGGTAAATTCTAAACAATTTAAATTATTGCTTATTTTTTGTAATTTCTGTATCTACAGGCTTACATTTCTTTGGTTGTCCAAAAAAGAGTCTACTTTCATTAAAGAATGAACAATTTTCCTTCTTGAAACCAGATTACGAGTGTCCAATAAATTGACGGACAAAGTAGTTATAATTATTATGCATGTTTTTGCCAACGCTCCGAGCATTGAAGATTCGAAGAAAACCGAGTTTAACCCGCAATCTTACTTGGTACTCAAAAAAATGATATTATAAGTTACCGCCTGCTGCCAAGCTCACGGTATCATTTTTTTGCAGGTGACAGGCCTCTTGCTACGAGTACCTATAGTATAAAATGTAAGGCTGAGAGTGAAGTTAAATGGTTTAAATTAAAAGAGAAGAAAACACGTTTTTATTGAGCTGAAACCAGACACTTGCTGGCTAAATCCTATGTTCATCATATCATCCGAAGACATCCCCCAAAGAGTGCCACAATGACCGGTCCTGCCCCACCCGCATCCATCGGACTCCCGCGACCTTTACCAGGTCATCAGTCCACCTTGGGTCTGCCCACGTTGCGGATGCCGGAACGTGGTCGCCACTTGAGAATCTTTCCGTTCCAACGGCCATCAGTTCTTAGTGCAATTTGCCTCGCCCACTGCCACTTCTTAGCCATTCTATACTATGAAATAATGTATGCGTTAGCACACTGTTTGTGTATTAAGGTAAGTACATTACGTAACTAGGGCGGTGAATTCGTGAATGCCCCAGAACGCAGGTGTTAGTGTCAGGTGCGCATAAATATGCGCTCTGGGGCTTTACGCATTACCGCCCTTGTTGCGTACAAAATTTGACGTCTTCACCTGGCCACAATGCGAGTTTTCCCGTACGCGCAGCGTGCAGTAAAACTCTCATTATGGCCAGGTGTGACGTAAAAGATATTTCTTTGAATGTTCTTCCATCGCGACTGGTTGCTTTTCTTGGTTTTCCTTTCGGCCGTCTGCCATGACATGAAAAAGTAAATGAACTTTGATGAGGCATTTTAAGTTATTCTAGAGGATATTCTTGAAGATATTCCTTGCAATCACAGGAACCAGTTCGAACTAGTTTAATCCAATCATCGTGTAAGGCCGAGATCAATTGCGGTTCAATGTTCCTTAAATGAATATTAATGTCAGCCATCTTGGACTATAAAATTATCATTTTTAACAATTGAAACTTGTATCGCTTTCCTGCATGCCATTTTCAACTTTAACGTCATAGATACACGGTTCGAAATTATAGGTGCCCACTGGTAATGAAGAAAAGAAATGTACAATAATTTTACTACAGTTTTAATTGTAGACGTGGCATGTTTCGTGTTTTATTAATACGAAAATAGACAATTGATGTCTCTATGAAGTATTGATATGACATTTCTGACATGATATAAAGAGAAAATTATACGTCCATCTGTGTTATATGGGTGCTTATTTCAGTGATATAATTACCTGAGTTAATTAAAGGTTGTGGTACTTAAATAGTTTAACGAGGGAGTTGGAAACGGAGGCTCAATTACGAATAATCAAATGTGTGAATGAAAATATAATTGAAGTTAAGGATATTCGGGACAAAAACGGTGTTAAATGTGTGTTTCAGTGTTTTTCAGTAGTTGGTAGTAAGTTTCTAGAAGGGGGTTGCAGCTTTTTGAATTTTGTAAATAAAAACATGTGTAAAATAGAAAATAGCATCTAGGAACAGCTTGGGTGGTTTCGAAATAATACTGGGGCTGTGTTATGAAGAAAGTTGAAAAACATTGAAACAAATGAACTGTGTTAAATGGCGTGTAAATAGGCAACCTTTATCCAACGGGATGGAAAAGAAGTGCGAAACAAAGCAAGCCCCGGTATTCTGTAACTTGCTTTAATCTCATATCAATCTCGACGCTGCAATTCTAACTAAGACTACAAGGGTTATTACACTTTCCAAAATTTAGGATTCTAAATGATTTAGAATCCTACATTAGTAAAGTGTTACCGCTCGGCCACGACTTTGGTCTTAAGCGACCTGCGATCAGCGTTTTATCTGTTCATTGCGCGGTCGAGATGCGCAACGCACTGTGGTTAGTTGGGATCACGCGCAATGAACAGATAAAACGCTGGTCGCAGGTCGCTTAAGACCAAAGTCGTGGCCGAGCGGTAATCGCGTTTAGCAAGTTGGGATGTCCTAATTAGGAGCAAGGATGGTTTCTAATAAGCTGAATGATTTAGCATCCTAGTTAGGATAGGTGTAATAACATTTAGTGCAGTCAGTCGCCTCGCACACCTGACGGCGGGCGGACGTGTCTCGTTTTGTACTTGTAGGTAAAGAAACATGACCACGAAACATAAGTTTCGGGCAACATGACAGTTGACACCGACACGATTGAAATGCTGAATCAGTGACTAAATTTAGAACAGTGTAATCAGGAGCCTCCTTCCTATCCTAAGCATTCTAATTAGGATGACTAAATTCAGGAAAGTGTAAAAAGGGCTTAAGCGGGGGTCCATTGTCGTTAGGCGTGACGGTGCTGGTGAGTTGAGGCGCAAGAGTGGGTTCCGAATAACAGCGTAGTACTAATACGAAGAAAAGCAAATTAGTTACAATTGAGAAGCTTGTAGGATTCTGCTTCAATTGATGGTCAGATGTTTCTGCAGCGCTGCCCACAGTAACACTGGTGACTGTAGGTACAGTCACCAGCAATAAGATCTGCCACAACATAGTACGCATAAATATCTGACACGACTCTATGTCTAATGCCATAAGGACGTGTCAGATATTTTTGCCGGCTTTGTTTCGGCAGTCCCGCAGGGGAGTGTCCTTGGACCAACCTTATTCCTCATATATATTAATAGCCTATGTAACATGAAATTGGCTGGGGGTAGCATATTCACGTATGCAGATGACACGGCCGTTGTTTTCTCTGGTGACACTTGGGAGGAAGTTCGTAAACATGCTGAAGTGGCACTAGTAGAGATAGCCCACTGGCTAAATTCTAATCTGTTAACATTAAACATTAGTAAGACTAACTATATCTGCTTTACAAATAACATAACAACTCAGCCAGACGGAAACTTTAATATTAGGATCCACACGTGTCAAGACCCCTCACTGCTTGACTGTTCTTGTGCAATCATTGATAAAGTAATTTGTACGAAATATCTTGGGGTGATGGTGGATCAGAGACTTACCTGGCACTCACATGTAGAATTGGTCATGACTAGGATTAGAAAAATGATCTATATCTTTAAAAACCTAAGAGATGTTGCTCCTAAAAAACTTCTGAACCAGATTTACACATCACTTGCTCAATCGGTGTTGGTATATTGTATCCCAATATGGGGTGGGGCTACTAAAACTAACTTTATTCAACTAGAAAGAGCTCAGCGGGCTCTGCTCAAAGTAATGTACCTTAAGCCACGAAGATTCCCGACCTCAGACTTATACGTAATTGGTGACTTGTTGTCTGTGCGCAAACTGTACATACTATATGCGGTCCTGAGAAG
Source organism: Epinotia demarniana (assembly GCA_945867215.1). Taxonomy (NCBI): domain Eukaryota; kingdom Metazoa; phylum Arthropoda; class Insecta; order Lepidoptera; family Tortricidae; genus Epinotia; species Epinotia demarniana. The sequence goes on from OX244281.1 coordinate 3,353,065, forward strand.
GCACAAATCCACTGTATATGAACCAATAGACAAGCTGAAAAGGAGGAAAAGGATTAATGTCATCTCAACTCCGAGGGTGAAAACGGCCTTTGCGCGCAGGCAACAGGCCACGCTATCTGGCAAACTTTATAATATAATAAATAAAGACATCGATATCTACCCAACCACGGTACATGAATGTAAAAATAGGGTAACAGTATGGCTGAAAACGAAAACATACGATGACATAGAAAGCGCCATTCTAAATACTTACAAGCACCTGTAGATGCATGATTAAAACTGTTAAAAAACTTTTCCACACGCTGCACCCTTGCACACACTTTCACACATCCCCACACTCACACACCCACACCCACACACACACACACACACACTCACACTAGCACACACACACACACACACACACACACACACACACACACACACACACACACACACACACACACATAAGTTTTCCAACTACTTCCAGATTCCTTAGTCTAAACTAAATTAGATTGAATTAAATTAATTTAATTTAAACTACAAACTATACTTACTCTGGCTAGGTTAATAGTATATTTGTGGGTGTGCATACTTATGCACGCACACATATGTATAAAAATAAGGAGTAGGTAGGTATAAATATAAGTGGTCTGCGTGTGTGTATGGGTGTACGAATATGTACACACATACCTACACGCGGTGATCTATCTAGACTAAGTAGACTAATTAGTTTACAATATAACCTTATCTTACCTTTTTTTCTCTTAACACAACTGCATTAATTGTTTACCTCCATATGGAAGAGCGGTGCCCCTTAGCACAGGTATTATTTTTACTTAAAAAGGGGACACCAGCACATGTAACATTTGTAGTACTAAGAAAAGAAATAAATCATTTTTCATTTCATTTCATTTTCATTTTCAGATATTGATGCCGGTGACTGTACCTACTATGCAGATAATTATTAATATCACTAATATTATTCGTATAGAAGAGCGGTTAGCATTGTTGTTATAGCATGATGTAATATAAAAAACCGGCCAAAAGCAAGTGCGAGTCGGACTCGCGCACGGAAGGTCCCGTACCGGTATCTATAAAATCGGCAAAAAAATCGTGTTTGTTGAATGGGACCCCCCCCCCCCCCCTTAAACATAGTTTTTAGTATATGTTGTATCCGAACGCCTCTTGGACGGCGGCTTGGGTTTCGGCGGTCGGATAGCACCTTATGGTCGCCTATCCACCAGCCAGCCATAACTCGACGTCACAGCCTTCGGGCTACGGCTAGCAACAAGTCCCAAAAAAAAACAAAAAAAAAACTTGGACACACTACGCGTCATTCTTAACAATGGTCTTCTTTTTAGAAACGCTGGTAGAATACGTGCAGGAATAAAAATTATGTATTCCACTTATTTAATGATTTATTTAAGCTTTAACTATTAGCCCCAAGTACTCCACCTAAACAATTCTAAGAAACTAAAAGAAAACCGCTCAATTACGAAACTCGTATTAAGTCTGTAATATTTTCTCCATTAATTAAATTAAGAGTTTCTCAGCGAATTACGTTCACTATAGCACTCAGCGATTAAGAACATTTAGTGCTTAGTGAGCATACATAACTATACGTTAGCAGAAATATTTTCGATGGCTCTGCAAGTTTTCAGATTTCCAAAAAGTAAGATATAGTTTATAGGGTTGTCACTGAGATGGAATTGATAGGTAAATGTAATATTGATGAGGGCTAGTTATTATCATTGTCTACTACTATACAAGTCAATCACGCAACGCTTTGTTCGCGCGTCAGGTGAATCTAAAGGCCTCCACCCACCGGACGCGTGTGCTGCGCGGCACACGCGCAAGTTGTAAAGCATTGAAACTACACTTCAAACACACATCGAACGTGGCACACGCGCAGCACCCGCGCAGCTGCAGCGCAGCACACGCGCAAGTTGTAAAGCATTGAAACTACACTTCAAACACACATCGAACGCGGCACACGCGCAGCACCCGCGCAGCTGCAGCGCAGCACACGCGCAGCACATGCGCAGCACACGCGTCCGATGAGTGGAGGCCTTAAATGTCAATTTTTATATGGAAAAATGACAGCCAAATTGTCCTAAAGCCCTGTTCGCGTGGCTACGCTCACGCATTACAAAGAACGCAGGCAAAACCTAGGGATAAAATATAGCGTATTTTTCAATCCATGTCTATTTAGTGCGATTTTTTGAAATTTGATAAGGTTTCGGAAAATTCTCCCTATACGGTACAATCTCACATTTTTTTCCATTTCATAATAAATAAATAATAAATATTTGGGGACTATCTGACACAAATCGACCTAGTCCCAAACGACGACGATAAACGTACTTATATAGATAAATAAATACTTAAACATCCATGACTCAGGAACAAATATTCATGCTCATTACACAAATATATACCCTTACCAGGATTCGAACCCAGGACCTCTTGCTTCGTAGGCAGGGTCACTACCAACTAGGCTAAAGCGGTCGTCAAAAGAATAAGTATTTGCGGACAATCTTGTATTATGGGCACCTACTTAAAACGATATACGTACTTATACAGATAAATAAATACTTAGTACATAAAATGAATGCATTTATTTTCTAAAGAATTTGATGATAATTAAATAATAACTAAATTAACACTAAGTTAAATGTAATAGAGGCCCTCGAGGCATTGTACCGAGAATGCTGGCGGCATTGCGCTGAGTTGCCACTTAAAAATACATAGAAGAGAACATATAAGTTTGTATGCGGGGGTAATCTCAGAAACTACTCATCGGATGTAGAAGACAATCTTTCAGCAGCATATATTTGACCTTTAAAATGGACATAAGTGACATAACCTATATGATTTCCTGCGGCAGCTTCGCTTACGTTTTCGTACGCGGGCGGAGCCGCGCGGACATTTATGTAGTATATAACTAAAAGCCATGTGACAGCCCTAAACAGTTGGAAAGAATCGTTACCCAACGCGATGGTGTCGGAAATACGTGATAACTATCCCCGATATTATAGTTTGTTGACGAGTCGTTTGTCTTCCGGGATTTATAGTAATATCCACGAATTATGGACTGATGCTCATATTATTCACATTTAAGGGGATGCCGTGATTCGAGTCGACCACGCCACCTTGACATAGACACGCTGATGTCTTCCGCGCACGAGCAAAAGAGATGCAACACTCCTCAATCAATCAATCTCACATATACTATTCAGAGGAAATCACAACAAGCGTTAAGGCCTCCACCCACCGGACGCGTGTGCTGCGCGTGTGCTGCGCGTGTGCTGCGCGTGTGCTGCGCGTGTGCTGCGCGTGTGCTGCGCGTGTGCTGCGCGTGTGCTGCGCGTGTGCTGCGCGTGTGCTGCGCGTGTGCTGCGCGTGTGCTGCGCGTGTGCTGCGCGTGTGCTGCGCTGCAGCTGCGCGGGTGCTGCGCGTGTGCCGCGTTCGATGTGTGTTTGAAGTGTAGTTTCAATGCTTTACAACTTGCGCGTGTGCTGCGCTGCAGCTGCGCGAGTGCTGCGCGTGTGCCACGCGGGTGCTGCGCTGCAGCTGCGCGGGTGCTGCGCGTGTGCCGCGTTCGATGTGTGTTTGAAGTGTAGTTTCAATGCTTTACAACTTGCGCGTGTGCCGCGCAGCACACGCGCCGCGCAGCACACGCGTCCGGTAGGTGGAGGTCTTTAGAGCGGGCCGATTATTTGACTCCAAAATTCCACCGTACGCCGCCGTCTTAAGTCTTATACATACATATGTACGTATAGTGAATCTATGCACGGTTTTATTCCCAAAAGGGGTAGGCAGAGCACATGAAACTTATAGCACGCATCGTCGGTAGTGGAACCCTTACTCTAATAGTACACATACTCGATCGATATGGTTAGATAACCTTATATTGAACGTAATATAAAATCTAACCACGCTATACCTCAAACGTAGCCCAAATCCCAGCATATTTTCGCACACATATATTACACGCAGTACCTTACTTATTCAAAACACGACACAACACATAACAGGGTCCGAAACAACGAGACAGGGGGCGTGCCGATGTTAATATATGACTTTCCGCCCTCAAACATGTTCGGATAACGGCTTATTTTAACTCGGATTAATGGCACGGGAGAAAAATAACGGATTTGTTTTAATTGTGACTTGTGAAGTAATATATGCATACCTCACCATATTAGGGTTTGGTCCCGGGACTGGATTTCATAGGGCCCGCCCCGGAAGAAAACCCTTCTTAACATATAAAGGTCAAATATACATTGGAAATTGAAATATACTAGGTAATTAAAACGAAGCCTTTTATAGTTTGATCCTTGTCCTCTCCGGTATAACCATACCTATCTGCCAAATTCCATATCCACAGAAAATCATCACCATATATTTAAGAACCTAGCTCTTGACGTGGAGTTATCGCCTGTTCACCTGTTAGGCAAATACTTTCTTTAACCCTAACCAGGTAGTGATCTCATAGTGACCACTTAGCAGATGATTTTTTTCTGACGAGCAGAAAGATTATAGAAGGCACTAAATGTCATTGACGTATAGTCTATAAACTGACAGATTTCGGAACGCACCCAAACTTGATGTGTCAAAACAATTTTTTTTGACGTTTTATTTGTCAAATTCAAATTGAGAAAAAGTGGCCGGTTTTGTGTGTTGCTCCAAGTAAATATTAGTATAGTGCCGAAAAAAATTACGGTAAGTGCTATGTGATGCTTTATTTTGGTAGTATATAAGATAATGTATGTGTAGTATGCCGTTAATAGTTACAGTAAAAAAAAAATTAAAAAAAAAAATTTTAAACTGTTTATTTTCAGAAAAAAGAATAGGTTTTTACAGATCTTAGTTAAAGTAATTTTAAGATTTTGCTTAACTAAGGAGTGCGATAATATTAAGTGCTTATCTATGTTATGTTAGTGAGTAATAGTTTTGTATGTAAAATGTTTGCTCCTAAAGTTTGTGGTCCCTATATGACCTCTGCCCGTTTCGGTTCAGTACAAGTGGTTTTTATGTGACCAATGCCCGGCAGGGTATATAAGAGAAATTTAAGGGTAAGTTCATTACTTACTGTAGTTGAACTATTTAAAAAAAAATAGTGAAAAAATCTAAAAATTACCTTAAAAGTAATACGCTTGGTTTAAAAATATATATAAAACGGATTATTTAGCATGGGAAGTGACATGCGAGCCGAGCAGGTGCCGGCAATTTGTGCATTCCGTGACACGAGTGAATATATCATCATCATCTGCAGCCTATATACGTCCCACTGCTGAGCACAGGCCTCTTTTTGAAGCTCTTTTTGCTAAATGGTGCTTAAATATAATAATAAATATCAGTTATTCTTACTTTTATTGTGGTCTTATTTTGCCGATAATTACATGTAAACATTATGACTAACCCTTAAAACTTCAATGTATAGCCAGCAGGGCAGTGGCCACATACGGACCACGTGGGACTACTGGTAACGGCCACAGGGCGTATAATGACCACAGGGTTTTTTTTTAGGAAATCATGATACTAAAAAAAACAAGAAATTAGTTTTTTTTGACGCTATAATCTACCAAAATCAGGATTCAAAAGTAAAAAAATCGTCAGGCCTGTTTAAGGGTTAATTCCGCTACTCCTTACATACATATTCTAGAAAATTATATAACCATCTACCTAACTGCATCAAACAAGAACAAAGACTCACAGTGTTCAGTGCTCGAGTGAAAGAATTACTAATTGATAAGACTTTATACAGTTAAAACGATTTTTTTAATATGGAATAGTAAACAATATTTAAAAATATGACTGGTTAAAATTGTATGACCTAATTTAAATTTGATATTGTCTTAGCATAAATATCTGGTTTGACAATTCACACTTGTAATATTATTGTTTTTGCAAAACGTATGTACATAGTGATGAATAAAATATTATCTTATCTTATCTTATCATAAATATTTAAGATTGACTTTATTAGAAAAAGGCGTTCCAAGGACACAACAAGGAGTTTGTTCCTTATCCCTACAAATATTCAATTTTACGGTAGGAAATAACCTTAATTAAAGCTATTGATTTCATTTCAGACACATTTAATGAAGAGGAAGTACTTTTAATATCAAAGGGAGGAAATGTGTACTTTCTGTCCTTCAAAGTAATGAATCTGTTGAAGGCCGCTGATGAAATACGTGATAAAATGACGAAAAAATTAATAGCTCATTTCATACTTACTGGGTACCTATAACTGGGTACTCAAATTGGGCTCGTTTTCGTGATCCTGTTTTAACCTACGTTTAATAAAAGTGGTAAAAAGACCATTCCAGTAAATTTTGAATGAATCGTGCCATACGATTATAGTACATTATTGTCGAAGCAAGGGAAGAAGGCAATTGCTGGCTGAGTATTAATTTTAAACGGACGACCTTGGGAGTCCGTTTAATTTAATATGAAGCCAGCAATTGCCCTTCCAGCTGAGACAAATATAGTGCTTTTCTCAAAAATTGTGCAAGTAAACAAAAATGTCCTTTCTGAAAATGATAAGGCATGCATTTCTTCTCGCCGCTTCAAGAAATTGTCGTAGGTACGCCTTTCGATATATGTCTTTTGGCTTTGCAAATTACACTTAACAAATAATCAATAACTGAGCTAGCAGCTTCTTTAAAATCTGGAATCATTTTCACGACAATTTTCTATATTTTCCGTAAAAACAATTATCCACTGTATGTAAAAACAGAATATTTTTTGCATTAGCGCGTTTTTTTTTTAATAATAAGTTGGAAGTGTATTTTTCTTCCGAAAAATAAGTAAGTTATTCGAGACTACTAAAAAGTCGCGATAAGTCACAGCTACTGATCTTCCATTTTGGCTGTTTAGGACCTATGCCTTTTATTTATATGGCGGTTTCAACTTTTTAAAAAGATTGTACCACGACAAATAAGGTGATTTGTTTGCAACATTGTAGTCGGGCAAAATCGAGCCGGTAAGCTATGCATTTCACGTCCTGATTTTTTTACCAGTAAAGTCATCATTGCCGATGATTTTTGAGAAAAATAATTTTGAATGCGTTGACTTGGAATTTCGACGTTTTCTCAGCTTCCAGGGATTGTATACCTACATGAGTATTTGATATTAACTTCAACTGAATATACCTCCACTCGTTCCCGAGAACAAGGATCTTGACAGACAGACGGACAACGAAATGATTGGCGTTTTTTGTTTTGAGGTACGGAACCCTTTTTAACTTTTTAAAAGTTAGTCAGGAAACTTAGCCATGCCGACGAACAGCTAAAACATGAGTGCCCCGAATACGTCTGTCAACTATCTTCCGCCCGCGACTTCGTCTGCGTGGACCCGGTATACAAACTATCCTATGTTTTAATCCCAACTATAAACTACCTTCTTGCAAAATTTGATCCAAATCGGTCGAGCAATAAACACCTAAACATCCAAACTTTCGCATTCACAGTATCAGTAAGATTTTGTCCAATATATATTTATTCTGCGTTTTTAAAGGGGGTACATTATTTTACAGACAACAGTTTTAGAGAATTTCGCTACACATATTTTTTTCTCATATTATATATGATATGAGAAAAATGATACCTACTTTGAAGAATGTTATATCATTGATTTTTATTGCAAATAAAATTTTATGTATCAATATTCACATCATAGAGAAACAAATCAATTTTTTTAAAGCAATGACGGGAGACACCTCGCCCGTCACGCCTTACTAAACTAGACATCTGCCCCCCTATTCTGTAACTTATTTTAAGCTCACCTCAACGCTCACCCACAAATATATCTTGACACCGCGATGCGTAGTAACTAAGCGTAGGTAGAGGTCTAGTTTCGTGACGGGTGACCGGCGGGGTGAGCCGCATTATCGCGTAGCTTAAAACAAGTTACAGAATAGAGGGGCTGATGCGCTAAAGGCCTCCACCCACCGGACGCGTGTGCTGCGCTGCAGCTGCGCGGGTGCTGCGCGTGTGCCGCGTTCGATGTGTGTTTGAAGTGTAGTTTCAATGCTTTACAACTTGCGCGTATGCCGCGCAGCACACGCGTCCGGTGGGTGGAGGCCTTAAGTATAGGTCGCGTCATGTAAAAATAACGCTGGCGGTCATACGCTTTATATGGCATCCAGCGCTCTTTTTACATGACGCGACCTATAGTAACTACGAATCGACCCGTCATGATTTTGTGGGTGTGTATTGAGGTGAACTTAAAAAAGTCACATAGTAGCGAGGCAGAAAAGCAGCCAAGTAGCCTGAAACGTTACAAACTTCACACCAATAAGGTCAAACGGCCCCACAAATCAATGAGCCAAATTTACGACTCCAAATATTTGTTTTGCGAACTGTGCTCGGAAATAAATAAGGTAGAAGCAGGTGTGGGAATACTGCGAATTAAAGGTTTGTCGGCGGTTTTATTCCAGTTAACAAATGTTTGCGTATAATGGAGTTTTTGTAAAAGCAATAAAAGCGTTAGTCATGTAGAAGTGATTTCAGTGTTTTCAGTATGACATAACTGGCCTATGCTTTACCACCCCTAGATGAAGGGAGTATTGAAAAAAAAACATCCCCACTTTAGGTGCAGGTTAAAAGCCTTTTTTTCCAAGATTTTATTCTACTGTCCTGTCGGCGTGAGTGATTTATATACCCATGCTATGTTAGACTTTTCTAGTAGTAGGTTACAGATCTAAGCCGCAGACGGACAGATTGACAGACGGACATGGCGAAACTATGAGGGTTCCTTGTTGACTACGGAACCCTAAAAACTTTAAATAAGTGCCACGAAAAGGACAGGAGTCGCTGAGTCGTGAGACGTGTCGTTGGAGCAAATTATCGTAACACACACTTAAAACACCTACCTACCCACATTCGTTGTTATTTAATTTCTGCATACAAAACCGATTGTAAACGGCACCGAACAAACTTCTAGCTTAAACTACAACTCCATAACTTCCTCAAAGCCCTAAGCTGACAATACAGCAAACGATTTAAAAATCGGTGCAAAACTGACCCCTTGATCTCCAAAGGTCGTATACCAGTATAACATGCATACCGAGTTACGCCATTTCGAAAGTAAGCTCATACAATCGTAAGTCAATGAGAAAGGGTCGTATGTCAGTATGAAGATCATATAAAGATACAACGTTGTGTAAGTAAACAGCAGGATTTCGTTCGGAAATGGGAACCGGCCACTCTGAAGGCATTAGCGGAGCAATCTTACTTGTGCACGCTGCACGTTATTAAATCCAGAAATGCTTTGATACCAATATTTATGTTTTGCCATTTTATTTGGAGGATTTGAGACGGAGAATCTGGTGGGAACGATTTAGGGGCAAATATTGGGATAATATAGCAGTAAGTTTATTAAGTGGCGATTTGCGGGAACAAGGATACAGTTTATGCCGATTTTGACGTCAAGATTATTAAGGCGGTGCATTGGAAATTATCGCGTGCTTTGAAACGCCGTTCTGACTAGATTAAGAAACAATAAGGTCTGATTTTCAGATATATGATTCTTGACTATATGATTGTTTCTGATTTAATCGATAGGTACATGCTTGCCTGAAATTTCCTCGATAAAAAAATAAACCAAAGTAGGGTCTGTCGTTTCCTTTTATAACTCAGACTACTCAAACGATACAATCGAGTTAATATTATAGTATTTTATCTCATCTAACCGCTCGGCCACGACTTTGGTCTTAAGCGACCTGCGACCAGCGTTTTATCTGTTCATTGCGCGGTCGAGATGCGCAACGCACTGTGGTTAGTTGGGATCACGCGCAATGAACAGATAAAACGCTGGTCGCAGGTCGCTTAAGACCAAAGTCGTGGCCGAGCGGTAAAATCTCACTTAAGGCGCCGTAGGTTCAGCGAAGTTAATCGAACAGAGTTTTGAAACAATATAACGCGTCTGTTTATAATAATATGATTTTAAAAAAATACGAATAGTAATCTTGGGTCTTTTCTGCAGGGAAATCAGTGTTTAGAAACATAAGTAAGCAATTTTCGCTCGATAGAAAAAAATCAATCCAAAAGGGTCTAAAATACACTTAAAACATTTGTAACAAATTATGCATAAAAGCTAAAAATAATAAAATGGCTTCTAAAAATCGGCATTATCATGTTTGAGAGAAATCAGTGATTACATTTTTATTTATTTGAACGGCCAGAAAATTAAAATTAAAAACATGATATCCGCGCTTCCGAGCACGCACTTCCATCTCGCTCACGCTTAAATGCTCAATGAGAGGGAGAGAAGACCATGTACCTACGGTGCCTTAATGAAATTTAAATAAAACTTCACTAACTTAGGTATTTACCGAAATTTGTCCAAAAGCGTGGAAGGCATAAGCGTCTCTGTTTGGGGAGGCGTGTTCGACTAAGGCATCCCCTTAAGGTTGGGTTGCACAAATCCGTCTGTATTCGTAAGCGGTTTTTATTAAAATCTGAATGTAGGTATGAAAAGTTTGACAAGTTTCTACGGAATGACAGCTGCCGTCGCCATGATTCATAATAATTCATAATTCATTTATTCATTGTACCATGCATATTTAATTGTTGATCGGTCTGTAATCGTAAATTGTAGAATCCCGCCCTAAGCTCATTATTCATAAAACTTAAAAAAAACTCTGTTAACTAAAACGTGCTTTATCCCTGTCTCACACAGATGTGAAAGTGAGTGATAAAGACAGACGCGTTATGACGGTGTTTTTTTTAAAATAGGTGTGAGGTACGTTTATAATTATAAATAAGGGCCTTTTAATCCATACTAACATAATAAATGCGAAAGTGTGTCCGTCTATGTATATTTATGTCTGTCTGTACCTCTTCACGCTAAAACCACTGAACTTGAAAATTCTGCAAGTATACAGATAGTTTGAGTCCTAGACCTGGACAAGGACGTATAGTATAGGATAGTTTTTATCCCGGTAATCATGGATTAAAATTGTATGAGGCTACTATAAAAACTATGTAGTTCCACGCGGACGGAGTCGCGGGCAGAAGCTAGTTAGTGTGCCATTTATTTTTAAGGTAACATTAAATTTGCTAATAAATCCAATCATAAATGTTTATTTAGGTAATTAATCACAATTTCTCCTCTCCCTGGGATTGTAATAATACATTACTTAACTAGGGCGGTGAATTCGTGAATGCCCCAGATCGCAGGTGTTTGTGTCCCGAACCGAAGGTGAGGGCCATAAATATGCGCTCTGGGGCTTAACGAATTACCGCCCGTATTGAGTACAAAATTTTACGTCTTCATCTGGCCACAATGCGAGTTTTCCCGTACGCGCAGCGTGCAGTAAAACTCGCATTATGGCCAGGTGTGACGTAAATAATAATAATTATTATATTTCGAAGCTTCATTCTTCAGATATAACACATATGTAGTCCTTTAATCTACCAGGCAACATTTCGCAAGTTTAAAGTACGCAGTAAAAACCATAGCTCAAACAGTTTTATCCCCACCTTTACCCCTACCCTACTTAGGGACCTCGGCTTGCCACCATTTCTCATTCTTTATTCTTGCGAGGCAACGAACGCACGAACTAATTCTATTAAAAAATAATTCAAAATATTTAATCATGCCTAAACGCAGTGCACAGGAAAAAATAGAGTATTATTCTGCTAATATACGGAAATTGCAACAAAAAACTATAAACGAGTTATGACAGTGCGGTGCTATCTGATTCATCAGGTTCCGAAGATAAATCAGGTAAGTGCAATTAGTTTCAATAAATAGTTCTACATTGTGGTGCCTCTAATAAATGCATTTAATACCGCACGGGCCGTGAGCCCACGCCTTGTAATTCTAAACCTGGGGGGCGACCGAGAGTCGTCACGAAGGTATCTCATGCTTGGGGGTTGTCCGTGAGTCAACACGATAGCAATTTCTAACAATATTAATCGCTAAGAAATGCATTTCATACCGCGCGGGCCGTGAGCCCACGCCTGGTAATTCTAAACCTGGGGGGCGACCGAGAGTCGTCACGAAGGTATCTCATGCTTGGGGGTTGTCCGTGAGTCAACACGATAGCAATTTCTAACAATATTAATCGCTAAGAAATGCATTTCATACCGCGCGGGCCGTGAGCCCACGCCTGGTAATTCTAAACCTGGGGGGCGACCGAGAGTCGTCACGAAGGTATCTCATGCTTGGGGGTTGACCGTGAGTCAACACGATAGCAATTTCTAACAATATTAATCGCAAGCCCATGCCTTGTAACTAAACCTGGGGGGCGACCGAGAGTCGTGACGAAAGTATCTCATGCTTGAAGGTTGACCGTGAGTCAACACGATAGCAATTTCTAACAATATTAATCGCTAACAAATGCATTTAATACCGCGCGGGCCGTGAGCCCACGTCTTGTAACTAAACCTGGGAGGCGACCGAGAGTCGTCACGAAGGTATCTCGTGCTTGGCGGTTGACCGTGAGTCAACACGATAGCAATTTCTACAACCATTAATCGAGATTAGTATATCCCGTGTTCGCGATGCGGGGCACTAGATACATATATGCATTAAAATTCCTGACGAGTGGTTTTACAATGCATTTCATATCTACCCTCAATTAGAAAAATCAAAATATTATATTTTAATTTATAAACCACGAACAAGTGTATGAGGCAGTGGAAACTTCACTCCCACGTTCAAATGAAGAAAATGCACCTCGCGTGGAGGCCTGTGATGACAAAACGACCCCTGTAATAGATGCCGAGTTACTAACCGCTCTAGGGGACGCCACTGATGATGTCCCAAAATATGGGGAGAAAATTCATCCCAATTTAGCGCAAAGGTGGCTACCTATATTACACAAAGGTATTGATAAAAAGAGTAAAGATAAACTCTTACAAGAGTACCTGTAAATTGCAAATTATTATGGGCGCCGTCCTTAAACGCCGTAATTTCGGCGGCAGTTACAGACATCCAAAGAGGCCGTGACAAGAAAATCGAATCATCTCAACAGCAATTGGGAGTCGGTATAGGTACTAACGATAAAAATCCTATCTAATTGAAGTCGGATTTTAGATAAAACTAGTCATTCCTGGACTAGACGAAGTATTCCTTAAGTCATACAATACGTTGAGAGAGATGATACTCTCTTTGGAAGCAAACTCTCAGAGAAAATTAAAGCTTCCAAATCTACTGAAAAGTAGGCCGACAGCGTCGACCATCATACAGCCGCGAGCAGCCTACAACAAGCCACTTGCGACGCCGCGGCAGTAACGCAGGTACATGCCGGTCGTCTTAAAGCTTTTTATAAGTGTTGGCTTAATGTAACGAATAATCGTACTTTATTTATTAGACTGTATACAGAATGGCTTTCCAATTCCTTTTTAGGACATGTTACGCAATCTGTCAAACCTGTAAATACTTTCACATGCCAAGAGCATGATGAAACGAGCTTAGCTGTACAGAACTTAATTAACCTAGGCATTCAGTGAAAGCATCACTGGATGCCAACAGACTAATGATCAGTTTCTATCAAAGATTTTCTGAATCGAATGGTGGCTATAGATTCATACTGAATCTGAAAGGGCTCAATAAATTTGTAACTAAGTCCCACTTCAAAATGGAAGACTAGAACTGCTTCTAAATTAATCCCTAAAAACGGGTTTATGGCTACCATTGACAAGATTCGAGCATAACAATGTTACTTACGAGTTTTGTTCCCGATTAGTCTATGGACTTTCCGTGGCGCCTAGAACCTTCACCAAAATTATGAAAGAAGTCGTAACTTACCTAAAAACAAGGCCTAACTTCTATTATATACCGGGGTGGCATTTTGTGTATTGGAAGGGACCTTAACGAATGTAAAAATAATGGGAGGGAGACTCTCCGGTTTCTCGAGTGCCTACGATTTGTGGTAAACTATACCAAAAGCTCGATACAATCCCAAAATTACCAACAATGCTGTAAATTCTTAGGTTTTGTTTACAATTCAATTATCATGTCTATATCCCTTCTTATGCAGGGTATGCGCACTTTTTAAGAGTTCTTACCACTGCATGCCCGACAGCTAGATACAGCTGGTTGTACACGAAGTTGTTAGAAAGATATAAATTCCGAGCTATTCAGGAATACGATGTCTATGATCAAAAGTAAAACTTCCTCGCGAAATTTTACCTGACTTATTTTGGTGGACTAATAATATTATTTATAACGTCTTGTCATTTTGGAATCACGAAATTCGATGCAGAAATATCTATAGATCCGTCCCGATCAGGATGAGGTACAGTTTGTGACGGAGTGTGTGCAAACGGAGCATGGGAAGAGCAAGAATTAGCATTCCATATTAATTACTTAGAGCTTGCTCGCTCTTAGGATTAAAATGTTTTGCGCGAAATAAATCAAACTGTGCTCTGTTGTTCCGCATCGACAACACTACCGCGATAAGCTATATTAATAAATAGCTTACCTAGATCTATTTGGCAGTGGTGTGAAGAACGAGACATATGGTTATTCGATTCGTACATTAACACTAAGAATAATGTAGAAGCAGACAGAGAATCCAGAAGGCTAAATCCTGATATTTAATGAAATTTAAGTATTGCAGCCTTTGAAAGAGTAAGTAAACACTTTGGTGTGCCCGAAATTGACCTCTTTGCTTCTCGTACCTCTGCCAAATGTGAAATATATATTTCGTGGAAGCCAGACTCGGACGCTCTTACCGTCGTCGCATTCACTATTAGCTGGTATTTATAATAAATATTTTTAAGCGTTTCCACCTCTCGCACTCGTACTAAAGTTTTTACATAAGATTATAAATGACAACGCCACAGGAATAGTAGTATTTCCCTAATGGCCATCCCAACCGTGGTTTCCGCTTTTGTTGAGATTAGTAAAAGTATCTAATCTCATGTTAGCGTCAATTTCAAACAACACTTTACAACAGTACAACGTGTGTTAAATACAAGTTGTGCTGGAAATTTAGCATAGATAATATAGATATTCAATTTCTATAAGGGCTTCATTTCTGCTGTTATTTTATTTCTAACGCACGAATTTAATAAAGGATCGTCGTATGGCTCATTAAATAATCATAGGTCAGCACCCTCGCTCCTACGGGGGAGTAGTATCAACTCAGATGACCAAAGTAAAGGATTACCGAAAGGTGTTTACAAATTAAAGCCCGTAACTCCTAAATATAGCCATACCTGGGATCCTCAAGTGGTATTAAATCATATAACAACATGGTACAAACACTGTCACTTATTAAGTGGAATAATATTAAGTCCTGCCCAAATTGTATTAAAGTAATTTTTGATGATATAGTTAAGACTTCAGGTGTAGGTCGTCTACAACCGATTTTGTGCCTTCCATATTTTGAAGATACCTAATAGAAATATTTGCCCGGTGACTGTTATAATGATGTTTTAGGACTGAAAAAGCTCACAACATATTTTGTTGACTTTCAAAAGTCCCCATAAAAATGCATCTGCTCAATCCATTAGCCGGGGTGCATTACGCGAGCGGTAAAGACATGGCGGCGTTCAGCGCTCACAGCACGCGCCACGCCGCCACGTCAGCTGCACACCGGTCAGGCATTTCTTTAGATGCTATCCGGAAGGCAGCAGGCTGGTCGAGAACATCGAAAACTTTGGCTCGTTTCTACCATCGTCAATTAATCGACGAAGGTCATTGTGCCAGATCAATCTGCCTTTTGTATAGGTAGAATTATGTGAAGTTACAATTGTACTCTTTGATTAATAATTGGGAGTATCTAAGATTGTTGTCAAAACATAATTATTGCATTTCATGATTATGATGTTTTACAATTACAAAGGGCAGCAAAACTTTCAACTCTAAACATCTACATGTGTGTTATATCTGAAGAATGAAGCTTCGAAATATAATAGAAGATCAAACGAGCTTCGCAAGCGAAGTTCGATCGATATTATATGAGTAAGCTTCATTCGAAGATATAACTTCCCGCCCGCCCCTATACCCCTAGGAAAGTTTTGTCTCTAAAAAGAATGAGAAATGGTGGCAAGCCGAGGTCCCTAAGTAGGGTAGGGGTAAAGGTGGGGATAAAACTGTTTGAGCTATGGTTTTTACTGCGTACTTTAAACTAGCGAAATGTTGCCTGGTAGATTAAAGGACTACATGTGTGTTATATCTTCGAATGAAGCTTACTCATATAATATCGATCGAACTTCGCTTGCGAAGCTCGTTTGATCTTCTATAATATTGTAGTGCCCAACAGGGTTCACCAAGCTCTAACCTATAAGTTTACCACTTGTACAACTACTTTGTGAAATTGCAATAAAATATTGAGTATTGAGCTATTCATAATCGTTCATCAACGACTCAATCTGGCTAAAAAAAACACAAAAAGTTGAACTAACTAGCTAAACAACAGGACAAACTTCCAAATAACACTCCTTAAGGCGACAGTAACCCTAAAACATAGTCTACCTCGCTCGCTCACGTTAACTTGATATAACCTTACATTTTGGACAGTCGAATTCAAAGATTTGTATACAATGTTGCACCTTATCCCATTGAAATAAGGCGGAAAATGTAAATGTATCTTTGCCGTTGACTGTCGTACCTAGAGTCAGTATACAGTTTCGCAGACCCGAATGAAAGACCAGTCAACAAATACTTAGCCGGATGATACGTACCTCCTTGGCACACATACTCAGACTCAGAAGCGTAACTCTCAAGCACCACTCCCATACAAAATCAAATTAACACCACACAATCAAATCTCTACCTAAATAACAGCTGTACAAAGTTCAAATTCTAAAATCAAAACAGAAGCCTGCCGCGAACGCACGCAATAATGAAAGGTCAGTTGTAATGCAATCAAACAAAATCCAATCCTATTCTGAAGGGCTTTAGAATTAATTTCGCAAGCAATTATAACAACACTTCTGGTTTCGCGTTGCGTTCAAATGAGTTTGAACTTAATTTTGTGCACTGTAAAGTTGATATCGGTTTGAGTTAGACGCAGGTTGCTTTATTACGTGTATAAAATTGCGTATAACCTATGACCCAGGATTGCAGCATTACCTAATGACTGACACTCCCTAGGATGTCTTAGTAATTAATGGCAAAGTATGTTTTATTATTTAATACGATGCAATTTCATCTTTGATGAGGAATATTCATACTAATAGTATAAACTAGTTTCTGTCTGCGACTCCGTCCGCCTGAAACTCGTTTATATATCGTAGCTCCATCCAAACTTTCACCCCCCATTTCACACGCGTAGGTGACAGATTCCAGGATAAAAACATACCTAGTTCATTCTTCATTTCACCCATCATCCATTACAACCATCACTCATCATTCATACACAGAATCACTTAATCCAATTAGAAATCATTTACCATACAGTAATCGCGGATTCACTCGCCTGTATCCTTCACAGGGACTGCTTTCTGGTAAAATCAAAGAGACAAAAAAAATCGCCATGCTAAATTTTGTCTCAAATGTCTCAATCCGTTCAGCCGTATTTGCCTGACTGCGTCGTCCTAACTTTCGCATTTATAATATTAGCTACTGCCCGCGACTCCGTCCGCGTGGAACTCGTTTATAATTATTGCAGCTACGTACAAAATTTTATCCCCCCCATTTCACATATTCATATCGTATTCATCATATTCGGGGTCTCCATCCCTTCAACTATCTCCACTTAAAAATCACGTCAGTTCGTCGCTCCGTTTTGCCGTGAAAGACGGACAAATAAACAAACACACTTTCCCATTTATAATGTTAGTATGGATGACGACCGCTTTAGCCAAGTTGGTAGTGACTCTGCCTACGAAGCAAGAGGTCCTAGGTGCGAATCCCGGTAAGGGCATTTATTTGTGTAATGAGCAGGAATATTTATTCCTGAGTTCCGGATGTTTTCTATGTATTTAAGTATTTATCTATACAAGTAAGTTGCTAGTCGTCTAGTACCCATAGTACAAGCTTTGCTTAGCTTTGGACTAGGTCCATTCGGGCCGGGGGGTGTGTGTAACGCATTTCTCCAGCATCAAAAAAAAAGGTCCGTTTCTGTAAGATTGTCCACAAATATGTATTTATTATAGTAAGATAAATATCATGGTTGCAAGGAATAAATACTTGATTACGAGTTAAGACAATCCATAAAATTGAAATTTATATGTTACACTTCACTAAGGTGGACACAACAACGTAAGAATAAGGAAAACCATATTGAATTACAAAAACATCAGTATTGCAATGTTTGAAAAGCACTTAAGAGGCCGCAGTAAGCTCGGCTGAATTTCACCTTCCCATACAAACGTAGTTAAGAATAAGAATAAGAATAAGAATTTATTTATTTAGCACACAAAACACGGAAAAAAGAAATACACTCAAAAACGTAACCTTAAGTGCTAAACGGGAGCCTCACTTACGCTCAGTTACGCTCTCATTTTAAAACTACGGGTTGGATTGTGACGAAACTTTGCATATACAATGACATGAGGTATATCTATGTCTGTAATTAGTTTATATGGTTCCAATTTATAAAACAAACGAAATACAGCAAAAACTAGTTTTGTATGAAAAACTTAAATTCGCTGTATTTTTTTTATTATGGTATCTCAAGCTACATAAACTAATTGCAGACATAGATATACCTCATTTCATTGAACATGCAAAGTTTCGTTACAATCCAACACGTAGTTTTAAAATGAGAGCGTACGTATGTAGCGAACGTTTGTATGGAGAATCGAGCTTACTGCGGACTCTTAACACTTTCACTGCAAGCGTTAGCTTGATCATACCCCAGACACTACCAAAATACATACAGAGCCATAGCAATTGAATCTTCACTAACTAGTATAAAGTAACACAATCTCAACGTAACGGCCTAGCAATCTTCAAACTAGTTGATTTATATTTCTGATTTGCAGTTATTTCAGTTATTCCGCAAGTCACCTGGGGCCGGTGGCACGGTGAACTGTTTCCTCGGTTATTTGTACTATACACAGTACATTGTATTGTGTGCTGTGTTCTGTATGTAGGACAGATTGAGTCAATGCCCGGTTGCATTGCATATCGTGTTTGACAGGACGCCAGTACCACTCAAAGTCAAGGTTTGTGTTACATAATAAGTCTCGATTGTGATTTCCAGTTTTGATTGCCAATGCATATAGTCGAACACAAATAAAGCATCTATAGTGCAAAAGAAATCTATCTTATTCAGTTAACCAAGAGCTACGTTAGCCTAGTGGTTCTGTCAAGCGGCGGCCGTGGGTTCGAATCCCGGCTCGTACCAATGAGTTTTTCGGAACTTATGTTCGGAATATTTACAGTTAGCTTTTCGGTGAAGGGAAACACCGTGAGGAAACCTGTCTAATCCCAATAAGGTCTAGTTTTCCCTCTGGGTTGGAAGGGCAGAGGCAGTCGCTTTCGTAAAATTAGTGCCTATGCCAAACGTGGGATAAGGTGTCAAAGCGGACCCCGGGCTCCGTTAGGGCACAACCGGGAATAACGCTAGGAGGATGAGGTTGAAAAAATATCATACTATAATAGTACATTACTTACCTAGGGCGGTGAATTCGTGAATGGCCCAGATCGCAGGTGTTTGTGGCCCGAACCGAAGGTGAGGGCTATAAATATGCGATCTGGGGCTTTACGAATTACCGCCCGTGGTAAGTACATAATTTTACGTCATCACCTGGTCACAATGCGACTTTTACCGCACGCTTTATGGCCAGGTGTAAAGTATTTTTTTTTTTTATCATCTGCGGAATATCATACCGTAGTACGGATATCAAAACGGACGTTTTACCATTCCTACAGTGTATTAAATCAAGATTTCCCCAAATCCGACCAACGATTCGATTTCCCCAGGAAATAGAAATAAGGTCAAGTTCAGAATTAGGGACTCGGTCAAGGGACAGTCCCTTCACTATCCGATAAGAGTGCACAGTGTAGGGAGAAAGGTAGGACATCCCTGCGTCTAGTATTCTTCGAACGATGCAGATGATCTGACCAGCGAGTCACGTCACAGGCATTTTTTCCAAATTTTTAATGCAGCAATTGGGTTGTGTACTCAAAATTGATCATAACTCGAAAATAAAGAAAGCAAAAAAATATGCCTAGTGACGAAAACCATTGTGATATCTCAAAAAGTACGAAGCTTCAACCGTTTCAATATTATTTAGAGAAAACGCTCGAGGAGGTGCCTTTTGCGGAAAGGGACAGAATATACCCCCTCTTAAAACTTTGAACACTACAACTTTGTGATAATTTCATTTGATTTACTTATTTCTCCATTTGTGTTATAGTGTCAACACCCCTATTTGACTTTTGACATAAGCTGTCGGTCACTTATAAAGCCTGCGTATTTTTGCATGCGGTTAATGCGCCCACCCCAATGATATCGAAAGTAAAGATACGCCTGTCCGAACAATATTCGCTTGACATACTGTGACAGCTGAAGACTAAGTCACGGTGGCCCGCGATTGCCCGTGGCGGGCCACCGCATTGGGCGAATTACTCGTGGGCGTTGGGCCTATCTTTAAGAAGTAATATATATATCTATGGCCCACCCTCTCTCCGCACTTGCAAACATGCACATGATCACTGCAAACCACCAAAACCTGATATATTGTATGATATTGTTCTCGTAACTTATCATGGTCCTTTCAGGAGTAACGCCGGTTTCAATCAATTACTAGAAACCGATACAAAAATGTCGTACTTTTTTATTGCACTAGCGCCAAAGGTCGATATACGATTCATGTCAAGCAACAGGATTAGGTAAGCTGACTTTATCGCAAGCGAATAACGTATACACCGACAATATACATACATGCCATTACCCGCCAGCCATTCATCACTCTTTTCATGTCGCGTACGTGCAGGTATGTTAAAGAATTTCTTCGAAAACGGCAATAGCAAAATGGACCTCGTTTTGAACATAGCTGAGAATGTGATTAAAACATTCTTACCTTATCTCAATATCAGTGCGTCGTGCTCACACATACTTGGCTATAGACTTACGCAGGCTAGAGCGCATGAACCAAGACACTGGCACACATACATACATAGATTGACGCCTTTATTCCCAAAAGGGCTAGGCAAGAGCACATGAAGCTCATGTTCCAGTGCCACTTTTAGCATAAATGCGGGTACGATGTGGTGGCGCGAGGGTGCAGGGATACGACGATAACAGGGCCCCGTTATCGTCGTACCCGTCCCACTCGCCGCGCAGGCGAAGATTGAGTAAAACAGTCTACTTATAGGCGAGAGTGTCGACCACCCATTATAATACCCAAAGAGACGTCTTCGTATGTACATTCATTATTAATAGCTTCACATTGATACTCTAAATCTATCAATGACTTGCACCGTACCAGACTCGATGTTCTGAATAATATGAATAGTTCTAAATTATTCACTGTCCAAGCTCTCTTTATCTTCCAAAGCCAGAAAGACCTAAGTTTGTTCAGAGTTATATGTAGACATATAACGTTTTAGAATGATTTGCTATAGTCGTTAGAACGGAAATCGCATCAAATAATTTATTTGACAAATAGGAGAATGGCATTCGTTAATTTATGGTTTCACGGAAGAACAATCGTAGGGGTTAGGGTGTGGTTTGATAGCTAGCGTAGCGCACGTGGACATAAGCGGAGCGAGAAGCAGGCATAATCATAATATAAATAATCATAATTTTCATTCAAAGCAAACATCTGCACTTAACCAACTTAGCTATCGTGGGTTTCCACCCTTAGGAACTACAAAAAATATTAATAAATAAATATAATTCATACATTTTAAATTAAAATATTCGTAGTAGTTTCGTCGGAGGTTAAAAATTACGAATACATATTTATCTATATACAGATCAACTTTCACGATTCTCACACATAATTTTAAGTAAACGGTACTAAATTGCGTGTAATTAACTTGTTCATCTTCATATTTACGTATATAAAACAACGTGACACCATTTATAACTTAAAAATGGGTTAACTGATTGTATGATGTTTAATTTGTTGGATTTGTCTTTACTTCGAAGAGAAAAACAACTAATAATATAAAAAAGACATGGATTTTGTATGGTGGTATAAAGTTCGCGGGGTCAGCTAATCATTTACAAACCCTAATGTTGAAGACCTCAGTATAAGTATTCGTCCCAAATTGGACTAGATGGGATTAAACATATTACTTTTATTAAGTTTAACCTATTATCTCACTTTTATTTATAGTTGGTTTTTATCACTCAATAAATGTACTAATTTCTAATCATAATTCGATTCCGCTGCATATCAATCGCGCCCTTACCCACTGATTGACAAACACACAGACATTGTTAGTAGAGATGCTCTTATAATTAAGTACAGTCGGCCGCGCTGCGGTTAACGGTCGTTAGTGACAGCTTGAATAAAACGCAGACAAGTGTACTTGGGATGCGGGTTTAGGGATTATGTATATATATATGTATACCTGTTAGTTATTAGGTATCTTCCGGGGGAAACTCGAGTTTGCAATATTCTTACGCCCGTGTTATACAAAACGTTTTTCATTACATTTGCGAGGTTATAATAACTACAAAAGACAGAAAAATCTCATACATCCGCACCGATAAAAAATTTACGAAATTGACAACTGCCCTTCCAAATCATTGCGAGTGGACCGTGCATCTTCCATATTTCAATCAATCACACAGCAGTACAGTATTCTAGTGGCGCGCGGCCATTTAGACTTGCTTAAACCAATCAGATCACACACAAGCTCGTAACTCCCTGAAGAGTTATGAAAATCCATAACTCCCGTGGGAACAATTTAGGCCATTGTCTTTCTGTATAGAGGCATGGAATAACACTATTTGCAAGTGTGATGAAAATTCTTTTTCATCTGTGTATAGAACAGACTTTCTGAATGGACAGAGTCGAGGGTTTGCCTATTACGCAGCATCTAGTCAATTATATTTTCAATTATCTTATATGTATATGAGACATAGTAATAAAGTTGCATTATGCGACATTGAAATGAGAATGAAATTTGATATTCATCCAGCATAATTAATAAAACTTTTTAATTTATTACGTTGATCATAATGATACTTATTTTTAACACCCAATGCAAGAGACGGGTTTAATAAGTTTAACGTGTCTGTCTGTGTATCTGTGTATCTGTATGTGGTATCGTAGCTCCCAAACGGACAGACCGATTTGAATGCGTTTTTTTTTGTGTCATAGATAATTTTATCCCGAGTGTTCTTAGCTATGTTTCATGAAAATCTGTTCAGCCGTTTTTGAGATATTGGACTTTGAAATGAAAATGTCGGGGGTTTTTCAACTTTTATAAGTTGTAGTTATTAATCATAATTTCATAATGATATCAGTATAACCAACTATATTACTAATATTATAAACGCGAAGGTTCAGATGTTTGTTAATCAATCACGCAAAAACGGCTGAACGGATTGAGATGAAAGGCATATACATGCCATATACATATATATTTCAATTCAGGTTATAAACTATATACATAGTTTATAACCTGAATTGAAATATAGGATACATCTTATCCCCATAATCATCCTTTAAAGGGATACAATTGGGGATGGCAAATGCTAATGTTCTCATAAAATAAAATAAAAAATACAACCGAATTGAGGACCTCCTCCTTTTTTCTTGAAGTCGGAAAAATAAACGTCTCTACAGAACATAGTCTATGGGCATCGATGTCAAGAGAATTTAGCGCTATGTGGAATGCAAACAGACAAACAGACCGCCTGAATTAATCACAGAACGGTACGTTGGTACAAAGTGAGAATTTACTGGGAATACTAATAAGAGTAATAAAACGAAGTATTCGGTCATTAATCGCAATGACAGACGGAGAGTAAAAAGGTGGCTAACAAAGCAGGGTCGTAGGTTCGCGTCTAGACAGTTTCTTTGTTTAAGTAGTAAAGAGTATTTTAACAAATACTAATAATATTACAAATGTGAAAGTGTGTCCGCCTGTCTGTACGTTAACTCTTCACGCTTAAACCCCTGAACCGATTTAGATGAAATTTGTTAATGATATAGTTTGAGTCCCGGACATAGGACAGCTTTTATTCTTAAACTCATCCTAAGGGAGTTTTTCTTTTTAATTTATTTTCTTCAAAAAACAGACCACGTAATGTAAAATTAAACTTCTCTGCCAAACTGCAAAACAGATTGTTGGCAGAATACATGAACCGGAATCACACTACGAAGGTGTTGGTGAAATGGGGAAAAAAGTTTGTATGGAGCAACGATATAAACGAGTTCCACGCGGACGAAGTCGCGGGCAGAGGCTAGTTTATAAATAATTAATCAGTATTTTAAATAGTTTTTTTGACTAGTGCTGAACCGCTAAAAAGCAATAAAAATTCGGCATCATCTATCCAAGCGGCAAGTCTATCCAGTTAGAAAATAATGTTATACTATCTAATTTGTTCAATTTTCGTTAAAATTTCGTATTAAATAGATTAGTGTTGCTTTCTACGAATATATTTAGTATTCATCTAATGTACAAAGATGAAGAATTCAAAGGACTCAATTTTGCGAGATTATAACTTCACTTGTTAGGGCTAAGTAAAAAAGTAATCTTTTTAATGGAAATTGTTGGAGACTTTCGACTTTCATGTAAACTTTTGCAATATAATCCTTCTAGTATAAATTGCACAAATGAAGGGTAGATTTGTAACTTTTTGAAGATTGAATAGTGATATAAACTTGTCCGTGTGACCATCATATATTATATATTTATAATTTATTTATTTCATGAATAAAATTATATATTCATTAATCATAATTCATCAGATTTCACTGAACCAGTCGAGCGATCGGCATCTGCTAGCGGTGCCAATATTACCAAGCTAGAATGTCAGACTTTTCATCTTTAAAATATTATTAGTCCAAATTTCGATCATAGTGGAAAATTGAAAAATTATTCGCCACGAGCGGGATTTGAACCCTCAACCTCTGGAATCCGTCCATCGCTATCCCAATTGAGCAATTGAGCGTGGGTCCGCTAATGGCGACGAATCTTTCAATTTGGAATTTCGTTAGCGGACGTTTCTGCTTCATAAACATTTAATGTTAAAAATGGGGTAGCGCATTGTTACTAACGATTCTCAATGTAACTTGAGACGTTGGTGCCGTTTCAGAAGTTGTAATAACTTCGCGGTAGATGTCGCTACGTGCCTACCCAAGGTGTAAATACAATAGTGGAAGGGATTGAAAGATTCGTCGCCATTAGCGGACCCACGGTAGCTCAATTGGGAGAGCGATGGACGGATTCCAGAGGTTGTGGGTTCAAATCCCGCTCGAGGCAAATAATTTTCAATTTTCCACTATGATCGAAATTTGGAATTTCGTTAGCGGACTTCTGCTTCATAAACATTTAATTATTAGTCCATACTAATAATATGTAAATTGTTTGCAATCTTCCAGTCCTCTTGTGCCTACTTTAAGACCTAGAGAGTGAATCTTTGGTGCGTGCCAAATCAAGATTCCCTCAAAATTGTCATTTCACCGTCAACTCAGAAAAGTACTTCTAAAATTTAATGAAGTCTTTCTCAAGTGCAGCTGCGATTCAAAACCTATCTCGACTCGCTTCCTTTCGTCTCTAGTTTTACTTGACCTTGAAATTCGTAAAAGAGAAAGAAATAAAAATAAAACCAACTTTGATTAAAAAATAACTTGCACTCAAATCGGGAGTTACGATGCCACATATAGACACACCGACAATTAAAACGTTGTTTAACCATAGACAATGACGACGTCACTTGTACCAACCTGTCTGTAATCGTTACCGGTGTTCATTAAAATCTGAATATATGGAAAGTTTAACCAGTCTCTATGGAATTACAGCTGCCGTCGTCATATTTAAAGTTAATCGGTCTGTATTCTTGACAAAAGGTCGCGGGAGTCAGCTGGATGCGGGTGGCGCAGAACCGGTCACTTTAGCACTCTTCGGGGGAGACCTATGTCCAGCAGTGGACGTGTTTCGGCTGATATGATGATGGTCTGGTTAGCTTTTGAGTTTTCATAAAACGTTGCTGATTTCACTATAAGTCAAACACTGTATGATATCAAAAGGGTTGCATTGGTCGCTGGAATTATACTGGTGGCCTGAGACAAGCCAATAAGCTTTGTGAATGCTAGCCTCTTGAAAATTGTCAACTACTCCAACAACCGTGTATGTCCCCACTTGAGAGCCGATCTCGAGAACGGACGCCCTGAGCCGTGAACTTGAGAGCTTTGATCGAAGTTTCCACCGGTGTTGTGCTTCAAACTTACTTAAAGAGCGAATTTAGGTTATCCTAACTTTATTTGGGGCGTGAAAATTTTTGGTTTTCGAAGCTTTGAGAGCCCCCGCAGACTGCAGACTTTTAGTCGGCCGATAGTTAGATGTATGTATGCAGTGTGTATCGTTGTAATGTGCGCACTACCATACATCTTCATACTGATTAAGAGCCCGACCAAACTATCGGTCGACTAAAAAGTCTGCAGTCTGCGGGGCTCAGAAAGGATGAAAAATTCTGGAAAAGATCCGAGGACGCGGCAAGCAATATCTCCTGCCAGCATCTTTTCATGCTTCGTACAGAAGCGAAACACGTTTCGAGGATTTCTCATTACTGGTGGTGGTTTAGTGAACAACAGCGTAATGGAACTTTGACAAGTCAAGGCGACGAAGATACCCAGAACAACCGTTCAACCTGAGATCATAGAGTCCTCTGTCATTACTTAGGGCATATGGCGGATGACGGTGTTTTTAGTGGGTAGAAATACCACATAACCCAGACTTCCCCCGAGAACTGGGTACTAGGTTAGCAGGTTTTCTTCACTTAACATAAAAAAGAGAAGATCATTCTTAAAAATTGCAATAGTCAGCGTGGGCGTCATGCGAACTAAAAGGGTTAAACTCCTTGAAGAACGCTAGACTGTTTGAAAAACTTGCACAAGTTTAAGAATAAATAGGTTTAACACCGCAGCTGCGTTCCCGCGTTCACGTCTGCCGTATGTGCGGGCATTTTTCACCGTGAGTGTGTTCCACTTCCAACTTCCACATGGAACAACCTATCTTATTGAGTGAACGAGCGCGAAAGACATTCTCCGTATCAGCTTGGGCCAAAGTTCTTTCGTAAGCCCGGATGTGCCGCTGTCCGGCTCTTCCAGAATCCGTTGGTGGGTCGCAACCTGTAGAAGACTGTCGTGAAAATTTTTGAGCAGGTTCATTACTTATATAGATCTATTTTACAATACGATTTTGTAAAAAAAAACGTTTTTAGACAAAAAGTCACATGCGCGAGTTATACAGCTCACAGCCCTTAGTACTAATATGATAAATAGGAAAGTCTGAGATTGTAGCTTTATAGGTTTATAAGTTTGAATGTACTTAAGTGGCAGTGGGTGGGGCACATAGCACGTAGAACCGATGGGCGGAAAGGTCCTCGAGTGGCGTCCACGTACCGGAAGGCGCGGCGTAGGTAGGCCCCCCACAAGGTGGACTGATGACCTGGTAAAGGTTGCGGGAGTCCGCTGGATGCGGGTGGCGCAGGACCGGTCACTTTGGCACTCTGGGGGAGGCCTATGTCCAGCAGTGGACGTCTTTCGGCTGATATGATGAGGAAGTTTGAATGTTGTGGGTTATCTCCGGAATCACTTCTCCGATTACATTTTTTTTCACTTGTGTATAGAATGGACTTCCTGGATGGACGTAGGCTTTATTGTACCCCGCAGGTTTGCCTGCGTTCTATGTTATAGGCGGCCGAAGCCTTGTGGCTTCGGCCGCCTATAACATAGAACGGCTAGTTAATATTACATAGGGCAGCTAGTTTAATATAATCTTCTAAATATTTAAACCTACAACTTCGAAGTGGCAATGACAATCAAACTTCATGTGCCCTGGCTACCCCTTCTGGGAACGCAAGCGTGAACGTAATGTATGTAAATATGAATTCGTTTTGTCGCATAAGACTAGTATGTTTTGTGGAGCAGAAAACCTCCTACCAAAAAGAGTCTTGCAAATTCCCAGTACACAGGTTGAATGCGAAAAGGTTCCAAGTGAACCCCACCCCGTATGTAAACGTACGGGTAGAGAACTAGTTTAAATTAACCGTAAAACAAGCGCCACATACTAGTCGTTGTGCATGCAGACGGCTTGCAAGCCGCGTGTAGTCGGGTGGAAATTATTTTATCTGTGCAATCCGGTGGAGATGTGAGCGGAATGTGAGATTGCGACAGTTTGCAGTGGGAAAACATATGCCAATCATTTATTTATCAGCGAGCGAAAGAACCATAGAATGCGGGCTCCTTACAAATTAACCAATCACGTGTCGAAAACCCGGTATTATGCATGGTCGAACTAAACGGCTGCCTGGCATCGTTTTGACAACCCGCCCCAATCCCTGCATAATTCCCATTCTGTGGGGCCCTAGGCATGCCACTTACAACAGGCTGGTCGATAGCTTATGTATTTTTTTGTATGGGAGAATGACAGTTTGTAAGTCCCGACGCTCGTATCACAAGCTACGCGATAAGCTATCTGCAGCCCTGTGTATCCGAGAGCCACTTTCAATCTGGAGTTTGGTTTCGAACCTCGACTTTGGCGCTGGGTTTTCAAAGAAACTTATGTGTCATTTGATGTCTGTCGATGGCAGTCGCTATCGTGTGATGGTGCCACAAAAATAAACAAAGCTTAATATCATCATCATCATCATATCAGCCGAAAGACGTCCACTGCTGGACATATGCCTCCCCCAAAGAGTGCCAAAGTGACGTACGCCAACCGCATCCAGCGGACTTCCGCAACTTAACTGTCTATATGTAACTTAATATATTGACAGATCCCTCGGCGTCTAGCTAGAATGACTTGGAGAATCTCGATGATAGGTCTTTGTCACATCAATTTGACAGTTTTAAGGATGATTCACAGCCCGTACCCGAACACGGGGAGTTTAAAAAAATGGCAGATTAAGGTTAACTAAATTAAGTGAGGCTTAAGTCACATCTAACCTGTCGGTTTTGTTACTAAATGTATGAAGCTCGTATCTACAGTGAATGAACACTGTTGCACAAAAATATTCATAAAGCTGATCTATTTGTCCTCAAATACTATATATACCTACTACAATATATCAAAGTAAAATCACGCCAAAGTAATCCCAGAAAACCACTTGGCGAAAGAAGGCAAAATCGTTTCATTAATCTAAACATTTCAAAAAACCCCTCCATTCACTCCGATTCTTTCATTTGGGGCTTTAAATGCAAATGTAGGGTATAAGGTTCATTTATCAACACTTTACCGTCAGTTTTCTTATCTGCAGCTGTGACTGCGGGATATATTTTTTGTAAATAATAACGGTTGGAAGCTTGCTTCTTGAGAGTGACGTGTTGCTGTTGAGATGAGATAGATACCTTTATGACGGACGATTTGACGACATCTGTCACTTAAGGCCGAAACGCACTGAGGGCGGTGGCGGAGCGGACCGGAGGCTAGGTAATTAGGGGCCCCTTCGGGGCCCAACTTAGAAAGATAGGAGGAAAAAAAAAAGCGGCGCGAAGGCGGTCCCGGTTGTAATGTTCGAGCTACTATGGAAGTGTCCGCACAGAATACCGCGCCGTGCCACGCCGTTCTGTGCGGATCCTGCTGTCAATGCGTTTCGGCCTTTAAACATGGATAGTGTCCATCTTGAAAGTCGATTACGCGTTATTTCAGCTTAAGTACCTACTCCCTATGTATTTGAACGAGGGAGCGAAGGGAACGAAGTTCTCCGTTTCATTTTACTACAAAACTTCAAAGTACAATAATTCAAAAGTGATAGAGCCAATTTTTTTGAAACGCAGCTAAGAACCATCTCGATCACGTCAGCGTTTGGACAAAAAATCCGCATTAAAATCGGTCCATTCCTTTAGGAGTCACGATGTCGAGACAGATACACAGACTCGTCAAACTAATAACACCCCTCTTTTTGCGGCGAGGGTTAATAGTTATTTACGATACAAGTGCCGAAAATAGGAAATTCGCAACGAGTGGTGATAAATTAAAACACGACCGAAGGGAGTGTTTTAAATCAACACGAGTTGCGAATTACCTATTCGCACGTGTATCGTACAACGTTTTATTGTACATATGGCTCTTGAAAGTTTCGACATATGCACGAAAAGTGCTCTTTTCCGTACTACTGCGGGAAAGATGCACCATATGTACTGTAATAGTACATTACGTAACTAGGGCGGTGATTTCGTGAATGCCCCAGATCGCAGGTGTTTGTGGCCCGAACCGAAGGTGAGGGCCATAAATATGCGCTCTGGGGCTTTACGAATTACCGCCCGTGTTGAGTACAAAATTTTACGTCTTCAGCTGGCCACAATGCGAGTTTTCCCGTACGCGCAGCATGCAGTAAAACTCGCATTATGGCCAGGTGTGACGTAAAAATAGTCACGGCGGTTACCGATGACAGTGCAAAAGTGAAAACATTACAACATATAGGTATTATCGATATATAGTACTGTAGTATTGCACTAGTCTATCACAGGGGAACTTTGTGTCAGTGCAATGGCTTAAATTAGTATGAAGGAAAATCCTCTGAGTTGAAAGACTTGTCGTCTCGGTGGAGTACTCGTAATTGCCTCCGATTTTTGCCAGCCTCTTGATGCCTTTGTACGACTCATAAGCAGCTGTCTCTTTTATTTGACTATTTTAATGAATAGTATTAAAACCGAAAGCTTAGTCATCTCTTAACATATATCAGTGCACCCACCGCACTATCACATTACTATACTTGAAACCATAATTAGATTCCAAAAAAATAACCTAATAATTAGCTGCGTCCATCATTTGGAAGAGTGTAAGTTTGCCAGTGTCGGTTTTTATTTCTTCATTTTAATGGTAATTTGAAGGTATTTTTTTTGGAATCTAATTATGGTTTCAAGTGTTTAACCGTTTACCTTGTCTATTTATAAAATTAGCTTAAATCCAACTACCATGATCGAACGTTTATAAAACAATCACCGCAGTAGCTAGTCAATAACAATCGGCTATTAAATGCAAAATCGAATTCCTTTGTGCGCTCCCATCATTACAATCATCAGTTGAATGACGCAATCACGATCTCAGACTAATGCATTCAATGACGAAATCATTGGATGCGGTCGTGGTCGAAACAACCTTAGTTGGACTCGTGAATCTAGTGATGTTTCCGGAATCATGCAATCGTGGTGTGAACATTGCATGAGCAGTCCTCAGTTTAAGCTCCTAAGACAATTAAAAAGCCCGGTCAGGTGCGAGTCGGACTCGCGCAGCGCGGTGCAGTTGCGAGGGTTAGTTCGGGACAAACTTGTCATCCTCCTAGCGTTATTCCCGGTTGTGCCACTACAGGAGCCGGGGGTCCGCTTTGAGACCTAATCCCAAGATTTGGAATAGTACTAGTTTTAAGAAAGCGATTGCCATCTGACCTTCCAACCCAGAGGGAAAACTATTAAGACCTGACTGGGATTAAACCGGTTTTCTCATGATGTTTTCTTTCACCGAAATCGGGACAAACTTGTAAGTAAGTACATAAATTGTTCAGGTATCGAGTCTCCTGAGCGTCTTGACAGACGGACAGACAGACAGACAACGTAGTTATCTTATAAGGTTCCTATTTTACCCACCTGCCTGAGAGGAAGGGTTATGTTTATCGAGCGTATGGATGTAATTATATGGATGTAAGTCGATAAAGAAAAATCTATTTCACGGACTACAGTCAAAGCGGCTTGACGGAATTTGACATAAGCGATATCATTGGATTCCTCTGAATATTATGACATTAGTTTGAACGGCCAAAGTTAAACTAAAGTTGGTTGTCAAATTAACCAGAATCGTATTGCAATATTTGTGAATTTATTAATCCATACTAATATTATAAATGGGAAAGTGTATGTGTTTGTTTGTTTGTTCATCTTTCACGGCAAAACGGAGCGACGAATTTACGTGATTATTTAAGTTAGATAGTTGAAGGGATGGAGAGTGACATAGGATAGTTTTCATCCCCGAAATCATCCCCTAAGGGGGTGAAATAGAGGGTAAAAGTTTGTATGGAGCTGCGATATAAACGAGTTCCACGTGGACGGAGTCGCGGGCAGAAGCTAGTGTTGTAATAAAATAAAAATGTGGATAACGTATCATGGGGTCATGCATGTCTAATACACATTGCAATACCTAACCTTGCGATGCCACCTCCCATTATATTCTCACATCCACGGTGATTCGACACGCCCGAGTGTTGCAACAACAAGCTTTATGAACTTTAAGCTTTTAAACAGAACTTATGGACTACCTGCTGACTTGAGAAGTTCGGGCCATGTAGTTGGGCACTTGTTTTAAACACTCCAGACGAGTAAAATTTTAAGTGTCCGAAGTACCTACAGGCACAGTCGAGTTCATGTTCATGTATGTATCGATTTAATCCACATACATACGTACAACATACATACAACATACAACATATTTATGAGCATGTTAAATTTACGGTTAAAAACATATAAATACTAACAACTCGGGGCATATTTACGAGTAAGTTTTATGCATGCATAATTATACACTGTTTGTTGTCAAATTTTCTAATTAACCTTTCGATAGAGTCAAATCAATCGTTAACTGAACGCGACTTCAATGCGTTACATATTTTTTTAACTAAATTTGATGCAGTTTTGTTTAATATAGATTTACTAAGCATTACATTAGTTATTTATTTTAAACAAATTTTCTGTTATCATAGTAATAGTAACATCCAAAGTTTTACGTAAACATATTGTAGGTTCAGTTTAAAATTAATTTTACTCTATCCGAAATGTAATGAAAATAATTACTTAAGTATAATTGAACTTAGCATTCGCGGTAAATTATCTCTCAGCTAAATACAAACGGGTCCCGAGAAAAACTCTTCGCCAAAAACATTATCGTCTAAAACGCATGAAAATTTAATAATTCAAAAATTGCAACAAGAACGTCGCCTTAACTTCTTGTTGGTGTGAACAGAAGTGAAAGATGCTCCTTGGCACGATTACTTGGCAGTAGCACATGAATAAATTAACTGCGTATGGGGTTATACTCGCTCTAAAACAGACAACTTATTGTTTGTACAAGTTGTTGGTATCCTTAAAAATGAATAAATTTTGTATTTATTACGTTTATCGTCGTGTTTTTTTTTATTTGGTTGTTATGTATGTTAGTCAATAAAATACTTGTAAAAATAGGCTTTTATAGCCAGATGAAAATAAAAGTGTAAAATTAGAACTACCATCATTAGGTACATCATCACAACATTAAATTATGATCTACAAATATAGCAAACATTTGGTGACGTCTGTGTATAGGGATTAACTTTTTATTGCCACGCAGTTTACATAATACAAATGTCAATGAAGACTCTATTGACTTTGAAGTCAATTGGTGGCCCATGAGGGGGTCATAGAGCCCTTGTCACGCTCATGCAACTAAAATTATTAGTGTATCTCTACATATTTACTAAATTTTGAGTGAAACAGGTGATAGCTCATTACGTAATGGGCATATATGATCATCTATGTAAAATATGTGTTTCTTTGAATAAAGCATTGGTTACATCTTGCTGTTACCACATTCAAGCACTACATTACAAATAGATAGTCATAAAAATGACACTTTTAGTAAGAAAATACACTTGTCTTATCCCAACACAACATTCAATTACCTTACATTAAAAACCACCCATCACTCGTGGGTGGATCGTACATTATGATTGCCTTTCACTGGAAATATAACTTTATACAAAAACAAATTTGACATTCGACCACAATATAAATAAATAAATAAATATTAGGGGACAATCCTACACAAATCGACCTAGTCCCAAACTAAGCAAAGCTTGTACTATGGGTACTAGACGACGATAAACATACTTATATAGATAAATAAATACTTAAATACATAGAAGACATCCATGACTTAGGAACAAATATTAGCGCTCATCACACAAATAAATGCCCTTACCCAGGACCTCTTGCTTCGTAGGCAGTGTCACTACCAACTAGGCTAAAGCGGTCGTATTACGCCATTTAGACAAAAAAACTCCATACCACCACAAGAAACCCTTCCCTTTTAACTAGCATCATTGATTACTTCCAACTATCCGGGAACTCAACACTTCACATGCTACATGTGTTTCATTTGACACAATATGCCCTCAGACGACTGGAGGGCCCTACATACCCTCCCGCCTGATCAGACCCGCGTTATTTGAAACTGAAGTACCCTCGAGTGTGCTGCATAAGGTTTGGGGGAAGAAAAGGATTTGTGAGTACTGTCTGTCAAGTAAATGGTCTAATCTATGTGCATAAGTTGACAAGTGCAATAAGTCTTTTATAAGTTGCGACTTTAGCTTGGTTGGAAGAAGTGTCTAGTAAAATATAAGGATTATTTTACGTCACAATACTAGCCATAATGCGAGTTTTCCTGCACGCTACGCGTACGGGAAAACTGGCATTGTGGCCAGGTAAAGACGTAAAATTTTGTACGCAACACGGGCGGTAACTCGTAAAACCCCAGAGCGCATATTTATTTACACAAACACCTTCGATCTGGGGCATTCACGAATTCCCCGCCCTAGTTACGTAATGTACCAAAAAAGGTTTCAACTATGTTTAGTGTATGTGCCAAAGTAAAATAACAATATATGGAATTAACCTCTCAAGATTATCATACATTATTTTTACTTAACGTGACTTCGGAAATACTCCAGTATCAATAAATGTATTGATACTGGAGTATTTCCTGACCTCATGAAACACAGTAAAATTATCCCGTTGTTTAAATCAGGAACGAAAACTGACCCTACCAACTTCAGGCCAATATCAATACTACCGGCACTAAGCAAAGTTTTTGAGAAGCTTATTCTCCATCAGCTTATGTCCCACTTTATTTGCAATAAACTGCTCACTACCAACCAGTTCGGATTCACTAAGGGTCGCTCTACCACTGATGCCGGTGTGGTACTAATTAAACATATTTTTGATGCCTGGGAAGAGGCTCAAGATGCTATTGGAGTGTTCTGTGATTTATCAAAGGCATTTGATTGCGTTGATCACGAGAACTTAATCAGAAAGTTGAAACATTATGGAATTAAAAACGGTGCTCTTGATCTTGTGACATCGTATCTCTCGGAGAGAACACAACGAGTAGTCATCAATGGGACCCAATCAGCAGGGACAACTGTTGCTCTTGGTGTTCCCCAAGGCTCGATTCTGGGTCCGTTTCTGTTTCTGATTTACATCAATGACCTACCAAATATGTTGCAAGATAAACATGATATAGTGTTATTCGCAGACGACACTTCGCTTATCTTCAAGGTAGACAGGAAAGAGGAAAACTTCGATGATATTAATGATGCACTCAACACTGTTGTGAAATGGTTTACAGCAAATAATTTACTGCTAAATTCCAAGAAAACAAAGTGTATCAGATTCACTTTACCTAATGTCAAGCAGGTAAACAATACCAAGATCAAATTAAAGGGTGATGAACTGGAAATTGAAGATAGAACAGTGTTTTTAGGTATCACCTTGGACTCAAAACTACAATGGCAGGCACATATTACCGCCCTAGCCGGAAAACTTAGTTCGGCAGCCTATGCAGTAAGACGCATAAGACAGTTAACAAACGTTGAGACCGCCAGGCTGGTGTACTACAGTTACTTCCACAGTGTTATGTCCTACGGAATCCTGTTGTGGGGGAAAGCAGCTGATATCCAGACCATATTCGTGCTACAGAAACGCGCTGTACGCTCCATATACGAACTAAAAGCTCGAGAATCTCTCAGGGACAAATTTAAGGAGGCAAACATTCTTACTGTAGCATGCCAATACATTCTTGAGAATATCATGTATGTGCGAAAAAACCTTCACGAGTTCAAACTCAACAGCGATATCCACGACTACAACACCAGAAGTAAAAACAAGATCGCAGTGAAGGCCAGTCGTCTCCGCAAGGTTAGCACGTCGTTCGTGGGGAACTGCATACGTTTTCATAATAAAATACCCACCGAAATTGTTAATTTACCGTTCAGTCAATTTAAGTCTCATGTTAAAAGTAATTTGCTAAGCAAGGCGTATTATACTGTCAACGATTTCTTAAACGACAAAAATGCCTTTAAGCCAGTAGTAGGCTAATTCTATTAGGAATATACCTAAATACACATTATAAGTATCTACCTGAAATAATTGTTCCATTTTATGTAAGAAGAGAGCACGTAATGCTGTTTCTCGCCGAGCAAGTCGCTTATTAATCTTTGCTTTTTAACATTGTCCGGTGGCTTGAATATGTCATGCTCGCTTAAAGGGCTTTGCTTACGGTGGCGTCGTTGATCGGGTCGCCACCTTCCCTAACATATGGTTGAGGGAGGCGATGGCTGAGATATGCGTCATACTCGTGATCGGGTGCTGTTTGTGGAGTCCGGACTGTTCATGCTTGCAAGGGCATAGTACCCAACTTCTTAAATACTAGTGTTATTTTATTATTATCGTATTGACGAGAGACATCATTCCGATCTTGACACGTTTTATTGTTATTGACCATGTACATCACTGACAATATTACATTAATATTCCTTTTTTTTATTGTTTTGTTTTGACGCTTAGAGACCGTATACATCTCTACGAACATTGAATAATTATTGATTGTATTTGGACGCTCAGAGACCTTATACATCTCTGGAATACTGAATTAATATCATTAACTTTCTGTTAATGCACAGACCTTATTCTAATCGAATGTAATGGTCGTATTTTGTTTTGTTTTCATTTACTTTGTGACATTTAGTGTGTTGTTATATCAGTCGTTAATGTGCAAATTTTAAATTATTATTGTGTTAGATTATAATCTTTTATTGTAAGATTATTATTTTTATTGTAAACTACCGTTTGACATGTAAAAGTGCCCTTGTGGCCTATTTGCAGAATAAATAATTTGTATTTTGTATTTTTTGTATTTCGCGTATAATTAACTTATTTATTTTCCACTCTGAGGTCTCCCGTCGTTTCGGATGTGTCGCAACATCCATGTTTAAAGGAACAAAATAGAATTACAATACCTGTTATTATTCTATAAATATGTATGAGTTAGCTTATAGTATGTCCTAATTTTTTATTTTAATCATCATTAAATTATTATTTCATATACTAATATTATCTTACTCACTTAAAGCTGTTTTACTTGCCATTGCCATAAAAACCACGATTCGCTTACCTGAAAAATAAAACATAATGTGAGTACAACTGCAAAATAAATCAATACAATTTAAATAACGTTATTTTACTAGGCTTTACGAAACTGAATGTACTTCATATAAGGCCTAGTGGTCCATTAGAGGACCGAATTGGGCAATGATCTTATACAAACAGTCCAATACGAGGGTCTATCTGACCCGACGACTTGTTTTTGATATCATATTTACATTTATCTGGCACGCAGACGAACGGCCACGCACTCACGGTAGAATTCTTGTTCTCTTGACCAATACTTAGGCAACTTCATGAGGGGAGCAATTCTAGAAAAGTTTGTACAAAGTTAGCACAGCTAAAATTCCCGACTTTTGATATTTATTTTTTGTTACCAAGTGTCTCAGTGATTTTTAATATAATGTTATGTATTTTTTTGGAATTTAGACAATATAAGTATAAAAGTCTCTTAATTGTTAAAAATAATACATTTCATGTATCATCATTAAAAAAATGGTAGGTAGCTCCTGCGGACGCGAGTAACAGTTATCCCCCTTTTGTCAAGTGAGTGGGCAACTCGACCTACCACAACCCTGCACGTGTCTCCTGGGTGGTACTAAAGAGTGACAAGCTTTAAAGGCCAAAATAATGTATGCCATACGATTAAATAAATTAAAAAATGGTAACAAAGGGGAAAGCTAAAGGTCAGTCTGAATTCACGTTCGAACTTTGTCCAAACTTTTCTAGAACTGCTCAGGGACTTTTTTTTGCCTTGTTTCGCCTGGATAAGAGATGTGGTTTGGGATACCCTCGTTTTTTTGGGGACCTCATGGGCCAAAGCAGGAATGGCCTGTGAGTCTGGGACAGTATGCGATATTCAACAAAGCCGCTTGCTCTTGGTTGGAGAATTGAGTCGTGGCACGATTATAAGCTCGAATAAAACCGCAAGGCTAGCACGAGGTGCGTGTGATTCGATCAAAACGCTACAAAGGCATATTCATATGGTGTCGCTCTACCCTGGCAATACTTTAAATTAATAATTTAATTTAAAAACAAAGTTTTAACCAACTTCATATCAGTACCCAAATCGCTTCAAGTGTGCAAAAATTTGAAGAGTTCCCTCGATTTCTGAAGTATCCCATCATCAGATCCTGACCCTGATGCCCATGGAAGCACCTGGGAAAGATACCCTTTCTAACAAAACAACATTTTTTTCAAATCGTTTTCGAGTTATCGTGAAAAATATTCCGAAAAATCAAACCAATACGTTAATGCAGACAAAACTGCCAGTCCAAACGTTGTGTTAATTCGCCCATCAGGTGGGTAGTATAAAAACACTAGTTTGTGGGGTCTAAACGACCCGGCGAGGGTTAACCGCCCGTTGAGGTTACGTGGGCGATGTAATGGGAGGTAAATAGTTGCGTTTAAGTGTACCATTAATGTTTATACGGATAGTGCTAATCTGAAGGCGTTTACTGTATGCTTATAAATAGTTCAGTAATTTTGTTTAACGCTGCTGAGTTGTGCCGTATTTCTGAGGCGTAAAGACCGTTTCACGTTAAAAAACCGGCGAAGGTACTTCAGTTTTCCCAATTTATATTTGTAACTTTTCGTATTGAAACTTCAAAATCCTACCATCCTTCTACTATTACAAATGTTTGGATGTTCGTTACTCAATCACGCTTAAACGGCTCAACCGATTGGGATGAAATTTTGCATACACATAGTTTACAGCTTATTAAAATATAGAATAGTTTTTATCTCGGTTCCGCGCAGAACTCGCGTACTGAAGCTAGTACAGTATATTGGGCCGCTCATGTAATGACAACGGACCGTCTTAAGGATTATTAAGTTCAGCGTGTGATTGTAATTAAGATAATCGTTTTTCTCTTTCTTTTTATGTTGTCCCATTCTGATGTCTAAGCTACGACACTAGAAAGTTCTGTCTAAATCTGAACAGCCCCGCTATTCTGTAACTTGTTACATCCTCACCTCACAGTTCACCTACAAATGGGTCTTGATGCCAGATAGGTCCTCTAGTTTCGTTAGACGTGACAGGTGAGGTAAGGCTCATTAGCGCGTTCCGAATATTGCTTTGGTTTATTGTAGCCCGCTGGTCTTGTCAATTTCATTATAATTTCCAGCGGGTTGGGTACAAATATACAAACAGATATTTAAACAGACAAGGAGTTTTGATAGACAGAACACATCAGCCAGGCAGCTTGTGAGATGCTTCTCGACTAGAAGCTGCAGTTCGGGTCCCTCTAGCGCAGGGGTTCCCAAACTTTATTTTCTCATAGACCACTTTCAAAAGTTAACTGGTTCTGGTAGACCCCCTACACCACATTTCTACCATATTCCCAAAACTCGGCAAAAAATGTGAAGATTACCTAAGTCTGGAGACGCTCGCGATCTGTTGCAAACTTGCAGTCTACAAGTTTTGGAGGAGAATGGTGTAATTTTAATAAAATGTCAGTTTATTTTACCGAAATTTTAATCGGGGAGCAGCGTAATAAAGCTGTCATGTATTTATCAGTCATCAAGGCTATAAAAATAACACAAAAAATAATATCTGTTTTCGTTCTTTACTATCAAAACCAGATACATTTTCGTGGACCCCCACTTACGAGTCTCCTGTGGACCCCTGGGGGTCCACCTGGACCACTTTGGGAACCCCTGCTCTAGCGAGACGGAGTAATCTACCCGGTTTCAAAATCCGCCAGCGGTATGACCGCTTACCTCCGCAGTTAACTGACCTCAGTTAACACACCTGTGTGCAATCCATTTTAATGCGGGTGTGCCTACAACATAATGAGTAATTCTTATGATGATAAATTTTATCCCTAGTGCCGTTCTTTGCCAAATTAGTCCAGTCCTTAGAACCTAGATGTAACACGACCCAGCTCTAAACTGTGCAATTAAAATAGGTCAGTAGTTATTAGTTCTTCTTATATGTAATAAGTAAAGTTCTATATAATAAAGCGTTTAATCTTGATTGGCAATTGTTTCTTTGATATCCAAAGCTTTCCCAGGGTATTACAGTACAGCAACATTACTGACCTTTATCATTGTTTTTCTTTTCATTACAAATTTCTGTGACAAGGTGCTTTGAACGGCAACGTAGCCGGGAGAAAGCACTTGTTTCACAGGCCAGTAGTTTTTGCGATATAGTGGATCAAACACACAAACATGTGTGATTGATATGTGTAACATGTGTGTTTCTGAATAAATGTAGCTTTCTTTCTTTCTTTCATACTTTCGTACCATGCCTTATACGTCTCGGTCAACAATCGCTCCCAGTGCACCCCACACATCATCGGAAACCATGCGGACCCAAGATTTAAGCTAGCAATTCCAACGGCGAGCTCCGAATTACGGTCCGGCCCCACGATTGATACTGATGCTTGCTTATTTATAAATTGAAACGTTTTTAGGACCCCGACCCGGACCCCCATTTTGAGAAGCCGGAGGGGTTTAAAGGCATTCATCTTTGGGCATCGAAGTAGGATGTCGTTTTAAGAAGTTTCGCGCCTCTAAAAAAATTTAAATAATCCAGCACGGGCACCAGACGGCGCCACTGTCTCGCGGCGAGTTAGGCTATCCGTCTCTTCCTAATTAGAACACTTAGAAAGATATGAATAGTCTCTCTCGCTGCGAGACAGCTGTAACCATGAGGACTTCTTTGTCTTTATCATCATTTCCAAATTCATGATGGTTTAGTGATGATGGTTAAAATGTGACCTTTATTGCAATTGTGATGGCATGATGGAAACTGCTGATCGATTGCGGATATCGTACGTACGCGTATCTAAATGTCATTTTTGACGGGAAAATAACAGTTGCGTTTTCCTATCGCTTGTCCAAAAAGTTACGCTATTACGTAGACATTAAATGTGGCCAGTAACATAGAAATACAGATAATGATTATAATGCTCTTATTGAAAAAAGTAATTTATCCAGGGTAAAACACATAGGAGGAAACAGTCGAGAACGTTTGTATGGAAAAATTACTCAAATCGTTTCCCCTTCATACACTAGTGTGGCTGTCATAACCACGTTCTGAGAAGGTTTAATTACACTTAAATCGAATCGGATGTCACATTTACACATATCCATGCAATTTACAATAGAAAGTAATCATCCTCCTGGTTAAATATCAAATGATACATAAGATTTTGATAAAACCCAGTAGTACTACAAGCCGAGGTAATATACTTATACATATTCAAGGCCCTATAATCTAGTCATAGAAACGGACACTCACTTGTTTTCCCCCAGACCTGGCGAAACCAGGAAAAAAATAAAAACGTCACCACTTTTCCCGAATTAGGGACTTAACAGAACGCAGAGAATTCAATCTAAGCATGCTAATTTATTTTCCTGGCAACATCGCAGGGCAGGGGATGAAGAGGGTATGGATTATGCGAAATTTGTCGTGTTGTGATGTTGATTTTTGTAAATTTGTTGCATAATTGGCATAATAATGTTAAGCACCGCATTGAGGCTGCAGACCGCGGCTAAGTTATAATATAACTTTATACCAAGTTTTAACTTAGCCGTAACTTTAGTAGCCTTGATTTGATGCAATCCTAGTACTTACAGGCTAGATTGGAGGCCAAATGCTCGTGGGTCAAGCTGCCTTGTGGGAAGCCAGTACTGTTTAGCCGACCAGATAGACCTAACCTAATTAGACAAACATTCAGATGTACTTTATGAGTAAATCACATCATCAGCCTATATACGTCCCACTGCTGGGCACAGGCCTCCTCTCATGTATGAGAGGGAACGGGCAGTAGTCCCCACGCTGGCCCAGTGCGGATTGGGGACTTCACATACACCTTTGAATTTCTTCGCAGATGTATGCAGGTTTCCTCACGATGTTTTTTCTTCACCGAAAAGCTAAGGGTAAATATGAAATCATATTCCGTTAAGTTCCGAAAAACTCATTGGTACGAGCCGGGATTCGAACCCACGACCGCCGTTTGACAGCCGCATGCCTGAACCACTGGGCTACCGTAGCTTTTATGATTAAATGATTCCATGGATTTAATGATTCGCCAAATGCTCATTTACCACCGTCATGGTAATGAGCGAGCGAGGGAACCGAACGAATGTTCCCCGCTTCAGCTTGGGACAATATTATTTCCAATATCCGGATGCCCGGCTGTCCGGTTGTTGTTCTACAGTGGGCGGAGCAAGGTTGCCATTTTTTCACTTATCGTTGTCGATAAGCCATCCGACCATCTCGCTTTCGCATGCTTGTAGGAACGTGACAGACGTCGTATCCACGGCGATAAGTGATAAAATGGTAATCATACCCTTGCAGAAAGCGTAGCACGGTTGCCATTTTATCACATCGCTGTGGATAAGACATCCGTCACGTTCTGACAAGTATGCGAGTGCATGAGTGACGGATGTCTTATCCACAACGATAAGTGATAAAATGGCAACCGTGCTACGCCTTCAGGTCGCATTTCTGAACCGATTCCCTTGAAATTTGGAGAGCAGGTTACGTAAAATTTATAGCTTAAAAAAACTGTTTTGTGTTTTCTACAGCTCACAGAGCATATAGTTAAAAATAGAATAAAAACCAATGGTTGGAGAAGTTTCGACTTCGAAATATTTCTTTGCCACGTTTAAGCGCAGAGAGAAAAATAATGATATTTAAAAAAATATGTACTAAATCCCGGTAAGGCCCGGTTATTTCAAAGTCAACGTTCGTTAAAGTAGGATACGTCCTTTAATAGAAGTTTGACAAGTTCTCTATATGAATGACAGCTGCGCGCCATATTTAGATTTAACTGGTTCGTTAAATTGTGTGCACACAATATGCACAAAGCGCGATGATAAACAGGAGGATACATATCATAGAGATATTGTATATTCAGGTATCTGTCCATCAAAATCATTACCACTGAATGAATAATAGTACTTGAAAAGAAGGTTATTTGTTCCCAAATCCTCTGTTTAGGTATACCCAACGAGCCTACACGTGGCCATCCCTTTCTAAATTACTTTAAGAATACGCCTTTAAACAATTAATCTCGCAGAATTATATAAAATTGTTGCAAGCAAATATCAGGAGATACAACATCCTCGTTGTCTCTTTTCCGAAGTAAAAAACAAAAGCAACCGAAAGTAGGTTTTTCTGAAAACACATTTCTGCCGGAAGCCAAAGGATTGTCGGTAGTTTAAAGAGCAGATCGAGTCGAGATAAAAGACTAATCAGATCCCCCACTTGCCATAGATGTATGTCTACATTTCTGGAATACCTATTCTACTTACCTAAAGCCGTTGTTAAGGTAACCGATATAGCCCTCCGAATCGCTAAACTTAAGTGGCAGTGGACGGGGCTCATAGCACGTAGAACCGACGGCCGTTGGAGCGGAATGGTTCTCGAGTGTCGACCACGTACCAGAAGACGTAGAGTGGGTAGACCCTCCACAAGGTGGACTGATGACTAATGTGTTGAGTTGGTTGGACCTGTAGTCAAGCCAACGAATCCTCAAATCGGTAAAGGGTGTGACTGGAAAAGCGTATGTGATTTTTCTGAAGTCCCAAGTTTCCATACCATAGCTTACCAGGCAAGCCGTATGCCCGTTTTCCACCGACGTAATATAAAAAAAAACTAGTATCCAGTAGTTCTACATCCTTGTATCATGGCCAGGGGTCGCGAAATAAAATTCCCTAGACTTCGTCGAATAAATCACTGCGGAGCAAGTTATAATGAAGGAGCGAGACGCAAGATTAATGATGTTTTGTCTCCGTCTAGGAAAAGTTTTATAATGAGAATTGTAAAGCGTACCCTTAATGAATAGATGCAGATATCAGTACGAAGTTTGAGAGATACAATTTTGATGAGATGAACTTTTGTGAAATTCGTTATTAATGGTGGTATACAGAAAGTTTTGTTTCGAGCACAAACTGGCACTTGAATCATCAAGTTTGAATGCTTCTTGTTCTGCAAGTCTTTTGTAAGGTTTTGACATATTTAGACATCAATGTCTAAATACTCCTGCGACCTTTAGCAGATAATCAGTCCACCTTCTGGGGGATCTACTCACGCTGCGCCTTCCGGTACGTGGTCGCCACTCGAGAGCCTTTCCGCCCCAACGGCCATACGTGCAATGTGTCCCGCGCACATAATATACTCGTACATTTACAACCATTTAATTAACATTAGACGTTAGTACAGATCCAAATTGAACTTCTTGGAGTTTAACTCAACTCTGTCCGTTGTGTGACAAGTCAAAACTGTGCCAACCATATTGAAATATTCCCATATTAACCTACAGTGTTATGAAATCAGAATATTCTTAAATATAGAACAATTTGCTTGTACAATATTTTTATGACGTTAGCAACATAAAGTTTCACGAGGTTGCTGTTAGAGACGATGGCATTCCCGGAACGATTTTGAAAACTTTATAGCCTTGCTTTTGTTTTAGAAAGGTACCGTTTTAAGGTTCTGTATAGATTAGGTCCTTTTTAAGAAGTTCTTTAAGGAAGGTCTTAAAAACTCCCAGTGG
Source organism: Epinotia demarniana (assembly GCA_945867215.1). Classification (NCBI taxonomy): domain Eukaryota; kingdom Metazoa; phylum Arthropoda; class Insecta; order Lepidoptera; family Tortricidae; genus Epinotia; species Epinotia demarniana. Next base: position 3,397,793 of record OX244281.1, read on the forward strand.
TTTTGGAGGAACATGTTGAGAGATAAATTAAGTCTACAGATCACGAATATTAATAACGGTTCATAAGTGCGCACTGAGCAATTACGCGGATAGAAGTGAACTTATCACACTATTATAAGTGTGATAAATTATTCTCGCTACAAACTTGTGATAAAATGATGGATAGTGATTTTTTTTTAAACTTTTGTTTTCCGTTTCACTTCCAGTTTTAAAAAGTCCGTGTTGTATAAAAATGAAAGTTTAGATCCACTTAATCTTCAAAATTAACACGATTATGTAGCACGGTGAATTCTCCCCCCAACATGCCACAACACATAGTTAAGATTATTAAATGTGACCGACTTTTTATAAAACTGACAGTGTATTTGGAATCCTTTACGTTGCGCGGTAGAGTTGCTTTTTGAATGGCCTATCAGATGCAATTCCGCCAACATGAATAATCTCACTGTAACCAAATTGTGCACGCAAAACTGGGAACCCCAAATCTGATTACGAGATTTTTAAAATTTTCGGCTATCCTCATTCATATCTATTCAGAAGGGATTATGTTAGCATAGTTATTATGGCGGTTACGGCTTTTGGTAACGGTTTTAGGGGGAAAATTGCTACATTAACGAATGAATTCCGCGTCAGCCATGTTTTTATGCTAATTTGAATAATAAATGAGGATTTTCAAGATAATGTTATTTTCCCTAATTTTACAACGTTGCATACGGAAGTCTCAATAAAAATACATTGTCGCACGTTATCTTTTATTACCTTAGGTCTACATTGTATCTAACAATAAATATATACACGCAACACGCGCACAGTACACGAGACTGTTATATATAATGCGGTCGTGGGTTCGAATCCCGGCTCTATGAGTATTTTGGATCTTATGTAGTACGGACGCACGCATAACTTATGTCCGAGTACGACAGCAACATTTTAAAGGACTGGCCAGATCGAGCTAAAAACCGCGAGCAGTGAAGGAAGTGCTTTGGAAGGCACGCTAAGTAGTTGATCCCGGCTGCTGTCTATGACAGTAGCCGTTAAGGGGCTTCCATACGCCAATGACCTTCGATCTGAATCCCTTAGTTTTCTTATGTTTTTTGTAGCTTATTATATTAACAACAACGGCTTTAAGCAATATAATATCCCATATTTACTTCAAAATTCATTGTTTTCAAGATATTTGGCATCAAAGTTGAACAATTTTAGGCCAAAAAACCGGTTTTCTTGCCATAACTTTTGTGTTAATTGGTTTAAAATAAAAACCCTGGACCAGTTTTTAGAGACTTCACAGACGAACCCAAATATGTAGATTTCGTATATGTTAGATCTTTCACGTCAATAGAGATACGAAATAAGTGTTTTTTTAAACAATGTTTAAAAAAATCATACAAAATTAAGTATTCATTTGTTTCAAAATCCGGTGGACCAAAATGGAGATAAAAGATTGAAGAACCGATAACCGTTTGATTTATACTACTATCTGTAGTGCAAAAGTAGGAGATACCATTCAAAACTTGTCAAAAATCGATGAAAACCTCGGGTAGCCCCTTAAGCCGAGTTAGAGGCCTTCGGGCGGGCGGCTTGAGAACTTTTAACAGTCGAGTTGCCCACTCACTTGACAACGGGGCAACTGTTACTCGCGTCCACAGGAGCTGCCTACCACAACCCTGCCCCACCCCCAGGGGACACGTGTCCCCTGGGTGGTACTAAAGAATGACAAACTTTAAAGGCCAAAATAATGTATGCCATACGATTAAATAAAATAGTGGAAGAGGTGGGAGGCCTTTGCCCAGTAGTGGGACACATCAGGCTCTATATAATAATGTACGGAATATCATTTGACATCAGCCATTAGGTTTTCGTCACAAGAAAACATTGCGTGGAAACCTGCATACATTAGCGAAGACATACAAATATGAATATGATCCCAACCCTCACTTGGCGGGGGATTCGACAGCGTTTGTATAAAGTAGCTTCGTCATTTGTGTAAGATTCTCCGTCAATTATCATTTTCCCATTGTTATTCCCGGTCGTGCGCCTAAATTAGTCTGGTGTCTGCTTTGAGACCAAATAAGAAGATACGATAAGAAATGAGAAAGAGAAAAATAAAAAGATTGTCCCCAAATATTTCTTTTATTTTAAATAAAATATAAATATTTATAATATATAATATATTTATTTATAATATATTTATTTTAAATATTTTTTTTTTTTTCTTTTTTTATTTTAAAGACAAGTAAAACAAGAACACTTGAATCTAAACTAAATCCGAAGTTTTATCTGGCAAGAAGCCATCTCCATGATGAGATGACTGAAGTTCAATAACATACGTTCAGAAACGCAATCCTGAACAGGTTAGCTTGGGAAGCCTTCCAAATAACTTGATTAACAGTAGAATTTTTGTCGAACATAAACCTAACACTTATTCTATTTGGGAGTTCAAGTAATTTATCTAACTATAAAGAATATTTCTAGAATAAAAATTGGTCATCAGACATCAAAAAGTGACTACTTCGTGCTACTATTTATCCACCAAGCAGGCCGTAAGCTTATTTGCACCGTCGTAGTATTTAAAAAATGAAAATATTTGAACCGAGTAACAGCTATGCTAGCAAAGTTGGTTAAGATGAGCCTGGTGTATAAAAGGTGAATTAAAGGTTTTAATTAAAATGTTATAATTCTATTAAACAACGTTGCTGCTAGAACAAACCTTATTTTAGAATGGCAGCTTCCAAATACAAAATACGAGTATATTTTCGAAATCGAACACATCGGAAAATAAAAATAAAGTGGTAGTTTGTAATGTAGAAGGATAGTGAGACATGAGATGAAGAAAATAACTTCGTACGGATCGTAGCAAATGGAATCAGCGATCACTGCCTACCCATCTGAGAAACACGGCGTGTACATATAAATTGAAAAACATTATATTAACGCATTCATATTCAAATTCCCAGTAATATAACAGACGACAATAACCCGCTAGAAACGTCAAATCCACCAATCTCCCAGACCACTTAATAACTCTCATTCCAACTGTCATTTTTAAATTGCTGCCATTTTTCCATAGATAAGGGGTAAATTTGCCCACTTTAACCCTAAGATTGCGCGTGTCAGAGACAGTGTTAAATCGCCCGGTTATTTCGACCATCCGGCCATTAACCCTTTCGCCGCTAGCATGATTCTTGGGTAATTTATGACAGGTTAAAAACGTGACAGTGAAGTGAAGTTTACAAGAGTTGATCAATCTCCGAACCTAAAGACCTCCGTAGCCTAAATAGTTGGTACTGACCCTGCCTTTTTTTAATAATGATAATGTACGAAATATTATTTAATATTAATATTATACTAATCAGTAAAATTAGAACGATACAAACTTTGACAGCGTAGAACCAAAACAAAATGAGGCTGGACTCTAAATTAGAGCCTTAGTTCTAAACGAAACAGACTGCCGTTGTCAGTTTCCAATTCAAATAAATCCAACAAACGTCATCCATTTTTTTATAAAATCTTCTCGTAGAAATCACAACTTCTGAAGCGCTAGTTTTCAAATTTGAAAAAGGGTCCTTGCGGGGCCTAAATACGGTATGAATATACCTATATATTGATTTCTGGAGTCGAGATATGCTATAAAATACGGGGAATAAGAAAGGCCAGCAGGTCGACCACGCAACGCATTGCGCGTACGTTAGGTAGCTCTAACTGTCAATTTTTATATGGAAAAATGACAGTTGGATCTACCTAACGCGCGTTCAAACCGTTACATGATTACCCCTCAGGTCAAGATCACCCTAAATCGCAGTGAATGCAGCGTAGTATATAGTTTGTCAGGATAATCTCAAGATTTGGCGTAGCCACTAGTTTTACGACAGCATCGTCGTCTGACCTTGTCTGTTGAGATTAAACCGAATATTCCTCATGATGTTATCCTGGCCCCTATTTCACCAACTTGACAATTGTCACATGACAACGACAATTCTCCGCACTTTGCTGGTTCCACAAGTAACCTAGCAACCACCCTAATTTCTAGAACAAATGTATGGCGAATTTTATAATTCAGTGTCAGGTGGCAATTGTCAAGTTGTTGAAATAGAGGATTGGTGATAATATTATTGCATGTACAAAACCCTGTTTTAGAATTACGCAACTTCGCCCGTCATGCTAGCCCTAGCAGGGACGAAACTCCGACGATAAGGCCTTAATTAAGTTTTCAATTCCTCTCCCTCAGCACTACCTAATGTCTACCGAGCATATACAACTACTAGAGGTCAGGAAACGGCACGTTCTATCATCTTTGCCCTCTAGACGGAATATGATTTGTGGGCAAAGTAAACGATTTTACACAAATGTTTACCATTTCGCAAAAGTTTGTGTAGGTACATAATTGATATACTATTGAGCTTACTAGAAAGATGTATCTGGTTTGTGTTCCCCTATGTGACTTTAAATAGAGTTAACAACATTCTTACTTTAATAATTAGGTACTATTTTATTTAAATCATCAATAGCTCGATTACGACATTTTAAATGCACTATTTTCTATGTCACTTGGTAAACGAGACGTTATGGTATGATCCTCTTCTCGCTAAGGCTAGACTCGTGCACCTCCGAGGTGTAAATTACGGGTTTATAAGACAGCTCGGAGGTGTCAATACATCTCGCGCTAGGAATGAAAGAGCACGTGCTGTGCCGCAAGCGCATAGCAGGGTTGTCACTATTTGAATTTTCTAGCTGTTAACACTTTCGCAACCGGACTATAATAATAATAATAATAATAACGAGTAGGCAAGTCACCACCTGCCTTTTCACAATTTTGAGGCTAATTGTCACGGCAGGTGTCCGCTAGTCTCCTCCCATAACCCATTTTCCAGACCACCCACCATTCAACCCAATAACCCATGACCTTAATTTCCATCGCAGCACAGTGTTGCACTGCAATAGTCTTTGCACCTGGCGGGGACCATCACTGGGTGTATCATGTTGTGCGCTCGGAGATGGTATCCGCCATGTGTATCCCTCGCTTTGTATTATATTTGTTTTAAAGGGCCTCTGCGCAGTTGGCTTCGGCCCCACGCATGCCTTCCAAAAGTCCAGGACCCCATCCTGTCCTGGTCCTGAGATATGGAAAAAACATACATAATAATAATAACAATAATCATTTATTTCGGATACTAGTCCATATTTGTTAGTAGCGTACAAAAATTCTCAAAAACTTAATTCTAGTAATTACATATAATTCATAGTATTCATTTAAAATATTCGTATTTGCAAATGTCAAAACTATATGAATAACATACTTTATTATATATTTATTTATATTTATTATTTGTCCGTGCCGGCTCATGCAGCTTACTCCATCGCCTCATGAGTGGGCAGTCTATTCTGCAGGATAATGCGCTTAGAAGACTGTTAGCACTACCTTGCAATCTGTGCAATAGGGATGCCGCTCTTTTACGCATAATCGCATAAAAGTCGTCCATACGGGCATCGGCAAACATCCCTGACGCACTGCAGTATCGAGGTAGCCCTATCAGCATCCTAAACGCATTATTATATTGCACCCGCAAGGCATTGTATGCTCGCTGCGTAAAGCCGGTCCACAGGCCGCAGGTATAAATGGAACAATACAACAGAAACCGACAAAGCTCGCTAGGCGTGTAGGTTTATACTGCTACCCACCTAGCGGGCTCATCTGAGCAATCATTACGAGTGCCTACCAGGCGGGTTCTTGGTTGCGAACATGTTAAACATCGGTTGTTAGACAGAGGACCTTCTGATATTTAAATACAGTTATTTATTATGTGACAATAATTAAAAAAGAAGAAACCCCCGACATATTCATATCAAAGTTCAATGTCTCAAGACTGGCTGAACCGATTTTGTTGAAACGTAGCTAAGAACCATCTCGATCGTAGCTGCATTCGGAAAAAAACGCATCAAATCTGCTCATTCGTTAAGGAGCTACTATGCGACAGACAGACGCACCCCTCTTTTTGCGTCGCCGGTTGAAAATGAAGTTATCTTTACCACATGAGCTCAGAGACAAACCGTCTGACCCTTTTAACACGGGTAGCTTTTAAAAAAATTTACTACATTAATATTTGTTTTTAAGCAGTAACGCTGATAAAGAAAATTATAAATTTTTTTAAATGAAAGGAAGAATGAAGGATATGAAGGATATGAAGGAACTGATTGAAGGATTTGGTGCCCGAACCAGATTGCCGGTTCGAATCCGGCTCGGAGCATTAAATTTTTCAATTTTTCCTTTCATTTAAAAATTTAAAATTTTACTACCATCAGTTTTGCATAGAAAAGATTCAATTAAATAATCATTCAGTACAAAACTGCCTTTTTAGAGCTGACTTTGTTGTCAGAAAAAATACTATTTCACATTCAACGTTTATTTTAACGTTTCGTTGGCCGTTTTCAGTGAAATTTAAAATTAGTATTCATTCAAATTGGAGTTATTAAAAAAATAGTAGAATTGTCTGTAAAATGTTCACTCAGCATTTTATGAGGCCATTCAGTTTATAAACTGTACGCTTTTATTTATTTGATTATATAAAGAGACCTTATTTATTTATTTAATCTTTATTGCACAAAAGAACAACAAAAGGCGGACTTAATGCCGTAAGCATTCTCTACCAGTCAACCTTTGACCTTCACAGTATTGTACAATTACGAAATGATGTATGAGTAATTGACTTCGTCATCTTAATTCCTGATATATTGGGCACTTATTATTCAGATCTATAATCAATGATATATTATATAAAAGAAGTAGATAAGTTGTATATACGAAATTCCGTGTTTAAAAATGGCCACCAAATCTGACAGCATAACGTTTCCATTGACCACGCGAAACTGAGTCAATTGGGTGCAATTGACTCAGTTTTAGTCTAACACTTTTGGTGCGCTTACAACTTATCTACCTCTTCTTTATAGTAGGTACATCATTGTCTATAATTAAATAAATTAAGATTGTAAGTATAAGAGACCATGGGATGTTTTTTAAAGAACATCTTTATAAATAAATTGATTTATACTTTATTGTCTACAATATAATACACATTTATTTTGTCTTCATATGGCACTGAAACGTGGTCGCTTACTATGGGCCTGATAAGAAAGCTCAAAGTCACCCAAAGGGCAATGGAGAGGGCCATGTTGGGAGTTTCTCTGAGTGATCGCATCAGAAATGAGGCTATCCGCAGCAGAACCAAGGTAAACGATATGGCCCTCCGAATCGCTAAACTTAAGTGGCAGTGGGCAGGGTACATAGCACGTAGAACCAATGGCCGTTGGGGCGGAAAGGTTCTCGAGTGGCGACCGCGTACCGCAAGGCGCGGCGTAGGTAGGCCCCCCACAAGATGGACTGATGACCTGGTAAAGGTTGCGGGAGTCCACTGGATGCGGGTGGCGCAGGACCGGTCACTTTGGCACTCTTTGGGGGAGGCCTATTTCCAACAGTGGACGTCTTTCGCCTGATATGATGATGATGATGATGAATATAATAAATTACAGTGTACCTAGTTACACCAAAAGTTGGCCAGATAAAGTTGGATAACATTTTCAGTTACACAATGGAATATTTGGAATCTATACTATTGATTTGAAATGAGTCGTTTATGGCATACGTTGGATAGCAACTTCTCTTTTAATTTTATATAGAAAACACACGGTAGTCTCACGCGCATAAAAATTTGAAACGGCTCACTTTCGTCTTATCGCTAATTCTATATGAATAGTTTGGTGCTGAGCGCGCTGGAATCGCGAATACTCACGAATAAGAACCACGTATTGGTGCGAAACATGTCGAACGACATTCGCCCTTAAAAAAGTAACCAGTTTCTTTAAATTTTAGTAAATCTAATTTTAAAGTCCGAATTCTGCCTTTACATCTAAAAGGTATACGCGTATTTTATCATAATGACATCTTGCCCGCCATCGTCATCCAAAGTTTGATATTAAAACATAATTTGAACCATTATATTTCGGTCTTATATGTCATTACTCCTTAAACATTGTACCCAACGCACGTCACGCTAAAATATGCCCCCAGCATTTAGGATCCTTATCTAACATATTAGTGCATATATGTAGGAAATGGAACGACGTTCATACATCACTTGTATGAGGAAATTCTTGGGAACCAAGCCTACTGAGTGCGTGTGATATGGTCTATTTCAAATATCTTTAAAACATCTTATTTAATCTATTATCTCATTCGAAGTTCAACTACATATGCCCACAGATAGGGTTCATATTAGGGTGCAATCGAAATAAAGATAGGCCCTTTCGGAAGTTCACTCTTCGCTTAGATAAGGCGGTGTTTATTCGTGCCGTATATTCTACACAATTCTGTCGGAACACAAAGGACTCAAATTCAAAATTTCGTCAATCGAAATTCAGTTGTATACGCGTGCGTAGAAGATTGAGAATGGCAAGGTAATTATTTAACAATCGGTCACTACTGTTGTGGTGGGACGTACGAAATATAAATTGTCTTAAACCGAACATGTTCTTTAATTCCATATTCTAGGTCTGTAGTAGAAACAAGTAGCTGACAGAGCCTAGATAGTAGATATAGGCAGATAATAAAGAATAGTACTTAAAGCGCCCTTTAAACCCTAAATGCAGTGCAGTAAGTGCATTTAGGGTTTAATCCATCCATACGGATATCCATCTCGCTCTAATCATGGTGCACCTTGAAGGTGTCCGGGAGCAGAGTTTAGTAGAAGTCGCAAGTCTGTCTGCTACCTATTCTTTCTTAAACCGCTAAATCTTTGACATGTAATATGAGATTCCTACCTTTGAGAAAGATCACAGTATTCATTACATCTATTTAAAACTCTACTGAAAGTCAAACAACGTCTACAATCAAAATAATACGTCATTTGTTTTAATACTTTTAATTAACAACTCACATGTCCCTAAAACTATCCCCAAAGGACATAAAACATCCAAATCATGCCTTTAATATCATTACCGTATTTGGCGAACCTCAAATAAAACACGACTTTAAACAACATTACATAGAGTTGAAAGTCAAACGGACTTAGCATTAAAAGGTAGATGCCTCTTTAATTTAATTCAAACCTACCCTCATGTCATGAGTTATGATTATGAAGGAGTTCGGGTAAATATGACAAGGTGACAATGTCATTTTGGTAAATGACAGGTATTCTACTAAATGAGAATGAGAATTACATTTATGTAATAAGTAAGTAAATCCCGGAGGTAGATTTCGGTAGGTATTTAATATTTTTTATTTTTTTATTTGGTACATTTGTGGGCCGAAGAGAACTGTCGGAATCTGGGGGCACGGCAGTGCCCCCGCCAAGTCGACCGCGAAGCAAACACTGCCGTACCATCCTTTACTGGAACCATTTCGCCGCATTTTCAGGCCCCTATTTGAGAACCTCTGGATAAGACCAGAACGCAGAAATTTTCGTCATCCAGTAAGCTATAATCACATACTTAAAATCCAAAATTTCAAGTCTGTAGGTAATTTAGTTCCGAAGCTAAGCGAAAGCAAAGTTTCGCATTTAAGACACTCACTCACTCACTCACTCATGATCATCAAAATATAACTAGTACTTCCCATAAACTCAGAGAGCTGAAATTTGGTACAGAGTTAAGGTTTAATGGCCACATAAAGGGAAAACTATAAAAACTAGGAAAAAAATAAAACTATTAGAGATATATCTATCCTAAAAAGAAAAAAACTGTGTCAAATAAGAAAATCGAATAAAATAAATCAATAAGCCCACGGTTCTACAAAAAGAAGTGAAATCCCATCAAAAACATTATGCTAACTAAATAAAATTCTGTGACTTGGCAATAACACAATACTACATAGTTTTAGGTATCCATAAATGCAATAATAATAATTATTATTTATGTCTTCCCCGTTCACGGGACAATGATGTCCAGGACCTTTGGGAGGCGTGCGTGGAGCTAGGTACCTACAAAGTACCAACTGAGCCAACACGTAGTGGCCCTTTTGACAATTTAATGAAATGCAAGGAGTACACCGAGAGGATGCTGTCCCTGCCCGTGTCATGGGACGCACACAGAGACAGCACCCGCTGGGGTGTATAGGGACTATTGCTGGTTGATGGAATCTAAATAAAACGGGTTATTGGGTTGAAATGATGGACTAGTGGCTGGGCTATTGGGTGAAACATCGGACGCCTGCCTAATAAAACTGTTTCAATCTTTATCTCTGGCAGACGGTGACTCGCTAAATGCTAGATGGGCCTCTATTAATAGCGACATTAAAAAATGGCCTAAGGGCAACACCGGTCAGAGAGCTGGGGGGTAGAGAGGTGGCACTGGACTTTAAACATATAGCCAACTCGCCACTTGGGTGTCCACATCTACTCTCGAGCAACAGCTCTTGCGACTCCACTCTGGACGGCCAATAAAGGCAAGCCAGAGGCGGAGGGCCTGTCCAACCAACCACCCGATCGGCTCAGCCTGACCACAGGACACCCCCAGGAGCACTCAGGTACGTAGGGTCGCTACTTCCTAACAGCCAGCCACAAGCTGCCTTACGTTGACTGATGTGATTGCACCAGAAATCTGGTGGGCGATAATTATTAGTATTATTATTAAATGCAATAAAGTTGTGCAACTTGGCAATCAAGTTGCAGAATTTTATTTCGTTAGCAAATAAAGAATAATAAGAATGCCTGAGACTTGGCACTACAAAATATCTCACAGATTTCATTACTTTTTAGAGATAAACAAGCAGCTCCATCGAGACTTGGCTAGTTTTTTACAGAATGTTTTTGATGGGATAATTCCTTTACAACCGAAAAATCGCGATGTGCCATGTCCAAATTAACATTAATGCCAATTGACAAAAAATAAGTATTTACAGATAATTAAACGACACAAAAAATACACAAATCAGTTGTGTCATCATGATTTCATCGTCTAGTGAAAATAAAAATAAAATGGGTAAGTGTGCGGGCAGACAGATAAATGGAATCAATTTATCAAAATAAATCAATTAAATCATTAAAAGCTTCTCGCTCACATTAAAAAAGAGATGGTAACAAAAACGTATTATTTTAAGCCAGTTAACAACAATGAACGACTGTACGAATGACTCGTCACTCTCCGTTCCATTCACTCGGCTAATTTGATTACGGTCGCTAACTTGAACGAATGAGTCGCGAGTGAGTTGCGTTTCGAATAGTTTTTTTACCAGTTCTACTTATAACATAAAAGATCGACCAAATGTCATAACGTAGCGATAGGTAGCTAGCCCATCGCCCGCAATACACACCTCAACCCTGTTCCCTGTACATTTCTACGATACTTTAACACGATGAGTACTCAAAATATTATGTAAAATATCTCAAAAACAGCTGAACGGATCTTGATGAAACATGGCTAAGACCACTCGCACTCGGGGTAAAATGAGGTTATCTATTACACAAAAAAACCGCATTCAAATCGGTCCATCCGTTTGGCAGTACGACAACACAGAAAGATACACAAATACACACACACACACAGGTACAGCTCTTTTTCGTCGGGGGTTAAAAAGACACCGGCTCGGAGAGGTTAGGTAAATCTTGTACAACTTACATTTATTGCTACTACTTATTAGTTAAAATATTAATAAACCAACATAATTTAACGGCCGTTACGGATACAATTTGAAATACTGGTCATTTTAAACTGGTATAGCACTAGCAAAACCTACAAGCTTTTTAATAAACAGCAATCAGTAATCAGTGTTATTCTGGTAAAAAGACTACGTATACACCCATATATCGTAAATGAGCGACATCGTTCGGGACGTTCTACTCTTTACAAAAAGTGGACCAATATGAGCAGCAGCGTCTAAGATGACCTGGTCTCCTTTTCTGTAACTTGTTTTAAGCTCACCTCAACGCTCACCCACAAATATATCTTGACACCGCGATGCGTAGTAACTAAGCGTAGGTAGAGGTCTAGTTTCGTGACGGGTGACCGGCGTGGTGAGCCGCTTTAGCGCGTAGCGAATAACAGACCTGGACGCTAAACGGCATATCCGAAAGATTCGACCAGATCCCTCCTACACCTATACCTATAACCAAGCTGGGCTGTTATTCGCTACGCGATAAAGCGGCTCACCCCGCCGGTCACCCGTCACGAAACTAGACCTCTACCTACGCTTAGTTACTACGCATCGCGGTGTCAAGGTATATTTGCGTGTGAGCGTTGAGGTGAGCTTAAAACAAGTTACAGAATAGGGGGGCAGGGCAGCTTCATTGGGTACCGTGTGACCGCATCTTTAAAGCAAAGTTTGGTTTTGCGAGTCATATAAGAGCATTCTATAGAATATAGTCCAAATATGAATAACTGGCGCAGTCGCTGCCGCCGGACACGGCGAGGACGACTATATACAGGATGTTACTTAAGTGGTGCTCTGGTGATACAAAATAGCAAACTGTGAATCTTTCCATGATTCTGATTAACTTTAACTATGGGACCAACTTTGTGTTATGCCAAAAAAAACAACTATTTCATTATCTTTGCTGAGTTAAAACTGACGAAAATGTATGAACCGGTGTTTTTTTTGCATAACATAAAGTTGGTTCCAAAGTAAAAGTTGATCAGAACCATGGATAGATTCACATTTTGCTATTTTGTATCACCACTTAAGTAACAAACCTGTATATATTTGAACATGTAATTGTCGGAAAAAACCATACAAATAAAGAATAGTTCATTATTCAATATAAAATTATGTTGAGGAAGATAGATGATGGATGGATCAGTGCCTGCGTTAGTAACGTTTCAAGTTGGCTGAATATGTTGATATCGACATAATTACTATTAAATTTAAATCATTCCAGTACCTAATCACAAAGCAATAACGATAACGACTCAAATCCAATAATAACGGTCGAACCTTAAAGTTTGAAACTGTCTCATAACAAAACTGCCGGCAACACTTAAGGAGAATTAGGCGGGATCTCATAAAGATTGCCTTTCTCAAAATTCCATTCGATCAAAATCCTTTAGGTCACGGCCCAAGTCGAAAGAGTTTGTACAATTCATACTTAATATTACAAAATCTATAAAATTAAGTATGAATTTAATGCCAAAGTGTGTCTGTCTGTCTTGATGTTACCTCTTCACGCTTAAACTGCTGAATCGATTTAGATGTAATTTGGTAAAGAGATAGTTAGAGTCCCTGGGACTTAAGATAGTTTTTATTTCAAAAATCATACCTTAAAGGCGTGAAATGGGGGGTTTGTATGGAGCTACGATATAAACGAGTTTATCGCGGACGCAGTCGCGGGCAGAAGCTAGTGTTGAAATAAAAGATCACCATCAGGCTGGCCGTACGCTTGTTTGCCACCGTCGTATAAAAAAAATGGATTTTCATGGGTATAACGCGATATTTATTTACCTTTATTTCTGACGGCCATGAGCGGTGCAACCCGTGTCAAAACGTTAATGTTATAAAGTGACAAGCGATATGTTAACAAAAAAAAGACTGTTATGTAAATAAAAACAAAAATGACCAAGAAATAATAAACATCAACAAATGCATATTAGAATCCCAATGCGCTACCAAATATGCCCTTGCTCAGTTCACACCCGATATTTGTTACAACCTGTATAAATCATTGCATCCTTCCGCAATTAAACTGCTCATTAAAACCGCTACCTTCTCACTCTTACACCACTTTTTCACAAGAACATTAGACATTGAAGAGACAATAATCCAATTTATCCGCCAAGTCGGAAGAGTCGTAAATTTGCTTCAAACTTTGTTAACGGATGGCCCTAATTTGATGGGGTTTGCGTTGATGTGAACCTACTTACTCAGCAGCGATCATTATGACTTTGAACGTGATACGGGCTCCTGATTTAGGTTTTTTTTTTATTGATTATGTTCCAGGCCGAGTTAAAAGTTTTTTTGCATGAACCTGACGAATGAATTCCCAAATATGTGTTCTATATTATTTATCCAAGCTGATACACTACGTGTAGTAATTTACGTAGCGTTGCCGATTTTTACAAGCTTTTATTTAAGATGGTTCGACGACCTAACAAAATGTTTTTTGACTTTTGCAGGCTGACGCCGCGAAATGTTTTAGAGTCCACTGTAAGCTCAATTCTCCACACAAAACTAAGTGTCGGATTGTAACGAAACTTATGTATCATTGACATGAGGTATATCTGTGTCTGTAATTCGTTTATGCTTCAGAGACCATAGTAAAATAAAAACCGGCCAAGTGCGAGTCGGAATCGCGACCGAAGGGTTCCGTACCATTATCTATAGAAACAGTTAAAAAAAAGTTTGTTGTATCGGAGCCCCCCTTTAATATTTATTTAGTAGTTTTAGTATGTAGTTTTGAAATGAGAGCGTAATTAAGTTTGTATGGGAAGGTGAAATTGGGCCGAGCTTACTGCAGACTCGTAAGAAACTTATCGGACACACTTTCATAAATTGGTTTTCCTTTTGCGCGAAATTCTCCCCTTCCTAGAATAAAACTTGTATATACTACAACAATTTGAAGCCAATTTATGAAAGTGTGTTCGAAAAGTTTCTTAAAATATCATGTCTATTAACCTAATAAACACGCTCTCTAATAATCGAGCTAACATCGGACACGAAAAAACATGACGATGTAATCCGACATTCTCAAACCAGTCGATAATATGTCGAACGATAAAAGTCGACTGCCACTTACGACTTGTCCCTTAAGTGAACATTGTCACCCGGTGATGTACATTTGAGAGCTCGTTGCGGCAATTGGGCCCTTAGTGGTTCCCAAACTTTCATTTGTTGTTCTAATATTTTCTATACTGCTCTACTAGCGTTCTTATGCACTACTGTGAGGCCTGCCCCCCCTATTCTGCCACTTGTTTTAAGCTCACCTCAACGCTCACCCACAAATACATCTTGACACCGCGATGCGTAGTAACTAAGCGCAGGTAGATATATAGTTTCGTGACGGGTGACCGGCGGGGTGAGCCGCTTTAGCGCGTAGCGAATAACAGCTCTGCGCTCTTTGCAACCCGTGGGCAGAGCCGCGCGGGAAGCCAATAGTATGATAATGAAAGAAGGCAAAACTAATTCAATATGTTACAACATAAATTACCCGACGGCTATTGTGCGAGAAAAACCTTTCGGTGACAGCTGGTACTAAACCCTTCTACACCTATAACAACATCTACACTAAAACAACAACTTGGAAAAGTTGAAAAGCCCCGACATTCTTGTTTCAAAGTTCTATAAGTATCTCAAACCTGGCAGAACCGATTTTGTTGAAACGTAGCTAAGAACCATCTCGATCACGTCAGCTTAAGGACAAAAAAAAATTACCCTTTTCTATCAGATTCGGACAGTGCGAGTCAGGAGTCGCGCGACACGCGACTCGGCGGCAAGTTGTGCTAACCCGCGAGAAGCTCAGATAATTAATATACATTTTTTAATGAAAGGAAAAATTGAAAAATGTAATGCTCCGCCTCCGAGCCGGATTCGAACCGGCGACCACAGGCATTCATGGCCCGTCGCATTCATGTACACGCCTCCCTAAGGCGTTGTATGAAGGAACTGATTGAGGGAATTGGTGCCCGAACCGGATTGTTCCGATAGCTCAGTTGGTTAGTATAGTGACGGGCCATGAATGCCAGTGGTCGCCGGTTCGAATCCGGCTCGGAGCATTAAATTTTTCAATTTTTCCTTTTATTTAAAAAAATATAATTAATATTAACCTTTGTACATTTCCATACTCCGATTTAGAAATACGAAATTCTACTCCAAACACGGGCAACTTCATGTATCCGAAAAAACATCTCAAATATTGAAACTACGAGTAGTTGACGGATAAATTAGCCAATTCGTATATTTAAGTTCCCATTTGTAGGTAAGAGCTTAATATAATGATTTGAACACAAGTCCAAGGCCAACTAAAAAGTACTTTTGCAGATTTATCCAAACCGACAAAAACACCGAACATCACAGCAACATTCGTAGCAAAACGACTGTGTACGCGGCCGTTTCGAAAATACTTTGATGTTACAAAAAACGAATGCAGTTCACCTTTTTCCAAATCTGAAACAGACGTCCCGTTTAAAAGTTTGAGCTCCCCTGGCCGCGGCTGTCAAGCGGTCACCACGCGCTGTGATTGGCTGGAATTGACCGGCAACTAATCGACAGGGCTCGACAACCCTCGGTCTTGTTTTACAAACGCGCGAGAATAGGTTGATTGCTTCTGAACATCGAAACAGAAAAAACGGGAAATAGTTATGTCGTTTATTGGCGTTGGTCTCAGAGAATCTAGAACGCAATATGAATAGTTTGAGATTTGTATGAAAAACTAGACCCAAATGTTTACTTGCGTTTAACCGTTTTACCATGATCACTTAACTTATGAACGACATGTATTTTCATAAGAAATAATGGGGGAACATCTTACACAAAATTCGTCTATAGCCACGGTTAGCTACCTAGTTTAATAATGACAATACCCCAGGAAAATAACGTTTTTTTTCAAACATTAATTTATAACGGCGTTTTTTTTGTTTGTTTAATTTTCAAATGTTATTCTAAGATGCCTTATCCAAGAATCCACCAAAATTTCCATCGGGAAGTAAATATATAAAAATAAACGACACATCCATTATGTTTTTGTGTGATTTATTTATTATTCTTGAAGAGCCTATTCTTGAATTAACCAAAACAAAAATTAAAATATCTATTTATCCTCTTTTTTCAGGAATCGGTTAAATGTCGATTCTAAAAATGATAATATATCAGTTACACTCAAAAAAGCAGCTGTTATGAATTATTTCCTTTCCATTTTTTTCCATACTAATGAAAATACAGTGCTTGGGCTACAAGGGACAACCCGTTATCCTAGTGGGTAGTGACGCTGCCTACGAATCTGAAGGTCCTGGGTTCGAATCCCGGTAAGGGCAAATATTTTTGGGATGAGCATATTAATGGTTTCTGAGTCTAGGGTGTTTTCTATGAATTTTATATTCAATAAATATATTGTCTTCTAGTAGCCATAACAGGAAGCCTCACGCTCACTGAAGAGCTAGTTCGATTTGAGAAGAAAGAAAATTAGTTCGATTTGAGAAGAAAGAGAATTAGTTCGATTTGAGAATTGAGAAGAAATTCTTGTCCCCTAATATTTTTTTTATGGTAAGCGTTGAGTTAAGGGTCTTATGATCCATGTTACATACATACAGATTCTTTAAGCGAATGCGATCGTACAGGTCAATATCTCACATGAAAAATAACAAATAACGTACGTGAGGTCTTAATGGCATTTATTGTATGAGAAAATGACAGATGAGTTATCCTAATGCTCATTCGAAAAGTTACGCCATTGCCTTTCAGATTACAAAATTATAGTTACATCAGTTTTCACAGGATTGTCGCCTTGTCGCCGTGTCCCAAAAACGTGTCTAATTAAAATCAGATTATTACATTAGGTACCTAATTCGTCCACGAAGCTCTGAAATCGCCGAATAATGTTACACCAAAATCTCCATACTAATTCATACTTAAATTATAAATGCGAAAGTGTGTCTGTCTATCCGTCTGTTGACTCTTCTCGCTCAAACCGCTATACTGATTTTGATGGGTATGTAGATTGTTGGTTGGTGGTTGGACCTATGATAGTTTTTATCCCGGAAATCAGCCCCTAAGGGAGTGTAATGGGGGGTAAAAGTTTGTATACAGCTACGATATAAACGAGTTCGACGCGGACGGAGTCGCGGGCAGAAGCTAGTGTCGATATAAATACTATATTAACGGATTTATACATAAAAAAATAAAAAATAAAAAAAGATTAAACCAGTTCATTGACACATAACACCCGACAACTGAAGATACATCATAAATCCGATCGTAAAATAAATTGGTGTCTCATGTCGGGATATAGGAGGTCGTTGATACTTTGAGACAGATTTCTACGATTATATAATACTAGCTTCTGCCCGCGACTCCGTCCGCTTGGAACTCGTTTTTATCGCAGCTCCATACAAACTTTTACCCCCCATTTCACCCCCTTAGAGGATGATTTCGGGGATAAAAACTATCCTATGTCACTCTCCATCCCTTCAACTATCTCCACTTATAAAATCTTGGCAATTCGTCGCTACGTTTTGCCGTGAAAGACGGACAAACAAACACATGCACTTTCCCATTTATATATAATATTAGTATGGATTTTTCATCCGATTAAAGAGTTATCCGATGCAAACCATGATTTTGGCCACCATTTCATCCATGAGTTTAGAGTACTAAGCGAACAGGGTTGAAGTGTGTTGTTGGCGATGAGCTTATTAACCTTTCACTGGGATATCACATGTCGATCTTATATACCCTTATTTATGCTAAAAGTTGCATTGGAACATAAGTTTCATGCGCGCCGCAAGAGGGAATGAAGGCACGAATCTATGTATGTTCGATTTTTTGGAGTGTAAACGCACGAAACTTTATTTTATGTGACCATTACTAATCAAAAATCAACAAAAAACGAAGCTGTAATTGATCGATGATACGGACAAGCCCAGTTGCCAAATTGCATAGTTCTAGGCTCGGACAAGAATAGGTCTACGGTCTCCCCCGCCTGTCGTAGAAGGCGACTAAACGGGGTCATCGGGGTCGCAGTGCTCTGGCGGGGGCTGGGGCACTCACTTTAGAACCCCAGGGAAGGTGAGATTTTCTTTGTCCTAGGACGAGCCACATGTGGCGAGGCGCGAGGGGGGCTCCAGTGCGTTCAGCATGAGATCCTGGAGTCCCCTGCATGGGAGCGCAGATGCAGGGCACCGTGGAGTTTTTAGTGGATAGAAATACCACATAACCCAGTCATCCCCCGGTGATTGGGTACCTGGTTCGCAGGTTTTCTCCACGAAAAAAAAAACAACGGAAACAAGGACAACGGAAAGTACCCTATAAATTTTGATTAACTTGAGAGTGTCGAAACAAACGTTATTTGACGCATAAACGGCCGTACCTTTTTATATGTTAACATTAGAAGTTTGATATTTACACAGCTTCAAGGGACTATAGACCTGAGTATATGGTTTTAATTTCAAATCGATATCTCCACGCGTTCCCGAGATAAAGAGTCTTGACAGACAGACAGACTGACGACAAAGTGATCCTATTAGGGGTTTTTTCCTTTTGAGATACGGAACCCTAAAAACCAGCAGCATAAGACATAAGTGAATTAAACTTGTTACAGGATATCGCGATCATTATGATAACATGATTATTAAAGTGATTTTACCTCACCACAAGGTTAGTCTGTCTAACCGAATCGCACTGTGAGGTTTGTTGACGCTATTTTGTGATTTGTATGGAAACTATTCTACGTCAATAGTTTAATTGAAATTCTTCTATAGGCCGACACAAAATAGTTCTGGTCACGCTTTAGATGAGATTTTCGACCAATCAAAGTTTATTTATAACTATTATCAAAATTATACAGACAAGTCGATCTCGATTGATTTTCTGAAGTATTTCTAGTAGAATCATTTTCGGAAAATACCTGTTTAAAGCAACGAAGCTTGTCACGAAATGCGTACTTATGTACTTATTCCTTTGTCCAATAGAGAAATTTAATGAAGAATCTCTTGGCAAAGGTAGCATTTCGATTGCTACTCGGAAGCACCGCGGACTTAAAAAGCCACTCCATCTTAATTTACCGCGAAACATTAAAAAAAACAACAAGTAAAAACCAATTAAACTGTCACCTCGAAACAAAATAACTCCTTTTCCCCCTTGGCCGAGAAAATTTACGCAAAAACCACTTAATTCGGTAAGTGGCAAAAACAAAGTTTTTCGCTTTTAATGAGAATTCTTCGCAATGAATCATGTGGACAATCATCATTAATCATTCATTTTTTGCGATGACGAATCGTGATTTTTATTCAACTATGTGAATTTAAAAGTCTGATTGAGGAACTGAATCATAGTCTTGGACGGTCATTGTAATTTTTGTGGTGTTATGACGTCTTGCCCACTTGTTTATGGTTGAGATTATTATGTAGCCGACTTTTAATAAAAGTGTCATTCGAATTGTAATCTTCTGCCTTGGACGTTAGAGTCGCTTTTTGAATGGACGACTTTGATGCATTACGGCCAACTCGAATAATCTCAAGTATTGAGTGCTGTGAAGATGAAAGTTGTCAATTGTTTTATCAACATGTTTTATCGGTGAATCATTAACGATAACGGGGACGCAAAAAGAGGGTTGTTATAAGTTGAACGTGTCTTTCTGTGTATCTGTGTAGGTATCTGTCTGTGGTAGCGTAGCTCCCTAACAGATGGACCGATTTGAATGCGGTTTTTTTGTGTCATAGATAATTTTATCCAGAGTGTTTATAGCCATGTTTCATGATAATCTGTTCAGCCGTTTTTGACATATTGGACTTTGAAATGGAAATGTCGGGGGTTTTTCGACTTTTCAAAGTTGTGGTTAGTTACATTAAAATTGTGCTACTGAATGAATAACTCATAAACATATGTAGTAGCTGTGGCTTTGCTTGCATCCCAAAGCCATTTTGATTTTAATAGCAGTTTGACTTCAGGACGTGAATTTAATATGTTGGTGGAAGGATTTTAGAATCCCATCATCCTCATAGCGAAAGATTATATCATTTACTCTGCACCAATTTTAAGTGTCTCTGTTTGGCCTTATGGTTGACTGGTAGAGAATGCCATTAGGCATTAAGTCCGCCATTTGTACATCATTTTTCTTTTGTGCAATTAAGTTTAAATAAATAAATAGCGTTCTTCCCGGTTGTGCCCTAAAGTAGTCCCAATATTGGGCGTAGGCACTAATTTTAAGAAAGCGACTGCCAACTGATCTTCCAACCCAGAGGGAAAACTAGACCTTATTGGAATTAGACCGATTTCCTCACGATGTTTTCCTTCGCCGAAAGGATTCGCGCACGTTAAACTTATGTTCCAGTGCCACTTTTAGCATTTATAAATGTGGGTATAAAAGATCGACACTTGTGATATTGCAGTAATAGGTTGCTAGCCCATCGCCCACAACACACTTCAACCCTGCTCCCTTAGTCGCGCAATTCTAACCCGACACCATACGGGCATAGATTGTTCAGATAACTGTCACAGATAAATAATATAAGAAACACTGTAGGTACAACGCCGAAGTTTGACGGATAGAATACTCAAATCTAGGCATCCCACTCTACCGCATAGCACTTGCTCTTTCGGTCGACGGTGACGATCCTTAACAAACTTCTTTCTCCTATAGGATGAATAGGGTTTTCGATTCTACGTAGAGATAGCACATACTCGTAATTAATTACTCCGAGTAAAACAATCAGCGTACAACTTTTCATAACAGAGCTTATTATAATTTCTGATCAGTTTTTTTTTATAATCACCTCAATGGGATTTGATCCCATGACCTCTGCATTTCGTGCATTGCTCTGAACCAACTGAGCTATCGTGGCTACTCGTGTTGACGAATCTTTAAGTCCCATCCTCCATCTAATTCTAATTGACAATATTTCAAAATATGTAATGACGCCTAAATCGAAAAGCATTTCGGTAATTATGTTATCTGAACGTAATAAAGTAGTTTTCTGTGTTTTTTTCCTGCTCGCTTTTAAGAAAATCGCGAAAACGTATATAAGTGGTTTTCACCGTGTGTGACGTCAGTATTATGGCTGCCATATGAAAGGTGTCCAAACTGCCATACAGAGTCGTAGTATTGACGTCATAATTTACTTACAACCTTCTGGTATTCGCTACTTTTCAATTTGATAGTTTTGAATGAAAATCACAATTAAGGGAGAAATAAAAAAAAAAGTGTCGCTTAAAAAAACATTTTCTAGCGAACTAAATCATAAAATGGCCTACATGAAAATATGAAATGTTGTCAATTGCGCCTTAGCAGACGTTTCTTGGGCTTAAATGCGACTTGATAAAATTCTAACCTGTGTATTTAAGGAATATGAGACTTATGTAATCAGTCATTCACTATTCACAATAATACTCCGATACTTATTGACTAAAGCCAAATAACGAAAACCAATATCAAAGAAACAATATCGCAAATAGTCATACTGAAGTTTCATCATGTCCACTTTTATTAATATAATACAACGATCCATCACATATGATGTATGTCTGCGAGATTAAACATATAAAGAAAGAAATAACATTATATGATATATCGTGATATGAGTCATAATTTTTTAGTATCACTATCAAGGTTAGGGGATCGTAAAGGGGTATGTTTATCGTGTTAGTAGGTTTATGGGAAGCTATTGTTTGCTTGGTATTAATAGATCGTTGGTCTAAAGATAGTGTTAATGAATATTACATTTAAGACCATTTGGTGGGGCAGAATCGCTATGCGGTTTAAAACGTACTAGGTTTCTTGAAAAACGCAAATGACACATGAAAGATGCAAGTTAAACTAAATTGCGGGGTTTATTTACAATTTTCATTTTTACAACTCTGTAGGTATAAGTTGGTACCTCGGTAAACAGCAATGTAATGAAACTTGCATGCAATATCTTGCATGCGTGCATAGCGCTTGCGCCGATCGATTCATGCAAACCCCATTTCATTCAACTTAAAATATTGACTCTACCTTGCCTGTATGTGTACGAAGTATCACTATATGTCAAATATAACATAGCCCAATATACTAGATTCAAGAGCTTGCGGCATCAAGATAAAATTAATTATATTGCATCAAAAACAGCTTTTCTACCAAAAAGCATATTAGGTATGTCACCCAGAATATAGAATAAACTGCCAGCAAATATTCTGAAACTAGAAAGCGATAAAGAATTTAAGACTGCGTTATATAACTTTTTAGCATCCAAAGCCTATTACTCCGTTCAAGAATACCTTAATGACCTGAATTCTTAGTGTTAGCAATTTATGCATGCGATACACATAACATTCTTATTTATATATATTTGCATGTCCTTGTGACCAAACATGTAGCTCTACTGTATTTCTTATTGAACCACCTATTTGTACCATGTTTAAGCGATTAAATGACTGATTACTGATTACTGATAAGCAAGACATTTACTTGCTGATCATGTTGTGTGCACTTGCATTCGGATGTAGTGCTATTCTTAAACAAAAATTAAAAAATATCGATGTAGTATTAATTTGCGCTGAAGCGAAAAATGCTATAAATGCACTACATATTCGGCGCCCTGCTTTCGCTCATTCCGTTGATTAACATGTTCCATTCACCCTCCTAGCGTTATTCTCGGTTGAACCCTAAAGGAACCCAGGGTCCGCTTTGACACCTAATCCCAAGATTTGGCATAGGCACTAGTTTTACAAAAGCAACTGCTAACTGCCATCAGACCTTACTACCCACAGGGTAATCTAGACCTTATTACACCGGTTTCCTCACGATGTTTTCCTTCACTAAACTTCTAAATATTCCGTACACAAATTGATTTTGCTTTAAGCAGTAACGCTGCTAACGAAATTATAAATTTTAAACTAAAGGAAAAAAATAAAAATTCAATGCTCCGAGCCGGTTTCGAACTGGCGACCACAGACATTCATGGGCTTCATGGCCCGTCGCTACTAACCAACTGAGCTATCGGAACAATCTGGTTCGGCCACCAAATCTTTCAATCAGTTCCTTCCTACAACACCTTAGGGAGGCGTGTAGCGACATCTACAAGAAGGCTTCTCAACGGCACCAACTTCTCAAATGATATTGAGAAATTTAATAATTCCGTATATGAGTTCCGATAAAACTCCCTGGTAGGTACGAGCCGGGGTTCGAACCCACGACCGCCGCTTGACAGCCGCATGTCTGAACCAGTAGGCTACCGTAGCGTTGGTTAACATGGTGAATCGATTGTAATCAACTGACTTCTATAGCTTATGGATCCAAAGCGAGTCTTGGCCTCCGAGCTCCGAAACCCCTTAATACCGATTTTGCGCCATTACACGCCAAAAACATAATAGAATTGTTTTAAACAGCGCCAGTTTTCTTTGTTAGTCCCGTGAACACTAATCCACGATTATCTCACATAATACACGAGGCATTTGCAACGGAGAACAAAGAACTTGTATCCAGAATAATTTATTGCAATCTCCTTAGGTTTCAGCAAAATAAGGACTTCGGCGGAAGCAGATTTTGCATTTGCTGTGTTAGAACCACGATTACTAAAGCAAAGCTTAGCTAACAGTGAAAATGGATAACCTAATGTATAGTTATATGTTAGAATTGACCTGTAAGCTACCAAAAAAGTCACATGTGGATAGTGAATGATTTTTTTTTTCAGGCCTACATCGCTCAATATACACAGTGCAACATAAATGGGGTGTGAACCGATCAAGGGCATAACGGGTATCGTGTTCTGATAAGAAAAAAATAAGAGAAAAAAAATTGACGCGTTTTTTTTTTACATTTGTATCTAGAGCAGGTCGCCCCAGTCGGCCAACGCTCCATACAAAAGTGAAAAAAATCACGCCAAAAAAAAATATCTTACTTTTTTCTTATCAGAGCACGATACCCGTTATACCCTTGATTGGTTCACACCCCATTTATGTTACACTATGTATATAATTCGGAAATATTCTCTGGACCGGGTCTCATCTTAAGACTTATCTGTCAAAAAGCAATGTTTAGCCATAATAGCCACGTGCTACAAACGTTTCAAAATAGAAACGCCACGTTTAATAAATACTTTAGTCGAATGGCGACTTCCTTGTTAAAGTACTTTATTGTTTTAAATTCAAAATAATCTCAATAATCTCTCAAAATAAGGTCATGTTAAATAATCTCAACTGTGAGGCATATGGAGAAACTAGCTTACAAATATTCCGGAATAAAGAAGTATGATGTCTCCGACAAGAATCAAGCTCTTAAGTAATGATGATGATTTGTTTTTTACTTTCATTTTATTACAAGGTTTTGTAATCAAACCGTCATCTTTATTGCAACTTATGCAACTAAACTTGCTCATACTAAATTAACTCATATTTCTTAAGCTTACATCATTCCACAAATCATAATAATCACAAACAAATCGACATCAAAGCACAAACATTTCGATAATCGATAAATCATTTCGCATCACTTTTGAAACGGACACTATAATCGTCTTTAAAAAAGGTACTCAGCATGTACAAATGTGTTAGCCGCTTGCAGTCTTCTTAATTTGGTCGGGTAGCTATGCAAATATGGCGACCATTTGCATTATACAAATCCGCTCCAACCAATTATGGTTATTTATAATTACTTGAAGCGCGGGAGGTCTGGCCTGCGGTGTCGAAATATATTATTTAATTTAAGATTCCTACGAGAGATATATCTCGTTTATATGGTACCATATATCTTGTTCAAATTACGCTGTTACCAGAGGCAGTTATTTTTACTTTTATTGGTTTTGGAACGGACATATTTAACCGCGATTTTTTCAATTGGTTACTACATAAATTTCAGACTTATTATAATATCTGATCATATGACATACAAATGTAGTTTGGTTCTCATTTAAAGACGCCATGCTGGAATAACATCTCTCTTTTTATACACAATGGGATTTGCTATTATCTAGGTTGGGAACTGGTAAAGCTACGGTAGCCTAGTGGTTCAGGCATGCGGCTGTCAAGCGGCGATCGTGGGGCTCTCGTACCAATCAGTTATTCGGAACTTATGTAGGAATATTTACCGTTAGCTTTACGGTGAAGGAAATCATCGCGAGGAAACCGGTCTAATCCCAATACGGTCTAGTGCGGTCTAGGTTGGAAGGTAAGATGGCAGTCGCTTTGGTAAAACTAGGACCTGTGCCAATTCTTTGGATTAGGTGTCAAAGCGGACCCCGGGCTCCTTTTAAGCACAATCAGGAATTAACTTAGGAGGATAATGACCAATAAATAAAACTGTGTTTATCCCAATAAGTTTCAATCCACACAACGGAGGCGAATAGAGTTTTGATGTTTAACAATAGATTAAGTCTGTGTGTGTGTGTTTGTGTGTTAGATACGTATTAAGGTTCTCAGGCTTCTAAGCTACGTATCATCATCATCGTCATCATATCAGACGAAAGATGTCCACTGCTTGTCTAAGGCCTACCCAAATGCCACAATGACATCCTTGCGGACTCCCGTAAGCATGTATACCACGTTTAATTTTGCATTAAGCATAGTAACGTATAGTTTCGAAACTTAAAAAAACTTCAAATCCTGCTCAGAGCGACAAAAGTTTATTTTTTCCCTATAATTTGAAATATATCTACCACCTCGCCTCCGCTCCCTTGTTTTCGCAGCCCCATTATTGTTGCGAATAACCTTTAGCATCTGCATCCGAGCTATCTCTAGATCGAGCGATAACGATAACAGAGATTACCAGAGATTAAGTGAAATAACCAGAGATACCGTGATTGCAAACCCTTGTAGCGGCTTAATGGGTTTTAAATAGGGTTCTTTAAGCTTCGTTAATGAAATAAATTCGGTAGGTATTTATACGGATTGGTTTTTATTTCATTGAGTTAAGATAAAAGCTAGCTATGAATAGGCTTGCCATTCAACCGGCTCGGCTTTCAAAGTACGCAAGTCTTTAGAGCTTTTAACCTTGCTACAAAGATTGCGTCATTTTTTTGTTCCGTAGTTTGTGCTTTAACTGATGAATAAACTGTTTCTATTCTATTTAATTTATGATTTCGTCTAGTACATATATAACACAGGCCTTATGAGCTTACATGGCTAGCAAGGACAGTTACTCGTAGTTCGATTTAAGTAAAATTGTCCCCTAATTACAAGCTTTCATTTAACTTGTATGGAACTATGTTTGTTCAGGTGGAATCTTTCATTCTTTCTTTCTTTCTTTGTGGCAACTCAATTTTGAAGCAAATATCTTCAACCGATGAAGCTGAAATTTTGCGTATGTATAGTTTGGATGACACTTCAATATTATGGTACCATCGAGCTGATTTGATGATAGAGACAGAAGTTGGCCATGGGAATTCAGGACTTAACAGACTTGCCCCGTTGAGTTTGGGCTCGTTAGAATCGTCTCAAACGAGTAGTTGATGACGGTATACAGAAAAGTACAGTCGGCAATAAAAGCATGTACCAAAAATATTTATTTTAGCAGAAACTTATTAACTTGCCCTGTTATTAATGTATGAGACAAATCTTGCAAATTAAATTTGACCCACTTCCCGGCGACCGATTGAGCTGAAATTTGGGGTATAAGTATAGTTTGTATGACAATTCAATATTATGGTACCATCGAGCTTATCTGATGATGGAGACAGAAGGTGGCCATGGAAATTCAGTACTTAACCGACGTAACCCCGTTGAGTTTGGGTTCGTTAGAATCGTCTCAATGAGTAGTCGATGATGGTATACAGAAAAGTACAGTCGGCAATAAAATCTTGTACCAAAAATGATTTTTTTGACAGCAACTAATTTTTAATTATAATTGGGTCCCCAGTTTGGTACACTGGAAAAAGAGTGATATAGTATTATATAGTTTTCGTAGTACGTTTTTCACATCGTGAAATCTCCACAGATTGCTTTTTAGCACGGACGTCGATGTTTCTTATAAGTTGAGTTTTTAAAACTATACATTCAATATTCAATATTTAATTGGCTGAAGTTCGATGGATTTTTTATGAATAGAGATTTGACTAGAGGTTCGAGTTCGAATGAAAGAGGTAATAACGACCAAGATTGACGCAATTTCTGATCTATTTTTATAAATCACTATTTAAAATAGAACGCGTGGGTTACAGCTCCTATTTCCTTGTAAAAGGCAACGAGTGCTGTGTGGGCGACATGCTATTATTGAAACCATCCATATAGAGTTATTTGCATTTATATAAAAGTTCTCAATGGATATGGTGTAGGGTTTAGGTTATCGTTATCGAAAACTGGCAGGGACGGTTCACTTCGTGATTTGGACGCGCCCCTACAAGTACATACCGGCCGGTATGTTAGCCCTGCCACGGCACGGACGCGTTCTATCGCAGCGCTTTGCATGCGATAGAAAGAGATGGCCATGCTTAGGCTCGTTCGGCATACCAAAACAAGTGACTTGTTGAGAGAGAACCTTCTGTACGTAGTATTTATTGGTTGTCTATTGTTTGCCCGACATTCACATACTATAATAATCATTTGCCCGAACTTCGCTTGCCCGAATTTCATTTGCCCTAATGTTTCGTTTACCATAATAGTTAATTGACATACTCTTGTTTACCCGAATATTGGATGTCATAATGATACGAATGCCATACGTATTGTTTTCCAGATTATTGTTTGCAATAATATTATTTAATAGAATATTTAAACGCCATACTAAACATGCATTCGGATTTATCTTTGTTAATTTGTTAGTTTTTCCGCTATTTTATAAAAAAAATAACCTCGAAGACGAAAGCGGGAGCAAAGCTCCCGCTTCCGTCTTCTAACCTATCCGCGATCCAAGTCGGTTTTGCCACTAAGCCCCTGTTCCCTACTGCCTATGATACACCACTATCTTGGCATTGGGTAATCTCAGAGAAAAGTTTATTTTTACTTAGTGGCAAAACCGACCCGGATCGCAGATAGGTTCGAGGGTTTTTTTTTCATTTTAAACACTGCAATACGTACCCACATTATTTATTACATATGAATATTATGGATGTTGATATGGATGGCAAATGACATTATGGCATGTGATAGTGATGGATTACAATGATTATGGAAAATGAGATTATTGATATTGATATTATGGAAAACAAAGATTCTGGCATATAATTAATATGGTAAACAATGAGTATGGCATACAAAATTATAGAAAACAACTTTATGGCAGTTGAATATTATGGCAGATAAAATTCGGGCAAATGAAATTCTGGCAAGCAAGAGTATACCGTATTTATTCTGTGACACTGGCGTTGAAGCACTCATATATATTATATGAATAAGACTATTTCATAATACTGTTTCCTTTCCAAGGTCTTAAACTAGGTTCAACAGTTTAAGCGTGAAAAGGCAACAGATAGACAGACAGACATACCTCTATTGCTGCCTTCCGTACTGTCTGCCTGTGTGACAGATAGTCAGTATGAAAGTATGGATTTATTTCCATATTAGCTTCTGCCTGCGACTCCGTCCGCGTGGAACTCGTTTATATAGTAGCTCCATAAAAACTTCCACCTCCATTTCACCCCCTTAGGGGATGAATTCCGGGATAAAAACTATCTGTATACCAAATTTCATCTCAATCTGTTCAGCGGTGTAAGCGTGAAGAGAAAACTGACTCCATTAAAACAACAGATTTCCATATGTGCAGCGAAAGAATAAACCATAGAATGCGAATTCCTTACAAAATTCCCAAACACGTGCCTAAAACCCGATATGCGCATGTTCAAACTAAGCGAAAGCCTGGCATCGTTTTGACACACCGTCCCCATCGCCGCATAATGGCAATGGCACCCATTCTGTGGGGCCAACTAAGACATCTGTGGTTTTTTCGTTCGCTGCATATATATATGTACATCAAGATGCTGTAAGTACGACATGAACGTTTGCTTTATTCATGGAAACGGAACGTTTTCCACCGCCATCGCGAATGGAGTCGGGGCGCTAAATTAAATTCCGACGTACACACACGCACAATAGGAATCCTGATTTCTTTTCGCACAGAATTTCTAATAAATCGTAGGTCGGGGGTAATTCTACACAAAATTAGGTGGAGTTTCCATGTCAATGTCAATGAATGTTTTAAAGTATTTTTTTAATACCACGTCGGTGGCATACAAGCTTACGGCCCACCTGATGGTAAGTGGTTGCCAGAGCCTATGGACGCTTGCAACTCCAGGGGTGTTTCGGCAGGGAAGCTCATTCTACAACCAACACTATGTCAAAGAAATATGGGTTAAATTCGAAGTAAGATGATTTTCCTCCATTCGGATTTAAGCCATGTCACTTTGACATAGTGTGCCCATGCAATATACCAGTACAGCGTCGACCACTCGGACGTTTACCTTACAATTTATTACATGAAGATTGACGAACGAACGATTTTTCTAATATAATACGGTAGAGCAAAAGCTGGGTAGCGCTAAGCTTCCTTTTAGTAAGAAGAAGTAAGTGTAGCTACTTCACGTATCGTTAGCGAAGCTCACGTATCGTAGCTACGGAATCATCGATGCATGACGCGTCAGCTCATCACCTGGCTCATTTGATGGCGTTATACGTCACGGACTTCCTTAGGGTGGGACACACTGTTGGGAACTTTAAGAAACCCGGCCCGGTGTCGGCGAGCAATGACAAAGCTAAGCCCACACTAGTGCGCTTTCCGTTCAACAAGGCATGCGTCATAAAACACTATGACAGCAATATGACGAATGCTACCGTTGCTTCATGAATCCCGGTTCATACCGATGAGTTTTTCGGAACTTATGTACGGAATATTTACCGATAGCTTTTAGGTGAAGGAAAAACATCGCGAGGAAACTGGTCTCAATAAGGTCTATCTTTCAGGAAGGTCAGATGGCAGTCACTTGCGTAAAAACTAGGTAAATAGGCCACGCCGTGTATTTTGAACAATCCCCCAAACTCCCCACCCGTATCCATAACATCTGGTAGACGGGGGCCTAACGGGACACTTGATAAATAGCAACGCGTTATAACAATATCGGGTAACATCGGCCATAGAGAGGTTTTTCAATGGAGACGCATTCACCCGCCGCTACCCTCCGGTGTTTCAGTCAAGTGTTGTCGTTTATACGACAAATTGGTAATATATGAGAAATGTGTAGTCGCTAGGTCGGTTCCCACGATGAAATGTAGCGATATAGAAAACGGCTGAGCCATTTGCGAGTTGACCAATTTCGAGGCGTGTTTTAAGGTTTACGAGGAGAGAGTTTTTCAAAGGGGCTTCAGTAGATATAGGGTTTTCAAGGAATATTTATACATATTTTTAACGGTTCGTCGCCGCACATGTATTAGCTCCCGTGGAATTGCGGGCCGTATCTACGCTCATTTACCACCGACGTGGTATTTAGAAAAATATGATATACAATTCCAATACGACAATCACTCTAGCCTAGTTGGTAGTGACCCTGCATAGGAAGCCGGAAGTCCCGGGT
This sequence comes from Epinotia demarniana, assembly GCA_945867215.1. NCBI lineage: Eukaryota > Metazoa > Arthropoda > Insecta > Lepidoptera > Tortricidae > Epinotia > Epinotia demarniana. The sequence continues at coordinate 3,428,885 of OX244281.1, forward strand.
TTGATTCCCGGTAAGTTATGTAATATTTCTATATAAGTATGAGATATACATATATACGTCGTCTAGTACCCGTAAGATTGTGCCTTTGCTTAGGTTGAAAAAAAAGAATGTGAATTGTTTTGGTTCATGTTCTCTCATTTGCATGAGTGCATAGCCTTTTACGGGTGCGATGCATTGGTACTGCAATAGAATTAGAATGATATTTAATTGAAATTATAGATGCAAAATGGTACTTTGAAGCAATGCCGTTTTCAAATAAATGTTTTAAAATTTCGAATGATAGAGTTCTCAATCTCAAAGGTACTTTTATCAAAGTAAACTACAACTTTTAATTTTTAATATTACTAGAAAGATAAAATTAATATCGAGATTTTATCCATGGTGAGTTTCAAAGGGTTCACAAAAAAATGATAAATATTAAATTTTACATACACTTTGCAATTAATTTCGTTCAAGAAATGTTTAGGTACCTAAACATTCGCACAAAGCCTCATATTAAATAACGTCGCAATAAATTATAATATCCTACCGTTTACAATTGTATACTAATAAGCAATAACTTCTCATATTAAAAAAACATTAGTCGCCTTTGACACATGACCATACCACCGTATCTTGAACTCGCATATACTATTTCAACTCCCCTGCAATTCTGACTCAATAAAGGTAGGAAGGGGAAGCTGGGGTCACGCAAGAACGGTCGTTTTTCTACACAATGCGTACGCCCCGTATAATATATGAAGGGAATTTTATTTAATATCGTGTTATTGATTTATTGCTTGAGTGAACGCTGTGCCATATTGCCCGAGTTTCCCCTTTAGCTCCGGCTGAGCGTGTTTTGGTAAATTGTTGTTATTTTTCATGGGGATCAGATAAGATTGAGTTTGGAGATCAGAATATACTTTTAGATGAGGTTTAGAAATGCAGATATTTAGGTGACTTCGCAGAGGTGTGCTTTAGATCCGGGTGCGGTTTTGAACAGTGAAAAGTTATCATCCCCTTCATATAATTAATCAGAGAATGTCTGGGAGAAGCGATGTATGTCTGTAATTGACGTTATATATCATTCAATAGTTAAAGAAAATACGCCTTAAAACAAATGACTAGATCTACGGTTTGATATTCTGCAGTCATCGCGTACTATGCCTATGCCTATTCTTGGCATAAGTACGGCATAATACTTTGGGGGAACAGTACAGATTATAAAGACATGTTTTTACTCCAAATAATAATTTTACAATATTTTTTTACTAATACATACAACTAACCCAGAAAGTCATATTGTACGTCCTTTTAAAAAATTCAAGCAAAGTTAGGATTTTAATGCATCCTTTAATACTTTCAATTTACATTTATTTTACTGTCAACTTTGCAACAGCGGATACCAAAGTATGTACATAATTAACGCTATCCAAGTAGCCGTCAAAGTCGAAGACATTTTCGATTAACCCATAATTGAATTTAACCGACAGAGCAAATCTTAATTCCGAGTTCATATTGTTTAAATATAAGGGGTAAATTGTAATTTCTTCACCCCTTTTGGAGTTCGTTTCCTTATTAATTGAATGTTTTTGTAGATTATTCTCTCAAAATGACGTTATTTAGTCAACCTTATGGCTTGTTTAAACTGGGTCTACCAAACTTGATTTATACAGTGACGCATCTATCGCGTCACGATTTTTACGCATATGCTGGAGCTCTACAATCGAGATGCGTCAAAATACCAAAATGTCGTGTAAATGCTATTTTAGTTGACCTTAAAATAAATCTAAGTAACTAACTCACCGAAATTAAAGTCAGTACGAAATTAAAGATCATGTGGCACCCAACATTAAAATAAATGTAGGTTATGAAACCGACCTTTACGGCTGAACATATCAAATGGCTATGAAATCAATGGAGTACGTACCTGAAACAAAGAATAATAAAGTCAGTATTTCATTGTATTAAACAGAACTTTCCACTGTCTACGCGGAATAAACACGGAAATAATAATATGCTGAAGAAAGGAAAATACATTTAAAAGCGCCTGCACAATATCAGTATCACATAAAATAAATAAATAAATATTAGGGGACAATCTTACACAAATCGACCTAGTCCCAAACTAAGCAAAGCTTGTACTATCAGTACTGGACGACGATAAACATACGTATATAGATAAATAAATACTTAAATACATAGAAAACATGGCTTTGTAAATTACCAGTTATAAAATTCAATAATAACAACAACATACTGGGATAAATTTATAAGTCAGTGTAGCTTTTTCGGAATTGCAGATAACTAAACTTATTAAATCTATACTAATAGGAGTTTAATTCACCAGGATATAGGATGGACTTTTGGGATGGATATAGGTCAATCAACTTGTTGTTGTTATTTTGTCCCGGCTGGTCCGGAGACAAAATACAACCGATGTACATACATACAACAAAAAAAACCGATATAACAAACCACGTGTTTAGTGGATTTAAATGCCATAAAATCATGGTTTAAAGGAGTGACCAAGGAGACGTAACCATGGCAGCAAGCAAGAAAAATGTTTTGTTCCGCGGGTTCGTTTGCGTTTTGTAGAACACGCGAACGGAGCCGTGCGGCAGCTCGTGCCTAATATGATTCTTGCTGGGCCCAAATAAAGTTGTCACTATATTCGGCCTCGCTAGTAGAGAATTCAACAATACTTCAACAACAGCAATAGTATACAACTGTTAATGTAAGTAGTTTCGCGTCCAATAAGTGTGGAGAGTAAAGTATGTTTTGTTATTCATTGGATTCCGTAGGCCGAAACAAAACGCGAAGTTCTGTCAAGTAAGGCTGGGGTACAACATTACGCGGTATAGAGATATGATGACAAATTCAAAGATTCAGGTTTTTCATTCTCTTGATTATGCCAGTAGGTAATCTCACGGAGCTACAAGTTACAATTATGTGTCTCAACTGAAGACTGCTTTCCAACTTGTGTGTGTTGCCGAAGTCTTAAACAATTGTAACTTTGTGAATGGGCGCCGGTTAAGTTAAGTCGTCACTAGAATAAGAATCCTCACTATTAACTACCGACAAAGCGGTATTTAAGTGTAAAATTTACAAAGCAGAAGCGGCCTGCTAATCTCACTCCAAATTCTTATCAAGTGTAAGATTAAAAATATATTCAGAAGGCGTAGCACGGTTGCCATTTTATCATTATGATTAAATGGCAACCGTGCTACGCCTTCAGGAGTTGAACTCGCGACCTTGGCCTGCAATATTCTGAAACAGAGCTACCGTGAGTTCCATTCTCGTTGACGTATTTGTCAATCTCTTTAATCTTCCAATTACATACAATACATCAGCCTATTGTAGTACCCTGCTGGACGTCTGCCTCCTCCAAGGAGTTATTATTTTCACGAATATTTGTTGCTGATCGATGTTTTCTCTGTATTTAAGTATTTATTTATCTATTTAAGTATGTTTATGCTCGTCTAGTACCCATTGTACAAGCTTTGCTTAGTTTGGGACTAGGTCGATTTGTTTAAGATTGTCCCCAATTTTTTTTGATTTTATAATGTTTTTTTTTGAAGTGGTTTTATTGTAAGTTTTGTATTATAAATACTTTAATGTTTTTTCTTTGTTTCTTTCGAAGGTACGCCACAAGATCCGCGTTATCGTCATCCAGTGACGACCAGTTACCCTCTTCAAGTCATCGGTTCATCTTACCAGAGAGCGTGCAACACTACGTTTGCCAAGCCATTTGAGAACCGCTTACTCCAGCGACCATCGGTTCTGCTACAGATGTGACCACTGCCACTTCAAAGTCTAGGATCGACATGACACCGCTCTCTGTTCCGCCTCAGCCTTATCTTCCAATCCGCGGTCCTTTCTCCGATATTCCCCGCGGACTCCGCCCCCAAAAACCTAACGTTTCTTGGCGCATATGAAATTTTTGTTATTTCCTTTGTCGTTTGCCTATGGTTGCGTTGCCTAGAAAACATAACTTCACCTAGCTTCTGCCCGCGACTTCGTCTGCGTAGAGCTGGTTTATATCGTACCTCCATACCAACTTTCGCCCCCAATTTCACCCCCTTAAGAATCATTAGATTCATGAGGGGATGTCCGGTTTAGCGTAAGTTGTATACACTCATATTTTGCACTAAACTGTACTAAGCAAAAACGGCCTTTAATTAAATATACGAGTTATATAGCGCCGAATACCGAAAGAAAACCAATGATTTTTTGGAAATCGCGCCAAGGTATGTAAAAAATATCAATCCAAGTAATGCAGAAGTGTGAAATACACATTAAAGCGCCAAACATCTAGAGCACCTGAGTGTTCGCGACACTACGCAGGACAAACAGACGCGCAAACATTCTGAGAGGTCTCCGTAAACACTGAAATGCGTTACGCCCTTGTTTGCCTTGAGTTGATTCTTAAGGAAAAGAGAATTTTTGTACCTTGGATATTCTACTGACAAAATATTGGTTGATGGTATATCTTTATTTCAGAAAAAGTGGCGGTGGCAACTTTATAAAAACTCTGTACATGTGCGTTAATGTGAGTTAATATAATTTGGTAGCGGTAACCTATCGCAATCACTAAACTTTATTGACCGAATATCGTTTGTCCGAAAACCTTTCGTATTATTATGAGTTCTACGAATTATGAATTCATTACTTTTTTCATTTACCATTTGATGTTATCCAAATGTTTCAGTTGTCCGAAAAACTTTTACCGCTACAGTCATTTGGGCTTTGGCTTGTTACAACTTTTGTTTCACAGCTAATTTTTTACTTATCCATCATTACTTTCCGCATTTCATACGTTTAGCCAAATGTTCATTTTGAGGCAAATTCAAGGCGGCCGTGTTTGTTGGGAGCCAATAATCAGGGCGGACAAAAATGGCTTGTCATAAGCGAACTCTGTCTTAGGTCGGTTAGGTTAGGGTTCACTTGTGCCCCTCAGACCAGAAATAGACACCCCGCGCAGCGGGGTGGCGCCGACTCGCTGGAGATTGTCAGTCCGCACTCCTTTTTTTTCATTTACGTATGCGATATGCCTCGGAATTTCGTGATCTGACGAATTTTACAATCGCCCGCCGACATATACATTATTTACCATAAATACAGCTTTAGGAGGGTAACTTTAGTTTAATTTTAAACTTTTTGCTAATGTTTTTAATATTGAAAATGCATAAGGTAACAACCATTTTCATAAACAAACATATGAATTAGAAACATACGTGTGCTACGTATAAACAATAATATTATGTCAAATATAATAAAGTCGATTTGATAAAATACGAACAGATTATCAACCGAATCGTTACGTCGGTATAACGATATTGCGGGTATACCAATAATTGGGAATCATGGATTTGTCAAACAATTACAAAAGCTAAACCATAAAATGACCAGCCGTAAACGTCGCGAACTAAAATGTCGGACAAACGAAAAAAAAGGCAAACGAAATTTGTCGAATAGTAAATGCCGAAATGAAAATAGGATAAAAAATTTTAGTGATTCAGATAGGTAACCTTTGGTAGCTTTTTTTATTTTAAAATGGACACTATATACTTATTATTTTAAACCATGAAATTATAACAAAAAAATGTAAAATACAAATTAATTTAACCTAACGTAGTGAAAACTATTTTCTCCAGAAATATCAAAAAATACTAGCTGCTGCATAGCTATTATTCGCTCTTAAGCCTAATAATGATGGTAAACATATGTTTACGTATGATACGACAAACGAAATTTTGCCCCGTGCAAACAGGCAAATATCGAATTACGTAAACCTCATTATGACAAGTTTACTGATCCAATTATGTTAACAAGGAGTCATTATCAAGTACCAGCCCTCAGGGCGGTGTCTTACGTTACGTAGGTGATATAATGTATACATTAACACATTGTGAAAGTTGGGTGTGTCGGAAGAAGATCAGAGTCCAGAAAAATACAGTGCAAATGAGGGTGTTGCGATACGAAGTATGTGTCAAACTCGGCCTGAGTTTGAGGAATAGTAAAAGAAAAAGTGTGATAAGTGAGAGGTGTGGAGTGACTGAAGATGTAGAGACGAGCATTGAGAAGGGCATGATAAAATGGTTTGAATATGTATCAGAATCAAAAATTTTATTTGTGAGACAGGTACAAATAAGCTGGTATATTATAAAATCGTTTTCTATGTAGAGAGGATGGATGACAGAAAATGGACAAGGAGATTGCATGCGGATAAGTTAATGGGGGAATGAAGTTTAGCGACTTTTGAATTGATTACCTCCTCAAGAAATATTTCGTTTCCTAGTGACCAAACAAATATTGAATATCAAGAAATATTTCGCTGATATATTAAATTATGGCTGTCAAATAGGCTAAATCCATCTGAAACTCCGTACACAATGAAGCAAGGGAAATATTACAGTACTATATCGAGTGTAACGACCGATTTCCCGCCCAAGGCCAAAAACTTGTAGATAATATTCCTTGTATAATAATTCCCCGGTGTCAGTTCTCCTTACTTATTAATTTACGCCCTGTCAGATGCCTCTAATAAATTACCCTGTTATTTCTACCCTTAATTATTAAATCTCTATTTTGCCTCCATTGGAAAGAACTTAGAGACAGATGTTTAAATAAAAACAGATTGAAGCAAGTAAGAGTGACCTAGGAGCAAGAACACAGAATAAAAATCAAAAAACATTGGTACAATTTTTTTTTTTTAGTTTTTCCTGTGTAGTGCCGGATTAGAATTTCACTACACCCTTTCTTCCCGTTCGTGTCGTAAAAGTCGACTAAGGGAGCAGTGTTGAAGTGTGTTGTGGGCGATGGGCTAGCAACCTATCACTGCGATATCACATGTTGTTGATCTTTTATACCCAAATTCATGCTAAAAGTGACGCTAGAACCTTTTTCAGTTACACATTTTAGTGCTCCCTTTTTGGAATGAAGGCGTGAATGTATTTGTATTTATGAACAATTTTTGCAGTCATATAACTCGATGGGGGGGTTAGGAGATGCTATGACAGCCTTCTGTCTCCATCATCAGATCAGGTCGGTGAAGCCATATATTGCATTGTGAACTTTCACATAAGAATTAAGAATTCCTAATCGGCCCAATCGGACACTGGAAAATATCTGAAAATGGATTGCAAATGTTGAAGGACACCTTACTTTTTTTATGTGATAGGAGGCAAACGAGCAGACGGATTACCTGATGGTAAGCGATTACCGCCGCCCATGGACACCTGCAACACCAGAGGTGTTGTGAGTGCGTTGCCGGCCTTTAAGATGGGAGTACGGTCTTTTCTTGAAGGTTTGAAGATACTTACAATGATTAGTGCAAGGTAATCTAAAAAAGAATACTAGTAAGCTTCTAATTTCCTGTTCTTCTGGAAAATAAAGGACATGAGGCTCCTCATTTTGGTCTTGAGGTCATACGTTAGTCTCAGAATAATCCGGCTGATGTATGTAGGTACATTGTCCTCTGTATTAACACGAAACAGCACTTAGCACGCAGCTACATTGCACGTAGAACCGATGGCCGTTGGGGCGGAAAGGTTCTCGAGTACCGAAAGGGACTGATTACCTGAAAGGTCGCGGGAGTGCGCTGGACGCGGGAGCCGCAGGGCCGGTCATTGTGGCACTATGGGGGATGCCTTTGTCCAGCAGTGGACATCTCTCGGCTACTATGATGATGATGAGACGGAACGGCACGTGCTATGCATGAGCGGGATGCCATGATTTTAGTTTTGTAACTGTCGAGCGTGGGTTTCGAAAGACAAAGGACTACGTTAGTATGTGTACGTAAGTAGGTATTACTTATCTGTGGTAGTATTCAAGGAAGTATTTAGAATTAATGAACTAGCAAATTCTAGGTTTGTGGTTCATACAAACTGTCATCTATTTTATGCAGCTTTTAATTTATGCCCGGGAGCTTTCAGCTATAACGCTGGTTTCGTGTTTTAGCTTCAGTACGTAGTTGATATATGGCGACATTTTATAGCTTTTGCGAAGTTTTTAGTGGTGAATATATTTGTGAGACATCGCTAGCAAAGTCAGACAGCATGGCACATTTACGTGAACATAATCACGGCTGTTCTGGGAGGGGTAGACAGAGTTCACGGAGTTTTACAATAGCAATGCTTGGCAAATACTTAATTCATCAGCCTATACACGCCTCACGCAGGCCCAGTGCAGGTTAGGGACTTCACATATGTTGAATCTCTTCACAGATGTTTGTAGCTTGTTACCTAACAATGTTTTCCAACTTATTTAGGTAATGAAATGTTCTAACATTGTTTAGAATCACGATCCAGAACCCAACGTTTATTGTAAAGTTCAGTCGAAAAATAATAACTGTGAGGAAACTACTAATCGGGCTGAATAATAATATTGTGTAAAAATATTTATAATATGCAAAGCTTCCACAATGTCAAAGCAATATGAAATTGGAACGACTCATTGCCTACTTTTAAATCATCATTTGCCTGTCCTAATCCACTAGGGGTCGGCGACGTTTTTTTATTCCATACATCTATTGCCCGTCAACTCATCACATACTTCCTTCCTATTCATATCGTCGCATACAAATATTAGCTTAAAAGATACGCTTACCTTCAATATTCAAAGTTACTATAATATCGAACGGCCAGAGAATACCGGGCTAAATCGGAACAATAATTATGAATACGCGATCAGTGAGCGTTAAGCCCCGCCCTCCCTAATTACGACGCGACAAAGGAAAGCCAATGGCGCGAAAAATTACTATTGTACAGTCTGGAGGCTATTCTGGAGCCGAGACATGTCGAGGGGTTCTAAGATAATTATTATAATCGATACTTTTTATTAGAGTAAAAAAAACGCAGTTCAGTTCAGTCACGTCAGCAAAACAGAGCAGTTAATTTACTGTATCAATTGATTAACATAGAAACTGAGGGGGTCTTTTATTATAATTTCTAACAATAGAGAGATAGGTCAAGGGTTTGAATCCCGACTCGTACTAATGAGTTTTTCGGAACTTATGTACGGAATATTTACCGTTAGCTTTTCGGTGAAGGAAAACGTCGGGAGGAAACCGGTCTTATCCCTATAAGGTGTAGTTTTCCCTCTGGGTTGGAAGGTCAGATGACAGTCGCTTTCGTAAAACCAGTGCCTATGGGAAATGGGATACCGCTAGGAGGATGATGATGAGAAACTAGTTTCCGAAACAGATATAACGGATTCCTTTGGGTATAAAAAGTTTCTGGTTATTCCAGTAATAATAATAAATCAGCCTATATACGTCCCACTGCTGGGCACAGGCCTCCTCTCATGGATAAGAGGGAACGGGCAGTAATCCCCACGCTGGCCCAGTGTGGGTTGGGGACTTCACATACACCTTTGAATTTCTTCGTGGATGTATGCATTTCCTCACGATGTTTTTCCTTCACCGAAAAGCTAACTTCGTACATAAGTTCTGAAAAACTCATTGGTACGAGCCGGGATTCGAACCCACGACCGCCGTTGATAGCCGCATGCCTGAACCGCTAGGCTACCGTAGCTCCCGTAGCCATCCAGTAGCCGTTTTAAAATGAGAACCGAACTACGTTTGTATAGGGTGGACTTGTTTCAAGCGTGCTGTGGACTCTTAATAAATTGTATAACACCTTTGACCAAACCAGAGGGCCTCCCGCGAAAGGCATTTGAAGTTTTACCTCTCTCTCACACTTGCGAGTTTGTACATAAGTGCAACGGAGAGGGAAAACTTCGAATGCCGTTGGCGCTAGGCCCTCAGTAAGCAGGAACAATTCCACTAACAAACTCGTTGGAACATCCGTCAATATTGCCAAGAAAACGAAATTACTCTTTCCCTAAAAGCTTAAATCTTAATCGCAATTTACAGCAAAACATCCCATACAAAATCCAACTCTATTACTACAACTATACAGTTAAAATTTGCCTGAAAACTTACATGTCATTATAGGTCTCGGGAAATCTAAATTGAACCGTAAACGAAAGTGGAAGAGTTGTAAATCGTCTGAACTGTCACGGGTCATATAAAAGAGAATTTACAACTACCTCCATAAGTAAACCGCCTCGGATGAGATATGGGGTCAATCTTAATTCTTATGAATAGACCCCAACTATATATCTGAATCTCCCATAGTATTTGTCGAATTTGAATTTATTGGCGGTTTTATCAACTTTATTGGTTTCATATGGAGTTTTGGTAGCCGTTCCGTGAATTACGAAACTATAGTGTCACATAGATTCACATACAACCTAGATTTTTAAATATTTAGTAGGTTATTCACACAACCAATTCCCTTACTGGGATTTGAACCCCGGACCGGCGGTTTCGGAGGCACTATTTAACCAAAGTGGACTAAGGAGGACCTGGTAATGGTCGCGGGAGTCCGCTGGATGCGGGCGCACGACCGGTCATTGTGACACTCTTTGGGAGAGGCCTATGTCCAGCAGTGGACATCTTTCGGCTGAGACGATGATGATGATGATGACTTAACCATAGCAGTCACCGAATTTGGTACTTTCCTGGGTAAAAAAAAAAATATTCATGTAGTCATATATGTAGAGAGCCCGTTAAAGTTACGCGTGACGTCACATGATGCTAAAAAGTGTACCATACAAATGCAAAAGTCTCTTGATAATCTAACAGACGAGCAAATTTTTTTTTGGAAAGTAGCCAATTACTAATACAATTTGTACAACCTAACAATAAACAAACTAATTGTAATATGTTTCTATAAGCATATCGGTTACTCAAACGTTACCTCACGAGTGAAAGGCGGGGTCAGGGTTCGAACCCGCGACCCGTAATCACTCAGCGAGGATTAGGGTTCCGTTTACATATTTATGTGCGTTAGCACGTCTTAAATGTTTACTGTTTAACATATACCAGTTGTTCATTGATCATCTCAATCGTCTATATTAATATTTTAAAATAAGAAAAGTGACGTCTTTAGTGTGTATGTGGAGGTCTCCGAAACTGTTCATCCGACTCTAAAAGTTATTTCATTAGTTTTAATTAAGTTCATACTAATATTATAAATGCGAAAGTGTATCTATCTGTCTGTCTGGCTTTCCGTCTCTCTGTCTGTTACCTTTCTTCACGCTTAAACCGCTGACCCGATTTAGATGAAATTTAGTATAGATATAGTGTGAGTCCCGGAGAAGGACATAGGATAGTTTTAACCCCAAAAATTATCCCCTAAGGAGGTGAAATGGGGGGTCAAAGTTTGTATGGAGCTACGATATAAACGAGTTCTACGGCAGAAGCTAGTATTTTAAAAGATTACTTTTCAAGTTTCTTAGTAGCGCGATACTCATCACTAAGTTGTAAAGCATTGAAACTACACTTCAAACACTCATCGAACGCGGCACACGCGCAGCACCCACGCAGCTGCAGCGCAGCACCCGCGCGGCACACGCGCAGCACCCGCGCAGCTGCAGCGCAGCACACGCGCAAGTTGTAAAGCATTGAAACTACACTTCAAACACACATTGAACGCGGCACACGCGCAGCACCCGCGCAGCTGCAGCGCAGCACACGCGCAGCACACGCGCAGCACACGCGCAGCACACGCGCAGCACACGCGCAGCACACGCGCAGCACACGCGCAGCACACGCGCAGCACACGCGCAGCACACGCGTCCGGTGGGTGGAGGCCTTGAGAGATCACGGCAGTCGTTTGTTGCATATAAACATTAAAAAGATCTTACTACGTGCAGGTAGTAAGATCTTTTTAATGTTTATATTTCAAAAATGACCTACAATTCGCTAAACACCTCTCATTTCGGCAATCGGTTAGGACTATACAATTCCCAAGCTAATCAATCACATACAGAACCTCCCATACAGACGCATGGTGCAAAAAAATAATTGCCCCATGTAAAAAAGTAACCGTAGAACAATCACTTAATTACTGCAGAATCGCACTTGACAGCGAATTCTTGACGGTTGTCTGGTTGCTTAAGTTAATATGTCAATCTGTCGAGCTTGTATGTTGGAGTGTTGGTTTTGCAACGGAATTTTTACTTAATATCGTGTCAGTTTCCCCGTGTGGTGTCGGTTTAGAATTTCACCACCCCCTTTCTTCCCGCGGGTGTCGTAAAAGTCGACTAAGGGAGCAGGGTTAAAGTGTGTTGTGGGCGATGGGCTAGCAACCTGTCACTGCAATATCACATTTTGTCAATCTTTTTTACACCCACATTTATGCTAAAAGTGGCGCTGGAACATAAGTTTCATGTGCTCTGCCGACCCCTTTTAGGGATAAAGGCGTGAGTGTATGTATGTATGTATGTATCGTGTCAGTATAGTTTACAATGATAGCAATTCGCTGACTTCTAAAAAAGGACAAGAAGATATACTAATGTTTTGTTTTGTACTAACGTATCGCGATTTCACAGATTTTTTGGCATCTCATTGATATGTGAAATCTATAGACATAGCATAGACATATACATAATCTATGGCTGATAAGGTTAAATTAGAGGTTATTTTACTAAAATATATCATACTTATATTATGAAGAGGTAAAGTCGGTGAGATTGTAGCTTGGTCAGTATGTATGTTTGTTAATCTCCGGAACCGCTTATCCGATTCCAATAATTCTTTCACCTGCGTGTAGAATGAACTTTCTAGATGGTTTAAGGCTATACTTTATTCTGCGGGTGTGCCTGCGTTCCTTGCTATACGCGGGCAAAGCCGCGCATCCACCAGGAAACAAAATAAAATAAAATAAAATTCGGCAGGTTCCTGGGATGACAGCTGCCGGCGTCATATTTAACGTTTATCAGTATTCAATTTCCGTTCGTCTGTCTGTCAATGCAATCGGCGGGTTAACGAAACGGTCGAATCGCGGTTAGTTACATACAATATAGACTCAATATCACATTGCTTTTGCATCATCCGCCTCCTACTTCTCCTATCCATCAAGGAAATGGATTTTATGTTTCTTTTTATGACTAAAAGTGCATCTCGATTTCAATTTTTTATTTAACTAACAGCTTTCTCGCGCGACGCATCAGCATTGCAATTCAGCAAAGAAATATGTACATTCTTCTACTTTGGTGACTGCGGGTATTTATTTATTGATTCGATTTAATAATTTATTGTTAGATTTATTTATGTCAAAATTTTTATTGTTATTATCTAAAGAAATATGAAAGTAGATAATGGGGCATACAATATTTTCTTTCTAAAGTGGACCTATATAAGATAAATGAAGAATTTAGTCTAAAAAAGGCCTCAAGGCATTGTACTCAGAATGCTAAAATATTTTATGCCCCATTATGTACTGTTTCGTCGCCTAAATAATAAGTAGTGTTTTAATATATATTGTATGTACATATACGTCTGTAAGGTATTTGTAACTATGGGCCTTAGTTGCCTGAAATGAATGTTTTATTATTGTTATTATCTCTTGATAGAATTTTCTTTCGGATGATTATTATTACTCTACTTGTTGTACCTATTATATTTTATAGTCATCTAACCGACGGACGTTCGCATCAAACATTTCGCGCTTTTAGTCACGGCCAAACGTGACTTAGGAAAGCCACAAATGATACACGTATACTAATTCTCACTTTCAAAATACAATTACCCAATACAATGTGGCATCATTCAGAACTTAACCCTTAACCTCGCTATCCGTCTCGCTCTAAAGGCCGACTGGTTACGAAACGACAGGTCACCGATTTGTCCCACGAGGTATTCACAATTATTGAATGTAACCAATGTAAGTCTGACCTACAACAGGGGCGGCGCACTCCGCGATTACGTCACGCCGCTACAAGTAAATGCTGACTTACCGGCCCCGGTCGGTATATTAGCGCTGCTACTGCTCGCACGCGTTCTATCGCATCGCGTTGCATGCGATAGAAAGGGATGGCCACGTTTAGGCTCGTTCGGCGTATCTAAACAGGGGATTTGTTACCAAATAACCTTCTGTACGTAGTACTTGTATTTATTGTGCTTAACCCATTCAGGGCCAATGACGACACATATGCGTCAGGCCGCCGTAGTCGCTATCCGCTACATACGAGGAAAACCACGGGATCGGCTACGAGCGTAGCGCGTAGCGATTCTGGGCAATGAATGTGTTAAGCTGGCTTCGGTGGACACGGCGAAGCATCAGCCACGTGTGCCGCGCATGTGCCACGTAGAAATCTTTTTAGGTGAAGTGCAGATCTAACAAGGTCTTATGATCTAGTTTAGGCAGATATACTGCTTTAGCATGTCATTATGTTTTCTATAGCATAGTTAAGCCTGGTAAAGGTCGCGGGAGTCCGCTGGATGCGGGTGGTGCAGGACCGGACATTGTGGCACTCTTTGGGGGAGGCCTATGGCTAGCAGTGGACGTCTTTCGGTTGACATGATGATAGCATTGTTTTTAAGTGGCGGGATCAAGATATACCAGCGAGGAATGGCGGGGCGAGACACGCTGTGAATGTAGTTAAGATCGATCCGAGATCCACTTAGATCCAAATGGACGGATACTTATTTAAATATCTCAGAGATCCGATCAAATGCTTCTAAACTATAGAATATAAGCATTAGCAAAGGTTATCGAGATGAATGGTTTTAGTTAAGATGGGACTAGATTACTTTATGCCAAATAAGATTGGGATCTGTGTAATATGGGGGAACACCTTTGGCCTACCCTTAAGGCCCTAGTTCGATAAGTTAAAGCGTTCTTAAAATATTGGCGAAACTTTTGTTATACTATGGTGCCAACCAAGCATGCGGTCTGTCTGAGCACACACCGTAGCCTATGGACGGTCGCGATTCCGGAAGAATGAAAAGCCCTTTATTGATTTGAGGATTCGTTGTGTTGATAGCTAGACGAACGCGGGACTCTACAGAAGAAAGCTCTGTGGGGTCCAGACACCATGATATGGACCCAGCTTCCATTTCACCCCCTAAGGGATAAAAAGTATCGTAGATTTTATCTCCGTGAATCAAACCACAGGTCGATTCACGAAAGCTGGCGCCAGATCTGACAGAATTTCTATGAAAATAGCTGTCACTCAGTAGAAATCTCGCTCCAGCTTTCGTGAATCGACCTGTACATATTAAACTTACTTCATAAAATCGGTTTAGCAGTTAAAGCATGGAAAATTAGCAGGCATACAGGTAGAGTTAATTAAGTATTGATAGTATTCGTTTGGTATATTGTCTTTCTTTCTCTCTTTCTACCAAGACAAAGTTATAAGTTAAATGAGAATCACGGGACACACTAATCTCATATTACTTAAACACACTCACATAAATAGATACTTATATGTTGCATTAATATTATAGTTCTCAGTGATTTTGGTTGTCATTTTGCGTAAACACTCCGGGAAGAAAAATCGAACACTCCAATTTAACCAACACGTCAAGAATTTATAACGCCCGATAAACGTTTCCATCAAAAATTCAATATCGCTCATAACTATGAATTCAAAATAGCCGTGAACCCGCTAAATTCGAATTTCAAAACTCCGCGACCGTTAAATCCGAAACGTCAGCGCAAATCCAGTGGCGGCAAACTCGCGGCCAGATTTTTATTGCTATCTGTGGAGTATTCGGGACACGTAGCGATCCTCAAATCCGAATCGGTGGCGGTATTCCGAACGCACCCGGAGCGTTCTTTTTTCCAAATTTGAAATTTGAACTCCGTTCTTGACGGCCATGATTTATTGAGAGGGCGTGCGTATGTGGTAATTTGGTTTATACAGTTAAGGGAAAGTTGTTACGTGAGCGCGGCTAATTAAATTGTGGACGGAAAATTACGTTAACTTTTCGGATACTCAAGTCTTAGGTTGGGTATTCTTTGGATCAAAGACATTGTTACACCCCCGGTGAATAGGCCGAAAAAAGTGAGTATTAGGTACCTACTGTCGTTATTAACTTTTTTTGTGTTTCATAAATAAGGTTTGAAAATTAACAACAATTCAAGTTGTCGGGCTATATTTCGACTCCAATAAAATCATTTATATTTACAGCAATCAATTTACAATAATTTTATACAAAAATAACGAAGCCGTAAAAACAAAAGACCATCGACTATCTCATCTCTTTGAATGGCGTCTTTTTTTGCGAAATACGACAAGGTCCGTTTGCCCTTAAGCATTGGGCCCGAGAAAAAGTAATAATGCATTTAATGAGCTGGTTTTATTCGTTTTCCGTATTTTTCAACTGCCAGTAAAAAGTTTATGGTGTGGCCAGCTAAAGCCACTTTGTATGGAGGTTTTATTGCAGGTGGCAATAAAAAATCGATTGGTGTCTCATTTATTAATTTTTTTGGGCACAATCGCGGGCTAGGCGATTTAAGGTCGACAGTAAACGTTAGGTCATAATTTAGTTTACACAACTGTTTTGCGGTCGTTGCGATAATCTTTGGGGGAGGCCTATGTCCAGCAGTGGACGTCTGTCGGCTGATGATGATTGAAACAAGGATGGTTGACATACATTGACCTCATAGGTCACCAGCAACCTATTTTAGGCCTCCAATATTTTTATTTTTCGGGTTGGCATTGCGGTTGTTACACAAGTCAGTTTAATCCATAGATGTGAGAAAAGACTGCGTGTCTGTGTGTCTGTCTTTTACGTAGTTAAGGTAGCCCATTGGACGCTTACAAATCCATGGGTGTATATAAACAGACAGACTTTTCACACACGATCCAAGGATTATACTGACTTAAACTGGTCATCAATGAACCATTTTCGCCAGCGGCCTTGGTATTGAAGTCTCCACCTTACAAGTCATCTGTGATGACTAATCTACATTGTATTTATTGTCTATGCCGCATTTGCGAGTCAATGAGTTTCTTGTTCCGACCTTGCGTTTCACTTGCTGGGACAGCTATTGTTCTTTTTTAAAAGCGTTTGGAGTAGACTGCGAACTTGGGTTTTTTATGGCATTTTGAAAAAGAGAAGTGTTTTACCTAGTTGCATTTTTTACCAGTTTTTAACCCCCGGCGCTAAAAGAGGGGTGTTATAAGTTTGACGAGTCTGTGTGTCTGTTTGTGGCATCGTAGCTGCTAAACGAATGGTTTTTTTGTAACTGACTGATACAGATGGTTCTTAGCTACGTTTTAACAAAATCAGTTTAGCCGTTTTTGAGATATTGAACTTTGAAATGAAATTGTCAGGGGTTAATAAACTTTACTAAGTTGTTAAATATTTAGCAGTTTTAAATGAGGTGTTTGCTGTTTGAAATAATTAGAAAAAGCGAGTCGTAAAGCGTAAGCAATAAAAGTTGTTACAGTTGAAATTCTCTTTGCTGGCCGACATTTCATAAAACATAAAAACATAAAACATAATTTATTGATAAAACATAAGTACATCAGTTCACTTCATAAATGATTAGTTTATATATATTTTTGTTGTTATTTTTTTCCCTTCTTTTTTGTTTGGAATCGCTCATCGGTTCTATCGGAAGATCAGCACTGGCAGAAATGTCAGCATTATGCTGTGATAGAACTGTTCACTTTCAGAACTGACACTCTTCAATCAATCAATCAATCCACCTATCAATTAATCCACCCATCAATCAATCAATAAATCAATCAACCAAACAATCAATTTTTACGGACGGAGAACATCCGAATACATCTTACCCCACTTAATAAATAAACTCCCGAAATAATTAAAGGATAAGATAACCCCAACAAATATAAAAATATATCTTAAAAACGAAATGTTACAACAGTTAGAAGGTTTACAGATAAATTAGCCCTTTACCCGCCCTCGCCTGATATATCAGACTTTGTGTATGAATGATAACACTAATTTATTATGACTTAGTTGAAATTTGCCTGTTTATATGAGGTTCGGCGGGTAAACGATTAAAATGTGATTTTTGATAATAAGTTAAGATTAAGTAGATAGATGTAAGTGAAATAACATTTTCCTGTTAGCAGTAAGTCACTATGCTAGCATCGAAACAAAGCAAACGGTTTAACGATGCTATTTTAATTTATTTACAAAATGTTTGTATGTTTCTAAATAAAACAAAATAAAAAAATTAAAAAGCAATCAATCAAGCGTTTATTGCAGCATGTTAAACTAATACAGTTCTTACATGTATAAAACACACCCTGGAAGGGTGTTGTAAAGCCTTAAAAATAAGCTTTATGGGAACAGTATTATAATTATTATGCATAAAATCTACATTTGTTAATTTACAAACTATACTAATGATCACCATCATCTTTCTTGTTTAATTATTTGTTTTTGTCTCGAATAAAATGTTTCTTTCTTTCCTTAATACAACTCAGTCAACGTGAATATTTTTTAGTATATTATTATAAAAAACGGTATAATAGTATATGTCTGCCCGTGGCAAGGTTTATCTAAATATAATAATTATGACTTATTTGGAACACAAGCTTTTCACCAAAACTGTTCCAAGTTCATACATTTCGTGTTCCATTAATTAAGCACGACCTTTAGGTAGTCTTAAGATACAATCTCCGAGATAATGCACGTTGATGCATGGTTTTAAATACAATGGCCTAAATGTTTTACATTAAATGTTCTTCATGCTTGTGTTGATTAATCTTGTTCTTATCTAAACAAAAGCACTTACTCTAATCTATACTAATACTAGCTTCAGCCCGCGACTCCGACCGCGTGGAACTCGTTTATATCGCAGCTCCACACAAACTATTACCCCACCATTTCACCCCCTTAGGGGATGATTTCGGGTATAAACCTATCCTATGTCACTCCATCCCTTCAACTATCTCCACTTAAAAAATCACGTCAATTCGTCGCTCCGTTTTGCCGTGAAAGACGGACAAACAAACACATATATACACTTTCCCATTTATAATATTAGTATGGATTGTTTCATGTCATTTCATTTACTCCAAGAAAAATGGTTTTACATGTAAAAAGTATATGAGTCTAGTTTCTTAAGAGGCCGCAGTAAGCTCGGCCGAATTTCACCTTCCTATACAAACGTAGTTACGCTCTCATTTTAAAACTACGTGTTGGATTGTGACGAAACTTTGCATATACAATGACATGAGGTATATCTATGTCTGTAATTAGATTATATGGTTCCAATTTATAAAACAAAGTAAATACAGCAAAAACTAGTTTTGTATGAAAAATTTAAATTCGCTGTATTTTTTTTATTATGGTAGCTGAAGCTACGTAAACTAATTTCAGACATAGATATACCTCATTTCATTGAACATGCAAAGTTTCGTTACAATCCAACACGTAGTTTTAAAATGAGAGCGTAACTACGTTTGTATGGAGAATCGAGCTTACTGCGGACACTTAAATAACATTAGGTACATACATAATGAATATTATCAGAATACAAGAGTAAAATTCTGTGAGATTGTAGTTTTAAAATGTAAGTTTGTATGTAATGGGTAATCTCCAGAACTCCTTATCAGATTTCTAACAAGGTTTTCATATACGTCTAGAATGGAGTGTCCCTAATTTATATACTTAGATGTATATGTATATACTTTCTAATTTATAATGATATTTAATTGTGATTTTTATTTGACACTTGAAAACCTTATACATCTCTTAGAAATAAGATTTTAATTTTATCTTAATTTTATGATGAATTATGTATATTCTATAGATATACATTTTGGCTTGTAAAAGTGCCCTTGCATTTGCGGAATAATTATTTTGATTTGATTGTGATTTTCAAGTTTAAGTTTTAAGGTTTAAAACGCAAGAGTTAGTTTCATAAGTGCACAAAGTTCAAGCAACGATAAGAATTTAAAACGGCAGTCGAGAGTTAACATAAGATATGGCTCACACGACTCACACGTCTGTCTTACAGTTGTAGGTCTTAACTCTACGTTTTATAGCTGTTAGATTATCTGATAAAGTCTAGAATTTTGACAGTCCGTTCTATCTACCGCGATTTGAAGTGTGTATTTTATTTGATATCATATCAGGTAAGTAGTATATGTAGCTATGTTTCTACTGTAGCATTGTAGATAGCTAAAGTGTTCTCTGTTTTTTTTTTTTTTGAACCTGACTGTTGCTATGATAGGACGGACCCAATATAGCGGTCGAACTGCGTGGTTGGAGGGTGGCCTGGGGAAAATCCAGGGGAAGCCTCCGGCACGACCACGCGGGGAAGTTTGTACACTGGAATACTCTAAGAGTTTGCGCTCCAGTGAGATTGGTTGAACGGTACCAACCGAATCTGGGGTGTAAGTGGTATCGAACTACTGGGAGTTTTATCGCTGGTTCGCTAAAATCTAGCCTAGCTGAGAAGAGTCCAGCAAGAAACTCAGCTAGGCCCGACTTGCGTCGGACTGACTCTACCCGGTATGCGGCGGTACCGGGATGTTCTCTGTTCTTGTACTTCTTGTTTTATATACCTACCTAATAGCTTATGCCCGCGACTCCGTCCGTGTGGAACTCGTTTATATCGTAGCTCCATACACTTTCCCTCCATTCCCTTACCGGGATTCAACCTATCTCCACACGAAATTTCATCTCAATCGGTTCAGCGGTTTAAACGTGAAGAGACAGACATACATTCGCATTTATAATATTAGTATGAATACTATCTAGTAGTGTAAATGTATAGCTAAAATATGGATACTATATACTGTTTTGTGTTTAATAAATACAGCTCCTCGAGTTTTAATTATTGCCGGTTTTTTTTAGAACCGGTGGCAGTTCGTCGACATTCATCTGATCGTATAACTAAAAGGTGAGGCATTAAGTGCGTCGTTTGTTGTATTTATTTGTTGAGTAAGGTTAAAAAAAAACATAAATAAAAACACTTTTTTACCGTTAGCTTTTCGGTGAAGGAAAACGTCGTGAGGACCCGTCTAATCCTAATAAGGTTGGAAGGGCAGTCGCTTTCGAAACTAGTGCCTATGCCAAATCTTGAAATTAAGTGTCAAAGTTGACCTCGGGCTCCGTTGGGTCACAACCGGGAATAACGCTTGGAGGAAGAAGAATATTAATTCCTATAAACAATTAGTCGTTAGCACCAATTCGTGTGAAGCCTATGTCTCCAAGCCGTTACTCGTTAATCACGCACTCGGCCGAAGGCTACAAGATTGAATACTATTCACTACGACAATGGCTCGTAAGTGGGCGTTGAAGAGGCTCGGTTAGCGTACACTGCTGGTTTAGAACTCACTGTTTATTAAGGTGGAACGACAGCGTGAAACGTTTTTGGGACTATATTGTTTCTTTTTATGTGATAGGACGTAGGCTCATGGACATGTGCATCCTTCCAGTTCTCACCTATAGTGCCTAGACTTGGTCTTTGACGGAAGCGCAGAAGTCCGGACTCGGGGTTTGCCAGCGAGCTATGGACCGCAGCATATTAGGTGTGAAGCTAATGGATCGCATCCGGAACACCACACTGCGCTCCAAGACCCAGATCAAGTGGGACTGGGCCGGTCACGAATGCCGCATGCCGGATGAGTTGTGGGCCAAAGCGACCACGGAGTGGAAGCCGCAAAACTCAAAACGGAGACGCGGTAGACCTCGTCGGCGATGGCGTGACAACTTGGACTCCTTTTTAAAAGACTGGCCAGACATTGCTCAAGACCGCGATGATTGGAAAAAGAGGGGGGAGGCCTTTGCTCAGCAGTGGGACATAATGGGCTCGATATAATAATAATAAAGTGATAGGAGGCAAACGAGCAGACGGATCACCTGATGGTAAGCGATTACCGCCGCCCGTGGCACCTGCAACACCAGAGGTGTTGTGAGTGCGTTGCCGGCCTTTAAGATGGGTGTACGCCCTTTTCTTGAAGGTTTGAAGGTCGTATCGATTGATTGATATCGTATGTAATCAGACACATATTTTAATTAGTAAAACTTAAACTTTCTTATTAGATTTCTATGAAGCTAGCCCGATTTGTGTAAGATGGTCCCCTAATATTTATTTATTTATTTATCACCGCGTAAGTAGCAAAATTCACGAAATCATCCTCCTAGCGTTATTCTCAGTTGTGACCTAAGGGAGTCCGGGGTCCGCTTTGACACCTGATCCCAAGATTTGGCATAGGCACTAGTTTCACGATAGCGACTGCCATCTGACCTGCCAACCCAGAGGGAAAACTAGACCTTATTGAGATAGACCAGTTTCGTCGCGATTTTTTCCTTCACAGAAAAGCTATAACGTTATACCGTGGGCCCACTTCCAACTCCCAATACATCTACGTCACATGACAACATGGTAAAATGCATGGCAGCAGGTCAAGAAAGTTGAAAATTAAAAATATATATATATATTCTATTTGGTCGATTTTTTTTCCGAAAATCTAATTGGCGAAGGCGAGCTGGGATTCGAACCCGCGACCGCCGCTTGACATCCGCATGTCTGAACAACGTGATGCAAAAAAAAATTTGACGTCGGCCATACAACGATACAATAATAAAAAAAACTTAGCAGGACGCAGTGTACACCTCAATGTTGACATGATTCAGAAAACATTTCGTCGAATAATATTTCGAAAGGTCTTGCTTGCTATTGTATGGTAAGCTGGCAACACTTCTCTAGTTAGAAACGTAGTTAACGCCATTATGTGCTCTGAGAAAGGGACCTTAATGCATATGACGCTTACGCCATCATTACTTGAATCATTGCCTTTGTTTAGATTAGATTAGACTATTTATTTCATGATAAAAAATTACATTGCAGATTTGCATGCATGTCAAAAAAATAAGAATTTTTATGACGATCGTCAAAAACAGAGAAAGTAAGATATAATATTAAGACAATGTCAACAAATGTAAGAACACAACAAAAAGGAAATAGAAAAAACAAATCAAAAGCAAAATAACACAAATATATCAACCTCTAGGTATCGTCATTCTTATATTAGGAGAACAATATTTCTTTGCTATTCCGCTAAAAAACGTGCTGGTCTATTAGTGAAGATAAGATGCAACTATTTGCGTAAAAACATGCAAAAAATTACAGCAAACCACCACCAATAATGACAAAAACCTCGACACGTGTTTCGCCTCTACGAGGCATCATCAGGAGATGCTGGCAGGAGATGTTGCTTGCGCCACGTCCACTGAGCAAATTTGCTCAGTGGACGTGGCGCAAGCACTGTATTATTCTTCTATACTGTGGTCCAAGGCTGTTATTCGCTACGCAGCTCACCCCGCCGGTCACCCACCACGGAACTAGACCTCTACCTACGCTTAGTTACTACGCATCGCGGTGTCAATATATTTGTGGGTGAGCGTTGAGGTGAGCTTAAAACAAATTACAGAATAGGGGCTGGGCTTGATGCATGCTGGCTCTAGCCCCAGATGTTTTCGTGTCATCTTTCCTGCCATTCCCTGCTTTCCCTGTTCTTTATTCACTTACGCGTAAACGGTTCAACCGATTTGCATGAGCACGAAGATAGTTTATAGCCTGTATTTAAATATAGGGTAGTTTTTTTTATACCGAGTCTAGACAGATCAAATCGCGGGCAGAGTTGTTGATAATGGCGTAGTGTCTACAGCTCCCATTTGCTCAGAGAACGAAATGTATGGTTTGTGGAATATTCTGAGCTCAGAGTACCATTCGAATACTTGTATTATTTTTTGGTTATTATTATCATTTACAAGTTATATACCTACAGTAAAAAGAAGTTTAACACAGTCAATTTAATATCATTCAGTCACTATTTCATTCGAATTATAATCCTGGCCTAATACATCACTAAGCTCTTGGGTACATAATACCGCATACCGATTCCGCTCCGACACAAACCATACCCCTGTGCTGTATGCAATTATTTCGTTGACGTACCCACAAAGGGCCGGCAATTTGCTATAATCCTCCGAAAGTACGAATTGGAATTGCTTACCTTCCACTACGTTACAGCCAGGTGACAAAATTGCTCCCCCTTAACAGGCTGCATGCTGTATAACTACATATAAACTACCGAGTCTATACAACTAGCTTTACAACATGTAGCCGGCTTTCCAGCCAGGTGACAAAATTGCTTGCATCGACCGACATTATTGTGGCCAGGCTCCGCATATTAAATTGCTTGGTAAGGCTATGTTTCACTTGTTTACATGCTCAAGGCGGGTTTACACGAGTAGAGTACTGGTGGCCTAATACTGGGAACATCCATACTAGGGCGGGTTGCACGAAACCGTCTGCAATCGTAAGCGGTGTCTTCAGCACGTGTCGCAATGCCTTCACGATCATCTATTTCGAGTTTTGTAAGATTTACTTTCCTTATGTGTGCGTACGCGTGTGCTTAAATTATTTGGCTTGGTTGAAAACCGGCTTCACTAGGTTATATAGAGCCATTTCTATGACGGTGACACCCGGCAAAGTGTCGCTTACGCTTACGTTACGAAAAATATTTTAACAAAATTTACAAAGTTTTCGTATGCCTAAGGGCTCATCATGGTCTGCACTAATAACACATTGTCAGGGCATAACGGGTATCATGTTCTGATAAGAAACATTTTTTTTGTCGCAATTTTCTTTTTACATTTGTATGGAGCCAGGTACACCCCAGTCGGCCAAGCTCCATACAAAAGTGAAAAAAAATCGCGTCAAAAAAAATCAGAACACGATACCCGTTATGCCCTTTATGTTACACTCATGTTACCTATGATGACTTTATGCAGATATTTGTATTTGATATTGGTGTTTGATATTTGTATTTGATATTGGTGTTTGATATTTGTATTTGATATTTGTATTTGACATTTGTATTTATATTTGATATTTGTATTTAATATTTATGTGATATTTGTATTAGTAAGTAGGTATTTCATAAAAATAGCTATCCCATTAACCACCGGAACAACACCACATACCTACCTACAGATGCTACACCTACACCTACTGTAATGTTAGTATCGTCATCCAGTGACTAACACAATTACATGAACAATTATTTACACTCAATCACGGCACGAATTTGAATTCACAAAAACCACAAAATGTGCAAATGAAACGAACGTAAACCTGCAAATTGTCACTACAATTTGAACCCTCTTGCTTAAAAGTAAGGTCGATATTTAAACAATTCATTTTGTGATAAATGTGCATCTCAACCCAATACGACACCAATGACTAAGTTTTATGATTTCAAGTGCGTTCCTTTAACTAATTCGTGGAAGCTATTTTCCTTCTAGAAAGTTCGGTTTTGGATATTCTTCACCACATACGAGTAACTGTATGCATATTTAAACAGACATGCGTCATTGTTAAATGATTCAGCACAATAGTTCACATTCTTACAAAACTTACGTTTCAGTACGTCGATCTGTAGGTACTCATCTCTAGACTTAAGATAAGATCCATAACCCTAAACGAGCCCAGGGTCCGCTTTGACACGTAATCCAAAGATTTGACTCATTGGTATGAGCCGGGATTCGAACCGACGACCGCCGCTTGACAGCCGCATGTCTGAATCACTAGGCTATCGTACCTTATTCACTAACTAGGCTATCGATCCGTAGTAGAAAAATGATTCTCTTATGTCTGGCATCCGTCCCTCTCGCACTCACATACTTGCTAGTAAAGGACAGATACTTTACATCCGAGGTAAATGCTATTAGGCTGACCATAAAACAACGAAATATATGAAACGTAAGTTTATGCCAAATAGAAAATTCCTCGTAATCGCTTAATAAATACGGACTTTAAAAAGTATCGCCTTTCATTCGAATAATTTATGCGAAAATCCGAGAGAAAATCCGTAACTAAAAGAAAGCCCAAACGCAACGACATCGTGTACGCCAATTCAGTCTATAAGTATCTTCGCATAAGCAGGAAAATTGCGTGAATAACCAGATGGACTTGTGCCAATTTGGATACCAAATGTAGAATTGCTAGCGGAAAATTTAAAGTCACTGATCGGTCTTCAATACCCATCACTCTGCATTTTGCAAAGCTATCTTTGCAAGCAAAAAAATAATCGAATCCTGAAACACGAAAATTTAGATGAGATAGATTTAGTGTAAAGGGAATACGGTTAAATTTCGAATGAGTTTCGATTTTAAGATAGAACCCTATCGTTGTGAGGTTGCGGGTGACTTTTTAAAGTGTTTTTAGAAGTTTTTGCATTAGCAGCTTGCATACATACTGACATTAACATTATATACCAGTCGACAGTGTGTCTGTCTGTTTGTCACGATTGAGCCGCCGAACCGATTTAAATAAAATATTGTATGGAAAT
This sequence comes from Epinotia demarniana, assembly GCA_945867215.1. Classification (NCBI taxonomy): domain Eukaryota; kingdom Metazoa; phylum Arthropoda; class Insecta; order Lepidoptera; family Tortricidae; genus Epinotia; species Epinotia demarniana. The sequence goes on from OX244281.1 coordinate 3,455,015, forward strand.
AGTTTCAATTCTGGGAAAGGACTAATGTACGATTCTGACCGACCGGCCCGGGCCGGAGCGCGACTGCGCGTTTTTTGCAAGTTGCCAAAGGAATTTGAAGCTTTAATACAGACGTTAAATTTCATATTTGGATGTACTTGCGGCCGGTCGGCTCCTTGCGGACGTGTACGGCTGTGGTCGGCTGTCGTCACATGTGACCGGCTCCGTCCGGCTTTTGCCTACTGCACTCTATTAAAACACGGTCGGCTGCCGCCGCCCTTGAGCCCATAATAGAAATATCCATTTGCAATATAAGTGACTATAGTATGTTTTAGTAAAAATGAAGAAAATGCGCTTAAAGTGGGTTTTTACTACTACTTTTGTGGCTAAATATGAAAGCAATAGATAACAAAGACACGTCACAAAACTGACCGAATTGTGACGCGTGTAACTGGAGTAGCACTCTTTATGGGTGTTACAACCCTACTTGAAGATAACAATTAAACAATACTTGTTGGTAAGGGTTTGTTTTAAGTAATTTTCATAATTTTATCTGGAACAGACAACAATTCCATTCCCATTGCCTAGCACATATCTCAACAGTACGGTTTTCATTGCACAATTCACATGGCATCGATAGTTATTATGCTCCCGTTACTACATGTGAATAAGCATATTATGTATAAGTATTCATCTAAAACGAAAATTGTTTGTGCAATTCGCAATCCTATTTACTAGACGTAAGGTTTAAAATGCACATGGCAACACGTTTTCGCGTACAGTCGCCAAAACAAATGCTAAACGGCTGCACTGAACGCGTTCGCTAATTCTCACTTCTGCTCTAACTATGGAACCTTTAGAGTGATGGCATCCCTTTCTATTGATAAAGGGATAGAAGAGACAACAATGGTTTTCTCGATGATGTGTGAGCAAATATTTGCTTGTTCTATTATAATAATATAATATTTTACAACGATTTTTCAAATTAGTGATTCGTTAGCGAGATATTGGGCTTCCAATAAAAAATAAAGCCCTTTGTTCGAGTCTTGTGCCCCCCCCCCCCCCCCCCCCACCCATGCCGGCTAAATGGCTGCTACTGGGAATGTGAAAAAATCGTGGCAGTAGTAAATATAATGAATTTAAAAGGAAAACTATCACGGCTAAGTTGACATAACTAGTTACCGAGTAATATGTAGTCGACCAACTTAAAATGTACTAAGAAAGGTCAACTTTCGTACAAATTCGGCCGACGCAACCATTTAGTTGGCGCGCGCGTGTCGTTGCAACTAAGAAAGACAGGCTACGGAACCCTACACTGCGCGTGGCCCGACACGCACTTAGCCGATTTTTTTTCTGGTGTCGATAAAGTAACTACAGAAAATTAAATATATATATATATATACCGGGTGCAAAATACTGCAAGTGACCACCCTCATTAGGGTCAGTAACATTTTAACAATTACACAAGAGTCAGTGACCTTTATCAATACGTATAAACGATAATTAGTACGTATAGTAATAGTAGGGTTGTCACAGAAGAACATTAATTAATTTTATAATTTTTAATAATTGATCGTAAAAAAAAAACTAAACATTACGAATCGATTTTCCATCACTTAAACTAACCCCCCTTTGCGGGAAGGATCGTCGTGCCTTTCCACCCGGTATACATTTATGTTATAGGAGGCAAACTAGCAGACGGATCACCTGATGGTAAGCGATTACCGCCGCCCATGGACACCTGCAACACCACAGGTGTTGTGAGTGCGTTGCCGGCCTTTAAGGATGGAGCTCTGGGAACCTTACTCACCATCAGGAACACAACACTACAATACCTACGGAATAGGCAGCAGTGCTATTATGGCTGCGGTCTTCTGTAAGGCGGAGGTACTCCCCAGTCGGGCTGCTCCAGATTCAAGCGTGATGACATTACGCTGTGCCCTACCTCTCTCAAAATAACGAACCTACTCCCAAAATGTAAAATAAATCGGTTGAAAAATGCGACCTGTAAAGGAGAACAGCGGACAGACACCGAACACCGGACAGACAAACGATTCTCGGCCCAAGCTGAAGCGTAAATCTTCGTTTACTCCCACGTTCGATAACTGTCAATTTTAAAACCAGAAAATATTCATCGCTATCAAATCACCCAACGACGAATCTTCCCCCGACACTCAACAAACGAGCCGACACTGCTGACACTTGTCTCCTTCATTTTCGAGTCTCGCGACACCCGACGATCGATGTGCCGGACAATTTGGAGGTGTCGCGTAGAGTGAAATGTCAGGTGGATAGGAAGATTCGATGTAAGAGTAGGTACATTGATTTGACAGATATCGTTCCAGATTTGGATTTAAAAAGAATAACGGAGCTCCTGAGGACGTGCTGTGTCCTCTCTCGAGAGAGGACATTAGTCTCTAGCTTTCAACACAGTGAATCCTTAAATAATTTAAGGGTTGCCAGAATGCTCGACTCTCTATACAAACGTAGTTTGGTTATCATTTTAAAAAGACATACTGCTCAAAAAAAAATAAGAGCACACACAAAAAAATAAAAAATATGGAAAGTGAGGGTATTTTTTTCTATTTTGTTGTTAATTATTGGACATGAACTACTTGATAAGTGGCTAATTAATAATGACCCGCGCCCTTCAGTATCCAGCCTCTTTCTTGCTGATGTTTCGGCCTAACATCTGGAAAAAAAATAGGACCACTGTCCAATAAAATTTTCACGAAACGATTACCATACTTGTCGCCCCTATTTTCTTTTGAGTATCATATATATTGCTAGTATGGGATTTCATATTATTCATTCAGTATTTCGGTAAAAACGATTGCCAAGCTTTTCGTGGAAATTCGAGCCAAACAGTCCAACATCTATTTCGATCATGTTATGCAAAATTTAACGAGATCCTATTCAAACCAATACGCCAGTAAACAAGCCTGTCATATTCATTTTATTTCAGACCGGACTATATTTAATTCCAGTAAAATTGACTTTTAAATCCAACCATTTTGAATATCCATTAATTTTTGACATTCTTATTAATATATTCCGCCGTTTTTAAACTCGTAAAAAGCAGTCTAGCCTCCAACGGACTGTATAATTTATTTGATGCCAAATATATTTCATTGTCAGAACCGTCAGGACTTGGCGCGTTTTTACACGTCATCACACATTAAGTTCTGAGTAAATTCATGCCGGACGGAAATTTTACATGCAAATGAATTTAGCTTGACCATTTTAATTAAAGTGTTTCATTTATAGTATATTTTATTGGGGATTTCGGAAAGCATTAGTTTTGAATTAATGTTATTTATTATTATTAGAGCCTGCTGTGTCCCACGGCTTGGTAAAGGCTTTCCCCTCCGTTTCCGGACTTCGCGTTCCTGATTAGTTAGTAGATTCCTTTTTAAAGAAATGGCCAAAGACTGACTAGAGACTGACTGAGCAGGAACCCGCCCACCCCTTCCCAGAAAAAAGCCTATGAACGGGTTAGTCGTTCGTTTAATAGCCCAAATCACTTGCTGTCCTTTATTGATTGAAAACTCATTAACATGACCGTATGAAGGGGTTTCCCTTACGGGGCGCTACCGCTACCGATAGAAAAACCCTTTCGAGAGGCTTTTTAAGCGCTTTTTAAAGGGTAGAAGCGCTTCCTCGTGTTGAATACCCATTCATTGTGCTTTAAATTCCAAATGAATGGGTATTAAGGAGCATCGGCTTTGGTAAGCAAACCCTTTGAAGGGGATACCGTTTGGAGCGGTTTAATAGCCAAATGATTGAGGAGTATCGGCTTTGGTAAGCAAAGCATTACGAAAAACCCTTTCAAAAACCCTCGAAGGGGATACCGGGCGGGGTCCCTGTGACTGAGAATGACTAGAGTTCGTCCCGCCATCCCCGACGAGGTCTGCCGCGTCTCCGTTTCGAGCTGTCGGGCTGCCAGTCAGTTGCAATCTTGGTCCAAAGTTCGCTCGGCATGCGGCGGACATGATCAGCCCAGTCCCACTTCAACTTAGCCGCTTTCAGAGCTAAGTCTACTATTTGAGTCTTGGAACTTCATATTACTTAATTAACAAGTATTATTTATTCCTCTAAAGCCCAATTTGGACCAATTGGAATAAGAAATGGCATTAAGATTGAACTTTAAGCTGAGATGGACTATTGGAATATTCAGACTACCTAAATTCCTAAAGCACAAATGTATCTGAAAGTCGGAATGTTATAGTTAGAACACTAATGACGATTTTAATTTTCATAAAGTTGCAGCGTGTTGCACAACGAAAATCGATCTGTCTTGCATGCCCGCATGGCATCAATTTTGCGCAGCTTAGAAAAAGTATGACGCTGACGCGCTGCGCCGATTCCCGCACACAGCAACGACTGTTTTGACATCGTGTCCTATTCTTGTTAACAATAGGCTCCTATCACTCGCTTTATGTAGTCCTCGTGCAGATGTAGTTGCAAGCTTGCAGTGATTTGTGTGCCCCATCTAGCGGGTGGCCTGCCCCGAGACGTAAGGCCCTCAACTTTGCCCGTCATAATAATCCTCACATCTCCTTCATGTATAATCTAGTTATACATGAAGGTTACCATTGTTTCTAACTTTGTAAACAACCGACAGACAAACCTGTTTCCATGTAACTGGAATTCTGCGAAGTTGCGTAAAATATGCGCAAACAGGTGTCACAGAACTTGAGGGGCAACTATTCGGATCGCGAAGGTGCCGCAAATTTTGGAAATGGTATGACAATAGAATAGTCACATTTTAGATAGGTTCGGGTACTCTGAACGTAACGCTTTTTTTATGGTTCGTCGTCGCTTTAATACAGCTATACTCAAGTGGCCCGCCATCAACCATGTGATCATAGTGTAAACATCATAAATATGCACCTTATGGCCTGGGGCTCCTCAGTTAAAATGTCTTTGCGGCCCTCGTAGAAGAGAGGTTGATTATAAATCAGTCAAACTGCGTGGTTGGAAAAATGCAGGGGAAACCTCCACGCGGGACAGTTTAGACACTGGAATATTATACTCTACGAGTCGCTCCAGTGAGATTGGTAGAACGGTTTCAACCGAATCTGGGGTGTGAGTGATATCGAGCTACTGGGAGTTTTATCGCTGGTTCACTAAACCTAGCCTAGCTGAGAAGATTCCATTAAGTAACTCAGCTAGGGCCGACTTGAGTCGGACTGCCTACTCAGTATGCGGCTATACCGGGACGCGACGTAACGCCTTGACGGTCAAATAAAGTAGGTAGTCGTCAATAAACAATTATCATTGTCGCTTCCATAGTATGTGGTCTCGTATTTCTGGTGGTGAAGAAGGTTGTCTGAGCTTCCGAGGACGCACTGTATTCAGAGTGAGGGATTTGCATTTGCCTCTGTCTGTGGACACAACGAATACTCCAATAACTTGATCGTGACTCCTCTGGAGTCGCAAGTGCCCATAGGCAAGACAGTTAAACTGGCGCTGCAGGCACATTGGGAGGGATGATCATCGTCGTCATCGTCATATCAGCCGAAAGTCGTCCACTGCTGGACATAGGCCTCCCCCAAATAGTGCCACAATCACCTGTCCCGCGCCACCCGCATCCACCGGACTGCCTTGACCTTTACCGGGTCATCAGTCCATCAGTGGGGGGTTTACTCACGCTTCTACTGCCGATATGTACAGTCGCTATCAGATATATCGGAGCGGCCAAGCTGAATATCTGAACAAGTCTCTATTTACAAGGCATTAGAGATGTGTTCAGATAATTGTGAGCACTTTGGCCACTCCGATATATCTGATGACTATACGTGGTCGCCACTCGAGAACTTTTCCGCCCCAACGTCCATCGGCTATACGTGCTATGCTATGTGCGGATAGGGATAGGTCAAGCGGTATATGTGGCAGAAAGGTTCGCTCTTCCAAATTTAGCAACGGTTATATACGTATTTTGAAGTTGAACCAATAATTTAAGCACCACCAATTTTACCACGCAGAGTGTTAAATGGATAGATCCTTTTAAAAGTAGCGGATCTATATAGCATCTCCTCAAAGATGACACCGGCCAACTGTGAGACGCGCTGACGCGCTTACGGAGTTCGCCCAACTATGCGCGAGTTACGTTTACGTCGCAATCTGGCGAGCTGTATTCGTGAACGGGCAAACAGATGGGACATTTTGATAAGTGCATTGAAGCGTTTCAAAAAAGTGTACAAAAACTTTTTTGTTAGTTCGAGTTTTTTGCATTCTTCTTACTTAGAGTCGTTGATTTGACATATACTATCGATCCTCAGTCCTCATACAAAAGTGTCCAGATCGTCACATTTTTTATTTATTTCGTCGTGACGTAAAAACGGACGTAGTAAAATCTTGAAAAAAATTCCGGTATAAGCATCGATATCGAAAGATTATTAATACCAAAAACCCCAAAAAAATTTTTTTTTGAAAGCGATTTCTTTTATACATTTGTATGGAGCAGGTCGTTCAGTTGGCGAACGCTCCTTACAAATGTAAAAAAAAAGATGATCTTTATCTGTTCACATCCCAATTTTCACTTTCAAGAGCTGACACTGCATACCTTTGGTCGGAGTTTGAGCAGACGATTATTATCAGTAGGCCAGCGATCAGCAAGAAACACAAACACTATTTTGTTCGCAATATAATTACAGCAGTGAAAATATTTCGCGGTGACATGCGTATGGAAAATGATTGACAGACTGAACTAATTTATTCTTCCGACATATGTATGGTAGGCAGTCTCAACAGCTTTTAAGAAAGGAGGCCAAAAATTTGCTCTGACGGCGTTACCAAGCATCGTTAAACAGTATTCAGCAAATAAACGATTTAAAAAGAGTTGAAGGTTCTATATCAATAATCTGTGGCTCGCTGCACGACAAACTTCCTGAATGCAATAAACTTTTTGCAGAGATTGTTGCTCTACGTGCCTCTATTAGACCGTTCTGTGTTCACAATCACGATCCGTTATATAGAGTTTAGAGTATTGGGTAGAGCGGTGTTTTCAGAGGGATTAATTGAGAACTTGAACGTGCGGGACTGCGTATTGTATAACAGAATAATAGCACCTCGAGTTTGGTCAGGCAATGATGAGCCTAGAAAAGAGAGGCGAATTTAAAAAAATATTATACGTGAACAATTATTATTTTTCTTCAGTTCACACAGTGCAAGTGATCAACCAGAAGGAAGTAAAGTTATATGAAATAAAACTCATTAACTTCGTTCCACTTTATATTTAAGAAAAATAATAAATTTTGACTTCATCATCATCAATATTAAGAGGGCCCGGCCCTCTATCTTTGCAGCATTCTCCATTCTAGTCAATATTTTGACGAGACATAATATTTAATTTAACTTTTTATGATTTTCTTCAGCGTGATTAATATTATCAATAAGTCACCCTTTAGGCGCGCGGTTGTTTTATGCGTTAAAGGCTGCGATTCCATAGATACCTTCTGTGCGGTAATCGCAGCTATCTATGGAATCGCAGCGTTTATCGCACAAAACAACCGCGCGCCTTAATGGGACTTCAAATTTCCTCAAAGTGTTTTCCTTCACTATAAAGCCGATGGCAAATATCAAATGATATTTCGTACATAAGTTCCGAAAAACTTGATTGGTACAGGCCTGGATTCGAACCCACGACCTCCGGAAAGCTGCCTGCTCAAAACACTATGCAGCTTTAACGCAGAGTAAATAAATACATTAAATAATCCGCTTAAAACAATAAACAAAAATTATAGATGGATTCAACATATTTTAAATTTCAATTTCGAATTACATATATGAATACATAATCCGGTATGCGTTTATTCATGAAATACTTTTCATAATAACTAAACATCTGCCGTTTTGGAATTCATTATAATTTATGTGTTTGCACTTCCATTCTGTACCCATGATCTACAGCTGTTTAAGATGCTTTTCTCTCGATTCACTTCTTTATTACTGTAAGAATAAGGTTGTTTTACGAAATATTTGGCTACTCTGGCTGATATTTAAACTATATGACGCTGACTGTATGTACTCGTATTGTACAGATAATAGACATGATGACACATTTTGAAAAACTGTTCTATAATGTTTAGAAACATTTACTATGTACAACGAATAAGATTTTAACATCACAGAGAATTTAACATCTCTTGAAAAATCTTATTCGTTGTACATAGTAAGTTAAGTGGGAAAAAAATACATTTTAGTTTTTAAATTTCAAATTGGCGCTAAAACGCTTGTCAGTGTCATGGCGTCCCGAGTGACGTCACGTTTGTATAAAAAGAACACAGACCTTTGATGTTTGCTACCTAGATCGCTAAATTGCTCATTGAATGAACATAAATTAAAAAGTTTACAAGTCTTGCGCGGCCGTGCGAGCGAGACAGCGGGACAATGACGTATGAAGATCTGACAGATAACATGGTTCTATCCCTGTCTTTCTAATCGTTCAGTACGTAAGTTTTCTCTGTAATCTGTGGCAATGGCCGTTATGGGTATGTTTTTCTACAAACGTCATGCGTCCGTATATTTCAGTTTAATTTTATCAAAATAAATAATAATCTCTTACTTAATAAAAAAATATGAGCAATTTTCTAATTCTACGATTAAAATTTCACTAAGAAAATACCATATTTTAGTGATTTTCAATTACTGTCATCATGCCTATTCAACTCTTCTTTGCGGCTAAACTATGGCTGTAACTACTCTCTACACAACCTTAGAACCGTCGTAATTTACTCTATGCTTCATAAAATCCTTTCAAATTACCAAGCACCATGATGCATCCAAAACAAAACACACCGCAATCCCAACCTTAGCTTAACCACGTAAGACTCAAATCAGCTCGTCAAGAGCGCTGTAAAGGCAAGTCCACATGACGAGGCGTTTTTTTCTTCCCAACACGGCCTCAATTAATTAAAGTTTGAATGGGGAACGTGCCTTATCAGCCAGTGTGTGGACACAGCTTAACATGTGTTGGAAAAATCTAGACTCATGAATAATGTAAGGGGTGGGGTAGAAGGGTTGTAAAGTTTTGTTTTGGCTTTTACAAAGTTCAATTATAAAGTCATAAAAACATAATAATTATGTATGCCCTATGTCATCATTAAGCTGATTTCAGGTGAGTTTTGATACGTTTTTAAATGAGTTTAGGTAACAATCTGGCTTTATAAGTTGGTTTATTATTTACGGTTTAATTGCAATATCATTTATTTTGTTTCATGCACTTACTTAAAAACTAAAAATCGTGTGTATACAAAGCGCATTTTGTATGTTAATCCTGCTGTACAGCCAATATTATTATAAATGTAAGTGTTTGGGTTTTTGTTAATAAATAACGTAAAAACGGCTTAACGGATTATTCGACTGGTACACAAATCGTTTTAGAGTATATAACCTTAATTAACTCAAATAACATTTTCATACCGTCTCAACAGTCAAATGCATACAACCTACTCATAAATATACCTACATACATATTTATGAGAGGATTAAGTAGAAACATATTTGTACACTTGACTGCACCATACAATTGTGGTGTATTTAACACACTCAACTACAAAACATAAGAATGTTTCAAAAAGTTACACGTTCGTTACCTAATAAAAATCCTTTTCAAACACAAACACACCTTGGGTGTGATAAAGACAGATTTTAATGTTTTCTAACTCGAGTAGGCACGAACGATGAACGATTTATAAGAGCGTATTCAAATAAATAGCCTCCTAAGTATAGTACAGTAACAAATGACTGCAACCTTGTAAAACCGGCTATCAGTCCGTCTGCATCGCGCACAAAGCTCCTAAACGAGTCGTTAATCACACGTGTCCCTGTCGCCGGCCGTCCGTCAGTCGTGACTATTAGTCATTGGGGTTAATCTGCAAATTTTACACACCATTGAAGGTGTTAATCGTGGCATAGTTATAAAAGGTGTGAATGTGTGTATGTATTAAACTTTATTGTACACATAAAACAGGTGAAATACAGCAGGTATAAAAAAACATAATTAAAGTACAAAGGCAACTTCTCTTTAAGGGATGTCGCCCACCTAACCTTTGAGTGCGTTAAGTACGTTATAAAAAATTAACAAAGAATCATGACAAGATAAACATTTTTATAACATTGTGTCTTTTTGCAATTATATATTTTATATTTTATCCATGCTTCAGATATGGTATCTCTGTATGGTATGGTGTCTTGATTGCGAGCTGTGATCACATATAAGTGGTGAAGCATCTTACTTAGATTTTTTTATTTAAGCCAAATGTAGTGATCAATTTGAACAGATGTGTTATTCGTTGATGATCCTTAAATAAATAAATATATTAATATTAAATGAGGAAAAGTCTTTAAGGTTGTAACTTGGTATGTTTGTAATACGAACTTTGTATGTCAGTAACTTAACCATCAGATGTCTTTATTTTTCACCAGTTTATAGAAGACCTTTAAGGTGGTGCATTGGAAATTATTGCGTGGTTTAACGCCGTAATGACTATATTAAGAAACAACAAGGTCTATGATTTTCAGATATATGATTCTTGACTATATATGATTGTTCGTCTGATTTTATCGATTCATATGATTGCTTAAAATTTCGTCGATACAAAAAAAACAAAGTTGTGTCTCTATTTTCCTTTTTTTACTCAGCCTACTCAAACGATACATTATTTTACGACACAATCAAGTTAATACTATACTATTTTATCTCATCTAAAATCTCAATTTATGAAATTTTAATAAAACTTCACTAAGTTAGGTATTTATCGAAATTTGTCCAAAACAGCGATTCCCAAAGTCTTTTTCTCGTGGTCGGAAGGCATCAGCGTGTCTCTGTCTAGGGGGCGTGTACGATTCAAATCATGGCATCCCCTTAAGGATGGATATAGGATATAATATATTTCATCCCGTATCTCTTTCTGTGTTCTATGTTATTCACTGTATGCTAATTATTGACTAATAATGATTGCATGTACAAAAAAATCACTAAATACCATAACAAACTCAATTTCATTTCATAAAACCCAATTCTCCCCGCGCAAATATTCTTTTCACAGCGTTTGTTTTTTAAAACGTTTATACCCATGGTCATAAAAGCTGTTCAAACAGTCATTGCTACTTCTCATTGCAGTCATAAAATTGCGAGCCACGAAATACTGTTTTGGTGGCTCGTATAGTTTGTTTTTGCTCCTCGTATTCGGTTTGAATGGTTTTATGGTTTTCAGTGCCAGTAGTAATTAATGCGCTGTGGGAGTTCTAGCGTTTTAAGTGTGCATGAGCTTACTAGACTTAAAGCAAAAAAATTATTAAACAGTGATATATATTTTTCCAGCTATTAGACTTAAACACCAGCATGAAAGACATTGGATGCTGAAGGGTGCGAGACATTAATTAGTGACTTATCAATTAGTGGTCCAATAATCCTACTAATATTATAGATGCGAAAGTTTGGATGTTTGTTACTCAATGACGCTTAAACGGCTCATCTGATTTGGATGAAATTTTTCACGAAGTTAGGTAGTTTAAGGTCTGGGTTCAAATATGAGATTGTTTTTATTCCGAGTCCACGCAGACGAAGTCGCGGGCGGAAGCTAGTTAAAAATAAAATAGAAAAAACATAAGTGGCAATTATTTAATTTTGTTTTGAGCAGTATAGTTTATTGTGCTTTTTATAGTCATTAAGTAACAAAGAGTTAAAATGTAACGCAGGAATTTCAGGTGTACCACACAAACAAATACGCACGCACACACACACAGACCCACAGACACATACACAGGCTGTTGAATCACATACGAGAAGCCTTTCTCATCTAAATACAAAGTAAGAATTAGTAGCCCTAAGGATAGAATGAATAGTACATTACGTACCTAGGGCGCTTTATTCATATTTAGAGAATGATTTTACTATAACACTTTAAACTTTACGCTTTGTAAAAATATTTAAACTATTGTTTTCCACGGGTTTCGCGATATTGATTGACCTTTAATTCTGACCAGTCACTTACTGACTTGACCTTATTTATTACTGGTCAGTCATCTGCGACCATGACCGGTGCGACCTGTGTCGAAACGTCAGAAATAAACGTAAACAAAATAAATACATATCGCGATAGATTCGTGAAAAACAATAATTTTATTATTAATTAAAGGAAAAAAAGCAGCAGAATCGCCCTCCAATCATGTTACTTGTTCGAGTGCTTTGCATACTCCATATTGAGCAACTCGAGCATTGTAACCGCCATTTTGAAATCCACACGGCATTATCTGTTAATCTGTATCTGTATTTATTGTTTTGACATGCATGTTGATTTCTGACGAATTTTCTTTAAACAGTAATATCATATGTGCATTGTTTACTGAAGGAGTTACTACTGTATTGAAACTAAGTCAGTGAAGTTAAATTGTTAGAAGTTTAGAAGGTGATATATTATATGAATAATCAGATCAATAGATAATGTATGTTAAGAGTACGTTTTGTAGTTTGACGGTTTCGTCTATTAGGCAAGAGACGGTTAGTTTTTTTTATACCGCGACGTTGGTAAACGAGCATACAGCCTGAAGAACACCGCATTCTATGTATAGTTTAAATTATTTGAACTGAGCTCATGAATGGCCATTGTACTGAGCTCATGAATAGCCTTTGTTTGCGTTAAGCACGTGCCAATTTAGCAAAAAAATGGTTGGCGGTACCATATAGACCCATACCATAGACCATAGCCGTCACGTAAAATGTTAATTTAATAATGAACTCCTTCTTTTGTTATAGATTCTAAGTTAGCTACGAGATAAAATACCACAAACAGCACCTTGTACCTGCGTCGCTGGGAGCGGGTTTTTTTATCTTTTAGTCCATTTTGAATCTATTGAATAAGATGTTAGAGCTCATTATACAATGAACATTTTATGTGGCGCTAACCTTTTTCTTGCAAAAAATGGTACGCGTCTGGTATTGTTCTGAAGATAAGAAGATCAGACCAGTTCAGAAAATCTTACTAAGCTTGCATATGCAGAAAAGTCACAAACGCGTTGCCGTCCTTTATGGAGTTGAGGATTCCTGCTGACAACCAGAGACAGATGCATCACTTGCTTTGTCCCTTACTTTCAACACAACGTTACTCTAGCTACTTCACCCGCCACCAAACACGAAATGACATATTATTGTTCCGTTAGTGGCTTCCGAACTGTGAGAGCCCTTATAACACTGCGACCATCGCTGATCTATGTGATCGCCTACTACAACTCGAAGAATTGCCGGATACTATTGACGTTAAGAAATTTTATCTCCTCCGGGCACATGATGTGTTTGCCCTGAAAGGAGTTACGGCTGCGCAAAACGACATAGGTGTGTCGCGGCGAGACAGACTATCCGTCTATTTCCCCTTAGAACACTTAGAAAGAGACGACACATTTCGCGAACCGTTCTGCCCTAGAGGAGCCCGTTGTCCGCCTTGACACCTAACCCCAAGATTTGGCAAAAGCACTAGTGTTACAAAAGCGACTGCCACCTGCCCTTCCATGGAAGGGCAGGTGGCAGTCGCTTTACGCAGAGGCGAAACTAGACCTTATTGGGATTAAACTGGTTTTCTCACGATGTTTTCTTTTACCGAAAAGCTAACGGTAAATATTCCGTACCTATACAAGTTCCAAAAAACTCATTGGTACGAGCCGGGATTAGAACCAACGACCGCCGCTTGGCAGCCGCATGGTACCGTAGAAAGCTCCGCTCTCGAAAAACCGTCCAAGTGTAGTTTGTTTATGTAATAATTAATAAAATATACGGCCCGAGTACGGCCATTGTTTTCGGTACAAGATTATCGCATTAGGTGATTTACTGAGAGGCGGGCTTAATATCATTAATCTCCATCTTGCTGGACGATGGGAGGGTCCAAGTCGTAAGCGAAGCGTCAGGACAATCCAGCGTGCCAAATTGGTTGCGATTTTATTTTTACTCGAATTCTTTTTCGTGATCATCGTCTATCATCTCCCCCACACACCGACCTAATAGACTGACATTACCAAAATGACAATTTCGATAGTCACAAACAGACGGACTGCTGACCTTCAGGTCTCAGGCAATCTTGCCTAACGCTTGCTTTCTCTTCGAGACCTCATTTCATGTCAGTTATTCCTAGATAAAACGTAGTTTTACATGTAAATTGTTATAGGGCACATAAAATTGCTCCATGTGCCTCGAAAAACATGCCACTCTACATGAGTGAGGAAAAAACGGATGTCTTACCGACAGCGATAAGTGATCTAGGAAATCAGAGGTCTGGTTCTAATGAGGTGTAAGTGGCACCGAGCGACGAGATCCGAGTAAAATGCCGACAGACCGACCAAAAAAACTGCCCCTAATAAACCGTGTGGTCGCATAAGAGTTCCGTTGGACGAATTTTGGATTAGCTAGTCGATGTGACAGCCACGTTACGGCAAGGATATATCACTGTTAAATATCACTGTTAAATATCACTGTTAAATGTCCCAATATGTACCAAGCCGAAGAAATACGATGATAGTTCGATTACACAATTTTACTAAACTCGTAGCTAGGTCATGAATGTATCCCCTGTTCGAAATTTTATTACTTTAAGTTTGGACTTGTGATATCCAACCGTCGCGTCGTCCATACAAATATTATAAATGAGAAAGTAACTCTGTGTGTATGTATCTCACCTGACTGTTACCTTTTCACGCTAATCGCTGAACCGATTAAGATGAAATTTGGTATGAAGATAGTTTGAATTCCGGGGAAGGACAAAGGATAGTTTTTATTCCAGAAATCATGGCCCATTTGACCAGGGTGCAAGTTTGTATGGAGCTACGATATAAATATGCCTAAAAGTTACATAGTTCCACGGGGAAGGAGGTATTCATATAAACTGAAATCGCTATTTTCTGTGACTTACACCACCACCTCAAAATACGGAATCTCAGTACAAATGATGACATGCAACATAACTGACGCGGTTTCCCCTTTAAAAATATCACCCTAATGATTGTTCTGAATAATTACGCCGACTGTACTTCCGCTTGCGTAAGTACAGTCGGAGGGAGAAAACGGAGTAATTATCGATGTGAACTAGGTGACGAGAACATTCGAATTCAGCAGTTGTTACAATTACAATGTTTCGTTGCTAATATTGCTATGCGATATGAGAGTATTTATTTTAAGATGTGACATAATGATGAGACGACCGGTGGTAAAATTGGTGAGGTAGGGCACAGCGAAGTGTCATCCCGCTCGAATGTGGAGCAGCCCAACTGGGGAAGTACCTCCGCCTTGCAGAAGACCACAGCCATAATAACACTACTGCTTGCTCTGTAGTACTGTTGTGTTCCTGGAGGTGAGCAAGGTCGCCAGAGCTCCCGAGGTGTTGAGAGCGAGGGATTTGTTCCTTCAGCTGTCAACACGGCGAATCCTCGAATCAAACATATCAAGGGTCGGCAACGCCCATGTTACTCCTTTGGAGTTGCATGCGTCTATAGGCTACGGTGTCCGCTTATCATCAGGCGGGCCGTACGCTTTTTTGCCACCGCCATTGTATAAAATAAAAAAAAACGACCGGTGTGAGTAGGGACACAGCTTACGAAGCTGGAATGCCTACACCAAACTCCGTCACGGATATAAAGACTAGAGTAGGTACCTAAAGTAGGTACCTATTATGAGATGTCAGTAATGCGTCACGGATATAAAGACTAGAGTAGGTACAGGTACCTAAAGTACCTAGTATGAGATGTCAGGAATGTATCGTTCTTCTGATCCTATTCGATTGCATCATCATCATCATCATTTTCCGCCCGTAATCGTCGACTGCTGAGCATAGCAAAGAAATAAATAAAAAAGGCCCCTCTTCGAGCACGCCACCTGCCCCTATCCTGAGCTAATCTTATCCAGAAGTGACCCGCGATCTTTCTAATATCGTGGGTGGACGGCCGACGCTCCTTTCACCTAGAAGTGGCCACCAATCTGGCACCTTTTTGGTCCACCTAACATCACTCTGTCTGTTGAGGTGTCCTGCCCAACTCCAATTGAGTTTGATAATAAAGACATCTCAAACGTCGCACACTTTAGTGCGACATCGGACCTCAACATTCTGGTCCTGGGCTGTTATTCGCTACGCGCTAATGCGGCTCACCCCGCCGCTCACCCACCACGAAACTAAACCTCTACCTACGCTTAGTTACTACCCATCGCGGTGTCAAGATATATTTGTGGGTGAGCGTTGAGGTGAGCTTAAATCAATTACAGAATAGAGGGGGACTGAATGACTCTCTGTGCTACTCGTATTTAATTTGTTCTCAATTTAGCCAGGTTAGTTTACCTCCATTCCTTTTAGGCATTCGCTAGGACTCCATCTATTAAATCCTCTATAACTAGGTACGTTGACAGCTAACTAATACCGTACCGAGTCCGAACCGCTGCCGAAGTGACCAGTACATCTAGCACAACTTGCTAACAAGCCGCTTGTCGCGCGACTGAGCGTCCCCTGTCACACTCCCACCGTGCAAATTATAACGAGGAGGGTAGATCCTTCTCGACTCGCGTCGCGGCGCGGCGTCAGTTGTGCTAGCCGCCCTGGTGTCAGAACGCACGCGAAACACATGCAATTATCCAATTGTGTTGTGGAAAAAAAACAAATTCCGTTCTTCTGTCTCACGCGACGAAAGAATGCATGCGACCAATTTACATTGACGGAATTTATTGACGACCATACATCATTATTGATGTTCCGTCAGCTGTGGTCACAATCGGCGGCAGAATTAAATTAATTGAATCGAATACAAATCACTGGTCGTTCAATTCTACCGTAGCTAATTTTGTGCAGTCAAAAAATAAATTGTACTTACGTAATTAAAGTCGTGAAAGAATCGCAATATCATAAACCGGTACATACCTGAAACAGAAAAACAAACTATTAATGTAATGACCAAGATTCCTGGTGCTAATAAAGGCCACTTTTACATTAAGGCCTCAGCCTTGTCGATGTTAGCCCAAAATGCTGGACTAACATTAGCGAACGAGATATAAATAAATAGGGTATAGCCTTAAGTATTATCGTGCGAATAAATATTTATTTTATACGTTATGATGGCTGTGGCGATCTGTAAGTTGGTTTGTCAACGTAGACGACCAGAGAGGACATACGAGATTAACTTGCAACAATGGCTTACCGTCACGTTAGTGCCTTGATACTTAATTACGTCCGCTACACCGATAGGAATCCGTATATATAACGTGCAATTTTCGGCCATTGTACTGGTATTAACCCGTAACATCCCCGTACACAAAAAGCACATAGCAAATTCAACTTTATAATCATTTACAGTTAGGTTCAAAATTCAAAAATAGCGACAGTGGCTCGGTCCTTCGCTACAAGGTGTAAATCGGACACGAATCGTATTACAATTTCAACCTTATAGTCAAATATAGTATAAGGTACAGAATGCAAAAATGGCTACGGTCGCTCATGACTACAGGGTGTAAATATGAAGAGTAGTATTAAAGCACAGATGATATCGGCTATGTTTAAATTTTAAATTTGACGCAGTGACCTATATTTTATACGCATCGAATTTCCGATATTTGAATGCAGACGGGAATACAATTGAGTTGCAAAAATCTAAAATCCTATAAAACTGTGTCAAACTGGATTTAATGTTAGAATTGGATATATCACCAGCTGTTGATTACCTACATAATGACGAATTTTCTATCAATAAACAGTACCAAGTCAAAGAAATATAAATAAATTGTATAATTGGATTTTCTACCCGATTTTTGGATTGATAATACAACATTTGGTTACTCTTAAAATATTTTATTTAAGAAATATTATTAAAAACTGAAAACTTTCTACATATTGAGTCATGAATTCCTCTATAGACAATGATGACTATTCTTTTAGTCTTTAAGTACCGATTTTGTTAACGAGAATTACCTGGTTTCACTTTTTTCTATCCATCCAATTTAATTACCTTACATTTCTTTATACTATTTTAATATCGTATTTAGTCCGCAAGTTTGCGTGATTTCCCCTAAAACTAACTGACGCGCCACGCCTAAAAATACCCACAGAACCGCATAATGTGACGATGTAAATTTTCACAAACGAAAACCAATAATGAAATTGTATTTAGTGGGCGCAGCTGTTTTAAATGACTACACATTGCGTAACCACAAAACCGAACCTATAATAAACACACTATTACATTTAGTTTCATCGTAATTCGCCAATAAACCCCCCTCACACCGCAACGTAATGGTAAAACAGTGAATAAAACTAAGCAAGCGTAAATGTTTACTAGACTGCCAATAAACCTAATTATAATTGTGTAGACGCTGTGAATGCTGCGATGGCGATTAATAACGGCCGGCGCTTACACCGTAGCGTAACATGATAGTGTGAAGCGATCTTTGCCTTATATGCCTTGTCGAATCTTGATACAATTTTGGGTTTTAATGTAATATATTGTACGGAGATGAAAGCTGTCATAGCGATTAAGATTCGCTGCGATACATAATATACGCGATTTAGTGCTAGATTAATATGTGAGGTGATTTATAACTGTCTGTCAAGTTAAGTGTTAGAAAAACGTATACTTAACTAAACTACAATCAAATTTTTTTTTAAGCAGTAAAGCTGCTAACGAAAATTACAAATTTTATATCAAAGGAAAACCCCCACCCTCCACGCCTCCCTAAGGCGTTGTGTGAAGGAACTGATTGAAGGATTTCGTGCCCGAACCGGATTGTTCCGATAGCTCAGTTTGTTAGTAGCGGGCCATGAATGCCGGTTCGAACCCGGCTCGGAGCATTCAATTTTTAAATTATTTCCTTTGATTTAAAATTTGTAAAACTATAGTCGTTCTTTCTCTCTCGAATGCAAAGAAAAAAACTTATTACATACTCGTATTTTTTATCTCATGAAATTCAATATTATTATTGTTTATGTACTACTTATCAGTAGTTTCTTAATGACACGCAACGATGGCTCGAAACGCTACGGGGAAAATTACAACACGTACGTTTTTGAGCTCTGTAATTAATCTATTTAATATTGTCAACAAATAAGTTTATTTTTCACAGATTCATCATCGTTTAACCCGTAGTCACCCATTAGCTTGCCCTAAACCCCACGTCTCACACATATACACTGTAATATGATAAAGAGGAGATGTCTGTGAGATTGCAGGTTTGTAAGTTTCAGGTGATCCCCGCTTACGAATCCTCAAACATATCAAGAGTCGGCAACGCCAATGTTACTTCTTTGGAGTTGCATGCGTCTACGAGGGCTGTTCCGAAAATTTTTAGTTAAACAAAAACTATAAGGAATATAATAAAACTTTAATTACAATTTTTCAAAGTATTCCTCTGCTACATTTATGCACTTATGCATTCGACTGAACCAACTTTCAATACAGGAAAAAAACTGTTCTTGCGGAAGGTAAAAAAAAAGTCGCCTGAATTCGTCTACTGCTTCATCCGCCGTCGAAAATCGTCGCCCACGTAATGATTTTTTTAACGTGGGGAACAGAAAAAAATCACACTGAGCCAGGTCAGGGCTGTACGCAGGGTGTGGTAGCAGTTGCACTCCTGATTTGCTAAAAAAATCCATGGTTCTGGCAGCCGTGTGAGCCGGAGCATTATCTTGATGAAAAATTATGCCCCGGGTTCCAGTACTTGGACGGCTGACGTTCAGCTCCTGGAAGGCCTGTGGCAAGCAAACTTCACTGTACCATTGGCTGGTAACTGTTTTATGATCTTCAAGTGGAATTACGGCTACCGGTCCACTACGTCGAAAAAAAACAGCAACCATTTTTTTGTTGACGCTTCGGCCGCGAACTACTTTAGTAGGTAAATCATCTTCTTCAAAGACCCATTGCGTGGATTGCTGTTTTGTAAATGGGTCGTATCCAAGATTCGTCGGATGTCACAATGTAGCTCACTTGTTGTGAATCGCCTTTATCGAATTTTTTTAGCATAAATTTGCACCAATCGACACGTCTATCTTTTTGCTCCTGTGTGAGAAAATGTGGTATCCATCGAGACGAAACCTTCCAAACTTGAAGGTGGTCATGCAAAATGGTAGAAACTGCCTGGGATCCAATCTTCAGTTCATCCTGAATCTCTCGGTGGGTAATGTTTCGAGATTCCTTGATTAGCCACTCCACCTTGATAACATTTTCTGGAGTGACTGCGTTTGGGTGTCGCCCCGGTCTAGGCTCATCTTTGACGTCGCTCCGCCCACGCTTAAATTCACGGAACCAGTAACTGACAGTGGCAAGAGATGGGGATAATGGCCCAAAAACACTAGTTAAATTTTCACGAGAATCCTTGTAAGTTAGCCTTCGTTTATAATCATAATATATCATAGCACGAAATGCTTCCCGCGTTAGCTCAATTTTTGCGAGCAAAAAGTGGCAGACATGTTTTTTTTCTGATTTCATAAAAAAATAACGGAATGTCACTGGCCAGTGACATTTACACGAAAAAGTTTGTAATGAAATTTGCCTTTGAGCTACAGTAAAATTATATGAATACGATTAATAGTACGCTGTTGACTAACTATTTTCGGAACAGCCCTCGTATAGGCTGCCGTGTCCGTTTACAAACAGGCGGGCCGTACGCTTGTTTGCCACCGTCGTTGTATAAAAAAATCGACGCTTATCCGATTTCAAAAATTAATCGGCGCGGGCCCGCGCAACTGTTTGATAGAGATAGTGAGTGAGATATTAAATGAGTTGGTAGTGAGAGAGATATACCGACCCGCGCCGCGCCCGACTCGCGACGCGCCCGACCTTCGTTCGGTGTGTGGAGGCCTTAAGTCATAATAAAAAGGCGAGATGTAGGTACATTACGGTGTAAAGGAGGTCAGCAAAAAAACTGAATTTTACGAGTTCGGGGCGAAATCGTAAACCTTACGAAAACCGAGCGGATGTTTACCCGTATTCCTGAGGTTTCGCTAAATAAATATACTTTTAATAATCATTATATTTGCTACGAGGATTAAAGAACTAGACAAGGTGGGAAGTGGTTACATTTTTATACCTTCTTCATGTGCTCATTATGTAGCGTTTTTATTGCAATGTATCTTTGATGTGTTATGGCAGTTTTAATAAAAAACCGGCCAAGTGCGAGTCAGACTCGCGCACGAAGGGTTCCGCACCACCTATACAAACCGCAGACTATCTATAAAAACGGCAAAAAATCGCGTTTGTTACCTATATGGGAGCCCCCCTTAAATATTAATTTAATTATGTTTTGAGTATTTTTTGTTATAGCGGCAACAGAAATACATAATTTGTGAAAATTTCAATTGTCTAACCATCGCGGGTCCTGAGATACAGCCTGGTGACAGACAGACGTACGGACAGACAGCGAAGTCTTAGTAATAGGGTCCCATTTTACCCTTTGGGTATGGAACCCTAAAAAGAAGAGATGAGATTTCGATTCCATAGTATTTTCAGATAGGAAATAAACTAGTGAAATGCGCAAGCATACTCGTATGTAAGTTAAGTAGTTAACCAAACCTAAAAAAAACAGTCCTAAACGAAGTAGTCTAAACTCCGGAAGTCCGCTGGATGCGGGTGGCGCAGGAGCGATCACTTTGGCACTCTTTGGGGGAGGCCTATGTCCAGCAGTGGACGTCTTTCGGATGATATGATGATGACGATGAGACATTTCCTCACGCTATTACGGCTCGGCCACGACATTGCGCAAAATGCGGCGCGGCATGCGTTTTATCTGTTCGTTGCGCGGTCGAGACGCACAACGAACTGTGGTTAGTTGGGATCACACGCAATGAATTAGAAACACCGCTGCCGCTGCCGCCGCCGCGCGATGTCGTGGCCGAGCCGTAACGAGGGACTAGTTTTCGACCATTCGTTTTTTTTTTTTTGAACCTGACTGTTGCTATAATAGGACGGACCCAATATAGCGGTCGAACTGCGTGGTTGGAGGGTGGCCTGGGGAAAATCCAGGGGAAGCCTCCGGCACGACCACGCGGGGAAGTTTGTACACTGGAATACTCTAAGAGTTTGCGCTCCAGTGAGATTGGTTGAACGGTATCAACCGAATCTGGGGTGTAAGTGGTATCGAACTACTGGGAGTTTTATCGCTGGTTCGCTAAAACCTAGCCTAGCTGAGAAGAGTCCAGCAAGAAACTCAGCTAGGCCCGACTTGCGTCGGACTGCGGTACCGGGTTTTGACCATTCGGTCGTAGTGGCTGTTAACTGTGAAGTTTAACCTTAGGTATACCTAATTATTAGTATACCTATTTCGTAATGTTAGTTTTTGATTTACTTTCCGCGCGTTCCACAGAATGCTCTTTTAACAAACTAATACAATCTTTCTGTGTGGTGTGCATTTGAATTGAATTTAATAAGTACACAGCTTAGAATAAGCTGCCTCCACACTCACAAAGTAGTTGGATTATTTTCATAATTATCGTGATATTCGTGTAAGTGACATCAAAGTAATTAATTTGTACGAGCACATGTCGCAATGTACCGCGTTATAAATGAAATTAAGTTACAATTAATTTGATATGTGGTCAAGTAATAAAGCCAAATTCAGTGCTAATAATTACGCGTCGATAAGTTATTACACACACCCGACACCCGTGTGGTGTCGGGTTAGAATTTCACCACCCCCTTTCTTCCCGTGGGTGTCGTAAAAGTCAACTAAGGGACCAGGGTTGCATTGTGTTGTGGGCGATGGGCTAGCAACCTATCACTGCAATATCACATTTGTCGATCTTTTATACCCACATTTATGCTAAAAGTGGCGCTGGAACATACGTTTCTTGTGCTCTGCCTATCCCTTTTGGGAATGAAGGCGTGAATGTATGTATGTATGATAAGTTATTAATATTAACACCCAAATAGTTGGGAGACTATGTGCGATCTCCTCATAATGAGTCGACAATTTAATTTTGCATTGAGGGTGATCTAGACTAGACGTGACAAAATTTTCGGTTAAAGGTTTTTTTATTGAATGCATTGAGCTGGATTCGAACCAGCAAACACAGGCATATATGACCCGTCGCTACTAACCAACTGAGTTATCGGAATCATCTGTATCGGCCGCTAAATCTTTCAATCAGTTGCTTCTTACAACGCCTTCAGTAAGGCGATAACTATTTGATATAAAATTTGCCCTTATTAGGATCAGGTTCTTCACGCCACAGAGCAGAAGACCACTTTAAGGCCTCCACCCACCGGACGCGTGTGCTGCGCGGCGCGTGTGCTGCGCGGCACACGCGCAAGTTGTAAAGCATTGAAACTACACTTCAAACACACATCGAACGCGGCACACGCGCAGCACCCGCGCAGCTGCAGCGCAGCACACGCGCAAGTTGTAAAGCATTGAAACTACACTTCAAACACACATCGAACGCGGCACACGCGCAGCACCCGCGCAGCTGCAGCGCAGCACACGCACAGCACACGCGCAGCACACGCGCAGCACACGCGTCCGGTGGGTGGAGGCCTTAAAGGAGCTATTCCGTGCATCGCGGCCGATCGCATCAGCGGCGCGCGGCTACCGGAAGGTCACTCGGCAGTCGCTTTTGTAAAACTAGTGCCTACGCCAAATCTTGTGGTTAGGTGCACAAGCGGATCTCGGGCTCATCTGGCGTATAGGACTTATCTTAAGGGAATTTCAACCAAGACCATTCTCAACTGGAGAGTTGCATTTGTTTTGTATCGGTAATATTAAAACAAACGAAATTTAACTCTATTTCCTACACCCGATTCGTGTTTCAATGGCATTTTGTATCATAATGGTGGGTACACACCAAGCCAACGAACGGCTATGTATCTCACTCTAACAAATAGCTGTCACGTAAATGCTTCGCGTTTGTTGGCCGTTCGTTGGCTTCGTGTGTACCCATATGTGTGCGTACCATAAGGTGGGCTTTCTAAGGCTTGAGTAAAATCGGGAAAACGCTAGGGTGTATGTGTTTAAGTGAAATGAGGCCAGTAAAAGGAGCGTCGGCCGTCCACCAGCTCGATGGGTGGACGATATTAGAAAGGTCGCGGGTCACTTCTGGATAAGATTAGGGACGGGTGGCTCAAAGAGAAGCCTGATGCTCAGCAGTGGGCGATTACGGGCTGAAAATGATGATGATCATGATGATGATGATGTGTCTGAGACTGATCCACCTAAACTACTCAGCTACCGTAGCACACGTGCTATTAAATTCGATTATCAACATTATCCAATCCCAATAAGTATCCATATGGAAGGCTTAGCTGGAATCCTCAGGGATAGTTAAAAGTTTACCGTATCGACGAACAAGCTGGTTACACGAGTTTCTAATAGTTACGGGGTTTTGGGTAAATGATTTTAGGCTGTGGGTTAGGCTGGGAGGCGGAGGCAAAATTAATGTACTTCATTAACATATTTTTTTTTCTTGTTATATTTTTAGTGTTATTAACGTATTTTTTTTTCAATTAAAACCACCTGGAATTGCTCAAAAGCTCAATAATCTACCGTTTAATTTTTTGCTCCTATTCCGGGTCACACTCTGTATAAGCAGGAGTATATTTGTTTAGGGTTAATATTCCTTAATATGAATGACATTTCATATTTATATATTCATATTCATTTATTGCACCATGGTAATTATACAAGTTGTTTTACAATATAATGAGGTATATCATAGACCCTGGATGGGTATAGCAAATGTATCCTTAAGAACTAGAATAATTATAATTAAAGATCACATCATAGATACGAGTACATTACATACACTGTTGAATAGCAAGTAACATTCACCAATACTAGCATATAATTATTATTACATTGTAGAATTAATAACGAAGATAACATTCAGAACAGACTACAAATTATTTATCAATTTCGAATATCACAATCATTTTAAAAAATCATTAACAGAGTAATAGGTTTTTTTTGTAAGAAATGTTTTCAAAAATTTTATGTAATTTCATCTCTCTCTTAAGAGAGAGATGAAATATACATAAAATTGTTGTTTCAGAATTCTGACTTAATATAATAAGTACAGATGCAACGGATATCCGGTTGCTATCCAGTGTCCGGCCTATCCGGTCATTATTTTACTATCCGGCCGAATACCGGATAGTTGCGCACTATCCGGCCGGATACCGAATAGAGATTCTGTTTGGTATTTAACTTTGAAAAATGGTTATAGTATACAAGAAAACAACAACAAATTAACAATTTAACGTAGGTACAATTTAAACGTATACAGTACTATACACATTAAACACAAAAAAACTTATCTATTCAGCAAAATAGGCGGGCGCACGTGTACTGCATATGAAATAGTTCCGTACACTGACCGAATAAAGCTCGTTTCTTGCCTAGAAAACGGTGCGCGCGAACCTACAATGCGTAACAGGTTGAAACCTGCACGATTCGGGGCCGGATACCGGATATTCGGCCGGTGATCAGGCCGAATATCCGGTATCCGGTATCCGGCCAAACAACTATCCGTTGCATCTCTAATAATAAGGAAGATTATTATAGTATTTTACAGCGGCATAATGAGGGCTATTCCGAAATATTTGAAGTTTAGGTATAGGGATTTTAATGTATTTATAGTATTAGTATGGATGTATGTGTAATGGAGAGAGCGAACATTGCTCCGCAATTACAATTTCAATGCAGTTTTCCTATTCTACGATAGGCAATTTCCTCTCACGTAGTATTTTCTGATATTCATACGGAATCCAGGTCAGATGCAAGATTTATAGGGCGTAAATAAAAATCAGGCTCGATTCCATTCCATCATGATCTCATTACGTGCAAACGCGTGTAAAATTGCGGGGATTGCCTTACGGCGCTTAGATGTAAGGGGTCGGTGCACACGGTTGCGTAACACGGATCCATATTTTCATATCAGGCTTTATTTACTTCACAATGTCAAGTTTGTATCAGCTATACTTGAGATTATTTCAGTTGGCAGACTTGCTTCAAAGTTTCATTTTATTGCGTAAAAAACGAAACTCCAATGATGTTTCCATTTTTTTCTTATGTTATAGGAGGCAAACGAGCACCCGGATCACCTGATGGTAAGCGATTACCGCCGACCATGGACACCTGCAACACCAGAAGTGTTGTGAGTGCGTTGCCGGCCTTTAAGGATGGAGCTCTGGGAACCTTACTCACCATCAGGAACACAACACTACAATACCTACGGAATAGGCAGCAGTGCTATTATGGCTGTAGTCTTCTAAAAGGCGGAGGTACTCCCCCAGTCGGGCTGCTCCAGATTCAAGCGTGATGACATAACGCTGCGCCCTACCTCTCTCAAAATCCATTTCTAATGACAGTTTTATAAGAAGGCAGTCACATTCATTCTTTTCAACAATTTGATGCCTTTTTTCCATTTTTCATAGACACTTATTTTTTGCTATGCACGTCGCAAGCGAGGCATTTCCTCATGACACATTGACACACACATGTTTCATGATTTATCTGTTTTTTGTTTATTTTATTGTTTAATGTGCGAGTCCTGGGTGTTTGTAAATAAATTTATGTCTCTTTCTTTTTTCTTTATTTTGCGAAGTATAGAGATTCTCTCTCTCCTCATTTAAGCATTGACTTTTCGTCGTGATTGGTACTAATAGGTTTGAAACTCTTAAGTCGCCCCATGCGATTACACGTTGCAAAATGTAAGGTTCTCTAGAATTTATAAAAAAAGATGTAGAGCTTATCTCATCACTTGTCTTGGTATCAAACAATGTAGCATATAATGGTCACATCATTTCACAAATC
Organism: Epinotia demarniana; assembly: GCA_945867215.1. NCBI lineage: Eukaryota > Metazoa > Arthropoda > Insecta > Lepidoptera > Tortricidae > Epinotia > Epinotia demarniana. The sequence goes on from OX244281.1 coordinate 3,481,755, forward strand.
TATGCTAATAGACCCGCTTTATAGTAAGTACAGGTAGTTTTTTTTTTTTAAACAACCTTAAACAGTGACTTATTTTCGATCGCCCGCTCGTATCGGTGTAACAAACGGCCAAGGTAAATCGTTTTATTATGTGTGAACGAAAATTTGATACCACGACGCTCGCTCGACAGGCTTCAGGCAGTCGGGTGGCGATAGCCAATCGTGTTTCAATTAGTTGTTCCCTTTAGTTAGGGGCAGGGCATCATACCCTAAACACAAATTCCAGTACAACTTACTAAACGATTTCTAGATCGAGCCTAAAAATAATACCAATGCGTTGCCACTTTTTGAACGAACGAGCGAAGCGAAAGAAGTTCTTTGCTTTAGCTTGCGCCGAAAATCGTTTGTCTGTCCGGCTGTTTACCTTGGGTCGCATTTCTGAACCGATTCTAGTGAAATTTTAACAATATAAATTGTTTTTTGCCGAGTCACTTTTTCGAAAAAAAAATGAGAATAGTCGATTTCGTGATTTTTTCCGGCTCACAGTGCCACACAGTTGAATACTACGTTTATTTTGGTGACAAGGTGCTTACAGGTAATTTTTAAGAAAAGATAAGATAATGATTTACTAATGCAACAGTACACAATAATATAAGTCCAGCGTATCAAAATAGTTATTTGTTATGCAAGGCTGCAAAGTTGTTGTTTGGCGCAAGTGCTTAGTATTGAAAGCCGAGCTAGCGAAGGATTGTAAAATTGAACCATGAGCGAAGCGAATGGTTCAAAAGTACAATCCTGAGCATAGCGAGGCTTTCAAGGCACGAGACGCCAAACAATTTTGCTGCCGAGCGAAACACACAATTTTTCACCTCACCACCGCGAGGAAAATTGTAGGTAAGTAAATGTAAAGTAATTTAGACCTTATACTCATTTTCAATAAAAGTTTGTTTACATCTCATCATGCATTTCATAATTATTAAATGTAACATAAATATTTATGCATCTTTAAATAACCTCACGCTTACCTACACAAAAAAGTCAAAGTATTGTTGGGTAATCACGGTTTAAACTAAGACTCAAATACGCTTATTTCACTTTTTTCCGCTAACTTAGCAGGCATCAGCATTCATATATATATCTATATATATCTTCTGCACTAAAATTTATAAATAACCACCATTATTTTGGTTTTACTGTCTGTGGCTTTAGAACAAAACAAAATTAAATGTCTCATATACATTTTTTTTTTCTTAAATTAACTTTTCAAACGGTGCGTTCCAAATTTGGAAAAAGCGAAATGAACCGTCACGTTCCAAATTCAAAAACTCTTTCCACGCTAGCGGATAAAATGGACTTTTGGGCGCAGATTTTGAGCGATAAAGCAAGCCTTTTCGAGCCGGTGAGGTGAAAAGCTTTTGATACGCTGGACCACCGCCAGCTGCTGTGTGCCATGGACGAATGTGGGGTTAGCGGCCCGGTCAATAAGTGGTTGCAGGCCTATTTGTCCGAGCGTACTCTGAGGACTGCTGTTTGCGGCGTTACGGGTGGTAGCGCGCAGATAACCTGTGGGGTACCAACCGGCTCCGTGTACGGTCCCGTGGGATACATCATGCATGTAAACAGTATGTGTAACGTGGTTAAGCACTGTAGGACCTATATGTATGCAGATGACACTTGCCTTGTCTACTCTAGTAAAGATATAAAAAATATAGAATATTGTATTCAAGAGGACCTTAACAATATCATTAAGTGGGCGCATGACAATGGTATCATAATTAATATTGCTAAAACCAAGTGTATGCACATTTACTCGCCCTACAGTAAGTGTATAACGGGAGAACCAAAGATTATAGGCCATGACTACGACTGCCTACATAATGGTGTCCCCTCCTCTTGTCACTGTGAGGGGGTTGAGGTGGTGGAGAGGTACAAGTACCTGGGCCTGACAATAGACTCCCGCTTCACTTGGAGCGCACACGTGGAGATGGTTTGTGATAAGCTCCGGGCGGTGCTTGTGAAGTTCCACCACCTTAAGTTTTTCACAGATAGAGCGACTTTATATACAGTTTACTATGCACTCACTGATTCGATACTTTCTTATGGACTAAGTACGTACGGTAGAACATTTAAAACCTATCTTGATAAAATTAAACACCTACAAATAAGGTTTATGAAAGCTCTAGTAGATAAAAAGAAAAAACAAGCTTGTAAACTGGATTATAGTAACTTATTCGTCAAATGTAATATGTTGCCAGTCTCTGAGAAGGTGTCGTTCCAAATTGCATTAGAACAATTTAACTTGTGCGAGTTTAAGGTCCCTGTAACTAATACAATTTTGCGGAGAAAGCTGGCCAATGAGGCGTTAATTGTGCCTAGAGTAAGCAATTATTATGGTAAGAGAACCAGATCTTATCTCGTTCCTAAAATCTATAACAATATACCGTTAAATATTAGAAAAAGCGCCAGCAAGAATACCTTTAAGTCAAAGTTAAAAAAGCTTATGTTAAAACAATGTGAAGATAAAATAAGTTTAATTACTTAGTTAAGAAAGTTTACGTAATAACATTTATATTGAACTTACTAAACTAAATTTGAACCTGAGCAGAATGAAGAAAGTGGAACCAGCTCTAAAGAATGTAGCAGCCGGCACACCTGTGCTACCAAATTAAGTACTAGACCAAATAAAAATAAACTGGCAATCTTTAGCACCAATAATAAGAATAGAATCTCAAGTATTGTAGAAAACGATACTTCATTAAGTAACTTTGATTGGTGTCACTATATAACACCCGGAGGGCGGATACTGGAAAGCCTGCGCCAAATTGAAAACAAACTGTCAGCGTTTAAACAAAATGACTATTGCGTAGTAATAATCGGCGAGGAAGACTTCGAGGAAAACGATGACTGCACCAACTTAGTCCGTCAGATTACAGAAACCCTGAACCCTAGTGTCCAAACTAATGTAATTGTAGTATGCCCCACTTATATTTGCGGCAAACCCATTTTTAATTATAAAGTAGAAATGTTCAACAGCATGCTACGTAGCGACATACCCTTCCATGCTAAGCATTATTCTTTTGATGCCAACCTAGACCTGTCTTTCGCCATGTTTTCAAGTAACACGGGGCGCCTTAACAATCGTGGAATGGCAAACATAATTAGTCATGTAGGATTATTTATATCCTCAAATGCACAATCCATACAAGCTAATTCACTACTACAGCCCTCTATACAAGGAAATAAACATACGCAGAGGAAAATATCAGATTATTTCGATGTGAAGTTGCGAAAGAGCTTCGCCGAGAGCGCGACGAATAAAAATGCAGCGTGCATGAAGACTGTCCAGAGTGGCCCGGCAGAGGAAAAGAAAAGCGAGTTAATAACGGAAACATCGAACGAAAATAAGTTTTTTCGTCGCAAACTTCGGGAAACACTTTGAAAACAACGTCGGGATCTTGCACCAAAATATTTCCGGGGCGATAAATAAACAAGAGCTACTGAATTCTGCAATAATAGACCTAGAAGAAGAGGGGACACTTTTAGACATTTTGTGTTTAAGTGAAACGAACATCCTCCGAGGATCAGAAAGCAACATGAAAATAAAAAACTTCCAGGTGGCAGGTCATTACTCTCGTAAGCACTCAAAAAGAGGAGGAGTTATGATTCTTGTCAGGAAGGGTTTGAATTTTACGACCGTGAATGAAATAGTCACACTTGCGGAATCGTATTCTTTTGAATGCTGCGCGGTAAATATCACGACGTATAACATTGTAGTCATTTGTGTTTACACGAATAAAGCTCCGACTTCTCCATCATCTTTGTTCTTTCAGAAACTTGATGAATTACTATGTATTGTTTGTAAAAACCGAAGGAAAAAATATGTACTGTGTGGAGATTTAAATATAGACACAATGAAAGAATCATCAATATCAAGAGAATTTGCACAAATAATAAAAATGTACGGCTTACAGCTGCGTAACAATAATACACCAGAACGAGAATTACAGCTCACTCCGAGACCTGCATAGATCATATAGCGACCAACGTGAAGGATGGCGAAGTAAGAATACTCGACCTAGGTCTCTCGGACCATACCGCCCAAACTTTTCATGTGCCTGTCCGAAAACGCGTCAAACCTCCAGTGAAATGGTGGTATGAAACAAAGAGAGACTACAGTATAGAAAACCAGACAAAATTTATTGAATGTTTGTCTTCATTATCTTTTGGCGAAATACTCAGTTCTAATGATGCGACACAAGCTTTCACAAAGTTTCATGAACTGTTTCTACTCTTTTACAATCTATGCTTCCCGGTTATTAGAGTCCGAGTCACAAATAAATCAGTTAACTCAAAACACCTAACTAGGGGTTTACGAAATAGTTGCCGCCAAAAAAGACAACTGTATTTATTAAGTAGAAACTCTGAACAATATGTATCAAGGTACAAAAAGTACACACGCCTGCTTAAACGTTGTATTTTATCGCATCAAAGATCAGAAAATCTGAAATATTTAAATAAAAGTAAAAGTAAATGTAAGACAGTGTGGAATGTAATTAAGACATTTACTACAACTGACTGTAATAGTAAATCTGTAGATAATTTAGTAATAAATAACAACTGTATTGTTAACCCACAAGAGATAGCAGAAAAGTTTAATGACTATTTTATTGGAATTGTAAATAAAAATCCAACGTCAGATAGTACAAATGACATCCGTATTGACAATAATGACTGCAGTGTGTTTCCAAATCCTTTAAGTATAAATGAACTAGTTAAAATAATTTCATCACTTAACAACTCGGTAGCTGTTGGTTATGATGACTTGAGAACTGATATTATAAAAAAAAGTATGTTTACAATCGTGGAACCTCTTGCACATGTGATTAATCTGTCGTTGATACAAGGACTGTTTCCTAATGAATTGAAACAGTCAGTGGTTAAGCCTCTTTTTAAAAACGGTAATAAAACTGACATGAGTAATTATAGGCCGGTTACATTAATACCAATTTTTGCAAAAATATATGAGAAAATCATGTACACTAGACTTATACGATTTTTTGAGAAGAATAATATCATTAATGAAGAACAACATGGCTTTCGTAAATCTAGATGCACCTCTCTGGCGGCCTTCAAACTAGTAAAAGATGTCATAAATGCCATCGAAAATAGAACACCGGTCACTGTTGTCTTCATGGATATGTCCAAGGCTTTTGACTTTGTATGTCATAAGCGTTTGATTACCAAATTATCCAGATACGGAGTAAGAGGTCCTACCTTAGATTGGATTAAAGATTATCTTGGTAATAGGAAGCAATGTGTGGAGATCCTCAGGTACTGTGAGAAATCTCAAACTGTACAATCTTATCGATCTTCCTATGTAAACAATGAATATGGTGTGCCCCAAGGCAGTATTCTAGGACCTTTACTATTCTTGACATATATCAATGACTTACCGGATTATTTGCCTCACAAATGTATATTATTTGCAGATGACACGTCAATTATAATAAAATGTAAAGATTTAATGACATACAATGATGATATAAATTTGACATTAGCTAAAGCAATTAATTGGTTAGACATTAACAATCTTAAGGTTAACATTAATAAAACAAACTATATTCAATTTCAAACGGAACGCATGCATTCACGTAATTTAGATGTAAGCTTTAATAACAATCCTATAGAAGAAGTACATCACACAAAGTTCTTAGGAATAATTATAGACTGTCACTGCAAGTGGAAAGAGCATGTGGACAAAGTTTGTTCTAAAGTAAATAGTTTTGTATTTGCTCTGACACGAATAAGACAGACAGTTTCTTTACAAGCTGCTTTAATGGCATATCATGGTTACGTTAGTTCTACTATAAGGTATGGGATAGTAATATGGGGTAACTGTTCAATAATGGACCAACTTTTTATTGCACAGAAACGCTGCATAAAAGCTCTTTTTAGAATCGGCCGTAAAGAATCATGTCGCTCTTACTTCTCAGAAAATAACCTTATGACAGTTCCTTGTATGTATATATCGGAGGTCTGCTTGTTTGTACATAAATATAAAAACCAATTCACGGAAACACAAGAAATGTGCTCTCGTAAAGTAAGAGCTCAATATAAATTTAAATTATTTAAACCAGCAGCAAAGCTAACTTTGACATCCAAAAACACTTATGCAATGTGTATTACAATTTATAATAAACTACCGGATGTATTCAAAGACAAGAATTTAAATGTATTTAAAAAAATGATGACGAAATGGATATGTCAGAAATGTTTTTACAGCGTTATAGAGTTCTTAAATCATTAATGAAGTGATAAGTAAGTAATTTTAAATAAAATTCAACTGAAATTTATATTTGTACGCTAGTTTTTAGGCATAATGTGGAGATCACAGATGTATACTTTTAAGACCGTTTTGTAAACCCACTATTAACAAATAAAATATTCATTCATTCATTCATTCATTCATCCATTCATTCATTCATTCATTCATTCATTCATTCATTCATACATTTCTAACTTACACTACTACAATATCTAGTTAAGGTACTTAATTAACTTAAAACGGTAAAAAATGGGAGCTTATTTCTGCCAACAAACTGTTGTACAGTTTGGCGGAAGTAGAAAAGTAAACTTAAATATGTACTGTTTTTGTGAATAAACGCTTTATTTTTTTTATTTTTTTTTAAATCAGTACAAAACAAATACAAAGGACGGTAAAATTTGGTTGGTAGTGACCCGATGCAAGAAGCCCCGGTTTCAAATCCCGGTAAGGGCATTTATTTGTGTGATGAGTACCTACGAATATTTGTTCCTGAGTCATGGATGTTTTCTATGTATTTAAGTATTTCTTTATCTATATATAAGTATGTTTACTGTCGTCTAGTACCCATAGTACAAGCTTTGCTTAGTTTGGGACTGGGTCGATTTGTGTAAGATTGTCCCGTAATATTTATTTAGGATATTTTTTTTTTTGGAGGACGTTTTCAAGACTCTGGACTGGAGAAGGCTAGGCATCAGCATCAACGGCGAGTACATCACTCACCTTCGGTTTGCTGACGATATAGTAGTCTTGGCTGAGACCATGGAGGACTTAAGTACAATGCTCGATGACCTCAGTAAAGCATCCGAGCGAGTTGGTCTAAGAATGAACATGGATAAGACGAAGATCATGTCAAATGCCCATGTAGTACCAACTCCCATTACAATCGGACACTTTACGCTCGAAGTTGTAGACGATTATGTATACCTAGGACAGACTATCCAGTTAGGTAGGTCCAACTTCGAGAAAGAGGTCAATCGTCGAATCCGACTCGGCTGGGCAGCGTTCGGGAAGCTATGGCAAATCTTTTCGTCCAATATTCCGCAGTGTCTCAAGACGAAAGTCTTTGACCAGTGTGTGTTGCCAGTGATGACATATGGCACTGAAACGTGGTCGCTTACTATGGGCCTCATAAAAAGGCTCAAAGTCACCCAAAGGGCAATGGAGAGGGCCATGTTGGGAGTTTCTCTGCGTGACCGCATCAGAAATGAGGCTATCCGCAGCAGAACCAAGGTAACCGATATAGCCCTCCGGATCGCTAAACTTAAGTGGCAGTGGGCGGGGCACACAGCACGTAGAACCGATGGCCGTTGGGGCGGAAAGGTTCTCGAGTGGCGACCACGTACCGGAAGGCGCAGCGTGGGTAGGCCCCCGACAAGGTGGACTGATGACCTGGTAAGGGTTGCGGGAGTCCGCTGGATGCGGGTGGCGCGGGATCGGTCACTTTGGCACTCTTTGGGGGAGGCCTATGTCCAGCAGTGGACGTTTTTTCGGCTGATATGATGATGATGATGATGATTTATTTAGGTAGGTACACTGCTCTCGCTTCACTACCAATCTTTAACAATGCCGAATACTTATTTGTTGTCATTGAATACAAAACTTGTCATAAAACAAACGACGTCCGTCCAAAAAAAACATGGCTCTCCCATCTACGATTGATTTCGTATTTACGCATACTGTTACAACTTTTTTGCCGGTGGATAAAAAAGGAACTACAAAAACGCAACCACAATAAAATGAAAAGCGTAGACGCTAGCGCCACACTTAACGCGCGTTAAGTTTGTGTCACAACGTGTATAAAAAAAACAACAATTTGTATGCAATACCTATAAAGCGGGGTTATTGACCCATCTTTATTGTCGCGGTCAGTATTTACGATACATGAATAGCATGGGAATATTCGCAGGGGACTTTTATGCGAGTAATCCGAGTAAAATGCGTGTCGGTGACGTAAACAAGGAAGGAAAATAAGGTGTATAGTAGCTGTCACATTCGATGTTCTCTCCCCTTAGATTTATTTAGGTGACAGGGCACTGCGAAACGACATCCCGCTCGAATTTGGAGCAGCCCACCTGGGGAAGTACCACAGCCATAATAACACTACTACTTGCTCTGTAGTAGTGTTGTGTTCCTGGTGGTGAGCAAGGTCGCCAGAGCTCCCGAGGATGCGTTGTGTTGAGAGCGAGGGATTTAATTGTTCCTTCAGCTGTCAATACGGCGGATCCTCAAACATATCAAGGGTCAGCGACGCCCATGTTACTCCTTTGGAGTTGCATGCGTCTATAGGCTGCGGTGTCCGTTTACCATCAGGGGGGCCGTAAGCTTGTAGATCTAAATAAACTGAACGCGATCTAAACAACATACACACATAAAGTCACGGCTGAATTTCCATAAGGTGTACCTAAGCAGGGCATGAAATTAATGGCACATCTAGAAATTGATGCAAGATTGAGAAAAAATACCGCAGCTATAGGTTGCTAGCACATCGCCCATAACACACTCCAACCCCCATAGTCAAGTCTCACAACACACACGGGAATGAAGGAGGTGGTACTAGTCTAAATCATCATCATCATATCAGCCGAAAGACGTACACTGCTGGACATAGGCCTCCCCCAAAGAGTGCCAAAGTGACCGATCCCGTATCCAGCTAGTCTAAATAAGACGTCATAATATCCTATCCTATACTGTTAAACGAGCAATAGGTACTTGGATATATAGTCATCTATAGATATACCTATATGTCGTATGCAATCACCTTCTCGGAAACGACTCTTAACGACTTCGATGAGATGTAGAATACGGGTTTACGGGGGCGACAAATCGATCTAGCTAGGTCACATGTCTGAGAAAATTACTGTTCTCCGAATTTTCACCCGAGTTGAGCTCGGTCGCCCAGGGACTATACATTGTATACCAATGACGCGTGACCAACGATACGTGATACCAGTTAGTGATGCGTTGGCGCAGTATTATTTTTGTCCTCGTCTTCGGCTCGGGCGCCAAATGCATCCTTTGTTTTACCACCGTGACTCTTTCTTCGCTGTATGAATGGTACGACAAAATTCTTTAAACAATTGTTTCAAAGGATCATAAAATATATCGTCCTGAAAAATTCAGTGGATAGGTATTCAAACGTCAATGTCATTATTTCCAAGGCACACAACAACAGACGCCACAAAAAACAATCATTTCCCGCCCACAAAAAACAATAAAATACCTCTGTGAAACATCTTGGACATCCCTGTCAAACCTCCATTAGCGCACAAAAGCCAATTTAGAAGCTGAAAAAATATCACTCCATTTTCAAAGGGGTTACTAAAATTGACAGCTAAATTGATCATAGAAATAGAGGCTTTGACACACTGGGGGAACCGGTTTTCCGCAGGAGAGAAACTAGAAAAAATTTACGGAATAGGAACATACTTATTGTATAGTGGACGAGAAACTTTAAGGTTTATATCTGGACGTGCTTTTAATAATATTGCTTTTGTCGAAAGAACTAGTTCTTACCCAGAATCTTCGACAATGACGATGCTCCGAATATGGGTTTTACCGAATAAATCAGCTTGAACAGTCGGTTAAGAGCTACACCGAACATTGGGCCGAATATTCGATTCAGATTTTTCCAAACCGAATAAATATTTACGCCTTTTATGACTAAAAGGCATTACTTTGGACCGAATAATTCGACTGAAGTAGTCATACTTTAGCCGTTCCAAAACAGACTCGTTTATCAGTGGTAAAAATGATAAAATAGTGTTGATTTTAACTGAAATATTTACAATAAATAACAACAAAATCAGTTTTAGAATAATAACTTCTATGGGCAATGATTATGTTTCTTAATAAAATTCGGGGAGGACATTGACATAGACATCAGTGGCGAATTGCCACGGGCCCTCGGGCCGAAGGGCCCCGCGGCCAGAGAGGCTGTGATCACATGAGGAACCTACCTAACAATCCTAACATAGTAGGGCCGGCCATCAGATGACGCTAGGGGGCCCGTATGGTATAGTTACACCGCTGACAATTATAAGAACGAATATCTCTTCCAGTAAATAATATCTGGCTGCGATGATGCGTAAAGTTCGCCCGGCATATATCGTCCTAGACAGGCGGACCGCTGAATTAGACAACAAATAAATAGATTTTGTTTATCTCGACTACGCAGTGTCATTTTAGCTATTTTATTTCTTGCGTTATGACGAGTAGGATATTGTGGCTCTATTGCTGGTCCATTTTTGTTCGTTCGCAACTCAATGTCTTTTAAATCTCCGAATCAAAAGAGGATAAATGTAACATCTGTATCTGTGTATCTGTTTGTGGCATTGAAGCTCCCAAACCTATGATTTGAGTCGCGGCACAGTATAAATAATAGTACTACGTAATGCAGAAGGTTCTCTGTTAACAAATCTGTTGCTTAGGTATGCCGAACGAGCCTAAACGTGGCCATCCCTTTCCATCGCATGCAACGCGCTGCGATAGAAAGCATGGTTGCCTTAGCAGCCCTAACATACCGGGGCCGGTAGTCATGTACTTGTGGCGCGCGACGAAATCACGGAGTGAGCCGTCCGTGGTCACGCTCAAGTTTCTTTTTTGTAGTAACCAGGACCGTGGCCAAGGTAAATGGCCTGCATGATGGTAAGCAGATACAACAGCTTATTGACGCTTACTAGCGATGAAACGACACCTCAAACGTTTATAAGATGTTTACTACGCATGACACTGAAACCTCACGTAACAGTCTCAAAAAAGTCTAAAGCTTTTATGGCAGAACCAGAGTAGTTACCAAGTCAACTATGCAATAAAATGCCTACCTCACTAGCCATAAAAATCGGTTTTAACTGTTACGTCTAGACTTTATAATAAGCACAAAGCTTCATAACCAACCTTAAATCAAGTCTCCAACATGTCTTAACCCCTAGTCTCATAGCAATTATGCGTAACCGGAGGTCGGTTATAAACTGGTTTTCAGAACCGTGTCGGTAAGCGTTCTAAATTGTACAGGGGTTGTACACATAGGTACGCACTATGTATTAGGTATATAGGGGGAGACTTGAAGCAACCCTGTTTTGAATCCGTGACTGTATCGTATTGCGACAGCCCTATTGAATTCTAGAGTCTGGCCAGGCAATGATGAGCCGTTTATAACGCGATAAAATAATAATTATACTTAAACAATCATTATTTTTCTTAAATTCACACAACGCAACAGATCAAGCAGAAGGAACTGAATGAAGGGAGTATAAGTTATATAAAATAAAACTCTTTAACTTCATTCTACTTTCTATTTAAGAAGAATAATCAAAACCCTCGTCAAAATTGAAATTTGACTGAAATTGAACTGATGATGAAATCTTCAAAGTGAATAATATGCAGCTTTAATTCTCCTAAGAAGCAAAACCAGCCAAGATTTTATGGAACAGTTAATTTCTTAGTTACCATATCAAGTATCAAGATCAAGACATCATCACTACATAGTATAAAACAAAGTCGCTTCCCGCTGTCTGTCCCTATGTATGCTACTCTATTAAATGAGATTAGGTACTCGCAAGTTCCAGAACAAGTGAATTCAAAAGACTGTTCATTATACTCAATTTTTTTATTTTACACTACTACTTGATGTACTATAAAAAGGTGCATTCAAGAATGTAAGTCTTTTTTTAAAATCTGTGAGCTGTGAGCCGGATTAACTATTAAAGAAACCTAATAATGATTTTGAAATATCTATTCAACGTATCCCATATGTTATAGTACTTCGACTTAATTTTTATCCTTTTTACATTATGGCGTCTGTATAGTAGCCGCCATTTTGAATTTTGATTACTGTCTTGTCGCAAGATTAAACAAATCGATTGACGTATGATTCATTAGTTTGTTCTCTAGACCGCCAAAAAGGAACAAACATACATACATACAGACATACATAGACTGATAAGCACGCCCTCCTCTGTGTCGCGCCGTTGGGTAAAAAACTGCTTATTACAATACAATACAATACAAATATTCTTTATTGCTCACCAGACATAGTAAAAAATAAAAAAAGAGGTAAGTTAAACATAAACAATGGTAGACAACAGGCGGTCTTATCGCTAAAAAGCAAATTCGCTTTTTATTCGCTTATTATGTAATGTTAAGTCCTAATATTAGAAAACTGAATTCCAATATTTAACACCTATTTTTTTTTCGCCTGAAATATCGTGTCAAGGTCAACCAAAGGGAGTGTGGAAAACTGGGGTATTTACCATACGAGCTGACAGGTAAACGTTGACTTTACATGACATAAACGAATGTAAACAAACGCCTTTCATATTTGCTACAATTTCCGCCATAAAAAATCCATACAACACTGATACCATGTTTGCCTGTTGAGCAAACATCACGAAACCACCTGGTAAATATTATCACAGTACAGTGGGCCAAGTTTAGTGCACAGTCGGCTACAAAGCAAACTATTAACTTATGCAGCCTGAATGGGGTAAGGCGGATGTGAGATGCATTATATCGTGGCTGGGCTGTAGCATAGAATAGATAAGTACAGTCATAGGTGGCAAACTTCGTGATTTGGTCGTGCCGCTACAGGTACCTACCGCACCGCCTACCGGCCCTAGGGGGTATCTTAGCGTTGCTACGCCACGCACGCGTTCTATCGCAGCGCGTTGCATGCGATAGAAAGGGATGGCCACGATTAGGCTTGTTCGGCATACCTAAACGGGGGATTTGTTAACAGAGAACCAGTACGTAGTACTATTATTTATGTGGTACAGTAAGCCAAGAAAGTGTTCTACCGCTTTTCGACTCTAGTATGTTAGTTCAAAAGTGGCAGACCGTTTGGCAGACTGTATCTGGGTGACAGAGGTTTTTAGCTTCTTTCATGTCTCTGTTAACCCCCGGATTATCTCATAGAAATCATAAGAGCCGTGCGAGCACTAAATACCTTGAAGCATGCCATCCTTCTCTAGGGCTTCTTTCTAAGCTGTGCTTTAAAAATGGGTTCAAACTATTTCAGCTGTCCCTTTCCGCCTTTCCGAATTATACAGATTCATACACGAATTCACGCCTCATTCTCAACAGGGGCTTATGTTACAGTGCCACTTTTGGAATAAATGTGGGTATAAAAGATCGACCAAACGTGATATCGAATTGATAGGTTGCTAGCCCATCGCTCACAACACACTTATACCTTGCTCCCTTAGTTGATTTTTACGACACCCACGACAAGAAAGGGGGTGGTGAAATTCTAACCCGACAGCTTTCCATCAGGAAACCAAAAACTTGCAGTTGCTACAATCGTAAATTTTTAAAGGCTGGTTTATCCACGAGGTAAATGTCCCAATGCTCGACATCTTAATGCCTAATAGTTGACACCTAATTGTTCACCTCTATAGTTTCTCTATTGTTGGCATAAGATTGAAAGTGTCATGTATAAGGACAGTGACGGGCGCAAGACGTTTACGTTAAAAAAAATACCTAACGCTGTTTATCCAAATTATTTTTAACTAAAAAACATTCTTCATTTTAACGAAACTAAAAACTTGCACCCATCAAAGAAATCCTTTTCCAAGACTTAACCATCGAGACAGAACTAACGTGACAGACTGACACAACATATATATATACCTATGTGAACATATCAGTCTTTAAAACGACACCTCCAAACGCCCTTTACCTTAAAAACGTACGCAAATGTAACGCATGCACCCAAAACTGGAACGCACTAAGTCCACCAAACATCAACAGCTATTTAATACCCTATTGGGTGGTGTTACGGTGTATATTGTCATGGGTTTGGTAGCAGGTGAGGTGCATTTTGGAGGTGCATGGGAGTATGTCTGGGTGCACAATGGCGAGGGTCCTTACGAAGTCACTTCCAGGTGCCGGGCCCTGGCGAGTGTGGGGCAAAGTACAGGGTGCGAGGGTTATGTGACGGAGGTACGATATACCCCATCGTGTAGGATGGGGGAATAAGATTTTATTTAGAACTCTAACAAGGCCAAAAAGTACTAAACATTAGAACCAGAATCATATTATCTCAAAAAATCCAAGTTAATCAACTGACCTAGCGGCAATTATTTTATGTTCAACTAGGAAAAAATTATAATGTTCGGTTATGGCGCTTTGCCTGACGCTACCGCGTCACGCTAGCTACGCTCGCACGGCTCGCGCGCTGTAGGGTCGCAGTTCACCTAACAGCCTAACCATTTTTTCCCTGGGGATCAGGCTAGGGGATTAAAAAACCGGCCAAGTGCGTGGCGGACAAAGGACAATGAGGTCTATGATCATAAGAAACTGACTGAACTAACGTCCAGTTTTACAGCAATAACTCAAAAACCTTTGATAAGATCTTGGTCAAAATCAATTTCGTTGAAAATCATTAAAGTTCAATTCCACAGTTTGATTTGAGGGTGGAGAAAAACCCTATTTTTATGACTCAATTATCTCCATTCGGATGTAAGTACATCTATTAAAATACACTAAATCTAAAACATGTTGAGAGGCCTTACATTTTTTTATTGTTTTAAGTTAGCTCTATACCAAAATGTCAGACAAGAAATAAAATCTACGTTAATACGCTATTACACAAAAGTCAAGTCAGCTTCTTTTTATGTAAACGTCAAAAACACTCCGTCAGTATGGAATTTGTAGGGATTATAGGGTTATTACGTCACAATAAAACAACGTCTTTATTGTTAGTTTTTATGAAATTAAAAATCTTAAAATTGACAATTTAAATGAAAGATTGATAGTTCCCCAGTATTTTCGTCATTTTTATCTGTTGCTAATGAAAAATCAAATTACTTGTGTCGAATAGTCTATTGACAATTCCGCCGTCACCTATGCCTTACACGCTTCTAAAGAGCCCACAAGAGGGTGGAAAGAGTTGCTCCTGAAAGATTAATCTTACATGGAAACTGTTTCTTTTTCATCCCGTGACGCCAGATTGACTGTTCGGTACATTTGGCTGAATACTGCATGCATATTTGAAGGAGTGAAGGGTTTTCGACAAGTCTAAGTGAGGATTTGAGGAAGACTTATTTTTAACGCGTTCACTGCGGCACGGGGTCGAAGGTTAAGATCCCCTTAAATGTACGGTAATTTTATTTGGGTGCCTCTGAGCTTGGGGCTTTAACTACGAGTATCGATTCTTTCGTTTTACAACGTTTCAAAAATAATAATGTTTTTTACATTTTAATTGTCACTACATAGTATAAAACTCGCTTCGCTGTCTGTCCTTATGTATGCTTAGATCTTAAACTACGCAACGTTGGATGGGGTTTTTTTATAGATAAGAGTGATTCAAGAGGAAGTTTTATATGCATAATATAGTACCCGTGCGAAGCCGGGACGGGTCGCTAGTTTCATACAAATTAAATTAATTTCTCCATTAGTTCAGTGGACATCTTTCGCCTGATATGATGATGATGAATTTGTATTGTTTGTTTAATTATTATACCTACTAGTCACTCTGTCATGGATTCCAAATAATGACGCCGTTATTGCAATATATTGATGGTACGTACAGTTACAGTTCAAAGACTAATAAATTATAGAAATAAGTTATTTTACAATGTTGCATAACAACATTGGTTCAGTTTGACGTGCAGAATCTAATCTTGAATTAAAAGCCCCAAGGTAATTAGGCACACTCTTTATAGCCCTAAGCAATTTATTTTCATTAATATGGAAAAAATGGAAATTTGGAAATAATTCATAACAGCAGCTTTTTGTGTGTAACTGATATATTATCATTAGTAATTACGTAGACTCAAAATCCACCAAAATATAAGTCATCAAAAAAATCGATATTTAACCAATTCCTGAAAAAAGAGGAACAATATTAATAGATATTTTAATTTTTGTTTTGGTTATATTACAGGAGCTCTTCAAGAATAATGAATAAATAACACAAAAGGTTTATATAAGTAATTACTTCCCGATGGAAATTTTGGTAGATTCTTGGATCTTAGAATAACATTTGAAAATGAAACAAACAAAAAAAACGCTGTTATAAATGAATTTTTGAAAAAAAGTAATTTTCCTGGGGTATTTTATTTTCCTGTGCAAAACTACTGATAATAACCATTTTTTTAATAAAACGATTCACAGACGGTTAAATAAGGCATTTGGCATAAACATTTATCCGTCACGTAATATGGTATTTGATCCCTAAGGATATTATTATAGGGTAACCTATCGAAGTTTCGAAAAACACTTGCCCGATTTTCACTTGTCCGAAAACGGTAAACCGAATTTTCATTATCCATAAACTTTGTTTACCATACTTTTGAAATGTCGCTGGTTTGTTTTCCCACATTATCTTTTTCCCGAAACTCAATAACCAGAAGAACGATTGACAACTTTATTATTTGACAACCGATTTGTTAACCACCTTTTCATAATTCCGATGCTACATAAATCTAAATATCATTTTCCCTCATATAATTTTATCGCCACAATTAAAAAAACATTTAGATATGCTAAAAATCCTACAGAAGTGCACTTTCTTTCGCTAATAAGCGGGTTAGGTTAGATTTAAAACTGTGACCTTACAAAATAAACAATTGATAGAAAAGGAGATTAGATTAGGTCAAAACCTTTAAGCAACTAAGTGCTGCACGAGTTCTAAAAAAGCCCAAAAAGGTGGGCTCAGGGGCCAAGCCCCCCGCACTAAAAAACAACAAATGATAGTTTAGAATAGAATAGAATAGAATGTTTTTATTGTCCTCTGTGCAGGTATACATATAGATGATCGGTACAAAAAATGGTATCATCAGCTGCCCTTTGCGGACATACAATATAGTTCTTAAAAAACTACTTACAAACTAAGCATATACTCAAACTAATTTACATTCTGTACCTGCATGCGTCGTCAAAAAAGTCTTTAAGATTGTAGTACACTTCCTCAATCAGCCATTTCATACATCGTAACAATGGTATTATTTTTAGGTTAGGTTAGGCTTAGCTTGTGCCGCTTAGAGCGGAAATAGGCACCCCGCGAAGCGGGGTGACGTCGACACGCTGGCGGTTATGTTAGGTTCCATGCTACAATTTTGATCTTTTGATATAGCGGGGTATTAATATTTCGAACTTAATACTTTTCGGTACCAAAAACCAGTTGGCAAATGATCCTTCGGAATTTTAATAAGTGTCTATTCGAATATTAAGCGAAATAAAATTGCAACGAACTAAGAATTGGGAAAATAATAATATGGGAAATGTAATTTCGGGCAAACAAAACTTCGGCCAACTAATAAAAAGGGAAACGTTTTCGGGATTTTAATATTCGGAATTACGATTTTCGAGCTTATGATAGGTAACCATTATTATAGATATTTTTGGTTATTGTGATTATGAAATAAGGATCTTTATTTCCGATACCTATGCTTGATTTTGTTTTATTTCTTTAATCAAAGTTCAGTATTTTTTTAATCGTAGGTATCTAAATGATGTGACAATGACAATAATGACAATTTATTCCTCAAAACATCAGCACTTCGTAAGAATAAAAGTGTCTTTTTTCGAAGTGTAGGTATATTTGATGTGTATATGTAGTTTCATGAATCATACTCACACCAAGATAACCAGTTCAGTGTGTCCAGAATATATCAAAAACTCATAATTATAAAATTAAACCCCGCAACCCACAAACGGGGCTATGAAATGTCCTCACACTCATAAATACTAGTTATAAATAGGGAAGGGTTACCGAAATTCGTTTCCCACCGAAATTTCGTAATATTTTCTATATTTTTCGGATGGCATCGTAAATTTCGATTCTGCTAGCATCCAAAACCATAACTATATCCGAAACTCGTTTCGATCTTTAATGGTGATGACCAGAAATATCCGGCCGTGGATTTTACCCTATATTCTGTTTAAAATTTGAGGGAAAATGGATTGCATATTTTCCGCAATGCCGCCGTCGAATTCTCATGCGCTGCGTTGAGCTTGCATTGGTCTATATGTGTCAGCAGCACGAATACTCGAATAAGTAGAGAGTCGGCAACGCGCTTGTGATTCTTCTCGAGCAAGCTTTCATAGTCTATGACATCTGCTTACCGTTGGGCAGGCCGCATGCTTGATTCCACCGTCGTGGTATAAAGAAATCATTATACATGCATGTTTCGTTTAATGTATCCACTCGAAACACAGGGTAATGTATAACGTGGACACTGGACGCTTTTTACCGATGTCAAAAATGCTTTGTTTATACTAAGCCTCCACCTATCCGTTTTAAAAATCTTATCCTAATAAAATTAAATGTCCAAAGTAAATTTAATGATTTTCGCTGTTACCTTTTCCCATATTAAGTTCTATGTATGGTGGCATTAGCGGCTATGTAACACCATAGGAAAGTCCAAAAAAGTATGGAAATTTAAGATGCTTTTTTCTCCTATTGGGATGGCAACAGCTCGTGATTCTGAGTAGAAATAACAAAGAAGTTGCAGAAAGTCTCGTTAATAATTAAGTGGCTATTATTTTAAGAAACTCCCGTATACAGGTCGACACACGTCAAAAGAGCCCTGGCGGCCATATAAAAAGTATGGCCGCCAGGGTTCTTTTAACATGTGTCGACCTTTACCCCTAATTGACGGAACCTCGCACTTTTCAATATACGTGCATTAGTCTAGTTGGCGCAGTTGGCCGCCCGCCAACCGTTTAATTGATTCAGGGCGCACGCCAAATTGTGGGCGCGTTTGTTTTGTATTGGTTAAACTGTAGTTTTTATGGTTTACTTGCGTTACGCAAGTTTACTCACGTTTATACGATATGAGGGCAATGGAGAGGGCCATGTTGGGAGTTTCTTTGCGTGATCACATCAGAAATGAGGCTATCCGCAGAACCAAGGTAACCGACTTAGCCCTTCGAATCGCTAAACTTAAGTGGCAGTGGGCGGGGCACATCGTACGTAGAACCGATGGCCGTTGGGGCGGAAAGGTTCTCGAGTGGCGACCACGTACCGGAAGGCGCGGCGTGGGTAGGCCCCCAACCGGCAGAGTTGGTTTTTGAATGGACGACTTTAATGTAAACAATTCGACCAACTGAAATAATGTAAAGTATGCATACCGATACGACCTTCAAACCTTCAAGAAAAGAGCGAACTCCCATCTCAAAGGCCGGCAACGCACTCACAACACCTCTGGTTTTGCAGGTATCCATGGGCGGCGGTAATCGCTTACCATCAGGTGATCGGTCTGCTCGTTTGCCTCCTATCACATAAGAAAAATGCATTGATTACCACGTAATGTAGTGATACAATTCGAATGGTAAGTGACAACACATTGTAATAAAAATAGAAATAGATTGAAAATTGCTGGGTACTTGTGACGCTGGAGCACAATTTTGTATTTTCAGTAGCACTTTATCATACTATTTTATTGATCATATTATCGTACCCTTCTACTTCCATTATCGCAAATTTTCAACTTAATTTACCTTAAAACTAGCCTCTGCATCACGGAAGCAGGAATTTCCACAATAATGGGGAAAATTGCATTTTATAGAATAGCTTGAAGCCTTGTTAATTGCATTTTCGTATTAGGCGCTTCATAAACAGAGGTACCACGGGTTCATCACTATCTCCCTTGATACTCGACACGAATTGACATCGTGAGTTCGCGTTAAAGAATCCAAGCAACTACGATATGAAAAGGGGGGACAATGGGACTGGAAGAGAACCCTATTTTGTCTGTATTTTTACTAATGTCTTGCGTACAATATTATACTTACATACACATACAATTGACACACAGATCAAAATCGGCCTCAATACTGTGAATTATTACGGCAATTTAAATTTCAAATGTGCATAGGTACTGCATAGTTCTTTTCTCCGCAACACAAAAGTTCTTAAAGCGCCATTTGTTGTTGTTACCAGATTGTATTTTTTATTTTTATTTGTCTTTTATTTTGTATTTTTGTGCGCTGTTCCAGTGGCACAAAATCCCCATATTTGGCAAAAGCACTCGAAAACGAAAGCGACTGCCATCTGACCTTCCAACCCACAGGGAAAAGTAGACCTTCTTGGTAATAGATCTGTTTCCTGGCGATGTTTTCATACCTAAAGAGTATTTGTATCGTATTTTGTATCGTATTTCGTATCGCGTTTAGCAGACCAATAGTAACGCCGGTCATCGCCGGCACTCAAGCGCGGCTATTAATTTCAGTTTGTTCGCAACCAGTAGATTACGTCTATTGAGTATCAAACAAGCCATTATACAGTTTATGGACTATTTCCTATTTATATGAACATTTCAATGAGCCTTAGAAACGAAGCACATCAGGAGTCCTCAACCAAATACCATTCGTTTTAGGGAGATAAACACAGGGGTCCACCACAAGGTGGACAGATGACCTGGTAAAGGTCGCGGGAGTCCGCTTGATGCGGGTGGCGCAGCACCGATCATTGTGGCACTCTTTGGGGGAGGCATATGTCCAGCAGTGGACGTCTTTCGTTGAATATGATGATGATGATGAAATGTGTTTCCAGGGGAATGTCATGTGTAAGCAAAGATGAATTTGAGCTACATACTGGAGTAGTCCATATGTATCTGTGTACCTTACAGCGACAGACAGCTGCGACGCAATCCACCATAGTCCAATGTTCCCGTGATGCTGAAGACCTTAACAAGTGGAGCACCGCGAGGGTTACTTTTTTTATACAACGACGGTGGCAAAAAAGCGTACGGCCCGCCTGATAGTAAGCGGACACCGCAGCCTAAAGACGCATGCAACTCCAAAGGAGTAACATGGGCGTTGCCGACAATTGATATGTTTGAGGATTCGCAGTGTTGACAGCTGAAGGAACAAATTCCCTCGCTCTCAACACAACGCATCCTCGGGAGCTCTAGCGACCTTGCTCACCTCCAGGAACACAACACTACTACAGAGCAAGTAGTATAGTTAGTGTAATCACGGCTCTGGTCTTCTGAAAGGCGGAGGCACTTCCCCTGTTGGGCTGCTCCAAATTCGAGCGGGATGACATTTCGCTGTGCCCTGCCTCACCTAAAACCATACATGATGAAACCACAGCCACTCTGTGCAGAGTGAACGACCGAAGAGAGAGATACACCTTTCAAAATACTGCGGCCTTAAAAACGACACTTCTGCTGGTGAAGAAGGTGTTTGGCGTCGATTATGGTGATGAAGATCGCCAGGGGTCCTGATCCTGAAGATTGCCCTAAGACTCCTGAGGTTCCAGTGCGGAGTTTTTTAGCCCATCATAGTTTCCGATATTCTGTCGTGTATCATGGTCCACTTAATCACGCGATAAGTGACAAGATAGAGCGTCAGTCTCGTTCTATCGTACGGTGTCAGCCCGGACGCTTTATCTTGTCACTTATCGCGTGATAAAGCCGACCATGATACGGGGCCCGAATACTCCGGCAGAGTGACTAAAGCCGGATTCTTACTTATCGAACGTCGTGTCGGGATAGAATGTCAGTTTCATACAGTCAGCAGAAGAAGTAGCTACGCAAAATAACACGATATAAATGATCAAGACAGTCCTCATCCTCCTGACATTACAGTCGTGTCTAGGTAGTACTGAGCACTTGACCCCCGCAGGTACTTTTGCTGCGGACGGTACAATTAGAGTCAGATTCACAATCATCTCTCTGACGCGTGACGCAAGAGCCGGCGACACGTCAGAGCGCATCAAAGAGATGCACGTCAGATGAGCGTGAACCCGGCTCAACTGACTTCCAAACGACTCTATCTCTGTTCCACGTGTCTCAGTAATCACTCTGGCTTTGCCAGACAAAGACTGAATTACTTCGGTAACGGCTATCCGCAACTAAAGGAATTGAAGGTGCTCCCGCTGCTTAGCCGACATCCAACCGACTATCTCTATTCGACGTGTCTCAGTAATAACTCTGCCCTTGCCAGACAAAGAATTCATTACTTCGGTAACGGCTATCCGCAACCAAAGGAATTGAAGGTGCTCCCACTACTCAACTGACTTCCAAACGACTCTATCTCTGTTCCACGTGTATCAGTAATCACTCTGGCTTTGCCAGACAAAGACTGAATTACTTCGGTAACGGCTATCCGCAACCACATGAAATCAAGGTGCTCCCGCTGGATATAATGAAGCGAGCCTGGGAGTAGGTCCTCAGGGATTAAGGACGGAAGACGAAAAAGAAAGAATTGTATCCGAAAGATCCCTCATCTAAATATAAAGATAATCACTCTCGCACCAGACAATGATAAAAAAATATATCCAGACCGTATTTGGGTAAGGACCAAATTCTTGGCCAGTAGTTTTAACATTTATGGTAAACAAAAGAATCGTCACAAAACTCCCCGAACTCCCGCATTCAGACCGTCTGGCTACCCCTCCAAACGTTCCAGGTATCGTAATAAATCTCCAACTACCCCGCAAAATGAACTTCCCGCACCGTCCGGATACAGAACTGCCGCAAATGAAAGCCTCCTTCGCACAAAACGAAGGGTTTCCGATGTTTTTATAGGGTTCCGCAGGAAGGGGGTAAAATTATCGAAAGCGGTTTTTGTAAATTGTTTTTTTTTTGGCGTTCTGTTTGTAAATTGTAATATGTAGGAATGAATTGCTTGTTGTGATAGACTTTGGAAAGGAAGAGTGAGACTGGATAAGAATTGAATGAACGAGGGAACGAATGACGAATGAGATTGACTGATGACGAATAACGAGAAACTGTTTTTGAGAGTATCGCTTGCTAATTAAATTGTAAATATTTTAAATACCGGTTGCAGGTTTAAATAAATGTAAAAGTATATGAAGAAAGTGGTTTCATAGAACAGAACACTACACTCATGTGGTTGATTTCTAACAGCGTACGTATGATTATAGAGTACTTAATCAGAATCAGAGTTAAACTTTTATTCCTGAATCATAGTTAATACAAGAAAAAGACATAAAAATAAGTAGATCTGTGTCGTTGCACAAAATGGACCCAGTGCTGGTTTTCCGTTTGGTTCATCCAGTGAGAACACTTCATAATGACAAAATAAAGGAAATAATACAACATGAATAAGTAAAATAAAATCAAACTAGAAAATAAATAAAACAAAATCACATTCAAATTAAGGATCATCACTAAAAACGCTTCCTCGTCAGGGGATACACTGACATTACAATACATTATACACCTATTAGCAATTTGCACACAAGCGGTAAGCTAATCTTGTAATCTGTAGGCGTTGTTGGTCTCACACGCATGGAATGTTTGTTTTTTGTATAGGCACTTTATGCTCGGAATCATGTGAGTCACCGTTTTTGTTCATACCTCGTAAGTTCCGTTCGGTAAAATGAATAAACAGAACCCTTCAAACCAGTCTAGGCTCGCGCTTTCCCATTTATTTGGTAAAAAAACACAAAAGTGACATACGAACAGGACCATAAGCGGCCATGTTTTTTCGCGCAATAAAACGATGTTGTGTTACAATAACAAGTATCGATTCGTATTCTTTTGTTCATACAAAACTAGCCGCTGCCCGCGACTCCGTCAATTTTCACCGTCCAATTTACCCCCTAGGGGATGATTTCCTGAACAAAAACTACCCTATATCCTTCCCCGGTACTTAAGCTATCTTTATACCAAATTTCATCTAAATCAATTCAGCGGTTTAAGAGTGACGAGGTAAACAGACAGACTTTCGTATTTATAATATTAGTATGGAAGTATGGATATGGATGAGTATGACTATATTATGTACGGGAAATTCAACTAGCACGACACACATATTTTCCGGTAGCTTACGCAATATATTGCCTACATGTAGGTACTACTCATGCCTGTCAAAACCACCCCTAAACCTTCTACCCTAACACGTTGTGCAAACTCAGCTTTGACGAATGACCTAAAAATTCGAAACAGTCATTTCACGCCAACGAGTCCATTAAAACGGCGTAAAAGCCTTGTAATTGTGTGGACTTATGACGTTTCGGTACGCGGAGGTGACAAAGGTGCCGTCAAAAGTGTACATACAATGAGTGTGGAGGTGCTATTCCCTAATGAAGGCGAGTCACAGTGGGTATTTTTGAAACAGTAAGCTTGCGACACATTTGTGATGAATTCTTTACATTAGTAATAACTAATAAGTGACCCTGCTTACGAAGAGGTCCTGGGTTCGAATCCTGGTAACGGCAAATATTTGTGTGAGGAGCATGAATATTTGTATTTAACTTGTATTTTTCTATTCATAATTCAAATAATTATTTTTTATTTGTATAAGACTGTAGGTATGGATGCGATCGGGAGTCGAACCCGATAGGTTGCGTCACAAGACGGGTGGAGCGAATGCGATTATGTAAGACAGCAAAAATGCGCAGCACAATTTAACTTGAATTTAATTCTACCGTACACAGGAAATTTACACACCGAAACAATAAAGATTAAACGTTATGAAGTAGATACTTAGACGAAATTTTGAAACAGTATAAATTCACACAAACGCAAAAGCACAGCCAAAACAAAGAAACTAAATACTACTCAAAATTAAGCGGAGCGTAAGCAAATGCAGCTATATAATGCAAAGCGCGTGTTAGCTAGGCAGAGGTTAAAATCGCATTGACAGGGCCGCGCCGGGCGAAATCCATGTGGCTTCGGTGCGGGTCGCGGGCGCGGCGCAAGCGCAGGCCGGCCGCCGAACAATAGATCTGCCGAGGTGGTGGCGTGATTTGCGGTTGCCCAAGCTCATAAGCGGTAGCGATTTCAGTCGCGTGTTGATCCGCTACAAGTTCTCCCCTGCTGAGACCGTGACTACGGTCGATAGTAGTCGGGGAACCTAACGACTCGTCCACTCCTCGTCTTCTTCTGCGGCACCAGCTCGATGACGGTCTCCTGGGTCGGTGCTGGAATGTCCTCTCTCAGGACGTAGGCTGGCTTCAGTCGATCGATGGTCACCGTTATCTCCTTCCCTGACACCTCTATGTCATATGCCTTGTCGCGACGCCTCAGGACTCTGTGAGGACCAGTATAAGCGGCTTGTAGAGGGCGTCGTGCTGGACCTTGTCTCAGAAATACGTGACTGCTTGATTGGAGATCCTTGGGCAGGTAGAAAAGTCTATTTGTGTGCCATGCCGTAGGCTGTGGAGCTAGCTTGCTCATGTGGTTCCGCAGCCGACTCGTAAAATCAGTGACGTCTACTGGCTCATCAGATTGAGTGAAGAACTGCCCAGGCAAACGAAGTGGCTCGCCGTAGACCAGTTCAGCTGCCGACGACTGCAAGTCCTCCTTCCATGCGCTGCGGATGCCAAGGAGCACCAAGGGGAGTGCTTCCGTCCATTGCGTGCTGGTGTGGCACGCGATTGCAGCCTTCAGTTGGCGATGGAGCCTTTCAACGAGCCCGTTAGCGGCTGGATGATAGGCCGTGGTCGTATGATGATTGGAGCCCGTGATCTTCGCCATGGCCTTGAAGAGATGTGACTCGAACTGGCGTCCGCGGTCTGTGGTGATGTGCTCGGGGCAGCCAAAGCGCGCTACCCAACCAGACACGAAGGCAGCCGCGCAGGTGTCAGCGGTGATGTCTGCCAGAGGGTACGCCTCAGGCCAACGGGTGAACCGGTCGATGGCAGTGAGGCAGTACCTGTAATTATGAGACACGGGTAAGGGTCCAACCAGGTCAAGATGCACGTGTCTGAAACGTGCTGAAGGTGGCTTGAACTCTGCCAGAGGTGCAGAAGTGTGCCTATGCACCTTATTCCGCTGGCATTGCAGACATGCTTTGGCCCACCGTCGACAGTCTTTTCTCACCCCGGGCCACACGAACCTTTGTGTCACGAGACGAACTGTAGGCTTGACCCCTGGGTGGCTGAGGTTATGAAGAGCTTCAAAAACAGTGCGGCGGAACGTAGATGTGATGAACGGCCTTGGTTCCGCAGAAGAGATGTCGCAGTAGATGGGACAGTTCGTAAGTTGCGTCTGTACCTTCTCTAACTTCAAGGATGACCCGTTCTGTAGCAAGTCCTGCAACTCTGCGTCCGTCTCCTGTTCTTGGGCTAGAGATTGGTAATCGAGAACTGGAGTTGAGATGTTGACCTCTTCGATGCGGGACAATGCATCCGCCACTGTGTTGTCTCTCCCCGCAATGTACCTGACGTCTGTGGTGAACTGACTGATGAAGTCTAGGTACCTGAACTGGCGGGGGGAGCAGTTATCTCGCCGTGTGGTGAATGCGAATGTGAGAGGCTTGTGGTCCGTGTAAACAGTGAACGTGCGAGCCTCTACCATGTGTTTGAAGTAGCGTATTGCCTCGTATATCGCCAACAGCTCGCGATCGTATGGGCTGTACTTCCTCTGCGATGGACTCAATTTTCGAGAGAAGAAGGCCAAAGGCTCCCATTTGCCTTCCTTCTGCTGCTGTAGGACAGCTCCCATAGCTGCGTCCGAAGCATCTGTCTGTATGGCCAGTTCAGCATGTATGTCTGGATGGGCTAAAAGTGTCGCTTGAGAAAGACTGGTCTTACATTTATCGAAGTGCTCCAGGAAATCCGGCGTAGGTTCAATGGGGTGTGAACCTTTGGTTTTTGGACCAGCTAGCAGTGAGTTGAGGGGGGCCTGGAGTAATGCTGCACCAGGGAGGAACCGTCGGTAGAAGTTCATCATCCCTAAAAAGCGTCTCAACTCCTTGACAGTCTTCGGTGCTGGATAATCGTTGATCGCCGACACCTTCGAATCCAAGGGCCTTACCCCTGTAGCAGATACAGTGTAGCCCAAAAACGATACCTCAGGACGTCCAAAAACACACTTAGCTGTGTTGATGAGGACGCCGTACTCCTGCAGGCGCTCGAAAAGCTGTCTCAGATGCTGCTCATGCTGTGCCTCTGACTCAGAGTGAACCAGTATGTCGTCGATATAACCGTAACAAAAGTCCAGGTCTCTCAGCACCTCGTCGATGAAGCGCTGAAAGGTCTGCGCCGCGTTCCGGAGTCCGAAAGTCATGTACGTGAACTCGAAGAGACCGAAGGGAGTGGTGATGGCGGTTTTGGGAATGTCATCTGGATGTACAGGAATCTGGTTGTAGGCTTTAACAAGGTCGACCGTGCTGAAAATTTTCTTACCCGCCAGCTGGTAAGCAAAGTCCTGAATATGCCGGACTGGATAGCTGTCTGGGATAGTCCTAGCATTCAGTGCTCGGTAGTCTCCACACGGTCTCCAGCCGTCGTTCTTCTTACGAGCCAGATGTAGTGGAGAAGCCCAGGCACTTTCAGATCTGCGTGCCGTTCCACTCTGTAACATGTCGTCGAACTCTTTCCTGGCAATCTGTAGTCTTTGCGGATTTAGGCGACGTGGACGGCTGGAAACCGGTGGGCCAGGAGTAGTCCTTATATGATGCACTGTGGAATGCTTAGGAGTGAGGGGCTTACCAGCTGGGCGAGTTACTTCTGGGTACTCTCGAAGCAGTCTGTGGTAAGCAGAGTTGTCGGTTGTTGTTCGTACAGATGAGATGCCTTCAGCCGCTTTTTGGTGCGGCAAGACGATGGCTAGGGATGTGACACCGTCAACCAGCCGATGATTGAGGCAATCGACAAGTAAGTTGTAGTGGCTTAAAAAATCGACGCCAATAATCGGCTTGGACACGTCAGCTACGGTGAAACGCCATTCGAACGCTCGTCGCAACCCCAGATCTAAACGAAGGTTAAGGTGGCCGTAGGTTGGTATGGGTGAACCGTTTGCAGCAAAAAGCAGGTACTTGGTCTTGCTCTTTGGAGGCGCCCGGACGGCTGACCGCGGATACACACACAGGTCTGAACCTGTGTCGATGAGATATTGGATCTTCGACTTACGGTCCGTCACGAACAGGCGGCCTGATGACACGGGGCAAGCATTTGCGGCCACTAAATGCTGCCTCTCTAGTTTACCGACGGTTTGAAGTCGCACGGTGCCTTGCAATTCTTGGCGTTGTTCCCGAATTGGTAGTGGTACCAACAATGCGGATGTCCGTCCGGCCTTTCACGGGATCTCTGGCGTGACCGCGACTTCGATCTGGATCCCCGTCGATGAAAACGACCTCTGCTGTGGGAACGAGAGCGGGAGTAGGTACCTTGGTTCCGTAATAAAGTTTCCACTTGGCGCGTCAACTCTGCTACTCTTGCTTCCAAAGCGGAGCCCGACGGCGTGGTGTTGTTGTATTGGGCGGGGGTACCAGCAACGGCAGCGATGTGGGCAGAAGGTTGTGTGACGTCATTGACCCGGTCGGCTAATTCTGCTACGTCACCCAGGTTCTGATTATGCTGTGAAGCTACAATGGTTTGCACATTAGGTGGAAGGCGGCTCGCCCAGATAGTACGAATAAATTCGTCAGGAATAGTGGGTCCTGCTAAGTCGCGTAAGTGACGCAAGAATTGTGTAGGTTTGCGTTCACCTAATTCTTCATGCTGCATTAATTGCAGCGTTTTCTTCTCGCGCGTGGCCGAAATCCGCTTGATAAGTTCACTCTTAAATGTATCGTACTTGCCTGACCTGGGCGGATTGATTAGAATATCCTTCATCGTCCTAGCGTACTCCTGGTCCAACTGAGAAGCCACGAAATTAAATTTGGTACCGTCGCTCGTGACATTCGATAGTTCGAATTGACTTTCAACTTGTGCAAACCATACCTCAGGTTCCTCGGGCCAGAATGGTGGGATACGCACACCAACACGAAACACATCGCTCGTTGCTCCGCTACCGCTTCTTGTACTTGGACCACCGCCGAACTCGTTTGCACCATCTGAGGCGTCTGCAAATTCCTGGTTGGCGCCTGTACCGTCAGTTTTCGCTCCCTGCTCTCCAGAACCACCAGCCATGTTGTCCAATGTCGGGATGTCACCAGTGTAGGTATGGATGCGATCGGGAGTCGAACCCGATAGGTTGCGTCACAAGACGGGTGGAGCGAATGCGATTATGTAAGACAGCAAAAATGCGCAGCACAATTTAACTTGAATTTAATTCTACCGTACACAGGAAATTTACACACCGAAACAATAAAGATTAAACGTTATGAAGTAGATACTTAGACGAAATTTTGAAACAGTATAAATTCACACAAACGCAAAAGCACAGCCAAAACAAAGAAACTAAATACTACTCAAAATTAAGCGGAGCGTAAGCAAATGCAGCTATATAATGCAAAGCGCGTGTTAGCTAGGCAGAGGTTAAAATCGCATTGACAGGGCCGCGCCGGGCGAAATCCATGTGGCTTCGGTGCGGGTCGCGGGCGCGGCGCAAGCGCAGGCCGGCCGCCGAACAATA
This sequence comes from Epinotia demarniana, assembly GCA_945867215.1. Lineage (NCBI taxonomy): Eukaryota > Metazoa > Arthropoda > Insecta > Lepidoptera > Tortricidae > Epinotia > Epinotia demarniana. The sequence goes on from OX244281.1 coordinate 3,511,278, forward strand.
GATCTGCCGAGGTGGTGGCGTGATTTGCGGTTGCCCAAGCTCATAAGCGGTAGCGATTTCAGTCGCGTGTTGATCCGCTACAAGACTACAGGTAAATCGAAGGGTATAGTTTAAAACTCCCTCGTATTCAGCATACAAGCAAGCATAAAAATATTAGATGGATAGATATATAGATAAAATGTTTATTTGTTTGCTACAATCGCACAGAAACAGAAACAACATCGTAAAAAACAAAAATATAACAAATATTCGATACACAATATGGAACAGAATAGATAGCCCGAGACACGTTAGTTCAGTATCACAACATACAAAAAATAAAAATAACTAAATCAAAACTTTACTGAAAATAAAATTAAAAATATTTATAGCATTCTTCCATTCATGCCAGGACAAATTCAATCTTATAACGGTACGTCGTGCCAACTTGTGTGAAGTGTAGTGTATGTAGGTGAGTAACATCAATATCACGAAATAAAATACTTAGGTCACAAAATAAATAATAATTATAAGAAAAACATGTGCTCATGTGCATGTGCAATTAGATTTAAAGAAGCTAAATTAAAATGTCAATTAGGTTAAAAACATTGTTCTGATAACCAATTGGTAAATTTTCGCAGGAATATTTTTTATTAAATATATCGTCGTAACACAAGCCTTATTGAGCTTATTATGGCGTTAGTTCGATTTGTGTAATATTGTCCCCTAATATTACGGGACTATCGGCGTACGAGTCATGTGCGTAAGTGCCGTCTAATTAGACGATTAGATGACTAAATCATCTTTCCATGATGTACAATGCCAATGATGATTATGATGATACACCAAAATAAAAAAAAACATACGGCAAATACCACGGTCTAGAGCTTGTAAGAATCGCTCTAAATGTACTCTCAATGCTATCCAAAAACTGTCGCATGTGTTTTGGTCTCAGTTCAACCAAACAGGAATAGTAACAGTAACAGTTTCATCTCTACCAATTCAATATTATGCCCTTATCATAGTACACTTTCACTGCCAGGAACCCGCCTAGCGGGTGCCTACGCCGTAGCCGCTTTCCACTATTTAGCGGTAATACCACGGGATCAGCTACGAGCGAACTCTTAGCGATTCTTAGCAGTGAATGTTAACGGAATCGGGCCTTAAAAAAAACGATCGACTACTGTTTTCCCCTGTGTGCTACGGTTACAATCAGATCTAAAGGTGTATTGTGCATTTCCGAAAATTGGAATGTTTCTCTCGTTCCTATTGTTTCCCTAACGACTGTGCATTGGACTAAGCTTTTATGACACGGAAAGTTCCTAGGAAAAGCTTTTGCGAAAGCACTGACTCAACATACAGCGTACGGGTAATACGGGTATTTTCCTAATGTTCCGGATAGTTTTGAGGTAAACATCGACGTTTCCTTTTATGCAAATCCTCTCATGGCACGATCCAGATCTATACAAATACATATTAGGAATCCAAAAGTGTTTGTCCGTCTAGTATTGTTCTGTGTCGTGTACTAACTGCTCTAAAGGTGCGACCACACCGCTACTTAAAATACGGCGACGGTACGGAATCGCGGTGACGCATCGTATTATGCGTACCGTTCTTGACGCAAGCACACCACATTACATTCCATCACATTCCACACAGCTATGCGTCAAAAACGGTACGTTTACGCTGCGTCACTGCGTTTCCGTACCGTCACCGTTTTTTAAGCAGCGGTGTGTGTTTTTTAAGCAGCGGTGTGTGGAGCATGCGTCAAAAACGGTACGCATACGATGCGTCACTGCGATTCCGTACCGTCACCGTTTTTTAAGCATTAGTGTGGGCGTACCTTAACGGAACACTTAGATATTATCAGACATAGCTTTTGTAGCATTTTCGGTGCAACGTAGTGTGAACGAATTTAGGATAAACAGTTTCAATCGTAATGCTTTACGTTTTTGATGGACATTGTCTATAACAACTGCTAGCTGCGGTGGCCTAATGGTTAAGGCATGCGGCTGTCAAGCGGCGGACGTGGCGTGGGTTCGAATCCCGGCTCGTCCCTGAGTTTTTCGGAACTTATGTACGGAATATTTACCGTTAGCGTTTCGGTGAAGGAAAACATCGTGAGGAAACCGGTCTAATCCCAATAAGGTCAAGTTTTCCTTCTGGATTGGAAGGTCAGATGGCAGTCGTTTTTGTAAAACTAGTGCCTGTGCCAAATCTTGGGATAGGTGTCAAAGCGGACCCCAGACTCGTTTAGAGCTCAACCGGGAATAACGCTAGGAGGATGATGGATGATTGTAATATTGAAAATCCTTTGCTACGTATATTGACCAAATGTCAATCGTAAACAAACAAATGCTTACCACAGGACTGTATGGATGAAGTGACAGAAACAACAACTGCCTTTATTCCATTGGCTTAAGATCTAATTTCGCCTAAGGCTGTGGTAATATTTTTCTTTATTATGACGCCGGCTACTTACCTGCTTAACCAAAACTATCCCGTTACAATACTCCCCCACAAATATGAATAAAAACTCAATTTACGCGCCCAAGGCAAATCCGATGGCTTTCAAATAGGAATTATAGCACGCTTAGTATCACATTGACCGATTCAGAACTATTGCAGTTTTATTTTCAACCGTGAACCTATAGAATCAACGTACAAATTCGATCGTGTTTTTTTTTCAAATTGGGACTTTGTGGTATTAAATAGGTTATGTCCCCAATAGAATTTGGTCACATTGAGAGAAAGCGTCAGGGGTCCATAGCCGGTGGTTTTTCTGAAAAAGCGACTCAAATGGATGGCATTCAGCGGGATTGAGCCACGCTTCGGCGCTCGCTGTCTATAGACGAGTTTGGACATACGGGATTATGCAACAGTGAGCATTAATATACATAAATCAACAAAAAAAATGCATTTACAAAGGATCTGCGGTGACTTGCACTTTATTATTAAATTTTACGTAATCCGTGCGAAGATCCGTATTATCCATACTAATATTATAATGCGAAAGTAACTCTGTCTATTACCTTTGCTCGATTAAGGGGGTGCCTCGATTCGGCTCAACCACGCCCCCTTGACAGAGACACGCTTAAGCCTTCCGCGCACGGGAAAAAGAGATGCAACCTCTTCGGGAATGGCTTCATTGAACTCTATAAATAACTAACTTATATATGAAACTTCACTAAGTTAGGTATTTATCGAAATTGGTCCAAAAAGCCATTCCCATATACTATTGCATCTCTTTTCAATGAAACTTCACTTCATTAAGTGAGAATTTAGATGAGATAAAATACTATACTATTAACTTGATTGTGTCGTAAAATAATGTAATGGTTGAGTAGGCTGAGTAAAAAATGCACAAAAAAGACCCAAGTTTGGTTTTTTTTCTTAAGAGGAAACTCTAGACAATCAAGTATCGATTAAATCAGATAAACAATCATATAGTCAAGAATCATAAACTGAAAATCAGATCTTTGCTTCTCAACCCAGTCAGAACGGCGTTTCAAAGCACGCGATTTCCAATGCACCCCCTTAAACCGCTGACCCGATTAACATGAAAGGTATGAAGATAGTTTTTATCCCGGGGAGGGGGCTCCCCACACTTTATTACTTACTGCTGTGGCACAACGAGCCAAAGTGAATCGTGGCCTCCGACAGTAAAGACCACCTGGCCTGTCCAATGCGATTTCTGGCCAATCGACTGCCCGGAGTTCGATTAGACAAGGTGGTGGTCAGTTCTAAGGTGGTGAAATGAAGGACGGAACTTTGTATGGAGATGTTTTATGTGTTATTTATATGTGCGACGTTTTTTTAACCTTCTTAGAGCCCAACCCCTGTCAATGTTAATAAGAACTTAGAAAAACAGTTTTTTTTTACGTTTTTCTTAATGTTGTGATGTTTTTTTTGTATTAATATTAATTTGAATCATCCAGCCGAGTGACCGCAGTGACCGCTAGCCGCCATCTTATGTAGATAGGTACGAACACTAATCGGGTGAATGAACTTCGCACCGCGCGCCATACATAATTTTTCAAACTTAATTACCGTTTATTACTAAAAACTTAACTACTGCATGTTGACGACCGCTGTAGCCTAGTTGGTAGTGACCCTGCCTACGAAGCAAGAGGTCCTGGGTGCGAATCCCGGTAAGGGCATTTATTTGTGTGATGAGCACGAATATTTGTTCTCGAGTCATGGATGTTTTCTATGTATTTAAGTATTTATTTATCTATATAAGTATATTTATCGTCGTCTAGTACCCATAGTACAAGCTTTGCTTAGTTTGGGAGTAGGTCGATTTGTGTAAGATTGTCCCCTAATATTTATTATTTATTATTATTTGTTTTTTTCACGAATGATTAGTACGTTTTGGATACTTTAAGTGGGCTTCGGTTCTAAGACGGTTAATAAACACGTTGTATAAACGACTTCCAAGCGGCGAAGTCGGTAGGTTTGGTCTTCCACTTTAAATACCTAGCCTATCCAACGAATACTATGGTACAACGTTCGCTATACCGACTACCCGTGTGTCCGGCTAAGGGTTTAAGATACCCTTTTTTGTGAAATTAGATTGCACCCTTCCTATACGGAACCCTTTACTTTTATTCCCTCGGGCTTCCCTATTTATCAGTCAATAGTGCGATGGACAACCGTGTATTGTGTATATAATTAAATTTTCCATACAATTTGGAGGTGTTACATGGTCTGACGGTCTGGTGAAATTGCATGCGTCTCTGGCTTTGGCAGATTCTATAAAATCTGAACAAGATCGCATGCCTTAAGTAATGCACGCTTTGGGAGTACATTTCATGGTTAAACGACTTTATAACGTTGACATTCGGTAAAATGATTCTAGGGAGGCGATGAAATCCCTATGATATTTTAAATTGAGTGCTGAGTGCTGCCATGCTGAGTCGGGGCCTTTTCGTGGACCTGTTACTTGTACGTTACTGTGTTTTGTTTTTTATACCCATTGTTTTGTCCACGAATAAATGTTTTCTTTCTTTCTTTCAAATTGCATTTGTGTAGCGGTTGTGAATTTGACGTGAAGAAAAATTCGCAATAACGTAGTCAGGTATCTTTGAATCGATCATGTGAGAATGATTCGGGAGAAACAAGCATAAACCGCTTTTTCCTACTCAATAATTGATAGCCATATAAGTGCAATAGTATGTATCATGTGGAAACTAGATGTTTAATGGTGTAAATATTTCAGAAAAAAAACTCAAAACTGAAGTAATGGTCTCATCAATTTTGACACATGCTGTTTTTCAATCCTGCTAGTCGATCACGCAACGCATTGTACGCGGGTCAGGTAGATCTTAATGTCACTTTTTGTATGGGAAAATGACAGTTTGTGTTGTTCTAACCTACGTTCGAAACGTTACGTAATCACTCCTAAATCGTCATGTGTACATATAGTAATTAGTTTTACATTATCAATATTAGATATAAGAGTGACAGGACATTTAATTTAGTCAGTATTTAAGAATGACTCAGGCATGTTTACTTTTTTTATCAACTTTAGTCAGTATTCAATGTCAAATACACTCGCGGACAATGAATACGGGTCTGTAAAATACCGTCACATTTCCTAAAAAGACCTTTTGATTAATATGAATCAATGAATATGATCATTTTTATTTAATTTTACATCTTAACTACAAAAAAAGTCCTTTCTATAAACAACGTTACCAGGTTTAAATCGGACTCGCTGAAAATCATGTAAAAAACAACGTTAACGGAGGGAGATATAGCAAAAATCTTAATTTTTGGATATTTATATTTTTGTGATAGAATCCCGGATATGGCTAATACAGTTGGGTATTATAAATAATAGTATATTATGTAAATAAAACTAGTGTTAAATATTAAAAAAAAACCTATTACGGTTATTTAATTTAGGGTGACCCGTATTCATTGACCGCGAGTGTAGTTGCCTATTATGAATGTATGCCGTATTAGGTCCTTATCTATGAAACTAGTTTCTTATTAAGAATTTTATGAAAACTGTGATTTTCATTCATTAATTTTGCGGATTATTCTGCAATGTCAAATACAAACCAAAAATTATTTTAATAGGAATATAGTCAACTTTTAAGCTACGTTACACATATCTTAATTACTTAAAAATAGTTCGCATCATAAAACTATACGGATTTGAAACACTTTAACCGGCAGCACATGAAAAGGGTGATTCTCAAGTTTTAATTTGAAACACTAAATAAAAAATGAAACCTATTATTTGTATTTAAAACCTTTGTTAAATGTAACAGTCTAATATTGAAATTAAAAATAATTTGGCAGTTGTAATAGGAATAAATAAATTACGTATAAAATCATATCTGTGAAAAAAACGCCAATTTCATATACGGACCTAATTTAATATAATATAATATAACATTCATCAGTACAGTATTTAACATAGTACTCAGCATTAGGTAAAATCAGACTGTAGTTCATAGAAGCTGTTAATTCGCCGTGTACCGGGTACTAAATTGCTTCCTATATAATTCACGTTAGGTATGATATAGTGCAGTTGTACTGAGTGATTTATTGTTATGAGGGTAATAATTTTTGGGATAGATCCTACATAACTGTTATGTATATCATGTTAGTACGGTTAATAGAATAGGGGTTTGTGATTGTATATTGTGAGATAAATAATCATCACATGTAAAAATATATCGTAAGGACTAGAAGTCGTTTTTTTTTTGATGTTCTCGAAAATATTTTAAATTCTCGTACAATGTAATGAAGAAATTCATTATTTTTGATCGGTCATTATCATGATTACGTTTTCTGGAAGACTTAAAAAATATGATTATGTAGTGTTTTAAGGCGCCGTAGGTTCAGCGAAGTCAAGTGAACAGTGTTTTTGAAACAATATAATGCGTCTGTTTATAATAATATGGTTTAAAAAAATTACGAATAGTAATCTTAAGGCTTTTCTGCAGGGAAATCAGTGTTTAGAAACATGATTAAGCAATTATCGCTCCATAGAAAAAAACACGAACATAGGTCTAAAAGGGTCGGAAATACATTTAAAATATTTGTTACAAATTATGCACGAAAGCTAAAAATATTAAAATGGCTTCTAAAAGTCGGCAATATCATGTTTGAGAGAACTCAGTGTCTACTTTTTTAATTATGTAAACAGCCGAAAAATTAAAATTAAAAAACATGATTTCCGCGCTTCCGAGCACGCACTTCCATCTCGCTCACGCTTATGCTCAGTGAGAGGGAGAGAAGACCATGAACCTACGGCGCCTTAATAAGTAAACTTATAATTTGCATAGTGGGGCATTTCGTAAGCAAAATAAAAATCCTTATTGTGAACATCTAAGAAACTCCGGTACTATTGTCTCCTGATTTACCAGGACCTTTTAAAACCAGTTACTATAAGAACGAATGGACTTTGGTAATACTAACTCAACCTTGCCTAGTGCTCTTTAAATTTCTTTTAGAGGCAAACGCGATTTGAAATTTGAAACTGCGGAATAATATTGCTTTCTGGCAAACTCTGCGAAATATTTGCGTGTCCCCAAACTAAACTTTTTCGGCAATCGTAAAAAGAAACATAATGTTGAATTTTCAAAAAGCTGCACGAAACACAATTTCCCGGTCACAAGTGAACTCGCACGTAGAAACATTTCGCGTCAGTTTAACTTAGTTAAGCTAACTACAGTTAATGTTCCGCAGAATGCTCCGTATATCAAACGGTTAAATTATTCAGACGCCAGTTAAACCCGGGTATAGTGCCTGGTCTAATTACTAAAGAATAGGTACTATCTCTAAAGGTCCACAGGTAGGTAAGCTACGGTAGCCTAGTAGTGTTAAGGGTTATAATCACGTCAAGTTTTGAACACGCGTTAGGATAGTCCAACTGTCATTTCCCGATTTTTTTTTTAATGTTATTGGAGGCAAACGAGCAGACGGATCACCTGATGGTAAGCGATAACCGCCGCCAATGGACACCTGCAACACCAGAGGTGTTGTGAGTGCGTTGCCGGCCTTTAAGGGTGGAGCTCTGGGAACCTTACTCACCATCAGGAACACAACACTACAATACCTACGGAATAGGCAGCAGGGCTATTATGGCTGGTCTTCTGTAAGGCGGAGGTACTCCCCCAGTCGGGCTGCTGCAGATTCAAGCGTGATGACATTTCTCTGTGCTCTACCACTCTTAAACACATATATGACATTTAGATCTACCTAACGTACGTACTTACAAGGCGTTAAGTAATCGAACTGTAGGTAGGCTGCTGTTAATCGGCGCTCGATTCGAATCCCGGCTCATACCAATGAGTTTTTCGGAACTTATGTTCGAAATATTTAACCGTTAGCTTTTCGGTGAACGAAAACATCGTGAGGAATCCGGTCTAATCCCAATACAGTTTTCCCTCTGGGTTGGAAGGTCAGATGGCAGACGCTAATTAAACTAGTGCCGGCCGGTCACTTTGGCACTGTCTGGGGAAGGCGTATATCCAGCAGTCGAGTCTTTCTGCTGATATGATGGGGTAAATTGGAGGTAATTTTGTTCTTCAAGAATTAGGTACTCCTTCAACCAATCTCAATCAAATCACCATGATTTAGTAAAGTTTCTGAGGTTATAGAATTGTAACTATCTTTATTGACTTTAACCTAGTGTGTGGAAACGGTATTTCCAGTATACTTCACACTGAGAAAAAAAATCAAATGCAACTGCTGTCAAAGTAGTGTCGTTGCAGTCGACTGCGGAATGTACACCTTAATTTAAGACAATAGATCGTACATCAAACGGCTAAATTATTCAAGCCTCAGTTAAACATGGGTTAGATCTACAAACCTGGTCTAATTACTGCAGATGTCTTAGTGAAATTAATATTCATAGATTTACGTGGAAATCTGGTTGGCATGTAATGTGCATAGCTTCTATTGCAGGTGTAGGGTTTCGATTGGTATCCCAATCAACTAGATGAAAATTATATATGCGCGTCGGCATACTGTCAGTATTACTTTTGCACAGTAATACTATATTGCTCGAACGCGGCGCGGTACACATACAGTACGGCATGCGTATCGCCTGATCGTGCCCTTTCGTAGCAAGGACAGGTATTTCATAAAAATACATAGAAGCCGGTAGTGTCGCAGCGACGTCGTCTGCTGCTGCTGACCGTCAGCTTTAAGTGACAGATGACAATGACAACTGACAGACAGCTTACTGTATTGATATCGCACCGTATTCGTCGGGAAGTAGAATTACAGTCACTTTAAGTATTTAATCTAATGAAACTGCTATTTTCACGGTAAAATTACATTACTGCAGAGGCCGGGAAAAAAGGGATTGCCGGCATACGGACGAGCGTAGCTATACTTGACGCTTCCAAAATTATAACCTTAAAATTTCCATTTATAAAAAAATAACCGACAATGGCAAATTTACACTCTTCCAAATGATGGACGTAGCCAATTTTTAGCTAAGCCCATCATTTGGAAGAGTGTAAGTTTGCCAGTGTCGGTTTTTTTATTTATTTTTATGACATTTTACATTTTGGAATGAAACGGCGTGAAGTATAGGAATGCAATGGAATAATAATAAAAAAACTGCAATATTTTTAAAAGACTGAACGCCTCGTGTTGCGCACGAATCGACACTGAAACAAAAGTAGGTCACTTTGCAGGCCAAAGCCTCCAATTTTGTATGAAATTCCATTACTGATCTCTCGTCTCGCGGTGCGCTAAACGTGATACTTTGGAGCCTATTATGAAGAACATATCGTCAATCTTTCATTGCAAACTAGAGACGATATTATTAGTAACTTGCTACTTTCCGTACGGGTATGGTATAGATATTCCTAATAAACTCCCGCAACTGTTACACCTTTTAACACTGTCAATTTGCGGTGGCAAACAGCAGACGAGCGTGTCGTGCAATTTTTAATAAACAATTAAATATTCCCAGGGATTTGGATAACGACGAGCAAAAGTTCGGATGTAAACAGAGTTTGTCAACAGGGGCCGGGGGGTTAAGCGTACACACTGTCCGCCCGGTTGGCGATATTCATTTTTATTTTTTGAAAAACATTTATTTAGATATAGCCATTTTAGTGTTCCGTAGTCAACAAGGATCCCTTGTAGTTTCACCATATCCATCTGCGGCTTAGCTCAGTGACCCTTACTAAAAGAATGCTATTATTCAGCATGGGTATATAAATCAATGACGCCAACAAAATGGTAAAGTCAAATTAAAAAAAAGCACAGCTGTACACATGACTGCGAATGAGCTCGCACGAACTATTCGTCTCTTTCTAAGTGTTCGAATAAGAACGACATGGGTCTATGTGTCAGGTTTTGTGCTAACCGTGCTGAATAATTGAATAACTTAAATTGATAACGACAAACCTGAAAATAATATTTATACCTACTAAAAATCCGCCATCATATTTTATTCTACTCATATCTATTCCTTCATAGATACATTGTTTAAGCTACTCACTTATGGCGAATGCGTAATTGAGTTTGGCTTCTGCTTTTGTATAAAAGTGATGTACGCACCTGAAACAATACGAAAACAATTAAGATACAATACTAATAGAAAACAAAGTAAAAATATACGAATTGGTATAGGAAAAAGGTACACAGAGGGAGAAGGAGAGAGTTAGAGAAAGGTCTACAGTCTGCAATGCATTGCAGCAACATACCGGGTGGAAAGGCACGACGATCCTTTCCGCAAAAGGGTTTAGATTTAGTACTGCTTTCCTCTAAAGAAACTAGGCTCATATTCGTAAGCGTTTTGAAGTTATAGGCAGTTAACTTTGAATGCAAAATACTGCAAGTGACAACCCTCCTTAGGTTAAGTAACATTTTAACAATTACACAAGGGTCAGTGACCTTTATCAATAACTATATACAATGATTAGTACGTAGGAATAGTAGGGTACGTAGTATAAAGCTACGGTAGCCCAGTGGTTCAGGCATGCGGCTGTCAAACGGCGGTCGTGGGTTCGAATCCCGGCTCGTACCAATGAGTTTTTCGGAACTTATGTACGGAATATGATTTCATATTTACCGTTAGCTTTTCGGTGAAGGAAAAACATCGTGAGGAAACCTGCATACATCTGCGAAGAAATTCAAAGGTGTATGTGAAGTCCCCAATCCGCACTGGGCCAGCGTGGGGACTACTGCCCATTCCCTCTCATACATGAGAGGAGGCCTGTGCCCAGCAGTGGGACGTATATAGGCTGATGATGATGATGATGAATAGTAGGGTTGTCACTAAGAAGAACATTAATTATTTTAATATTTTTACTAACAGTTCGTAAAAAATATATATACATTACGAATCGATTCTCCATCACTTAAACTAACCCCTCTTTGCGGAAAGGATCGTCGTGCCTTTCCACCCGGTATAGTTGCAATTGTTTCAACGGAGCTGATTGATCTACTTGTCTGCAAAACAATGACATTAAATTCAAACAATACTATTGCGTGGTTAGAGTATGCAGAAAAAGGTTACCGCCACATATTCGTTCTAGACAAAGGGATTTGAACTATACGAGGTGTACCCCTTCCCCATGTTAGATCAACCTCAATCAATCACATGCTACAAACATTGAAATAGCAACCGCTTTCAATTTTTGTTTCAATGTGCCTCAAAAAATATTTAATATAGCGATTTGTATCAATAATCCCATTTCCGCCTACCTCTTGTATAAAAGTTGTATGTAAAACCTTGAGATTCAAAAAGTGTTCGCCATGAATTAATTTTCAAGAATTTGACTTTTTATTTTATTTATCTCAGGCAACGAGGCCCATACTTACAAATACCTTACAAACTAACATACATATCAATACATAAAACTTGTATGTAGCACAATATAACGTTAAGTCGGAGACGCGCCGGCCTCTCGGACTTTCGACTTTGAACCGGGGTTTGCCACAACATCTGTCAGTGTGCCCCACTCGCGACAACGACACGACTAAGGGGGTTTTGAACAAAATAAATCCCCTAAAAGATAGCTGCGTTCGGTATTAATTAATCATCCAATTACAGTTGCCTATTAAACGTTTAATCAGCTGACGTGTCAGAAGATTCCGGAAGATGTTTGTTAACCCGTCATCTGAATTGTTGATTGGAATTAGACGTGGAAAATAAACACATGACATTAGTAAACAGACGTGTTTGTTGTAACATGTTTTGTTTAATTTGAACGTCTATGTTTAACAATGGTGATAAAATTGGCATGACTAGTTCGTTTTCGTTGTTTTCTTATTTCAAATTTTGGGTTTCCTTAAATTCACCCCGTCTTTCATAAGCCACAATTTATATAAATACCTAAATAAATGACGGGCGACGCAGGACGCCGACCTAGAGGCGATGGCGGGACGATGGCCCCTATTTTACCAACGTGACCATGACAAGTCGCCATACATTGCTTGTTCTAGAAGTAAAGGTGGTTACATATGGATGCAATTTACGGAGAATTGTCGTTGATAGGAGGCAATTGTCGAGGTGGTGAAATAGGGGCCTGGATGTATTCCTGGGCAATTGGGCGGAAGAGACACCTAGTAGGGACGCATGGAGATCATGGGGAGCGGCCTCTGCCCAACAGTGGGACACTCAATAAAAAAATGAGCATGTCAGATACGAATGAAACGAAACGAGATGTGCACATATCGTTAACATTTTTCTAAGAAATTGCCATGTTTTCACCCGGCTAACGGGAACGGAACAGAATAGGCAGAATGAAAGAGTTAATTGATCCATTTTCATGTACGTTTCCGTGTTAAGACCATAAACAAATAACAGTGCAAGCAACTGTTAAGAACCAGTAAAATTGAAACAGACGCGAGCTTTTTAATACTGTATATTGCCAACAAAAACAACAATAAAACTAAGCAATATGAATAAACCTTAACGAGCTAAGTCCTAAGCGCTTCGGGGTGAGCTTCTAGGGTTCCGTATTATACATATAGAACGTGTGACTCAGTCTTCACCTGCGCGGCACGCGAGCGGAGGTATGACGATAACGGACGCGGGCGGCGTGCGGGCGCCGGGCTTCACCTGCCGCACGTCACCCGTCGTTAGCGTATACACCAGTAGTTCGCGAATGAACGATGCCAATTAACTACACTTCAATAGCATCGTTCATTGCTGATACATCAGTTGTTATACTTCGATACTTCGGTAGACAGGTTTATATCGTCTTGTTTTCAAACTACCTCCGAGAGTGACATATAGTGAGATAGATGAATCTTTTAAGTTTTCCTTTAAAAAATACATAAACACAAATCTTTAAAAAACATGCGAAAGAGCATAAAACTGTCAGTTCTTGTCAAAAATAATCTGCGGCTTTGTCGATCGAAATGGTTCCAACTCAGTGCGTAGCTTTGCCCACAGAGGACAACACTGGTATTCTGTTAGAAACCGAATTATAACATATGTGCATCGCGGTCATTCGTCGGTCGTGATTCTAAAATAATATTACTTAAATTAAACTTTTACAATGCAGCAACTGATCAATAGTTCCATGAAAGCAACGCGAACTGAAATAATCCTACTAATATTGTAAACGCGAAAGTTTGGATGTTAGTAACTCAATCACGCTTAAACGGCTTAACCGATATGGATGATGCACGACGATAGTTCATAGCCTGAATTCAAAATAAAGGATAGTTTTCATCCCCGGTCCACGCAGACGAAGTCGCGGGCAGAAGCTAGTAGAATATATATATGAACTAATGCAAAACAATTTAGAATCTAATACATTAGTAATCATATTACATCAAGTAAAAAAAAAAAACGAATAAAACTAATACTACAGGTAAAAAAATTGCCCCAGGTCGCTGCCAGGCGGTAATGTGCCCAGAAGGCTGGCAGCATTGCCGCGTTGAATGGCAATGGGCTAATGCATGGATTTGTTAAGCCACTGAACTAAATTGAACTAGTGAAGTATTAATAAAAATCCTACTAATATATTAAATCAAGCTTTGCGAAAGTTTGGACGTTTATTACTCAATCACACTTAAACGGCTCCACTTATTTGGATGAAATTTTGCACGAAGATAGTTTATAGCCAGTAATAAAATATAGGATAGTTTTTATGCCGGGTGCATGGACCTGTTGAGCCATTGAACTAAATTGACCTAGTGAACTAATAAAAGTTGTGTATAATTCACAGAGAACGAAAGATGCATTAATATTTCCTTTCCAATTCATCATTTTGTGCACCACTATTCCGTATATAATTATGAAATCCTTTTAAAGCCTATTAAGGACTATCCATTTTCTGATGCATCACGGTCTTGTTTTTAATTAATTAACTCTCGATATTGCCTCGGGTTATCACTACTCGTAATTGGAGGGCGGTTCATTTGCATTTGTTGTGTTTCCGCAGATTAAAGGAAAAGGCAGATATGCTCTAATAAAGTGAACGTATTCTAAATAAAATACCCGATCTCTTCTTATCTGCCAGGTCTTCATACGTCATTTTCTCCGCTTTCTCGCTCGCGCGATGTATAAATAATAGTGGTAACGTACAGAAGGATCTTTGTTAACAAATTCCTTATGTAAGTATGCCGAACGAGCCTAAACGTGGCCATCCCTTTCTATCGCATGCAAAGCGCTGCGATAGAACACGTACCTACGTGCCGTCGCACCGCTAACAAGGGCCGGTAGGTACTTGAAGCGGCACGACGAAATAACTTAGTGAGCCGTCTCTACCCAAAGGACGTCCGTTTTGGCACCTACTCCCAAGATTTGGCGTAGCACAGTAGCGTATACATTTGTTAAAGACTTACGGAACCACGAAGACGTAACCCACTCGCACGCCCCAGTTTTTCAGAGCGCGGTGTCGCCAACTTTGCCCACCCACGCGAAGTTGCGACACATCTGCCACTGAAACTGATTCCAATCCCGAACTTGAGAAAGTTTCAGTAGGGCAAGCTGAAGGCTAAATGCTCGTATAATAGCCTTGTTTACAGCTGCTATCAGATTCCATATTCTTTTGCCCACATACATACTCGTATACAGGTAACCGATATAGCCCTCCGAATAAACTTAAGTTGCAGTGGGCGGGGCATATCGCACGTAGAACCAATGGCCGTTGGGGCGGAAAGGTTCTCGAGTGGCGACCACGTACCGGAAGGCGCGCCGTGGGTAGGCCCCTACAAGGTAGACCGATGACCTGGTAAAGGTTGCGGGAGTCCGCTGGGTGCGGGTGGCGCGGGACCGGTCACTTTGGCACTCTTAGGGGTTTCCTATGGCAGTGGACGCCCAGCAAACATTTTAAGTGTTTTTTCCTAGGCTGAAGAATATATTACTAATTTAAGTAAAAATTACATCATGCGCACCACTTATTTTCGCTTATTGTACAATTTTACTCCTGGGTTAAAATATGAGACATTACAACGTAAACTTCACTTTATCAATACACCATAAAGTAGGAGACTTAATGGTTGAGAATAAGGCTAAATATTAGGTAAAATTAATTTCGAAATCCGACCAATAGCTCATATATACTTTTATGTACATATTAGGTGTTTTTGCGACGTCATTATTTCTTATCTTGGGTACCTTTTGGTCGTCGATTTATGTCACTTTTGCTACCAATTTTTGAGTAAATTTTACTTTCAATGGATACCAAATTGTGACCATTAAGTCTCCTACATAATGGTTGAGAACAAGGCGAAATATTAGGTAGTACTCACTTCGAAATACGACCAATAGTTTATATATACTTTTATGTACATATAAGGTGTTACTGCGACGTAATTACCTCTTATACTGGGTACCTTTTGGTCGTCGATTTATGTCACTTTTGCTACCAATTATTGAGTAAATATTACTTTCAATAGATACCAAATTGCGACCATAAAGGTAAAGACACTTGTAAGATATTAACATTACCATAAGGTTGTATTCGGATTACTAAACGGTCAAACTAACATAAAAATTGAACTTATAAGTAGGAGGTCGCGTGAGCAACTTCAGGTTAATTTGTTTTAGTCACAAGTAACTCATTCTTCGGTGGAGTAGTACATATTTACGTAATAGTTCGTGTTTTATCGAAATTAGTTTCAGATCTACAATGGCCAAAGACAAAAAAATACAGACATTCAAGCAGTTTCTATAGGAAGTATAAAAGTAAAATGTAAAATAAAATCATACAAACTAAGCATTAATTGACACATGATTTTAATTCAAAATTATTTAAATTCTTAACAGATAAAGCTTTTTATTCAGTGAATGAGTACTTAAATGGCAAGTAGCGAAATATAATTTTAATTAAGACTATCTATATATAAGCATGTAATGCATGCTGCTAGCAAATTTGTATGCCTAATGGCCAAACATAGTGATGCACATACCGGGTGGAAAGGCACGACGATCCTTCCCGCAAAGGGGGGTTAGTTTAAGTGATGGAAAATCGATTCGTAATGTTTAGATTTTTTTTTACGATCAATTATTAAAAATAATAAAATTAATTAATGTTCTTCTGTGACAACCCTACTATTACTATACGTACTAATTATCGTTTATACGTATTGATAAAGGTCACTGACTCTTGTGTAATTGTTAAAATGTTACTGACCCTAATGAGGGTGGTCACTTGCAGTATTTTGCATTAAAAGTTAACTGCCTATAACTTCAAAACGGTTATGAATATGAGCCTAGTTTCTTTAGAGGAAATACTGTACTCAGTCTAAACAATCCCCCTTTTGCGGAAGGGATCGTCGTGCCTTTCCACCCGGTATAACCAATGTACCATCTTTGTTACCTATGTTTTACAAATAAACTTTACTTTACTTACTTACTTACATATAGGTAAAACTATCTAGGCGGTGTGCTATCTCCTCTCTTATTTTCTATCTTCATCAATTCCATCACACACATTATATCATCTCATTATCACCATTATGCCGATCACCTTCAGATTTATACACAGTCCGTGCTTGGTGATCTCCCTTCTGCCATAGAAAGATCTAAATGATGGCTTGGTACGCATTCTGAAATGGAGTCAACGATGTGGTATGAGTGTGAACCCAGCGAAGACCCAAGTCGTTGTTATTGGCAGCAACAATCTGGTTTCTAGAGTTGAATTTGTAAATCTCCCTCAAATACTTTTTGATGGGATTCAGATTGATTACTCGATGCAAGTGAAAAATCTTGGGATCATTATGGATCGCTCCTTGTCTTGGGTGCCTCAAGTGAGTGAAGTGAGCAGAAAGGTATTTGCTGCAGTGGGGTATCTCAGGCGGCTTCGTAATTTTCTACCTACTTGAGCCATTGAGCGTCTCCTAAATGTCTGCATTCGGTTCATATTTGGGTTACGCAAATATGACCACGTTTCTAGTTTCCGTTCCAAACTCAAGTGGCTCCCTATCCGTTATCGCCGTAACTCTCACATTGTTTCGCTTCTGTTTAGTGTCCTGTGTCCTTTTTAAACCTGCAGCTCCCCGCTATTTCAAAGAGCGTTAGTTAGCGTAAGTTATTTTACGTCACACCTGGCCATAATGCGAGTTTTACTGCACGCTGCGCGTAAGGGAAAACTCGCATTATGGCAAGGTGAAGACGTAAAATTTTGTACTCAACACGGGCGGTAATTCGTAAAGCCCCAGAGCGCATATTTATGGCCCTCACCTTCGGTTCGAGCCACAAACACCTGCGATCTGGGGCATTCACGAATTCAACGCCCTAGTTACGTAATGTACTATTAATTCTGTTAGATCTTCTAACATTTTGCTATTAACTGTGCGTTCGTCATCTTTCAAATTTTACAGTGGACTTTTACAGTAATAGA
This sequence comes from Epinotia demarniana, assembly GCA_945867215.1. NCBI lineage: Eukaryota > Metazoa > Arthropoda > Insecta > Lepidoptera > Tortricidae > Epinotia > Epinotia demarniana. The sequence continues at coordinate 3,529,046 of OX244281.1, forward strand.
CTTTTACAGAATTTTACAGTAGACCACTTTTAAGGCTATACGACTGTGGAATTATTTCCCTCTTGACATAAGATAAGCTAAATCTATCGGTAACTTCAAATCTCTTTTAAAGAACATTATTTGTCGCTCCCCTAACCCTGATTGTCTTACTATTATTATTGGCTGTCTGTGTATGTATTATATATTTTTATTTCTGATATTTGTGTGCAATGTATGATTGTGTGTGTATGTTTATATATAGAGCTATATATGTACGTATTTATATACTTACTAGCTTCTGCCCGCGACTCCATCCGCGTGAAACTCGTTTATACAAACGCTCGCAGATCCATACAAACTTTTACACCCCCATTTCACGATAAAAACTATCCTATATCACTTTCCATCAATCACGTCAATTCGTCAAACAAAAAATCACGTCAATTCGTCGCTCCGTTTTGCCGTGAAAGACGGACAAACAAACAAACAAACACACACACCTACACTTTCCTATTTATAATATTTAGTATGGATTTTGATTTTTGGCTGATTATAATCTTTGCACCACCTAAATACAACATAATCTAGTTTTACCTCTTCCTTCGTTACCCAAAGGTTGTCTGGAAGAGATCGCTCTTCAGCGATAAGAACGCTTGTTGTCTACCTCTACCTACATGTTATTGTATTGTTTCTCTTTCTAACTGCTTTGTTTGTGTGAGGTATTGATAAGAGTATTTGTATTATATAAGAGTATTTGTATTATATTGTATTGTATAGGACCTATACACTAGGCACCTATACTATAGGTAACTTACCGATTGTTGAATGTCTGGGCGTAATTTTTACTTAATCTTCAAGACGGCCACGGTAGACCACTCTGTCAAACAAATACAATGCGATTGCGTTCGCGCCGCGCGGTAGAAGCGACGTCGCGAAGCCATCGCTTCGACCTATTGGTCCCTGATACAACCTCAAACAGTAAATCTATACCATTAGGTAACAGAAATATGTATATTTACCATTAAATATACTTAAATACCAATAGGTCGTATTTTTAAGTAAAATGTAACATGTTAGTCGAGCCGACATTTTGTTTGGTTATAATTGAGACGCATTATTGCAAATTGCCTAATTTACGTATGTTGTAATCACCTGAATCATCTGAATAATAACTACCAACGGTACTTCTATTATCCTATACTAACAAGTTATAAAATGTATACTCAATTTAATGTATATCCCATGCAATATTGTGATTCTCAATTACAAGCAATACATCTTGAACTTACAAAAAAATTAATACTTGATTATTTCAATAGCCCATCGGTAGTTTTGAATCTAAACCTAACATAATGCACGTAAAAATTTTCCGCGCACTAGATTTCATCGTAATCTCATCTGCGTAATAGATCTAAATTATTTTGCATGAAGTAGTGGCCGCCATTACTATTATCGAAAAACTTTAGATTGGTTTTAGTTAGACATTTTGTTTCTGAGCGAAATAAAAACATATCCAAATATGTTTGTCTCGTTTTCTCCTCATCACTTGTCATTAAAAAAACCTTATCGAGTAATTAAATGGTAAATAAATACGTTGAGATCATGATTAAAAGGGGTAAAGTTTACCAAATTAATACATTGCAACTTCACGGCACGTCGTTTCGACGTCAAATCCATGTCGAAAAAATTACCTTTGTATTGACTTACATACATACATACATACATTCACGCCTTTATCCCTAAAAGGGGTAGGCAGAGCACATGAAACTTATGTTCCAGCGCCACTTTTAGCATACATGTGGGTATAAAAAAAAGATTGACATTGTCAAAATGTGATATTGCAGTGATAGGTTGCTAGCCCATCGCCCACAACACACTTCAACCCTGCTCCCTTAGTCGACTTTTACGACACCCACGGGAAGAAAGGGGGTGGTGAAATTCTAAACCGACACCACACGGGCCGTATTGACTTAATGGTCGAAATTTCTAAAACTACGTGGAAGTAACGTAGCCGGCACGTGCTTTTTTTCCCCACTTTGGTTGATTCCACGTCGATTCGAGGTCGATCCAAGGTAACTCATTTTGGTGACAGTGAAATTTGCGTCCTATAATAGGTGCTTTTATCGCAAATTTTTACCAAAAATGTTTGCTGGGCGTCTTTCGGCTGATATGATGATGATGATGATTTCCTTGCTGGGATGACAGTCATCTGCGACAATGACCGGTGCCGTGTCAAAACGTCAGAAATAAGTTCGACCCGTGAAAAACAATAGTTTAAGAATGTCTATCCACTTATTTATTGAAGGATTTAGAGTGCGGTTAGCATTTCCTTTCAGATTGAATCCTACTGTATTCCTTTCCGTCCTAGTTTCCAAACTGATTCGGAACTCGCCAAGGCGCCTTTCAAGCTAACTTTGTTGCATTTCACTCATTAGCTTGTCTTTCGCAACTTGGGGCACTTTTGAATCGATTCATCCGAAATGAATTAAATGGAAATGAATTGAGAAGAACTGTAAAACGAAAACAAAAGATATGGTTGTCGATATGGCTCGTTTGCCTGTTGTTTACCTAAGTTTCACGATCTTAGAGCATAGTATCTCCTCCGAACGTAGATCCTTTTTACGTTGGGGAAATGCGTTTACGCGTCCCGTCCTGACAGGGGAGGTAGGGTATGATAGACTAACCGAAGCTGAACTACCGTCTAAAACGGTACAAAAATACTTCAAGTACCGTTCAAAAACCCTTTATAGATGGTGAAACACGGTAACATGCTACGAAGAATTTATAATTTTGAGGTATAAGTCTAAAAACGATCGTCCGTACGATCGTGTGATGTGTGATGATACGTGTTTAACTTATGTGTTGATTTGTTTTTTTTTAATTATTGTGAAATGAAGATTGTAAATAAATTTACTATCTTCCTTTTCTAATATTTGTTTTTTTAAGCAGTAACGCTGCTAAAAAAAACGTTAAGTCGTTAAGAAGCCTAAGTCTTCTGGTAGATGTCGCTACATACGCCTCCCTAAGGCGTTGTATGAAGGAACTGATTGAAGGATTTGGTACCCGAACCAGATTGTTCCGATAGCTCAGTTGGTTAGTAGCGACGGGCCATGAATGCCTGTGGTCGCCAGTTCGAATCCGGCTCGGAGCATTACATTTTTCAATTTTTCCTTTCATTTAAAAATTTATAATTATCTTCCTTTTCCTGCTAAATGGGACGCTAATTTTCACTACGCACTCATTAAAACTAGACACTTAAAACACAATTTACATACAAATGTACAAAGCTAAACGAAACCTTGTAGTCTTGGTATAGATGTGCATCACAGTCACGATATTTCACACAAATTTGAACATCAAAGTCGTGATATCAAAACCAACACTAGCGTTCATAATATTAGTTAAAATAAGCACTAGGTACAACTAACATTAATTTTAGTAAACGTCACACTAGCCTGAAGGGCGTGTGTTATAAATCGAGTAGAATCGTGTCCCGACTCGCACGACGAATCTGAGCTTGGGGGGACGCTATTCTATTATACTTCTTGACAGCGCGCGATATCGTCAATCTTGTCACGGAGTTTCCGAATTATCTACACTTCTATTCTAATATGAAGAGGTGTTAGCGTGTGTATTATCTTCATAAGTGTGAGTGCAGGGATCTCCGGTAACACTAGTATTCTTCTTTCACTAGTTTAAATAATTGTTAGTATTTCTCTTGCACCCACCTTTTGAAAGTCTCTGTTTGACCCTATGGTTGGCTGATAGAGAATGCCTTGAGCCATTAAGTCCGCTTTTTGCATTTTTTTTTGTTTTATGGAATTAAGGTTAAATAAGTAATGGTGCTTCGGGATGGTCATCCATAATTTTATTAATATAAAAATGAAAAAGTGGGTCTGTCTGTCTGTCTGACTGACCGAAAAAGAGATATGAGGTCGTCCGAGTGCATGTTACCTCTTCACGCTTTAACCACTGAACCGATTCAGATGAAATTTGATATACAGATAGTTTGATTCACGAGGAAGGAAATAGGGGTGGAAAGTTTGTTCTTTTACGCGGACGGAGTCGCGGGCAGAAGCTAGAACGCTATATTTCGTCTCGTGACTTCGCTTGCGATCTCTTAAATAGGAAGGTGGAGCTTCACGAGTCATCTCTTAATAACAGTATCTATTTCAAAAATAATTTCATCTGTTCACTCCGGGTACAATACAGGATATTATTATCCCACTGGTTTGCCTAGGTTATTTGCAATACCTACGCGGGCGGAGCCACACGAGCAGTTTCTCATTAATAATTACGTTTAAGGATTAACGAACGCCCTGTGTTCCATTTTCAACTGAAACGGTCACGTAGCGACCACACTTAATGGCGGCGTTTCGCGCGCTTTCTATTTATTGGTCCTGCGAGCCGGATTAACTAGCGCATTAAAATGGCGACGCAAAAAAGTGGACTTAAACATTTATTTTATATGTAGCCCGATAAAGATCATTAATTGCTGTTGGCTAAAAACATGCCTTTATTATAAAACCTTCACACCCATCAATGGATACCTTGGACGTGATACAAAATCCTGTCGAGCACGGTACTGTATAGGACAGCAACAACTTAAAAGTTAACAACCGGCGCTTTTATTGCTGTAGATTGATTACTTCCAGTCATCCTTCGGGGAGCGGAGAAATGGCAATTAGAGTTTTCAAAATGTGAAACAAGTATAAAAAAACAGTCACGCTGCCTCATGGGAAGCTAGTCTAATTTGACAGAAATTCAAATGTACTCTATGCGTAATGATACATACATACATACAAAAAGGAGTAAAAAACCCTGTCATCATCCTCCTAGCGTTCCGTTCATTCCCGGTTGTGCCCTAAAGGAGCCCCGGGTCCGCTTTGACATCTACCTAAAGCCAAGATTTGGCATAGGCACTAGTTTTACGAAAGCGACAGCCATCTGACCTTCCAACCCAGAGGGAAAACTAGGCCTTATTGGGATAAGAACGGTTTCCTCACGATATTTTCCCTCTCCTTCCTAGCTAACGGTAAATATTCCGTCCATAATTTTCCGGAAAACTCATTGGTACGAGCCGGGATTCGAACCCACGACCGCCGCTTGACAGCCGCAAGTCTGACCCACTAGGCTACCGTTAGCTTCAGTAAAAAATCCCTGTATTTCCAGAAATAGTGGCACTTAATAATGGCGGCTTGCGTTGTTCTGTTTTATTGGTCCTGCGAGCCGGATTTATTGCCGCGATAATGCCCCGCAATAAACACTTGCAATATGACCTTAATTCGATTTTAAGGTTTATATTTGTGAAGAATATTGGCCTTTCATAACCATGCAATACCATACATTACAATACAATACAAGTGGGTGTATCTACTTTTTTCTGTCACTAGTTGGTGGCCTTGGTTACGTGTCCTTGGACACTTTTAAAAGGCTAGGTTTAAATTCACCAAATATCGGATTTTTATGTAACTTTCAACCACTTTTTGAACGTACCATCTTATAAGGCAGAAACGCACTGATAGCGGTGGCGGAGCGACGCGGAGGCGGTACCGGTTGTAAAGGTCGAAGTAATACGTAAGGGTCCGCACAGAATACCGCGACGCACCGCGCCGCTCTGTGCTTATCCTTTCATATTAGCTGTCACTGCTGTCAGTGCGTTTAAGCATGATAAAAGTCCATATTGTATATTATTATTTTTTCTAGGAAACATTGTCATACTGTCTCCTGGCTAACGGGACAGAATAAGACACGACAACTAGCGGTCTTATCGCTAAAGAGCGATCTCTTCCAAACATGTCAACAAGACTAGGTACCTCATAACTCGACATGATCATAACAACTGCAAGACTTTCACTCTCATTCTTGTACTTTTAGAAGAAGTAATTTATTTAGCACACAAAGAAAACATACAATAAAATATACAAATACTTAGGCTTGAGAAATTGATTAAAGCAAATCAAATGAAACAACGTACTGTGCGAATTAGACCGGATTATTTGAGACTTTAAATAATACTTCCGGCACTAGGGCATTAAAGTGTCATTTTGTGCAGCAAAGGCGAACTTTGCGAGCATGAGAAGTGAAACAGTAATTTTTATTGCCAGTAAAACAACAGTCGATAATATTTTTTGTCTCATGATTATTCGTATAGGTATAAACTACCTACCAGCTTCAGCGTGGCTAATTTGGTCGATATTATAAAGTCTTATATCCTCTATATCTCCGTAAATTATGATTCAAACCGTATAAAAACTTTCATCGACGAGTGTAATGGTCATTTCTCGGCAATCATAACTGCACGATGCAATCAACAATCAAACAACTTCATTTCACATAAACGCTAGTGAATAAGGCAGTCTTGGTCCGATAAATAAGGTTCTTTAGTTTTTTTTTCATTCTCATTTTGATCATCATTATCATAATCATTATGTACATGTAGTCGCCTACTGCTGAGCCTCTCTTTCAGTACGCCACTCATCCCCGTGGCGTGCTAGACAGGAACGACCCACACTTTTATTTAAAAAAAACCCTTTTCTAAAAAAGTGTGGAATTTGATTTTTCAAAGTCTTTTGTCAGACAGTCAATACAATATCGATGGCAAACACGTATACGGACTGTCTGTCAAATACTGTGACCTACGGACGCCATGTACGTGTCGTATTAAGGGCTATTACGCGGGTCTTGCTTGACACTAAAAAGATAACCAAAAATTATGATTTTTCTCGATAAAGGATTAAAAATAGTATCAAATGGAGAAACCAGGAAAGCACATCAATCAATAATCGCAAAGGATAGCACTCAGTTAGTTATCAGTGTCCCTTTTCCGCAATTGCACCTTTATATGAAACGATTGTCATGTACTATGACGCTCGATTGCCGTGACGTCACGATCCACGAGCGTTTTCTCTCTCTAATAAGCAATATTAAAACGGTTGTAGCTTCGTAATTTTTAGCGATATCTGAATGGGATTTTCGTCACTAGAGATATTTTCTTGCCTTCTTCTTTTTGCAGTAATAATAAATTGGGTCCATGCTGAGATTTAGGCTTCTGCCTAAGTCGCGTGACTTCGACTTAGGTCGGAACATAACGAAAGTAAGAGGTACCTACGTAAAAAGTCCTCGTTGATTAAGCTACTCAGCTAACTATACCAAATGACTGAATTCATAAAGCAATAAAGGGCATTGTTCCCGTGGTAACTAAGAATTGCATTGGCTATGGTTTGGATGGTCGTAAATTGTTGTTTATGGCATGTTTCAATTCTCACTCTTAAGTGCTTTAAAATTGCATAAAACTTCAATCTTGGGACTAACTTATAATTGCTACACTAAATAAAACCATAACACGAAGCAATAAATGTTATAGTTCTGGGGGCATATATTGAAACAAAAAATAAACCGTCCGATACCTATCCAAAATTAAAACTAAAAAATGTGATGTCCCTTTCTTACAAACGTGAATATCAAAGTGACAGATTTTACGGCATTTTAGCTAAAATAGGTTTGATGGTAACTCAATAATCAAGAGATTGTGACATTTGATTGTGTCTCAGATGAGTGAAATAAAAAATGAAGTCATATTACTAGCAGTCATGACACCTGCCGAATAGCGCCCATGCATATCCTCACGCACAACCAATTCTACCTCACTTTCGGGCTACCTTTCCTTGACCACTGCAATCAATTCCATACCACTTTCTTAATAAATTGCGGCAATAGACCATTTCCCTTAATTATGGGCCCTATTCTTCAACGCTCGACACATGGCAAATGTACAAAGTATTCGATACGTCTACGTCGACCAGTAATCGACTCTTGTATGGCCCGGGGGCTATTCTTTTCATGTGATACAAAGGCTGGGGAGTTATTACGTTTGATGGAAATTAGGTCAAAAAAATATTTTCCTAAGTAAACGTAAAAAGAAGATCCGGCCGTTTATGCCGCAAGAAATACATATTTCGTCACTCCCAAGGAATCAAATTTAATAGGATTTTTTTCTAGAACTATTGATGTACAAGAAAGGCAAATAATATGTTCTTATACCACAAGTACGGAAAAAACTGAAAACTATACATTAGTAATTAAGTATGGAACCTCGGTGGGCAAGTCCGACTCGCACTCCGGTGTTTTCTATCCCATATCATTCCCGATAGCAATTCCGATGGCCAAGTGTCACGTAACCAGCGACTACGTGACGGGAACTCATGACGTCATCAATCGTGGCCCGCTCACGTGTGCTGAGGGTCCTTTTGGCCACATCTAGCTTATGAAATATAGGAATATGAGGAGCAGTTCTTTGAAAATGTCCGGAGATCACTTGTATGTGACATTAACACAAGTCAATTATTAACGCCCGACACAAAAAGAGGGTGTTATAAGTTTGACGTGTCTGTGTGGTCTGTCTGTTGAATCGTAGCACCTAAACGAATGGACCGATTTTAATAAGTTTTTTCTGTCACAAAGCTGACGTGATCAAGATCGTTCTTAATAGCTACGTTTCAGCCAGTTTTGAGATATATAGACCTTTGAACTGAAAATGTCGGGAGTTATCCAACTTTTATAAGTTGTTAATTGTATAATTCCATTAAAAGTCTCGTTTAAAAAATAATGTGCGAGAATCGTGTTAGTATAATCATAGGTCTTTCAGCTTATATGGTGATGATGATGAGGTAATCTGATTATATCCAATATTTGAAACAACAAAACCACATGAGGAAAACGTCCCAATACTCGCAAATTTCAATCTGTCTGTACACTTATCTAGAGAAATATAACCTACTTGCAACAGAACAAAAAGGCTTTAGGAGACAGAAAACAATAAACATGGCAATATTCGATCTTGTACAACCTATTATAAAAAACATGGACAGGCGTAATAATATTTGTGCAGTTTTCATGGACATGACCAAGGCTTTTGATTATGTAGACCACAAGATTCTCTTAAAAAAACTCTATGCATATGGCATACGAGGCAATCTGTGGGATCTGTTCAAGTCATATTTAAGTAACAGAGATCAACACACAGAGATAACTCAGGTGTGTTTGCAAACCAAACAGCAAAAAACGTACCGTTCCGAAAAACGGAGAATAAGGTGTGGTGTGCCGCAAGGAAGTGTTCTTGGCCCTTTGCTGTTTTTACTTTATATCAACGACCTTCCACGGCACATCAAATACCCTATGGTGCTATTTGCCGACGATAGTACTGTAATTATTGAATGTAAAGATACTTGTCAATATGAGTCTGAAGTTAATGATACTATTTTGGACATAATTAAATGGCTTAATATTAATAATTTGTTGATAAACCTGGACAAGACTAAGATAATACATTTTTCTCAACGTAAATCACCTCTCCAAATCAATTGCAATTATGAAGAGAAAAGTATAGATTCTGTGGCTGTTACAAAGTTTCTCGGAGTGCATATAGATGAACATTTATCTTGGAAAGTTCATGTGGAAGATACATGCAAAAAACTTAACCAATATGCCTACGCCTTACATAAGCTTGCCAAGCAAGCAAGCCCTCACGCAGTACTAATGGCATATCATGGATTTGTAGCGTCAAAACTACGGTATGGCATTATTTTTTGGGGTAACTCCACAAGTAGAGAAGTCGTTTTCAAGGCACAGAAGAGGTGTGTTAGAGCCATGTATGGTCTCAAACCGACTGACAGTTGTGTACCTTATTTCAAGGACTCAAGAATTTTGACGATGCCTTCTCTATACATCTATGAAATAATTATGTTTGTCAAGAACAATACAAGCTTATTTAAAAGGCAGAGTGATGTCTCTAATAGAAACTTGAGAAAGAAACATACTTTTAATCTTTGCATAGTTCCTGCAAAGACAGCATTAATGCAAAAAAGTGTGTATTGTCTGGCCAGTAAAATATATAACCACTTACCCTTTAACTTGAAGTCATTAAATATGTTAGAGTTAAAAAATAAATTAATGACATTATTAATACATAAATGTTATTATTCCATTTCAGATTATATTAATGATAAAATAGATTGACATTTCTTTGATTCCTGTTATTTTACTTGAAATATTTAATGGGCATTCTTTAAGACCGGACATGCACTAATACTTTCATCTATAAGCTATATAATTGTTTTAACACAGATTGTTTAACTGCCATTACTGACTTTAGTATAGAATATAATTTGTATAAAGGCACCTGAATTTAGTATGCATGATAGTAGCTATAAGGTACTTTAGTATTAAGTTCAAAGTTTTTGTACGCCTATTGGCAAACATAGTGAAACTGTAAAAAAATACCACCTCTGTAATTACCTATGTTTACAAATAAAACACTTACTTACTTACTTACTTGTTCATGTTCAGAACAATAGAGGTGAAATATGGGTAAGTATTAGGCATAAGGCCACAAGGCGTCCAATATTGGAACGCTTACCTTACGCTAACAAAGTAACTTCACCAAGTTTTTAATTCCCAAATTATTATCGTCGCAGCAAGCCGTGAATTTGACAAATTGGTTTCAGCATGGAGTGACTCGGAACAAACAAGTTCGGGGTTGATAAGGCGGTGGCTTTACGATAGGATGGAAGCGATTTTTTTTCTCCCCTTTTCTTATATCACGTCTGTTATGATATAATCTTACCGTCAAAGTAAGAATGTTCCGAAATCTCGTCGTCTGTTTCCATCACTGAGACCAACTGACCTCCAATATAAACTATACTCAGGGTTATTAGCGGTAATTAGACGTTCTCCTTCAACAAGGTCACAGAGGAGGTTAATAGTTGCAACTTTTTATACCCCTTGTATACAATTTGTAACATTTAACAATTATAGAGAAAATTCGCGTTTTATTGACACGTCGTGAAATTCAATTAAGTGGACCATTAAATCAAATCGACAGGATTTATCAACTTCTTACACAATTCAATAATATATGAAAGAGTTCGTTTTTTTTTTATGCTAAAGTTTAGTCCATAGCGTTAGTAGTCTTCTTCGTGGCTTAGGATTATTCGCATTAGTTTCTTTAAAAGCAACTACTGCGAATTAGATAACAAAGTCACTGAACAGAATAAATAATAGTACTACGTACAGAAGGTTTTCTCTTAACAAATCCCCTGTTTAAGTATACCGAACGACCCTAAACGTGGCCATCCCTTTCTAACGCGTGCAGCGTGCATGCTGTAGCAGCGCTAAAGCCTGCATCCTGCTCACGCCCCAACGTTGTCCCAATGTGTACAGCCGGCATAACATACCCCCTGGGGCCAGCATTTACTTGAAGCGGCGCGACCAAATCGCGATGTGAGCGACCCCTGACCTGTCAATAATCCGTGAATTGAACGATCAAGTTTGGATTAGCCATTCCTTATACCCGTTGCACCAAAGGCCACATCCTAACATGTCGCCGCAGCCGCTACATTTGTCTCATTCAAATTCGAGTTACGAAACCTAATGCGGCTGTACATCACCCGCTCGCAACTTTGATGAACATTTTCTTGTACATACAGCCTGGCATATATTGGGCATGTATTTTCAGGGACCCGATTCGACTTGCCATCACGAACGCTTGCAACTTTGGTGAACAACGATCATACATTGCCTGATAGAAAGCAGACATGGCGACTGACTCCTCAAGGTTGTTATTCTCTACGCCCTCATGCACGAACTAGACCTTTGATTACGCTAAGTTACTACAAATCGCTGCTTGATATGTGTGTGAGTGAGGGGTGTAGTCAGCTTCAAACAAGTAACAGAATAGCGGTGCATATTACTGATTTGAAGATTCGTTGTGTTGACGGAGAAACGTCATCACAAGATAGAGATGACCATAGGTTTCTCTGTTGCGCTAAAATTGCTGAGGCTCCGGTATAAGTTTTACCGATACAAAACGTTACGACCGCGTTCGCGTGTAGCTGTCAAATCCCATACAAATTGAGGGTAAAACGCAAACGCGATCGTAAAGTTTTGTTTCGGTAAAACTTATACTAGAGCCTCCGAACTCGCCAAACAGGCACCTGAATGCGGTATATTTACCAGTCGATGGGCGAATGGATGTCTTGTCTGAGGTACTGCGAGACTATGCACGATGGATGTTTAGATGTAACTTTTTAACGTGTTATTTTTTTAATTCTACCGTGCCTTGATTCATTACTAAGCAACTGTAGGGGAAATCCGCAATGAAACGGACGGGTTATGAACCGGACACTATGGATATTTTATAAAATTCTGAACTTAAGTTGTATGTCTTTTGGTTGGTGGCAACACTGATGACCATAGATTAACCCACAATAATGACAGATTGCAGCTGTCATTATTTTGCTAAGTTTTTCAAACAAGTTAAAAAGCGCGTGACATTAGTAAAAATTTTCAGTTATTCGCGCACTCATTGCAAAACAAATAAGTAGGGAAGCTCCATTTGTGATGGTACACTAGTTAGGATATATTGTCATAAAGATACTGAATGAAGAGTTATAATCTTATCAATACCTACTTAATTATTTCGAATTTGGTTAAAATGTTTGTAGACTAGATTTGCAATGAATCGGACAGGTTTCGTCGCATTGAAAAGGACGTCCAAGAGACTAAAGAAGATAAGTCTAATTATTTTATGTTGTTTTTTTTTGAAACAGTTTGTGTTGTACCGAAGTGTTTGGCTTAAGTATTTAAATAATTTGATACCTAGGTACTTATATTGTTGCGAAATTTGAACTAAGACTAAAAAGTTGAGTCGAATTCTTTAAGGTTGTTTTTTTGTAGTGTGTTTATTTATGATCACAGTTTATGTTGTATCAAAATGTTTGACATGTTTAACTAAACGTTATAATTTAAAAGCAAAGAATTTGTGAATCATTGAGTATTCATATGATATTGGTTCCTAGTCCGTTCCAAGACGCCCGTTGTGTCCTATTCAATGCTACCGGTGTAATGAAACGGACATAACTGAGTTTTTAAAAAAACCTCCTATTTCTTACAATAAATTTATTTTCATATAATATGGTGTATGAAAAATTATAGAATATTATATTTCAATTCCGTAAGGACAGTTAATGAGTTCCTAAGTCGTTAACTACAGTATGTAATTATACTTCAAAGTTAAGTGTCCGATTCATGGCAGATCTCCCCTATACATTTTGTATGATTTAATTAAATAAGTAAATAGTTAACGTTTTATAGAAAGTTACTAGCTTGAGTGGCTTGACCCGGAAGGAGCTCCTTATTTTAATATGTTTGGGTACAGTTTTTTTCAGTATGTTAAACTGTAGTATAATAGGCGTATATGTTAGACATAACATTTGTAAGCTCAGATACTTTACGGTGCCATTCGAACCAGTTTTTGGAGGCAAAGAAGTTAGGTCCATAGACGTCATAAAAAATTGTCTATTAAAGCGTAAGTCTTCTATTGGTAGCTTTTTACACTTACACAATCAATAAAATCAATAATTTTCTTAACTTCCAAGGTTCACAAACACAAAGGTTGTATCTTTTTATTATATTTAGTAGTTTATATTTCATTAAAATAATTCGATTTGAGAAACACTACATTATGAATAATTTTAACATGAGAAAATTACCCTATTTGTCCAACCGTGTAGCAATTTGTGCTCAATCCAACTTTAAGAAAAAACGAGCTGCCTTTGGTTCATTGGAAATCTTTCCGTTGCACCAAAGAAAATAACAAACTGTTAGTTTTTAATTATTTTGACTACCGACATTTTCAAAAATATTCCATTTTGAATCGTGTAGCTAGGCACCGTAAAGTCTCTTTTAGAACGCATTAGTGCGACCCAACTCAGATAATTTCAAGTTTAAACTGTAGTAATCAGTCAGATTAGCGTTGCCCCATCCAAGCATGCAATTACTCTGAAACGCCCATGTTTTTAATTTACCACGCTAGCGTCTTGTTAGAAAGGAAGTTTTGGTTTTACGATGTACCACACAAACGATTGAGAATTAAACCTCAAATTCATCATCATCATCATCTTATCAGCCTAAAGACGTCCACTGCTGGACATAGGCCTCCCCCAAAGATTACCAAGACCAAATTGACCGGTCCTGAGTCACCCGCATCCAGCGGACTCCCGCGACTTTACCAAGTCATCCAGCGGACTCCCGCGACTTTACCAAGTCATCAGAGGGGCTACCGCGAAGTGAAAAGGAACTTCGTTCGAATATCTCCCTCTCTGTCGCACTTGCCCGTTCGAGCGACAAAGACGGAGATACACGAACGAAGTTCGTTTTCGTGTCGCAGTAGCCACTCAGGCCACACTTGACGCCGTATATAGATTACAAAAAAATTACCTTCAAATTGCCATTAACTTGAAGAAAAAACCGACACTGGCAAACTTACACTCTTCCAAATGACGGACGTAGCTAGTTTTTAGCTACGGTAATTTTAAGGTATTTTTTTTGGAATCTATATACGGCGTCAAGTATAGTGGAGGAGAAGGTTTAAAAAATGAAAGATGTAAGGGTAGGTATATATCTGTTTCCCAAAAGATAGTGGAGGAGGGTAAGCAGTTTTATAATGAAAGATATAAGGGTAGGTATCTGTTTCCAAAAGGTACTTTAGAGCCCACACACATGAGTTGGCGTTGGCGTGAAGCCCCGCTATTCTGTAACGTGAACTTTGGAAACCCCACCGTTCACCCAAGAATATATCTTCACGCCGCATTCGTAATAACTATAGCGTAGGCAGCGGTTTAGTTTCGTTAGGCTTTGTGATCACACAAATAAATGCCCTAGCCGGGATTCGAACCCAGGACCTCTTGCTTCGAAATCAGGGTCATTTCACTACTAACTAGGTTAAGCGGTCGTCAAAAATGTTTTGCAATAGGACAACACATACATAACAGAGAAAGTTAAATAAAAACTTTTATTAAGAAAAGACGAATATTATTAATTTAGATAGACAATTAATCTGGAATTCTAGATTGAAATTAATCAGCCATTTGTATGGCCGCCGTTCTACCAAGAACCAGCCATACAAACGGCACAGCGAAAGTTCGTGAGAACCAAATACTCTTACTTTCTCCTTGTTTATTTTCATATTGGAGTATTAAAAATAATGGTTCAATCAACTTGCAACTAGTTCTGAGCGAAACTAATTAAAATTGTATTCGAGTCAATATTATTCTGAGTTTCTAGTTAATATTGACTACGGTAAATTGAATTTAAGACAAATAAATACAATAGCACACAGCTGTTATTTACGTGTTGCTTATTGAAATGCTTACTAATATGACAACCTCTGTAGCCTAGCTGGTAGTGACTCTGCCCACGAAGCCGGGGGTCCCGGGTTCGAATCCCTGTAAGGGAATTTATTAGTGTGATGAGGATGAAATTTGTTTCGGAGTCATGGATGTTTTCTATGTATTTAAGTATTTATTTATCTATATAAGTATGTATATCGTCGTCTAGTGCCCATAATACAAGCTTCGCTTAGTTTGGGACTATGTCGATTTGTGTAAGATTGTGTAAGTACCCAAATTTTTATTCATTTAATAATAATTTCATAATCATTATTTTATAATCAATCATATCAGACGAAATTTTGCAGACCCCTTATTGGTAGATCATTACTTTTTAGTGCCAATATAAAATTTCATTGATATACATACAAAGTAAAATATGACAAAAAAGACTAAACGTGACAATATTTAGTATTTTTTGTCATATTTTACTTTACCTGTACGTCTAGCACAACTTGCTGTCAAGCCGCTTGTCGCGCGACTGAGCGTCCCCTGTCACACTCGCACCGTGCAAATTAGAACGAGGAGGGTAGATCCTTCTCGACTCGCGTCGTGGCGCGGCGTAAGTTGTGCTAGCCCCCCTGTACTAGTGGATTATGTCGCTGTTTCGAATTCTGTTCGAGATCTGATTATCTTTTATTTGCTACTGTTTAATAACTTTTAAATAGCTCAGCCTCATCCGTTTACATTCACAAGTAGTTCTAGCTATTCCCCGAAGCGCCCTTCACAACACTTTTTAAACAAACACACTAATGGCCTTGTTTACTTGACAACTGACAAAGCGCAGCTCTAAAACATTAAGGGAGGCGCGATCTTAAACAACAAGGTTCCGTATACCAGAGATTTTTTTTCGACCATTTTAGCCTAGTTGGTAGTGACCCTGCCGAAGCTAGAGATATAATTAAATTCTATTCAATTAAATTCATTTACCGATGGACTAGCGGGCTACTAGAAGGTAGCTATTCGTGTACGCTATCTTGCTCCTACTTTCTTTTTAGTTTTCAACTGATATGCAGGCGAAAAAGTTAACAATGGCCACAAAAGCATTGGGCTAAAGATAAACTGTTTATGGTCATTCGGACATCTTAAGGCGGTTTGCTTTTCTTATGTAACAAACTTTCATAGTGGAGGTCTATCCATTGGCGCAAATCCCCCCTTTCTTAGACAACTAACTTGTACGAACTAGATTAATTTAGTTTTCCAAAAGTATCACGTGTCCTTAACACTTTAGCAACCGGATGAAAAATTGAAACATTCACCAGAAACCGACAGAATTCGCTAGGCGTGCAAGTTCATACTACTGCCCGCCTAGCGGGTCCAGTCGGCATCTGAGCAAACATTACGAGTGCCCGCTAGGCGGGTTCTTGGTTGCGAACGTTTTAAATTATTGCAGTTTTGTATGCTTCCTTAAAAACATGTCTTTACAGCTAAAGCTCGACCAGGAAAAAAATAAAATAAATATTGGAACTAATTTCCTCAACTGGCAACAGTAACTTTGAAGACGTCATTAATGCCATCTGTCAAAGCTGTCAAAGTGAGGTGTCGTTGGTACAGTGTGGTATTATGGCGGAAAACTATTGGAACTAATTTCCTCAACTGGCAACGGTAACTTTGAAGACGTCATTAATGCCATCTGTCAAAGCTGTCAAAGTGAGGTGTCGTTGGTACAGTGTGGTATTATGGCGGAAAACTATTGGAACTAATTTCCTCAACTGGCAACAGTAACTTTGAAGACGTCATTAATGCCATCTGTCAAAGCTGTCAAAGTGAGGTGTCGTTGGTACAGTGTGGTATTATGGCGGAAAACTATTGGAACTAATTTCCTCAACTGGCAACAGTAACTTTGAAGACGTCATTAATGCCATCTGTCAAAGCTGTCAAAGTGAGGTGTCGTTGGTACAGTGTGGTATTATGGCGGAAAACTATTGGAACTAATTTCCTCAACTGGCAACAGTAACTTTGAAGACGTCATTAATGCCATCTGTCAAAGCTGTCAAAGTGAGGTGTCGTTGGTACAGTGTGGTATTATGGCGGAAAACTATTGGAACTAATTTCCTCAACTGGCAACAGTAACTTAGAAGACGTCATTAATGCCATCTGTCAAAGCTGTCAAAGTGAGATGTCGTTGGTACAGTGTGGTATTATGGCGGAAAACTATTGGAACTAATTTCCTCAACTGGCAACAGTAACTTTGAAGACGTCATTAATGCCATCTGTCAAAGCTGTCAAAGTGAGGTGTCGTTGGTACAGTGTGGTATTGCATTAAGATGCAAAAAACTATTTAAATAATGTGACTTAAGAAAAGTGGTTTACATTATGACGAAGTATTTGTAGGAGAGAAAGTCTCATGGATTAGACTATGTTCCCCTAAATAACGTCACCGACCTTGTTGTCAATATAGTCAGGTAGGTACATCGTATAGTTTTTTTTTAGTGTTGCCATAATTATTGATAATTTAGCGCCCCCAGTTATACATCCAAATTGGGTGAGGCATTCCCAACGACCCCTAAATCAGCTAGGCAAACAGACGCACTGTATCATTGTAGTTTGTTTGCAACAACTTCCGCTCGCTAATTGCTATATTGCTCGACCCAGTTAGCTTTTAGTCATTAGTGACATTTGATTGTTGAGATACACTTCAATAAAAGAGCTCGTAAGTCGTAACTGTTCTTATAGACCTAACTTACTTAAGGGCACAGCTAGAGATTAATAAACTGCGTGGTTTCAAATATATATATCTGGGTTTCGTCATGGGTTTATGGGATTAACTGCATCTATCTATAATAGGCATGATGACATATTTATAAAAACTGTTCTATAATGTTTAGAAACATTTATTATGTACAACGAATAAGATTTTTCAAGAGAATTTTAAGCAGGTAAGTATGAAAAATTATGCATTTTAGTTTTTAAATTTCAAATTGGCGCTAAAACGCTTGTCAGTGTCATGGCGTCCCGAGTGACGTCACGTTTGTATAAACAGAACGCAGACCTTTGATGTTTGCTACCTAGATCGCTCAATTGCTCATTGAATGAACATAAATTAAAAAGTTTACAAGTCTTGCGCGGCTTATGAAGATCTGACAGATAACATGGTTCTATCCCTGTCTTACTATTCGTTCAGTACGTAAGTTTTCTCTGTAATCTGTGGTAATGGCCGTTATGGGTATGTATTTCTACAAACGTGACGTCATGCACCCTGATTGGTGTTAAACATATCATGGCGGGCGTCCGTATTTTTCAGTTTAATTTTATCAAAATAAATAATAATCTCTTACTTAATAAAAAAATATGAGCAATTTTCGAACTCTACGATTAAAATTTCACTAAGAAAATACCATATTTTAGTGATTATCAATTACTGTCATCATGCCTATTCTATTTGAAAGAAAGAAGAAAGAAAATACATTTATTTAACGTCACAACTTAGGCACACAATAAAAATAAAGTTAATGTTAGTAGTTATTTTACCTAGATATACCGCATATGATTACCTATAGCCTTTTTACACAGAATAAAAAAATAGCGTCTCTTAAAGGCAACGGTAGCCTAGTGGATCAGGCATACGGCTGTCAAGCAGCGTTCGAATCCCGGGTACCAATAAGTTTTACGGAACTTATGTACGGAATATTTACCGTTAGCTTTTCGGTGAAGGAAAACGTCGTGAGGAAACCGGTCTAATCCCAATGAGGTCTAGTTTTCCCTCTGGGTTGGAAGGTCAGATGGCGCATTCGTAAATCTAGTGTCTATGCCAAATCTTGGGTTGAGATGTCAAAGCAGACCCCGGTCTCCTTTAGGGCACAACGGAATAAAGCTAGGAGGATGATGATAAGCCATAGCGTCTCTTTGTCGGGAAGTGTCATTAAAATCGGAGGCGATAGTAACTAACACAAAAACGCAGCAATTACATGAATGCAGAGCTCTTCACCAGTCGGGCCTAACAGCCGCAATCGCGATATAATTAACTGACGTTAAAAAATATTTTACTTTTCCTTTCCGTTCATCTTAATTGAATTTCGCATAAAAACGTAAAAAAATAATTATCTAACTCCATTAAAACAAATAAAAATACAACATGGCGTCATTTCCATAAAGCCCGACACCTGCATAACTCGCCTGCGCACCGAGTTTCGCTCGGCGTGCAAATTTCACTCAAACTCCCATTTACGCAGCATACATTACCCGCTTATTGCGTTAATGCTGAGTTGCTCTGCTAAGACAGCGAGCGGCGGATAATGTGACGCCTAATTTCACGTTAGAATTCCAGGTGCTGGAAATTGAAAATTATGCGACACATTGCTGTAACGGTTGTAAACAGAGTTTTTTTTTGCATCGTCATAAAATGAGTTGAAATGAAATGAAATGAAATGAAAATTATTTATTTATTTAAATTCAGCATAGGCTGATTCGGAAGACGACTGTACATCTGACTGGGCCGTTCTCTTTTTATAAATGGTGTGATTGTAGGATAACCGACCTGTTACCGAAGATTTCCAAGCTTGTTTGTCACCTTTCCTAAAAATATACGTGTCACTCTCAAGACAGGAATTTGTGTAACGCTGCCATTCCATCTGAATGACTTTTTCGTACAAGAACATAAAACAATTTGAAAAGTAATGATTCAGAAAATTGATCAGACCTAGAAAATAAGTCTTGTTTTTTTATGTAGAACTTATTAGCATTACAAACGGACGTTTCTTTGCTTCAGGGTGCGAGAGACATTCTTAGCTTTATTTCCTATACACTGCCTATTCACCCATGCAAGATTTTTTCAGTTTGGTTGCGAAACACAATTTGGTCGCAACTTATGCTATGAAATAATTTCTTAGTTGGCAACTGGTTGTGTAATAAGGAAAAAGATTCTTCTTTCGCAACTAGTTGCTAACAAAGAAGAAATATTCTTCCATTGCAACTGGTTGCGAAACGTAGTTGCCATGACGGCCGAAAGGGTTTGTCAAGCTTGTTCACCAAACTTGCTCGCCAACCTCCCCCGTCCGTGTGTAACCACAAAATCGCTGCACTCCGCGCCGGATAGTTATCGCTCGAATTTGAATAACTACGGATTTATGCCACTCGCCTCTTAACGCATTGTTTCGTCCTTTGCCAGTCTGCGGCGGGCTTTACGGCTAAATAAGCTTTTGAATAAAATTCATGAGCACTTTGAGGTTATTTTAAGTTTAAAAACATGGCGACGTCGCTGCAATATCAGGCAACATTTGTGCGAAGATGTCGGTAATTATTAGCCATCTTTAAGAAACAGTAGTGATTTTTTTGACACTTATGGTCAGGATGACAGGAAGCTACAGTAGACCTGTGGTTCAGGCATGCGGCTATCAAGCGGTGGTGGTAGGATCGATCCTACGACCAAAAACTCGTTGGTACTAGCTGGGATTCGAATCCCAGCCAGTACCAACGAGTTTTTCGGAGCTTATGTACGGAATACTTTTCGGTGAAGGAAAACATCGTGAGGAAACCGGTCTAATCCCAATAAGGTGACCTGCGCCTGTTTAGACTTGAGTAGACGGACTGACTAGACTGGCAAGGCATGGTATCATAAAAGTAATTTTCCGTCGAAATTAACCGATGTTCATTTATTCTTCATTTCGCCGATTAAAATACATTACGGCCCCGCTATTCTATAACACGTTTTAAGCTCATCTCACCTCTCACCCACAAATATATTTTGACGCCGCGATTCCTAGTAACTGAGCCTAGGTAGAGGTCTAGTTTCATTAGGCGTGTCGGGTGGGGTGAGACGCATGGGCGCGTAAAGAATAACATCTGTTATTCGCTACCCGCTAATGCGGCTCACCCACCCGGTCACCCGTCACGAAACTAGACCGCTACCTACGCTTAGTTACTACGCATAGCTGTGTCAAGATACATTTGAATGAATGAATGAATGAATGAATGGTTTATTGATAATGAATATATGGTACATAAGATCTTAAATATCTATACATATTTTTTCTCATAATATATTCAGCCAGGTCAGGCATATGAAAACTTAGGTCAGTGATTTGATCACTCAGTCTATAAACAGGGGTAAAATTACATTAAAATTAAGTACATCACATAATATAATTATAGCATCCTAGTGATCTAATAGTAAATATTAAACATTATTTCATCGCATGCTTCATTATTAGCTACACAGAATTTGATTCATTTATATAATTAAAGTAAAGAAAGTTAATAAAGTAATGTCATTGATAAAATTGTAATTAAATGAAATAATAATAACAGTCCAATATTATTCTATGTCACATGCTTCGTCAAATTTATAAATTAAGTATTCCTTAATGCTATAGAAACATTTTTCAGCTAACATTTTGTGCAATTTTGTTTTAAATTCATGAACAGGGAGTATTCTAAGTGCGGCAGGTAGTTTATTAAAGATATTTACGCACATATTATAAGCACTTTTTTTCCTGACTACCAGCTTATGACTATTTGGTAATGCTGAAGGTGAGCGTTTGAGGTGAGCTTAAAACAAGTTACAGAATAGGGGGGCAGAGGTCTAGTTTCTTTAGGCGTGATGGGTGAAGAGATGCAAATAAATGCTTTCCGAATAACAGCCCATTTCACCCACGCTAATAATATTTGGCGCGAAGATGTACGAAACAGTCTAACTTCCAATCCCGCTTAACGAAGTCTGCATAACTTGGAACGTGTTTTCATTTAATAACTTAGTTAAAACATTAATGCAGAGCGTGTGTTATATAGGTCGGGCTAATAATACGGAAGATTGGGTGTATCTATGAAAATGAACCAGTCGGAATAAGTGTGCGAAGCACATAAAATTTAGGTAAAGTTGGTCTCAAGAACAAAACGGTTAGTGTCAAAACCTTTTAAAAATACGTTGTATTGCCACAGAATAGATAATAGTACAAGTACAGAAGATACACTCCTTTGATCTTTACAAAAGGCGCTTTTTTCTCAGCCAAAACATTAAGGTTCATGGCCTTCTGACGTCGTCGACGACGACGTCCACGTTCATCGCTACAAGTACATGCCGGTTCCCCAACGTTGGGGCACCGGCATGTACTTGTAGCGATGAACGTAAATCGCGGAGTGTCCCGCGCCTGGTATTGTACGAACATTAGGTGAAGATGATATATTGATCAAACGAATAATACCGACTTTCTGTCATAAATAGAAAACTGAAACCTTCTCCCTCTGAGAACGAGACGTATACTTGTAATCATTAACTAACAAATTCAAAAGGTGGAGTGATGGTATTGTCCTAACATCAGGTAAAACATGTTCTAGAACAGCAAGAGACAGAGGAAAATGAATGCAATTGGAGGAGGCTATCACCGTAATAGGCGTTACTTAATATATTAAGAAATATTATGTACTCGTATGTAGGCCCCCGACAAGGTGGACTGATGATCTGGTAAAGGTTGCGGGAGTCCGCTGGATGCAGGTGGCGAGGGATCGGTCACTTTGGCACTCTTTGGGGGAGGCCTATGTCCAGTGGACGTCTTCCGGCTGATATGATGATGATGATGATGATGATGTATATGTTTAGGGGAAAAAGCCTACTAATAACTATATACCATAGTAAGTTAATAGAAAGGCAGTTTTGTTCATACGGTAAATTGTTCGTTCACTAAACTTCTCAATCCGTCATCCGCAATTTTCCTAAAACTTGTCACTCCACCATTACCGTAAACGCTCGTAATATTTAACGTAATTCATTAGTCCTTAATAAATCCCTTCCTTTAATCAAAGTTTTATCAACGCCGGAGTAAGTCGACCGTTGGAAAAAACCGGCTGACTAATACTGGTCATCAGTCTTCGCAAAAAGTGCTGCCGCGGCCTTACGTAGTAGACACTTAGCGGATACATAGCTGAATCCGAATTCCAACTGGTGCTTTTACTATGTATTTAGCAAATTAAGGCGGGTTCCTGACCAGGCGGAGCGGGTTCGGTGTGCGACATTTTGTACTTTGAGCTGACTGATACTGATACACATACATATGTAGTATGTGTACGGTGTACCTATGTAATGTACATATTAAATTCACGCTTTATTCCCGAGAGGCAGGAAGAAACTTATGTTTTACCGCCTTAAATACCTTTTATTGGAAAATCCATTATACTCAGTCATAGAATACATGAGTCTTGACTTGACATCTTAAATTATTATTATTATTATCACCTATTTAAATTTGTATGAATATGATGTATATATGTGTCACGTATTTTCTGATGCACTAAATATTGTAAAGAATGACGATACCTAGAGGTATAAATTTGTGTTCTTTTGCTTTTGATTTGTTTTTTCTATTTCCTTGTTATTGTGTTCTTACATTTGTTGACATTGTCTTAATATTACATCTTATTTTTCTCCGTTTTTAACGATCGTGATAAAAATTCTTATTTTTTTGACATGTATGCAAATCTGTAATGTAATTTTTTATCATGAAATAAATAATCAAATCGAATCTAATCTGTTGCAGTGCCAGTTTTAGCATAAATGTGGAAAAGAATCCTCGAAAAAGTAAAATATCGTCAAAATGTGATATCGCAGTGATAGATTTCATACACACTCTTCATTTCACACACACACACTTCATTTCACTTCACACTTCAACCCTGCTCCCTTAAGGATAATTCACACCAAACGGCACGCATCGTATCGGATCGAAACGGATTTTACGGACGAATAGGTGGCAGTAATGAGTACAAACTACACTGACCACTAATAGACGTTATTTCCCTGCAATAAGGTTCAAAATGATCAGGTCACTGGGTGCGCAATGAGAAAGAGCTGCGAGCGTCGTTTGTTTTTAAATGGCGGAAAATTAGCGACATTTGAGGGGGAAGCGCTGTGAAATGAATTCTGAAGTTTTAGTGCAACATGTTATAACAATCATTGTTTAAAGCCACATTTAAAAAAATACGAAATCGTAAAATAATGTTTATTTGATGTATTTTTATTAAGTAGGTAAGTAGTGAGATAAATACCTGTGAGAAAGTTTGCTAAAATCCATACTAATATTATAAATGCGAAAGTCTGTCCGTCTGTTACCTCTTCACGCTAAAACCACTGAACCGATTCAGATGAAATTTGGTATGGAGATAGGTTGACCCTCGGAGAAGGACAAAGGAGCTTTATCCCGGAAATTAACCCCCATAGGAGTAAAATAGGGGGTGAAAGTTTGTACGGAGCTACGATACAAACGTGTTCCACGCGGACGTAGTCGTTCGCAGAAGCTAGTCCTTAGTAGTTTGGTACCTAATCCTAAGATTTGGCATAGGCACTAGTTTTACGAAAGCGACTGCCATCTGACCTTATAACCCAGATGGAAAACTAGACCTTATGGGGATTAGGCAGCTCTCATCACGACGTTTTCCTTCACCGAAAAGCTAACGGTAAACATTCCGTACATTCGTTCCGAAAAACTCATAAGTAGGTATGAGCCGGGATTCAAACCCTCGACCACCGCTTGACAGCCGCATGACTGAACCACCAGGATACCGTAGCTTCTAAAAATAATGACCAACGCTATATTATTAAGCCCAAGGGACCGCTAAGAAGTGGCTCCAGCCAAGGAACACCTGAACTCCATAATTACAGAGTTCTTTAATTAATAAGGACAGTTAGCAACTTGATCTGTCGCGGGACTTTCCTCGGATTTGGAAAGTCTTTCCTAATGACAAGTCAAAAATGTTCAGTAATTAAACATTCAAGTTTCATTTGCAGGCTTGGGTTATAGTCCAATCAAGAAAGACTATGCCGTCTCATAAAATATAGAAAAGAAAAAAAAACATACATCGAAGTAGCCGCAATTGCGCACGAAATAATAGCGAATTCGTTGCGCACTAACGGCGAAATTGCTGCGCACTCGCAGCGAACTTGCACTAGTCGTGCCAGATTTTTTTTGCAAGAACCGGTTCGTGTCGGTAAGCCATCGAAATTAGTCAGTTGTACTTATTTGATATTATAAGTAGCAAACAGAATTGGCCAGAACACTATCCCTGTCACCGTCCAGTTGTAACATAGAATGGGTAATACGCACTATGTACGTTTTCATTACAAATGGACATTACACGTACCAAGCACTCCAATCGAGAACTATCTCGCCACTACACTCGTGTAATTAAGGCATTGCTTGAGACGGATTTGTGGGCTAATGACTCAGACGGGAATTGAACTAATCCTTGAATTAGCAGTACTAATGCCAAGTTGGCGGAAAGGTTCTCGAGTGGCGACCACGTACCGAAAGGCGCGGCGTAGGTAGGCCAAGGTGGACTGATGACCTGGTAAAGGTTGCAGGAGTCCGCTGGATGCGGGTGGCGCGTGACCGGTCACTTTGGCACTCTTTGGGGGAGGCCTATGTCCAGCAGTGGACGTCTTTCGGCTGATATGATGGATGCTAAATTAAGTACCATTTTTATGTTCTGTCTTCTTCTTCAATGTATGTCAGTAGATTTACGAAGTGACTTAAAAAAAAGGGGCGGTTCTCAATGCGTCGGAAGCTTTTTATGTATTTTCCCCAATTACTCGCAAACACCTATACCTATTTTTTTGTTAGAAAGGGTATCCGTCCCAGGTCGCTGGGATCCACGAGAAAACGAGGGGACTCTTCAAAATTTAAATGCACACTTGAAGCGACTTGCAGTCGGTTTTTATTTACTTAATTCAAAAACTTACGAAAATACCTAAATCAGCAGCAATAATATTTGCAATAACAAACGCCAACAACAACATAATATGTGGAACGACTTTGACGTCTATGGCTGTCGACTATTGACTTTGATATGCCTGACTTTAAGATTTATAATTATTAATAACATTTGTAGTTATTTTATTATTATATAATCCCTTTAATTTAAACCTTACTTAGTTATTTTTAAACTAATAATATTAATGGGATAATATTTGTCACGATTGCCTACATTCATATTTTGGACTATGTGTATTGAGTGAAAGTTTAGTAAGTTTCTCGTGGCCGGATTTTCACTGGTTTAATATTAATTAGGGTTCTAAGACTTGTAACGTACCTGTGTACTAAGTTTGATAACAAAGTTCATATTAATTATTCAGGTAAATTGATAATTAGGCTTCTACTAAGCTCCAAAGTCACATCGATAGCTACTTGGAAGAGTAGGTCGCAACAAATGTACTTAGTAGAACAAGTGTCATCATCATCATATCAGCCGAAAGACGTCAATTGCTGGACAGAGGCCTCCCCCAAAGAGTGCCAAAGTGACCGATCCCGCGTCACCGCATCCAGCGGACTCGCGCGACCTTTACCAGGTCATCAGTCTACCTTGTCGAGGGTCTACCCACGCCGCGCCTTCCAGTACGTGGTCGCCACTCGAGAACCTTTCCGCCCCAACGGCCATCGGGCATATATGGCACTGAAACGTGGTCGCTTACTATGGGCCTCATAAGAAGGCTCAAAGTCACGCAAAGGGCAATGGAGAGGGCCATGTTGGGAGTTTCTCTGCGTGATCGCATCAGAAATGAGGCTGTCCGCAGCATACCAAGGTAACCGATATAGCCCTCCGAATCGCTATACTTAAGTGGCAGTAGGCGGGGCACATAGCATGTAGAACCGATGGAACAAGTGTATCTTACACGAATCGAACCCATTTTAAGCTCCATAAGGTTTGGGTACTAGACGACAAAATTTTAATAAACCGGTCGGTTGTGCCGGACCACGCACAATAAAGGCTTCCGTACCTTCTACTAGCCAACCCCCATTGGGAATAAGGTACCGTCAGTTAAAAAAAAGTCTTATCTTCATAAGAAACTTACAGTACTTCGTTAGGGAAGGCAGGTTTTGAGCAATAAATCAAAAACCTTGGATCCGATTTTGGTAAAAATAATTTTCGTTGAAAGTATCATTAAAGCACTATTGACCATGATTTTTTTCATGTTTTCTATTATTACTGGGCTCGAAAGTTAGAGGGGGAGGGAGGACAATTTTAGTGACTTTCAGAGCGGTTATCGCCGTCAATAATATAAATCATAAATAAAAAAACCAATTTTGTTGATCTTTTATACCCACATCTATGCTAAAAGTGGCGCTGGAACATAAGTTTCATGTGCTCTGCCTACCCCTTTTGGGAATCAAGGCGTGAAAGTATGTATATATATATATATATATGTATATTGTACTTACGACGTATTGGAATTCACTACTTGTGACACAAAATATGACGTCATTATTATGTGTTTCTAAGGCACCTGTCCACATCTTTCACTGTTCAACAGACGTAAGAATGACGTAACGCACGGGGTACACCGCGTTTTACAGATTCTAGTGATTTTCTCGGAAACGAGTAAGAATAAAAATTGGAAAACCACTTTATTACGTTCAGGTAAGATAATTACCGAAATGGATTTCGATTTAGGCATCATTACATATTTTGAAATGTTGTCAATTGGTTGGCTAATTGCTAATGACTTACCTCCATCTTCCGGAATATTGAGCAGCTTCTTGGCTCCAGGGCTTGGGCCGCGCACCGCCGACAGCGCCCGTTGCAGAGTCTCGCTCATCTGCTTCCCGCCAGCACAGTGCAGCAGCAACAGCAGCCAGCACCACTGCAGTACAGACCGCTTGCCCATCTCGGCATCAGTGTGGGCAGTGGCTCATGACCGCATCTGGAAAGAAAATGGCAAAATTATAATTTGTCTTGCCAAAGGCACAGAATTAGATAATAGTACAAGTACAGAAGGGACACTCCTTTGATCTTTACAAAAGGCGCTTTTTTCTCAGCCAAAACATTATGATTTATGGCCCTCTGACGTCGTCGACCACGACGTCGACGTTCATCGCTACAAGTACATGCCGGTTCCCCAACGTTGGGGCACCGGCATGTACTTGTAGCGATGAACGTAAATCGCGGAGTGTCCCGCGCCAAATTTTTGAAGTGAGTACTTCTTTAGCGGCGCTGTGGACTTTTGTGATGGGGATAAAATGTTAAACCCGCAACAGGTCACATGACCGTAAGATTCGACAGATAGAAAATTGAAGACGGACACGTAACCTGATCGAAAAACTGTTACAATGTCAATGAGTTTTCACATCTGCCGGCACTCCTGAAGTGCAACCCGGTCTTTTTTTTTTGACGGTGGCAAACAAGCGTACGGCCCGCCTGATGGTAAGCGGCCACCGCAGCCTATAGACGGATGCAACTCCAGAGGAGCCTTATGATATGTTTGAGGATTCGCCGTGTTGACAGCTGAAGGAACAAATGCCCTCGCTCCTCACCTCCAGGAACACACACACTACAGCGCAAGTAGTAGTGTTATTATGGCTATAGTCTTCTGCAAGGCGCTACTTCCCCAGTTGGGCTGCTCCAAATTCGAGCGAATGACATTTCGCTGTGCCCTGCCTCACTAAAGCGATCCCGGTAAAATGCTAGGAGGAAAAGGAGGGAATAATAATTCCTCCTCCACCAGCTGGACGATCCGAGTACGCTCTCCGTAGGGCATGATCGTCTCCCATGCAAAGTGCCCAAGCTATCGAAAACCCAGGTCGTCCTAGATAACGTTTGGATGATGTAGTCCAAGAGCTGAATGAACTCCGGGCCGTTGATTGGACAGACACGCATTGAACAGGGAAGTCTCGCGGTTTTTAGTGTAAATATAATACATAAATATAAGGGGACGATCTTACACAAATCGACCTAGTCCCAAACTAAGCAAAGCTTTTACTATGGGTCCTAGACGACGATAAACATACTTATTTATAAAGATAAATAAATACTTAAATACATAGAAAACAGCCATGACTCAGGAACATGCTCATCATGAATATTTGTTCCTAAATCATGTGTCAGTGTGATAACAAAATTCAGTTTTTTTATAAAATTTGGTATGTACTCGTAAGCTTGATGCATTGAAGATTCCTCGTGTGGAAACTAACGGAACATTTAAATTGGCAGAATATGAACATTCTGAACCAAAGATTTGGAATATGTATTTTTTTTTCATTTCCAAAGGCAATAACGAGACGAGACGTCTCGTTACAATGAAATACCTACTTTACTACGTACACTATAAGGTTGTCTGTCACTGTGAAAATGGAATAAAGATACAACTTCACTGAGCTAAAATAGTTAGTTCACAACTTTTCCGTTTGAGATGGTTTTTTTGTGGTTGCTTTTATTGATTTCATGCCAATTAGGTCGTTTAGTTTGATAGTATGTTTTTCTAAGCATGCAACACGTTTTAACTAGTTTATATCATTGGTTTATTGATAGTGAATTCAATGTATACCTATATATCCAGTTGGCCTAATTCCTTGTACAGTCGACGTCAAAGATATCTATACATTTTTCGCCTGGAATAAGGTGCAAAAGTGTTACATATCTTTGAACTCGACTTTACCAGTGGGCCGCAATGTCAAAAGTTTCTTATTTTAAAGAATAGATTATTGCAGAAAAATATGCCGGATGCGGCTTGGAGCAATTAATTTAAAGGGTGACTCCATAGAATATCCGCAGAAAGTACGCCCACACCAATGCTTGAAAATCGGTGACGGTACGGAAACGCAGTAACGCATCGTATCCGCACCGTTTTGACGCATGCTCCACACACCGCTGCCTAAAAAAAGAAGACGGTACGGAAACGCAGTGACGCAGCGTAAACGTACCGTTTTTGACGCATAGCTGTGTGGAGTGCCTGCGTACGTACGTACCTTTACTGTAGGCATATCAATACCAATATTTCAAAATTATTGAATACGGAATGAGAAATGAAACTTGATATCACGATATCGTAGCATGTAACTCATTAAGCGCACTTGTCAGTGATGGATAGTGTCATTGCTTTCCATAATTTTTTGTAGGTTTTCGTATTTATAATGTAATATTATTGATATTATTCCAAATATAATAATATTGATAATACTCCAGTTAAGTCGTAGAAACCAGGCAAACCTATTTTTTTTAACCACTTATAACGAACTGATTGCTAATTGGGTTAATAATCCACCGTTTCATTTATTGCTCCTGTTACAAGCCACACCCTGTATATTAAGGGAATCTTACACAAATCGAACTAGCCCCATTATAAGCTCCATAAGGCTTGTGTACACGATGCGACACGACAAAATATTTATAAATGCTACGGTGTAACATACGTAAATACACTAAAATCATATCCCTTTCTTTCGACTCGGCAAAAAATCAGAAGAGCAAAAAATAATAAACCATTTTTATTTACTTTAATAACGAAGTTCTTAAATTAATCGAAGTGTACCTAAGTATTTTAAAGTTGGCGCCCACTCAAAATTACTTAGATACACTTAGATTAATTTAAGAATTTAATTATTAAACTTAATAAAAAAGGTTTATTATTTTTTGCTTTTCAGATTTTTTTCGGCGGTTTAATTTTTTTGTTAAAAAGTTTTTATTTTACTATTTTCTGTGGCTTTCTTTAGTTAATTACTAACTTAATTACTAGTTACATGCAATATTTTTGATTACTCGTTGCATAAGTGGTCATACATTTTAATCAGTGAGTGAACCATCAATCATCCCCATGTTTTCCTACCCTTAGGGTTGAAATTTTTATTTAAAATTTATGTGGGACCAACTTCGAGGTGGTATCGAGGCAAAATCGGACTACACTGTAAAAAGTTAAGCGTGATCATACATTAAAAAATATATACTCGTTGACTTCAGAACCTCCTCCGTTTTTTTCGTCGGGTAAAATGACAGTATCCTTTAGAAAAAAATAATTATGCGTTTTTACGACCACGAAATTTTATGTAGTCATTAACTTTATAATTGAATTAATCCTCAACGATTGGTTCTGTTTTTAAGAACATAAAGATAAAGCTGACTCATCGGGGTGCGTTGATGACGAGTTTTGAAAATAGGATGCTGGCGTGTTGTTAGCGGATACCGGGCCAGTATTTATTTATTCACTAGGTATCGCCCGCGACTTCGTCTGCGTGGACCAGCCCCCCTATTCAGTAACTTCTTTTAAGCTCACCTCAACGCTCACCCACAAATATATCTTGATACCGCGATGCGTAGTAACTAAGCGTCGGTAGAGGTCTAGTTTTGTGACGGACGGCCCGCGGGGTGCAACAGCTCAGGGATGAAAACCATCCTCTATTTTAATCCAGGCCATACACTATCTTCATGTAAAATTGTATCCAAATCGGTTGAGCCAGAGAGCTAGAAACGGGTTTATAGAGTGATTGAGTACCATACCAACCATTCAAACTTTCGCAATTATAATATAAATTTAGTAGCGTGTTTTTTTTATCAGGCCCATTCAAAGGTGGGCTGACGACCTTACCCAAGTGGCCGGAAAAGATTGGATGAGTCTAGGAACAAACAGAGAGTTATGGACAGAGTTGGAGGCCTTCACCCAACGAGGGGTTCATGTCAAGGAAAAAAATATTTAATGTACCAAACTTGATTTTTCTAAGAAATGTTTCTTTTTTATTATATGAGGCAACAAAGCCCCATGTTTATATATTCCCAATAAGCTAACATACATATCAATGTAAACTTATTTTAAAATTACAAAAACACTATAACTGCGATGTGTCTTCGTGGTGTCACTCATGGAGAAATGGACGTTGGATAGTTATTCCATCCACTACTGTATCTGGCTTTGAAAATAAGAATGACACAGACTTCAAAGTCCCCACTTTATACTAATATACTTACTTCATTTTGGAAAATACTCCGAATAATAACTTTCAAGTAAACGTTCCCTTGGTATTTTTTGTCTGATAGCTAGACTAGCAGCAAATATACTTATCAAAAGCAAACTGTAAATATCTTTCATTTTATTTATTTACATTATTTGTTGACTTGCCGATAAGACCTGGATGGGAAACTAAACATTAGCTCAAAGTATTGGTAAATAGGGTTACTATCATAAGGTAAATAAAAATAATGTTATTAATATTTCTCTAGAACTTAATAAGAGCTTTTAGACTTCCCACAGATGCAGCATTAATAATCGATTAATCGCATGCATACATACGTACAAATCGATTCACACCTTTATTCCCAAAAGAAGTAGGCAGAGCACAATAAACTTATGTTCCAAAGCCACTTTAAGCATAAATGTGGGTATAAAAGATCGACATAATGTGATATCTCAATGATAGGTTGCTAGCCGATGGGATGTGTTGTGGGCGATGGCCCACAACTCACTTCAACCCTGCTCCCTTAGACGACTATTACAACAAGAACGAGGGGACGGGAAGAAAGAGGGTAGTCAAATTCTAACTCGACCCCACACGTAGCATTTCATCCCTTTTATGGGATAATTTCCGGGTAAAAAAACCTCTGTCATTCCCAGGGTCTCAAACTATCTTCATACGAAATTTCCTCTAAATCGTTTCTGTAGTTTAAGCTTCAAAACATAAGAAAGAAACAGGCAGCTTTCGCTAAAATATTAGTAAAAATTGGATACATTGATTAGGGCAGATTATCAGTGGAATTACAAGCGTCTATAGGTTTCGGTGACGGCTTACCGTTCGATTGCTTCCCAACGACGTAATATTAAAAAATAAAGATTTTTACCACAAAGTAGAGATATAGAGACTTAAGATATATACATTAGCACTCGCACCACGCCTTTACCCCCAAACATTTCTTTCATGCTTAAGCGAACAAGGAAAATAAAAGAGAATTAAATTGAGATAAAATCATCAAAGGCAAGTTTAATGTCCGAAAATTGTTAGCCCGAATAGAATTAAAAACAGAAGACTAAGCGATTATGAAAATATTGGGGACCGGGTCAATTTGGGTGAAATTTCAGTCAAGAGTAGGGCTAGGTTAAGTTAGGATTTCCCGGTTCGCCGGTACTGAGTATTTTGGTAAACGGACAGTCCCGGTTTTTGGAATGGTATCGGTACTGCACCCCCTCGTCAAGAGGTTAGTGACCTAGATATTAATTATGACAATTTTTTTTTTTTTTTATTATTATTATGTATGTCTTTCCCGTTCACGGGACAATGATGTCCCGGACCTTTGGGAGGCGTGCGTGGAGCTAGGTACCTACAAAGTACCAACTGAGCCAACACGTAGAGGCCCTTTTAACAATTTAATGAAATGCAAGGAGTACACCGAGCGGATGCTGTCCCTGCCCGTGTCATGGGACGCACACAGGGACAGCACCCGCTGGGGTGTATAGGGACTATTGATGGTTGATGGAATCTAAATAAAACGGGTTATTGGGTTGAAATGATGGACTAGTGGCTGGGCTATTGGGTGAAACATCGGACGCCTGCCTAATAAAACTGTTTCAATCTTTATCTCTGGCAGACGGTGACTCGCTAACTGCTAGATGGGCCCCTATTAATAGCGACATTAAAAAATGGCCTAAGGGCAACACCGGTCAGAGAGCTGGGGGGGTAGAGAGGTGGCACTGGACTTTAAACATATAGCCAACTCGCCACTTAGGTGTCCACATCTACCCTCGAGCAACAGCTCTTGCGACTCCACTCTGGACGGCCATTAAAGGCAAGCCAGAGGCGGAGGGCCTGTCCAACCAACCACCCGATCGGCTCAGCCTGACCACAGGACACCCCCAGGAGCACTCAGGTACGTAGGGTCGCTACTCCCTAACATCCCGCCACAAGCTGCCTTACGTTGACTGATTGCACCAGAAATCTGGTGGGCGATGGGGCCGTCACATCCCTACGCCTAATCACATCCCTACGCCTAATTATTATTATTAAGATTGTTGGTGAAAGTCGATGGTAAAGACGGTTTCGGTTTGATACACTAGTTTCACGAAGGCTCCTGCCAGCAAGGAAGGTTACTTCCAACCCAGAAGAAAACTGGACCTTATCCTTCACAGACAAGCTTACGGTAAATATTCCGTACATAAGTTCCGAAAAACTCATTGGTACGAGCCGGGATTCTAACCATGAAAGCCGCATGCCTGAATCAATAACGCTACCGTATCTTATTCAGTTTAAAATTCTACCGGGAAAGCTAAAATGTCAGTTCAAACAACTTTACGAGCATTAGCAGTACTAATGTATGTCCTTAGGAAGATAATGGTACAAAAATATTAAAGTAGATCGTGCTTGAAATGGTAACATTAACTAAATATTATTTCTAAAGCTCTGGGTAGGGCGACTATCAATTGAAATTGTAGTGAACTTTTTTTTTCAAGTTTTTATTTTACTTGCAAACATTTCACCCAAACAAACAAGCAGATATCTTAAACGGATTGAGCTGAAATTTTGGGTTAAGTATAGTTTGGATTACAATTCAATATTATGGTATCATCGAGCTGATCTGATGATGGAGAAGGTGGCCTTGGGAATTTAGCACTTAACAGGCGTAACCCTGTTGAGTTTGGGCATTTGTCTTTACTGCCATTTCTGCAGATTTAAAGGTAAAGAAAGTGGATGTAACGTCTGGACTTACAAGCGTCCATAGGTTACGATGTCCACTTACCGGGCGATTCTCCGAGCGTTTGAACCGCTCGGTTTTAACGTCATTGTCGTCTCAAGATTATTTCATAAGAGGTAAAACGTACCACAGAACCTTTAATCAAAAAAGATTCAGTACTGGTATTGGCTAACATCTTCATCAAAAGTAGACTCTGATACTCGTGCCTTTTAATAGTATTTGCTGTCTCCGACAATGACGAAACAAACGCCTTAAAAACGCTGAATATTCGCCCTACCGTTATATATCTTGCTATTTTAAACACGTTAGTCGCAAAAGTCGCTCAAGAACAGAATTAACTGATAAAGGGCTCTATCCGCATAAAACCGCAGAGTACGGCGGTTTGAAACAACTTACCATGAAAGGACAGTTGTTGGATTAAAAGGGATTAGTTAAAACCCCAGATAAAGGTAGGCTATTATACCTGCTTGAGGAAAAACACCATAGCAAGAAGTCTTAAAGTATCAGGTTTGAAAATGTATTATAAGTATGATGTTCTCGTATGTATCGTATATTTGTTTGTGTATGTATGTATTTTATTTATGTATATGATTTTTTTTGTAAAGATGTTGTGCAGGTACTCCCCTCCTATCCGTGTTTTTTTAATTTGTTATTTGCACTGCCGACAGTCTTTTCCGCTTCGTCATAAGGTTTGAGTGGTAGAGAATTCCATATGGCATTAAGTCCGCATTCTGTATATTTGTCTATCAGTTTTGTTCAATTGGTCAAACTGATCGCGTACGCGTGATTTGTAGTTTTTTCAAGCTTGTTACGACATAGTTTTTTTATTAAATAAATGGGGGAAATACAACCCATTTCATCGTATTCGTCAGACGGGTCATTATGATTACGTTACTTTTCGAAGGAGCGTTTGGACAGCTAAAACTGTATTTTTTCCATACAAAAAGGACATTGACATCTACCTGACTTATGTACGAAGACGTACGATGGGTGACAAGTAAGTTTCAGCCAGGCCGGGAATCTGTCCTAGATAATTTGCAAGCATGGTAACACTAGTAGTAAGAAGTTCAGCTCAAAGGGGCAATTTCTAGTTCATTTCATTCTGAACAAACGTCTTCGCAGTAATTTTAATATTTATGTATGTATGTATGTATGTAAGCACTTTATTGTACACAATAACAGGTCAAGGAATATACATGTCACACAATAGATCAAAGTACAAAGGCGAACTTATCCCTATAAGGGATCTCTTCCAGCTAACCTTTTTTCTCAGTTCTTTGAATATGTAATTCAGCAATCCCATTAGACTTCAGTGAAAACGATTGTAGAAACAATAATTTAAGACACTTTTATCTCTTTAACTTTTTCCTTGGATTTTCAGGAATTAGTATTTATTTAAGAGGCCGCAGTAAGCTCGGCCGAATTTCACCTTCCCATACAAACGTAGTTACGCTCTCATTTCAAAACTACCTACGTGTTGGATTGTGACGAAACTTTGCATATGCAATGACATGAGGTATATCTATGTCTGTAATTAGTTTATATGGTTCCAATTTATAAAACAAAGTAAATACAGCAAAAACTAGTTTTGTATGAAAAAATTAAATTCGCTGTATTTTTTTTACTATGGTATCTGAAGCTACGTAAACTAATTTCAGACATAGATATACCTCATTTCATTGAACATGCAAAGTTTCGTTGCAATCCAACACGTAGTTTTAAAATGAGAGCGTAACTACGTTTGTATGGAGAATCGAGCTTACTGCGGACTCTTAAGGTCTACCGGTGTTTTTAATGGTAACGCTTAAAATGTCATGGCTTAGGAATTGTTTGTTTTGATGTGAATAGTCTATTACTGAACCGGCTCCGTCGTCGCTTACAATCAGGTGAGACTAGGGTCAATCACTGGCCAATCTTTTGTAAATATTTTTTTTACAAAATAATCGTTTGTAAAAAATGCTGCAAGTATCCATAAATACTATAAATGCGATCTGTCTGTCTGTCTGTTCAATATCCACGGCTGAGTACCTATACAATGTTATGTTTCTTTATTGGGAAAAAAACAGACGTATACAACGACAGAAACATACAAAACAAATCTATATCCCATCCATTTCCTAACGCAAATCATTCTCAGATAAGCATTCAGTTCGAAGTGGCATTGTCGTAGGTACAGTACAATTTGCCCTAAATTTGGGTTTGGAGTTTGGAGAACGGTTGTGAAGAACTGCGCTCCTAGGGTTTACGAACCTCAGCCGAGAGAAACAGACAAAGAAGAATCATTTAGTAAGTCAGTAGTTATAACATAAACATGTTTAAATGTTAGAAAAAAGCGCACTGTCGCCGACAAACTACCCTCAGTTTGACCAAACAGGAAATTATAGGCTTACTTAAGTTGTTTTTAAAAGCAACGGTAACCTGGTGGTTCAGGGGACCGTCTTTCAATTTTCTATCGCTATTGAAATAGCATTTCATAATTTTTGCGCTCGAAGGTCAAAAATCGGTCCCCAGGCATGCGGCTGTCAAGCGGCAGTCGTGGGTTCGAATCCCGGCTCGTACCAATGAGATTTTCGGAACTTATGTACGGAATATTTACCGTTAGATTTTCGGTGAAGGGAAACATCGCGAGGAAACCGGTCTAATCCCAATAAGGTCTTATTTTCGCTCTGGGTTGGAAGGTCAGATGGCAGTCGCTTTCGTAAAACTAGTACCAATGCCAAATCAACCCACCAAAGTTAGATATACAGACCATCGTCGTCACTTCAAAGCGGTCTTCTAAACAACCATAATTACTGGCAATCATAATCAAGCCTCAAGCGATTCGCCGTATCGTCATAGATACGATAACAAGTAACCGGAGAATATTTGTCATACTAGGAATCCATGCAAGCCGAGCGGTAAAGATGACATTATTTAATATGGCCGACTGTTTATAAAACTTCCATTGGCATTGGAGTCTTCTGCCTTCGACTTTAGAGTTGCTTTTGAAATGGACTGTTTAGATGCCATTTAGCATTATAATCTGAAGTATACGTAGAAATTTGTATTTACTATCGTGTGCGGTTTCGGTGCTTAATGATGAGATTCTGAGAAGTAAATGCCGATATAAACGGAGGTTTTGATGTATTTTTTTCGTTTTACTGATTTGGACATGAGACCTAAAATCAGCCAGAGCTAGACAGAGACCTGGCCCATATCTAGCTCTCTTTTAACCCACTGCCGCGGCCTGGGTTCTACGTAATTCAATTCAAACTATTTATTTCTGACTCACGACTCACTCACTGTGAGTGTGTTGTGTAATACGCGCTCGTATAGTTTCAGTACTAAATAAATTCCTAATCTGATAATGGGGATAGATCTTATATCTCTTCTTCTTCTTATTTAAGAGCTTAGCTCTTGTCAGTGTAGCTCAAAGATCCCTCGCAGCCTCTTTGACATCTCGAAACGACCTAACATGAACGCTCTTTTTGAGTGCATTTTATATAACACTGTTTTATGTCCCTGTATGCCTAGATACCCAAGCAAGACTTAAAATCCGAGAACTAAAAGAAAATGATGATATATCGATATGGGATAGAGAGAGATGTAAACCTTGAAACTCTATGTGTACCCCGTATATATTTGTTTATGGGACGGTTTGTGTTGTAAATAAACAAAATAAAGTCTTCCTCTCAGTTGTAGTCTCTCGTAGCCGCAGACTTAGAATTCTTGTCATCATCATCATCATCATATCAGCCGAAAGACGTCCACTGCCGGACATAGGCCTCCCCCAAAGAGTGCCAAAGTGACCACAGAAGAGAGTGAGAATTCATCATCATTCATCAGTGAGTGAGTGAGAATTCTTGTAGCCGAGTTATATTTTTTATTCGTCCAATATTAACGCATGCGCTTATATAGAGTTTAATCTCGCTTACCCATATTATTTCGGAATCGTAACTGCAGAACGGTTTTTGTTTTATCAAACCAACGCATGCTATGTATTTAGAAGTTGGTATCACCAGACATTACTATGAAGCTGCAACTATATTTAATTAAAGCTAGGCCGGATACCAACCGCATGAATTCATTCACGCATAGAGACACAAATAGAGTTACAAATGTAATATAGAGCAGCAAATTCAATAATACGCGAACCAATGCTTCCTGGAAGTAATCGTGTGCAAACATGTCGAGAATATGTCACAAAATGTGTCTTTAGTTTTACTGTTACATTTATTAACTGAATCATTGTTAGATTAAGCTTCGCGTGTCTTCTGAGGACATGGTCAAAGTTAAGAGCTATAAAGCCAAATTTTTGATTGAACTCTGAATCCATATAAACGGCGTTGCCTCTTCTATAATTCTATGCGATAAAAACATATAACTTAACGATTGGCCACTGGAAATACGATTGATGTTGTAATGACCGCCTATGAACCAACTCGCACATAGTACTATTATAGGTAGTATATATAGGTACCTACTTTGTATCAAACGCTTTGGCTAGGTTATATCAATACACGCTTAGAACACTTAATGACTACTTTGATTTGTATTGACAATGCAATGAGATATGAATTCGGAATGTGTTACCAGACTTAGTACTTTGTTCTTTCTATAGCTAGTACACTAAAAAACCTATCATAACACTTTACTCAAGCATCCGTCTTTGCAGCATGGGTGCATCTATAGGTCTATGACTGTTTACAACTGGCAGCCAACAATAGCATAGCTAGTACACTAAAAAACCTATCATAACACTTTACTCAAGCATCCGTCTTTGCAGCATGGGTGCATCTATAGGTCTATAACTGTTTACAACTGGCAGCCAACAATAGCATAGCTAGTACACTAAAAAACCTATCATAACACTTTACTCAAGCATCCGTCTTTGCAGCATGGGTGCATCTATAGGTCTATGACTGTTTACAACTGGCAGCCAACAATAGCATACGTACCAAGCATCAAAATCCAAGTCTCGAAGTGCAATCCAATGTACAACACTACACTTAACACTTTCAACACATTTACACACAAAAATCACCGTTAAAACAATATTAAAACATTGAAAACACACACGCAAATACAGAACGCATCACTTCCTAGCGCGAACGGACGAAACTAACCTAAAAGATTCTAAAAGCTGCGTTCCGAACATAAAATTTGACCGCCAATAAACGCTCATGCACCAAA
This sequence comes from Epinotia demarniana, assembly GCA_945867215.1. NCBI lineage: Eukaryota > Metazoa > Arthropoda > Insecta > Lepidoptera > Tortricidae > Epinotia > Epinotia demarniana. The sequence continues at coordinate 3,568,792 of OX244281.1, forward strand.
GAAACTCCGTGTTCGAAATTCAGAAGCAAACTGCTGTTCGGGAAATTAGAAACAAACCGATTTCGATCTTATCCGGTAAACATAAGGGCTTCATATAAGTTTGGCGGGTGAACGATTAGTTTGTGAATGAAGTAGAAACGGAACGCACGCATCCTTTGTATTGTGTTTTCTACCTGCGATCGTCCCTTTTTTTCTCACCGGCCAACACGTGGAGCATCCCCTTTTACAAACTTAGACGTGCACTTGTGTACGAAAAAACGCGGGGTGCATCTTGAGAATTATGGTTGAAATTCAGATGGCTCTACTGCAATATAACTTTGTAAATTATTGCGAACTATCAGGATGGTTCTGCAGCGAAATGTGAATCATATAATTTATGCAGTTTGGATTCCGTTCTAGGTATTACAAATTACCCGTGGCAATACATAGCAATGGTTCCGATACTTAGAAATTAGAACAAACACACTATTAAAATTACATCCCTTAGAGAAGAAAGAACTATAATACTGTAGGAGTTGTAGAGCCTAAGTTGTAAAGCCTGTTCGCTTTAGACGAAAATTGGTAGGAAGATAGTTCCAATCCTAAAATCCTGTTCCCAGGTACAAAGAGTTAACCAATTACAATGCTTTTCTTCTAAGTCTTGGAATTTTCAGTACGACACTCGTACATAAAAATATGTATTTAATATTTATTATTTGAATATTTTTTAGTTTTTAGTTTTATTGCTAATATTTGTCATAGTTTTAGTCTTTGTGTACCTACTTATATTATAGTTTCATATGTTAATAAATAAAGTATACTTATAAACAAAAAAAATATTTTTTTATTAAATATTAACATCGATTTGTACTCATAACACACGTCTTATTGTACAACGTGTTATTATTAAATAAACCCCTCTTCGAAAATCGATATAATTGTTTGGTTCTCCCACAGTTCAAACAGTTCTGAAACTACCGTTCAAAATGCTCTAAACAAGAACAATGTATTAGGCAAACAAACCCAATTACAATGTGGATATCTGAACAATAACTAGTTAAAACTCCGGTCAGACCTAACCTCGAGAGATAACGTGCAACAATGAATGTTGGCAACTATGTGACACTTCAGTTTACCTACTTGAAATTAGACAAAAAAAATCGCTGTTGCTATCTGTGTGCTAAAAGATAGGTGAGAGGGCAGCGCGGAATATATCGCTCAAAGTTGTTACAGCTCAATTGGGGAAGTACCTTTATACCACGTCGGTGGCAAACAAGCTCACGGCCCACCTGATGGTAAGTGGTTACCGTAGCCTATGGACACTTGCAACTCCAGGGGTGGTACATACGCGTTGCCGACCCTTAAAGAATTTATACAATTTTTTTGAACCTCGGGATCTAATTCCACAACCGGAGCGGGGGGTTGGGAACCAATAAGTCGTTGGTCCGACGATGTAAAAGACGAGTCCGGTACGCACGGGCAAGAAGTCCGACCGCTATATTGGGTCCGTCCTATTATAGCAACAGTAAGGTTACATCTGGAGCATAGCGTTATATGGAAGCGAAACGTGGACAATGACACAGCGTGACAGAGAACGATTGGAGGCCTTCGAAATGTGGTGCTGGAGGCGAATGGAGAGGATTAGTTGGAAGGATAAGAAGACGAATGAGGAGGTGCTTGAGAGAGTGAAAGAGAAAAGAACGTTGTTGAAGACCATTGAGAACAGGAGAGGCAGGATGTTGGGCCACTTGTTACGCCACGATGATTTTATGAAAACCATAGTAGAAGGGAAGATAGAGGGAAAGAGGAAGAGAGGGAGACCAAGAAGATCTTTTATGGACCAAATAAAAGAAAAAGTAAACGGCGCGTCGTATCAAGAGGTCAAAACAATAGCTGAGAACAGAGAGGAATGGAAATTGCTCCACCGACAAGATTTTGAATCTTAAATATAATGATGATGATGAAGGTTCAAAAAAAAAAAACGGGCAAGAAGAAGCCACGGACAGAAAAAGTGGAAGTCCACGAAAGGACTTCTCCTAATGAGAGGTTCTTGTCCGTCAATGCTATGCTAATAAAATTCAACTTAACTATCAAAAAACTAAGTAACAGTATAATTAACTAGTCAAAACTTAATTGACATGGCATGACAATTGAATTATATTTTAGAAATACTTAAATCCCAGCAAAATTACCGTGTAAAAGATTGCTTACTACAAGAAGTAAAAGGCTTTTTTTTTAATTTAATTTTAGAATTGCATCCCTGTATCGATGCTGTATCGCGTTTGTATCAAAGGAAGTCGCTTTGTATGACCGCTCTAAGCAAACCGAACATTCCCAATAAGGATTCCACTTACATTTGACTTGCATTTCGCTGAGCGGCAGTGAGTGAGTGAGCCCAGTAGATAAGTGAGTGAGCGAGTGTATTTGCACGCCGCTCGAAAAAGCAACTTCTTAATCCGCTCCACGGCTGAAGCGTGCTAGGCAGTCTGTCACACCGATGATACTTCAATTATCTTGTCAAGAAATGGGCAGGTATTACCGCGTGTTGGTCGTATATATCCAAACCACCTAGCCTGTCGTAGAAGGGAGTTATCGCGGTCGCAGCATTCTGGCGGGGGCCGGGACGCTCGCCTAATAACCTCAGGGAAGGCGAGAAACATTTTTTTTGCCCTAGGCTGCCAAATGTAGCGTGGCGCGAGCGGGCTCCAGTGCGTTCAGAATGAAATCCTGGAGTCCCCTGCATGAGAGCGCAGATGCTGGCCGCCGTGGAGTTTTTAGTGGATAGAAATACCACATAACCCAGTCATCCCCCGGTGATTGTGCACCTGGTTCGAAGATTTCTCCACAAACAAAAAAAAATTTTGGGGGCATATCATCCATTTATCGGATAACAACGACAGTATAAAGAATTCAGCATTCCGAGCGAGGTTTGATGGAAAATGATGGACGTTTTGTGTGGTGACCACTTCTCGTCAATACTTTAAGACCATTCATTTATTTATTTATTATTTAATTAGTTTCCACGACCTTACAGCGAACCAATACGCCGAGAAACCAGAATACTTAACTATGTACAGTAAAAACAACTTACAACTCACAAATGGTATCACCTTTAGGATAACATTGCACATACAAATATATATTATGCGTACACGGAGGATTGCCTACCATCCATCGCCTCACAAAATCTCAAACATTCCTGGCACACGGTTACCCATCGCCACGCAAACAGGTCACATTCAGGCAGCTGTGCAATCTCAAGCACCGTCTCGTTTGAAAGTGTAATTATAAATATATCGCATACACAATTTCGGACATGTTTTCTTGTAGGACAACGGTGTAGTGTAACAGCCTTTGTATTCATATTCAGGTTTACTTATTTTAAATAGGTAGGTAATTGTAGTAAGCAAGGCAAAAAAATTACTGACTGTTCAGTTTGTTACGGCTTTTCTTCTTTACAGTGGTCTTATTTTTTAGGAACGCTGGCAGACTTGTGTCTTGTAAAAGTGCCATTGCGGGCTACTTGCAGAATAAAATTGATTCATTTATAACGCCTTCTGAGGGATAATCACGTTTCGATCGCGCGTAAAGACAATGCAACTGTAATTTTTCCGTAAAAATATTGACATTTAGACTACCTGGTAAGTGGTAAGATACGTACAGGTCGATTCACGAAAGCTGCCGCGAGATTTGACAGAATTTCTATGAAAACAGCTGTCACTCAGTAGAAATCTCGCGCCACCTTTCGTGAATCGACCTGTACAATGCGTTACATGATCGTCCTGCCGATTTTGGTCTCGCCAGGATCAGTAGACCATTTCGTGGCAGTTCTCCGCCAGTCAGAAGCAACGGTGTGATACGCGCCCTGGCTGTAAATTGCATACGGCTTCACGGTGTAAACGGAGCTTGTTGAAATTATAAAGGCTCTCCACACGTGCGCTCGCTTTACGCTCGAAGGCACGTGTGCGGACGCCTTGCATGTTTAGCATAGCCTAATAAATCCGATAAATCCTTTGATGAACGAAGTTGGATTTAACTTTCAATATATTTCATACTCTGGGGAAAGGAGAAGTTAATAGCTTTCGATCGCAAAGCACTACTTGGTCGGTTAACGTTGTTTAATTATGGGTAAACTTAAATAGTACTAATAAAACCACGGTTAAACTCTCGTATTGATCTCATCTCTTTCTCTCTCATGAACATCTCGTATCACGATGGGCGACATGTTTCTTTGGAGCTCTTCTTCAGGATGAGTGTTCTATGCAAAACAAAAACATGTCGCCTATCGTGACATTTAAAACGCTTGCTTAACCGTGGATTAATCAGTAGTAAAAAAAGGTATTAAAATAGCAATGGGCCATTTGAAAGATGGCAACCATCTTAATCCCACAGGAGTAGCCATAGCATCTAATGACAGAAAAACGTTGACTCACCCATTTAATCAACGCATACTTGTAATTACGACGTCACTCAAAATACACCAACATCCTAACGAGTCACACGTTCCCAAATGCAGTGTTAAAGTTATTCAAAGTTGCAACCAGCTAAAAATAACTACAAGCAAAATACGCCACTAATTTTCTAGTCGGGATTAGTACTGTACGGAGCTACAAAACACGGCCTCTATTTGTCTCAAAAGGTTCGCCACCCATGCCTTTGCGAAGCTATTAGTATGAGATGTTGACTGATAGTCAAATCAGCAACCTTTTATGAAACACAGAGGAAAGGACTATTCCCATTTGTTCCCGCCTTCTGATTATTTTGATTTGCCACCTCGGATTTTAATTAAGATTCGTCATCCTGAATCATTCGCAAAATCCACCGATCGTATCTAAAACTGGACCAAAATAAATCTGACCTTCGCACACGCGTAGTTATTACAAATTTCGCAGTCAAATTAGATAAGGTCAAGCTCACGGACGAATGCGGAAAGAATCAAATAAAAAAATATATATATATTTGCGGACAATCTTACACAAATCGACCTAGCCCCAAACTAAGCAAAGCTTGTATACTATGGGTGCTAGATGACGATAAACATACTTATATAGATAAATACATACTTAAATAGATAGAAAACATCCATGACTCAGGAACAAATATTCGTGCTCATCACACAAATAAATGCCCTTACCGGGATTCGAACCCAGGACCTCCAGCTTCGTAGGCAGGGTCACCACTACCAACTAGGCTAAAGCGGTCGTCAATCATTTCCTGTTATTAACACTGGATAAAACTGGGATATATTCATTCCCATTTATTACCACTGGAAACAACTGGCGATGAACATTCCCAGTTTAAAATTATTTTAATTTTCAAGTATACTTTCGAAGGCCAATGTTATGTCATATACCCAATCAATGTATTTCTTCTCGAAGAGAGGCTTATGCTCAGCAGTGGGCAATTACAGGTTGAAAATGATGACGATGAATGTATTTCTTTATGTTCATGCTGAGCCGGCGGGCTGCGCTTCGTTTCAGCGCGTCTTAGATTTCCAGATACCAAGCTTTTTTAATTATTTCAACGACTCGAAGAAAAAGTACTGTATACAATAGTTACACAATTACCTCTCGAATTCTCGGACCAACCATTCGGCAAATATGCGATAGTATACTCTGCCGTGTAAGAAATAAAATAAAAGCTAACATAAATTAAATCTCTAAGCATAACAGTGTGCGCATAACCTAAAGTCTAGCCTAAAAGCTGGTCCACCTAGTCTGGGACAGACAAATTAGATAACACTCTCATAGCTGCAGAGAAGCTGAATGTGTCAGCTGTAAATTAAAATTAAGATGGAATCTAAATATGTTGGATTATCGGGCGGGACGAGGGAAACCACTGCTGCTCATATACGCAGTACGCACTGACTTATATTTGACATTACAATACAATGCATACGTAACAAAATAGAATCAATACTAGTGCAAGTGTTTTGGAAAAGCCGGCTCACAAAATGAACGAATTATACAGAGACGGCGCAGGCTTACGCCCCGGCCACGGCATTGCGCGAGTTGCGGCGCGGCAAGCGTTTTATCTGTTCACTGCGTGGTCGAGACGCGCAACACACTGTGGTTAGTTGGGATCACACGCAATGGATTAGAAAAACCGCTGCCGCTGCCGCCGCCGCTTGAAGTCGTGGCCGGGCCGTTAGCGCAGGCATGATGCTGCTTGAAAACGTTTTCATACAAAAGGGATGTAGGCGACGTGTGCCGTGAATTACTCTCAAGTGGGAGAGGCGCAGACAGCACGCCGCTTTAGTGTAATTTACCAATGAACCTTATTCCAATACTTTAAGGTCTATAATCATTTGAAGCGGCATCACGCCTGCGCTACGCCTGCGCTGCGCGTGCGCCGCGACTCGAGTTTACACAGCGCGCTTATATATCTTTATTTATTTATTTATTTATATTTGGAGAACCAACAGCTGCAGAAACACAATGATTATGTAGATAAAATACAAAAAGCCAATTACAGGTTCCCGCCGATAGCATCGAAGTAGGTAAACATTTGTTATAAATGTCCGTATATCGGAATGCCCTTGAGACAAAAGTACTTGCAGTATAATAATATTGAGATACAATTTTGTATGGACATAGTTTTAAACTCATGGAAGGCGATAGGTTACTTTTTACATAAGCTAGCGTGTTAATAAAGGTCCCTCCACACATTTTATATCTTCGTTTCTCTGTGTACGCCGCACTAATGAATCTACACTCGCTTAACAGAATTCCGAATTCGACCAGTTAGCAATATTCGCCAATTATAAATGTTCGTTGTTCGGCTGAAGTTTAGATTTAGTTACGATGTATTTCATTTAATATTAGAATTAAACACATAACTTATTCTTTTTAAGTTTAAATCTCGAAGGCACCAACACTTCAAAGCTTTTTAGGCTGCGAACGAACGTTTTTAACACACGTGTTTAGAAAAGCATATTACAAAGACGATCTTATAAATGGGTCCGAAACATGTCGCCCGTAGTGACAGCTAATAGGTACTTGAGTTCAATATAATTTCACGAGACCAATTATTTTTTCATTATATCACCTTTTATTTTTATGACAGCACCGGTGCAAGACTATTTTCAAGAACACCAAAAATGCACATTCCAAATGCACCCTGTATCATCACTTAATCAACGTCCCCTTTCAATAAATTATGATAATAAGGTATCCCCTAGTATTGGACACAATTGATACAATTATTACCATACAATTGCGTGTTGATTGCTCAACAGACTGCCGTAATGATGTAGAGACAGAATCTACATTTAACATACAAATGCAATTTAAGTCAAGTGTACTTGTGCAGTATGGTAATTAGACAAGGGACGTTACTTAGACAGGTTAAATATTACGCGTTGAATTATTTGGATGTGAGAATGTTATTTGCAGGCGACTGTACGAGCGATAAATCAATTATTATGATTCATAATATCACCTTCCACTGCTGCACATAGGCCTCCCCCAAAGAGTGCCACAATGACCGGTATTGCACCACCCGCATCCAGCGGACTCCCGCGACGAATAATAAAGAACATTTGTACTGTTATTGTTCTTTATAACACGCGCGCTCAGGCCGGCAGTCATCAAATGTTTTGCCAACGCTTTAAATTATACACATGCATGTATTAAAACGTCTCATACGCTATAACGATATCGCTCCCCATTACCCTAAAGTCGCGTAAACCTGCGGTCGCAACTATCCAAGTCATATCGCCACTTACGAACTATCAAAAGTTATAAGCCATGTATCGCCAAGGAAAAATAGACCTTATACTACACGTGTAGAGTTGGTTTAAGAAAGGACAGTAAGGTGTTAAAGATTGATCAATCAACGTCGGTAAGGTTTCGGTATTTGTTCCATCATGTCCTGATAGCGTTAATTATAAGGGATAGTATGGGAAGTTTCGTAATTTGTCGCTGTCCTGGGCGATAATAAGCAGTTTTTTGAAGGTAGCAAACAGGCGTACGGCCTGGTGACTATCAAATAAAAAAAACTCACACACAAACAGACACCACATGCCACAGACAGACACACAAATACATAAGTTAAAACGTTTTGCTTTTACGCTATACTCGGGCGCTTGCCCATAAGGTTAAGAGTTGAACATGCTTAAAGTATATTTAAAAATATCATAAACGGGAACGGTATCAATTAATTTGAAGCCGCGTACGGATATCATAAATAAGAGTGTAATATACACGGATATCGCGTACATTCTTGGGGTACGCGTAGCCGCTCAACCAATCGTCTGTCGGTTTTTGGCCACGAGTCAAAGAAAACTCGGGTATTCCAGGGTACGCGTACCCGAATGTACGCGATATCCGTACGCGGCTTGACACATTTTAAATCACGTTCTATTTTTTTTTAGCAAAACACTCTTCTACTTGAGTAAGAGCTAAGCTTGTCGGTGTAGCTCAAAGTAAGCCCTCCATCTGCTCCAAACGAAAAAAATAACGTTTTCAAGTAGCACCTTATCACTATGATCAAATTGAGAACCACCTTTTTTGTCAGACTGTTAGGACAAGATCAAATATTAAGGGACAATTTTCAATCGAACTAGCACAGTTAGCTAGTTCGATAGCTACCTTTCAGTTGCGAAATATAATATGCGCAACTCCACAAAACTTTAACTTACCTCACTAAGAAAGGGTCGCATGTCTACCTGCGTTAGTATTGTATGTACGGCGTCCTGTCCGATAACTTATATCAAAGGACATCTCATATGCACGAACGTCAGCTGTCTCCCGGGCTTTTATTCACGACGCTCCTCCTACGACTAACCAGTCTAAGACAGAATTCAGAATTCTGGCTTTAAGACATAATACGCGTTGAAAACCGTGTAGGAAAAGAATATGTCTAACTAAACGTAATCATCGGAGTTTCGACTGTTCCTTGAGGCGGGAGTCGCGGCAATCGCCTAAAACCCCAAGGAAGGTGACGGAGTTTCGACAAAGATTTTCGCCCTAGGATAGAGCTCGAAGTAGCGAGGCGCGAATGCTCCAGTGCGTTCAGAATGAGATCCAGACGGATAGAAATACCAAATAACCTAATCTATCCGCCAGAGACCATAGTCCAGCTTGAAGTTGATATAGGCTGGCTGCGTTGAATGAAACAAGAGTAAAGGCAGAACACGCGATGGACTGATGCAAGCTGCGATGCCACGAGCGTCAATTTCCAAAGCGCAATTAGCCTAAAATACATGTGGCTCCCGTGGCCTCCTGGTGGCCAGGAGGAGCCTTGAGGAACCAACGAAGAAGCAGTCTATGGTTGCCGGGTTTTCTCCACGAAAAATAAAGGGTACGAGGTGAGATTTGTGAATAACACGGCTCCGCTGTGAATCAAAATATGAAAATAGACACGGACCACAGCTGTGCCGTTAAATATTCAGAAGGGCGACAATGCGGCCCGAATTAATTATAGAAATGCGGTGTTTTGTGCAAATACCGATGTGTGCATAAGTTAGGAGGGTTTCCGCTCGTATTAGGCCTTTTATGAGATGAGTACATTTTTGTAAAGGGTATTGCGGCTTGTTTTGCGCTGTTTTGTTACATATTGTGTACTCTTAACGACTATACTAATATTATAAAAAGGAATCTGTTAAGTTGTACGTTTGTATGTACAGGTAATCCCGGAACTACTCATCCGAATTCAAATATTCTTTCACCAGTGCACGAAATGGACCTTCGAGGGAGAGCGATGCTATGTTTCATTTTGTGGCTCCGCCTCGGTTCTGTCTAATAATCGGAAGAGTCTAATGTATGATAAATCATGCCTATGCCTGATATTTGTAAAGCTTTGCATTCTCACGAGCATACTCTTTGGACCATAAAGATAATATTTCCGATACATATATACTGTCGATTTTACTTCCTTCTATTCTGACTTCTCAATTCTTGCAGGGTTAGCACAAGACCGCGAGGTGTCTCGTACGCGATAACGACCAGTCTCTTTATAAGTGTTCTTTGAATGACAACCATCGATTTAAGGTGCGACTACACCGCGCTGCTCGGTACGGAATCGCAGTGACGCATCGTATGCGTACCGTTCTTGACGCATGCTCCACACACCGCTGCTAAAAAAACGGTGACGGTACGGCAATGACGCAGCGTAAGCGTACCGTATTTGACGCAAGCACTCCACATAGCTGCTGCAAAAACGGTCACGATACGGAAACGCAGTGACGTGCTGTAAAACGCTACTGTCTCGTAAATGCAGCGGTTTTACGCAACATTTTGGGAATCAGGATTTCTCGGCTACTGTAAATAATATTGATATAATAAAGTCCAATTGTCTTCCTGGATTGTAAGTTACTTTTGTAAAACAAGAACCCACGCCAAATATTCGGGTAACATTATCATCATCAACAGCGTTCAGCCGCCTATATACAGTAGGACATAAGCTTTCTGTCGTGAACGTGAGGGTTTTGCATTTATATTGATTTAGTTTGAAATTTTATTATTTATGCCAGCAATAATAAAACTTCTTCCTCATCGGATGACGTGCACATGTCGCTGTGGCTGCTCTCGTTGATCATACATGATTTTGACGCAGCGTATTTCAAGCATCGGTCTGGGAGGTTCACGTCAAAAAACTTTCGTATGGGGAACGGTCACGATGCGGCTGCGTATTTTGAGCAGCAGTGTGTGGAGCTTGCGTCAAAAACGGTACGCTTACGCTGCGTCACTGCGTTTCCGTACCGTCACCGTTTTTTAAGCAGCGGTGTGTGGAGCATGCGTCAAAAACGGTACGCATACGATGCGTCACTGCGATTCCGTAGCGTAACCGTTTTTTAGCATTGGTGTGGGCGTACCTTTAAATGCCATCGTATGTTTAGTGGAATATAGCGGGCTCATTGATACGCCCATAAGGCAGCCGTGACTGTGTAACGCGTATCGAAAAGCAGTTGCGGACCCACAACCCTCCCTTGTCAACTCCAGCTGCTGGCAAGCCTCCAGGGCTATACAGCCCGTTTAGGTTTTATCGCAACGCCGCTAGAATTAAAAGTACGGTATAGTCAAGTGCAAAAATATGAATCGATAACATCCTCTCATAAATGAGTACCAAAACCTTGATCCGGCGCTGACATAAGAGTTATGGGACATATTTACGAGTAAGTTGTATGCACCAATATTTTTACACTTGACTGCACATAGGATTATATCAAGGATGTGGTGCAGTGATTAAATGGTGATATATATTAGAAATTAAAAGTTCCTTGACAATTAAAGTAGCTAAGAACCATCTGAACAGACAAGGCGTTAGATTAAAAAAGCCGCACTCAAATCGGTCTATACGTTTGAGACACACGAAGCCACAGATAGAAACACAAATATATGATTATTTTATAGACTTTTCTCTTCTCAAAAATTGCAATAAATTCAAACGAATAGGCACAAGAAAATATTTGCTGTAGCGATCGACATCAAAATCAAAATAATATATTCAGTATTGGTTTATACATTATCAATATAGAGAACAGTAGTCATGATTTATATGACTACTTTTGATTTTTATCCTCTAATTATCAATAATAGTCATCCTCCAACAACATGATCAAATATCTTCGCAAAATAGGTATCATGGTTTAGACATGCAACATCGGTATATTCACACCGCAAGCGGGCGGCGTATAGCAACGCGGGGGTACGCGGCTGCGACGCGTTACCAACGCGTGTGCCGCGCGTGTGCTGCGCGTGTGCTGCGCGTGTGCTGCGCGTGAGCTGCGCGTGTGCCGCGCGTGTGCCGCGCGTGTGCCGCGCGGCTGCGGCGCGGCAGCAGCGCGGGCCCGCGCGTCATATCTCTCTCACTACCAACACATTTAATATGTATCTCACTATCTCTATCACGCTTGGCGACGCGTTAGCAACGCGTGTGCAGCGCGGGCCCGCGTTCGAATCGCGTTCGAAGTGTGTTTGAAGTGTAGTTTAAATGCTTTACAACTTGCGCGTGTGCCGCGCAGCACACGCGCCGCGCACGACACGCGTCCGGTGGGTGGAGGTCTTTAAAATGAGCGAACTAAACAAACACACACACACATTTGTGACGATAATCAGATAAAACAAGACATACAAAGACAGACTGAGCGTGTCACGGAATCAAACATTTATTATTAACTAGCTTCTGCCCGCGATTCCGTCCGCGTGGAACTTGTTTACATCGTAGCTCTACACAAACTTTCACCCCCATTTCACCCCCTTAGGGAATGATTTCCGGGATAAAGACTACCCTGTGTCCGTCCCCAGGACTCCTATCTCTGTACCAAATTTCATTCAAATCGGTTCAGCGGTTGAAGCATGAAGAGGTAACAGACAGACAGACGTACCTACACACTTTTGCATTTATAATATTAGTATTGATTCCTTAAACCACCATAGTTTGGGCAAGTGAGGGGACTTGTACCATAACCTCTATGTTATAGATCGTTACATTTCAATATTGTCCAAAGTGAAGGACACGGAATACAACATGTATACGTTTGAAGGCTGATGCGAAATATGTCATGTTATATTATATATTTGGACATATACCAATACCGAATGAGATATACACCATACCATATTAAATTGTGGAATGAGTTGCCTTTGTCGCTGAGACAGTCGCAGTCTGTTGCGTCACTTAAGATGAATTTGAAGAAGTTGTGGCTTTCCAATGACTTGTGAATTGGTTGAATATAGTATTTATTTATTTATTGTATATTTGCGATATATATGTAACATATGTTAGTGTGTATTATATTTTATATTGTATATTTATATATGTATTGGCATGTTTTTATTTGTCTAGAATTAATACTAATTAGGATTTGCTTTATTTTCTCTGTTTTTGTACACGGTATAAGTTTGCCTATCTCGTTCTACCTACCTTCCTCTCAATTGCTCAAAGGTTAGCTGGAAGAGATCCCTTATAGGGATAAGTTCGCCTTTGTACTTTGATCTATTGTGTGACATGTATATTCCTTAACCTGTTATTGTGTACAATAAAGTGCTTACATACATACATACCGTAATGTGTCTCATCACTCCACTGTCGAACAACCGTCCCATAGCCACTTCAACTTGAATTTAGTACCTCGGGACAATAGTCACGTAGACTCTCGTACATGTTATACTAATGACTTCCCCCAGTTGGCTCAGTTCCAGGCGTTGACGGCCGGGGAAACCTATTAAGATCGCAATGATGTTGAGACTGATAACTGCAGGTTACGTTATGTCCTTGATACAGATTGTGGCTTGGAACAGAAGCAAATCCATGTATTATAACGCGGCGAATGACAAGATAAAGCATCTATCCCATTCTGTCGAGTGGTGTCAGAACGTGATAGATTATTACAGGATAAGCGAGACCATCATATGTCTGCTGGCGTAGCCTGTAGTCCTAACATCATTTGAAGCAACACCAGATTACTTTTCTAGATTTAATCCTAATGTCACGTATATTTCTGTTGTTCTAAAAAACTAATATATTCTATATGCAGTTCTTCACCAGCGAATGAATAAACTGTTAATCATTCGGTGGTAAAGATCCGCTGGATACGGGTGGTGCAGGAACGGTCATTGTGGCACTCTTTGGGGGAGTCCTATGTGCAGCAGTGGATGTCTTCCGGCTGATATGATGATGATGATGATCCCAGGGAATATGTTTGTCCCGGAAATCATCTGTTAAGGGGGTGACATTTCATGGGGATGAAAGTTCGTAGGGAGCTACGATATAAACGATGTCCACGCGGACGGAGTCGCGGGCAGAAGCTAGTTTATCTATAAATAGTAACTGTTTCATTCAAACCCTGACCCAATTCAAAGATTTCCACGTTACTAAAACAAACTATCAGTGCATTACCAAACTTAAACACACAAAACGTAAACAGAGTTAATATAAACAATAATTTGTTTCTTGCCAAATGTGGTGGGCGCATTGCCAACTCGGTCGCGTCGGTTAGGTCTAAATTAGAGCCTAACTTACACCCTACAGGATAATTCTGCGGTCGAGTGCTTCACAAACATTTGTTGGTGCTAGCTAATCTGTCAATAAGAGTTTCTGTTCACTTGCTAAAGCTATAATCATCATATCAGCCGAAAGACGTACACTGCAGACCCCGTATCATGGTCGATCCTATCACCCGATAACGGACAAGATTGGAGCGTCGTCTCGTTCAATCGAACGTTGTCAGCCAGTGACGGACGCTCTCTCTTGTCACTTATCGTGTGACAGTCAACCATGATACGGGCCTGGTGCATACGCCTCCCCAACTAAGTGTCAAAGTGACCGGTCCTGCGCCACCCGCATCCAGCGGACTCCCGCGACATTCACCAGCTCAGCAGTCCTTCCGGTATGCGGTCGCTACCCGAGAACCTTTCCGCCCCAACGGTCATCGGTAAAGCTATAGCTCCTAAGGCCACATCCGCATTGGCTGGGTAGACTCGGTATGCGCGTTTTTAGGCATTACAGAGAGCCTACCACTGTCGCCCTGCAGATATGTTTACTGGTCGATAGCGTCAGGAAAACATTTACGCAGTAGAATTATTTTGACTGCATGCCGTCACAATCCTTGATGACTCATGAGGGATCGAATAAGAAGAAGAGAAGAGCTTTATTTTGCCCGGGAACGGTGCGGTGCGCATGCACTGAACTGCACGGCTATCGCGCGGCGGCGCGCGAGCTCTTGATTTTTCTCGCACTATCCGTCTCTCTCTTATTAGAACACTTGGAACAAGAGGTATAGTGCGAGAAAAATCGAGACTATGTCGCGGCCGTTGCATGATAGACGTACTGAAGCACTTATTATTATTGACTTGACTAACAGTATGCTGAGGCTTTTTTTATTGCCGCCCGTTGTGATTAACGATATTTTACGTTACCCTGTAATAACTTGACTAGGCTCAGCGGAAAGAAAGTGACTCAAGCGTTCTCAAGGCATGGGTTGTGTTGGACCACCCTTGGAGGTAGGCAACTGTCAAAATTTATAATTAGCACAGGGCGCCAGACAATTACCAATACTCAAGCTGAATGACCATGCTTAAATAAAACAAGCCTTGTTCAAACCAAGAAGTATATTTTTCACACTTTAATAAAAGGGTACTGTCACACTCAGTCTAGGAAAGTCTTCCTTTGTCACCACATTTCACTATAAGTGTCTAAGACGCACAGCATTTAAAGTTTATATACCAAAAGTATCAATACATTACCAGCTATCACAGCTACTTAGCCGCAGCCAGGATAAGCCGAGGCGCTACTCCAACGCCACAGTTGCGATGGTCCGCAGTACACCGAGATGGGTATACCACGTACCCAATGGCGGTGGACAACCGGCAGGCCTTCCTTCACATACACGTTGGAGTCTGCACGTGTCGTACAGCTCGAGATATATTAAAGAGTTGAAGAGGGACCATTCTTCTGGTACAAAGTTATCTAGGCATTATAGACCAGCGGTCATCAGTTGAACCTAACGTAGAAACCTGATTTTAAAACCTAAAGTAGGAACCGTGTGAACAAAAAATGTTCAGGTTATAAACTTGGAATTTACGATGGAGCTTTTTAGTCTTTATATTTAAAAATAAAAGGTTAAACTTACCGCTACATGGCGGGTTCAATTATAAAAGGTTAGGTTTGCCACGTAGGCGATAGTAGGTGGATACTGCTGTGGACAAAAGAACACACGAGCATTATTATATGAGGCCCTTAAAACACGGAATACAACCTTTTTTATTAGGTTGGAAGAACAAAAAAACCGTGTATAAAGCTTACCATCATTGTGTTGTGTTTAAAAGGGGGCTTCCGCGAACTACATGTTCACATTTTCGTCCCTCGCCGATAACGACTAAAAACAGAAACGAAAGGCGTAAGTTACAATGGACAGGAGGATGCAAAGCTGCTCCAAGACCATGTCACTTACCCCGAAATTGGTGATTCACGGTTAGAAGTACATTTCTCTACAATCACTAGCCGAGACCAGAAGGAAATGCTCTGTCATGCCCTTCAGCAAAAGGTCGCGACATTAAAAAGTTTATTAAACGTTCCGTTTCACATCCAGTTCGCATTCCAATTGGAAAAGAACAAGAATTATATTACTTAAGTTTTTACTCGTGAGAGTCGACGATTCCCTACGAACTCAAAGATATGCTTATATTGGCGTGGAACAACCCAACAAGCAAGCAAAGAGAATTACACGAGTCCTTCAGGAGACACAACTACCGAACGACATCCACCTGTAACGAAACGTTAATATGTTCGTGGCAACATCAAGACAGAACATAGACTTTCTAAACTCAAAACCATACCACTCAAATTGATAATTTTGTTATAAATAATGTAGACATTCTTCCGATAATGCTTTAGTTATTAAATAATTATTGTATTAATTAAGGATTTTTCTTGTCAATGAAGACCTATCGTTTATGCAAACGCGCACCGCTCTAGGCGTATCTGTGGTAATTACTCATCTGTCAAAACAGACGTATGTTTTTCTTTTATGCAATTTATTGTTTGCTTTATTTAACAGCTTTATTATTAGTGTTTGCATAATTAAATTAATCCAGAATGGAAAGGTACAAATAATAGAGGCAGTGAGGCATGATTTTATCCACGGCAACGTGAAAGTGCAGTGAATTTTCCACTTTGAAGTGATGAGAATGCCCTCATCAGGTTTGTGTCCTTAAATCGCTACTAAAAACTATTCTAGCTCAACTGAAGAGTAAAATCAATCGTGTTAAACACTATATACCTTTATAGTTAATGATATATACGCGGGCTACTAGTGGAGTCTGTAATTTAAGTTCTGAACCTAGGCTTTGTAACCCTCAAATGTTACAGTACCCCTTTCGTTGGGTAAAAAAAAAATTTTTTTGTTTAAACTAAATTAAGAGTAAAAAAAATTTTTTTTTTTTTTTAACTAAGAAACTACTATAAATACTGTAAAAACCTATGAAGTTAAGGCTTTTTATATTAGTTCCCTTAGGATTCAACTAGACAAGAACTTATGAGCCTACTTACTGAAGTAAGAACTTATGGAGATAACGAGATTTCTAGCCTAACTTATTTGTTATGGGTGTACACTTTACTGCCTTACAAATCTATGCGCGCTCTACTACTAACTTACTCGGATATCCTTTACTACGTTCTAAAGCTACATGCAAAAATTATGTCCTTATCTTGAACATGTAAACCTATTTACTATGCAATTAGTATTGGAATGACTATCTGTATTTAGTCAATTCTTGAATACTAGTTTGCAACTATTTACATAAAACTGGAAGTAAGTATTGGTTAACTTCTTTCAGTAAAGGAAAGTACTTGGTAGAATGTTTAAAATCGACTCTACACAAGCGTTTTGTCCTACAAGTTTTAAGTGCTCTACAGGCACTGGCCCTTTAACCACGGGATGCCAACTGTGGGGTCTGCAAGTCTGCTAATCTATTTGCTATGGTTAGTTCGTACGTAACTAAACATATATTTAAGGATATCATGGTCTGTGAACACAACGAGAACCATGTTAAAAGGATGAGCGAGATAAACCACTACATCTCATATGTGACTAAGTCGCCACTTTTCATGTCGACCGTCAATTAGAATAAAGGTGAGTATGTCCTGATAGAAATGAATATCATCCAGGTAAGTGAACTACGATAAAATTCGATATGTACGAGAGACGCTACCCTTTTCAAGAAGATGGGGCGGCTTCGCCTGGTCGAACTATATCTTTTATATGAAAGTTTCCAAGTATTTTACCTTCTAAATTCTTTAAAGTATATACTAAAGGTCCCCGTTTTTTATAAATAACGCATTTCTCGAATCGAGGAGCTAGCTTCGCGGAGAAGTGCTTAGCAGCATTAGATAAAGGAAAACATCTTTTATAGGCAATCTGTCCTTCTTCGAGTTCAAAGGGACGTTTCCTCAAATTATAGTAACGTGCGTTGCGTTCGTGAGACGACAACATACAACCACGTACTTTTTGAAATATTGACTTCAAGTCTTTTAGTTTATCAGAGAAATTATTAACGTTATCTATAGTCAGACTGTTTCTGTTAACCGGGTCATCAGAGTTATAAAAGGTTCCTTCTAGGATCATCTCACGACCGTGAGTCAAGAAGTAGGGTGTGAATTTGGTAACCTCGTGAACGGCAGTGTTTAGAGCACATTGGATCTCCGCTACGTTCTTATCCCAATTGCGGTGATCTGAACGCACGTAGGAGGCTATGGCTCTGACAATTTCCCTGTTCACCCTCTCTGTTTGACACGTCTGTGGATGATACCTAGGGTTGTAGAA
Organism: Epinotia demarniana; assembly: GCA_945867215.1. Taxonomy (NCBI): domain Eukaryota; kingdom Metazoa; phylum Arthropoda; class Insecta; order Lepidoptera; family Tortricidae; genus Epinotia; species Epinotia demarniana. The sequence goes on from OX244281.1 coordinate 3,587,036, forward strand.
AAGATGAGGTACACCGTATTTTATTATTAAGTCTCTAAAGTCTTTCGAAATAAATTGGGCTCCGTTGTCACAGTAGATATATTTTGGTACACCATGAACTAAGAAGATACCCTTTTCCATACATTTTACTATTGCTTTCGCAGTTATATTACGGAGTGGAAATAATGTTACATATTTACTGAAGTAATCCGTACAGACAAACAAATATTGATTCCTCAGATAGGACTGTGGAAATGGTCCCAAAATGTCACAAGAAATGGCTTCTCCAGGCGCTGAGACTTGTCGAGGATTACCCATAAGACCGGGACGGGCCACGTTAATAGGTTTGTAAGTTTTGCAAGTTTCGCAAGCCTCTACGTAATCCCTTACATCGTGATATATAGTAGGCCAATAATAAAAACTAGCAATTTTAGCATGGGTTTTAGCCACTCCGAAATGACCAGCAGTAACGTCGTCATGACACTTCAAAAGTATCTCATTCCGGTTCTCATAAGGCACTACCAGCTTCCAGTCGAACTGAGCTGTCAAACGGTATTTATTCTTTGAGAAACGAAAGAGTTTGTCATTTTCTATTTTGAAATTGGGAAACAACGATGGATTATCAGTAACCTTTTTATACAGTTCTAAATACCATGGGTCCTGTGTAGAAAGTATATCAATGGCGTCTATCTGAATCCGAGACAAACAGTCAGGAATAATATTTTCTTTACCTTTCCGGTGAATCAGTTCGAATTCAAATTGACTGAGACGACAGGCCCATCGATTCAGACGACCAGTAGGGTTTTTTAAGTTGGTAAACCATTTTAGAGAAGCATGGTCGGTAATTATATAGCATTTACGACCCTCTACATAGGCTCGGTACTGTTCCAACGCAAATAAAAGAGCTAATAATTCCCGTTCACATGCTGAGTAATTAATTTCCGCTTTGTTCAAGGTGCGACTACAATACGCCACTGGATGGTCAACCTCCTTATGACGCTGAGTCAAAACCGCTCCGATGGCGTATGACGAAGCATCGGCATGAATATAGAAAGGTTCATTGAAATCAGGACACTTTAAAATAGGTGCCGAGACAAGAGCAGCTTTGAGGGTGTCGAAGGCTTCATTTGCTTCCTCAGACCAAACAAAATTTACTTTCTTACTAGTGAGACGTGACAAAGGTCGAGCAATCTTTGAGAAGTTATTGATGAATCGACGGTACCATCCACACATCCCTAGAAAACGTTTTATGCCTTTAGCATCTTCCGGAATGGGAAAATTCAAAATAACATCAATTTTAGAAGGATCGGTACGCAGCCCATATCTATCTACAACATATCCGAGATACTTTAGTTCCGTTCTGAAAAACAGAGACTTTTTCATATTGATGGTTAGATTGGCGGCTTTTAATTTTCTAAATACGGCCTTTAGGAGTCGTAGATGCTCGTCAAAATCGGATGAACAAATTATAATGTCGTCTACATAGCAGAATACTTTACTATCATGGTCGGCAGTAAAAAGAGAGTCCATGAGACGTTGCATGGTAGCTGAAGCCCCTACGAGTCCAAAACACATACGTTTATAGTGATATAATCCTTTCCCTGGAACGGTGAATGCTGTTATTTCTTTAGAATTCTCACTAAGAGGTATTTGGTGATAAGCAGCACTAAGGTCCAAAGAGGTAAGATACTTAGCGTCTCGCAGGTTGTCTAAAATGTGATTAACGTACGGTAAAGGATACGCGTCAGATTTAGAAACAGCATTAATCTTTCTACTATCCAGACAGAGTCTCAGATCGCCATTGGGTTTCTCTACCATAACCACAGGAGAATTCCAAGGAGAATATGAGGGTTCGACAATCCCTTCTTTAAGCATACGGTCAAGTTCTTTTTCTAATGCGGACTGTTTATTAGGACTAAGTCTGTAATACTTCTGTTTAATAGGGCTAGCGTCTCCCGTATTAATAACATGCTCTATTAAGTGAGTTTTTCCGAGACCAACCTTGTCGATATTTATTTGATCAAAGAGCATAGTTATTTCCTCTACTTGAGACTTTTGTTCCGATGTCAAAGACTCGAAATCGTTCAAACCAGATTCACTAGGTACGGTAGAAAGACTGTCAACATATTCAGTAGAAGTTATACTAGCGATCAGTTCAGGAGCTAGTTTAAATGTTTTCCAAAAAGTTATTCCTAAAATAATAGGAGTAGTTATCTCAGGTTGAATATTAAAATGCACAATTTGAATGTTGTTATTGAAATTAACAGGTAAAGACATATACTGAGTGCAAATTAGTTCATTTCCATTGGCTACTCGGAGCCTTAAAGGAGTTTTATGAGTACGAATGGGTATGCCAATCGACGCAAAAATTGCATGGCTATGTGATCCCAGGAAGCAAGTACTTGCACCAGTATCCATGAGCGCTTTACATTTTAAATCTAGAATATTCAAGAGTATGTATAGTCGATCATCTCCCTTTGGAGGATTAAAGTAGGTTGTTTGTTCAGAAGGCGAGGGAGTACGAAGTTCAGATGTTGCATTAGAAGAAACAACCCTCGTTAGTTTTTTGAAACGGTATTGCACTTTGGACATTCAGGTGTACGAACGTCCTTCTCACCGCACTTAAAACAAACAATCTCACGAGATTTTTTGCAATGTCGAGTAGAATGGTTAGAACCACCGCAGCGAAAACAAGCCTGATTAGAGACAGCTGGTTCAACAGACGCTACATAAGACTTGGAGTTTGAGTATGAACCCGTAGGCTTTTGAAAATTACCTCGTGAAACAAATCTAGGTTCCGCTAGAGGTTTATGGTTGTACGAACCAGTACCAGGTTTTGAAGAAGACGGCTCTCGAAATTGATCCGCTCTAACCTTAGCCAACTCAATCCGCTTGCACAACGAAGTCAGCTGTGATATCGAGGTAACATCCTGTAAAGCTAATTCCCTGCTGTAGTCAGGTCGGATGTTGCGAGTGAGAATATCTAGTTTCTCTTCTTCGGGCACCTTTTTATTCAGCCTCTCGAACATGCCTAACACCACCGATACAAAAGACACAATGGATTCATCCCTCGCTTGAGTGCGGGAACGAATTTCTTGTAACAGCTTGAAGTCTAAATCCGGGATATCGAAGTCATCACGCAGAGCTGTGACTACGTCATAGTATGAGGTGAATTGCTCACGCTTGGAACGGAACCACGATAACGCTGGCCCATCCAGAATTTCCGGAAAACCGCGGAAGATACTCTGCTCCGAAATCTGCCTAGCGACACGCAATTCCTCCAACCGCCTTAAAAATAAACGTGCACAAGAGTTGCCGTTATATTCAAGATTCAAAGTATTGATATTAAATTGTTTTTCAGTTTTGTAAATGACCTTTTTAATCACTTGGTCTGGAACGTCATGAGAGCTGACGTCACCGTCGTCACTGTCAGAATCTGAACTACTGACAGCCTGTAAGCGATCCATAGTAGCGTTCAATGTAACCTTGAGAAGTTGAACGTCTTCGTTGTCTGCGGGTAATCGCGAGACACGACAAAGAAGATATTTACAACGTGCAAGTAAACGAGATTTAGCAGAAGGCGTCGGAACTTCCTGCAATGCCCTCTCAATCTCTTCGACCTTACGCTGAACAGTCGAGATTTCTGCCGAGACGTCAAACTTTCCAGAAAAATCTAAATGGATGCCTCCCTTTTGAGCTAGGTCGGCAGTTTGCACAAGAACCTGTTGTAGGCTACTACGACGAGACACTGGGTTCACCTTACATCCCCTAATAATAAGCTCGTGTGAAATTTCGTCCTTCTTCAGGTGAGAAATGCTACAACCGGCTTGTATAAAATCCATTTTTCTTTTAATCCAAGTCCAAAAATAAAATAAAGAAAGTTATTTTATTCTTCCAAGAATCAAAATGAAAGTTGAGTATTTTTAATAGGTCTAGTCCAATCACTTAAATTCCAAATTCATTTACAAATGGTTCATGGTATTTACCTGATGTACCAAGGTAAATGTTATTTAGTTATAACATAGAACAGTATTCATAAATACCATTCACTTTTATAAAGAAAGTAAAAACACACTTAAATTATAAATAAGTCAGCTTATTGCAGCTGTTTACCAATAGAAACAGTTTAGTTATATTCTTAATTAAGTAAATTCAAATATTAGAACCGTAGCTTAAGTTCTAAATGTTTTAAGAAATGCACCTTAACATAGTAATGTAATAACCACAATGTCTTTAGTTTGCACACACTAGTGTTTCAAGTTTTAAACATACACCTATTTTTAAATGTCTCAATGTGAAGACCAGTAGTTAATTTCTAAAGTTTTATAAAAATGTTTAAGTCTTTAAGTTTAAGCACCTACTATTCATATGTAGTTTATCAATATAGTCTTAAAATAACACAGTATTAAGGTATGAAGATAGTACCTTAAATAGTTAAATAACTGTTTAGTTTAGTAAGTCTAAATGCTTACTTTTCATATTAAATTTGTCAATACCACCCTAAAATGTACATAACACAACTTAAAACAACACAGTATCCACACAAGTAAATAATAGTTAGAGGTACCAAAAGAAAGTTTGGTATCACTAAAAGTTGAGTTTGTACCAGAAATATGCACTCAATAAATACATTTATTTAAGCATGTCATTCATCCGAGGCCAAACGTTGGGCATGCCACTTGTAATAACTTGACTAGGCTCAGCGGAAAGAAAGTGACTCAAGCGTTCTCAAGGCATGGGTTGTGTTGGACCACCCTCGGAGGTAGGCAACTGTCAAAATTTATAATTAGCACAGGGCGCCAGACAATTACCAATACTCAAGCTGAATGACCATGCTTAAATAAAACAAGCCTTGTTCAAACCAAGAAGTATATTTTTCACACTTTAATAAAAGGGTACTGTCACACTCAGTCTAGGAAAGTCTTCCTTTGTCACCACATTTCACTATAAGTGTCTAAGACGCACAGCATTTAAAGTTTATATACCAAAAGTATCAATACATTACCAGCTATCACAGCTACTTAGCCGCAGCCAGGATAAGCCGAGGCGCTACTCCAACGCCACAGTTGCGATGGTCCGCAGTACACCGAGATGGGTATACCACGTACCCAATGGCGGTGGACTACCGGCAGGCCTTCCTTCACATACACGTTGGAGTCTGCACGTGTCGTACAGCTCGAGATATATTAAAGAGTTGAAGAGGGACCATTCTTCTGGTACAAAGTTATCTAGGCATTATAGACCAGCGGTCATCAGTTGAACCTAACGTAGAAACCTGATTTTAAAACCTAAAGTAGGAACCGTGTGAACAAAAAATGTTCAGGTTATAAACTTGGAATTTACGATGGAGCTTTTTAGTCTTTATATTTAAAAATAAAAGGTTAAACTTACCGCTACATGGCGGGTTCAATTATAAAAGGTTAGGTTTGCCACGTAGGCGATAGTAGGTGGATACTGCTGTGGACAAAAGAACACACGAGCATTATTATATGAGGCCCTTAAAACACGGAATACAACCTTTTTTATTAGGTTGGAAGAACAAAAAAACCGTGTATAAAGCTTACCATCATTGTGTTGTGTTTAAAAGGGGGCTTCCGCGAACTACATGTTCACATTTTCGTCCCTCGCCGATAACGACTAAAAACAGAAACGAAAGGCGTAAGTTACAATGGACAGGAGGATGCAAAGCTGCTCCAAGACCATGTCACTTACCCCGAAATTGGTGATTCACGGTTAGAAGTACATTTCTCTACAATCACTAGCCGAGACCAGAAGGAAATGCTCTGTCATGCCCTTCAGCAAAAGGTCGCGACATTAAAAAGTTTATTAAACGTTCCGTTTCACATCCAGTTCGCATTCCAATTGGAAAAGAACAAGAATTATATTACTTAAGTTTTTACTCGTGAGAGTCGACGATTCCCTACGAACTCAAAGATATGCTTATATTGGCGTGGAACAACCCAACAAGCAAGCAAAGAGAATTACACGAGTCCTTCAGGAGACACAACTACCGAACGACATCCACCTGTAACGAAACGTTAATATGTTCGTGGCAACATCAAGACAGAACATAGACTTTCTAAACTCAAAACCATACCACTCAAATTGATAATTTTGTTATAAATAATGTAGACATTCTTCCGATAATGCTTTAGTTATTAAATAATTATTGTATTAATTAAGGATTTTTCTTGTCAATGAAGACCTATCGTTTATGCAAACGCGCACCGCTCTAGGCGTATCTGTGGTAATTACTCATCTGTCAAAACAGACGTATGTTTTTCTTTTATGCAATTTATTGTTTGCTTTATTTAACAGCTTTATTATTAGTGTTTGCATAATTAAATTAATCCAGAATGGAAAGGTACAAATAATAGAGGCAGTGAGGCATGATTTTATCCACGGCAACGTGAAAGTGCAGTGAATTTTCCACTTTGAAGTGATGAGAATGCCCTCATCAGGTTTGTGTCCTTAAATCGCTACTAAAAACTATTCTAGCTCAACTGAAGAGTAAAATCAATCGTGTTAAACACTATATACCTTTATAGTTAATGATATATACGCGGGCTACTAGTGGAGTCTGTAATTTAAGTTCTGAACCTAGGCTTTGTAACCCTCAAATGTTACAACCCTATGGCCAGCATTTTCCGCACGCGTAACTGGCATTTATCACCACTTTACAGGTGTGACCTATAAGTAATTGCTGTGATAATTCGATCTGGTTATTATTAAATAAAGGATAATCTTACAAAAATCGACCCAGAATACGACTCGCAAACAAATGAATGCCCTTATCGGGATCTCTAGCTTCGTAGGCAGGGTCACTGCCTCCCAACTAGAAAGAAGTCGTCAATTAATTTGTAGCATAGGTTTTTTTTTCAATTATTTTTTGAAATGATAATCCACCGAGATGTTAATAAATCCAATTTTACTCCATTGCACCAACTAGAATCATACAGGGTAACTTCGGTACAAACCTTTCTTTGTTTAAATACCAGTAGCATTTCGCACTGACAGAAACATGTCCGTCACAGCGAGAACCAAACCAGCAACACTACACCACGCCTAAAAGTCTCAAAAACATACAAATTCCCTGCTACATACGTCATTTTAAAACCAGCGATCGCACTGCTAATCTTAAAAACGTCGTAAGTGTAGAGGGATCGCGGTGCAGTTAAGACATATTGAATGTAAGTTGTGTTCAGGTGGAAGATTGATTACGTTACATGGAGAAAAAGAACGTTGTGTGGAGACGTATTATGTGTTTTATTTTAGGTGGTTTATACTTAGATGTTGAGTACATTGTAGGTATCTAAACCACCTGAGTCTCTTGTAATTTGCTTTCTATACAGTAATGTTTTTGGAATGTTTATGAGACTGCTATCTAGCTGTAAGCGAATAGAATAAAAAATAAAATTATGATATGCGTTGACAACGTAACTAGTGCCTAAATCTTGGGAATAACGCTAGGAGGAAGATGATACGTTAAAACCATACTTTCAGCACTTTGCAAGCAATCTTTAATTCATACAGAATTTCATGACAATTGGCTCCGTTTTAGCTAATTGTGAAATAAAACACACGTTCGCAAATCTGTTACAATTTTTATGTCACAGATTGCACCACTCGCTACGCTTCGAAAGCTTTCTTTATTACCGCCACGGGGGCGGTAATAAAGAAAGCCTCAGATAGCGTATTCATCGCCCTTGCCTTATGATTATGAGTGATGTAGGTACTGTATGGACAGGCTCACATTTTAAACGGGAAACTAATTTCGTTCAATCGAGTAGGATGAAACTTTAGGTAGTTTTTTTTAATACCACGTCGATTGCAACGCCAGGGGACCCACATGCGCGTTGCCGACCGTATGATGGATATAGGTGGCCATGGGAATTCAGTACTTAACCGACTTAACCCCTTTGATTTTAGGCTCGTTAGAATAGCTATTCTTATCATGAGATGATGGCGGTATCCAAAAAAGTACAGTTGGCAATAAAAGCTTGTACCAAAATGAATTTTCCAGTACATATGGCGCTACTTTCCCGCACTAGTGCGGAAAAGTGCACTTTCTGTGCATATGTCAAAACTTTAAAGAGCCATGTGTACAGCTCAGACCAAGAAAAAAAGACAGACGGAGCGTTACGAACAGTCAAGTGAAGCCAAACCACATAAAAACAAAACCAAGCTACTTCAAGTTTAGCACACACTCACGCACAAATATACAAACAAAATTGCACAAAACTCTTCAGCACGTGTCGCAATGCTGTCAAGATCATTTATTTCGAGTTTTGTGCAATTTAATTTGTTTAGCGTGTGCTACGTATGGGGCTTGGTTAAAAACCGGTTGGCTTCACTAGACTGTTCGTAACGCTCCGTCTGTATATTTTCTTGTTCAGAGATGTACAGTAAAACGTTGTACGATACACGTGCGAATAGGTAATTCGCAACTCGTGTCGATTCAAAACACTCCCTTCGGTCGTGTTTTAATTTATCACCACTCGTGAATTTCCTGGTTTCGGCACTTGTATCTCAAATCATCCCCAAAGTTACGGGATGGAAAGTAGGGACGATTGTTTGTATGGAAGTGCGATTAACGAATCCTATGCAGACAAAGTGGCAGGCAAAAACATTTTATAAATACTCAAACTCTCTCAATCGTAAACTATAGGCTATACTATCTATAACCATTGTGACTAGCCAATGCCTACACCCAATGCCCATAGCATAAAAATAAAACGCAAAACACAAAAAACACGAAATGAATAATTCAACTACATTTACATACATGGCCGGGAATCGAACTTGCGTGCAATGGAATAATAACTCAGCCGATTAATTGACAAGGACGACTGTCCGTCCGTCTGTCTGTGACAGTTGGTTTATTTTTAAAGTTGGTTTTTAATTAGGGCTATAGATTTGCCTACGCATTGAAACGGCGCCATTTTGTTGCGATGAGTATTGAAGATGGACAAAATGGTTGTCCTATGATGCGACTTTTGGAAGACAGATTTCGTATTGAAAGGTAGGTAACTAACCGTTTCCAACCTATTATTTTCTCCACTACCCAAAGGTTTTCTGGAGCAGGGTACATGGTCGCCACTCGAGAACCTTTCCGCCCCAACGGTTGTACGTTCAATGTGCCCGCGTTTAGCGATTCGGATGGTTACATCGGTAATTGGTAACTTATTTTTGCTATATATGTGTCATCATATCAGCCGAAAGACTTTCACTGCTGGACATAGGCCTCCCCTAAAGAGTGCCAAAGTGACCGGTCCTGCGCCACCCGCATCCAGCGGACTCCAGCAACCTTTACCAGGTCATCAGTCCTTCCACTCACCTTGGGAGGCCTACCCACGCCGCGCCTTCCGGTACGTGGTCGCCACTCGAGAACCTTTCCACCCCAACGGCAATCCCAATCCGGCGGCGTTCCGGCGGTTCTACGTGCTATGTGCTCCGCCCACTGCCACTTAAGTTTAGCGATCCGGAGGGCTATATCGGTTACCTTGGTTCTGCTGCGGATAGCCTCATTTCTGATGTGATCACGCAGAGAAACTCCCAACATAGCCCTCTCCATAGCCCTTTGGGTGACTTTGAGCTGTCTTATGAGGCCCATAGAAAGCGACCACGTTTCAGTGCCATATATAGGTTATATGTAATAGAATCAAATCAAAAGCTTTCTTTATCTAACTCAAAGCCAGTAAAATGGTGGAAAACTTAAAACTCTTCCGTTAAATACGGAGTATAAAACACAAATCAACGGGCTAATTTAAAATTTAAACCAACTGATCAGCGAAACTGTGCTCTAAGGATTTGATTGATTTTTGAATGGGTCAGCTAATGGATAATGCATTAAGCTCTTTCAACACTCCCGAAACAAAACGTCTTTAACTATTACTATTTCTATACCTCTTACGTCCTTCTGTCACGGACCTTATTCCAAAGTTGACAAAAGAGCTTATCTTATTGCACCGTGTATGGCGCTTACGGCGTTCTGTTATGTGCATGTATAAAGAACAGCGTATTCACAGCGTATACTTGATTATTTAGGTTGGCCGAATTGCAGCAAACTAGTTCATTCAAAAAGCAACTCTACCTTCCACGGTAGAAGATACCAAATCCAACGACTGGTTTATAAAATGTCGGCCACCTACTCGCTATGCAGACCAGTGTCTCTGACCTCTGGCCACGTATAGTTAGTATGGAATCCGGGGTCAAGATTATTCGTGGTGTTGGATTTTGAGTGGTGAATACTTGCAGTTGTTAATTCACTGACTAATCGACAGACGTGTGTATGCCGACTTTGATTTTCAGCAATTATGCAGATGAATCAGGATTATTCGGGATGTATTTATACTTGAATCGAAACGGACATCTCAAAGACTTGAATATCGGAAGGGGATCTGATCTGCCGAACAATCCGATTAAAGCCCGCAGCACACTGGCGCGACATGGCCGCGGCGGTCTATAGGCGAGTCAAAAAGTGTACTTGCGGTTACTTTACAAAAAACCGGCCAAGTGCGTGTCAGACTCGCGCACCGAGGGTTCCTTACAAAAATTTACGGTTTTCGCTACTTTTCCTTCATCTGTGCTATAAGACGTTGCTCCGTTCTGAGTTCACGGGAAGTATACCCTATGTAGGTTTTTTCGAGTTTCGAAAATTTGCGGAAACTAGCGGCATAAACGGCTGTATCTTTTGATTGCGTTGGCTCAGAAGTTTGATTTTTTCACAGCTCCAAGGGACAGTAGACTTAAGGCACCGTAGGTTCAGCGAAGTGAAGCGAACAGAGTTTTTGAAACAATATAATGCGTCTGTTTATAATAATATGGTTTCAAAAAAATACGAATAGTAATCTTGAGGCTTTTCTGCAGGGAGATCAGTGAATCGAAACATGATGAAGCAATTTTCGCTTGATAGAAAAAAATTACGAACATAGGTCTAAAAGGGTCTAAAATACACTTAAAATACTCGTAACAAATTATGCACAAAAGCTAAAAATATTAAAATAGTTTCTAAAAATCGGAAATATCATGTTTGAGAGAACTCGGTGATTACTTTTTTATTTATTTAAACGGCCAAAAAATTTAAATTAAAAAACATGATATCCGCGCTTCCGAGCACGCCCTTCCATCTCGCTCACGCTTATGCTCAGTGAGAGGGAGATAAGACCATGAACCTACGGCGCCTTAAGTATTCGGTATACATTTTTGATAACTCCACGCGTTTCTGAGAAAAAGGGTCTTGACAGACCTTTACCTTACCTTATTTTTAAATCAACAAATAGGTAGTAAACTTGTTATTAGAGAGCTGTTAAATTTTCTATTACTTATAGATCAGGGGTTCCCAAACTTTTTTTAGGCACGCCCCCTGCTGCCTAAAATGAAGTTCCCACGCTTTCGCTTCGATGCAAGGAAACGGAAGTGAATGCGTTAGCTAGCAAAATCATCATCATCTTCCTAGCGTTGCCGTTAGCGCCACGGCTCTTAGGAGTCTAGGGTCAGCTGAGTACCTAATCCCAAGGATCGGCGAAGCACTCGTTTTTGCGAAAGGATTTCCCGAGGCCCCGCGCCCCCCTTTAAAATGTGGTCACTTTAAGGGGGGCGCGGGGTTTTTCACTTTGAAAAACCCTGTTATAGATAGACATTTTGTATTGTAAAAGTGCCCTCGTGGCCTATTTCCTGAATATTTTAAGTTTTTGAATTTTGAATTGACTGCTACCGCAGGCCGCACCGTTCTGTGAAAATAACTGTAGTGAAAATGGAACGGCCGTGAGTGGCGTAAATGTTAAAATTCACACAGAGTCAACGCTAACTACAAAACGTCCATACATTTGTCACCGAGATAAACAGCACGCTAATTAATGAATGTCGATACAACATTTTCTTAACTGGCAACACTGAGGCGCTTGACCGATAACGACGTCCATAGACTACAGTGTCTGCTTTGCGTCATGTCACCGTTGTGATATTACAAAAAACATAAAGATTTTCCGTTATTCCAGTAAAAACTTTGAGAGGTTACTACGCGTACAAATTCTTAATCGACTATGCACACTACAAATTCTTAATCGAATGAAAAAGTTACAAAGATTTTCCCGCAGCAATATTTTCTCTACCAACCCCTTTGAGCGAAAACAAATTATAAAACATATAAAACACACATTATTATAGCTTAAGCTTAGATCGCTTGAGCTGACTTCAAAATAAAAGGCTTGTGTGGAGTGTTCTTATTTTAGCACAGCATCAGGGTGGGCGAAGTATCGATGATCCGAGTTATCGATAAATTAAATCTCTGGTATCGGCACGGCTAGTACAGGGCTCGTCCACCAGGGGCCATCAGTTATAAATATCGTCGGTGGAGTGTTAACTTGCACCAAGTGCGCTCGCACTTTAGCGAGAAAGAGAAGGTATGTAAGCCACTTGATAGCGCACTAGAGAGTAGAAGAACACCATTCTAATAATAATAATAGTTAATATCAAAGCCAGAATAGACAGTCGCTGAGGCCGAAATCGGTCAGGACGACATCTTGTGTGCAAACAATCTAAGCTTGATAAACTACCTTTATATATAGGATACTGTTTAAGTATATTGTGTAAACATGCTTATTTGTATATATATGTATATAATTATATATAGTTAAAGTATGTATATACTATTTATATATTTTTATTTGTACTTGCATGTAGTATATTATATATATGTATTACATACGTCGGTACACGTGTTAGTTTGTCTATCTTTCTGTTCCTGATCTCAACTCAATTGCTGAAAGGTTAACTGGAAGAGATCCCTTACAGGGATAAGTTCGCCTTTGTACTGATTAAACTTTTTTGTCTGTATTTTTACATGTGTCTTGTGTACAATAAAGTATTTACATACATAATACTACCCGTCTCTTTCGAAGTGTTTTAATAAGAAAGAGACGGGTAGTTTATTTCGCGCGCGAGACATCTAGCGCAAGATCTTGTGTTACAAAGTGCAAGGGGATAGCACACCTTGGCGCCAAGTAGCATGCGACACAGTGATTCCTGTCTCATTAGCACTGTTTTAATTGAAAAGGGGGATTAACAAGCAAGATAGATTTTCCTGTCTCGAGTCGCGTCGCGGCGTCATTTTTCTTGCTGAGCAATACTGAAATGATTTAAAAGAATAACTTAGTCATTCATCCGTGCCTTACACGAGCTCTAATCCCAAGAATTGGCGTTGGCACTACTTTGCACTAAGTACACTAAGTAACAAAATAAAATTGCTGATAAAAGAACAAAGATTGGGGAGGGAGGGAGTCTCAGTTTCCCATGCCACGCCACTGAGCATTTCTTATTACCCCACTACCATACCTACTGTTACCCTACCTACAGTTAACTTTCAGTTTAATATTTAAATTGTTCGCTTTATTCACGCGACACGACTCGGTAGCAATACTAATAAAAACAAACGCCTTATACTGTAAATTTGGTTTAATTGTAAATCTAGATCTCAATTTCAATGTTGAATTAAATATTTTTTGGGAATTTATTTAATTCTAATAAGTAATTTCAATGTTTTTTTTTTCTCTTTTTGTTAGGCTGTGTGGTGCTTGAAATAATGTTATTTTAATTTTAATATCGATATTTTCAGAACCAATCCCATCCCTAATCTGCATCTAAGCGTGTGCACGACGCGGGATCGCTCAAGATTCTTTACTGACTGCCCCTTTGTCTACCTTCGTAATCGATAATTTAAATGCACTTCACTGTAGGTCGCCTTCGCATAGTACCACCACAGTAAACATATTGGCAAACAGTATCTCAAAGTCAATAACCGAGCTGTGCTCGTAAGGCGGAGTATTACACAGGTTTACAATACAATACAAATATTCTTTATTGCTCACCAGACATAGTAAACAATGGGCAAATAGTGGTAAATGAAATAATCACACTGGTAGACAACAGGCGGTCTTATCGCTAAAAATCGATCTATTTCAGACAACCTTTGGGTGGTGGAGACGATGTAAGAAAATATATGATTTGAGTAGGTGAAAACAGAATATAAAAAATATATATATGTACTATCGGCTGCAATAATGCATGGACACCTTACGGCCCAGTTTCGCTTGCATCGTTTGACGTCTGCTGCTCACATAGTTGCCCGTGTTGCGCAATAATTAAACTAGATGGCGTTACCGCGACATACCGCGGAAAATAAGCATGCTATTATTAGGCACATTAAATACCTATAAATGGACCCCTGTTATCACCAGAAATGTTCTCCTATTATTATAATCATTAACAAGGCTACTAAATGCTAATTTATAATAGCTGTATTTAAGTGCGATACCACGGGTATCTGAATGCTATATTTCCACAGGTATCTAGAATGTTGAGATAGCTCAATGGATCATGAAATGTGGTCATGGCTCAGCGGCCCAAAACGATCGAGGTTCGAATCCAAGCTATCGGTTTATGTTTTTAAATTTTTGTATATATTTTGTATTTCTACAGATGAAAGTTCTTAATAATATACAAATATTAGTCATAAAGAAAATGAAATATTCATAAATTAAATACTTAATCAAAACAGCTTTTTATGTTGAAATATGTTTATTTTCTTCACTACAGTTCTGTTAAAGCAATTTTATAATACTACCTAGTAATAGTCACCTAGCAACTTTGTTACATTTTTATTGAGGTAATAGCTTAAGTTTCATTTCCGTAATTGGAAAAAGATTGAAGCTTCACCCCAATAAATATAATATTGACAATATACACTTACAACCGGGTTATCTAACATTCAAATCAGCAGAACGCGAATATAACTATCTATACCATATGTGAGCGTTCAAACCATGAATTATTGCGTTATTGATTTGAAAATAATCATAATAATTTTATTTGGGCTTTCACCGTTACTTAGACTTGTTTGAGAAGTTCAATAATATCATATTTTAAATTGTAAAGGAATACAAAAAAGAATGCAAACGGCATAATTACCTACCTACCTACTGCAACAATATATATATATATATATGTAATTTATTTAGGATAACCCGGTTTATAAAATATATATATAAATCTTAACGTAATCCGCACTGTTTGGCCGACAGCATATTCACTTTTTCTTTAGTAGGTAAACTACGCGACCATTATCACGACGCGTATTAAATTTTACACCATAAACTTGAATGGCCGTGTTGACTGGATTTAATAAACTTCACTTTTTCACTCTTCACTTAGACAGTTAAATATCATAGGCCAAATCACAACCTTGTTTTCTGGGCTTCTGTTAGAGACCACGAACTGGGCATTCGCTTGTTTGGAATGGAATGTAGGTTGTCCGCATAAACAAATTTTATTCGTAATTAGGTCATCTTCACAGCTTCATAATGCGCGGTATCAATGAGACCATCGTTCCTCTCGTGCCCATAAAATAACCGTTGTTCGCTGTAACAACTGTATTCGTAAATACACAATAAGAAAAATGTAAGATACAAGTATGCACTAAGGTATACCTAAATATATTTATTATTACAAAACATATATAAATACTACTTACGTTTACATTATATTTTACCAATTAATTGTGATCTTTTAACTAGGTCAATCGAGTACTCATTGTTACGTTTGTATAGAAGGAAATCGAATCGTAAATGGCCGACCTACGAACAAAAAGTAAATGCAATAAGAAATTGGATGGTAGTTATATATTACAATACAGTCTACCCTCCTCAATAATTCGTAGTTGTGATGCGACGAATATTTGCATACAAAATGAAACTGATGACGAATTTCAACCAACGTTACGACTGTCATAATGGCCCAATGGTAACTAGACAGGTTTAAGACGTCCTAAGATACCATTACTCGAAGGTTTCGAGTTCAAATCTGCGCCCAGCCAAGTTATGGTGGGAATCAGTGTTTTTGTAATTTATTCAATGTTTGGATATTTCCTCGTGGCGCAGAACACAAACATAAGAAAAAGATAATAAATCCACAAAAAGTGAGTAGTGACAAACAAAAAATTGGCAACGCGGTGGAGTTGACTTGATAAATATAATCTAAAAATAATCAGTCGTACAGTTTTCACAGACAAGAAAAACGTTAATAATTTTTTTGCCAAAAAATTGCTTACAACGTCATCTAGTGAAATCTAGCTAATCCTCTGAGGTTTAAATTAACATCCATAACTATATTACACGTCAGATGGCGTAGGATTCGGCGACAAGCAATACTGTTTCTGGAATGACCATGCACTTATGCTGTCTGCTGTACAAACCTTACATCAATAACTAAATGTCATATGTATAAAAACGACAGTATCAAGGTTTAAGTTCGGGTCTTTCTTGTGGACATTGTCCTTTCACCGTTTTAGAAAATTCCACCCATAAGGGGAAAAAGGGGTGCAAGGTTTGTATGGGGGACACTTTTTTTCGAGATAGAGACTTGAAACTTCGTAGAAAGATTACTTATTAGAATACAAAAAAGTGCTCTCAGCGTTTTAGGAAAACACTTTTTTTCGAGCTAGAGACTTGAAACTTTGTAGAAAGATTACTTATTAGAATACATTTCGATCAACTAGGATCATACACACATTAGATAGGTATACAATTATAAAACAAACGGCCGCGACATACTCTCGATTTTTATCGCACTAATACCTCTTGTTCGAAGTATTCTAATAAGAGAGAAAAATCGAGAGAGCTCGCGCGCCGTCGCGTGGTAGCCGTGCAGATGCGATCCATAGAAAGTAGCTTACACAAAAAAAAAAGAATAATTGGCCGACTACCCCGACTTGCGCTTAAGTTTATTTTAGCAACGCGTGGCTGTGCGAGAGCGTCATCGGACGTTTCTCCGGGCTTGTTTTACTGCTTTAAGCCTATTCTGTGTACGTGCTTCGCTGTACACTGGCGAGCATTTTATAGGAAAACGGCAGCGTTAGATTCACTTTAACTTTTGACGGGTATTAATTTGGGAATTTGTAGGTTTCTTTTTTATTGTTTTGTTTTTACTTCAGTGTTCGTTTTCGCTTCGTACTACGTGCTCCGGTACACTGGCGAGCATTTTATAGCAAAATGCAGAACTAAATTCACTAAGTTCGAATATAATCAAAGGTCAGAGATCGGTGTAAATAAAAGCGAATATATAAACGAATAAAAAAATGGCACAAAAGGCTAGAATAAAGATTTTTTTTAAATCGTCATAGCCAGGCTTGATTTGAGTTTTCTAGACGACCTTCTGTACGTAAGTACTTTATTTACTACATAGCACTTATATACTATCCTATATTTTAATCCAGGCTATCAACTATGTATCTTCGTGCAAAATTTCATTCACATCGGTTGAGCCGTTTAAGCGTGAATTGAGTAACAAACATAGAAACATCTAAACACCCAAACTTTCGCATTTAATATTACTAGCGTCCGCCCGCGACTTCGTCTGGGTGGATCCGGGATAAAAACTATCGTATTTTTTTCAGGCTATAAACTATCGTCGTGCAAAATTTCATAAAAATCGGTGAAGCCGGTTAAGCGTGATTGAGTAACAAAGACAAAAACATCCAAACTTTCGCATTTATATTTATTATAGTAGGATGTATTATATGTTGATCGAAACATTTAGGCATATTTTTTTTCCCCCGCCGTCTTTTAAAAATCGAAAACCACTTTGGCCCCTAATTTTATTGTTACACCAAAAGAAAGACGGCAAAAAATATGCTTATTGCCACAAACACCTTACAAATATCTCAAAAAATTGCGAAGTTCCAAACATTTTAATAATGCTTAGTTAGATCGAGAAATGAATTACAATAATTTCACGTGAAGGTGCGTTTTGCGGAAAACAGACAGATTTTTTATTTATCGTATGGCAAGTCAGTATTTAGGACCGTGAGATCTTGGAAAAGACAGTACGGTTGACAGATGACACTGATTATTTATTGTCTTGTGTTACTTTCTTCTCAATTTGACTATATTATTAATCCTTTTTCGAGAAAATACAACATTATTGATTATTTTGACGACCGGTCAGCCTAGTGGGTAGTAGCGCTGCTTACGAAGCTGAAGGTCCTGGGTTCAATTCCCGGTAAGGGCAAATATTTGTATCTGAGTCTTGGATGTTTTCTATGTATTTAGGTATTTATATCTTCTAGTATTATAAATATCCTCGTCTAGTTCCCCTAACACAAACCTTATTCAGTTTACAATGGGGATTAAGTCGATGTGAGTAAAATTGTCCCGTAATATTTATTTACAGTACATATGGTGCTACTTTCCCACACTAGTGCGGAAAAGAGCACTTTTCGTGCATAGGTCGAAACTTTAAAGAGCCATATGTACAGTAAAACGTTGTACGATACACGTGCGAATAGGTAATTCGCAACTCGTGTTGATTTAAAACACTCCCTTCGGTCGTTTTAATTTATCACCACTAGTTGCGAATTTCCTATTTTCGGCACTTGTATCGTAAATAACTATTACGTCACACCTGGCCATAATACGAGTTTTACTGCACGCTGCGCGTACGGGAAAACTCGCATTGTGGCCAGGTGAAGACGTAAAATTTTGTACGCAACACGGGCGCTAATTCGTAAAGCCCCAGAGCGCATATTTGTGGCCCGAACCGAACCTGCGATATGGGGCATTCACGAATTCACGGCTCTAGTTACGTAATGAACTATTATTTAATCTCTTATTTAGTGTCTTCAGATGTAATGCATAATTGTTTTCCGTCATTTTTCTCTGAAACGTTCGTATTTGTCATGCTATTTCAATCAACCTCAGTACTCTTTGTACCGAGACACGTTCGTACGTTTCCGTGAAAATTCGATGGAGAATAATTATGCAATACATCTGTACATCCTTGTTGCCTCATTGCAAAAGTTAGTACACAATACCTTTGTAAGTGTACCTAACAGTACGCGGTGGTAACTGGAATATACCTGAATCATTCAGAAGTGCATCAAAGGAACATAATCGATACGCTGGATCAGTTTGGCCTAGTTTTGAAATTATATCTGCGTTATACGAAACGTGTGGCTTACAGAATAGATAACAGCGGGTGCGGTGTAGTTAAACCGCTGGGATTTTCTGTGAGGATCTGTATACGACGGAATAAGATTCTCTTGTTAACCCCCGACGTAAAGAGAGGGGTGTTAAATTTAACGTGTCTGTATGTGGTATCGTAGCTCCCGAACGGATGAACCGATTTTTCCCCAAGTGCCCTTAGCCATGTTTCATGAAAAACTGTTCAACCGTTTTTGGGATATTGGACTTTGAAATGAAAATGTCGGGGGTTTGTCAGCTTTTCTAAGTTGTAGTTATTTTAATTTTGTTTTAGTTGAAAATCAGCGCTGTATAGGTGTCCGATTCACTGCTGCAGAGACACACTTTTTTATGTTTTATGTGTTTTTCTTGTTTATTTTCTTATATGTATCCTATTTGTTTGTGAATAAATGTTCATATCTTCTTTGCTTTCTTTCTCTCGATGTCTTGCATTTTGTTCCAGCAGCGGGTCGATAACGTAAAGCAGTGTACGCGCGTCAGGTAAATCTAAGTATACGTGTGTCTCTGGACAGGGAGCACTGGCTCAGCATTCTTTTTTTTTTTTAATGGGATAATCTTACACAAATCGAGCTAGTCCCATAATAAGCTCAATAGGGCTTGTGTTATGGGTACTAGACGACGATATATATAATAGATACATTAGAGCATTATGCTGAGGTATCAGACATCTGCGCTCTGATTTTCAGCCAATGCAAATTAAACAAAAGAATCTTATTCCGTCGTATACCGCTCACAGAAAATCCCAGCGATTTAACTATAGCGCTGATTTTCAGCCAGCACCGTCGGTGACTCACGGAAACGTCATAGAATTTTAATACATAAACTACATTGCAGCGTCTCGCTCGTTTAGTCTCCGCGCTGCAGCTACGTAAGCTGTGTAAAGTTATTGTGGAAACTTAAACCGCAAATACCCGATCGTGTTCCGGTATACCTCGTTTTGCATTGATGATTGATCCGATCATTCCCACATTCCAAAAATTTGGAACAGTGATATCAGCGGACGCAGATTAGCAAAAACGAACCGACGCACGCAATGCAGAATCTGAAATTGGAAACTTCCGGCTAAAATTTAAGTCGTGCTTTTCAATGTTGATCACTTATGCGCTGGATCTTTTAAAAATAGATTTTGTTTCTAGGAAAAATCTAAAATGTGATTCTAAGAAAAATGTATAGTGTGATATGTATACTCTCAAGAAGAGCACTTTTATGTCACTGGAATTTTCACAATAATTTTCCGGAAAATATTAACAGCCGTGACAAACGTTCTACAACCCTATTTTAACCCTCCATTTACTAACTAAATGAGCAGACTTATTATTTTATGACATGATATGAACAAAGTTTTGACTGTATATATCTGTCGCAGTGAAATATCCAAAACAGAGATTTGAACAAATCCCTAAAGGATATGATCAAATCACACAGGATGTTAAAATGGCGAATCCATTTTATCATTTGCCTAATACAAATCAGTCATTTGATCAAATCTCTGAATCTGTTTAGTGAAATGACGAAATCGGACAAAAAAGGCAACTCGTTTTTTCATTTCACTAGACTTGTTTAGTGATTTGATAAAATCCCTGAAACGCGTCAGTGAGTTGATGAAACTAACTAACTATTACTCTTTAGTGTGTTAATTATTCCTTAAGGGATTTGCCACACTAGACGCGTTCTGTTGTTTGCGGCCAGGTCTCCCATACAAAATTGTTGATTATTATTGAAAGAGATAGTCTTCATTAACCTGTCTCCATCTCTCGAATTCCAGTGCTGAGTTTAAGATTGTTTTAACAGCCTCACTATAGTTAACTTTTTTTTCAATCTCACTCATAATAAATAAGATTCCCATTTTCTAACTCCAAATCCATGCGTCGCTCTATATCTTGCAGAGTAATTAGATTAAAAGATTAAAAGCATCTGACGGAATAAGTATTAAGCATCCTGCAAACAATTCCCGTAATCTAAATGGAAAATCTTCAAAAATTCTTTAAAAATTGCATATCAGTGTCTGCCACTTTTTTAATTGTAATATGTCTAGACCATTTCATCTTAGAATAAAATTCTTTTACCTATTTTAATATCTTTGTCATCATCAAAAATCTACGCGGACGAAGTCGCGGGCGGCCGCTAGTAATATTATAAAGAGTAAGCTACGGTAGCCTAGTGGTTCAGGCATGCGGCTGTCAAACGACGGTCGTGTGTTCGAATCCCGGCTCGTACCAATGAGTTTTTCGGAACTCATGTACGGAATATCATTTGATATTTACCGTTAGCTTTTCAGTGAAGACAAAACATCGTGAGGAAACCTGCATACATCTACGAAGAAATTCAAAGGTGTATGTGAAGTCCCCAACCCGCACTGGGCCAGCGTGGGGACTACTGCCCGTTCCCTCTCATCCATGAGAGGAGGCCTGTGCCCAGCAGTGGGACTTATATAGGCTGATCTACACTAATATTATAAAGAGGAAAGATTTGATTGTTTGTTTGTTTGTATTGAATAGGCTCCGAAACTACTGGACCGATTTGAAAAATTCTTTAACCATTAGTAACCGACATTATCCCTGATGAACATAGGCTACTTTTCTCCGCGGGAAAATGCTTCATTCCTACGGGAAAACGTAAAACTAACCGTGCGAAGCCGGTCCGAGCAGCTAGTTTAATATATTTTTTTTAATAACTAGTGGGTAACAATGCAAGATGTACTTACTAACTCAGCGAGTCCCCCTGACACAGGTGTCTTCATACGTAGGTAATAGGGCGTCTCTTTTGTAACAAGTTTTAAGTTGTTTTCAAGAAATAAATTTACTGGACCATTGTATATTATTGTATATTTACACTGCTAGGCTATCGATGATAATGATTTCAAACTCATAACAATCAATACATTTCAGAACCGACAATTAACCCCAAACTATTTTATTACTCAACGAAATAATGAAGGGTCCTCACCCTAAAATTTAAACAATAGAGATCACCTCCTAATTAAACTCGCGCGGAAACATAAGGTTTTGAATACAAATGCCATTAAATTTTGGAAACTAACTGCCGAGGTCGGAGGTTTTACTTCGTACTAATATTTTAGGAGATGCTCACACAATATACGGAAACCCATTGAGATATAGTTAAATTAGTAGGTAGTGATAGTAGGTACTCGTAGTAATGCAACTACAATTACCTACCTCAACCTACCGCTCTTCAGGAAACCATTTCTCAGAGCACTAACAATAAATAATAACTGAAACTAGACAACGCATAGCATCGCCTTATTAAACACGTTGACAGGTTTATGACAAAACGAGACTTATAGCTTCGGTATTAACGTGTCATTTGACTAAACGCTTTAACGACGACTGTCAGATGATCGCGAGATTTATTGCGAGATCATTGCCAAATGGACTGTATTAAGAACATAATAATGCTTACTATACTAAGCTTCTATTATGTGTTTTAGAGGTTGCATGTTCAACATCAACAATGCTGGTCAATACATCAATTGCGCGCGCGCGCGTGTGTGTGTGTGTGTGTATAAGGGCGTGCGATTGTGCGTGTGTGTGCGCATGCGGTCGTGCGTGCGTATGCGTGTGTGTGTGTGCATGCGTTCGTGCGTGCGTGCGCGCGCGTGTGTGTGTGTGTGTGTGTATGAGTGTGTGTGTGCCTGCGTGCGTGCGTGCGTGTGACTGGTTTAAAAAAAAACAAAAGACCGGCAAGACAGGCATTTTATGTTACGATTCGTGGAGTATAAAAAATACAATGACACATATCAAACGGTCCGTTACACTTGAAACCAATTGTTTATTTTCACGACTGACTCAACTCGAGTGCATGAGTCACCTTGTGTGTGTGTGTGTGTGTATGAGTGTGTGTGTACCTGCGTGCGTGCGTGCGTGTGACTGGTTTAAAAAAAAACAAAAGACCGGCAAGACAGGCATTTTATGTTACGATTCGTGGAGTATAAAAAATACAATGACACATATCAAACGGTCCGTTACACTTGAAACCAATTGTTTATTTTCACGACTGACTCAACTCGAGTGCATGAGTCACCTACTTACAATGAATCTGTGATCTTGAGGATATGCAAGTATGGTTTATTTTCGCAGATGATATTTTAGGGCATGCTTTAAGATAATGTCAAAATATTTATATTTAGGTAGAGTTTGTAGATATTAGTAAATTATTAGTAAGTATCGTGTAGGATGTTTCACATTTATTAATCACTAGCGTCTGCCCGCGTGGAACTCGTTTATATCGTAGCACCATACGAATTTCACCCCATAAAGGCCTTATTTCCGGAATAAAAACTATTCTGCGTCCTTCCCGAGAACTAATACCTTTCATTCAAATCCGTTCAGCGGCTTAAGCGTGAAGACGTAACAGACAGACAGACGGACACTTTTTTGCATTAATAATATTAGGTCAGCCAAAAACCGTCCACTGCTGGACATAGGCCTCCCCCAAAGATTATCATCTGATCGGTCCGCCACCCGCGTAACGATTCCACCTTAGGTTAGGACACAGTCCAGTCACGTTCTTTCATATAAAAATTTACATAAAGATCTACCTAACGTACGTAAAATGCGTAACGTAATCGACATGCAGGTCATCAGTTCACCTCAAGGGACTACCCGAGGTTACCATCGATTTTTGACAAGTTTTGAATCGTATCTCCTACTTTTGCACTACAGATAGAAGTATAAATCAAACGGTTATCGGTTCTTCAATCTTTCGTCTCCGATTTGGTCTACCGGATTTTGAAACAAATGAATACTTAATTTAGTATGATCTTTTTAAACATTGTCTAAAATAACAATTATTTTGTATCTCTATTGACGTGAAAGATCTAACACATACGAAATCTACATATTTGGGTTCGTCTGGGACGTCCCTAAAAACTGGTCTAGGGTTTTCATTTTAAACCAATTAACACAAAAGTTATGGCCAGAAACCGGTTTTTTGGCCTCAAATTGTTCAACTTTAATGCCAAATATCTCGAAAACAATGAACTTTGAAGTAAATATGGGATACTATATTGCTTAAAGCCGTTGTTGTTAATAAGCTACAAAAAACCTAAGAAAACTAAGAGATTCAGATCGCAAGTACGATCCCAGACGCCAATTATGGGAGCCCCTTAAGGGGTCTACGCAGGCTGCGTCTTCCGGTACGTTGTATTATAAACATACCAACTGAATGTTATCCAAAAAGCTTATACCTTAATACCTATAATATAATCTACTCTAATACTAAAGGCCGGTTTACACTAGACTACCATTTATCTCCCTCCGACTCTGTTGGCACAGCTAATAACTTATAATGTAAACAAACCTTGTAACAACACTTTTCGAACCTTTGAAGGCGCTGCCAAGCGAATTTGACCTCTATTTATTCTGTAAATACTACCTCAAGTATGCCAGTACTAGAATCATCATCATCATCATGATGATTCTAGTACTGGCATACTTGAGGTAGTACTAGAATAACACGGCTTAAATCCTTGAAGAGGTTTTATCCCAGGATTATTCTCAAGGGGAAAATTCTCGGAACCGTTTCCGTATCTGAAGACTGAAGTCCGAATCCCGCTTAACACCCCTTCAAGTGACTAACACTTTCACTGCCTATCATACGCCGTAGCAGCTTTCCGCGGAAAAACCACATGACCGCGTAGCGATTGTTGAGACATTCACCGCCAAGATTTGCTACGCGCTACGCTCGTAGGCGATACCGAGGTTGTACGTAGTGGGAACTTACTAGGGCGTAGGTCCTTAGGCGGGTTCCTCGCAGTGAAAGTATCAGGGTGCATTTCCACCAGAGATATGCTATGCCACACCCTAAAGCGCAGATCAGCAAATCTCTCAACCAGTTCCCTCTTACACCGTCTCAGGGAACAGAGTAGCGGGGGTCACCATCATTTCATGAACAACGATTCACAAACTATTCATTTGACAAACCTATCAATCCTCAAAACGCTTATACTATAAATCATTATTTGACAAATATTCATTTAGCGGTAGCCTAGTGGTTCAGGCATGCGGCTGTCAAGCGGCGGTCGTGGGTTCGAATCCCGGCTCGTACCAATGAGTTTTTCGGAACTCATGTACGGAATATTTACCGCTAGCTTTTCGGTGAAGGAAAACATCGTGAGGAAACCTTTCTAATCCCAATAAGGTCTAGTTTTCCCTCTGGGTTGGAAGGTCAGATGGCAGTCGCTTTCGTAAAACTAGTGCCTATGCCAAATCTTGGGATTAGGTGTCAAAGCGGACCCCGGGCTCCTTTAGGGGCACAACCGGGAATAACGCTAGGAGGATGAGGATGATGATTCATTTAGCAAATGTTACACTTTAAAAAAACATTGAATGTTAAATTGTCATTTTAAAAATGATCATTTACCAAATAAATCGTTTATAAAATAGGTCATTTTACAAATCATCGACTGATAAATGATTGTTTCATAAAAGTAAATATCTGTCATATCACGGTATCTATCACGGACTGGCCGAGAAACATTCCTGCAGTAAATTCAAAAGTATAGTATTTTAACATAAATCGGGTTTGGCGCTTCGCCGGCCGCTACCGCGGCACGCTCGCTTCGCTCGCTCGGCTCGCGCACTGTAGGGTCACCGTTTTTCCTAACACTCCTCCTCGCTTCGCTCGTCGTCGTACCTACACTGTCTTAAAGTAGAAATATATAGGTAATCCACCTGTTATGGGTGAAGATCAAAAAATATACTAAGTTAAGGCCTTAATTTAATCTCCCCAAAATGTCTTACCCATATAAAATGAATGGGTAATTGTCGTTACGAAAATGAGAAAGTTAAAGCGTACATTAAATTAAGGCCTTAACTATGCAGCATATTTTTTGATCTTCACCCTTATGTCAGTACATTTTAAGACCTAAAAGATGTGTTTTTAGGCTAGCCTAAATGATAACTTAGGTACTTGCTAAAAACATTTAAAATTACCCGTGTGCTCATACAGACTTATACAATAACTGTATAGAATTACGAGTATACAAGTTGTGGTTTAAAACTTTATCAAGACGATCAGTTTTTTTTACGAAACTTTGTTGTTAAATGAAAGTTCTCCTGTAATAAGTATCAGACATGGGGTGACGCGGATCGAGGCTCGGCGAGACTCCGTTTTGCTGAGACGATCAATGATTTATTAAATAAGGTATGTACCAAACAATGCATTATCTCAAACGTTATTTTACCAAACGTTACTTTGCCAATTGTCACGAATGATAAATGAGTAATTTGTCACATAATGATTTACCATATGATGTTTTTTCAATGAAACGATTTGTCTAATGAACTCTTTGTTAAACAATATTTTATGAAACGACTACTTTGTTAATCGTTAGTTTGCCAAACGTTTTTTATGGAATGATCGGATACCACTAGCGACATCTACCTGGAAACCCGGGGCTTCTTAACGGCACACTGCTGATTGAACATGCCCTGAGCTCGTACTGTGATTCTGTTTGGGTCTTTTTTAGGGTTCCCTACCGAAAGGGTCAAAACGGGACCCTATTAATAAGACTTCGCTGTCTGTCCGGCTGTCTGTCACCAGGCTATATCTCAAGAACCGCGATAGCTAGACAGTTGAAATTTTCACAAATCATGTATTTCTGTTGCCGCTATAACAACAAAATTAAAACTAAAAACAAAAATTAAATATTTAAGGGGGGCTCCCATACAACAAACTTTTTTTCAGGCCGCGAAGAACCGCGATAGCTAGACAGTTGAAATTATGATGTACTTTTGTTGCCGTTATAACAACAAATACTCTCCCATACAACAAACGTTTTTTTTTTTCAGGCTGTATCTCAAGAACCGAGATAGCTAGACAATTGAAATTTTCACAAATTATATATTTCTGTTATACACATACACAAATCTTCTCCAAAACTACAAAGCTCGAAGGCAGTTTGTTGGCGAATTCACTCTTTACACTCCCTATATACCTACTGTGTAATACAAGAAAAAAGAAAAGTAATTAAAAAAAACAAACCATTTAAAGGATTGTATACCTACTTAATATCTAGCACAAACAAGTTCAAACTTACAATTGACATTGTTTGGGTAGGCCGAATTGCATCAAGCCATTTGTTAGTAATCTCATTTGCCTACCCATACCTAACCTAATATACAGTAAATGCAAAATGAACCAAATTCGGGGACAAGAATTCAATTTTCGAAAATTAATTCGTCGCACTAAAATTACCGGTAATTTGATACACTAATGACCACTGCACTAGTTTCGCGGAAATTAAGCTGAATTAGCAGCATAATATACAAGTGCTTAGCAGTAACTCGACTGTGAACAAACATTTTCATCATCATCACAGCCGAAAGACGGTACCTCCACTGCTGGACTCCAGGCCTCCCCGAAAGAGTGCCACAATGACCGGTCCTGCGCCACCCGCATCCAGCGGACTCCCGCGACCTTTACCAGGTCATTAGTCCACCCTGAGGGGGTACAAAGTGTACAAACATTTTATTAAATGTTTATTGATTCGTGTTTTTTGCTATTGCAGACACGAATGGATTCCTTATAAGTTTTTGGATAAATATGGCGTTGAATGGGGTGTCAATCGATTCGAAAATATGCTCCTGATGACATAAGCTAAGTACCCTTAAGTAAAAAATTTTTTTTTTGCTTTAACAACGACTTACGACAGTCAAATTTTAAGTATTTGATACTGAGAACAAATACAAAGAAAATTTTACTATGTTTTTTTCACCATGTTTTCTTTCACCATAAAGCTTACTAGACTTCGATAGTTATCACATCCTTTCATGTCACAGATTTACTATACGAGTATATATTTTGATGCCAGAATATGTTTAAAGTAAAACGTGGTATTGTGGTTTGGTGTAAGGTACTCGTACTAATTTATTAAACTTTATGCATAAAAGAAAAACTTATCGTACAAAAGGCGGCTTAATGCCATTCTCTACCACTCAAACCTTAAGGCAAAGCGAAAAGATTGTGGGCAATGAAAATAACCACTATAACACCTCGAATGTTAGAATATATTAAAATAAACATTGTTCAATTAAACTGTAATAAACGTTATTGTTGTTGCTGCAGATATTGTTGAATACAATACATAAGTTTTTCTTAACCAATTAGGGACGGGCCAGTAGGTACCGCTCGGCCGAATCTAGTCGAGTTACTGCATTGAGTATAAAATGAATACACCGTGTTTCGGCACCTGTTACATTTCGGCAATTACGCGATAATTATTTTTAATTGCTGCAACTAATTTCGGCTCGCCTTTGTGAAGTTATTTGCATTTGAAAACCGAGCGATAATTGATCGGCTTGTCACTTAGTGATAATAATGATGTTCACAAATTGAATTAAAATTAGGGAAAATTGTGATCGCTTACCAAAAAAAAATCCGAATACTCACCAAAAAATACTGACTTGCACATCAACACCGAACTTTGATGAACGATTAGTATTTTATTTAGCTGTGCAAAACAGTATTTTCTAGGTTGTTAAGTTTTTTCGAACTGCCTTTTTTCGCATTGCATTGCAGACGTTGTACTTATATTGAATCACGTAGGGCGGTAAGACAAGTAATGTCTCAGATCTCAGATACTTGATCCGAGCCGAAGGCTAGTGCGATAAAAAGGATTCTTTATCGCTGCCCGAGGTGTGTACAAATTCGTATACCTCCTGGATAGGAAGTAAGGTTTCGCACTCGTATTGGCGGTAATTTCTACTTTTTGGCTAAGTGTGACGTAAACTAGTTAATGGAACTAATTATAGTGCGTTGCACACACTTTAGCTCAAGCATTATATTTTCATTATTATGGAAAAAAAACGGAAATTAGGAAATAATTCATAACAGCAGATATTTTTGTGTGTAACTGATATATTATCATTTTAGTAATTACGTAGACTCAAAATCCACCAAAATAGTAGTCATCAAAAAAATCGATATTTAACCAATTCCTGAAAAAAGAGGAAAAATGTTAATAGATATTTTAATTTTGGTTTTGGTTAATTTACAGGAGCTCTTCAAGAATAATAAATGAATCACACAAAAAACATAATGGATGTGTCATTTATTTTTATATATTTACTTCCCGATGGAAATTTTGTAGGATTTGGATTTGGATAAGGCATCTTAGAATAACATTTGAAAATTAAACAAACAAAAAAAACGCTGTTATAAATTAATGTTTGAAAAAAAACGTAACTTTCCTTCGGTACTTGGTTATAAGCTGAATATGAGAATGAACAAAATCATTTTTCATCATCATCATCATGATCCCAGACGACCGGTTAGCCTAGTGGGTAGTGCCGCTGCCTACGAAGCTGAAGGTCCTGGGTTTGAATTCCGGTAAGGGCAATTATTTGAGTGGTGAGCATGAATATTGATACAAATAAATATTTTATTGTTATACATTTAAGATTACAATATATTGCAGTCTATTAAATCCGGGCTGTAAAAATACAGTCAGCCGATCACTAAAAACTAGCGCAAGTAGGTAGTGCTAATACTTTTAGAGGGCTATAGTAAAAAAAAGCGCGCAGTCAAAGTTAAACTAAAGGAGACACGACTTACGAAAGCGACTGCCATCTGACCTTCCAACCCAGAGGGAAAACTAGACCTTATTGGAATTAGACCGGTTTCCTCACGATGTTTTCCTTCACCGAAAAGCTAACGGTAAATATTCAGTACATAAGTTCCGAAAAACTCATTGACTCAACACCATCACCATATATCCTGTAAGTCGAATACCGGTTGAGGGTAGTGACAAATTGACAACATCTCCATAACACATTCCCCAAAATCTCCAACTCCGCAAGCTAAGAGCCCCTCTTACGCTCCAATTTCGCCATCCCGCTATTTTCGGGACTGGCGAAGCTAGAATTTAATCACACGGGCGGTTTAAAAAACGCGTTAGTCAAACAGCGGGCGCGAATATGCAAAGTGGCTGCTGCATTTGATGCTCCGGTCCGACACTCACACCGTAGCGAACAAAGAAAGTCACTTTTAAAACCAAACTAAAATACTTTGTCTGTTTGGTTTGGTTGTCTGGATGAGATTGCTCTCCAGCGATAAAACTGCTTGTTGTTTGCCTCTACTTGTGTTTACTATGTTCTGTACAGTGTTTTTTTATTGAGGTATGCATTAAAGAGTATATGTATCGTACCTATTGTAAAATATCGCCGGCTTGTGTGGGTCAGCAGTACTTTGAAAAAAATAAAAACTCATGAGGTTTTTGAAATTCTCCCTAGCTACAAATTCAGAGAGTCTGAAAGGACAGTGAGCAAATATCTCATAATTGGATGCGTTTCTCTACGTGAATACGTGTATTCTCAATGAACGAAGTAAAAAAAAACCGGCCAAGTGCGAGTCGGACTCGCGCACCGAGGGTTCCGTACAAACAAGCAAAAGTTGTAGTATGTTTATTACTAAATGATAAATGAAAATGGAATCAGTAACATTACAATGTGGAAAGCTGGGGGAGCATAAAATTAAACAGGGTCACTTTATCAATTTAGTAATCATTTAGGCTTTGATTTCCTTGCGAGTAGTTGCGAACGCCAAAATAAGTGGATTACTTAAAAAAATGCTGTTTCTTTTTATTGTGTTGATATAAAACTGAGTTCACGGGAAAGTACAAAGGTACTTAGAAGGTTAGAAGAACTTTAGGTAGGAAGGGCTTTAGGTTTTGATACCCTTGAGATTATCTATAATACTCATATAATAATATAAATCAGCCTATATACGTCCCCTTGCTGGGCACAGGCCTTCTCCAATGAATGAGAGGGAACGGGCAGTAGTCCCCACGCTGGCCTAGTGCGGGTTGGGGCCTTCACATACAACTTTTTCAGTTTTAAATTATGCAACTAATATTGCTATTTCTTATGATTGTGTAGACATAAAACTTTCATTTTGCTACAGCTGAAAGGTTGACATGAATTTCAATTTAATACCTCTAGGCATTTACGAGGAAAAAGGTAGTATGTTTAAAATTAAAAAAAAAAGGTTTTTTGTATGTTTTTACAAAAATGTCTACATTATCGTAATTTTTCCTTTGTCTGTGCTATAGGAAGTTTCTTCGTGCCGAGTTTCAAGTTTCTGTGTTAACGGGAAGTACCCTTCAGGTTTTGAGTTTGTTGCGAGTACACAATTTCAAAATATGCGACTTAAATTGCTATTTCTTTTGATTGCGTTGACATAAAAGTTTGGTTTTGCTACATCTGAAATGTCCTATAGTCCTAAATATTTGACATGAATTTCAATTAAATACCTCCACACGTTTACGAGGAAAAAGGTATTAAGTTGAAAAAAATTAAAAACTTTTTTTGTATGATTTTACTAAAAATGTCTACTTTTCGTAATTTTTCCTTTGTCTGTGCTATATGACGTTGCTTCGTGACAAATTTTAAGTTTCTGAGTTTACGGGAAGTACCCCGTAGGTTTCGCGAGTGTCGAAAAACTATAAAATTTGCAGCATAAACGACTGTATCTTTTGATTGGGTTGACTTTTAAGTTTGATTTTCTCACAGGTCGAAGGGACAATGGACCTGAGTATTTGATATTAGCTTGATACCTCCACGCGTTCCTGAGAATAATGGCCTTGACAGACAGACAGACAGACAGACGGACAACAAAGTGATCCTATAAGGGTTCCGTTTCTTCCTTTTGAGGTACGGAACCCTAAAAAAAAAAACTAACCCAGGGTCCTGACGCAGGGACTTTCGGAACACAAATGCATAGCAATAAACACAGTGCCTCATTCAATCTGGAGTCCCACAGGGAAGTGTACTTGGTCCACTTTTATTCCTTGTGTATATAAACGACCTGCCCAATGAGATCTATCATCAAATGGTGCTTTTCGCTGATGACAGTACTTCAATTATTCAATTTAATGATAATCATGACTATGAAAATGACATAAATACTGTAATAGATAATATAATTAGATGGCTTAGTCATAATAACTTACTGATTAATTTAAATAAAACAAACTTGATGCATTTTCGTCAGCGAATGCAACCAGTTGACATGAACATACATTACAATGGGACTAAAATAGACAATGTGGAAGTAACAAAATTCTTAGGGTTAATGATTGACAGCCAGCTTAACTGGAAACATCACATTGAACATGTCTGTAAAAAATTATGTACATCTGCTTATGCACTGTTTAAGTTGTCCAAAATTGTAAACCGCGAAGCGGTATTAATGGCCTATCATGGACTTGTAGCCTCAGTCCTTAGATATGGTGTAATATTTTGGGGCAACTCAGTTCACAAAGAGATAGCGTTCAAAGCGCAAAAACGTTGTATAAGGGCAATGTGTGGGCTGAAAATAAGAGAAAGTTGTGTACCATTTTTTAAATCTCTAAAGATATTAACACTGCCTTCATTGTACATCCTGGAAGTAGGTATTTTTGTCAAGACCAATCCAAATTTTTACAACAACGTTTCTCAAGGTCGCAGGTTTCCGACACGTAAACAATATAGTCATACACTGAAAACTTTGCCGGGTAGTAAGACAGCGCTAATGAGAAGTGGAATCTTGGGAATGGCACCGAAGATCTTCAATAAAATTCCTGATCGAATTAAGTTATTGGACATTAATAAATTTAAATGGCAATTGACCTCATATCTGACTGAGAAATGCTATTATACCATTAAAGATTACCTAAATGACGCTACTACGTGACATGGTCCCTTAGCTACATCATAAAAAGAAGAAAAACATCATTTATACTTACCTAATTTAATGTAGCTACCTATAAGCTTGTATTATGTTGACATCATATCATATTATAATTTAGTAATTATCAATTTGATGAACCTAGGTAGCTGACTGAATGAAAATTCATATTTTGTACACCTACGCTGTGGGTAAAACATGGAGTCTTATATTATTATTGTACTTACCAACCTTGTAACCTGTGTTTAACAAAATAAATAACTTGAACTTGAACTTGAACTTGAACTTCGTACCACATAAAATTCTCCGAGATTTAGAGGTTTCACAATATCGGTTATATTATTCATTCGAACAGAAGTTCGAACTTCTTTTTTACTCAAGTCATGTTAATTTGTTTTACGTCGTTTCCATTGCCCAAATGATGTCTGGCTGGATGCATCATTTTTTAGCGATAAGACCACGTGTTGTCTACGTATATGTTTATTTTTAATTTAATATCATTTATACGAAGCAATTTGAAAAATGATTAATAAAGAATATTTGTGTTGGTTTTCGTTCAAGGAAATTATAAAACATTACACCGCGGTGTGACAGCGTCCCGGGACTTTAATATTCATGCTCAGCTTATCCCCAGAATGGAACACGCTGTATATCAGCTTCAGCTCGCTCCGCGTTAAGCTGCATTCGCCAGCACGCCAACCCGCTCACGACAGGTGTGGCCGAGGGTTAGAAGACTTTGAAGTGTTAAACACTGTTTGGGATTACGGTGTCGCATGAAGGAGGGGAAGACCTAGAGTAAAAAATGTACAGGCAGCAGCAGAGAAACATGACCCCCCCCCCCTGTATAGAAATGTTGGTATGCAGAGGGGGCATGTTTCTGACTAACTGTACATCCTACCCCGTGCTTCGTTCTCATCAGTGCTCAGGGTCATTAGCTCACCCATAGGTCATTCGTTCTAAATGACCAAAAATTTAATTTTCCGAGCCGGATTCGAACACGCGACTACTTACCAACTGAGCTATCGGAACAATCTGTCTCGGCCACTAAATTTTTCAATCAATTCCTTCCTACAACGCTTTAGGGAGGAGTGTAGCGACATCTACCAGAAGACTTAGGCTTTTTAACGGCACCAACGTTTCAAATTATATTGATAAATTGTCAGTAACGATGCGCCACCGCATACTAAATTAATTTTGTATTAAGCACCTTTCGTTCTCCTGGGACTACCAGTATTATGGACCTGGATGGATAGCAATTTGTTGATCTGGTCGGACCAGCGCGTTGGACTGCCTCCTCAACCATATAGAGCAACTCAAAAAGAGAGTTAATGTTATGTTGTACCAAGACGTCAACAAGAGCTCAGCTCTTAAGACGGGAGTATGAAGCTGAGCACGGCACGGTGGACACAAGTGGTCAACTGTCTATACAAACGAAGTTTGGTTCTAATTTTAAAACGGCATAATGGTTCATGAAGCTTGTTGGGTAAGGACCAAATTCTTGTCTAGCTTAACTCACTCAATAAAAGTTTTCCGTTGTGACACGAACATTAATCATACAATTCTATGGTTAATTTTTGTGTCAAAACGGAACTTTATTCACTTCTCCACTTTGTAACGTTTGTATGGCTAACTACCGACTAACCAAGCTGACTACTGGCCAAGAATTTGGTCCTCACCCTTATTCGCCATGGGATCTGCCATATCCAGGTCGGACTAGATTTTAATTTCTAGCTACAGAAGCTGCTTTCCGACCTTACTGACATACAGTGACATACAGACATACTGCCTAACGTGGCGAAATAATAAGGGCTAGTTTGATTGCTTAAAAAAGACCAAAACATTAATTGCATCTATGACAAGCCAAATAATGGACCCGATCAAAATTAGAGGTTCCGCCATTGAACAAGTCAAAACATTTAAATACTTAGGCAGCATTAACCTGTGACTCCAGATGCACTTCGAATATCATCGCACGCATAGCCATGGCAAAAAAGCCTTCAATGCTAAAAAGCAAATATTAAAAGCAAAAATATCTCGAAATTTCAGAAAACGATTTATTAAGCCCATCTGGAGCATAGCACTGTACGGAAGCGAGACGTGGACTCTTACCCAGCGTGATAGAGAGACTGAACGCATTTGAAATGTGGGCATGGAGAAGGATGGAAGGTATTAGTTGGACAGAAAGAGGAACAAACGAAGAGGTTCTAAATTTGATAGGAGAAAAAAAGATGTCTACTAAACACGATTGAAAACAGAAGGGGAAATATGTTAGGGCACCTGATACGACATGACAATTACATATAAACTATAATTGAAGGAAAGATAGAAGGAAGGAGAGGCAGGGGGCGACCAAGACGTGCGTTTATGGGCCAAGCTAAAGAGAAAGTTAATGTAACGTCGTATCAGGAGCTCAAAACGATGGCTGAGAGAAGAACAGAGTGGCGATTACTCCACCGACAAGAGCCCGGCTCTTAAATTTATGATGATGATGAGTTTAACTGCAGCAAAATGCGGCAAAGAACCTTCGAACGAATGATATCAAACAAAGACATAAAACCAACGAACATCGCTTTTTACCCCAAGGCTAAAACGGGACCCTATTACTATGACTCCACTGTCCGTCCGTCTGTCTGTCTGTATGTCTGTCTGCCCGTCTGTCGGCAGGATATACATATCTCGAGAACCATGATAGGTAGAAAGTGGTGGAATGGTACGAAACCCTTCGTGCGTGAGTCCGACTCGCACTTGTCCGGTTTTTTTTTCACGATATCGATTTACCAAACTCAAACCCGCGACCCCACACTCGCCAGACCTTTGCTAATCGCCACACAATGAACATAATACATTGAACCCAAAATCTATTGCACGTCATACATATGAGGGGTGCATTCAAAATGGCATATGTGCTTTACAAATATAAAGGCACTTAAGCCCTTTTTGAATACTCAGAATTATGACAAGGGTCGAACGATTAGGCTTTGTTTAACTAAAGGGCACTTTTTTTAACAAGCGAGTTTCAACCGTGTGCAGTCGGAATAAGGGATAAGATTTTTAGGAAATATGATAGGTCATGTGGTTTTAACATTTTTTCCGGATCAACTTTTATTGATTTTAGTATGAATAGGCATGCAGATGGTCTTACCGGAGGGATTTCGTTGTGGTGGATTTGAATAAGTACCTGAAAACAAGAGATTATTATTAATAGAATAATTATAATTAGAATAAAACACGAAGTCCTATTCAATAGGTAGGCATATGTATGCATAGAAGTTTGTTAACCCCCGACGCAAAAAGAGGGGTGTTATAAGTTTTACGTGTCTGTATGTCTGTGTATCTGTGTATCTGTCTGTGGTAGCGTAGATCCCTAACGGATGGACTGTTTTGAATGCGGTTTTTTTGTGTCATAGATAATTTTATCCCGAGTGTTCTTAGCAATGGTTTCATAAAAAATTGTTCAGTCGTTTTGGAGATATTGGACTTTGAAATGAAAATGTCGGGGGTTATTCAACTTTTCTAAGTTGTAGTTAATTTTTACCTAATGCTGACAGCGTATACGGATAAACAAAATAAATAAAGTATGAAGAGTATTTTCCCTCTCAAAATCCTCAGTCTTTTTAATACCGAAATAAAATTTACTTTTGGGAGGCCTATATGCCCAGCAGTGGACATCATTCGGCTGATATGGTGATGATATGATTTATTTTCACTTGGCCTGTGGCGCAAAGGTTTTTTCCTTATATCTGTACCTTAAATGTGAATGGCAAAGCAGCTGATATCCAGACCATATTCGTGCTACAGAAACGTGCTGTACGCTCCATATACGAACTAAAAGCCAGAGAATCTCTCAGGGACCAATTTAAGGAGGCAAACATTCTTACTGTAGCATGCGTAGCGGGTTCGATTCCCGGTTCAAACGTATAATTATTCAAAAATCTATGAACGCAGTTAAAATTGTTTTTAAAATTAAAATAATGTCTTCTTTCAGTAAAATGTTCTATCTACAATATTTAAGGTACTTTCCCTCCATGTGGCATGGGCGTGGGACGCCCTGTATATGTATGCGTGAGCGACCCAATATTGCAAGCCAGGCCAAGCAAGACCAGCCCGATGTATACTTTTTCATTCTTATTTAATTTCAGTATGTTTCTTAAGGCCTGGGTTTCACTTTGTTTAGTGCGAGTGCAGGTGTGTAGTGCGAGTAGTGTCCAATTCACTGCGAGTGCAGTGCAGGTGTTTAGTGGCAGGCACGCTGCGAGTGAGGGGGAAGCGAGGGCGCGCGGGACGTGGCTACTCGCAGTCCACTCGCAAAAAAATAGAACACGCTTCTATTCACTTTACTGCACAGCCAACTAATCACTTGCACTAATCAGTCGCTGTCCACACATCGTCACTAATCACTTGCACTAATCAGTCGCTGTCCACACATCGTCACTAATCACTTGCACTAATCAGTCGCTGTCCACACATCGTCACTAATCACTTGCACTAATCAGTCGCTGTCCACACATCGTCACTAAGCACCTGCACTCGCACTAACCAAAGTGAATACAGGCCTTTATGCTTGTTAAGACACATTACCTACCTCCTTGTGCGTGAGGCATACTAAATCGTATTCGAAATAGTAATATCGGTATACGTCAAATTTCCGTGCTAGTAAAATACTAGTGAAATAAATATTAGGCAATGATAAAAAACGTAGTTAAAAACCAGATATTCCGCGTCCAACCTTATTTCCTCTCTGTGCCTTTTTATATAAATAAATAAATAAATATAAGGGGACAATCTTACACAAATCGACCTAGGCCCAGGTAAGGGTGAACGTTTATACTAAATAGGTATTCTTCATGGATATCTTGTACGACAGACGAGCGTAAGACCAAATGTTTGTTGCAGAAATGTTATCCCGAATAGTAATCCTATCGAGTAGTGTAATAAAATAGCGAGTGTCTGTTTTTTAAAATTTTAGTTGGTTCGAGTCCCGGGCGAGGCAAGCGAGTTTTCGAAAATCTTTGAATGCAGTTTCGTTTCTTTTTAAAATTAAAGGAATGTATCCTTTAAGTAAAATGAGCCAGTTTCCCTCCAGGGCCCGACTTATCTTTCCACCCTGTATGCTTGTTTGTCACCGCACAAGATTTCCAAAGCATATTGAAGTTTATGAGTCACGCATAAACTTCAATATGCTTTGGAAATCTTTGCTCACATGGCGCCAAATAAAGTAATAACCCAAGTCTAAAGTTACAATTTAAAACAAAGATCTGCTTGTTAGTTTGGTCGAGACATTACATACATATCGATGTAAAAAATACTAAAACAAAGAAGCACTGTTACATGTACCATAATCAATAATTTATACAATTTATGTGCCGTGAAGTGTATAGCCGAGTTGCAATCGTTTCGTTACGTTGAAAGACAGTGTTGCGTTGTTTACGAGAGTAAGGGCGGGTTGCATCGACTGACGATTACAGACCGATGAACATTAAATATGGCGCTGACAGCTGTCAGTCCATAGAAACTTGTCAAACGTTCCATACATTCAGATTTTAACGAACACCGCTTACGATTACAGACGGTTTGGTGCAACTCACCCTAAGTGTACGATTTATGACGAGTGTTTATGAATTGTTAAAATGCTTTATGCGTAAGTCATCGTGTACGGAATCTATATACTAATCGAACGAGTGAGCGAAGCGAATGAAGTTTAATGCTTCAGATTGGGCCGAAAATAGTTCGTATTGGCATTCCCGCTGTTCTCCTATAGAGGTCGCATTTCTCAACCGATTCTCGTGATTTTTGTGAGCATGTTCGAATACAGTTCGTTCAGTATTTTTTGACACTTTTTCATTTTTTCTTTTATAAAAGCTAGTTCGTGTTGTCTACTGCTTACAGAGCCACTACTAGTATTAGACAGAGGACAGTCTGTGAAATTGTAGGTGTTAAACTTACTCACCTGCTCCATACAAATGTAAAAAAAATCGCGTCAAATAAAAATCTTTTAGTTTTTTCTTATCATAACACGATACCGTTATGCCCTTTATCGGTTTACACATAATTTTTGGTACACTCTGTACAAACGTAGGTAATTACTAATGTGTCGACTCATCCGATTTCAAAAATTCATTCAATTGCTTATAGAATGGCCTATTCTGGACGGTTATGACTAATTGCTATATTTTGTCCTGCGCGTTTACCTGCGTTCTTCAGTGTTGTTAATTTTGGTTACAAAATGGAACATTTTTAACTTTTACTCGGTGCGGTGCAGCAACTTTTAACTGAACTTGGCCTTGTCTCTTCCGATCACGTTATCAGAAACGTAAAGACTTTTATTAACGTCTTCATTTCTCGGAACTAAATTGGATGTTCGTAACGATGCGTTACTTGATACCTCTGTAGCGATTTTATATCCACGATTTACTTTGACAAGGTATTTTGTCTCAATATCTATTGTAAAATAAACTGTTTCCCTTGACCAATAGAGCTGTTTTTTCAATGCTGAGAGTAAGTCAGATAAATGATACTCAAACTTGTATGCCGATATGGAATGCTGTTTTGTTTCGGATTGAAAAGATATTTGCGTGTAGTTTTTGTGTTTTATGGTTGCGTGGAGTGCGTTTCAAAAAGGAATCGCTTTTTTTATGAAATGACTCCTAAAGTCAACCTTAAACGTGAATAATAAGGATCACAATTGACAGATAAAGCAAAAATGTAATCTATCTGATACTGAACATATGAACACGACCATGATGGTATTTTTACCTTTACTTAAAGTCTATTCATCTTTCGACCCTACTCGTATCATAGTCTTCGAGAAATGATTGATAACATTGTCTCTTTTTTATCTAGAATTACACAATAATCATAACTAAACATATGGTTGTATACTTTTAGAAACTCACAAAGTAAAGAAAAAGTTACCATTGAAAAATATTATTTATAAAAGATTTTCTTTAACATTCGAAGTAGCGAAAGAAAGACCTCAAAAGTGGTCTAGATAGTCTATGAATCACACTATACTTTGTCGTCATTTCCCTCACTAATCATTGTCTGTGATCATGACGTCATGTTTGTTTATATCAGTGTTTTTCAATCTTTTTTATGCCGCGACCCCCTTAGGACAGAAAAAAAATCGCGACCCTACGCTGTTCAAAATACTTACAGCACTTTAACTTAAAAATATATATCATTAACATTATATTTATATTATTTGACGACCGCTTTAGCCTAGTTGGCAGTGACCCTGCCTACGAAGCAAGAGGTCCTGGGTTCGAATCCCGGTAAGGGCATTTATTTGTGTGATGAGCACGAATATTTGTTCCTGAGTCATGGATGTTTTCTATGTTTTTAAGTATTTACTTATCTATATTATTATGTATATCGTCGTCTAGTAGGTACCCATAGTACAAGCTTTGCTTAGTTTGGGACTAGGTCGATTTGTGTAAGATTGTCCCGTAATATTTATTTATTTATTTATCAAGTGGGCCGTAAGCTTGTTTGCCACCGAGATGGTATAATAAAAATAAGTACGCAAAAATCACCCCACATTATTCATTCCCTACACAGACTAGAAACCCACTTACACTAAACGAGCAACACCCCCTCGAAACACAAACTACTTACTTCTATATCAAACCGTATCATCCAAACTACCATCTATCTTAATGATTCCGATACTTTGACCCTGGTATAACATAACCACAGACATCAAATTAAGTAGACCACGCTTGAAGTGAAATTATATTGATGACCGGTTAACCTAGTGGGTGCTGCGTAGGAAGTTGTAGGTCCGGGGTTCGAATCCCGGTAAGGGCAAATATTTGTTTCTGAGCCTTCGATGTTTTCTATGAATGTAATTATGTGTGTATGAAAAACATATCATCGTCTAGTAACCATAACACAAGCCTTTTAAGCTTACTATGGGACTAGTTCGATTTGCGTAAGATTGTACTGATATGTATTTTTTGAGTCATCATCATCTATTTAAGAGCTAGGCTCTTGTCGGTGGAGTAACCGCCACTGATTTTTGTCCTATGCTAGAGAAAGTAGCTGTCGAGTCATATGAAGACGTGAGGAGGCGTCTTCATATGACTCGACAGTTTAGAGTTAACTACGAGG
Organism: Epinotia demarniana; assembly: GCA_945867215.1. Classification (NCBI taxonomy): domain Eukaryota; kingdom Metazoa; phylum Arthropoda; class Insecta; order Lepidoptera; family Tortricidae; genus Epinotia; species Epinotia demarniana. Next base: position 3,627,844 of record OX244281.1, read on the forward strand.
GTGTAAATAAAAGATTGTCCTTTACGGTTTAGTTAAAATATATTACGAACACACGTTGTGTGCTTACACTAAGACACCCAAGTAGCAACTAACTGCCACTCGGAATACGGGGTCGGCGCTGTGCCGCGTCGGCCCATATGCAGGCACTTATGCATATATGAGCCAGGTAGGCAAACTGTCGCTACACTCTTTTATTTGGCTGGTGTAAGTATGTCTGGGTCTTCCTCTCCTTCCTTCGATCTTGCCCTCCAAAATGTTTAAAAAGAAGCTGTCGTGCCGTATTAGATGTCCGATCATTTTGCCTCTTCTATTTTTTATTGTTTTTAGCAAGCATCGGCTCTCTCCTACCATCGTCAAAACCTCTTCGTTTCTTTCTGTCCAGCTTATTCTTTCCATCCTCCGCCAGCACCACATTTCGAAGGCTTCGTGCCTTTCTCTGTCCTTTTGCGTCAGCGTCCACGTCTCACTCCCGTACAATGCAATACTCCAGATATATACTTTGATTAGACCTTTCTTGGTTTTCTTAGATATACTATGTGTCTTAAGTAGGTGTTTTTTGTTGTTGAAGGCGTTGTTAGCAATTGCAATTCGTTGTATAATGTCCTTGGTGCATCTTGGTGATTTTTTGAATGAAGAATATTATTTTATAGAATAAGCATTTGCAGATGTAAGCACAACCAATAACAGTAGTAAGTAGTAAGAGCCGCAGCCCGTTATTCAAAAGTTCAGGGTGTCCATTAATGGATTATAGACTACATCGAAGTAAATTAAAATCCATGCACGTATGGATCCTGGCCTATAAGAAGTTCAAATAAATTGATGGATTCTAGACGACGTTATAGTTCAGCATACTCCATTAGGGATTCTAGTGTACCTATAATCTACATAAAGTCCTCTCGCGTACATTGATGGATCAGGGGGGCTAGCACAACTGACGCCGCGCCGCGACGCGAGTCGAGAAGGATCTACCCTCCTCGTTCTAATTTGCACGGTGCGAGTGTGACAGGGGACGCTCAGTCACGCGACAAGCGGCTTGTCAGCAAGTTGTGCTAGCCGTACTGAATGCACAAAGGTACACTCGAGGCCTTTGATGGATCCTGTTTGGATTTTAGTGTCGGGATCAGAAGGTAGATGCGCTTTCTAGATCTGTCCAGATATATGTCTGTGACAACATTAACATTCGAGACGCGTCCTCCCGCCATCATTAGTTCTATTCGTCATGAGCCGGCATGAACTTCGATATTGTCTTATTTCGGATATTTTGCTATTCTAATGGCGTTCGGGGGTGTTTTTAGGGGAAAGCGTTTTTTGTTTCCTTAAGCCCTCGATTTTTTCCGGATGTTAACTTTAGGTTAAAATGCAAGACGACACTTTTCTAAACTTGAAAGTTCGAAGTAATATTGGTATATTAGGTGTGTTTCTAGAATATTTTAATGCGAAAGTTTGGATGTTTGTTACTGTATCACGCAAAAACGGCTGAATGTATTAAGATTAATTTTAGTATACAAATAGAGCCTGGATTAACATATAGAAAACTTTTTACCCCAGTAGCAAGTGAGACCAATGATAGGAGTTACATACTTTTTTCAGGGCGTGACAATTCGTTCCCTATTCATTATTTTCCAATGAAAATAGCGCGTTCTTTTCCACGCCGTTCTGACCTCTAGACGTTAACTTAATTCAACTGGGAGTAAAGATTACAAAAAATAGAATAAACGAATTCACCCGAAACTCCAAAAAACCCATTCCCCAAAAGTGTTGCATTTCTTCTCGGGAGCAGAAGGCACAAGCGTGTCTCTCAACGGGGCGTGGTTTCACGAATCGAGTCAAATCAAGGCTCCCACTTAATGAAGTGTCTACTCCTGTACAGTATCAATTCATTCCTACTCAGAGCACGCGCGCTTCTAACCGAGCGCCTTACTGCGAGCTGTGACGTCACTTCAGTCACAGAATAACTTGAGTGTGGTTATGAAGGAAAACATTTGCCGTGAAATAAGCTGGGGATTTCGTTGAAATTTAAAGTATTACCATTTTTAATTAAGACAGGCTACCTATGTGTATATATCATGAGACTGGCCAACAACCTGATAGTATGAAATGAAAACACCACAGCCGAAGAACGCTGAAGTACTTTACACTCGGATTTGGTAATGGCCATTGGCCAATCATCATTATCATATCAGCCGAAAGACGTCCACTGCTGGACATAGGCCTCCCCCAAAGAGTGCCAAAGTGACCGGTCCCGCGCCACCCGCATCCAGCGGACTCCCGCAACCTTTACCAGGTCATCAGTCCACCTTGTGGGGGGCCTACCCACTACGTGGTCGCCCCTCGAGAACCTTTCCGCCCCAACGGCCATCGGTTCTACGTGCTATGTGCCCTGCCTACTGACACTTAAGTTTAGCGATTCGGAGGGCTACATCGGTTACCTTGGTTCTGCTGCGGATAGCCTCATTTCTGACGCGATCACGCAGAGAAACTCCCAACATGGCCCTCTCCATTGCCCTTTGGGTGACTTTGAGACGTAATAGCCAATGATGTTATATAAAAATAGGTAGAGATAGGTTACAGTCACATAAAGTCTCAGCTGTCAGATTTGGTGGCCATATTTAAACACGAATGTCGTATAGACAACGTATATTTCTTTTTTATATTACATTATTGGTAACGGCAGTAAAATGATGGCGTAGCTTACACTAAAACAAGTTTTACTCTTTAACAAATGAAACCATAAAAAATGAAACACTTCAAGCAACGTCGTGACATTTAATGTTTCCGTTCGAAACCCAGTTAATAGAATAGCTCGCAAAAACCTAAAGTCAAACGAAGCTCAAAAAGCATATTACTCAACTCGTGAACTACAAACGATTTCATTCGGCTTCCTATCGGATGAAATACCTTTGTCTGAAAAGCAATTATACCATTTTTCCATTCGACTGTACTTTAGCCAGTGTTTGGATTAGCGTTGCTGAAAACATTGCACGAAAAACGTCGGCTTTAGTATTTTTCAACGAATCTAGTTATTGAGGTTTTTGACTAACATTGGTGGAACAACTGACAGGATATTGCAAATTGAACAAACACGTGTTTCAAATGCGCATTTTCTGATCCTGCGGACCACTCATGAGACACGACTGGGCTGTTATTCGCTACGCGCTAATGCGGCTCACCCCGCCGGTCCGCCGTCACGACACTAGACCTCTACGTACGCTTAGTTACTACGCATCGCGGTGTCAAGATATATTTGAGGGTGAGCGTTGAGGTGAGCTTAAAACAAGTTAAAGAATAGGGGGGGCTGGTTTCGAAGTATTCCTGTGAAGGCAACGTGTCGCTGGCTTCGAATGTTATTTCTTAGAAATATATAGAAACCGTTCGTCTGCTGGTGCGGTCTTCAATCGGTTTCAACTTGAACCTTGAGTGTTATGGCCTACTCTACGCTATCCAAGTAACTTTCAAACTTTTAAATGAAATTAAAATTTGAATGCTTCACTGTCATTTTTGGGCTTCCGTACCCAAAGGATAAAAACGGGACCCTATTACTAAGACTTCGCTGTCCATCTGTCTGTCTGTCACCAGGCTGTAACTCAAGAACCGTGATAAGTAGACTGTTGAAATTTGCACAGATTATGTATTTCTGTTGCCGCTATAACAAATAATAAAAACATAATAAAATAAATATTTAGGGGGCTCCCATACAACAAACTGTTTTTTTTACTGTTTTTATAGATAGTGGTACGGAACCCTTCGTGCGCGAGTCCGACTCGCACTTGGCCGGTTTTAATTCCTTTTATTGTGCTCTAATTGTAATTTGGTACACAGACATTTGATCTTATAAACAGGATCGATATTTAATGGCATTATTAAAAATAACAGGGAAAGTGGCCAATTATTTTTATGACAACTTTCGAACTTTTCCTCCCTACATACCATGTGACCCAGCGAAGCAAAAAAATACACACTAAGACACACGAAGTAAAAAGGTAGTCATCATCATCATCATCATCATCAGCCTATATACGTCCCACTGCTGGGCACAGGCCTCCTCTCATATATGAGAGGGAACGGGCAGTAGTCCCCACGCTGGCCCAGTGCGGATTGGGGGCTTCACATACACCTTTGAATTTCTTCGCAGATGTATGCAGGTTTCCTCACGATGTTTTTCCTTCACCGAAAAGCTAACGGTAAATATGAAATCATATTAAAAAAGTAGTATGTACCTTTAAAACTCATATGTAGTTACCCCTTTCCGTGGACGGAAACGTCGTCAAAATTAATTGAAAACGGCGCTTGAGACCAATTTCAGTGGAATAATTCAAGAGAAGTTTACCGTGTTTTCATTTTATTCCGTTGGATGGTTCTAGCCGTCTTTTGTTCTTGTTTTTGATTTCGTTAGAGTATTCTAAAGTAATACGAGTATCATGATTTTTTGTATGCTTATTAGGGTGTCACTGTCGCCAAGCCATGTACGCAAATGCTGCACTTTTATGACTCCTGGGGACGTAGACAAGGTTACAATCGACAATCGCTAACGCCAATAGAAAATAATAAAATGTATGGGAATGACACATGCCGACGAAACACTTTTCGTTGACATCTGTCATTCCCATACATTTTATTCGTTTTCTATTGGCGTTAGCGCTTGTCGATTGTAACCTTGTCTACGGCCCCTGCTTATCATCTTTTACAGATGCTTAAGGCCTATGACGATGATCCTCCGGAACTGATCCAATTTAAAAAAATATTTCTCATGTCTAAAGAATGTCGTCAGGGTGGACAAGGCATAGGCTATATTTAATCCCGCGTCTCCCCCTGGGTTCTTTACAATACGCGGGTAGAGCCACGCTGCCTGACAGCTAGTAATTTATACTAGATTCCGCCCGCAACTTCGTCTGCAAGGAACCTGGATAAAAACTATGCTTAATTTTAATCCAGGCTATAAACTATCGTCGTGCAAAATTTTATCTAAATCGGTTGAGCCATTTAAGCGTGATTGAGTTACAAACATCCAAACAAATATTTATCCAAACATCCATACTTACGCATCTATAATATTATAGAAGGATTGAATTTCGAAGCGACTTGGAACTAAACTAACGACTGATCTTAGGAACAGACGAACGATGTAAGTACTTCGTCATAAGTAACATTGTAAACTAATAGACTTATGAATATGCAATATTGCTGGTTGCGACAAAGTTCTACATTGTTTAGCGGTCTCCAAGTTTCGCCATACAAAGTAAATAAATATATATGAGAGTACAATCTTACACAAATCGACTTACCCCACAGTAAGCTCAGTAAAACATTAAAGGTTAATATATTGTATAGATATAAATAGATAGAAAACACCCATTGGTGTTCATCACAGAAATATTAGTCATTACCGGGATTCGAACCCAGGCCCTTCAGTTTCGTAGGCAGCGTCACTACTCACTAGGCTAACCGGTAAGTATGCTAACAATACCACGGAATCACCCACAAAACGGCAAAGCACCCGAAAATATTCAGCACCATAAATATAATTTACATAACACTGACTCACGCAAGCTCTTAAATCAAATCCAAAAACGCACAAAAATGAGCCTAGTGCATTTCAATTTTAGATTCAATTCCAAATGGGCGGGGAAGTGTGAAAATAGTTTCGGGAAAAAAGTTCGATATAAGGTGGCCATAACGTGGCCCGCACAATCCTGGGGTGTGATCAGACCCAATATTTTTCGGGAAGTATCAAATTTCATCGCTATACTGGGACGAAACTATCAGATTACTTTTGGGGGTGCTACTATAGTTAGATCTCGAAAGGAGGGAAAGTCAAAGACGAGTTTTAGGTGAGAAGTATCAACATTATCATCATCATATCAGCCGAAATACGGCCACTGCGGAACATAGGCCTCCCCCAAAGAGTGCCACATTGACCCGTCCTGCGCCACCCGCATCCAGCGGACTCGTGTGACCATTGACCAGACCAAACCTCTTGTTAAACCCTTTCATATTTAGCAACAATAGAAGTTGACAGAACGTTATAGTTACTGGAACAAACTTTAACATCGAGAAGCCGTGGTTACCGAGGTTAAAGGGTTGCGAAATAAATATCAGGTAAGGTGGAAATTGGTCGGATGCTGTAGCTATACATACTGTTGAAGATGGCAATGTTATTACACTTACTTTCTTATGTAGTGGCAACATTGATGTAAAAACTACTTCCTGTCATGGTACTACTGTCATGGTCGTGTTGCGGTGAATTCTTTTAGATTAAAAGTAATTATCCTTATAAAAACTGCTTTCTTTATTTAATCCCATCAGGTTATGGGCCCAGACACCTATTTCCTGTTAAAGATTGGATAAAGAATCAGGAAGTTCAACTTAAAAATCACAACGAAAAAAAAAGTGAGGTTAGGTCTGCAAACGACACGCCGCCGCCGTAATAGGCGAATAATACTTGTTCTACTGGTGGAACAAGGGAAGACAGCAACATGGACCACAACTCGAATAACAGCATGTTAAAGCTGGAAGGATCAAGTAACTGGAACATATGGAAGTTTCAAACCACAGTGTTGCTACGAGGGCAAGGCTCGTTAGACATTGTCGAGGGCAGGAGTGTAAAACCCCAAGATGCTACTGCTCGATCTACTTGGGAGTCGAGAGATGCGAGAGCCCAAACCCTGTTGGTCACACGGATGGCAGAAAGTGTTATGCTGCATATTATTTCCTGTTCAACCTCAGCTGAAATGTGGAGAAAATTACAAAGTGTGTATGAGCAAAAGACAGAAACAAGTATTCACATAGTACAGCAGCGGTTTTTTCAGTATAAATATGAACAAGGGACTGAAATGTCCACATTCTTGTCAAAAATCCAGGAGATGCAGAACCAGCTCAAACAGATGGGTGAAGAAGTATCGGATAAGTTTGTAATAACAAAAGTATTGATGTCCCTGCCCGATGAATACAAACACTTTATATCGGCTTGGGAGTCTGCCCCTGATGATAAGCAAACTATTGATAACTTGGTGGCGAGATTGCTGGTGGAAGAAGAAAGGTTAAGAGAGAAAGGTGAAGCACACCAGCAAACTCCAGACTCGTCTGCATTTGTAGCGAAGAATAAAAAGAACATAAAGTGCTTCAAGTGTAATAAACTTGGACATTTCATCAGTGAGTGTAAAAGTAACACTGGTAACAACAAGAGAGAAGGTCAAAATAACAAGTGTTTCTATTGTGGTAAGACTGGACATAGTAAAGCACAGTGTTGGTTCAGGAAGAACAAGGAACAAAATAAAAGTAATGCGTTTGTGGTGTCTAATTCACTAGAACAATATAAACAATCTCATTGGCTGGTCGATTCGGGTGCCAGCGAGCATTTTTGCTGCGATCGTGATCTATTTTCCTCATTTACAAGCGCTAAACAAGACTCCAAAGTGATTGTAGGTAATGGTGCTGAGATTAGTGTGTTAGGATATGGACAGATGGCGGTAGAAGTGCATAACGGGAGTGAATGGATTGAAACAACCATAGACAAAGTTTGGTTCGTTCCTGAATTGAGAACAAATCTTTTCTCAGTGAACTGTGCGTCAGATAAAGGTTATGTCATTGTGACAGATGACACTTCGTGCAAATTTTATAAAGACAACGACGTTCGTGCGATCGCAAAACGGGTTGGAAGCTCATATTATTTAGAGTTTCGTTATAAAAACAAAGTCGCTAATGTTGCTAAAACCTCGGACAGTACATTGACTGCGTGGCATGAAAGACTAGCGCATCAGAACTTTGCTCATGTCAGAAAAGTGCTTTCGAAAGAAAACATTGTTGTGAAAGAAACTGTTGTCCCTAAGTGCGTCAGTTGTTTGGAAGGAAAAATACATCGGTTGCCATTTAGCAATAGCGAAAGTGTTACAACAAAAACGTGTGAACTGATACATGCGGATACTTGCGGCCCGATGGAAGTAGCATCAGTCAGCGGTTCAAAGTACTTTGTGGTACTAAAAGATGATTTTTCAAACTACAGAACGGTTTATTTTGTTAAGAACAAACACGAAGTGAAGGACTGCGTGGAAGACTTTATAAACAAGGCAGAAAATGTGACTGGACATAGAGTTCGGTATTTTCGCAGTGACCATGGCCTGGAACTAGTAAATAAAGGTATCACGGACATGTTCTCGAGACGTGGCATAGTACATCAGACAACTGTCCCATACACGCCTCCGCAGAACGGAAAAGCAGAACGTGAGATCCGTACCCTTGTGGAAGCTGCCAGAACAATGTTAAGTGCCAAGAACCTGCCTAAAAAATTATGGGCAGAGGCTGTAGCAACAGCAGCATTTGTTTTAAACAGAACTGGAAAGAGTAAACATAGCGAGAAATCTCCTTATGAAGTCTGGTCAGGAAAAAGCTTTGAAATTCATCAGTTGAAGCCCTTCGGAACCCCAGTGTACACACATATTCCAAAAGAGAAGAGGAAGAAGTGGGATAAAAAGGGTGAACAAGGACTGATGGTGGGATATGGAGAGACTGTAAAAGGCTACAGAATATATTTTCCTCATACGAAGAGTGTGGAAATGAAGCGAGATGTAGTTTTCTTGGACAACATACAAGCTATTGATGACAGTCAATATAATATTGAATTGACCTGCTCAGAACAGTCAGAAGATATTGAAAAGAAAACTGAAGAACCCTGCAATGTAGAATTGCCAGTGAACAATGAAAGTGCAGTCTCCTTGGATGCAGAGGACTCTGGGAGTGAATATCACCCTAGTGGTGATGAGGATGATAGTTCTCTAGAGTCCACTGATACATCCAATATACCTCTGAGACGTAGCAAGCGTGTGAGGAAACCACCTGGTTATTATGAAAATTATCAATGTCAGAACGTTCACATTCACATCGCAGAACATGACCCTGCAACATACAAAGAGGCCATGGGCCGACATGATGCTGACAAGTGGACTGAAGCCATACAGCGAGAGCTGAAGACGCTGGAAGACAACAATACTTGGGAAACAACCAATGAACCAGTGAGTGAAAAGGTTATAAGTAGTAAGTGGGTGTTTAAAATTAAAAGAGGTAACAACAACATTTTACAATACAAAGCCAGATTAGTTGCGAGGGGGTTTGAGCAGAGTGATATTATGGACTTAAATGACATTTATGCCCCAGTTGCCAAATTGCCTACTCTGAGGCTGTTTATAGTCATTGCAACTAAACTGCGCTTACCTATTCTCCAAATGGATGTCACCGGGGCATTCCTTTATGGTGATATAGAAGAAAATGTTTTCATAAGCCTGCCAGAAGGAGCTTATTCAGATAATAAAAATGTTGTAAAGTTAAACAAGTCCCTATATGGGCTCAAAAGCTCACCAAAGTGCTGGAATGAAAAATTTAGTTCTGTTATGGTTAAAGAAGGTTATATTCGATCAAGCTGTGACTCTTGTCTCTATACAAAGTGCAATGAAAATGACCAAACGTATTTCTTGCTATATGTGGATGATCTATTGATTTTTGGGTCAAATGAAAATGTTGTAATGGAACTGAAAAACAGGTTAAATAAAGAATTTAATATGAAGGACCTTGGATTGGTAACAGATTATTTAGGTATAAATATAATGCAAAATATAGAAACAGGTGTCACTGAACTGAGCCAAAGAAATTATTTGGAAAGTGTGCTCAAAAGATTTAAAATGGAAAACTGTAAGCCCATGTTGACGCCAATAGATCTGAATTTTAATGGTAAAATATTTGAAAATAATAGTGGCCACCCTGTAGATAAAAACATTGAAAAGACTTGTCGACAAATTATCGGCTGTCTTATGTATGCTGTGTCTGGTACCAGACCTGACTTGTGCTTTGCTGTCTCCTTGTTGAGTAGGTACCAAGTATGTGCAAATGAGATGCTATAAGCAGCATTAAAAAGAGTGCTGAGATATGTCAAATATACTCTAGATTATAAGTTAATATATAAGTGCCAAAATGATGCTTTAGAGGGATATTGTGATGCGGACTGGGGAGGAGATCTGACAGATAGAAAGTCTACCACAGGATACTTGTTTAAATTCTCCAATTGCTTAATTTCATGGAGCTCAAAGAAACAAATGTCTGTCAGTTTGTCTTCAACAGAATCCGAGTATGTTGCTATTAGTGTAGCTGCTAGTGAAGCCTGCTGGTTGATTAATTTGCTGAATGACTTCAAAATTAATAATGTTTGTCCAGTACATATTTACTGTGATAATCAATCTGCAATATCAGTTGCCTCCACTGGTACTGTAAAGCGTTTAAAACACATTGATATCCGTTATCATTTTGTAAAGGAATTAATTAAAAATAAAAGGTTGTGTTTGAAGTACATTAGCACTAGTGACCAGCCAGCAGACATGTTTACTAAAGCCCTAAACAGGGAACTAATAGCACGTTTTCTTAAGAAATGTAGTGTGGGCAATTTATAAAATTGCACTTTGTTAGAAAACTGTCTGATTGCATGTTGTGTTTAAGTTTTTTTTTTTATGTAAGTGTAGTCACATTGAGAGGGGGTGTTGAAGATGGCAATGTTATTACACTTACTTTCTTATGTAGTGGCAACATTGATGTAAAAACTACTTCCTGTCATGGTACTACTGTCATGGTCGTGTTGCGGTGAATTCTTTTAGATTAAAAGTAATTATCCTTATAAAAACTGCTTTCTTTATTTAATCCCATCACATACGTTCATTGGCGAGGGTAATGGTCGTGGTATCACGGAATTTGCCATCCTCCTCCTTTTTTCTTTTTTTTCTGAGGAAATGCATTTACGCATCCTTTCCCATTCGGGGAGGCACGGGGATGCGGTATTTTCGATTTTTGACACAGTTGCGTTTGGCGCTCGAGGTTACAAACTTGGATTAGTCATTGGGCCAACATCATAAACAAGTCAGCAAAAAAAAACAGAACTACCGGATTTGATGCAAAGTAGACCGTACTTTATAGTTAAAATTAAAAGTATTGTCAATGAGAATGTTGGTCTTAATAACATAAAAGAAGCGAAGAAAAATCAGAAAACAACATGGCCGAATTTATACCCAACAAAACCCTAAAAAAAACAATTCTTAACATTCACCAAACGTTCGCGGTAATACTTCTAAGAACTCTAAAGATATTCGCGGGAAAAAAGGTTTAATATCCCGGTGTATGTTACCACAATCCGGGAACTTTTGATCCCGGGTAAGCCTTTACGGCGCATATACGACTGTATTAGGGAGGATTCCCCCGGGACGATGGGTGTACCGGTTACGGTTCGGTACGTGTACCAATATTTCTATACGTTTATTAAATTACATACATATGAGCTTTTATGAACATACATCGTATTCAAACTTAACTGCATATAGCACTGCTTCGTGCTCATACATAACGGAAGGAACCGGAGGAATCAAGACGAACCACATTTTTTATGCAAGTACATTATCCAAGGCCTCCATTATAAGGTTAGAAATATAATTCAAGTCTATAATATGTGTCTTTATTCCTCTAGTCTCCACGCTACGCCGGCCGCATGAGGATTGGACACTTCACATAATGTGAAATTAAATAAGTAATGTTATTCCGTTCCGTACGTATACCTAGCGTACCTACTCAGTTACCGCGAAAGTCATGGTTCAAACTAAGATTTGAAGTCTTCATGTCAGTTCAGGTCTTATGCCTGCACAAACCATTAGGTAACACAACTTCTGTCTTAAAATCCGCTATCTTAAATCATCGATGAATTTAGAGGGAATTATTATCTAGCAGCTTGCGACTGATAATAGGTACTTTCTATACGAAATTGCCATTACGGGAGAAAACGTTTTCAACTAACTGAATCACATTTTGATTTTGATGTCGATCGCTTCAGCATTTTAATATCTAGGTTTAAAGGTTACGCTTAAAAAAAAATAAGTCATATAAATTTTAATTTATTGTAAATTTTGAAATAAGGAAAACCAATAAAGCCTGGCCTTTCATTGTGTCAATAACGTCCTTAAAAATCAATGAGATTGGAAAATATTTAGAAGTGGCAAAACCCCGACGAAATAAGATGGGTGTTAAAGGTTTAACGTGTCTGTCTGTGTATCTCTGTATCTGTGTATCTGTCTGTGGTATCGTAGCTGCCAAACGGATGGACCGAATTGAATGCGTTTTTTTTGTGTCATTGATAATTTTACTCGGAGTGTTCTTAGCCATGTTTCATCAAAATCTGTTTAGCCGTTTTTGACATATTGAAATGAAAATGTCGGGGGTTTTCAACTTTTTAAGTTGTAGTTATGTATGTACGAGTACGTAGTATTCCAAAGGTATACTTCCCTCTTAAGTTAATCCAATCCACACATATGTACCAGTATCACTTGAACTGGTACACCTCTTCCCATCACTGCACCAAGCAATGCCGTGAGCATTCTGAGGGGGAAAAATAAGTATGTAATGTGAGAAAAGGTAGATAAATATGTAAATAACGATGAGACGCAGTAATGTGATTATTGTAAGCGCCAGGACACGCGGGACCGAAATGGATTTTGCAACTTTGATCTTTCGTGTCATCAAAGAAACGATTTGGCGACAGATATGAGCATGATTTGATACAATTTATTCAGAGCGTTGTGAAATATTAAGATTTCCATCGACTTTACGGGCCGGCAAAAGTAAACGTAAGTCGTTCCGTAGAAAACTGTCAAACTTTCCGTACAAGCAGATATTAACGGACGTAACGATTGCCGTAGCATTTCTAGACTAGTGGCTCTATGAAGTTAGACTCAAGAGACAATCTTGACAAAAAAAATAACCAACTTGCTTACAAAATCTCAAGAAAATCGGTTGATAAATGAGTCCCGTAGAAGTGAACAGCCGGACAAACGATTTTCAGCATAGAACTCCGTTCGCTTTTTTATGAAATAATAATAATAATAAATCAGCCTATATACGTCCCACTGCTGGGCACAGGCCTCCTCTCATGGATGAGAGGGAACGGGCAGTAGTCCCCACGCTGGCCCAGTGCGGTATGGGGACTTCACATACACCTTTGAATTTCTTCGTGGATGTTATGCAGGTTTCCTCACGATGTTTTTCCTTCACCGAAAAGCTCACGGTAAATATCAAATGATATTCCGTACATAAGTACCGAAAAACTCATTGGTACGAGCCGGGATTCGAACCCACGACCGCCGTTTGACAGCCGCATGCCTGGACCGCTAGCTACCGTAGCTTATTTATTTATATAATTATTATATATTATATTATATAACATTGACAAGCGCATAGCCGCGTTTTACTGACCAGAGGCCACCACAGTATGGTGAGAAGTCCAATCCAGTCCAAGTCCAGCCCATTTCAAAATATGTAAATGATGCCTAAATCGAAAACCATTTAGGTAATTATGTTATTTAAACGTAATAAATAGGTTTTCCCATTTTTATTCTTACTCGTTGAGTGAAAGATGGACCATAATAGAGAGTCATAATAATGACGTCATATTTTATTTATCACTACTTTTAATTTGATATTTTTGGATGAAAATAAACATTTAGGGAGAAATAAAAAAACACGTATACCTACCTTAAAAAATCATTTTCTATCGTACTAAATCATAAAATGGCCCACTTAAAAAAAAATGTTGTCAATTATACTACTTTTCAAAATGGATTCAATGTCTAATTTTCCGGGGGCGGCCATGTTTTTTTTTGGTGCTAGTCGCATCAGATTTTAATTGGCTCAACAGTATCAAAACAACACCGCAATTCAAATTCAAATGATGAACCGAGTCGGGGCCCAGGTAAAACTTTTCGATCGATTTAGCTCAAATATAATTTACTCAGACAAAAATAGTACATTACTGCAGCCGCCGGGAAAGAAGGGCTTGCCGGGTGAGTAGGTATAGACGGCCGACCGTAGGGAGGTCGGATAGTGATACGAAGCCGGCAAGCCCTTTTCACGGCTAGGCATGTATAGTGCTTTTCTCCAGCATATGCAATGAAATAAGAAATATCACCACTCAAAAAACCAACCTGTATTTATGTACTTGTCCTTCGATTTTGGCGGCAACAAGTTATTCATTGCTAATTCGGCCTCCGCCCTCAATCCCGGCGGAGTACAATTAGTTTCTTCGTCGCTGTTATCATCGGAACTCATTTTGAAATTTTATTTATAAATATCAACTACAAATATAAAATCCACCTACATGACAAAAGACTTTTAATTTTCCCTCCAATCCCTCCATAATGTTTTTTTTTTACGGAAGTCGTCCGTATTACGCGTGTGTATAGTGTTCGAATAGACCCTATTAGGGCCATTATACACAAACTGATAATGAGAATCTTAATTTCTATAATAATTAAAATAAATGCAGAGGACATAAATAAAATAAATGCAGGGGATTTTAAATAAGTATTGTCTATGGTCTCTGGTGACTTACGAATAGACAATATTTTAAATTTATTCATCAACACATTGAATCATACAGATTTCTATTTTTAAATCAGATCGTGTGTAATAGGCATTAAGGCGGATATTTTTGGTCCGATAACCATTCAGCCACTAGGAAAAATTAAAAAAAATATAATTCAGCTGATTAGCCTGTTCATGAACACAGACGCCATGTTTAATTTATAGTTAAAAAAAATTACTTCCCGGCCTAGGCCTTAAATTTTGTATGAAATTCCTTTACAGTTCTCTGGAATTGTTCCGCCCGAAATGTGATACTTCGAAGCCTGTTATGACGCACGTAACGAGTACATTTCATTGAATGTTTGAGAAAATAATATTGTTATGTAGCCTACCTAACGTACGAAATACGTACCTATGAAACGTTACGCAATCGAACAGCTGATCTCAGCCAGTATGCAGCCGTATCAAAACGCGCGCGAAACACTTTGAAATGCGGAAAGCGAGTACAATAAAGACCTAGGCCCGGGTTAGCCGGATAAAGCTGAAACACCCGGATTTAAAGTTCGCGTATGAATTTATTTCCAAGTTATACGAAGTAAAGTTCGCGGGTGAGAAACGGCTACACGACATGCAGTTGTGAGTGGTTTATGTGGAAAACATAACTGCAAGTCCATACGTTATTCCCTATTAAATGAAAAAAAACCTCTGGTATAGTTAGAATCACTTTTCTAAAACGGATCTTAAGACCCATCCGTCCAACAAAGCCCATTATTGAGCCACGTGTCACAAACGCATCGAAATGAAAGGCCATATTAATAAATACTTTAATCGAATAGTGACTCTATCGTTAAAGTAGCAAGGTTTCAAATTAAAACGAGTAATCAACATTTTTTTATTAGTAGTTGTAAGTAGCATACGTGATAACAATGAAAGACAAAGGCTTTGTCTTCTCTTTGTGCCAAAGTACAAAAATGGCCTACTGTGGTGACCTGCTCCATACAAAAGTAAAAAAAAAATCGCGACAAAAAAAAACTTTTACTTTTTTCTTATCAGAAAACGATGCCTCTTATGACCTTAAACGTTTTTGCATTACTTTTTAACACCTATAGTAAGTACACGGCTTAATTAATAAATGAAATCCTATTTTATTACAATAACTTTTGAACAATATTATGTCTTTGATATCCATCTAGTAGGTACATAATATTAGGCCTATTGAAGATTTCCCACCTTCTGGCTCCTTTATCAGATCAATGCCAAATTGTATAATTATCATTGTCATCTATATTAAGATGTTGCATAATTTCAACTTTTGTAATTGGGTGATAACTTACTTTCAATGACACTTACTTATTGAATTATCATCGACTTAGTAATCACTTCAAACATTACGTTTCGATTTTACCACACGCAATACAACTGCGAGCAAATGAGAAGCTTATGAGCGATGTTGCCCAGCTTCATTTTTCTAGTGCAGGTAGGTAGTAGGTATGAGGATTGAGAGAAGGTTGAGATATCCCAGAATTCCTAGAAGCCCTACCATTTGACCACACGAACGAACTAGGATCCTTTGATTCAAAGAAACCACGTTTAAAGGTTATCAAAGAGTAAAATAACAGCTGAAAGTAAGGAAATCGATGTGTACGAATACATGTTTGAAGAAAAATTACGGGCTAGTTTTGGATTATATGAATAACTACTAATTGAAGTACACTAGAAACTACTATACTAAAATAAGGATTATTCAATGAAGAAAGAAAATATTTTAACTCCCCTTGAATTATTGTATTCGAAATACATTGGGAAAAAATGATCTTAATTGAAACGATTTTACATTCTAGTTTCAATTGGATATCAAAGGTTTACCCTTATTTCACCGACAAACGTTTCATCGAATGAATGTTTCGCCGTATTTTCATTTCATCGAATACATTTTTTTTCAGAAACAGCAAATTTTTCAGGGTTTTGATAAAACAAACCTAACCTAATGAGTTAAACACTGTTACCTTTTACCTTCACCTAAAAACTTAACGGTGTCTGACAAAAAAAAAGGTTCGATGAAATGAAAATTCGACGAATCAAGGCATTCGGTGAAAAGTTTATTATTAAACGTCGGTAACATGAGGGGAGCCCCAACACATGTATATATGCATACACGTACGTACTCTAAGCCTATAAGTCAGTCAAGTTGCGGGTTCAAACCCGTGCAATGAAATAAATCATGTGTATATCTCTTCGCCCGATTACCCATCCAGCGAGGCAAAGCTAACGCTGACAGCTTTGTCTTTATGTGCTGCTGAATACGACATACAACACGAAACAGACATGTAGGATTTGTGTTAAGTGTTGATAATACTTTAAATCTTGGCGAGAACTACGTATTTGCGGCGTTTGGCGTGGAGACCCTGTGTCCTTGGGGATGCAATTCGCATCCCCAAGGACGTAGGGTTAAACTTAGGGACGTGTAGAGCTGGGCACAAGACTGTTAATCCGTTAATTAACAAAGCTAACATTTTGAGTCAAGGCTTAACTTTTAATTTAAATTAAAAAAATGTTGACGGACTCATTAACTTCTGTTAATCTTCCATGAAGCTGTTACTCAAGTATCTTCTATTTGCCAAAAGTTTGATGTTTATGACCCTTCATCTGCTATGGCAGTGCACGAAATGTGATTGTTCTTAATTTGTAGTTATTATCATCACAAACTCGTTTAATTTCGTTATTTTAGCACCCCGCATATTCTAGCTCCCATGCCGTTATTTTAGCAGGTCGACTAAGGCAACGACGTATTAAAGTACATTTTCTATCCTGAGTTAACGGGTGAAGATTAACGTTAACTTCCTTAAGTCTTCGGAAATGTAAGTCAATAACGTTTAACGGAGTTCAGTTTTTTATTAACGAAGGGCCCAGCTCTGCTATATGCTGATCTAATCTGGTCCTCTAGCGTTACGAGGACGATGACTACTTGAAAATAATGTCATTATAACAGATCCGGACCGCAAGACGCTGTTGCTTATAATAACAAGTAACAACATGTTCTGCCCTGGTTACTATGCTCCTTGGTCGACCTCTGTAGCCTAGTTGGTAGTGACACTGCCTACGAAGCTAGAGGATCTAGGTTCGAATCCCGTTAAGGGCATTTATTTGTGTGATGAGCACGAATATTCGTTCCTGAGTCATGGATCTTTTCTATGTATTTAAGTATTTATACATACATACATACATTCACGGTAGGTTGCTAGCCCATCGCCCGCAACACACTTCAACCCTGGTCCCTTAGTCGACTTTTAAGACACCTACGGGAAGAAAGGGGGTGGTGAAATTCTAACCCGACACCACACGGGCAAAAGTATTTATTTAAGGTATTTATTAATCTATAAGTATGTAAAGCGTCCTGTAGTACATGGGTACTGCTTTGATTGGGACTAGGTTGATTTGTGACAACCTAGTCCCAACCAAGCAAAGCTTGTAGGTACTATGGGTACTAGACAACGATGAACAATACTAGGCATGTATCTATCTATGTATCAATATGATACACGGATCGGATGAATAACAACGCATTTGACAGGCTTCAGAAGGGTTGGAAGGGTTGGGTTAGAGTTACGATGTCAGATGGGGTAGCAGGTGTACATTTACCACAACAATTGGGTTAAACAGTCTGTTACACATGAGTATAATAACGACCAAATTAATTTGGCTAAAACAGACTTTCACCGACGAGACTTTAATTATTGCAAAGAAGATTTTTTTTAAATCCACAAACAACTATACTTAATTAACTGAATGTAAACAAAACGAACCACGTGACTTGGTCATTCAGCTTCACTTCAGCTTATAAGATAATACCATAGATACATAAGGATCAAGTATAGCGCCGTTCGCACAGCTGTGTCACTGCACTGCTGATTGGAGACCTTTTCGGTAGCACATCGCTGTTAGTTCTTAATACGTGTATTGTGTGTGTGTGTGTGTGTGTGTGTGTAATTATGTTATATACATAGTTATCATCATCCTGCTAGCGTTTTTCACGGTAGTGCTCAAACGAGCCCGAAGTATTGTACACACATTGGTAAAAAAAACATATAAAATAGGTTAAGTCAGTACAAAGGCGGACTTATCCCAATTAATGTCGTTTAGCATGTCTCTATCCTTAACTACTCCAGTTTTCCTTTCTCATTCCTTTTCAAGATTCTGAATGGTATTGTAAGTGTATTTATTTATTTAGCGAATGAGGGAGCGAAGCGAATTAAGCTTGGGCCGAAAGAAAGATATGCAACACTATTCGGGAATGGCTTTTTTTGACATTTTTCGATAAATACCTAACTTAGTGAAGTTATATTTATATTTCATAAAGTGAGATTTTAGATGAGATAATAGTACATTACGTAACTAGGGCGGTGAATTCGTGAATGCCCCAGATCGCAGGTGTTTGCGCTCTGAGGCAAATTAATAAGGCCCCAGAGCGCAAATTTGCGCTCTGGGGCTTTACGAATTACCGCCCGTGTTGCGTACAAAATTTTACGTCTTCACCTGGCCACAATGCGAGTTTTCCCCTACGCGCAGCGTGCAGTAATACTCGCATTATGGCCAGGTGTGACGTAAAATAATGTATTGTTTGAGTAGGCTGAGTAAAAAAAGGAAAATAAAGACCCAACTTATGTTTTTTTTTTCTATAGAGGAAATTTTAGGCGATTAAATCAGATAAACAATCATGTAGTCAAAAATCATATATCTGAAAATCTTCTTTGTCTAGCCAGAACGGCGTTTCGAAGCACGCGATAATTTCCAACACACCGCCTTAAGTTAGTAACCCTGTTTCGATAAATGAGGTTTCAATAGAGTAGAAAATATGCTCCGGATGACATGGGCTGTCATTCCTATAAAAAACTGTATTTTTCCGAAGTCGGGTCTGGATACAGGTTTTTGAACTTTTTATGCTTCTATAATATTTATGATTGTTCACGACATAAATTATACATTGGATATTTCGCTGTTTTTTTCAACCATTAAAACGAATGCTCGTCATACCTTAGCGTTCACGCTGGTGAAGTAACGTATTTTCTTATTACCTGAAAAATAAAATACACTATTATAACCACGAAAACTTAAGCTTTTATTTTAAATATTGACATAATAGAAGCTCAAGATTAAAATTGATATACCGCCATTTATGTCCGCCTTTTGATCGGTAAATTCATCTTTTGCGAAATAAAGATAAAAATAAATAAATCATGATCATCATCACCATCATATGAGCGGAAAGACGTCCACAGCTGGACATAGGCCTCCCCCAAAGAGTGCTACAATTATCGGTCCTGCGCCACCTGCATCCAGCTCCCTCTCGCGACCATATAAATAAATAAATAACTGTATCTATGAAAAAAAATTCGAGGTTTCATGACATCAATTATTTCGTAAACACCACTATATCTTCGCGTGACGCAACAATTTCCAGTCGAAAAACTATAGCACTTAATTGGTCTAGACTCATTACCAAGTTTCCGATCGAAAACCGATTAAAACTAACAACTACCCTCATTTCTCTGGTTGGTAATCAGGTAATCATTATCGAGGTCGAAGTAATTAACTATCATTGTTAAAGAAAGTATCGTCTACTGTGGAATAATATTAGACTAGGTTTTCCCCGTGACATCGTCAATGTTGAACTTGTTAACAGCACTTCCAAACTTTCCACTTTAGTTATGTTTTCTCAAGATTTATAGTGTAAACGTAAGTTTAAAGACTAAGCTCGTATTCTTGTTTTTGTGATTGCATGTTCCATGTTTGCAGTTTACTCACTATTAGGTAAAATACACGCTCGTAAACTGTTACACGAGTAAAAGCGCTTTTACACAGGAAAATCTAGACTAGTTTACTACAAGAAATAGGCTACACATTGAACTTAGCCCAGCTGCAGCTGGTACATACTTAAGGACAAGATATTATCGAAAAAACCTAACATCCCCTTCAAAACTGAGCCATGGTCCTGTTCCTTTGCTATGCAAAAATAAATAGCCGAGACAGATTGTTCCGATAGCTCAGTTGGTTAGTAGCGGCCATGAATGGGCGGGGGCGGGGACGGTCTCGGGGCACTAAATTTTTCCTTTAATATAAACTTATAAAGTACTAGCTTCTGCCCTCGACTCCGTCCGCGTGGAACTCGTTTATATCGCAGGTCCATACAAACTTTTACTCCTAAATTTCACCCTTCTAGGGGATGATTTCGGGGATAAAAACTATCCTATGTCACTCTCCATCCCTTCAACTATCTCCACTTAAAAAAATCACGTCAATTTGTTGCTCCGTTTTGCCGTGAAAGACGGCCAAACGAACAAACACACACATACACTTTCCTACTAATATTAGTATGGATAATTAGTTTTTTTCTTTAATCTTTATTGCACAAAGAAGAACAGAATAGTACAAAAGGCGGACTTAATGCAGTAAAGAACTCTCTACCGGTCAACCTTAACCTTCCCTCCTTAACTTTGTTTTTTCATGCCCTTTTTACATTTATTTTCCCAGTCACTTGATATTCTTCCTCGCAACAAGATAAGCAAGTTCCAGAAATCAAGTGATCGGGAAAAAATACCGACAGATATGCAAACTGGTAAAATATACCGAGATAGTAAACAACTCGGGCCATCAGCGTTTCGCGAAAAAAGTCGGAGAGGTTGGAACCCGATACCTTGATACCCTGGCCCGCTGTTACACCGTTGCGTAATAAATAAATCTAATACATTAAGTCACAATCCTCGAGACTATTACGCTCCGGGATTATTGTTCGTGCTGCTCTAGGAACCCCAAGCTTGCCCAATTGATGGTGGCATACTCGTCAGAATTGGTTCTTTACTCGGGTTGGCCAAAGCACGAAGGAAGATACCACAGCAAAAGTCCACAAGTTAAGTCCTTGCGTCGCTTGCGATTTAATCAATTACATGTTTACTGACATCTAGTCTCTAGTTGTCAGTAAATGGTCGGCCATGTGTGGGATGGGATGTAAGGGACCATTGTCCTTGACACTATGACAGCGCATCCCCGACTTTACCACTACGGCGCAAGTAGTGGTGTAAACATATTTTAACAAAGCATGTTGATGGGGGCGGGAGCCCTTTGTCAAGCAATGGACGTGTTTTGGGTGATATGATGATGATGATGATGTAAGCTGTTTAGATAAATTGACGAAGCCAGATGGGTGATCATTTAACGTTTCGAACGTTCGTTAGGACAACTGTAATTTTTCCATACTAAAAGTGACACTTAGATCTACCTGACGCACGTACAATGCGGGTTTGGATCACCTTTCTTTTTGTCATAATAAAGTTTAATTTCAGTATATAACAAAAATTAGGTAACCCATACCAATCACTAAATTTAATTTCTCAATTTTCATTTTATAAATTCAGCCCATAAATTACATCATCGTTTTTGCCGATTTTTGACACCCCCTATCATCATCCTGTTATTCTTTGAAATGGACCCTCCCCGCCTAATAAAATTACTATCGTCATCCGATGGCCAGACCCCCCCTTCGAAATGACGTAATTTATGGACGCTAAGTTATGTTACTTAGTTTTGCTGTAAAATGATCCTGTACGAGTAAATTACAGAGAAACACAGCTTTTTGGCTCAAATACAATTTTGTGCTTGCGATAGGTAACCCAAAAAGTAGCTACGGTGTAACACGACTCCAATACTCTCGATTCCTTAATCTCGATCCTCCATCGCTGGTATCGATTAACGGCCGGCGAAATTCGCGTTCCTGCTCAAAATTTACTGGACGAGCCGACTATAAATTAAAAAAAGATTCGATCGACTCGATGGGAAGGCAATTTTGTAATTACACTCCGGGTCTTATGAGGTAAGGAAGTTATGTTAATCAGGGCTATTATGAAAGATTGCCGGGACAATAATACCTATGGTAGGTAGGTCCTTTACCACTTTATATTTCACTAGCTTCTGCCCGCGACTCCGTCCGCCTGGAACTCGTTTAAGTATCGTCTTAGCTCCATATAAACTTTCATCCCGCATTTTACCCCCCTAATGAACCAATTTCCAGGATGGAAAGTATCCGATATCCTTAGACTCGGACTCAAACTATCGCTATACCTAATTTGACAGACACACTTTCGCATATATAGTATTCTAATACGTGTGTGTGTGGGTTGGAAGAAAACCCTTACAGGAATAAGTTCGCAGTTTTTATGGTATGTATAATGGAACAGACCATACCTATATAATCTGGTCTGTCGGCATTTTAAGCATTGTTATGTGAATACGAACTAAAAGCTCGAGAATCTCTCAGGTACAAATTTAAGGAGGCAAACATTCTTACTGTAGCATGCCAATACATTCTTGAGAATATCATGTATGTGCGAAAAAACCTTCACGAGTTCAAACTCAACAGCGATATCCACGACTACAACACCAGAAGTAAAAACAAGATCGCAGTGAAGGCCAGTCGTCTCCGCAAGGTTAGCACGTCGTTCGTGGGGAACTGCATACGTTTTCATAATAAAATACCCACCGAAATTGTTAATTTACCGTTCAGTCCATTTAAGTCTCATGTTAAAAGTAATTTGCTAAGCAAGGCGTATTATACTGTCAACAATTTCTTAAACGACAAAAATGCCTTTAAGCCAGTAGTAGGCTAATTCTATTAGGAATATACCTAAATACACATTATAAGTATCTACCTGAAATAATTGTTCCATTTTATGTAAGAAGAGAGCACGTAATGCTGTTTCTCGCCGAGCAAGTCGCTTATTAATCTTTGCTTTTTAACATTGTCCGGTGGCTTGAATATGTCATGCTCGCTTAAAGGGCTTTGCTTACGGTGGCGTCGTTGATCGGGTCGCCACCTTCCCTAACATATGGTTGAGGGAGGCGATGGCTGAGATATGCGTCATACTCGTGATCGGGTGCTGTTTGTGGAGTCCGGACTGTTCATGCTTGCAAGGGCATAGTACCCAACTTCTTAAATACTACTTAGTGTTATTTTATTATTATCGTATTGACGAGAGACATCATTCCGATCTTGACACGTTTTATTGTTATTGACCATGTACATCACTGACAATATTACATTAATATTCCTTTTTTTTATTGTTTTGTTTTGACGCTTAGAGACCGTATACATCTCTACGAACATTGAATAATTATTGATTGTATTTGGACGCTCAGAGACCTTATACATCTCTGGAATACTGAATTAATATCATTAACTTTCTGTTAATGCACAGACCTTATTCTAATCGAATGTAATGGTCGTATTTTGTTTTGTTTTCATTTACTTTGTGACATTTAGTGTGTTGTTATATCAGTCGTTAATGTGCAAATTTTAAATTATTATTGTGTTAGATTATAATCTTTTATTGTATGATTATTATTTTTATTGTAAACTACCGTTTGACATGTAAAAGTGCCCTTGTGGCCTATTTGCAGAATAAATAATTTGTATTTGTATTTGTATTTGAATAATAAACAGTACATACATAGTCCACAAATAGTTGGAAACCAACGGTCAATCATTTTAAGAGCTGTGTTGAAGTTAACTTGTAACCACTGAAACAAGAACCAAAGCCACTATAGCCGTAAAAGCATTACTAAACTAAACTAAATTAGCTACTAACGTTAATATGTGAAACTAAATCCTCTTCATAATGTTCCATACAATGAAGATGAGTTTATTACCGTTGCCATGGACTGTACCAAGAGCGAGATTCGTTGCGCTAATATAGGTTCAAATTACCAAAGACACCTTTGGCGAAGCACAGCTTGGCGAAACAGATAGTTCACTTGCGAAGAGGGAAGGAAAAGTGGTGCAAGATTATCACAGAGTAGTACCCAAGAGGATAGAAAGAGACGCTGACTGCAGAAGAGATGGGCTAATAATATGCCAGGTGGCAGGAAAGACATGGTACAGGGCACGTGACAGATATGAGTGAAAGAGGCTGGAGGAGGCCTTTGCCGAGGGGCAATCAGACCTGCAAAAGAAAAGCAAGACATAGTAGAATTCATCTGAAAAGAAGTCTGAACTGGCTACTAATAAATTAAAGTTATTTATTATTTAGCCATTGAGTGGGTGCCACACGATGGGCGGCGCCGACTTGGCAGGCCGAGACGGAGATGGCGGGACGGACTGGACGCATTCTGTAACGATTGGCCAGAGATTGCTCAAATCCGGGACGAGTGGAAGTCGAGAGGGGAGGCATTTGCCCCGAAGTGGGACACTGCATAAGCTTCGGAAAATTATTATTTATTTAGTCTTTATTGCATAATAGAAGAACTTATAGTACAAGAGGCGAACAATAGTAACAGTAGCGAGTAGTACAGAAGGCGGATGGAGAGGATTAGATGGACGGATAAAAAGAAAAATGTGGTTGCAAGAGAAGGTGAAAAAAATGAAGTTTTTAAAAACCATTGAGAACAGAAGAGGCGAGATGTTTGGACACTTGTTACGACACGATAATTACTTGAAAACCAAAATAGAAGGGAGAAAGGGAGAGAGGAAGAGTGGGAAGGACCAAGAAGATCTTTTACGAACCAAACAAAATATGCTTGTAGCGGCGCGATCACTCACGGAGTGTGCCACCTGTAACTACCCAAATAAAATCTTAAAAATAACTTGATTTGGCCAATGAGATCGTCTAGTGTCTACGTTATGTTCCTAGCAACCCAAATTCTTTTATGTGTAGCAAGTTAGACTTTGACTCATCCCTACCTACTTAACCCTACGTTCTCCTACTACATCCTAGTTCAAAATAATAATCAAGTAATAAATAAAATTTGTTTTTGGTTACTAAACCCCAACCAGATCCTACCGTGGCCGGTTAACGTAATGGTAGCTAGCTTTATCATTATTTTCTTAACATGTAATACTTCGTCAAATCAAAACCTTGGTTTCTTTATATACCAACATTGCCTCAATTTATATTCATATCATCAAAGTAGATAACAGACCAACCTAGCTAACTAATTGTTTATTATTATTATTGTATGGAAGATTCTCTTTCATCCATACTATGCTACCATTTCCGTCTGGATGTGGGACTGGCCATCTAGCTAATTAAATACCTATTTTATTATATTTTATTTCTAATAGGTATTCCTACATCTTGAATTTACCTGTGCTTCGTACCTATTTTCTGATGAGAAGAAGCACTCAACAAACTCATCAGACCTAACAATTGAATATTATTTCATTCAAGGAAAATTATGTATTAAGACATTATTTCACCCTTTACCTGTAAACCCTGTTATAGTGAAGATATTTATAATACTGAGGTAAACCGTCCATTAAATATGAAATATTGAACCTGAAGTTTACCCTAAGTAATGAGTATATTCCACTCATGATAATTTGATACCTTAAAATTAGACATAATGGACTGCTCCGCTTGCCATTAGCCTAGAATCATTTCATCTTTTTGAAACAATTCTGATATCCTAATCATAACTGGAATCTTTATGACGATAATCAATATATAATAGTTACACCTTTAATATTTCATATATAATATTATACGGAACCCAATACTACTGATCCTCACACAATGACTAATTCCTATTCACACAGTTACTCATAATTGCTATTAAACCTTCAAATAAACGCTATTTGATTTGTAAACCTTCTAACTTTCCATCCCTAAGAATAGTATTCCTACTACCCTATTACTGTGTTTGACTCTATACCTAAGCCTACCTACCACTAAACTCTAAACTACTGTAGGCAAAACTCCCATCATTACTTTATTAACGTTATGTGTTGTGTAGTGTATGTTCTAGCTAGGGACCTAAGCTGTACAACGTTCGGAAGGCTAGTCCGAGAATGCAACCTAGAGCCTGTGTAATGTACATTTCACAACATGTCCGTGGACTAAAGGGTTCTGTGAAATGCACGCCCTATTTTTATAACATATAAATATATATTCAATAAAAGACCAAGCCTTAAGCACACACGAGACATCAACGAGTGGATAACAATCCTAGCGATCGACTTATGGGAAATGGCGATCTTCTCGCTTCAGCCTGTGGCCAACCTTAAGACCAGTAAGAGGCCCATCAAAGATAGGCTACACCATCTATGTAGGTAAAAAGATGGTGCCAGGCTTCTCTTAAACCTGGACCTACTACTAACAGGATCCCGAAGTGTACTTCCTTGACACCGTTAGGTGAAATGCACTTCGTTAAGTTGACCATGCAACTAGGACATTGATCTGGTTCGAAATGATAATAAAATCATCTAAAATAAACCCGAAATGTAATAGAAAACTAGCGAAATAGTTCACTACTATGCAACATACTTGCACAATACTTAACCTTAGAAAACTCAGAATCTAATAAGTGGTGGAATAGTTCAATACTACGCAAAGCAATCGCACAATATTGAACCTTCCCGCCACAACAATAGTGTATCTACGATTGTTTACGTTACGAATTTAAGCTCGACCCAGAGTCAATGACAATCCGACAGCTCGCTAGAGAAAGAATCCATACGTCTACCCGGTGCGCCGTTTTTATATACACTAAAAGGTATGAATCGCTTGAAACGCTCGATCTGCTCGAATCGCATTATTCGCTTGACGTAAACGAAATAATACCTTACCACCATTAACTTAAGATTGGTTTTTAATCGTGCACGTACGTGCTTACTCCCTATTGGAACCAATTTTACTCA
Source organism: Epinotia demarniana (assembly GCA_945867215.1). Taxonomy (NCBI): domain Eukaryota; kingdom Metazoa; phylum Arthropoda; class Insecta; order Lepidoptera; family Tortricidae; genus Epinotia; species Epinotia demarniana. The sequence continues at coordinate 3,654,899 of OX244281.1, forward strand.
TTGCGTAGTGTGCGCGACAGCGTCGTAGCGACAACACGTACCTTTACTCAGAAATATGAAAATATTAAGTTTTGTTACGCACAAAACGTTGGTTCAAGTATGCACCACTATATTCTAATCAGATGTACATATCAGTTCGATTCTTATCCAATGATGATGATATTAATGTATTAATCCCTATTATATTGTATTATTCCTTCATTCAGCATTCATTAAAGACCATAATAGAGCTATAGGCATAGTTCTAGTTACACACCCCTGCTTTACTTAGTATGATATTGGACCCGATTCTACAGTGGCCTCTAAACTTCCTAATTTTATTTAGGTGTCGCTAAAACACTTTGCTATTCTATGAGCAGTTGCCATAATCAAATGAGAGCGCTAATTTGAATCTGACGTTTCTTAATTTAGGCGGTCTATTCAACTTAGCTTAGCTGCCTAAATGCTATTCCAAATATGTCGTTTTCAATCTGCCGCCTACGTTATGTCTAAAAATTAAAAAAAATAGTTTTAGGCTATTTAATCCATGTGCACGTAGAATCGGGTCCATTAGTATTATTATTGTTTAAAGTAAATACATGTGTTTCAATTTCTATTACCTACATTTTATATTTTTGACAAAAAATTACAAATCCTTACAGGGATAAGTTCGCCTTTGTACCGATTAAACATTTTTTGTCTGTATTTTTACCTGTGTCTTGTGTACAATACAAAAAAAATAACCTTAAGGTGCAAAAATCTCAATTGTTCATTAAATAACTGAGAAACTGATTCAGCCGTGTAACCAATCTGTGTCCCCGCTTTTACTACCACACTAAACATTTGATGGGCTGACTTTAATGCAAAGGTAGAAGTCTTAACAGCTTGCCACGTCACACCTCCATCCACCCAACCAATGACCTTAACACAAAGGCATAAGGTTCAAGTTAGCTTAGCACTGTGACCAGTTTAAGTGTCTTATGGCGGAGGAAGGTGTAAGGAATGTATTTAATTATATGTGAAAATGTGATATAGAAATATGTACTAAGGTTAGAACACAACGTTTTTAACATATTTACTTCCTGAAGCTACGGTAGCCTGGTGGTTCAGGCATGCGGCTGTCAAGCGGCGGTCGTGGGTTCGAATCCCGGCTCGTACCAAACAGTTTTTCGGGTATATACGGAATATTTACCGTTAACTTTTCGGTTCTCACCGCCCCGCAAACTCAGACAGCTGTGGTGGATACACCCTAATACATCTATAGATACATAGGTGCCCACTTACTATCAGGTGCGCTTGTTAGCCACCATCATGGTATTAAAAGCAGTTTTATACTTGTGGGCTGGGCCGCCGTATTCCCGTAGGACGGGAAAGTAAATAAATAGTCTGTTTGCCGGCGTTTATTGCCGAGTTGCACAGCGCAGTACAACTTGCCAACAGTAGCATGTACTTACATTACTGCAGAGGCCGGGAAAATAGTTCCTTTTCACGCCGAGGTATGTATACCTAGTGTTTTAATCAAAGATACCAAGAAATAAAAATTAAAATTAAAGTTTTATAACGGTTTTACGCCTCGATGTTGTGTCACGAATTGATATTGAAACAAAAGGTCGCTTTGCAGGCCTCCAATTTTATATGAAACATTATGAATTTCTCGCCTCGCCGCGCGCTAAACGCGATTCTTCAAAGCTTTTACAAGGAACACAAAGTCTATTGACTTTGTGTTCCTTGTAAAAGCTTTCATTGCATGTTTGAGAAAACCAGTGCTTCTTCTTCTTCCATTCTTCACTCTCAAACTAACGTCTCGTTTTTCATAGGATGAGCAAATCTGCTTGACTACCCTGGCTGGCCACGTCGAGAGAATGTAATAGGATCGTGCCGCAAAATGAGTATATCTGGGGTGCCCAAATGGTCAACGTCCAACCGACCAACAAAGTATCGCTGGATAGACGAGGAAAAAATACTTGACTTGAACCCGACCAAATTAAGGAGTCAAGTATTTTTTGAGAGACAGAATCTGATAAACAGTCCCTCTTGTTAACTCTTCACGCTTATCGATTGAAATGCAATTTGGTATAGATATAGTTTGACTCCCAGGGAAGGAAAAACGATAGTTTTTATCGCGGAAATCATTTCCTACGGGGAATGGGGGTGACAATTTGTATGGAGCTACGATGGCAGAAGCTGTACGGATTAATTAATGTCTCTACTGCACCCTAGCAACACAGTGTTGTTCATTGTGATTTTTAAACGATACCGCTCAATGGAAGTCGGGAATTTGTTTTCAATAAAGTAGAGGTTTCAACGAGCCGGGCTGCTGACATCCGTTCAGCGTTAAATAAACAATACAACAATACATATACTCTTTATTGCTGACCTCACACAAACAAAGCACTAAAACTTAAACTCTAGTTATAGTGTCATTTTTTTAATATATTCACACCTGCATTCTTAAAATTGGTAGGCAGAACATATAATCCATACTAATATTAGACTGGTGAAAGTGTGTCCGTTTGTCTGTCACCTCTTCAAGCTTAAATCGCTGTACCGCTTTAGATGACATTTGGTAAAGAGATAGTTTGAGTACCGGAGAAGGACATGGGATTATATCCCGGATATCATACCCCAGGGGGGAGAAATGGGGGTTGAAAGTCCATATGGAACTACGATATAAACGAGTACATACCATGCGGACGGAATCGCGAGCAGAGGCTAGTACACTATATATCATCTCTTTCATACTCTTATATCGTAAATTTACTTTACGTCACACCTGGCCATAATGTGAGTTTTACTGCACGCTGCGCGTACGGGAAAACTCGCATTGTGGCCAGGTGAAGACGTCAAATTTTATACTCAACACGGGCGGTAATTCGTAAAGCGCCAGAGCGCATATTTATGGCCCTCTCCTTCGGTACCGGGCACAAACACCTGCGATCTGGGGCATTCACGAATTCGCCGCCCTTGCTACGTAATTGTACTATTATCATGTTATCGGATTTATTCCAGCATAAAGCCATGGGTGAACATCGACGAACAAAAATCAAACCGAATTAATATAACCCGCGAACTTAATTAAGCTGAAACATAATAAAAATTAACACAAAAAGAAAGCTCCTTTGTATTTTCCTATAGTATTCATAATTACCCTTATCTTTGTGAAAAACAATTTTGTAAAAATTAAACAAGCTACTAGGGCTCGCCCGCGGCGTTTTAAACTGTGCGCCTGTCTCTAACAAAAACCACAATTACTTCCAAAGGGGTTCTGTAGCAGCTTAAAATTTGAAACAGCGAGTCCATTGGCTGAAAAAAACGCTGTTAGAACACGAGGAAAACATATCATGACCCTCCTAGATTCTGCAGTCACTAGTTTTACGAAAGTGACAGACATTTGACTTTCCAAACCTGAGGGAAAACGAAACCCCAGGGATATGGCCGGTTTCCTCACGATGTTAGATAGTAGGAAAATCATTTTACAAGCGTTACGACTTATTAAACAGGAATACAGCGTTTTCCAAGCTTGATTACAACATGACTCATCATCATCATATCAGTCGAACGACATCCACTGCTTGGGCCCCAAAGACCGGTCCTGCGCCAACCAACGAACTCCCGCGACTTTTACCAGGTCATCAGTCCACCTTGTGGGGGAACTGCGCAAACGAAGACGAAACAAAAGTCTTTATTAAGACTGAATCAGAGCTTTAGACGTATTCGAACGTCTCAAGTTACATTGAGAATCGTTAGTAACAATGCGCTACCCCATTTTTTTAACGTTAAATGAAATTTGGAATTTCGTTAGCGGACATTTCTGCTTCATAAACATTTAATGTATCTCATACATGAGAGGAGGCCTGTGCCCAGCAGTGGGACGTATATAGGCTGATGATGATGAAACATTTAATGTTAACATTTTAACACGTTCGCAACCAAGAACCCGCCTAGCGGGCACTAGTAATGTTTAATCAGATGCCGGCTGAGCCCGTTAGACGGGCAGCTACTTATGATGCTGACTGTACATGGTCGCTACCACAATATGACCAGTCTGTTTTTATCTGCGAAGCTGCGTTTGACAGCTAGATATACTTGGAATAAACCGCTTTCGTTGCTTTGGCAACGACCTATTTGCACAATGTCGAACGAAACTTAATATACCCCGTGAAAGTCGATATGGTGAAATTTTACTCGGATATTAGATTGAATAAGTAAGAGCAATACTCGAGTCAAGTCGAATTAAAAATAAATCGTATATGCTATTACGCGACGAGAACTCGATCGAACTAAAACGATCAAGTGGCAATATTTTCAATTTTTCTTTTATTTAAAAGAATCGCATGTGAAGACTACGAAAGTATTCAAAAATAAAAATTCTAAAAAAAAAAAAATCTGTTACAAACCGTCAATTTAAACTTTCGCTCCTAAATGGATCTACAGTTCCAGTGACGTCACTCATGTGTGTCACTCGTCATATTTATTTGTACATGGCTCGTCCCTAAATGTCCTAAGTTTTGTTTTGACAGGAGTGACGTCACCAGACGCTGATTGTTGAATTAAAACACGTTCCGTTTCACATTACTTCAAATCGTAATTGTTGTTTGTAATTAGTATAAACTACACACACGTTTCAGTATAGATATTACTTTATGTTTTTTCAACATTTTGGTCACAGAATTATGGTAAAATTATAGCTACATCTTCCCTAATATTGTGTATCATTCGAAAGAGCATTAGGAGATCAGAACTGTCATGAAACATACCAGGCTGTGTTCTTGCTGATTTGACTTATGACAGCAGGTCAATAACGTAACGCATTCTACGTACGTTAGGTAGATCTAAATGTCAATTTTTATTTGGAAAAATGACAGTTCGAATTACCAAACCCGCGTTCACGTTACGTAAGTACCCCACAGTTTTCGTAATAAAAATTAACAACTCAGGAAAGTTGAAAACCCCGACATTATCATTTCAAAGTTCAATATCTCAAAACCGACTGAACTAATGATGCTCAAACGTAGCTAGGAACCATCTAGGTCACGTCAGCTTTCGGACAAACAAAACCGTATTTAAATCGGTCGGTTTAGGAGCTACGATGCCAGAAACACAGACAGATTAGATACACGTCAGACTTATAAGTTTGACCCCCTCTTTTTGCTCTGGGGGTTAAGATTGACCTGCATTTAGAGATACCTAATATACGTACGACACTTAACACAATTGACCACCACATTTCAGTACATACTTGTCGGTATAACTTTTTGTCTGTATATAATTTGGCTCGTCTCTAATTTTATTACGGAAAACTAAAAAGCAAACTCGCAAAAGAAACGATATATCCACATTACTGGCGGGATTAACTTCGTCCCAATAAATAAAGAAATCGTATATTGTATTTAAACGGGGCACAGAACCGGGAACATTAATCCCGCAGCCATCTTTGTTTTGTCTTTATTTAATTTATATATCGGTTTCGTCCGATTGTGATTCTTGCCGCTTTTATGGACAGAGACGTAATAAGGTGGTGTTTTTATAGTTACAACTTTTATGCCATTTCACTGGATGATAAAATATATTTTAATAATTAACAAAATAACACCCGATAGAGCTGCTTTAAGCTAGGTCCTTGTTCATTGAAATATAAATAGAAAAATAATTTATTTGTAACCCACACAAAGCATCAATTACTTACTAAAAAAAACCCACGTCAATGGGTTGCCGTTCTTTGAGATATCTGAATGGGATTGTCGTCACTACGCATATTTTTTGCCTTCTTTCTTTTAGAGTAATATTAACTGTCGAGTCTACATCCGTATTACGCACAAGGCTTTTATGAAGTCCAAACCATTTGTTGCCCGCGTATTGCAAGTCCATTCTATAAATTGAAAGAACTCCAGAAATCGGATGAATAGTTTCCCATTAAGTACATACAAACAAACGAAGCTGCAATCTTATACTTTATCCCTTTATAATATTAGTATAGATAACGCAGAAAAATACTGTTAAGTCTTTTGTAATTGTATGTTTGTGTACAATTAATGATTTCCCGATCTATGTATAACAAGTAATAATGGATTAAGTTATTTTACAAGTTGGTTGAATCGAGTTTTAGATCACTCATGTCCATTATTCTGTATTTCCAAGTCCGTCCCTGTGGCCAGGATTTTATTGTCATTGTATGGCTTATACGATATTGTGGTCATATGAAAGCATAGGTATTTTTTTACAATTTATTTAACAGCTTAACTGGTGACATACGTTCCGATCGCGACAAAGACTCTCTCACTCACTCAACTCAAGTTTCAAAAATGTTATATACCGTCAACGTTCCATTGGCAAATACACGGACAGTAATCAAATTCTTATTAAAGCTTCTTTTTCTCTCGCCCCTTTTTACCATACCCTGCATGTATAATAAATATGTGATGGTAAATAAAAAATCTACCCCTACTTATGTCTAAATCTAAAACGGTCGGCCACGCTCTTCTCTAGAGTCGCAAGTACCTGTCATCAGAGACATTCTTTATCTTTCCGCCCTAGATATGTAATGTCTTATTCCATAGCAGTGCCCGATTGCAACGGTAGCTTCTTAGCGTTGTTATTTGACAAGCAATTGGCGTATAGTTTTACCTAAGAATTATAATAATCTTGGTTTTGTCGAGGATACAAACACTACCCTCATTTTGCTGTGCGCGCGAAGTCGGTTAGGTATCTGTGCTTTCAGCTTTGTCGACTTACAGTCAAGAATAAATAATAGTTCTACGTACAGAAGGTTATCTGTTAAAAAAGCCCTGCTTAGGTGTGCCGAACAAGCCAAAACGTGGCCATCCCTTTCTATACCATGCAACGCGCTGCGATAGAACGCGTGTCTGCCGTAGCAGCCTTGACAAGGCCGGAGTATGGGCCATGTACTTATAGCGGTGCGACGGAGTCACAAAGTGAGCCGCCCCTGCTATCAGTCAAGTCAATGCAGAGACTCCTCTGTATTTCTCTGCTCCGGTGAACAGATCAGAATAATCACATCAACAAAATCAGCAATTTTGAAATCTGGAAAATAAAGGTCTCATTAGAGCCACCCGGCTCCCGATCCGCACTGCCTCGCCTCGAGCGGATAGTATTCTTTATATGAATTTGTACGGGCGCTCACTACATCAACTCCGTAGTTAGTCGAGTTCCGAGGCGAGGCGGTGCGGGTCGGCTGCGGGTGGCTCTAATGAGCTGTGACCTTTAGAGTCCCAAGGAAGCTCGCCTATATGAAAACGACGAAAATAATCCATATTTACTAATATTACATACATACATACATATTTACATACACGCCTTTAACCCTAAAAGGGGTAGGCAGAGCACATGGAACTTGTGTTAAAGTACCACTTTTAGCATAAATGTAATGATAAATGATCGATCAAATGTGATATTGATCGATCGATATTGATAGCCCATCGCCCACAACACACTTCAACCCTGTTCCCTTAGTCGACTCTTACGACACTCACAGGATGAAAGGGGGTGATTTTAATATTAAAAATGCGAAAGTGTGTCTGTTTCTCTGTTTATCTACCTGTGTGTCTGTCTGTGTCTGTTACCTCCTCACGCTTAAACTGCTGAACCGATTAAGATGAAATTTTAAAAAGTCATTGGTACGAGCCGGGATTGCATGCTGGAACCTTCCAGTACTTACAACCGTAGTTAAACTGGAACTAATTCTTATTTTACTCGCATACAAACTAAGTCTTATCTCCAAGTTCTGACGCACCATGAAGCATGTTAAAACGGCAGTTGCAAAAAACGCAGTCAAAGTTACCGCCAGTTGGTTAACTTGTCTACTCTTCTCGGCTAAATGACATAACTACGTACTATTCAGTGGTGGATAAGACTTTTAAAAGTATAAAACTTGTTTTATTTGCTTTAGTGCCTCTGGCAGATAAAGAAAGAAATAAGACTAGTCTGATAGTAGAGAACTATGTTCGAACACGGGTTGTAAAAGAAAGAAGCTACGTTTGGATGTATGATTACATAAATCAGCCTATATACGTCCCACCTGGGCACAGGCCTCCTCTCATGGATAAGAGGGACCAGGCAGTAGTCCCCGCGCTGGCCCAATGCGGGTTGGGGACTTCACATACACCTTTGAATTTCTTCGTGGATGTTATCCAGGTTTCCTCACGATGTTTTTCCTTCACCGAAAAGCTCACGGTAAATATCAAATGATATTCCGTACATAAGTACCGAAAAACTCATTGGTACGAGCCGGGATTCGAACCCACGACCGCCGTTTGACAGCCGCATGCCTGGACCGCTAGCTACCGTAGCTTATTTATTTATATAATTACTATATATTATATTATATAACATTGACAAGCGCATAGCCGCGTTTTACTGACCAGAGGCCATGGTGAGAAGTCCAGTCCAGTCCAAGTCCAGCCCATTTCAAAATATGTAAATGATGCCTAAATCGAAAACCATTTAGGTAATTATGTTATTTAAACGTAATAAATAGGTTTTCCCATTTTTATTCTTACTCGTTGAGTGAAAGATGGACCATAATAGAGAGCCATAATAATGACGTCATATTTTATTTACGACCTATTGGAATTCACTACTTTTAATTTGATATTTTTGGATGAAAATAAACATTTAGGGAGAAATAAAAAAACACGTATACCTACCTTAAAAAATCATTTTCTATCGTACTAAATCATAAAATGGCCCACTTAAAAAAAAATGTTGTCAACCTGCATACAGGTTTCCTCACGATATTTTTCCTTCACCGAAAAGCTAACGGTAAATATCAAATGATACTCCGCACATACGTTCCGAAAAGCTCATTGGTACTCATTTGAATTCGAAGATTATTGTTGACAGCTATGAAAAATGCAGGTCCGCCACTCTCAATACAGCATCCTCAGGGTCTCTGGCGGGAAACCAGACCCTCCAATGCAGAGGAAGGCATCCGTTGTCCTGCAATCGGCAAAGGGAATAAAGAATATACTCATTAACGTATTGATTACTTACCAATGAGCCGTAAGGAAGTTGAGTACCTCCGACACATTGGTAGCATGTTAATTGGGTGAGATTACACCTAAAGTAGGTATGCAATTAGTGCAATTGTCAACCCGTGAGAAACTTGGAGGCTGGGCAACGTGGAAATAAAGTAGGACTAACGATGCTTTAGTAAAACAAGGAATTAAGACTGAAAATAGCACAGAGAGGCGATTTCAGAGGATAATTGCTGTTAGAAGCATTTTTCAGTCCAAACGGCAGAATTAAAAACTCGTATACTCCGTTTGGAGTGCTGAGTCCGTATTTCGTCTTTTTCTGCCACCGTTTACATAAGGTTATTGGAAAATATAACTGAATAGTGATTGTCGATTAATTTCAATTTTCTAACCTGGAAATAAATTGAAAAGGTAGTTCTTCTTTCAATTTGGCGAAAGTAAAGTGAGTACAGATTAAAAATGCGTGTGTTCTATAAACAAGTCTTCGCATCGACACTTTTTATTTGATTTCATGGTAAAACTACTCCGTTCATTGTATAAACAAGTCCTTATTAGCTTTTAATATTTTCCCCACTTCACATATTTAATTTAAAAAAATACTGAGCTCCCTCTGAGACCGGGCAAACAAAAAAATACAAACGAATTTGAACCCAGCAATTCTATAGTATTGAATTTTAATTGATCTAAAATAAAACAATAGAAAAAAAAAATCTGTAATTTTTATATGTAACAACAGCCATGGGCCATAGTTGAACCTTTCTTTAGAACACAGGGATTATTTAAGCAGGATAACTAAAATTCACAGTCCAGTGAATATTAAGTTCGTGCATAAACCAACTTTAAGTAAAGTTCTCGCTTCCTGCGACTGTCATATTATCTACGATTTCAAAACTTTCGTTTTGATATAGACGCTCTTAAAGTTTTGGACAAACGAATCTAAAACAAAACAAAGGGGTCACCTAACTAAAGTAAAACAACGGACAACAATTTTAGGAGGTTTAACTACGATATGAGTTGTGTTTGGGTGAAGTAATATGCACTACACTTAAGCCAAAGCTAGATTCGCCGGTTCTCTATTGTATGGGCAAAAATCATTTCCCAAAGTGTCACTTCCCAAAAAATGTTTCCCAAATGATCATTTGGCAAAAAAACACTAGTCAAATTATTGTTTCGCATTATATCACTTGGCAGTATCTCCTATGGCAAAATATTACTTCGCAAATTATTCTTTGGCAAAGTTTTACATGGTCAAGTTTCATTTGGTCAAACGTATTATTTAGCATAATATTCTTTTTCCAAATTATTGCATGGCATATGATTTAGATCCTAATTGTGTAGTGCATACGAAATCTATTTGAGTGAGATTACATAATTTTGCTAAGCGGGTAGTTAGTAACAAACAAAAGTAAATAATTTACAGGTAAGTTTATGTTCTTTTGTACTATAGGTACTTAGGTAACAATATATTATAATCTAAATAAGCAGCATGCATGCAAGCAAGCCGTCGGTTTCGCCCTTTTCATCGAGAGTCTCCAGCGAATCGACGCCACACCGCTGCGCGGGGTGTCTATTTCTGGTCTGAGGGACACAAGTGAACCCTAACCTAACCGACCAAAAACAGAGTTCACTTATCACAAGCCATTTTTTCCACCCTGGTACCTAATGTGCGAAATGAAAATTTGAACAAATGTTTTGTTTGGAAAACAATATTAGCCCGAACAAAGTGTTTGCTTAATAAACTTTTGTCTTAATAACTGTCTTTTGTCTTTTGACCAAACGAACAAAATGCGAAACAAAAATGTGCTATTTGTTCGTTTGGGAAATGAAACTACTGCCATAAGTTTTGTGGGAAGTGAAATTTGGCGAAAAATATTTTGCCGAAACAGCAGGATACCAGATTCGCCAGAGTCATGACTACCGAATATGTGTCGAGAAGGCTCCTTATGATGACAGCACTTTTAAACAAATATGAAGTCGTGGTTCCCGTATTTCAGCTCAGTAGTTAATTCCAATCACATCAAGCCGTTTATACGGAACAGTTTTCAAAAATACCTCAAAAGAACTAGCATTACTCGTACCAATAAGTTATGATAGCAATTCAACCCTGTAAGTTACAGGTAATGCCTGCATACGACAGTCATATTTATCGGATAACACATACAGAATTACCAAAAGAAAAATCAAAGTTTTGTGATCATCACATGATATAATTTCACTTCAGTTTTTTGGGCTTTAGTTTAGGTACAGGCATTCACAGGGTATTTATTATTGAGATGAGAATATCTGTCTTGAATGTTTGTGTTTATGTAGGTATGTATATAAGTGTCTTCTTCATACTTGCGTTATTCCCAGTTGTGCCCTAAAGGAGCCCGGGGTCCACCTAATCCCAAGATTTGGCATAGGTACAAGTTTGAAGACTGCCATCTGACCTTTCAACCCAGAGGTAAAACTAAACCCTATTGGGATTACACCGGTCACGATGTTTTCTTTAAATTCCGAAAAACTCACTGAACTCACGACCGCCGCTTTTTGCATATTACATACAGGAACAGTCAACTACAATTTTTTGAACAGTCGACTACAATCTTGATCGAGAGACTCGATTTGTGAAAGATTGTCCGCATTAAATATCTCCCTACGTACTGTCCAGTAGCCATAGTCGAGAGCCCACAACTAATGAACTCCATTTATTTTTTCACAAGGAGGCGTAAACAAAGGCTAGCGAATTCGCCGTAAATAGTTGTGTAAGTATTGTCCCGGCAGCGGACATTACGGATTCTCTTGTGTCATTATTTAGGTCCCGCGAAGCGCCAGCGTTTGGTCTAAGTGACAAGAGAAACATAGCCAAAGTTAATGTGAAAAGCTACTCCAACTCCGCACGTGCAAACATGCAAATAATTACAGCAAACCACTACCAACAATGACAAAACCACGACTACAAGGTATCATCAGGATCTGGCAGGAAAGGAATATGCCGGCCAAAATATTTCCTTCCTTACTTGTACTCATATACCTTACTATACACAGTGTGGCTAAAGTAACATTTGCAGACATTATGAATAAAATTTTATTTATTTTGTCAGCTCTCATTGTTACATTACGTTTACCTACAGCTAATTGTTACACTATATCTTCTCTCGAAAAATGGCTCCCAACGAGGTTAAGATGATTTCGCCAATGTCAAGTTTGCTTATAAAGTGACGTTGTTACGTAGTTTGGCCAGTCGTCAATAATGCAATCAGCGTCAGAACGCTCAAGACGGAAGGCGTCCACCGCTGACCGCTTCCCCGACGAAAGCTATTTGTAACAATATATTTACATTTTTGTTATTGTGACTGTCAGTCAAGTCTATTAATTCTGCGATAAATCATTTGGCAACACTACTCATTAATGTCGTATTTCTATAGAAATTTGACGTTTAAGGCGGTGTTGCCGAATAATTTTAATGCTTTACTTCGCGTGGACGGACTCTACTCATTACAGATATACAAAGTTAAAATTATTATACAGTGCCATGTTTTAAAAGGGTGCTCAATCTAAACTACTTAGGGCGGGTTGCATCGACCTACGAGTACAGGCCGATCAACGTTAAATATGGCGCTGACAGTTGTCAGTCCATAGAAACTTGTCAAACTTCCCATACATTCAGATTTTAACGAACACCGCTTACGATTACAGACGGTTTGGTGCAACTCATCCTTAATATTATAAAGAGGAATAGTCTGAGATTGTAAGTTTCTAAGTTTTCTCTCTCAGGAACCGCTATCCCGATTTCAAAAATTTCATCTGCACGTAGGATAGACTGTTAGAATTGTTAAAGGTTATATTTAATCCCGCGGGTTTTTCTGCCTTCTTTGAAATACGCGAACGAAGCCGTGCGGGCAGCTTACATACATACATACATTCACGCCTTTATTCTCAAAAGGGGTAGGCACCACACATGAAACGTATATTCCAGCGCCACTTTTAGCATAAATGTGGGCATAAAAGATCGACAAAATGTGATATTGCACTGATCGGTTGCTAGCCCATCGCCCACAACACACTTTTAGTCGACTTTTACGACACCATACGGGTCGCAGGCAGCTTGTATGTTATAATTTATAAAGTATAAAATAAGATTTAAGAGTCACCGAAAGTTCTTTTTATTTTTTTCATGGCCATGGATCAGTATAAAAAAAGTTTTGTTCACGACTTAACGATCGACCTGTATTAAAACTCTCTCAATCTCAATGCTGTCTCTCCTACGCTTCAGAGAGCACGATCAATGGCCGATGGATTAGGATGGAATTGGCCTGAACTGACTCAATCAATTAACCTAAACTGAACCAACGTACCGGATGGTGCGGCGTGGGTAGGCCCACCACAAGGTGGACTGATGATCTGGTAAAGGTCGCGCTGCAACGAGTCCCTTCCCTTCGAGACGCCCCGGCGTTCATGCGTATAGGGTGGAGCCAGCCTCCAAAAAATTTGCGGGTGACAAAAATGACACATTAATGACGTCATACCCGCACCGCCCATGTCTTGCGACTCTCTGAGCTTCTTAGTCAAATGGACGGTGTATCTTATATTCCCTCAGAGCTCCGCAAAGAACACCTTTGTTAACTGCATTAGAGGATTCGAGCGCTGTATTAATGACGTCACACCGCTGCCGCTCAAGCCTTGCTCTGACGTCACGCCTCCGAGAGCGCCTTAGTCAAATGGACGGTGCATCTCACATTCCCTCAGAGCTCCGCAAAGAACGCCTTTGTTAACTGTATTGGAGGACTCGGGCGCTGTATTAATGGCGTCACACCGCTGCCGCTCATGCCTTGCGCTGACGTCACGCCTCCGAGAGCGCCTTAGTCAAATGGACGGTGCATCTCACATTCCCTGCGAGCTCCGCAAAGAACGCCTTTGTTAACTGCATTGGAGGATTCGGGCGCTGTATTTTTGATACGGACTGGACAGTTCTCTCTCGGTGGAACAGTTTTACTAGGTTGAGAATATTTTTTTATTCAGTACGTAAACTCTAACACCCACTCAATCTCTTATTTATAAAACTTACCACATCTGTTTTAACTCAAATGTGCTTATATCCCATTACAAACAAATCGAACAGCTCTATAGTAAGCTCCATAAAGCCTTTATAATGGGTACAAAACGGCGATATATAATAGATATAAATACTAAAATACATAGAAAACATCTAAGACTATTTGCCCTTGCCGGGATTTGAACCCAGGACCTTCAGCTTCGTAGGCAGCGTCACTACCCACTAGGCTAACCAGTCGTCGAAATATCAGAGCGACGGATAAATACAAACGAACTGAAACGGAATTTATTCTGTATCCCATACCTATTTATTATTTATATTATCTATATCTATATTTTACTATCCTAGTTCAGGCTCTTGTAAATATCCTATGATTTTAAATTTTAGCTTATATCGATAACTACGTCTGTAAAACACGTTTCTAATTTCCACAAACTTCAAATTTCACACCAACTTTCGACGCCTCAAGGGATGAAATTCCCAAAAATGTAAGCTATTTCCTTAAAACATCGCGCACGCTTCCTATACTATAAGGTAAACGTCTGAGTCCTCGACGTGTCACTTTTTTATGGGAAAATGACAGTTGGATCTAACTAACGCGCGTTCAAAACGTTACTTGTTTACTCCTCAGAGTCACGTTCGTAAACATTTGATAGCCGTCCGCTGTCAATGAACATAAAAATCTCTCCAGGAACACCTTATTTTTACCTTAACAAGGCCCCGTCCCGCTACCGGGGTATAGACCCTTTCCAATGGAATTAGGGTCCTCTGATTGAGCCCTCCGGGTGTTGCAAATAAAATTGTTTTGACAATCATAGGGTCGAGGGTGAGTAATTAAATTTTTGCTTCGCCAAACTCGAAGTTGCGATGGTATTAATTTCGTTTGATGAGTAAGTAATTTGGGTAAAAATGTCTCCTATTATAATGACCGCGATGAGTTTATATATAATACATATTTTGGGGACAATACACATATCGACCTAGTCCTAACTTAGTAACTAAGCAAAGCTTTTGCTATGGATACTAGAAGACGATATACATATTTATATAGATAAATAAATACTTAAATACATACAAAACGCTATTAAATTATAGGATAGATTTTACCCGGGTCCACTCGTCTGCGTGGCGGTCGCTAGTGAAGACATAAATTGTATTGGGATGACAGCTGTCAAATATTGGATGTAAGGGCATTTTCACTATAGTAAAAATAAGAATAAGAATAAGAATAAGAATAAGAATTTATTTATTTAGCACACAAAACACGGAAAAAAGAAATACACTCAAAAACGTAACCTTAAGTGCTAAACGGGAGCCTCACTCAGCATGTTGTCACGGGGGCCGTGACGCTGGTTTTCAGTGAGAGCCCCAAAAATAAATAAAACGACTAAACTAAACAAACAATTTTATAATTTTTAGGCACTGTATGTCTAAAAATTACAAAAGTGAACTTAAAAACTAGCGGGTAACATTAGAATCATACGACAGTGATTTATATGCATGCAACACTGAAATGTAATTGACTCTGTTCGTACAAAAAAATATGAAAATAAAAAAGTGGTAATAACCAAGCGTAAAACTACTATTACAATGAACAAAATCTTATACAGATAATAAATAATAATAATAATAGCTATGTGTTATGTAGCAATAAGATAAGTAAGCAGCCTACTGCAACAGTCGGATTGTAGGTACCTGTGTAAACGGTAAAAGTAAGTACCTATCTACCCACAGATTCATTTTATAAGTAACAAGTATAATGTGTTGGAATCGTGAAAGCTTCAATCGATATAATGGAATAGCTGTCAGTTCATATAAACTTTGACGTATTTACATGGCAACTCTGACACTTTCTATCCCTGTCTAACCGCGATTAAGGTTATGAGTACGATACTTTGTAGATAGACCTTGGCATGTTGTGCTGTGAGTGTATTGTATTCGAGATATTAGCTCCTAGCTTCTGCCCGCGACTCCGCGTGGAATTCGTTTATATCGTACTTAGGGGATGATTTCCGGGATAAAAACTATCTTATGTCCATCCCCGGGACTCAAACTATATCTACACCAAATTTAATCTAAAACGGTTCAGCGGTTGAAGCGTGAAGGGGTAACAAGAAATCATCCCCTAAGGGGTGAAAGTTTGTACCGACTACGATATAAACAAACTCCGCGCGCACGGAGTCGGGCACTTAGTTATAAATAAATAGCAATGTAAAGGCTCTTCACAACTAAGAACTAAATTCTGAAATGGACTCCGAATGCCGACCAACTCTCGCTGAATAAAATGGCTACATATTCTAATAGTACCATCTGAGTAACCTGATAACAACAGAAAAAAGCCCAGAATGCAATAAATTGTAACCGCCCCCCGTAAATAATAGCAGGGCCGTCGTCCATCAAGACAGCTACAATCAGCGAGCGATGTCTTCATTCGTATCACGAGACCTCTTGAGGCAGCCTAATTATGTATTTAAAATTGCTATCAAATTGTACAGACACCAGCACCAATATCTGGTATAACGAAGCGGGCATAAATATCTCACACATCCTTACGGCCCTATAGCAACGGTAGCCTAGTTGTTCAGGCATGCGGCTGTCAAGCGGCGGTCTTGGGCTCGAATCCCGGCTCGTACCAATGAGTTTTTCGGAACTTATGTACGGAATATTTACCGTTAGCTTTTCGGTGAAGGGAAACATCGTGAGGAAACCGGTCTTATCCCAATAACGGTCTCTGGGTTGGAAGGTCAGATGGCAGTCGCTTTCGTAAAACTAGTGCCTATGCCAAATCTTGGGATGAGGTGTCAAAGCGGACCCCGGGCTCCTTTAGGGGCATTACCGAGAATAACGCTAGGAGGATGATGTTCCTGACGGCCCTATATTCAGAGCAATGACCCGTAGTTGCAGTGTCCGAGAGGCCAGGGGGATACCTCGCGGATTGAGCACCCGTAGTTCTTTTTTCAGCCCCCCTCCAATCTCATCCCCAGTCCAAGTTGGCTTGGTTCGGGTTGCACAGGACGGTTCCACAACACTTCGGGAGCTCAAATACCGCGAGCCATCCGGTTGCCTCTCAGACACTGCAACTAAGCGTCATTGCTTTAACTACTAGAAATAGAGTCGTGTCAGATATTTATGCACGCTTTGTTGAAGCATACATTAATGCTGGTGACTGTAGCTGAAATGAGTTGGCCTGATTTAATCAAAGTAGTCTATTCAAAAGGCAATTCTACGTCCAAGGGAGAAAATCCCAATTCCAATAACAGTTTTATAAAAAGGGGGGCATATGAAATAATCTCATCTATAACAATATGCGTGAAAATATTGGGAAATCTTCTTGAGAGCAAGTAACGTTTAAGGTAATAAATGGGGAGTGCGAGTCCCCTTGAGTTGCAGGCATCCATAGGCTATGGTATGCTTACTTATCGGCGGGTCGTATGACTGTTTGCCACTGATGTGGTATAAAAGCAATTAGCTGGCCTACAGAATTTGTCGGGCCTAGGAGGCTGGAAGTGCTCACTCGTTCAATTCAGCAAGGACTTCCATGAAATGAATCGAAAATGAATATTTGAAGAGAAATTATATTGCTTTGTTCGAAAGAGCAAAGCGGAGAACTGCGCTATGAACCCCTTTTTAGGGTTCCGTACCTCAAAAGTAAAAAGACGGAACCCTTATAGGATCACTTTGTCGTCCGTCCGTCCGTCCGTCTGTCAAGACCCTTTTTCTCAGGAACGCGTAAAGGTATCAAGCTAAAATTTATACCAGATACTCAGGTCTACTGTCCCTTAGAGCTGAGACAAAATTAAACTTCTAAGTCAACGCAATCAAAAGATACAGCCGTTTATGCCGCAAATTTCCGTAAATTTTCCAAACTCGCAAGGGAATCAAAACCTACAGGGTACTTCCCGTGAACTCAGAATCCTGAAATTTGATACGAAGCAACGTCTTATAGCACGGATAAAGGAAAAATTGCAATAACCGTAAATTTTTGTACGGAACCCTCGATGCTCGAGTCGGACTCGCACTTGACCGGTTTTTTTTTACTATTTCAATTATTGTGCCGACCATCGTTCCGGATTTTATTGATGTATGACTTCATTTATATAGCGATAGCGATTGACATCTCAGTTACATAATAGGAGAACTCATTAATTATTTCCTTTATTCCCGTTGCGCGCGAAGCACGAAACCCGGTCAAGGTCGAGTCTGGTGTAGGTTAATTATATTCCGGCTGAGTGTACTAAATGTATAATGAGGGCTAAGTAATATGAGGGATAATAAGAGTCTTTGCTTTGCTTCCTATTAGCTTTTAAGATGAGCTGCTAGATTACCTACGTAACGCATTGTACGCGCGTTTGGATCTCGGATCTAAGGGATGCGTCTATAGGCTGCGGTGTCCGCTTACCATCAGGCGGGCGTTTGTTTGCCACCGTCGTTATTTAAAAAAAGAAAAAAAACAATCAAAGGGCCCTCGCCCACGGCGACTTTTTGCTGCGATGCAGTAGCGATACTGTCGCGCGTTCGCATCGATACAGTCGTAATGCGGTCGCTATAGCTGTGCACTGTGTGCTCTCGCCTACGTAACCGCGATGCAGTAGCGATGGAAACGCGATACTGTCGCGCTTTCGCGCAAACGCGATTCAGTATATTCCCCCGACGTCGTCCGACATAGTCGCGCGTTTGCATCGATGCAGTCGCGATGCTGTAGCGCGTTGGTAGCGCGTTGGCATCGCTTCTGGAGCGCGTTGCAAATGCGTTGATGATGTCGCGCGATTCAAAAACGCGCGACAGCATCGCTACAAAAAGTCGCCGTGGGCAAAGGCCCTTAGTAGCGATACTGGCCCCATACAATCACGCGTTTCCATCGTTGCAGAAGCTAAATTAAAACAGCGTGACTGCGAAATAAAAAAGCAAGATCGGGTTGCACTCCGGGAGTGCCGGCAGAAGTGAAAACTTGCGAAGTGCTTAAAAAAACTGGAATAATTTTAATTTTGCAAAAAAAAAATATTTAAAAATCCGCGTTTTGAAGCGCAACTCCCGCTTTTTGTATTCCGTCAATTGGCAACACTAAATCCTACGCTCCTACACGTCTCATGACCACCTACGCGCCTACACCTGTCGCGAGCACAGAACTATATCAAGATAGAAGGAAAGTCCGCGTCGATTAGTATGGGAACCGAGCGTGTAACATTTTGCGTAGGTATTTTGACGTCACGAGCGTAATTTAGTGACGGGAAACATAAGCCGCGCGACATCGATTCGTCAACATCGATTCGCACGCGGTAGTTGTAATAACTTGTAGGTTTATTTTGTATCGATTCAAAATATCGATAAGAACCGACAGAGGAAATGAAAATTAGATTCAACAGAGGAAATGATAAATAGTCTTAAAAAGGTCTTAGCCTTTTTTTACAGTACAGAAAGAAAGAACTCGAGACTTTTAGTGTGTCCACTCCGCATCCTGAACAAATTTCTAAAGGGATTGCTTACGTTCCTGCTCGCTTCGGAACTGTTTGTTAATAGGTAATATTTACGTCACACCTGGCCATAATGCGAGATTTACTGCACGCTGCGCGTACAGGAAAACTCGCATTGTGGCCAGGTGAAGACGTAAAATTTTGTACTCAACACGGGCGGTAATTCGTAAAGCCCCAGAGCGCATATTTATGGCACAAACACCTGCGATCTGGGGCAATCACGAATTCACCGCCCTAGTTACGTAATGTACTATTGCTTTTCACTACGTAACCTACATTATATAGCTACATAATAATATAAAAACGTAATTATCATTTCCTCTGGTTTCAAATTCAATTTTAATCGAGTAAGAAAATCGCAGCGTACAGCAAAGTGGTACATCACTATTCTTACGTTTGACAGAAAAAATGACAAATCGACCTCGAACGCGACTCGACAGTTTGAATAGCTTAGATTTACATCGCTGGTTTTGAACGCACGCCAAGTCTGTATCGTCAAATTAAAGCCGCAATGGAAAACTAGCGTTGGACACAATCTATGTTGATGAAGGTAATACAGAGCAATAAATAAATTGTTCTTTTTTATTATTCACGGGTATTTTAAGACAAAAAGTACTTACCGATGAAAGGAAATCCCACGATAAACTGCCTCACCTTTATCGGAGGTGTTCGAACAATTCACTATCGCACAACGAGTCATTTTGTTTTTTAACCTGACGTCGCACGAGGGCCGCGGTCGGGAGCGGACTAATGTTCGCGGCGAGCAAAGAAGCCGTCTCGGCTTCTTTTCGCCACGCGAAGTACATACACTCTTTCCTTCTATCTTGATATAGTTCTGTGGTCGCGAGTTTAACCATTGTCCCCCATCCCAAAAAGTGCACAGCGCCGCTAAAGAAGTTTTCACTTCAAAAACTCTCGCCTGCGGCTCGACGCGACGTTTCTCGTTGTATGCAAGTACAACATACAATACAAATACTCCTTATTGCACGGCTCAATAGTAATACAGAACTGTAGTACAAGAAACACTAGGCAGTAAGCAGACACTAGGCCTCCACGCATCAAACACAGGTCGTGCGCGACGCACCCGCGCCGCGCACGACCCGCGTTATCATCCGCACAGAGCGGGGCGTCGAGCTTCCATATAAAACAAAAGCAATTTATATCGACGCTCGACGCCCCGCTCTGAGCGGAGCATCCACTCAGGCCATACAGTAACAATAGGTGGTCCTATCGCTACAGAGCGATCTCTTCCAGACAACCAAGTGCCTCAGTTTGTTTACAAAATCCGGTACCGCACACTGCACCCGGTGCTGTTCAATCCAATAATATTTCGTACATTCAGTTTGTGAAACGGAAATTCTGTTAATTTACTAATTGACACTAGTAATACCGATATCCAGATAGCTATTCAGTCGGCACCTAAAGCAGCTCCGAGCCAGTGAGCACAGCCAACCGGCCGTGACAACTCACAGACAGACAGATAAACCCGGCGCGATGCAGATGGATTTCCTAACTTTGACAAGATACGATAACTATTATTCATTGGTTTGTGACAGCCTATGCTCAAAACTAAACAATCATTAATAAAAAATCTATACAGTATTATCTATATTAAATACAATTATTCAAGTCTCAACGATCGAAACCAGACTAAACACAAAAGAGTTTTTTGTACGGCCATTTTTATCGGCCGATTGTATATCTAGTTCTACCCAATCTGCGCCTTCCGGTACGTGGTCGCCACTCGAGAACCTTCTCGCCCAAACGGCCATATCGTGCAATCTATATCTACCCTACCCCTAACCACTACCCCTAAAAAAAAACAACTTTTTAAACACCCAAAGTAAAAGTCGCCATCAGCCCTTGTATATTTCATTACGCCGCCGGAACAAAGGGGCGGGAACTACCCTCATTAAGGGGGTCTTCAGACAGAAATGAATTCGTTCTGGAGCGCAGCCGTTTCACTTGGCATTGTCTTTAACGGTGTACAGCGGGGACATTACAGTGGTTCCAAATGTCGATGGACTCATGTCGTTCTCTATGAGTCGATCGACTTTTGGAACCACACGACAGCAAACTAATATGAGAAGTAGAACGCATCGTATTGAATTTATTGATGTATCTCTTCTTCTTCGTCATTTTCACTCTTGACAACTCTGTCTTGCCACTACTGCTGCCTGCTGCCTGTGCTGGCTCCTTGTTCATAGCATGCTTCACAACACGCCACCATTCCTTTCTGACAGTCACCTTCCTCATGCTTGTCTTCCTTATGCATCTAGTGCACGTTTAGTCTGGTCTGACCATCTCACAGACCACCATCTCATCGGTGACCTGCCTCGCGGTCATTGCCCTCAACCGTTCCCTGGATCACAAGTGGCTCGATAGCTACGTCTCCTCGACGTCATATGTGCCCGAAAAACGTAAGGATACGAGACTGCACTATGGATGGTCAGAATCAGAAACATAGACGCTCTGCTTGATGCCGAGTTCCTAGAGTGGGGATTTGTGATTTATAGATCACTTGCTTCCGCCCGCGACTTCGTCTGCCTGGACCGGGGTTAAAAACTATCCTTTATTTTAATCCAGGCTATAAACTTCCAAATCAGTTGAACTGTTTAAGCGTGATCAAGTAACAATGTATTAGATTAAGTTTTGTATCCCATTGTTTAGTTCTAATAAATAAATAAATAAATCCTAACCTCTAAACTTCCAAACTTTCGCATTTATAATAATAGTAGCATTATATGTGAAAATCTGAGACGAGGCGTTGGAGATGTGTTGCTGGCGTAAACTTCTGATTCCTTGCACCACAATGCCAAAAAATCAGTCCTAGAAGAGCTACTCATAAGTCCATCTTGGAAGTACAAGATGAAGACTCGTTAAAACCCTCACATATTTCGGATACCTCGACGTTCGCCGATGTCCATTATGACGGGCATCATAGTTGAGCGCCAGAGGTCCCGAAGATTGCTTGCCACCCGCTAGGTGGAACACTGTAGCCTCGGCATTAAAACACGGCTTCGGTATCGCCTGCGTTTGTACGACACAAGGCGACTAAAAGTGATCCTCGGGGTGGTTCACGGATTTACAGTTGGGGGCTGCAAAAAAAAACGTAGGACCCTCAGAGACGCTATGGCAGTACTGGTGCGTTCCGTAGGAGATTCCAGAGCCGTCCGCGTGTGTTAGGTATTTTACGTCACACCTGGCCATAATGCGAATTTTACTCGAAAACTCGCATTGTGACCAGGTGAAGACGTAAAATTTTGTACTCAACACGGGCGGTAATTCGTAAAGCCCCAGAGCGCATATTTATGGCCCTCACCTTCGGTTCGGGCCACAAACACCTGCGATCTGGGGCATTCACGAATTCACTGCCCTAGTTACGTAATGTACTATTAATCAATAGTCAATATGAATCTTAATTTCGTTTCTGTATTCTGCCGGTTCGTCGTATTCGCTGGTGTCGCGTTAGGTTTACACAGATTGTAAATCAGTCGCAACGTGTTTTGAGTACCTACTGCGTGACCATATGGAAGTTGTTTATTTTTGTTTTCGAGTGTTTGACCCCAAGCCGCGGATGTGAGCCTCGAAATACCCGCATCCGCTTACGAAAAAGAATCGCATACGCATCATCCCTGGCGTCAAATATGTAAATCACTTGTGACTGATTACTCTGATTGCAGTTTCATTTCTGCATAAGAAATAGAACCACTGTCCTACTTAGTCTGTATTCCTACTTTGTTTCATTTCGTTTTGCATAAGTTTTATAACCCTAAAGTTAATGTTAGTGCAATGGATTCCGCACTTTCTCATTATTGCAGTTGAAAGCTTCTAAAGCGACTTTAACATCGAGCTTTCGCGAGCTTATTTAAGTGAGGTACTCTTGGATGATATAAAGCTTAATGAGAACTGTTTTAGACGCGATACTTAACACTAATTGTTTTGGAATATGGTTACAAACAAGGGCCTAATCGTAAGCGGACACCGTAGCCTTTAGACGTGTGTTTCTTAGATATGGTGTCGAGCCTTTAAAATCGTTAAAGGTTACAAACCGACGCTCTTTATTTGATTTTAGATTAAATTGAATTATACATATTCATATCTTTATAGTAACACAATATACAACGTGTCCCAAAACTCAACGATAAGCCGGCACCAGAGGATGGAGCTGCTTATGATTAGTCGAGAAAAAATAAGAAAAAAAATATATCTCAAAAAAAAAAAAAAATCTTATGAAAATAATTGCCATAGTGGTGTCAATACTATTTTTTTACACCATGATGATTGAAAGTGGACTGTAAGAAAAAATCTTTCAAAATTGTAGGGACAAAATGAATTTTGATTATTTTTTGTGTAAAAACTACGTGTATTATGGTATTTTTAAGAACTGTGTTAGATAGAAGGGCTACTTAAGTTTCCAAAAACAAAAAAAAAACAGTAATATTTGATGAATTTCGATTTTCGATGAATTTCATTTTTTTTCTGTAATTTCTAAAATAATTGAGATATATTTTTTTCCTTATTTTTTCTCGACTAATCATAAGCAGCTCCATCCTCTGGTGCCGGCTTATCGTTGAGTTTTGGGACACGTTGTATAAACAAATAACAGCCATGTGTCCGAAACTAAGGATTAACTAAAATAAAAACCAAATCAAACATGCATTGACAAATAAAAAATCGGTTTTCCCGATTAAGTGGAATTTGTTTTTTTCACTGATCGTTTGGAATTTTGTTAGCGGATGTTTCTGCTTATAACATAGCCACAATACACCCAGGAACAAATATTCATGCACATCATAAATGTCAAAGCTGTCGACGATATTAGTTGGCCAATCCTGTTCAGGTTTTAAGTCCTTAAAAGAACCCGCAGGAAATCTCTTAATAGGTTTACGTGTACATCGACGGACCCGCCGGAACCAACAATTAATTCAACCGCATGTTAGATCGGCAACATCTGGCAAGGCTCAGTAGGTTCAGTTACTTAATGTCATTAAAAATGTAAGTCATCTTCAGCAGTATTTTCCATATCTCTCTGTCGTACGCCAGCCTTTTCATTTGCTGATACGACACGGCACTAGATTTTCCTTTTGAAATTGTTTTTTTATTTATTTATTAGGGGACAATCTTGCACAAATCGGGCTAGCCCCATAGTAAGCTCAATAAGGCTTGTGTTACTAGACGATATATATATTTAAATATAAATACTTAATAGATATAAATACTTAAATACATAGAAAACATCCAAGACTCAGAAACAAATATTTATGCTCATCACACAAATATTTGCCCGTACAGCCCGTTCACACAGAGTCTCCGTATTTACGGTTACCGTTTTAACGTATACAATTAGATACAATTACTGTATACTGAATACTGTGCCATATGTGAAGTCGCTCATACATCTCCATACACCATCAATGAAAAAAAACGTATACGATAAAACGGAACAGTAAAACGGAGACCCTGTGTCAACGGGCTGTTACCGGGATTCGAACCCAGGACCTTCAGCTTCGTAGGCAGCGTCACTACCCACTAGGCTAACCGGTCCTCAATTGTTTATTTCGGACATCATTCATAGTTGCTAGGTTTAGTAACTAGGTTAGTAAATACAATTTATTAGGATATTCATCATATCAGCCGAAAGACGTCCACTGCTGGACATAGGCCTCCACCAAAGAGTGCCAAAGTGACCGATCCCGCGCCACCCGCATCCAGCGGACTCCCGCAACCCTTACCAGGTCATCAGTCCACCTTGTCGGGGGCCTACCCACGCTGCGCCTTCCGGTACGTGGTCGCCACTCGAGAACCTTTCCGCCCCAACGGCCATCGGTTCTACGTGCTATGTGCCACGCCCACTGCCACTTAAGTTTAGCGATCCGGAGGGCTATATCGGTTACCGTGGTTCTGCTGGTATTAGGATATTACATTAAATTAAAATTATTGTTCAGCCTCACATGCATGGCTATCCAGTGTCTGATTATAGGACTATCCGTTCTCGGCGACCACCTACAGGAACGTGTTCGGCGTGCCCCGCACGCGCGCCCACAGGGACGCCACTGTTTTTTACGTTATATTTGAGTCCATGGGTTACCTAATTTCTTCCATTCATTCCTTTCATAGGTCCTTTATTTGATCCATATAACTGCGCCGTGGTCCTCCCCTTCGCCTTCCTTCTATCTTTCCTTCCATGATGTTTTCCAAGATGGTACTAAAGGCCTCCACCCACCGGACGCGTGTGCTGCGCGTGTGCTGCACGTGTGCTGCGCGTGTGCTGCGCGTGTGCTGCGCGTGTCGGGCGCATTTGAAGCGGTATATTCACACGGGTGCGTCCCACGAGATATAACAACAGTATATATAATTTCATATTAATAACGTTCACAAGATATAATGAACGTTAGCTATAACAACAATAACAATACTTTTATAAGGAATAACGGTCAATAGCCATAATAATCATATTATATAACGTTTTTTTCTATAACACTCAAATTGAATAATTTCATTTCGTATAACGATCATAACATATAATATATTTTCGTATAACATACATAACGTATAACGATCATAACGCATAGTATATTTTCGTATGAGGATTACGATACAGAAAATTAGGTTACGGCTGTAAGTAAAAGAGGGGCTCGGGGGGCGAAGCCCCCCGCAGTAAAAAACAACAAGTACTCTTACCAATGGTATTACTTGTAGGTTAGGTTAGGGTTGCCTTGTGTCCTTTAGAGCGGAAATAGACACCCCGCGAAGCGGGGTGGCGTCGACACGCTGGTGTTTAGGTAAGGTTAGGTTAAAATAATTGGCGTGTTTGATATAAAAATAAATTTAATTTCAATCTTAAAAACGTTTAATGTATTTTTATTCAAAATCATATATATTCCTTCATACGGTGCTATTAAAATAACTGAAGACGATTATAATATACGAGCAATATACTTTTAGATGTTAGATAAATTGAATAATATATGTTATAAACCTTAGGTGTTATGAATATTATACGCTTTAATCGATACATCAATTGATATTATGTCTAAAGTACGTTATACTTTACGAAATTATATATTTTGTCATTATACCTTTCGTTCGTTATGTGCAATGAACGTTATACTAAACAAACGTATACACAGTGAGCGTATATATTATGACCGTTATATGATTAGTTGTTATACCTCGTATTACTTACCCATATTCACACCGGAAGCGGGCGGCATGTAGCAAAGCGTGTGCAGCGCGGCTGCCGCGCCTCTGCCGCGCGGGTGAAGCGCGTGTGCCGCGCGGGTGCTGCGCTGCAGCTGCGTGGGTGCTGCGCAGGTGCTGCGCGTGTGCCACGCGGGTGCTGCGCGGGTGCTGCGCGGGTGCTGCGCGGGTGCTGCGCTGGTGCTGTGCGGGTGCTGCGCTGGTGCTGCGCGTGTGCCGCGCGGGTGCTGCGCAGGTGCTGCGCGTGTGCCGCGCGTGTGCCGCGTTCGATGTGTGTTTGAAGTGTAGTGTCAATGCTTTACAACTTGCGCGTGTGCCGCGCAGCACAGGCGCCGCGCACGACACGCGTCCGGTGGGTGGAGGCCTTTAATGTACATCCCTAAAACTTAATTCTATGACCACAGACTAGATAGATAGATAGATTTATTTATTGGTACTAATCATACACTGTCAACATTAGATTAGAATTAAAATTATGCTCTAAATGAATTATATTAAAGTCAATAGGTATATAAGTTTTCAATTATCGAGTCAGGAATTATTAACCAGTGCCATTAAAAGTTACAATAGGTTGCAGTTAAGAACAATTTTTATCGACTATTATTATTATTTTTTTTAGTTACTTTTATTCATCAAAGAACTCGTTTACTGTGTAATAAGCCTTCATCGAGCAGTACATTTTAAGCTTGTTTATAAATTGACGTTCCGTGTCCACGTTTCTGATTGCCTCTGGAATCTTGTTAAAAATTTTAGCGCCTATTATCTTGAGTGACTTGCCAGTTTTCTGTAGTCTATGCGCGGGGACGGCCAGACCAGGTTTCCTCCTTGCGGAGTTACTCCTTGCTTTGGGAGTTACTAATTATAAGAGAAGTTAAAATAATGGAGACACATCATCATACTCCTATCGTTGTTCCTGGTTGTGCCCTAAAAGATCCCGGGGTCCGTCTTGACACCTAATCCCGAGATTTGGTATAGCCACTAATTTTTTTGAAAGCGACTGCCATCTGACTCTCGACCCAGGGGCAAAACAAGACCTAATTGGAATTAGGCCGATTTCCTCACGATGTTTCCCTTCACCGAAAAGCTGACGGTAAACATTCCGCATAAGTTCCGAAAAATTCGATTTGCCAGTTTAAAATTAACTCGCAAAAATGTATTAAACGATTTTGACTTGCACTAAATATTCCCAAACGTCCTACTGTGACTTTCTCCCCTCGACCACTTAGTTAAGCCACGTCCAGAAAATACCTTAAAACACGGGAAGCCTAAAATCGGTTAAATACCCAAATCCCCTCAAAGATGGATCGGGGTCATCGGCAATACAGCTGATTGAAATTAATTTGTTACGAGCGTAAGCTACCTTCCTAATTTGATTGGAAAAAAGTAACATGTGTGTGCACGTATAGTACGAAAGGGGGGAAGGTCGGATTAAGATAGAAGCTATGTATCTATTTGTATGTTGATTTACGTGCATGTATGTGTTGTTGTCATGAATAAATGTTATTCTATTCTACTCTATTCTATTATTATCGATTCAGAGGGGTAATGACGTAACGTTTCCAACGCGCGTGTACTGTCCACAGGCTAATTGTCATTTTATCCATATACTAATTGACAGTACTACCTATCGTACGTACAATGCGTACCTGCTGTGCTCAGTCGATTGCGTAACTTTTCTTATGTACGTTAGGTACCTAGATCTGAACGTCATTTTTTATGAGAGCTCGTTTTGTCAAACTAGAAATCGGTTTGTTTTTTTAATAGCTTTTCAAGGTTTTTCAGTTTACAGCATCGCCATTTCGTGTTCCCCCATTAATGACGTGACTAATTATATCATCTGTAGACTTATCGAATCGAACTACATTTCTTGTCGCCGTTTTGTACATCCAGTACACTCCTCATTTGTTTATTTCGCTTCCAATGTCTGACTTTCATATCCATGAATTTCAATATCATGCCGAAGATATTCAGTGTGTATCAACACGGGCGAATATTTTGATGACGATTAGTGTCGGTTCATTTAGACCGTTAACTAACTGCTTTAATTCCATACAAAATAATTGAGCACGCAATTTATTCAATACACTTCATGTCATTCTGATTCATTTATTTCACAACATACATTTGTACTTAAAATTACACATTAATTTTTTTTGAGACTAGGTTATGATCGTCGATTTTTATACAAAATCAAATAAGTACATTCATTTGCTTACGAAACTCATAAAAGTCAAAACGTTTGATAAGTCAAATCAGCTTGCTGAACGGTCATACTTTAAAAAAAACTCTTTGTTAATTAAATTATTTAACAAAATTGCTTTCTCATATCATTTGTACGGTCGAAAACTATGGATTAAAATATGTATGTATGGAAGCACTTTATTGTACACAATAACAGGTTAAGGAATATACATGTCACACAATAGATCAAAGTGCAAAGGCGAACTTATCCCTATAAGGGATCTCTTCCAGCTAACCTTTGAGCAATTGAGAGGAAGGTAGGTAGAACGAGATAGGCAAACTTATACCGTGTACAAAAACAGAGAAAATAAAGCAAATCCTAATTAGTATTAATTCTAGACAAATAAAAACATGCCAATACATATATAAATATACAATATAAAATATAATACACACTAACATATGTTACATATATATCGCAAATATACAATAAATAAATAAATACTATATTCAACCAATTCACAAGTCATTGGAAAGCCACAACTTCTTCAAATTCATCTTAAGTGACGCAACAGACTGCGACTGTCTCAGCGACAAAGGCAACTCATTCCACAATTTAACAGCGCGCGCAGTAAAAGATCTGGAGTATGTTCGCGTCTTTCTAGACGGTACAGCAAGAGTAAGGTTAGTACTCGACCGCAAGCGGTGGCCACTGCCGTCTGCCATATAACTAAACCGCTCAGAAAGGTAAGGAGGGGAAGTAGGGCTGAACAGTGTATTGAAAAGTAATGACAGGATATGCACATCCCTGCGCCGGCGAATCGGTAACCATCGAAGCTTAGAGCGGAATTCAGAGATATGATCATACTTGCGTAGACCAAATACATATCTGATACATACATTTTGTAGACGCTCCAGCTTATCAAGTAGCTCCTCGTTGAGGTCCAGAAACGCAATATCGCCATAGTCCAGAAGAGGAAGCAAAAGAGATTGAGTAAGGGTCAACTTGGTACGAAGAGGAAGGAAATTCTGGAGACGTCTTAGGGAGTGAAGGGATCTAAAGATCCTCTGACTCACCTCAGCTATATGGGGTGACCAAGAAAGCGTCTGGTCCATGGTGATACCCAAATTCCTGACAGTAGAGGAAAGAGGAATAGAAATTCCATCAAAAATAATGTCAGGCACCACCACCTTTGAGAGCTTATCTACATAGTAAGGACTACCAATAACAATCGCTTGCGATTTCTTCGCATTAATTTGTAAACCATACTTACACGCCCAGCAGCGTATAGATTCTAGGTTTCGATTGACTTCCGAAATTAATGCGGAGACATCATCCACAGTAGCCGCTGCATAAATCTGTAGGTCATCTGCGTAAAGGTGATATGATGTAGTTAGGGATTCGGTGATACTATTTATAAAAACAGAGAATAATAATGGAGAAAGCACCCCGCCCTGTGGAACGCCAGCGGAGAGTTCGCACCACTCGGACATCTTGTCATCGAACGTAACGCGCTGGCGCCTGCCAAAGAGGTAGCTGCGAAACCAGGATAAGGGAGTTTCATAAATGTTAAGAGAGCGGAGAATACCTAGCAGAATATCAAAATCTACCGTATTAAAAGCACTGCTAAAATCAAGAAGAACAAGGACAGTGAGCTTTTTGGACTCGATATTGAGACGAATGTCATCGGTGACGTTAACTAAAGCGGTGACCGTGCTATGCCCGGGGCGGAATCCGGATTGGAAAGGATTAAACAAAGAATTTCTGTTAAGATGAGAAAGGAGACGACGATTAACATAATGTTCAATGATCTTTGACAAAACTGGGAGAATAGAAATAGGGCGGTATTGAGTGAAAGATACAGCATTAGGGATTTTGGGGAGAGGAATTACGTGAGCATACTTCCACGATGCCGGAAAGGTTCCAGTGGACAAGGAGAAATTTATAATATCCGAAAGGGTAGGAACAATAAAATCCGCCACGAGCATAAGCATATCCACACTGAGGCCATCGTCACCGATTGCCTTCGTCTTAATAGATTTGAGAAGGGCAAGCGTCTCCTGCGGTGAAATCAAACCAAATTCAAAGGGAGATAGGTCGGGGTGTGTAATATTGGCAAGAAGTGAAAGAGTGGATTGCTTAATGGATGGGTCAAGAGTAACCGGCGACGTGCTGAAATGTTTGTTAATAGCGTCAATGTCAAGAGTATTGGAAGAACATTGCTGAGTTTTGCCGACCCCAAGAGACTTTAAAAATTTCCACAACTTAGAAGGGGGACACTCCTCTATTGATTTGTGGATATGGAGGCGTTTTGCTTCCCTACAGACTTTGTTGCAGCAGTTACGTATGGAAATATACCTCTGGCGATTTTCGTCCGAAGGAACCAGCCGGAACTTAATACGAGCTCGATCGCGCTTGGCCATGTACTGTTTGATCTCCGGCGTGAGCCACGGTGCAGGAAAGTGTTTAACTCGCGTTGGTTTCAAAGGAGCATGCTTATCAAAAATCGCAAGCAATATGGCATTGAAAGCCCCTACTTTCATGTTAACATCGTCATGACGACCTACACTGCTCCAATCAGCATGTGAAACATCATCCCAGAGCGCTTCCAGATTTACATCGCGGAGATTTCTACGCATGATTATCTTCTGTCTCTTCTTCGGGGGACGAATGTTAAAAGAGGCGTAAATTAAATCATGATTGGAGAAACCTGCAGCATTGAATTGCCCGTGGAGGGATACCAGATTTGGAGAAGTAGTAAGAATGAGATCTAAAAGAGAAGGAGGGCCGTTATGAGGAAAATGCGTAGCATCAAGTGGCAACACGCTTAGATTTATAGAAGTTGCAAGAGAACGGAGCTTAGCGGAGCGATGGTCATTTTTAAGGAGACAGGTGTTAAAGTCACCCATAATAATGCTGTGATCAAACTGAGGGCTAATATTGACTAAAACATTTTCGAGGGAATCAAAATAATTAATTTGAGATGAAGGGCTATAAAAAACGCCAAGAAGAACTTTGGAGTGATGTAAAGTCACGTCTAAGAAAAGATACTCGGAAGAGTTCGAGTAGACTGATGGCGACTGAGCAACTACTTGATAAGCGAAATTACTTTTTATATATATGGCAACACCGCCGCCCCGCACAGTTCCCGAACCGCCATCGCTAGGGCCAATCCTGTCATTACGAATCAGAATATACCCAGGCAAGGGATATAAAGTTGAAGGAAGAGAGGGCTTTAGCCATGACTCGGAGATAAGAATTGCATGTATATTGTTATTGGAGCTGAACGATGCAAGCAATTCAGTGTAATGAGCCGGCACACTCTGCGCATTTATATGAACGACATTGAAGTTTTTAGTAGAAGTTTTAAAAGTACAGTGCAAGCGTTCACTAAGATCAGGCATATTTGATGCGTCACTCAAGGAATCGTAAAAACTTGAAGAAGAGAGTGAAAAAAACTCGCTGTCCAAACTAGCATTAAACACGTCCGACATTGTAAATACGGTTGAATACAAATATATAGATATATATATACAGAAATATAAATAATTAATAAAAGAACCTAAGCTACTAGCTAAATCAACAAACTACTAATTACACTAAAGAGCAATCTGCCTCAATCGCTCGCCAGCTAAAATAAGAGTTACATCAACAAATGGCAAAAAAAAACAAAAGTAACGCAAAGAAAACTGAAATTACGGACACACCATCAGTATAAACATATGCACCTAGAAAAATACACCAATATAATTTTACTGCGCAATAACGAAACGCACAAAACGTCAAACAAATCTTAACCTACTAGTGACATTGACAGGAATGACAAGTGATGCACGACATTTCGAACAAATATTTTGAGGTGTACCGCGTACAAAAAAATAAAATAAAAATGATCTAGATTGGAA
Source organism: Epinotia demarniana (assembly GCA_945867215.1). Classification (NCBI taxonomy): domain Eukaryota; kingdom Metazoa; phylum Arthropoda; class Insecta; order Lepidoptera; family Tortricidae; genus Epinotia; species Epinotia demarniana. Next base: position 3,687,667 of record OX244281.1, read on the forward strand.
TTTGGAATAAGAACAGCACATAAGAGGATACTAAGTATGGGCACCACGCCGTGCCGCTACGCTAGCGCCAACTCGGGAAGGGTTTTTGGGTCGACGCGGCTGCGTAGGAGGCACTCCAGCACCTGGCACCCTCGGAGCACCCGCTGACCCCGCACTTGCCCCCGCCGCAGGACCGTCCTCCTCCGTAGCCGCAGGCGCAGGCAACGACCGCAGTTCTTCCATCGACGTTATTTTCCGTCGCACTCCATCGCTGCACTGTACCACAATACGCCCGTCGCTTGTCCAGCTGTCTCTGACGCCATACAGCCTGCGAGCCTCCACGAACACAGCATGCCGGGTAGAAGTGAGGAACTCAGAGAGAGTTCTACCAGAGCCCTTGAGCAGTTTCTTCGAGGTCCAAACTGCGTTCCGAGCCCTGTGACAGCTGAACTTAAGTAGCACAGCCCGTGGTTTTGAAGGCATAGGGGTCTTACCAAGGCGGTAGCAGGCCATCATGGAATGCGCCGAGACCCCATCCACTTTGAGGTCCTGCTTGATGATGTCCATCGCTGTGTCTGTGATGTCTTCACCTGTAACCTCCGGAACACCATGCAGCAGCAGAATTCCAGCTCGAGAACGGGTTTCCATCTCCACACCCACCCGTATACATACACCCGTATGAAATTTACAGGCTGTTTTTAAAATTAACATCATATCACGGCCGTCATTAAACGTCAAACTATCTAAGGACACGGATAAAAACGTGTCAGAAAACTTGGAAAACACGGCTGGTCCCGCTATACAAGTATCGCAACACCGAAACTCGTAACTCGACAAGTTGCCGAGGCGATTACCAAACTATCCAACATCTTGTGGCAACTTGTCGCGAGTGGACGCGGGATATTAAAATAATTCCGGGGCGGGGTCGCAATATTATATGATATAAAGCTAAGGACACACAGTCCGTGTAAAGATAAGAGTACACAGTACAATTCAAATACTCTTTTTGGGATGGTAAGGTCGCGGGAGTCCGCTGGATGCGGGTGGCATAGGGGCGGTCATTGTGGTACTGTTTGGGGGAGGCTTATTTCCAGCAGTGGGCGTCTTTCGGCTGATATGATGATGACTCTTTCTTGCACAACTCAAAACATGAATCAAATACAGGATATAAAAACTTAAAAATAGAGCCTTCTTTGTTAAAAAAATGTGTTTTACCCATGAGTAAGCTAAGCATATCTGACGGCATACCTGCAACAGAGAATAAACTTATATTAGCATTACACTTGATAAAAAAATGTGGTTGACGGACGGACAAAAATGATTTCCGAGGTTCCATCAGTGTTCCACTTTGCTAGTGTTGGCACTACAAAGAAGATACTATACTGGATCAAATCCATGTACCTAATAGGAGCGTGCATCTACATACACTATGCATTTTTTTGTATGCAAACAGTCCTTTAGGGTCACCCGGATGCTCGACACAGGTGGGTTCCTCTACAAACGTAGTTTAGCGTTTAGCTAAACAATTTCTTTTTACACAACGACGGTGGCAAACAAGCGTACGGCCCGCCTGATTGTAAGCGGACACCGCAGCTATAGACGCATGCAACTCCAAAGGAATAACATGGGGGTTACCGACCCTTGATATGTCATACGCCGTGTTGACAGCTGAAGGAACAAGTTCCCTCGCTCTCAACACAACGCATCCTCGGGAGCTCTGGCGACCTTCCTCACCTCCAGGAACACAACACTACTACAGAGCATGTAGTAGTGTTATGATGGCTGTGGTCTTCTGCAAGGCGGAGGTACCTACTTCCCCAGTTGGGCTGCTCCAAATTCGAGCGGGATGACATTGTGCCTTACCTCACCACGTAGCGAAAAAGGTGGCTGTGAGAAACTTCTAGCGTCTCTATTTTGTTTCTTTTATAATTTTAGCAAGACACGCACGTGCACTCGCCCCCATATAATAGCAATTCTCCAAATGTAAACTTTATTTAGTCGCTTTTGCTGTTTTTGATATGCGGGCTTTTAAGAGGTGATAATCACTAACTGACCTAATCTACGGCCCTCATTCGAGACTAGATTAGTAGCAGTATCTAAATTGATTATGAAATACTGAAGCGAAGGTAATGGAACGACTGGCTCGCGTGAACGCGGGAACTATCGCGGGATTCATTGCGGATATCCCGGGATTAGGATTGCGGCGTGCGGGTTGCGCATTATTATTAGTTTAAGATACCGTATAACCGCTTTGTTTTATAGATTATACGCGTAAAGAGGAAAACCCTTTAATATGGACCACCTTATACATTTGCCTGAATAAAAGACAAGATTTTAAAGAAGAAAAATAAGTGCAATTGACACAAATCAGTCAGGAAACTTCTGGTCATTATAAATTCAAATTCAAATCTGATTAGAAAAAAAGTTTTAAAATACTTGTGTTCTCGCTGTGCATAGAGCAGTCTTATTACTAGATATTTTTTAGACTAATATGGTGGCGTGTATCCTACCTACCTAACCTAACCTAACCATGGACCACAGACCGTAATTGAAACCACAATATTTGTCCATAGTATAAACCAGTAGCATTTGGCAGTTAATATTTTTTTAATAAACTGTTACTAATATCATGTGTACTTCTTCACTAATAACAATGTCATGTTCTTCAAATATACGAGTAGGGCTTCGATAGTAAGCGGGTGGAGTTAAGGGCATAATAACGATTCAAATAATTCCAAAAACCACCGAAGTGAAAAAAAATACAAACAACGATAACTGACATGGTCACGCGTCTAACTTCGCTGCGATTAACTGACTGATGAGAGTTTAATCACCCCAACCGATAAAAAAAGAACATTTCACCTATGTTTAGAGTGGAGTTTCTGGATGGACAAATACTATAATTGATCCCACAGGTGTGTCTGCCTAATACCAATCTATAATCTGCGTTGTTTGGTTGAAATAACCGTCGTATTAGCACTCTGACTTTCATCGTCACAAATGAGGGCGAATGTTGAACATATTTTATAACAATACACACCAAAAACTTGGAACGCTCACACATAATTAATGTTCAGAAGTTTCACAAACAATGTGTTTGTTATACGAAATTTTAGAGAAACATAATCTCTAATCATGGAATTATGTAAATGAAAAGTAATTTGCATGTTGCCAAGTTTATGAAGTTTATTTATATTAGGTGTCAAAGTTATTTAAAACTGAAGACTTTTTGTTTTGCATTGAACTTTATTGAAACAGACTTATAAATAACAAAATGTAAGTTATAGAATATTACATTAGTTATTTAAATATAGAAATACCTGATCATATTTAAGTAATTAGGCATGCTGGTGCTGACCCGATTGCGTAACATTTCGGTGGTAAACTAAATGTATTTTTTGGTGTGATAAAATGACAGTTGAGCTTTTGTGTACTTATTTAAGTATTTATTTATTTACCAACAAAAATGACTTAAAATCCTAATTCATTGTTTCCAAATTTCATTCCGACACAAAATGAACAGTACAACGTCGTTATCCCAAATCGGTTGTAATCCATCGAACTCCAACACAGTCCCACAGGAATCACATTATCACTTACAAGGGGAAGGAAAAGTCAATTATGAAATGGATTTCAATTTACCATTTCGTACGCCTCGCTTGAAAAGCGACGTACGAACCACGTAATGGGTATTAAAGTACGTCGTTTTACACACGGTATTATGCAACGGTGCGGGGTAGCCAATGTGGAATGTTGCCCCTACGAGTACTTTATCTTAAATTGGGTTTTAGTTTGTATTAAAATTGGTTCAATACTGCCTTCGGGGGATTAATACTATTAGGGGGCGTTCTGAATCAATTTTTGCGAGACTTATTTATTACAAGTTGTTTTGCTTTTTTATGTATAACATCGACATCCTATACAGGAGCCCAAAAGGGGGATTTTTTGCTTCAGGATTTCATCTTTCTTGTGAACAGATTCTAAAGCATTAGAAAGAAAGAAAATAATTTTATTAGGGCCTTCTAAAGCCTAGTGTTGATGGTGGACCCATACCTTAGGTATGTAATTAATGTGCCTTTACTACACAAGGTTTCTATAACAGGAAAGTAATAAATTGTCATGCTTCGACAAGTAAAATAAATTTTCCATAAAATATAATGAACATCGTCATTTCGTATTAAATAAACACACCAAATTATCCAATTGTACGTTTACAGCATTCTTGAATACAAACTGACAGTCAGTAAAAAAAAACAATATCGGACTCCACGTATATTTCTTAATAGAATCAACAGTCAATTCAATTGTATTGTAAATCAACGCACACAAACAACATAGTAGTTTGAACACACACATACGGAGTTTACGATGACCAGTTTAAAATACTCTTAACTCTGAGAAATTGAGTACGTATCTTGGAGTATTTAAATTACGTTTAAGGCATCTATAAATTCATATTCTTACTGACATGTAACATTTTATATTTTATCGATAAGTGAGTATTAGAAGTCTGGATAGGACGGGACGCGTAAACGCATTTCCCAAATGTAAAAAAGGCCCACCAAAGCACGCCAATATGATCGGTGCTGCGCCGCCCGCATTCAGCAGGCAACCTAATCATCATCATCATAACAGCCGAAAGACGTCCACTGCTGGACATAGGGCTCCCCCAGAGTGCCACAATGACCCGTCCTGCGCCGCCCGCATCCAGCGGACTCCTAGTACCCCAAAACAATCAGAAGTTTATATTACCAGTGCGAAACTATAAGCACAATAGTCTATATGTCCTTTAAAGGCCTCCGTACCGGTGTATATGTGTGCGCACGCACACAAGCGCACGCGCATATTGTTCGTGAGGAACCGGTTGCGCAAAGAACTCGCTCAAGACGTCTGCCGGGCCGGGAGGTTTCAGTGCGAACGGAAGCGGGAGCGATTGATAATACATTAAATAAAGATTAGGGGACATTCTTAATTTCTTACATTGTGTAAGAAATTAAGCGAGCTTACGCTTAGCTTATCTTACGAGCCCCATAATAAGTTTGTAATAGACGCTGACATATTGACTAGGTGCGGGTGGCGCAGGACCGGTCATTGTGGCACTCTTTGGGGGAGGCCTATATCCAGCAGTGGACGTCTTTCTGCTGATATGATGAGGATGAAGATGATGATATTGACTCGTTGGCAGGGTCACTACCCATTAGGTTGGGCCGGATTTTAAAGTTTTTGTAAATAAAAGTCCCCGGGAGACACAAAATATTGTGATCATGTATAATTTGAACTGATCAAAGGAATCTTTAACTTGCGACTATGGGATAAATGTCACTGTTATTTGTAAGCACCGCATCGATTTAGTAGAGAACAGCTTTATTTATAATTAATTTAAAGGAATAAAATAGATACAATCTATAACTTTGTATAAACTAGTAAATTGAGGGTCATAAGAGAGACTCTTATAAAATACACTCCCGACTGATCTTCTAGACAGCACGGCTATCACGAGACGGCGCGTGAGCTCTCTCGATTTTTGACGCACTATCCGTCTCTATCTTATTAGAACACATAGAACAAGAGGTATAGTGCGAGAATAATCGAGAGTATGTCGCGGCCGTCCCATGATAGACGTGCAGGTCTCTATCGTGATATTCAGACAATAGGCGTGACGACTCATGTTCAAATTGATAACGTAGTGATACTAAATGGATAGTAAACCATCAAATTATCGTAATAAAGCATACATTATAAAATATAATTAAAATGGTACAAAGATATGAACCTTGCAAGTTAAGAAAAAAATATATATTTTTTTATTGTCCAAGAGTAAATTTAAAGTTACCAATAGAATCCTTACGCTTTTAAAGAAACAAAATTGTAATACAACTATGTACTTAAACGCAGTATTTCGCGACCGAAACAACAATTTACCTGATTTTCCATACTACGATACTTTGTACTAACAATATTGTGACGTCACAACTAGCTGTCTATTAGTATGGAGCGTTTTTAGCTACCGCCAGCGAGGTAAATCTTTGTCTCATTTTTTTGGGCATTTATATTCTTTAATTGTAGTTACTCCTATACAAACATTTGTTCCTCTCCAAAAACTGGTTCGAATGACATCATAAAAAAATCTTAGTCGTCATCCCTATTATTGTTTCTATTTCCACCGCAATGTGTATTATATAAGAGAAGAATTAAAACTTTTAACCTAAAGGACTTTTGCGCTTATGAAGAATTGAAATATATATGTACTCAATATTATACGGAGGAAAAGGCTGTGAAATTGTAAGTAAGTATGTGTGTATAATGGTGGTCTCGGATACGCATAAGGTATATTTTATGACGCGGGTTTACTAGCCCGGGTTTACTAATCCGCCCCGCTCCCCCCTAAGGCCGCTCCCGCCGGTGTCAGTGACATGCGCGCGCGCAGCCTTCGGTCGTTGCGTTGTTTAGATAAACTTCTGGATCGCACACTATTTGACTTTACACTTCACGGTTAAGCTTATGTTAAGTAAATTCGAGTAAAGAGGGTAAATAACAACAAAACAGCGCAATCTATGTATGTATATGTCTGCGTAGTTGTTCAAATCGGTGTTGGACTGGGTCGCCTCGAGTTTCCATACAGACGTAGATGGTTCAAATTTCAAAGGCATTCTAGGATAACCTGAAACTCTGTATACCTACCTACATAATGGGATATCGCTGAAATTTAGGTCGATATGTCATGCTGATAATCAGATTCTGATCAACCTTAGTCTGACCACCAATCCTAAGATTAGCATAGCATACAAGTGCCTGACAATGAAGAAACAAGGGGTTCGAAACATTTTGGATCCGCAATCCGGAATCAACCGGATTTAAGACTAATACTTTAATTTCGAATCACAGGGAGCTAATGAATTCCAAAGTAAGCGGTTACTAATGGGTATTGTGAAAATTGCTGCCCTATAGTGACATTACAAGTGTTGCTATATGTTGGCCGCTTATTTTTAAGCTGCAGGCCGATCACGTAACGCATTGTACGTATGTTAGATAGATCAAAATGTCATATATGGAAAAATTACAGTCGCATTGCATTAACGCGCGTTCAAAACGTTACGTAATTACCCCCTCTGGACTACTTTTTCGGAACAATTTCCCATAAGAAAACGCACGATTACGACTTTTCTGAAATTGCCTATGGTCACTCTACGAATCAAAGCCATATTTAACAACCACTGCAACAAGGATAACCATTTCTCATTCCCATTATAAGACCAAGTCCCAGGTCAAATAGGGATCACGCATTGCGTTCAATATAATCAGGTCCAAAACAGCGTAACCACTTTAAAATTCCAATAAACATAAGTCATCTAAAATCGTCACGAATTCCAGACGTAAACCAAGTCCAAAATGGCGGACGTGCGATAGAAATTCTGCTACTTAAGTCTTTATTCCGCGCACAGCTAGAATAGTGTTCCGTATCTTTACCCTGAAGCTATAGGTGCCGGCATGGCGTAGCTCGGAAGAAAAAGACGGATGTGGTAAAGCATTTAAGTGTAGTTAAGACATTTTGTGTCGCTGTGCGCTTGCGCCGGTAATCACGCGCTCAGGGCGCAGGAAATACGAATACAGATGTACGGTTAGATGCAATAATAGATGAGCGTGGTTGTATGAAATGTATTACATCCTTTTCATGTTCTCGGCGATCGCATCGATTTTTAACCCCCGTCGAAAAAGGTTGTAAGTTTTGTTTTGTCTGTTTGTGGCATAGGTAGTTCCCATTGATTTGTAGCTCCCAAAAGTCTCAAATGGAAGAAGAAGTTGTATATATATGTAGAATATATATGTTGTCAGTATAAAATAAGTTGAAGCAATAAATCATGACAATAATTCTAGGTCACGATCTAAATCTGGTAAGAATACGGTCTGCTACTCTACGAGAAACGACGTCAAGAAAAAAAAAAACGCAAAATGTTGTGGACGGTCTGAGCGAGGTAGAGTGGGGCGGTGTGCGAGGAAAATATATCTCTTTCTCTCCCTCGCACATCTCTGGTGGGTCCTCACCCTTAGGTACAAAACCCAGATACAGAAGCAATTGCTCAAAGTCCAAATTAAATGTCAAATAATAAACATGGCGTCAACCACTACTGTCAAACTCGCCAGAATAACTCGTATCAGAATGTCAATCTGCTGTCATTTGAGATAACTTCGTATCTGAATCGTGCAATTGTGAACCTTATTACCATGGAATAAAGTCTAAAAAAGTTTTCGTGGCGCATGGCAGTTGCTAGTCAGATGGACAGGTAAAGATCGACAGGCTAATCTTGAAAAAAATATTGAATTAATATGATAACAGGTCAATTGAACTTCGACTTTATGATTATAAGGTTAGGTTTCAAAATTGGTATTTACTTGGTGGTTATTTTCTTTTGTAATTGAGAAGCGTGATCGATCGGGTAAAATGTTTCTTTCAATATTGATTACTAATTACTCGTTTTTTTAAGACTTTATACTTAACTGACAGAAGCTGCGCTTGTGATCGGTATTAATATAAAAAAATCTTGCGGGATTGGTATACTTTTTGATGGTTAGGTTTGGTAATATGGTGCTGGCTGTTACATGATACTAATGAATGAGAAACGATGAACGGTGGAATGTGGATTGAATTCTTTGGAATGGCGAATGAGTTGACGGATGACCGAGTGTGAAAGCAGCTGAACGCAGCAAGACAATGTCAATGTTTCAAGAGGACTAATTTACTTTCCCCTGGACCCTCCGGGATCCAAATACAATGTCTATGCAACATTTTTCTCGATCAAATGATTCAAAGCAAAAAACCGTCGTAAAATCAGCACACGACGTCAATATCCTCAGTAATCATATATATCGGTTCATAGCCCTAACACGTACCTACCTCTGGTTAAAATTTGAGGTACTTAATATGAAAAATACACGCAGTAGAACCCTAAAAAGGCCAAGTAGTGGTATTTTCTTACATAATCTATGCCTTTTTAAAGTCGGTATTGTACGTCTAGCACAACTTGCAGACAAGTCGCTTCGCGCGCGACTTAGCTACTCCTGTCTCACTCGCACCGTGCAAATTAGAAAGAGGGTAGATCTTTTTTCGAGTCGCGTCGCGGCGCGGCGTAACTTGTGCTAGCTCGCTGGTACATGTAGCGGTCGTGACTGCTCCCGCATTCCCGTAGATTATTAGTGCGATTGTGCCCGGTAACGGTGATGTTGGAACAGGTATTTATACCTAGTACGGCAGTCTTTGATGTTTGTGCACGTAGAGACATGCTTTAATTTTTAACCGACGAAAAAAACGGAGGAGGTTCTCAAGTCAATGCGTATACAGGCCGTCCCAAACTTATGGGACATGAAGGGAAGTACCTTAAATATCGTAGATATAGTGTATTTTGCTGAAAGAAGACTTTATGTTATTTTTGAAAGTTAGTAATTCTGCGTTCAAAGTTTTTCAAAAAATTACTTGCTTCGTCTGGGAATCGAACCGACTTAGATGTGAAAAAAAACACCCCTACTTTTACAATGCCAGTGGAAAGAATAGCTAAAAAATAATAAATCTTCTTTAGTAACACAGTATTTTAAAAGAAAAGAACAACGTGAAATTAATCATTTTAATCAAATTAAAAACATACCTACATGAAACTGCCGAAGTCAATTATGTAGGTAGTTCTTGTCTTACACAAATCGCCAATCTTTTAATAAGGCCGCTGCCTGTTGATTTTCTTATCATTTTATGGTGAATACTCGATATGACATGGCATAATCAATGCTATCTATGGAATGGTAATATCGCTACTTTTCGTACGTCATCCTCGGCAATAAATAATTTTCTTGAAATTTGACTTGAACATTTTACATTGTTCCTTTCTTTTAAAATACTGTGTTACTCAAGAAGAGTTATTATTTTGTAGCTATTCTTTCCATTGGCATTGTAAAAGTAGGGGTGATTTTTTTTTTTCACATTTAAGTCGGTTCGATTCCCAGACAAAGCAAGTAATTTTTCGAAAAACTTTGAATGCAGGATTACTAACTTTCAAAAATAACATAAGGTCTTCTTTCAGCAAAATACCCTATCTACGATATTTAAGGTACTTCCCCTTCATGTCCCATAAGTTTGGGATGCCCTGTATATATTTTTTTTATGTATGGCCACGCATAATTTTTTGGAGAGTAGTCCGATTTTGATATTTCTTTTTTTTAGAAAGGATACCTCGAAGTTGGTTCCACATAAATTTTAAATAAATGTCCAACCCTAAGGGTAGGAAAACAGGGGATGATTGATTGTTCAGTTACTGATTGAAATGTATGACCACATATGCAGAGAGTAATCACAAATATTGCATGTAAGTAACTAGTAATTTAGTTAGTAAACCCCAGAAAATGAAGGTTTGGCACACGTCAACTCTATTTGAACGACGCCGACGTTAAGTTTCAAAAGTGCTGAACATCACAGTTCTACAAAAAAATACATAAATACATACCGTAAGTGCGGGTTACTACGACCTTCGAATAAAAAGAGAAACAACGTCTATATAGTTGGCTGAAAATATCAATAAAGTAAAGGTGTGTAGATTTTTAAGTTGTTTTCAAACGACATCAGGTTCATAATGCAGTCTAATACTCGGCGGCATTTTAAACACACGGTTACAAAATAAGAAATCCAAGTAATTATTAGATACGTGACTTACCTAGATAATTAGGGGCTGAATTAGTACAATCTATTCTTGTGGCAGTGGGCGGGGCACATAGCACGTAGAACCGATAGCCGTTGGGGCGGAAAGGTTCTCGAGTGGCAACCACGTAAGGCGCGGCGTGGGTAGGCCCCCTACAAGGTGAATTCATGACCTGGTAAAAGTTGGGGGAGTCCGCTGGATGCGGGTGGCGCAGGACGGGTCACTTTAGCACTGCGGACGTCTTTCGGCTGATGATGATGAATATTCTAGAAATGCTCAATAGTAAACCATTTTTTTCATGGTCACAAAATAAATAATCGCGCGTTCATTTCTATTACGAAATAGCGAGGGACAGTTACGAAATTAAGAACGAAGCCTATATAAAAAAAAACAATATTTAGACGGCCAGAACCCATTCTCGGCAGATTTATTAGGGTGCTCCCAAGTCCCGACCCTCTATAAATTCGCCGTCCGGTCAACTGTCAAACGTGTCAAACTTTGACAAACGCATGTCTGAGAGATCATTTTTAACTAACTTGAAAAAGGAGGTTCTATCTATTCGTCGGATTTTTTTAAATAAAATAAAATATTTAGGGACAATCTTATACAAATGAATCTAGTCCCGAACTAAGCAAGGCTTGTACTATGGGTACTAGACGACGATATACATACTTATATAGATAAATAAATACTTAAATAAGAAAACATCAATGACTCAGGGAGAAATGTTAATGATCCGAACCCGGGACCTCCGGCTTCGAAGGCAGGGTCACTACCAACTAGGCTAAAGCGGTTTTTAAAACACGTTCCGTTACACATTACTTTTGTATTGTTTTCTGTTTTATTTTCATTATAAGTAATTGTATTTTTTCCAGGTCTTCCCATGGGCAAATTGAGGTACTGATTTGAAGTGGTTAAAACTTTGTTTTTAAGAGTCCGCAGTAAGCTCGATTCTCCATACAAACGTAGTTACGCTCTCATTTTAGGGAGAGCCAAGAGTCATGGCGACTCTTAATACTTCCATATCGCTTCGAAATCCATCTTGTCATCAAAACCCTTGCGATGCCTCCGGCAGTCAACACTTCAACCGCTCGACATAAGCCTAAGCCCGTAAATAATGCCACCGCATTAACCAGCATGCCATTACAAATTCTAATAAGGCAAGCCATAGATTATACATTCATGTATACATGAGATTATTTGAGTTGGCCGAATTGCTTCAAAGTGGTCCATTCAAAAAGCAACTCTAAAGTCCGAGCTAGAAGATGCAAATTCCAATGACATTTTTACAAAAAAACGGCCACGTTAAATAATCTCAACCGCAGACGCGGCATTGCTTTGCTGACATGTTTATTCCTATTGATAGTAGGTAAATCAGTTGGATCTGACGTTTGTATGTATGATCTGTTCGTAATATTAAGTCAAGAGGATAATTTAAATAGTCGATTTTATGTTCCTTGCTGGCCGTACGTTTTGAAACCAAACTACAAATATTTTCGTTTGCTTATTTTCCTAATATTCTACGGTATCCTATTGTTTCAGGCATGTGGCTGTCAAGCGGTGGTCGTGGGTTGGAATTCCGGCTCGTACCAATGATATTTTCAAAACGGTATTTTTAGTGGTGAAAGTTTGCATGGAGCTACGATATATAAACGAGTTCCACGCGGACGGAGTCGCGGGCAGAAGCTAATATTTTAATATGTTATAAACTTAAACTTTGATCGTTGTAAAACCAATTATTAAAATGTGCCAAGTATTTTTCCAATATCTCTTATTTATTACAAAAAAACGAAGTAAACTACGAATACCTCATATTAATAAGTTAAATAACTAAAACGCTCTTCAAACTATTGTTAAGAACAAACTTAAAGATCTTTTCAACCACAAGTTTATAATATAATTTTAATTGTTTGCCTAAGATTCAGCTTTTGAAAAGCAAACTTATAATTATGTTAATAATTAAACTTAAGGTATCGTTCTAGAGATAATTTAACCTAGGCCTAATTGTATGAATACCTTCATTTAGCCTTTAAAATATGACTTTCCCGTGTGGTGTCTAGTCGGGTTAGAATAGCACCACCCCCTTTCTTCCCGTGGGTGTCGTAAGAGTCGTACTTAGGAAACAGGGTTGAAGTGTGTTGTGGGCGATGAGCTAGAAACTTACCACTGCGATATTACATTTTGACGATCTTTTATACCCACATTTATGCTAAAAGCGGCACTGGAACATAAGTTCCATCTCTGCCTACTCCTTTTGGAAATAAAGGCGTGAATGCATTGTGTGTATGTATGTATGCATGTAAAATAAGACGATATGAATTACCTGCACCTTACAGAACACCGCAGCCATGTCTGCTCAAGGGAACGAAAAAAAACATAGTATGCGAGCTCCTTACAAATTGAATGCGAGCTCCTTACAAATTGAATGCGAGCTCCTTACAAATTGAATGCGAGCTCCTTACAAATTGAATGCGAGCTCCTTACAAATTGAATGCGAGCTCCTTACAAATTGAATGCGAGCTCCTTACAAATTGAATGCGAGCTCCTAACAAATTGAATGCGAGCTCCTTACAAATTGAATGCGAGCTCCTTACAAATTGAATGCGAGCTCCTTACAAATTGAATGCGAGCTCCTTATAAATTGAATGCGAGCTCCTTACAAATTGAATGCGAGCTCCTTACAAATTGAATGCGAGCTCCTAACAAATTGAATGCGAGCTCCTTACAAATTGAATGCGAGCTCCTTACAAATTGAATGCGAGCTCCTAACAAATTGAATGCGAGCTCCTTACAAATTGAATGCGAGCTCCTTACAAATTGAATGCGAGCTCCTTACAAATTGAATGCGAGCTCCTAACAAATTGAATGCGAGCTCCTTACAAATTGAATGCGAGCTCCTTACAAATTGAATGCGAGCTCCTTACAAATTTCTATCTACCCAAACACGTGCCTAAAACCAGTTATGCTCATTTTCGAACTATACGGCTGCCTGGTATCGTTGATACCCCGCCCCCACATAATAGAAATGGCACTCTGTGGGGCCATTTAACGGCGCTACTTAGACTGCTATGATTTTTTCGCTCGCTGGTCTGTTCCAAAAATGAGCCAGATCACACTACGCAAAGCCCTACCTCTCAAGCTTAATTTAAACTTCGATATTCTGAAACCACTAATTTAATCTTAGCTATTTGTATGCGCAAGCGTTGATGCTAATGGAAGTGGAACGACTGGGTAATTAGGTGCATCGCTTAGATATCGTATCAACATCACCCCGTAACGGACAGAATCAATTAGTCGAAAGTTCCACACTATAACAAAAGACGCTCTACCATTCTGGTTGCGAGCTGGCGTCAAAAGGCTGCGTCTGAGGTCTTATTATGAGTGGGGGAGGGTTTATTTTCGCGCGATTGGCGGCTAGTTTTATCTGCTACGTAAAACAGGTGAAATAAGGATATGATCAGGGTGATGACCTTACGGTGGAGGTCCCATAGGAGGGGCTCCCATACAACAAACGTGATGTTTTTTGCCGTTTTTATAGATAATGGCACGGAACCCTCCATGCGCGAGTCCAACTCGCACTTTGGTTTTGTTTTTTGTATACTTGGAGCATAATTTCGAATCCATGGACACACTTAACAAATCAGTATCTTAAACGCTACGGTGTGACACAAGTAAATACAAACATGCTAAATTCAAAACCCTTCCCTCCGTAGTCGGGCGAAAACTAACCTAATTCTAAGACCCCTCGCAGTAATGCCAGCAATGCTACCTACTATTTATTCACACGAAGCGATTTGCCTCGTCTTTCCTAAGTAATGCAAACAGCTTATAGAATTCGCTCCCTTCGTCTGTATTTCGAGCTATATCTGTATTATAGCTTCATCTTAGGCTCTGTCGTCGCTTACCATCTGGTGAGACTAGGGTCAATCATTGCAGGACAGTCTTAAATAAAAAAATGAGCTCCAAAAGTTGAATAGATCCAAATTACATGTCCATTTATACACTTGCCCTACTTTATCTTTATTAAACTGAAACCTCAGCTCATCCCTTCCCGAGTGCCCTTTTTTTGCTAAAAACACTTAAAAAGTACCCTAATCCGAGGAGCAATACAAATGAAAAATAGCATGTTAACCGTACCCCACAAGTCTCCAGTGGCATTGGGTAAGAAAGGCAGTGGAGGTGACGATTAAAAGAAATGCAAGTCGTACATTGTACCCTTGCATCAGACGAACTAACTTGGGATATTGTTAGTCACTGGTGAACGGAGCTTACATACAGGTAAGAAGTCTAACAGGTAAGGTAGGCAGACACTTAAAGAGGACAACAGCAATGAAAATATGTTTAGAATGGAATAGAATAGTATAGAAAAACTTTAGGCAACTTCACATTACATGACAATTCAAGTTACATGGGAACCTTAGACTTAACATGTACATTTTAAATTAATCTTACAGCTATCATTATGTGATGTTAAAAAGGGGCTTGCCGCAGCATAATGTTAAAGTAGCAACGCTGGTTTTCCATTTTAGTGTCAGGCCTTGGTAACTACAATATTAATCCATTTTACACTGCTCGCTGTTTGTGTATTTAGATTTGTGCGATATTTTTTACAAGTATCTCTATTTAGATCCACGAAGTAATCCAAAACCAAAATTCTGACCCTCCCAAGCTTGTATGTCCTTGAAGTAGCCAAGTACGTGAGAGGTAACCTTGAACAGTTCCCGACGCGCGGTGACTCACACAATTATAACACAAGACAACGCGGTGATTTGCGCCCACCCGCCACACGTCTCGCAAAGGCCAAAAAATGTCTTCACTCGATGGGACCCAGGATTTACAACAGGTTGCCCCAAGATGTGAAAAGCGCGCCGAGTATGAGGTGTTTTGTTAATAGACTTAAAATTAAACTAGCATCCGATGCATACTATTCCATAAACGAATTTATGAATTAAATAGGCATGAACACTGACAGCCAAATGACTTTTTAACTGGCTCGCTACCCAACCAACTGTTACTATAATATAAGGTAGTATAAAATATCTTCTTTCTGAAACATTGACATAAAAACATGTGTACTAACCATAATTATACCATTGTAAACTAAGACATACTTTACTTACCTAAATGTTATAATATTATGTAATAAAATTCTTGGAGATTTTGACAAAAATTGACATGTAAAACTACGTTTTATCAAGGAATAAATGAAATGAAATGAAATGAAAAAATCTATATTAAATCGCTTGCCCTGACTGACAGACTCAGCAACGCTGAACATCATCTCCCTCAAAATGTTTAAGCTGGTATACATAGCATGATTTGTTGTTTGGTAAGTCTGGTTGTTGATAAATAAGAGGCATACAGAGTGTACCGAAAATAGTGTGTGAACCGACCGTGTTCTGATAAGAAAAAACTAAAAGATTTTTTTTATGCGATTATTTTCTCTTTATTTTTTTCTTATCAGAACACGAGACCTGTTATGCCCTTCGGTTTACACCCCATTTTAAGTACACTGTGTATATACTCAGCAGTGAGTGTAAAAAGGCTGCATAGATACTGCATTAGTCTGCTCTGCCTGCTTCTAAGCTCCTTGGCAAAGCTAACCAACGAGGAACTTTTATCGTTATTTGAACAATGTAGGGGGCACCTAATTTGCCTAATGGGTCTCTGAGTTCGGGAAGGTAAGTGTATGCAGGCAAGCGTGAGCTGCCTTCAAAATGGCTATTTTGTTATATAAATGTGGTCAAGGAATTAGGTAAAGGGGCGAAACTGGAACATACAATTATTTTTTCCCTAGATTTCCGGAACAATTCCAGTATGTCAAATTGCAACGTTATAAATGGCTTACCCTTGTTTTACCGACAAACGTTTCGTGGAATAGATGTATCGCGCAATTTTAATTTCATCGAAAACATTTTATTTTCGGAAACAGTTAACTTTTCAGGATTGTTATAAAAAAGCCTAGCCTAATCTAACGTGAGATTCAATATTTGATGGTAAAATAAGGGACTCCCAATCTTAATTAGGTATGTAAAAAACCTTTTAAATAATCAAAGTCACAGTATGCATTCAATATTATTGAATTTGTAAGGTTCGTCAGGGTTCTAAACCCTCCTTAAGGCCAATGCAAGACTTCAGTGCTTGAAAGCCTCTCTTTCTCACTTTATCAGTGACACATGTTTATAAAAACCCTACCTATCAGTTTTATCTCCAAAACAATTGCTATCAGTTATGCAACGTACATATTTTTCATGTTATTACTCGTTCTACTTACCCCAGAAAATGGCCCGTAATCAATAATGTATGCAGCCATAAGCGTAGTATAGTGGCCATTAACTCAGTGCCCGAGTGGGCTCTTAAAGTGAATGATTAGATATTAGAGTTATGGAATGGACACTGAATTGTAGGCGACATCAGATACATCCGAGCGAACAAGGTACTTACAAATAACTGAACACGACTCTATTGCAGAGAGTCTAGAGTTCATGATCAGATGTTTTAGAGCATCAAAAGAATACCTACATAAGAAGATACCCAAGAATAGGTACATATATCTGTAAAGTGCATTCATCCTTACTTGTCTTATTTGGTAAACAACATTCTAAGCTCAAAATGTATCTTTTTAGACTATAGCAGCTATTTTATCGTAAAAAATGCGTTGCTAGGCAAAAAATCATGCAGTGATGTCCGAAAAGTCGTCTCGGCATGATCTTATACTCACAAAATTGCTATTCTATCCTAAAAAGATGCATTTTGAGGTTAGAATGTTGTTTACCAAATAAGACAACTAAGGATGAATGCGCTATATACATATATATGATGTCCAAAGCTCATCATCCTCCTAGCGTTAATCCCGGTTGTGCCCTAAAGGAGCCAGTGGTCCGCTTTGACACCTAATCCCAAGATTTAGCATAGGCACTAGTTTTACGAAAGCAACTGCCATCTGACCTTCCAACCCAGAGGGAAAACTAGACCTTAATGGGATTAGACCGGTTCCCTCACGATGTTATCCTTTACCGAAAAGCTAACGGTAAATGTTCCGCGCATAAGTTCCGAAAAACTCATTGGTACGAGCTGGGATTCGAACCCACGACCGCCGCTTGTCAACCGCATGCTTGAACCCGTTGGTTACCGTAGCTTGGACATAGTCAACCTAGCCTACCACCTAGCTTAGCAGCTATAAAACCGTCCCAGCCCGGTTGACTTATAATCAGCATAAACAGTGTGTCCTTTGTGTAAATTTTTACGATCAAAACTTTACTTATATAAAAGCTGTGGACTATTGAACTCAGCACGTCTATCATGCGACGGCCACGACATACTCTCGGTTTTTCTCGCCCTATATCTCTTGTTCTAAGTGTTCCAATAAGATAAGAATGAGACGGATAGTGCGAGAAAAATCGAGAGAGCTCGCGCGCCGTCGCATGATAGCCGTGCAGTACGCTTACCATGAGTTTGACAATGACGGCTTACGCTAACGAGTATCGAGTTTGCTATCTGTGCATCCCGCTCGTACTGTCAAAGTGCAATAGAGATGCACAGATAGAAAACTCGATACTCGTTAGCGTAAGCCGTCATTGTCAAACTCATGGTAAGCGTACTGGAAAGACTGGTTTTCCAATCTATATCCATACTAACATATTATAAATACGAAGGTGTGTCTGTCTGTCTGTCACCTCATTTCGCTGAAAACCGCTGAACGGATTTAGATTAAATTTGGTATATAGATAGTTTGAGTCCCGGAGAAGGACATGAGATAGTTTTTATGTCGGAAATCATTCCCTGCGGGCGTGAAATGGGCGGTTAATGCGAGTGACGATATAACTAATGTAGTCGCCGGCAGGGCCCCATAAACACTGAGATATCAAGTTAAACGGAAACCAGACAAACTCACCACGGAACCCTAAACACTACGACACGACACACATAAACGTGTAAACCTCCAACTTTAACAAATCGTCGAGCACTTTTCCAATCTTCCCAGAATTGAGTCCATAAATGTCCATACAAAGTTAAATCGAAATTTCGCGGACCGTATGAGTTTTGATAAGGGTCCGTGATCGGTGAAGCGTTCATTGGATTATAGTCGACACAACGTGGATATGACATAACAGAGAACTCTAATATCATTAATTTAGAATCGAGAGTAAATAGTAATAATTCATACCCAAAAAAAACTGATTTGTCACGCAGAACTGATGGCCGTTGAGGCGGAAAGGTCCTCGAGCGGAGACCACGTACCAGAAGACGCAGCGTCAGTAGACCCTCGACTACGGACTGATAACCTGCAGGTCGATCACGTAACGTATGGTAAGAACGATACATAGATATAAATGTCTTTTTTTTATGTGATAGGAGGCAAAGGAGCAGACGGATCACCGGATGGTAAGCGATAACCGCCGCCCATAGACACCTGTGTCACATGGCAACACTGCCCTAACAATGTCGGACGTACATCAATGTGCCTTTCTGGATTATTGTGAGACCTAATATAATAATTACATATATTCACGCATCCTAACAAGTTGTATGATTATCCAAGAACCCCACAACCTGCAACACCAGAGGTGTTGTCATTTTTTAATATGGAAAAATGACAGTTGGATCTACCTAACACGCGTTCTTAACGTTACGTGATTAGTTTGGTCGCGAGTGTGTATATGCGGGTGGCGCAAGACGCAGAGTGCATTGTGGCACTCTTTGGGGGAGGCTTATGCAGCAGTGGACGTCTTTCGACTGATATGATGATGGTGATAATCAAAACAACGACGACTGTTTTAAAGTAGTATGACATCTGCCTTTTTGACTCATGACAGGGTTGAAAATTGAGAGAAAAGATAAACACTATATTCTGTAACATGTAACTATGTTAAATAATAAAGTGACATCAAAAAGACAATGAGATTAATAATGAAGAACCTACACGAAAACGTGGTTTTTATAAAATAAGAAACAACCTATTTTAGAGATATCTCCTTAATAAAAGTAAACTTGCTCAAGCTTATAATATAGGTAAAGCACCATCTTCAAAACCCTATTAATAACGCCTACACAAACCCGAAATAAAAACTCATTTTCAACAAGCTGATTAACAAAACTAACATATCCTACACATGCCTACATAATGTTCGGTTTTCCATAAGTTATCCACTTTCTCCGTACATTACATAATTTAATATCCACAGTACCGACAGGCCGTCATTACGTGGAGCTACAACATGGTAAAAGCTATTTTAGGGGGCTGCCTTAGTGCAGGAGTTGGCGGGAGAAAAGACATTAGAAAACAGTTACTTTGCGTCCCGTATTTAAAGGCATTCCTTCAACCTAAGCGCCGCACCGTTTGTCACTACGAGAAATGCACCATAACCTTTTTAAGGGTCGGTAGCACCATACAGTCTGTAATCGTATGGAGTGTTCGTTAAAATCTGAATGTATGGAAAGTTTGACAAGTTTCTATGGAATGACACGGCTGCCGGCGCCATATTTAACGTTGATCGGTCGGTAATCGCAAGTTGGTGCAACCCGCCCCTAAACGGTACAGTTTTGACATGGAACAGTTTTTGAAACAATAGCATCTACATGGGCTAGCAACCTATCACTGCGATATCACATTTGGTCGATCTTTTTACCCACATTAATGCTAAAAGTGCCGCTGTAACATAAGTTGCATGTGCTCTGCCTACCCCTTTTGGGAATAAAGGCGTGACTGTATGAATGTATCTAATTTTTACGCCCTTTAATTTAGAAGGAAAAACTGCAAATTCCTCTAATGTTAGCAAAATAAAAGAAAAACGACAAGTCTGGTTACGTCTGGCGCTCGCGCCCTGCCCCTCGAGCAATAATCTGGTACAGTCCCTACCTGCCTCCGCCTATAACATCTAGCTCATCTAGCTAATCAAATAATCCGTTTCCGCTCCCGCCCATATACATCTGACTAATCTAGCTAATAACATAAACCGCTATCGCTCCCGCCCATGCCCAAGCCCGCTACCGCGTTAAGATCACGAGTAGGTGATAAATAATCCTCGACCATTACAACCGCCTCGGACGCTCCTTAATGTATGAGCGATTAAACCGCATCTCTAATGGGCCAGCCGGGCTGTTTTACTTCAGGAATCGCTGCCGATATGGGATTAAATGCAACTGTGATGATAAAACAGAGTGGAACTGCACTCGAGAGTGAACCAATGAGTGAACTGAGACAAGGTAAACCACGCTATCAAAATGTGAGACGCAAATACACATTGGACAAAGGTCTTGAACAAGTGGAATACCACCCTAAGGGTGCCTTTCCACCAGATATGTGATATGCTTGCTATGCTATGTTTTCATACATTCTAATGTATGAAAACATAGCATAGCACATCTCTCGTGGAAAGGCACGCTTAGTCAATTTTCTGGTCACATCTAACCATACTTACGAATCTTACGATGGTGTATATGCTTGAATATACACCATCGCCGCTCAAAAAACGGCGACGGCACGGAATCGCAGTGAAGCGTCGTATCCGTACCGTTATTGACGCATGCTCCCCACACCGCTGCTCAAAATACGCTGACGCACCGTAAATTGATCTGCGTAAAAATCGCAAAAAATATTACACGGAGATCTTATGGCAGACACCACACCGGTGACGTAAAAGACGCAACTGTTTTGTAAATGCAGCGTTTTTTACGCAAAGATTTGCGAATCGGGGTTTCTCGGTTATTGTCGTTAACACTTCGTTTTTCACATAGAGATCATCAGATTCTAGAAATACTGATTAGCACATCAAATAATCTGAACGCAAAAAAGTTAAATAATTTAAAAATAACCAACCTGTTATTCTCATCAGCTTCTAATGCTAATAGGAGAGCTTCTTCCTCATCAGATGACGTACACATGTTGCTGTGATTGTTGCAGTTGATCATATACTCATGTCATATCGGTATCTGAAGCATGATTTTGACGCAGTGTATTTTAAGCACCGGTTTGGAAGGTTTGCGTCAAAAAAGATTCGCGTGAAGCACGTCACTGCGATTCCGCACCGTCACCGTTTTTTAAGCAGCGGTGTGGGGAGCATGCGTCAAAAACGGCACGCATACGACGCGTCACTGCGATTCCGTACCGTCACCGTTTTTTAAGCGGCAGTGTGGTCGCACCTTTATAGTACAGTTTTTGGATCGTTTCCGCTCATTGTGATTTTGTAATCACCGAATTATCTAATATCTTACAGTTTTATGTCATAAATATTATCTGTTTTGTGTGCCAATTCTCCTTCTAGCGTTTTTCCCGGTAGTGCCCTAAGCGATCCCAAATTTGGCGCAGACACTAGATTTCTTGTGTGCCTAATAAATAAATATAAATTGAATAAATAATAGTACAGCAAGACCCAAGTAATAAGGCGCGTGAGTTAAGCATTTGGCCTCTTGATCAACTACTTACGCCCGTCGCAGACGTAGCCATAATATATATTAAAATACCGTAAGATACCGAAATATATATTATATCTGCGTGTGTGGACTGTGTCAACCAGTACGTAAAATATATCGTAAGATGCCTAGCTATAATATTATATTTTAGTATATTAATATATATTATAGCTACGTCTGTGACGGGCTTTAGGCGCCTTGACGCGCGCCATATTAACTGTGTAGTTCTGTATATTTCAATCCTAAATACAAAGCATACCTTTCGTTAGTTTTGTTAAGCACATATACAAAAAAAACAGTGCATATCCGGAACTAGCAACGTTCACAAAACTTTTAAAACAGCACACAAAGGGTTGATTGTTTCCACGCGTCAATTGACGGCGAATAGCGGGGTTAATTAATTTACGTGGAACAATAATACATTTGAACTGGGTTTTAATATGACTGTACAAAGGGAAATCTCATTTAAAGTTACAAAAACGTTGGTTGACAATACAATACGTACATACAAATATTCTTAGTTGCCCATCAGAAATTCTAAGCGAAATCTGGAAGCGAATCGTGCGAAAGTTTGGATGTTTGTTACTCAGTCACGGCTCAACCGATTAGGATGCAATTTTGCATGAAGATAGTTTATAGCCTGGATTAAAATATAGCATAGTTTTTATGCCGCGTGCACGAAAATAAAGTCGCGGGCGGAAGCAAGTAGTACATAATAGAAAAACAGAGGTAACTTAAACGTAAATACATGTACATGTCAAAATTAATATGTATTATAATAGTTATCGATGACAAATGAATGAGATTTTTCCGATTAGACCATAAAGTTTTTATTTTGGTTTCCTCGAAACGCGGTCGATAGATATTATGTATCTTAGAGATGTCTTCTTTTGTCAGACAAGAATTGCGGCCTAGTTTAAGTTACAGGTATAGCAGAAGTATGGTCAATCCAGTTGGAATTAAATCATATGCCAATGTTATAAAGACTGACAGAGAAAAACTTTTACCCAGCTGCTATTCAGAAAATTCAAAAGCTAAGTTTTACTTTTCTTCCCGGTTTTTGCTATTCAGATGAGAGCCATTGCTGCCCTCAAATGAGGGATTTAAATGTTCCTCATGGACGGTGTGAAAGGCAGTATTTGTCACTCGCTAGCAAAATAATTTCCATCTTGGACGTAAACACTTGAATCCCTCGTTACGCTCTAGATTCTACTTTAGAATCCCTCGCCACCCTCAGGATTATACTGTAGAATCCTTCGCTTCAATCACGATTACATACATCACCCTTGACGTAAGTAAATATTATATATTTTTGCTTCACATATGTATATTTTATTGACCCCCAAATGCCCCGTGGCTCCACCATCATTGCAATGTACCTCCATAACATACATGCATTAATTAATGAACTTTTAAATATCCACCGCGGCCATATATTATCGTCGTGTAACCCGTCGGCTGCAGGCCCGAATCACACGGCCGATTGGCTTAACACATCCACAATGAAATTAAAATTGTACAAACGAACGTTTTACACAATATAGGGGAATGACAGTAGTCAATAGTCGTGTGTCTCGGAGGCACACGGATCTAGCAGCTTGCTGAGCCTGCCCCGGGCGGCCAATACTTGTCATAAACTCGACCCTCGTGAGCTGACAATGACATGACACATATCGTGCCGCAGCTGGCACTACGACGACATTGACACGGACTCGCGATAACTGTATAACGCGCACAGATAAAGAATGGATCTGAAAATGGCGTCCGCTCGCATGCTATCTCGCTCACACCCTATCGCTGTTTATACTCACACAGTGTCAGTATAGACAGCGATAGGGTGTGAGCGAGATAGCATGCGAGCGGGAGGCCATTTTCAGATCCATTCTTTATCTGCGCGCGTTATAACTAGACAGAAGACCACTTAGCAAAAAAACTTTCAGTATTTAGTGTCAAATTTATACTAAGGTATTGATAATCCCCTTTGAGCTACGGTAGCCTAGTGGTTCAGGCATGCGGCTTTCAAGCTGCGGTCGTGGGTTCGAATCCCGGTTCGTACCAATGAGTTTCTCGGAACTTATTTACGGAACATTTACCGTTAGCTTTTCGGTGAAGGGAAACATCGTGAGGAAACCGGTCTAATCCCAATAAGGTATTGTTTTCCCTCGGAAGGTCAGATGGCAGTCGCTTTCGTGAAACTAGTGCCTATGCCAAATCTTGGGATTAGGTGTCAAAGCGGTCCCCGGGCCCTTTTAGGGCACAACCGGGAATAACGCTAGGAGAATGATGAGCTGCTGTACGATACCACTACTATTAGAGTGAGGACCTTTTAGCGTAATACTATGGTTAAAATTTATTTGGTAATTTTGGCTTTTATGTACAAAAATCTTTACGCCGATTTCTTTCTTTCTTTCTTTATTAATTATGTGCTGGTTCATCAACATAATACCAGTACGTCTAGCACAACTTGCTGCGCAGTCCCTTCGCGCGCGTCTGAGCGTCTCCTGTCGCACTCGCACCGTGCAAGTTAGAAAGAGGAGGGTAGATCTTCCTCAACTCGCGTCGGGGCGGGCGTCTGTTGTGCTACCCCGCAGGGCCGAAAATATATTATATTTTACTCCCTTGAGACACAATCTACTGTTTCTCTTCTGCGTGTGCCGCGCCCTGCGTCGCGGTCGCTGACGACACGTGATTTCCACGTAATTACGCTCCACGATCCACGATCGCTCATTTATTTAAAAACGAGCCCGTGTTGATTAATTATTGAATGTTTGCGCTACTCATTCGGCAGATATTCGTTTCATTACGGCACGAGTGCCATAATTATGAAGACTCTCCGAAAACCTTCTTTGTTTAAAAAAAATATTGAAGCTTTTTTCACGAGTTCGTGTAACCCATTTTTAAGCCCCATTTCATCCCTTCAGGGTATGATTTCCAGGATAAGAAGATTTAATCCAGGTTATAAAAACCCTGCATGCCAAAAAAACATTTAAATTGTGTAGTTCCACAATCTGTCTTATTATCTCAGTTGTATTTAATCCCATATCGGCTAGTAACAAAAAAAAAATAGAATATGCAACACCCTACCTATTAACAAACTACATATCGATCTAAGCTATCTGAAAACAATAGAATGATATTTCTCGCGCAACGCATCAGCATTGCAATTCAGCGATCCGGAGGGCTATATCGGTTACCTTGGTTCTGCTGGGGATAGCCTCATTTCTGATGCAATCACGCAGAGAAACTCCCAACATAGCCCTTTAGGTGACTTTGAGCTTTCTTATGACGCCCATAGTAAGCGACTACGTTTCAGTGCCATATGTACTACTGTATACTGGCAACACTGAAACGCGCGACGCGGCTGGCTGAAACGTGGTCGCTTACTATGGGCCTCATAAGAAAGCTCAAAGTCACCCAAAGGGCTATGGAGAGGGCTATGTTGGGAGTTTCTCTGCGTGATCGCATCAGAAATGAGGCTATCCGCAGCAGAACCAAGGTAACCGATATAGCCCTCCGAATCGCTAAACTTAAGTGGCAGTGGGCGGGGCACATAGCAAGTAGAACCGATGGCCGTTGGGGCGCAGAGGTTCTTGAGTGGCGACCACGTACCGGAAGGCGCGGCGTGGGTAGGCCCCCCACAAGGTGGACTGATGACCTGGTAAAGGTTGCTGGAGCTGGGTGGCGCAGGACCGGTCACTTTGGCACTCTTTGGGGGAGGCCTATGTCCAGTGTGGACGTCTTTCGGCTGATATGATGATGATGATGATAAAATGTTAGTTATGATCTTGTATATACAATTATTATTATATTAACGGAATTACGTTATTATTTTAGAATGATTAGATACACCGGAAGGCGAGGCGTAGGTGGGCCCCCGACAAGGTGGACTGATGACCTGGTAAAGGTTGCGGGAGTCCACTGGATGCGGGTGGCGCAGGACCGGTCACTTTGGCACTCTTTGGGGGAGGCCTATGTCCAGCAGCGGACGTCTTTCGGCTGATATGATGATGATGATGATGATAATGATAACATTACACGTCAACAATTTATGAACCACTAGCTTCTGCCCGCGACTCCGTCCGCGTGGAACTCGTTTATATCGCAGCTCCATACAAACTTTTACCCCCCCATTTATCCCCTTAGGGGATGATTTCGGGGATAAAAACTATCCTATGTTATTCTCTATCCCTTCAACTATCTCCACTTACAAAATCACGGTAAAACGGAGCGACGAATTGAAATGGGACCCCCCATTTCAATTCGTCGCTCCGTTTTGCCGTTTAAAGTTAAAAAGTTTGTATGGAGCTGCGATATAAACGAGTTCCAAGCGGACAGAGTCGCGCACAGAAGCTCGTATATATACAACCGAATTGAGAACTTACTCCTTTTTATTGAAGTCGATAAACCTTAAGCCATATAAGCGTCGGCTACACTGTAGAGCTTAATAGTTATGTTTTTATTATCATTAGCAAGAAATTCGTAAAGCTCTGAAAGTATCGTAACAAACAAAATAAGCTTCATTGTTTGATGAGATGAGAAAATATAAGGAACCAAGCACGGTAATCTTATTATTTTTATAGAGTTGTTTTGGTGGCGTTGTAATCACTAGAAAAATATTGGCCATACACATTCTAATCTCGTAGAAGGATGGACATATCAACAAGATGTATATTTAAGTACATAATCTTCTTGTAATGTTTTCTTTTTGTTAGTTTTAGTTATTATTTATTATTGACGTAGCCTGTTGGACATTCTATCATTGTTAGTCTAGGGGGATTTGTTTTTGTACGCAATTGACAACATTTCATTTTTTTAAGTGGGCCTTTTTATGATTTAGTTCGATAGAAAATGAAATTTTAAGGTATACCCGTTTTTTTATTCCTCCCGAAATGTTTATTTTCATCCAAAAATATCAAAATCAAAAGTAGTGAATTCCAATAGGTCGTAAGTAAAATATAAGTCATTATTATGCCTCTCTATGGCACCTGTCCACATCTTTCACTCAACAGTCGTAGGAATGACGTCACGCACGGGGTATACCGCGTTTTACAGATTTTCGTGATTTTCTCGGAAACGAGTAAGAATGAAAGTGGGAAAACCACTTTATTATCTTCAGATAAGATAATTATCGAAATGGTTTTCGATTTGGGCATCATTACATATTTTGAAATGTTGTCAATTGACGAAGCCTGCGTTGCGGATATTTGTATGTACCCTTATCATATCAGCCGAAAGACGGCCACTGCTGGACAAAGGCCTCCCCCAAAGAGTGCCAAAGTAACCGATCCCTCGCCACCCGCATCCAGCGGACTCCCGCAACCTTTACCAGATAATCAGTCCACCTTGTCGGGGGCCTACCCACCCTGCGCCTTCCGGTGTACACGGTCGCCACTCGAGAACATTTCCGCCCCAACGGTCATCGGTTCTACGTGCTATGTGCCCTGCCCACTGCCAGTGTGTGGTGCCAGTGATGACATATGGCACTGAAACGTGGTCGCTTACTATGGGCCTGATAAGAAAGCTCAAAGTCACCCAAAGATCAATGGAGAGGGCCATGTTGGGAGTTTCTCTGCGTGATCGCATCAGAATTGAGGCTATCCGCAGCAGAACCAAGGTAACTTAGGTAATTGATATAGCCCTCCGAATCGCTAAACTTAAGTGTAATTTTTATTTACCAATAAATAAGGGCTTGTCCATGTATTACGTCATCGTTTTTCGTTGATTTTTAAAACCCCCTATCATACCTGCCGTCTACCGTCATCCAATGGTCAGACCCCCCCCCCCCCATTTTGATATGACGTAATATATGACAGCCCCTACCTGAACTGAAACAGCTCAATCGCTTCGGAGGAATTTGGTATAGTGGTGGCTTGAGTCCCGGGGAAGGACATAGAAAAGTAAAAAAAAAATAGTATCCATAATAGTAAAATCCCAAAATATAAAAAAATAGTGCATTGAAAGTAGAGATGCAACGGATAGTTGTTTGGCCGGATACCGGATACCGGATATTCGGCCTGATCATCAGCCGAATATCCGGTATCCGGCCGCCGAATATTCGGCCGGCCAAACGGTACTTACGATTTTAGTTTGACGGCGGGCGCGTCGTGCAGGTTTCAACCTGTTACGTATTGTAGGTTCGCGCGGACCATTTTCTAGGCAAGAAACGAGTTTTATTAGGTCAGTGTACGGAACTATTTCGTATGCAGTACACGTACAGTACACGTGCGCCCGCCTATTTTGCTGAATAGATGAGTTTTTAGTATTAGTAACCATTTTACAAAGTAAAATACCAAACAGAATCACTATTCGGTATCCGGCCGGATAGTGCGCAACTATCCGGTATTCGGCCGGATAGTAAAATAATGGCCGGATAGGCCGGATACCCGATAGCAACCGGATATCCGTTGCATCTCTAATTGAAAGTTTGTATGGAGCTACGACAAAATCAAGTTCCACGCGGGCGGAGTCGCGGGCAGAAGCCTATATACAGACATTTCTCCCGTCTTGAAACAGCTATGTTAACCCCTTAATTAACATCAAATCTCAGCCCCAAAACATGACAGTTCCCGATACGTTTCCTCGGTAATTGGG
This sequence comes from Epinotia demarniana, assembly GCA_945867215.1. Lineage (NCBI taxonomy): Eukaryota > Metazoa > Arthropoda > Insecta > Lepidoptera > Tortricidae > Epinotia > Epinotia demarniana. The sequence goes on from OX244281.1 coordinate 3,716,328, forward strand.
TCCCTTATCGCGGATAATGTTAACTATAGACTCGTATAACCAGGCAACTCCATGTGCAGCGCCTGTGATACTGATGTTTTAATTATATTAGTTGGACAATTTAGTTGGACCAGTTACTAAGCTACAGTAGCCTAGTGGTTCAGGCATGCTGCTCTCAAGCGGCGGTCGTGAGTACGAATGTCAACTCATACAAATGAGTTTTTCGGAACTTATGTGCGGAAGAGATTTACCGGTAGCTTTTCGGTGAAGGAACACATCGTGAGGAAACCGGTCTAATCCCACGACCGCCGCTTGACAGCCGCATGCCTGAACCATTAGGCTACCGTAGCAGTCTAAATACTATATATATAGTACATATTTACGTCACAACTGGTCATAATGTGGAAATTAGGGCCCGGTTCGCTTCCGGAAAATCCTACGCTCTGCCAGTCTCGCCGTTGTGTACTTATCACGGAAGGCAATAAAGAAAGCCTCTTATCGCAAAATAATATCGCCATTGTTTTCGGTTCGAGAGTCAGATACCTGCCTGCGATCTGAGACTTTCTTTCTACCGCGCTGGGTGGGTAATAATAATAATTTTATAAATGCGAAAGTTTAAATGTTTGTGACTCAATCACGCTTAAACCGCTTAACCGAATTTGATGAAATTTTGCACGAAGGAGTTTATAGCCTAGATTCCATTTTGTGAGCCTATTGTGTGTCCCAATGCTGGGCAAAGGCCTCTCCCCGTGATATCCATGCGTCCCTGCTAGGTGTTAGGTTAGATTAAAATACAGGATAATTTTTATCCCGGTTCCACGCAGACGAAGTCGCGGGCGGAAGCTAGTAATATTATAAATGCGAAAATTTGGATGTTTGTTACTCAATCACGCTTAAACGGCTCAACCGATTTTGATGAAATTTTGCACGAAGATAGTTTATACCCTGGATTTATAATACAGGGTAGTTTTTATCCCGGGTCCACGCAGACGAAGTCGCAGGCGGGAGCTAGTCCATATTAATATTATAAATGGGAAAGTGTACGTGTTTGTTTGTTTGTCCGACTTTCACGGCAAAACGGAACGACGAATTGACGTGATTTTTTAAGTGAAGATAGTTGAAGGGATGGAGAGTGACATAGGTTAGTTTTTATACCCAAAATCATCCCCTAAAGGGGTGAAATGGGGAGTTAAAGTTTGTATGGAGTTGCGATATAAGCGAGTTCTACGCGGAAGGAGTCGCGGGCAAAAGCTAGTTTACTATATTGAGACCCCGACTGCTCAGTCCAGAGTAGTCACCTTACATCCTGTCGGCGGTATGTTAATTTGATTTGCCGACACGATACAATAATTACTCGTAGCACGCGTTATGTTATCAATCCGGAGGTTTACTAACCCATTGTTTTCACATCATTGTTATCACCCATGATGAGGAGTGTATCCTTGATTAATTATTATTCCACTAAAGAACCTTTAATGCTAACCATTTTCAGTTAGCAAATCCTTTAAAAACCACTATGCAGCTAATTTCAAAACATTTAACCTCCCATTATAAAATAACTTAAGCGTTTAGCTCGCATGAGTGCTAAGTGGCCTATCTAGCCCAATATAAATGCTGGCACACGAAAATAACCTACGTCACTGCACTACGACAATCTAAAAGCGACCTTAGGGTGTGGTATTAAAATTCACATTGGAATAAGAAGAGGGGTTATAGAAATAAAAATGGTTTAGTGTGGAATAAACTTCCCAACGCCGCTTTTACGTTCGTGGATAACGTTGGCGACCACACACTCGTATAGCCTCGTCATAGTATTCATTGTCAGAGTATTCCCGGTTATGCCCAATAGACCAAGGGACCTTGCCATCGAATCCCAGGATATTGTAAGCAAACACCTCAGCCTGTGGACGCTGACGATTCGAGAACAATCAGAAGCGTGTTGCCGACCCTTTATTGATTTGAGGATTGTGTTGACGCTAGAGACGAACGCTGGTCCCTCACTCTCCATAAAACACAGCCTTTTGTAAGATCGAGGTACTATCCCAAAGGCTGCTCAAAATATGAGAGAGATGACAGTCCGTCAATCCTGAGCTTAGTGAGAGATACAAGTGTTTACGCCCGAGACGAAAATAATTTTGGTACCGAGTGACACATACTATTTTTCACACCGACTATGAGGAAATTAAAAAAAAGCTATTGTTAAAATATATCTAAATTATCTTAATTTTTATTACAAATTTTTAAATATTACGAAATATTTATAAATTTTTATACAACATTGTTATAGTTAAAACTTGAAATATGTTCGTTTTGAATCGACTACGATGAAATTACAATCGATTATTTTATTAAAATCTGTGTTCAATTGGCACATTGCGTACAAATGTTCCAATGCCAAGGTACAAATTAAAATAAGTAGCTTGAACAGAAAAGTAGCGTTTTGGTCCCTCTCGTCGTGGAGCAAAACTTACTTTTCCGAATGAAAGGTGTGAAAAAATTCTTTATTGCTCACCAGACTTATTAGACAGTAGAAAAAAAGTGCTAAATTAAACATAAACACAATGGCAGACAACAGGCGGTCTTATCGCTAAAGAGCGATCTCTTCCAGACAACCTTTGGGTGGTGGAGACAATTCAAGAAAAAACAGAAAGAACCGAATATAAACAACTTAACTATAAGAAATACACATACATAAATACATATTTATATAAACCTACATACACATACATCAATAACTAAAAAAATAGCAGCGAGCAGACCTAGTAGAAGAAAGAAATTTAAAGCGTTCCTTGAGGTAGTGAGGAGTTGCACGGTTAAAAAGAATTCCATAAAGGTGGGCGAGGATGTGTGAGTTACGTCTGAATCGGATAGGAAGCCACTTAAGTTGAGAACGGAAACTGGATACGTGGTCAAATTTGCGTAACCCAAATATGAACCTGATACATAAGTTTTGAATACGCTCAAGCTTGTTAAGTTGCTCCTCAGAGGGTCAATGACACGTCAGCGTAATCTAAAATAGGAAGGAGTAGCGATTGAGCAACCGCAACTTTGGTAGCAATGGGAAGGAAATTACGAAGCCTTCTCAAAGAACCCACAGCTGCAAACATTTTCCTGCTAACCTCATTCATCTGTGATCTCTGTGTTGTCAAATATTTGGTTACTCTGGATGCTATTAAGTATATGACGCTGACAGTACATACATCGAGTTTCAGTCTCTTGTACGTGGTCGTTTATACTCTATATGTAATGTACCTACTTAACTATGGAAAGCCCACAAATTAGTTCCAATCAAAAGCCTATCACGAATCAGGTAAATTATCAATCGTAGTTGATCTCTCAACCCGTTGATTGCCGCTGACGGATTTAGTGCCAGCTTAGTGACGTCCAATAATTGAGTGATCTGTTAGAGCCATGCGAGGGTTACGTCACACGCGGCGCTGGAATACCGACCTTAGCTTTCAAAGTTAAGGTTTAGTTTTGAATGTGAGTGTGATAGGAGGATTGGAAAGATGTAAGTAGTTAGTTGTTCCGTCCCCTTCGTTAATTTTGATGATTATGCCATTGCTGTTCGATTGGTGATGTTGATAACACAGTTCCAGTAACTGAAGTTTTCAACAAAACTGTGCATTTAAAAATATAAATCGGAAATCGTATAACACCTTTTTGCTTAACCTGAGAACACATTGGAGTGCGTTCATTTTAAGATTGGTTTTACTGTATAGAGAATCATGACAAAAAAAAAAACAATTCTAACAAATATACTGCCAAACTGTGCTGGACTGTTTGTTTGCAGGATTCAAACAATGATTTCGCCTCCTATCTTTAGTAATAAATGTCACTTCTTTTCTATAATTAGTTGTGAACTTCTCATCATGTGTTTTTCCCGATAGTGCCGTAAACGGTGAGTTGCATCAAACCATCTGTAATCGTAAGCGGTGTTCGTTAATATCTGAATGTATCGAACGTTTGACAAGTTTCTATGGACTGACAGCTGTCAGCGCCATATTTAACGTTGATCGGTCTGCAATCGTAAGTCGGTGCAACCCGCCCTATGTCCGCTATGGCAAGATTTGGCGTATAGGCCCTATTTTTACGGAAGCGACTACCATCTGACTTTCCAGGTTGTACAGTCGCCATCAGATATATCGGAGCGGCCAAAGTGCTCACAAATATCTGAACACATCTCTAGTGACGAGGCATTAGGCCACGGTCGGTCAGATGGATATGGCCAAACAATAAGGGTTCCTTGTTGACTACGGAACCCTAAAAAACGAGTGGTACGAGCCAGGGTTCCACTCATGAATTCCAGCTTGAAAGTCGAAAGAGTCCTATAGAAAGAGACGGATAGTCCGTCTCGCCGTGAGACAGCTCGCGCGCCGTTTTGTGAAAACCAAGGTGATGTGCTAGCCCCACTGATTGAAGCTTGAAACAAATTATCGGACGCGGATAACGGCCGCGACTGATAAATTTGCACAGTCGAACGGGATCCAGCGCGCCTGATTTCTGTCGGACGTCCGAACGCTCAAGGTTAAGTTCACAGCTTACGACCGATTGATTGCACAATTTAGTGTATATTCATTATCTAGATACCGGCTGTGAGCCGCGTCCGTCAGCCGCGTCCGATAATATGTTTCAAGCTTTACGCGGGAACGCGGGATGCACGGAAGATGGACGACTCGAATGCAGTATGTACAAGTACATAGCTTACACAAAACACACCTATAAGCTTAATGATCCCACTGGAAGAAGTAGCTAACACAGTATACCTAAGTTCATTAACATAAACTCACCTCCGCAGCGAATTCTAATACAATTTAACGAAATTAAACAAAGCGCATAACTTGGCACTAACTGGGGATTAGTTCGAGTCGTGTTCATGCAAATGCGCTGGTTAACTGCGCGGTGTTAATTTATGCAAGTACACTGTACTTGTACAGTCGGCCACATAAGCTACTATTAAGGTTCAGTTTTGGTAAAAGTTTTTACCTTTTCTTTGGCGACTGCAGTTTTCTGTACCTATACCGTCATCAACTACTCGTTGAGATGCTTCTGACGAGCCCAAACTCAACGGCGTTACGTCTGTTAAGTCCCGAATTCCCATGGCCATCTTCTGTCTCCATCATCAGATAAGCTCGATGGTATGTACTACAATATTGAATTGTCATCTAATCTATACTTAAACTCAAAATTTCAGCTCATTCGGTTGAAGATATCTGCTTCTTTGAGTTGCAAGATTCCATCCGAACAAACATAGTAAACATACATACATTGCAAGTTAAATAAAAGCCTGTAAAATAGTAAATGAACGCACTCAGAAGAATAAATTGTTCAACCGAGGAGTACCTACCCTACTCATCATTACCAAGGTAGGGTACTTGGTAATATCGCATAACCATATTACCAAGTACCCTACCTTGGCCACCAGCTAACCAGCTTCAGTTAGCGACCACCTGGTGAAGAAAGGATCGAAGGCATTAAACTCAATATATTTCTACGGACTTTAAAAAAGTGAGTCGCTGGCAATATTGAACTACTAAAAAACGAGAAAATACCTTTAATTGCACTTAATTAGGCGGTCGCTAACCGGCAATGACCACGCTCTAAAAATTAACGTGTTCAGTCAATCGACATGAATACGCTTCACATTTTCTCGTTGCAAGCGTTCATTGTGAAAGAAATTTCATGAAAAACACACATCAGATATGGTTCACGAAACATAAATTGAACCGATGCGTCACACAATTTGTTCCGAGGAATCGGCGCAATTTATATTTCCTCAACTATACCTGTATAAATATTTGTGATCATACGTCAATTAAAACTATTAGTTACGCATGTAGTAATTCATCCAGCTGTTACATTTTAACTGGAAAACATTTTCCTTTTGATAAGTTAGGCGACAAAAGATGTAACCAGTAACTAACCTAAAAACAACACTATAAAAACACAAAAGTAAGCTCCCTACTCAATTACAGCCATTATCAAAGCATAGACAAGCCGCCCAGCAAAAAACTAGGTATCTTATAATCGCACCTCTTAGCATTACCCTACTAATTATCCTATAAAACTCGCCCGCTAATGTCCTGCAAAAAGAACCCAACTGACTGGCTGGATAGAAAAACAAACTCGGCTAAAAGCGTTCATGTGTTCACGGCCTTAGCGCGTACGGGACTGACGTGTGTACATGGGTTTAGAGTTTTGCTTTTAAAGATACGATCGGTTAGGAAAAGATTGTCTGTGGATTTATGTTAAAACCGTAAAACAAAAAGGTTGATTAAGTATTTGAATGTTAATACGTCAAAATCGACATATGTTATTTTATTAAAGAAATGCCTATTATGAAGGTGCCAGATTAACAAATATCAAATAACAGCAATAGGATTAACAATCTCAAAAGATTTACTCTTAGGTTTGATATCTTAATTCTAATTGGCCGGTTTGTCAGTCACTCAATGTTTTTATAGGTTAGATCTCTTGTAGTAGGTCAATTAAAACACGCAAAGTAGATGAAATGACAGGAATGTTACTGTTATACATCCGTACTAATCCATACTATTATTATAAAAGCAAAAGTGTCTATTTGTCTGTCTGTTACCTCACAACGCTTAGACGGCTGGATTTCAATGAAATTTTGCACGAAGATATTTTATAGCTCATGGATTAAAATATAGGATAGTTTTTATACCGAAGCTAGTATCATACATATATTCCAATTAGAATGACGATGAATAATATATTATAAGTAGTAAGGTTCCGATGGTTTTGGTTACGGAACCCTGAAACAGAATCTTTCCCAATGAACATTCTTTCATGTCGGTTAACGCCCTCCAACGCAATCCAATTACACTAAAATCACTATCTTGTTTTGCAAAAACAAAACTGATAAAGCTAATTGCATCGGAGTAATATTATTCAAATGGGGAGCGGTAACTCTCTCCTTGTTTTAATTAAATACATAAGAAATCCAGGAAAAATGTCGCAAGTGAGGCATTTTTCTGGTAACATACGCTCTTCTCGGTATTTTCTGCCCTAGAGGGGAAAATAAGTTTTCTTTGCGTGTTATCGTGTTCTCCTTTTCCAGATGTCGAGGATAATTTATAAGTAGGGTACTGTAATTGTTAGAACAGTGAGAGGATTAGGTAGTGCGAGTTTACTTGAAATCAGACTACATAATAAAAGATACCCGGTCAATTTGCTTAATACTGTAATCGTTGTAAGTATAAAATCCTTTTACGGATCTCATTGCTTCCCAACTAACTACAGGTTGTGTTTATAATTTAGAATGAAGACATGTGGCAGAACTAGATATTGTTTTATTAACATACATCCAGCGAATAATATACGTATTAGGCTGAATAAATTTAAATAATAATAGAAGTTTTCAACAACGAGTGTTTGAGTTCGAACGAAGTCGTGAGCAAAAGTTACTACGGGCGATATGATTCGAACTCTTTAAGAGTACACATGATGCTCACGGTGACAATTTTGCTGGGAGTGGATCGTTGGATAGAATAATTCTGATCATGCCTTATTACTTTGATTCCATCGTTACCATGCACTCAGGGGGGGCTACCTACGCTGTTCTTGTTCACTAAAATATAAATAATAATGTTTAATGTATACCTAAGTAGATTAGGGAATTTTAGTAAGCACAACACGCTTAAAACTTTAAGCTTTCATATTGCATTTTGCTACTTATTAAGCAGCAATTTGCATTTAAACTTTATTTATGCAAGTATAATAATACCTAACTTTGCTGTTTTGAATGCGAATGTGTTTTGTTTAAAAGATATTTGAAATAAGTTGCATATTTTAAAGGTGAATTTAAAACGAAGTTTTTACTTTAAGTTGTCCCGAAACGAGACCAGTCAGACGTAACCTTTAGTAACTAAAATTTAAATAAAAACCGCCCGACTGCGAGTCGGACTCGCGCACGAAGGGTTCCGTACCATTATCTGTAAAAACGACAAAAAAATCACGTTTGCTGTATGGGAGCCCCCTTAAATATTTATTTGTTCCGATTTTAGTATTTGTTGTTATAGCGGCAACAGAAATACATTTTCCATGAAAATATTGGGTTTTGTATCAAAGCAGACCCCAGCAGGCTTCTTTAGGGCAGAACCGGGAATAATGCTAGGATGACGATATTAGTATAGAGTACTACTCTACCTATACATATCATACTCTCTACGTTTAAATTGAGATACAAATTATATAAAGTTTTGTTTGCGTACGGACTCCTAAGAACAGAACTCTTTGAGGTATCGATTTTTTGTACGCGAATAAAAACCTTGCAAAATAACTTTATTTTAAGCACCAGCCGTCGACACGGTCGTTAAGGAGGGGAGTCTTTATTAAAACTAAGGAAAACAGGGGAAGTAAGCTATGAAATATTGAGACATTGACGTTCAGAACAGATTTTAAATGTTTCGGAATGGAACTTGCCTTCGGCATTTTAATTATCAACATTTTCAATATGTTAACATCTAGCTAAAATCTTCTGACGTTTCTGTATATATATGCCGTTTGTATTTATTTTATCATATACTGCTATAGATCAATTGGGATATAGATCAATTTTAGTAATTTACTTCTCACCTAGTAACTTGGTCCATATTGGCTCATATAAATTTGATGTGTCGATTTTTTCTATTAATACCGCTTTGTAATCATAATCATCACTCTTCATAATGTCTTCCTACCTTTTATGTTCCTTTTCTGTTACTATCATCGGAACTCATAACGACCTTTATTCATAAAATGTTTCTTCATAATGTCATTACTAAGAACAGACTTGAACTCATAATTTGGTTGTTCATAACTATTCCTTTATAATGGACATATATCATAATTTTGTTAGTCCTATTTGATATTATTGTTGTTGATTGTTGTGGTTACTTCATAATTTTGTTTTCCGCTCTTTAAAAAAAAAAATAACCTCGAAGACGTCACACCTGGCCATAATGCGAGTTTTACTGCACGCTGCGCGTACGGGAAAACTCGCATTGTGGCCAGGTGAAGCCGTAAAATTTTGTACTCGACACGGGCGGTAATTCGTAAAGCCCCAGAGCGCATATTTATAACACCTGCGATCTGGGGCATTCACGAATTCACCGCCCTAGTTACGTAATGTACTATTATTTAAAGAGCTTTGTCACTGTAAGTGACGATGCCGCTGTGTGTTGCACATTCACCCCTATATAACCGCCCGTGTCGAGTATACAAAACTGTACGTCTTGCCAGGCCAGGAAGTAGGCTTATCCCGCACGCGCAGTAATTACTTACCTAGGCCGGTAAAAAAAGAAAAGAATGTTGCTTAGATCGCAGGTGTTTGACGCAAGAGCTGAAGGCAATAAATATGTGATCGGATGCTTTCGTTATCACCCTTGGTGGATACAAAATTGTACCTACGTCTCGCCTGAACAGGAGTGGGATTTTTGCACGCGGTACCCCGGGTGTGCCGTAGGAATATTGTCCATCAATGTAACGTCAAAGCGCTTTTCAAATGAGACCTGACAAGTTCTCAAACTAACTTAATCTAAATCCACCTCGTTAAAACTCCAAGTCTCCGGATTGTACCTGAAACAGAAACGTAATTATTAGCAAAGAGTTTTTTCCCAAGTTGATTTTGTCCGACTTATCTTCCACCTTTGAAAAAGTTTTTCATAATAACGGGGTCCTAATATATTTTTTTAAGGCTTACTCAAAGGAAAATTTGGATTGTGAATCATTAATCTACAGATTTGTATAACCTAAATTAATTCAAGTGTTTATTATTCTAATAATAGAATAATTAAACTTTCAATAACATTTTCAAGGGGAATCAAGGATAGTAATTGGCTGTAACTTTTACTGTACAGCCGTAAATCCGAAGGTTTAGTGCGTATAAAGCCTACATAAAACGGATTGTGTAAGTGATTAATTTGTTAAGAAATTGGTCATGAGCATCACATTTTTGAGAATTTTGCGCTCGTCCGTGCATTAATTACGTCATCGTTCATTGTCGCTCATTGAGCCCCCCTAGCATCATCCAGCGTCATAATCGAATGGGGCAAAGGAGTCCCCTGGATGCGGGTGGCGCAGGACCGGCCAAATTGGTTACTCTTCGGAGGCCCATATCCAGCAGTGGACATAATTATGATAATGATAAACTAAGTGTACAAATTGTATTGTTGTATTATGGCATTTTATTCTCAACCAGTGAATCACGAGTTTACATGCACTGGTAGAGTAGATTTTTTTAAATTACCCGTGTAACCCATACATCCATACTAATCCATACTAATATTTTAAATGCGACAGTGTGTCTGTCTGTTACCTCTTCATACTTCAACCACTAACCGATTTAGATGAATCTTGGTATAGAGAACATAGGATAGTTTTTATCCCAGAAATCATCCCCAAAAGGTGTGAAATGGGGGGTGAAAGTTTGTTTGAAGCTACTATATATGAACGAGTTTCACGCGGACGGAGTCGCGGGCAGGAGTTAGTGCTAAATAACTGAACATTCGGCAAGTAGCGAGCTACTCGTACTTTCATTATTTCATTTGGGCTGGCATAGATTTATACGGGCCTCTTTTAAACCGTCCCATGTGAAAAAGTCGTACCTCCATTCAAGCTTCATAGAGATATACGGCTTTTTATTTTAGCAAGGTAATGTTATAGTGAATTGACACGTAAACCATGTTTAGATTTAGTTTATGGCTGGGGTGAGGTGAGTTATGTCTGATAATAGGCTGTTTTTGGGTTTATTGTTTTGTATGGGGATGATTCAATTAGGGTACACACGCAAGGTGGCGTTTAAATATTATTTTGATTAATGTCAGCACTTTTATGGGACCCTTATTATGCTCCCGCTGTCTGCCTCTATGTTCGTACGTCCATGGCCGGACAGCACTAAACGAAGACCAGTGCATACATACATACATAGATCCACGCCTTGAATCCCAAACGGGGTAAGTAGACCACATGAAACTTATATTCCAAAAAAATGTGTCATATTTATACCAGGGGAGGCTCACTCCGTGATTTTGTCGCACCGCTACAAGTACATGCGGCCCCGGCCGATATGTTAGGGCTGATGCTACGACACGCACGCGTTCTATCGCAGCGCGTTGCATGCACTAGAAAGGGATGTTCACGTTTAGGCTCGTTCGGCGTATCTAAACAGGGGATTTATAGAGAACCTTCTGTATATAGTTAGAACTATTATATATTCTGTGTATAAACTTAAAACACAATATATACTCATACATAATCTAGATACGAATAAAATTAACCCATTCTAACTTTGTCGACACATTACCGCCAACATTGCCCGAATCTAAATTTAAATCTACCCTCATTCCCGTGACTTCCGAATTCTAGATTTTAGCCCAGATTTCTGTTTTCCGCGAAACAAAAGCTTTTAAAAGGCATTTCCAGTTTAACAGCATTCTTATCATTATTGTTTAATCATTCTGAAAACAACTCTAAAGCGCTTTAATAAGGTTTAGAATATCAAAAGCGAACGCTCCCGCTATAATTTAAAAAAGACGGATCTCACATCAATCTTCATACGTAGATACAGCGTTGCGAAAATATGCTTTAAGTCTAATACGAGTTTTTGAAAAATACCATTCCATCTCCAATACACATTGAAAAGGTTGTATACGCTTTTCAATCTCCAACACACTTAGAACCCAGTGGTTTTAATGGTAGCATAGGAAATTTTGAAGCGCGAACAATTCCTGATACTCACAACACTCACAACGCTTAGCGTCAGCGCACCAGTATACCCTGAGCCGCGCTCACGCACAGTTGTTACGAGACTAGGGGTCAGGTTACTTAGACGCGCGAATAAATAGTTTTGTGAATATTCTGAAGTTGAACTGCGAAGTGAAGCCCGACTCGAGCGATTTGTTTTCATAAAGAAACTTAGGCCATAAATGACATCGGCACGTCATTACATTACGCGTCTCGCGTGACTCTGACGCGGGTCGTTCTCGACTCTACCTCAGTTTGAAGGCTCTACAATGGGCCATCATGGCATATCATACAGGACGCATCTATTAATATAGATCCATACTAATGTTACAAATGCGAAAGTGTGTCCGTCTGTTACCTCATCGCCTAAACTGATGAACCGATTTAGATACAGACAGAGATCTATATATTATAAATGATGTAGTCGTACTAATACTATTTAGAGTAGTCTATAGATAGTCATTTTGACTTTTAAAAATGCCCTCGTGGCCTATTTCTTGAATAAATATTTTGAGTACTCAGGACAAAGCTATAGTTATAATAATACCACGAACAGGCGAGCTACAATTCTCAATAAGTGTGACACAAAGGGATATATTATATCATTTGTTGTCCTTCTCTACCACTTTTTTATTCGTCGCAACTGAGTCAGTGCGAAATTTACCATTACCCGCCCAAATTAAGTGGGTTGTTTATGGTAAGCCTTCAGCCAATTTATGACCATTCCTAATTTAGGTGCATAGGAGCTTTTCGTCCGTTTATTGTGGCAATGGCAACATGTATAGCAATTGCAATGACAACATATACATATAGAAAACTATGTATGGGCGTTCATGGCCCATAGATAGATTTAAATTACGCCCCTTTTTAAAATCACAATACCCATTTGAATAAATGCAAAAGGTAACTTTTTCGCAAACTCCCCATGCATTGTTAACTTGCTATCAATAATTCATAATATCAACCAAATGAAAACATTTTCATCAGTTATGAATGTGTTGCAATTAATAATTAATTGGATCGGGAATATTCAATGCCAGTTTTACATTTAAATATGCTGTCAGATGCATTAATTATGTTAGTTTGCTGTAATACGTTTTATTCAAATAAATACATCACTACATCAGTAACTGTGTGATTTTTTTTCTGTTAAAGTCAGCATCGTATAGTACCTAAGTAGCAGCCAAAGGGCAAGAGGGCACTTTTACAAGTCAATGTTGTAGTATATGTGGGTACATATAAAACCGTGTCGACAACTGTCATCCGGAGCCATCAGTCTGTTTCCGATGAATAAACGCGCGTGACACGTATACTGGTTATTTAATTAGAATCCCCTAAATCCTCGATACAGGACAACTGGCGACGAGTTATTTCCCCGCGTAATTGTATGTTTACAAGTGTAACGGAAGAAAAACAAGTTTAAGATGGCCGGCAGTCACGGATTATTAGGAAGCAGTCTCACCTTCGACCATCACGTACAGGAGTGGAAGATTTTTTTAAGTCGTTTTACGCAGTATTGCGTGGCGAACGACATAACCGATGAAAAGGATAAATCGGGAGTAAAACGTCGTGCCCTGTTATTGTCTGCTCTGGTCGAAGATACTTACCGCGTCGTCAGAGATCTTTGACACCCGAAAGAACTCGAGACCTTGGAGTACAAAGAGCTTGTGGACCGGCTGAACCAACATTTCATTACCAAGAGAAGTTCGTTTGCTGAGAGGTACAAATTCTACAAGGCCGAGCAGCGCCCGGGCGAAGATTTAGCAGAGTGGGCGGCGCGAGTGCGGAGTCTCGCGCTGTATTGCGAGTTCAAAGCAGAACTCGGGACAGCGTTACGAGATCGGTTTGTTCTCGGGCTCGAGAATGTCAAGGAGAAGGAGCGGTTGTTTGCAGAAAGCATCGAGACATTAACTTTAACAAAAGCCTTGGGGATCGCGCAAGATGTTCGTTGTGCTCGCATGGCGCTGCAAGGGTCGCGCACGGAGGCTAACGCGGCCGCGCCGGCGCAGTCGGTGTTTGCTATGCGCTCCGGTCCCAGTGCAGGAAAAGATCGTCGTGGCCCGGCCAAAAAGTGTTGTAGTGTGTGCGGTTATAGTAGCCATGATAAAGAACAGTGTAGATTTGCAAATTTCGCGTGTAAATAGTGTTTTAAAAAGGGACACCTTAAAAGAATGTGCACCATGAATGTTAAAAACAACAACTTTATAGCTGCGGATGACGAGTTTTTGCACTATGAAGGTAATTATGGCTTATATAATATAAAATGTGTTGACGGTAAACCAATGCAGCAGTTCGTGTCGATAGCGTGCGAGCAGGTATTGTGCGAAGTGGATAGCGGTAGTGCTGTCTCTGTCATGCCAGGTGATATTTACGAGACAAAGTTTCAGGATAAAGTCTGCGATTTAAAACCATGCAAAGTTGTTTTAAACTGTTATAATGGTACTAAAATTTTTCCATTAGGTTGTATAGCGTTACCGGTGATTTTTGAGGGGCAAACCAAGCTGTTAACATTTTATGTTATTAAAACTGGCAGTGAACAACCAACATTACTTGGTCGCGATTTTATAAGCTTGTTTAACATGCAATTGTGTACATTCAATTGTAATAATTTACAATCAGATAGTTTAACTGAGGGGTTGAAAAGTAAGTATTCGAAATTATTTACGGACGAGTTAGGTCAGTTTAACAAGTACAAGGTCACGTTGAAGGTCAAACCGGATGTACCATTAAAGTTTTTTAAGCCAAGAACTGTTCCATTAGCGCTTAGAGAAAAGGTCGAAAGTGAATTAGACAGATTATTGAGTTTAGGTATCCTTGAACGGGTGGAGCACGCCGAAGTAGCAACGCCTATAGTGCCAGTGTTGCGCCGCGACGGTGGCGTCCGCATTTGCGGTGACTACTCCGTCACGCTCAACAAGGCACTGTATGTTGACTCCTACCCGCTACCGCGATACGAGGATTTGTTTGCTCGGTTGCACGGCGGCGTGCAATTTAGCAAGTTAGATCTGTCCAGAGCGTACAATCAATTAGTATTAGACGATACGAAAAAACTTACATGTATCAATACACATAAAGGTCTTTTCTGCTATAATAGACTTGTATTCGGTCTTTCCTCCGCTCCAAGTCTTTTCCAAAGAACCTTGGAGCAATTATTGGCGGGAATTGAAGGAATATGTATTTTCCTAGATGACATATTAGTGACAGGTCCGTCTAAAACCGTTCACTTAGAGCGACTCGAAAATGTACTGAGCCGTTTGCAAGATGCAGGGTTCCGTTTAAAGAAAGATAAGTGCGAATTATTTAAAGACTCCGTAGAATATCTGGGATTTGTTATTGATAAAACGGGTTTGCGCAAAACAAATGCAAAGGTGGAAGCAATTTTAAATAGTAATGCTCCCCAGAACGAAAAGGAATTAAAATCATTTTTAGGAATGATTAATTATTACAGATGTTTTATTCCAAACATCTCCAGTGTTCTAGCCCCATTACATTCATTGCTCCGCAAGAGTGAAAAATGGGTTTGGGGTCAAGAGCAAGCAAGGGCTTTTGAGCGCGTTAAGAATGAGTTGGCTAGCGAGCGCGTGCTGGCGCACTTTGACCCCTCTCTGCCGACGGTGGTTACAGCTGATGCAGGACCTCGAGGTCTAGGTGCCGTGTTAGCTCAACGACAACCCGACGGTAAGGAACGAGTGGTCGCGTTCGCCTCTCGTTCACTGACCAAGCCGGAACAAAATTATGCGCAAATCCAAAAAGAGGCTACGTCCATAGTATTCGCGGTGAAAAAATTCCATCATTATTTATATGGACGGGCGACTCCGTTTACACTGCGGACGGACCACAAGCCCCTGATGTCTATATTTGGTACAAAAAAAGGTGTTCCGGAAATGGCGGCAAATAGATTACAGCGATACGCTTTATTTTTAACTGCATATAATTTCGACATCGAATATGTAAGGAGTGAAAACAACGTTGCCGATTTTCTATCGCGAGCCGTGCCGTGTGCAGAGAGTAACGAGCAGCAGAACGTCGAAGAGGTCAATTTATTTATTAATTACGTTACTGACTCCTTGTTAAAGCCGTTGACTTTGAGCGATATTAAGCGCGAAACGGATCGAGATGAGACGTTACGTAAGGTAGCCGATTATGTAAACAAAGGTTGGCCGTCAAAAGTTTCGTTGACTGATATTAAACCGTTTTTTTTCAACAGGCACGAAATAAGCGTCGAGAATGGTTGTATTTTGCGCGGCCATAAATTAGTTATACCTAGCATTTATAGGGAGCAGATTTTGAATGAGTTACACGACTCGCACTTTGGCGTAGTCAAAATGAAGTCAGACGCTAGAGCACGCATGTGGTGGCCTAATATCGACAGGCATATTGAGGAAAAAGTAGGTTCTTGCACAGTGTGTAACCAGTTTAGGAACGCGCCGGGACACAGTCCGCTGGCGCCGTGGAAGTACCCGGCGCGGGCATGGGAACGGCTACACCTAGATATGTTTACTTTAGGAAATAAACATTTTTTGATTCTAGTTGATGCGTTCTCCAAGTGGGTAGAATGTTTTCACATGCCTCGTACAGATTCTGGGTCAATAATTGATAAATTGGACGAACTATTTAGCAGATACGGTTTGGTTTGCACCCTTGTCACAGATAATGGCTCTAATTTTTGCTCAACGCAATTTGAAAACTATTGCATGTCGAACGGTATCCGACATATAACAAGCGCTCCGTACCACCCCGCTTCTAATGGTCAAGCGGAAAACTCAGTCAAAACGGTCAAAAGAGGTTTAAAATTAATCATAGCAGAAAATTTGCCACAGCGGGATTTATTTACGAGACTCAATAAGTTTTTATTTAGCTATAGGAACTCGATACATTGTACAACGGGATTCTCTCCCGCTCAGCTGTTGCTAGGCCGGCGCCTGCGCTGCCGACTCGACCTGCTGCAGGTAAACAACGATGACTCATCGTCGGTCATTAACGAGACGTCTTCCGCAGCTACAAGTAATGTTGTGGCAAAACAGACCTTACAGAGTAACCGTTTTGGTGGAAAACGAAATGCAGTTTTTAAGATTGGTCAAAAAGTGCTTGTAAAACATTTTTACAATAATGGTACAAAATACTTTTGGAAAGTGGGTTATATTAAGGACATTATTGGTTCTAGAATGTTTAGAGTTTATATTCCTGAATTAGATTTAAGTACAAGGAAACATATGGATCATGTATTGTTGTATAGAGGAACGGACAGACTGCTCGTAGAAGACGAGACGAGTAGTTATGATTATATTTTGCCGAGTGCAAGTGTCGGCGCTGCCTTATCGGATGGATTACAGACCGACATTGAGTCCTCGCCAACCACCCAGCCGCGGCGGTCGGAGCAACATCACCAAACGGAGGAAACCGATGACCAAGACGATTCATTTTGTTCATTACCAGAATTGCTTTCACCGCGGCCTCTTGATGACACGGTAGGCGGTAATACAACTGACGCTGCTATACGTCATGATCATGAGGAGGAGAATAGTGACGACATGAATGTTCCTCCGGGCCCGGTTCCACAGGTGTCACCGAGGGTTGAGCCGCCGGTGGAGAGTACCGCTGCGGAGACTGAGTGTCCCGAGTCGTCTGCAGGGTTACCGCCAGTCGATGCATCCACAACGAATGAAGGGCATCAAATGAAACCTGTCCGTTCCACGCGAAACAGAAATGTTCGCTACAAAGATTTTTATTAGCTTTACATCCTCAATTATTTTGTAATTTAGTGGTGGAGGGATTGTAGTATATGTGGGTACATATAAAACCGTGTCGACAACTGTCATCCGGAGCCATCAGTCTGTTTCCGATGAATAAACGCGCGTGACACGTATACTGGTTATTTAATTAGAATCCCCTAAATCCTCGATACAGGACACATGTACATGTCAAAAACTATAATAGAAATAAATAAATAAATATTCGGGGACAATCTTACACAAATCGACCTAGTCCCAAACTAAGCAAAGCTTGTACTATGGGTACTAGACGACGATAAACATACTTATATAGATAAATAAATACTTGAATACATAGAAAACATCCATGACCCAGGAACAAATATTCATGCTCATTACACAAATAAATACCGGGATTCGAACCCAGGACCTCTTGCTTCGTAGGCAGGGTCACTACCAACTAGGCTGAAGCGGTCGTCATAGGTATCCTCAAAGATGTATAAGGTCTCCGAGTGTCAAAAAAAGGTTATAAAATAATACAACCAAGTTAAGACCGAGTGAAATCTCTCATATCCATTCCAAAGAGCAGTGAATTAAAGTTATGCTTGTCCTCCTTGCAAATATGAACTGACCGGACTCTAAAAACAGCTGCCTTCACGAGTATGACGCGTATCTGAATAAAGACGTGTGTACGGAATATTTGTCTGCTTCGGCTACTCCTAACTGTACACAGAATAGCGGGGCTGACCGACTCGCTTCACCCACCTATCCAATTGGCCCCCAAAATAAGCAATCCTTAAGGCCGAAACGCACTGGCAGCGGTGGCGGAGCGGCGCGGAGGCGGTACCGGTTGTAATGTTCGAGCTGATATGAAATGATCCGCACAGAGCGGCGCGGTTATCTGTGCGGACCCTTTCGTATTAGCTCGAACATTAAAACCGGTACCGCCTCCGCACCGCGCCTCGCCGCCCCGCCACCGCTCTCTGTGCGTTTGCAGTTTTAAGTAGACTCGGGAACGGCCCGAAGGTAGTCCGCCCTCAATGTCTCTGTGACGGTGAATGATGAGTGAAGACTCGTTTTAGTTAGTGACGCCGCCGCCATGTTTTGAGCCTCCAATTTATGGCGCACAAGTTTCGGAAATAAGCGAATGCTTTGACAGATTTATACGAAGTGTGGTTGGAACATGGACCTATGATACTCAGGACAGGCTATACGTGATACCACATTGAGGCACGGAATGGCTCCTATGCAGCTATATTAAGAATTGCTCTTAAAATGGCTGATGACTTGCCATAAACAACTTCCTTTTGACGGGTAATGATTTATGTGCCACAACTTCATACTAAATCATTTGTGGCAAATAAAAAAAAGTGGAACTATGACAAGGACCATTCAATACATTTTCCTTTCTGTCACACTTGTCGAATTTGTATACTACCAGCTCGCTTAACACGCAGAAACACTTTTCGTTAACATCTGTCATTCACATCACACATCATCACATCATCAGCCTATATACGTCCCACTGCTGGGCACAGGCCTCCTCTCATGTATGAGAGGGAACGGGCAGTAGTCCCCACGCTGGCCCAGTGCGGGTTGGGGACTTCACATACACCTTTGAATTTCTTCGCAGATGTATGCAGGTTTCCTCACGATGTTTTTCCTTCACCGAAAAGCTAACGGTAAATATGAAATCATATTCCGTACATAAGTTCCGAAAAACTCATTGGTACGAGCCGGGATTCGAACCCACGACCGCCGTTTGACAGCCGCATGCCTGAACCACTGGGCTACCGTATCTGTCATTCCCATACATTTTATTAGTTTTCTATTGGCGTTAGCGCTTGTCGATTGCAACCTTTTCTAGGCCCCCAGTACTGCCCGTTCCGTCTCAACTATTAGACGAGGCCTGTGCCCAGCAGTACTACTCACAGGCTGATGGTGATGATAAATCTGGTTCAAAAAAGCGAGAAGTGGAGAAATCATTATTTTAGGATACATTGATATTGATATTTATTTATCTCATAATATTACATTACATTATAAATAACATTAATAATATAATGTATACATCAGTTTCTCTGTTAAGATTAAACCTATTATTACGAAGGTTCTCAACAAAGGACGTCAGTATTATTTATTATAGTTTAAATAAAACTGCGGCTCAGTTGTCTCCTGGGTAACAGGACAGAATAAAAACATAAGTTATTCCACCACAATTAATTGGCTTATTATTTTCGCGGAGACAGAAAAATTAAAGAGCAGCAAACTGTTTGCAACTAAAATAATAACTTGTCAGCGATTAAATATTTTGGCAATCATTTATATTAAATGAGCTTTAAACTAAGGATATTTTAAAATTCAAATAATGGCAGCTACTTTAAGGTAGCAGAAATAATAAATAAGATTACTGAAATCATAGGCGAGGTACTATAAATAATGACTTGGCGACTAACCGACTCGGATCACGGATAGGTTAGAAGACGGAAGCGGCAGCTTTGCTGCCGCTTTCGTCTTCGAGGTTATTTTTTTTATAAAAGAGCAGAAAACTTGTTTTTTTTATGACCTTGATTTATTTTATATGCAATCCATTGAACAATTAGAGTAGGCCATTTTCAACTTTTTATCCGCTGTCATGTTTCCGCTCAATTCAGTTAATTCAGTCGCCAAAACAATAACTCGATGCTAGTTTATATTGAAACAAAGCCGAAAATTGATTACTTAGCTGCTACTTTTTACTTTATACTAGTCTCCGCAATTAGTCGCCAACTTATTATTTTTGCTACCTCCTTTAATTTTTTATAAATCCCTAAATCAGATTAATTTGTCGCCGCGTTAAATACATGCCCAATTAATTTCTCACTTCGTCTCGCTAGTGGGAAAGCAGCTCGTATTAAAAACCAAGAGAATAATTATGTCATTACAACGTACTCGCTCCGAAAGTACCCCTTTATATGGATCAACATAAACAGTAGAAGTACTCTATGCTCTATGCACGGCGGGGCGGTGCGGGAATGGATTTCGGGCACCTATTCCCACAAACGTGAGGTTACAAAGCGGACCCCGGGCTCCTTTAGGGGCTCAACCGGGAATAGCGCTAGGAGGATGATGATTCCCACAAACGAGCCAAAATTAGATTTCATGAGAATTACAATTTCACATTTAAAGTATTTATTATTACCTCGCATGTTGTACATGTGCGCATAGGTAATTCCAAATCAATTTATCTACTTTCCGCACTTCACTACATAATATATAACAAAGCCGCTTCCCGCTGTCTGTCTCTATGTAGTTATGCTTAGATCTTTAAAAGTACGCAACGGATTTTGATGGGGTTTTTTGAAAAGTGTGATTTATGAGAAAGGTTTATACTTTATATATAGGTACAGGGTGACATTTTATTCAGTGTCCAAATTCAAGTATAGGATTCTTCAGCAATAATTATAAAATAAGTGTTGTTTTGTTTCATATCATTTAATACAAAAATCTTTAGTAATTGCTGCTTAAAGTGATCCCAAAAAAACCTTTCCGCGGCACGCCTCCCCTCCCCCGGCCCCGCCCCGTTCCGCGCGGTACTGAATGCCGAGTAACCACGCTGTACGGATATTTTTTTTGGGATACACAATTTACAAATTAAAAAATACCTACCAGCTTTTTTTCAAAAATGGAGTCTTTAGTGATACCAAAAGCCTACAAAAAATTTGGACACTGATTTAAATGTCACCCTGTATAATATAGTATTCGTGCGAAGCCGGGGCGCGTCGTTAAGTGTAACATACAATTCATGACTAACTATTCTGGCAGCACAGTATAACCCTCAATTCTTAACCCTCCTTTAACACTTTTTATATTCACGGTAACAGCATGTTTCCTGTTTAAAATGACGTCAAACGACAATAACTCGCGCATAAGGTCACGCCTCATTGGCATCGTTATAATTATGGCAAATATAATATTTCACCCGGACCATTTCGTTAATGAGTTCAAGTAGCGTGGGGAGGTGTGGTTGGGTGCGGTGCCAGTGTTAGCGGGGGTTTTAAATAAACAGTAAGTATGTTTTTTACTCAGAATTGTCAGGATGTTTTCTTTTTTTAACCTCCAGCGCAAAGAGAGGGGTGTTATAAGTTTAACGTCTGTGTGTGTATCTGTGTATCTGTATGTGGTATCGTAGCTCCCAAATGGACCAATTTTTTTTGTCATAGATAATTTTATCCCGAGTGTTCTTCATTATTTTATTCATTCATAACTAAAATTATACATGAACATAAGGTACATTGCTCCACAAAAAAATGTCGCATGGCGCGCGCGTATGTCGCACGCGTTAGACTTTAAAAAAAGGTTGATGAACATTTATGAATAAGATTACTTACTAGATTTAAGGTATGTGATTGTACTTTAGTTTCATATTTTAAGGTGATGGCAATAAACACATTCTTATTATTATTATTCGTTCAAACAGGGCCGAACTTCGGTCTCCCACATTGGCACCCAACCATTAGGCATGATATTTAAAAATGTTAGGGATTATTTTAATGAAGGGACCACGAAACCATTACAGAAATCTCAGCGCAATAGGATATTATGCTTTTTGTTTACGAACATGCTCACAAAAAATCATTTTCCATTTGATAAAATAGTCTAACCTTTTTGGTTTAAAATCCCATTTCAATCGTAGGTTTTGTGTTCACTGCGGTAGCGGTCAATACTTAATTTGACAGCTGATGACAAGCTGACAACTGACCGCCGCGGTCAAGCCGCTCTAGTCTGTGAGAGGCTTAAAAACATCTATTCTTATTAGAGGCATCTGAAACACATGCTTCTTCGTAAAGTTTTTTTTCAATATCTTAACTAACTTTGGCTTTTCGATCGGTTTACCCCAGTGGGTGCGTAGGCAGGGCTACGAAGCTGACGGTCGTGGGTTCGAATCCCGGCAAAGACACATATTTGCGTGATGAGCATGAATATTTGTACCTGCTGTTACGCTTGTTTACCACAAAAAAATTGAGCCCTTTATTTCTTTGAAAACATATTTTACATTTCCAGCGATAAGGCTTATTTATGTAGTCACAAGTTGTGGTTCGAATGTTATAAAAATAATGCTCGTCACTAATTGTACAATCAGCAACACGCTGACCATTAACAGACCTTATTTCCTTGCAATAAGGTTCACAGATCAGTCAGCAGTGTCGAGTGGTACCAGGACACCAGAATTCCAAAGGGTTCCATTAACCGTCTAATAAATTGTGACGTAATGACCACGCGCAATGGCCCGTGCGACTATCGAGTACAGGACGTTCTGTTTTCGAACTTTACGTCGAAGCCGTTAAATATACAGCGGGTAGCACTGACGCCGCGACGCGAAGCGAGACGATAAGATCTGCTCCTCTTTCTTATTTGCACAATGCGAGACGCGAGCGAGATTTAGCAGCAAGTTGTGTTAGGTGTACTGTAGTCAATAAACTGACATCTTGTATGGGGAAAAAAATTTTTGGGAATATTTATAATAGTTTATTTTTTATGTATAACGGATTAAAAATTAAATAGTTACCTAGCGACAGAATCTGACAAAATTTCAGACATCAAAATAATTAAAAAAACTGCTGGAAATCAGAAAAAAACATGAATAAATATTTTTGTCTTTATTTTGGTTCATTATATTTGCTCTAAAATATTAAAGACAAATCATACAGAAAAAGGCCATGCATGCTCATTTAAATCTACATAATTACTTCCGGGTAGAAACGTTTGTCGGATTCTTGAATAAAGCATCTTAGAATAAACATTTTAAAATTATATCAAATTATTATAACAAAAACCGCTATTATAAATTAATGTTTTTCCAAACCGTACTTTTTCCTGGAGGAAGGGTGCGTGACATTATTTTCCTTGTATTATTCGTGAATTCAATTTTTAAACGGCAATCTGATCGTGAGTTTTTCGTAAATAAGAACAAAAACACCGTAAATAGAGTAGCAATGTAATTTCAGTACATAGTATATCACGATAGATTCCGAATACTTCCTAAACAGCTACAATAATATTTTCCCCATTCATAAACAACAGTGAATCCTAATAACCCGTTGCATTAGACCACAATGTTGCTCCGACTTTCGGCCCTCCATTACAGTAAGCCTTAACATTTTTAAAATATCGCGCTAGGGTTGGGCACCACTGCTAGCGTAGTTCTAAACCGGGGTTCTTTTTCATATCAGCCGAAAGACGTCCACTGCTGGACATAGGCCTCCCCCAAAGAGTGCCGAAGTGACCAGTCGGACAAGACATTCTGTCACAAGTTGATGACTGGAGTTGGTAAAATTCTTAGCGAACGACGCACACAATGTTTTTCATCACATCACATTTGAGAGGAAACAAATACAGTTGAAAAAAAAAATACTGCTTGGAATAAAAATACAAAATGTCAATCAGCAGTCTGTTAGACGCCTCAGACTTTCGCCTGACTCATAAGACACAAATTAAAACATTCAAAATGTCTACGATCATATGAATAGCGAGATATTAAAATCACATAAATTTACACCAACATTTAACAATTCAACCACTTATTAGAACAATGAATTAATTACGAAATAATTTCATGCGTAGTAAATTCCTCGCTGCGAAATTCGCGAAATTCAGACGTGTGTTAATTAAAATTTTGCAAATAGTATAAAATCAACCCGACAGGTCGCTCCTGTTTCCACCCAAATTTTATTCAATAACACAAGGTAGTGGATCTATAAATTGTCGTTCATAATTGCAAGACGCTATTAATGGCAATCCAATAAAAAGTGGACAAAAAACACATTTTTTATTTTAAACCCATAACATAAATGACCGATGCGGTACGATTAGGGTCGATCACTGGTCAGTCTTTCGTAAAAGATCAACTGACAAAAAAAGTCGGGTTCGAATAGGTAAAGGTACTCAAAACGATCGTAATAATTGGTTTCGGGGTTTTCGAAAAAAGATAGATTTTGAATTAAATTCCATTCAAGTTTTCACATTTTTAAGTTAAAAAAGCCAGTCGAATCCATCCACACCTGAAAAATATTATTTCATACACTACGCATGTGGTATTGTGAAAGCCCTATTCAAAGGACATAGGGTTTTGAACACAATGACACGTCTCGTTCCATACCTAACAATAGGTTTCCAAGGAAGATACGTTCTTAAAAAAGATGCGTTCCGCTTGGTACTCGACATATTTACTTTCTAACTAAACGATTCAATCGTTTAGTTAGAAAGTAAATATGTCGAGTAAGATAAGATTTGCAACAAGCTAAGACTACAGTAATAAATAATACACCAAACCAAGAAAGGGTGGACAATACGTTTTTTTTTTAATTTATATATTTCAAACACAACATGGTTGTCATTATGTTATAGTAACAATAATGTTTATACTTATATTAGGTCCATGAAATTGCCGTTTTTTTCACAGATAATATTTTCTACGTAATTTATTCATTTCTATTGCAACTTCCAAATTATTTTTTAATTTCATTATAAGACTATGTAACAAAGGTTTGAAATACAAATGATAGGTTTTCATTTTTTATTTCGTGTTTCAAGTGTTTCAATTACGTACCTATAGTTTTATGATGCAAACTATTTTTAAGTAATTAAGATATGTGTAACGTAGCTTAAAAGTTTTCTTTATTCATACCAAAATTATGTTTGGTTTGAATTTGACATTGCTGAATAATCTACAAAATTCAATGTATGAAAATCACAGTTTTCATATAATTCGCGAAATAAAATGCCAATTTCTGAGGTAAGGACCTAATATATAAATCAAAACAAAATAACGGACGGCAGATGAACTATGGTAATAACGGAAGGACGGACGATTAAGTTCCTTTTTCCTATGGAAATTATCATGTATTTTGGAATTTGATATGATTATAAAAAATACAATAGCCAGGTTGTCAAGATTAAGTTAAACAAATACATGAATGAATTACTGATGAAGATTTATAAAACAGGTACAGCAAAATGCTGTAATATTTGAATTCGTATAACGGAGTGCGATCAATGAAATTACGTTGTATTGTATTACGTACAGCGGAACGTATATATTTAACCTCATTGTGGGCGGCTACAGCCCTGGCGCGGAGGTTATAATTAATCTTCATTTCCCGCCAAAATTACAGTGTTTTGGTTTCGAATATTTAATACAATACCTGTTGAAGCAACAAAAGCGTGTTCAGATATTTTAATCCTATCCCAGGTTTACATGGGTTACGTTACGTCGCACGTGGCCATAAAGTGGCTATTACCACCCGCTATGCGTGCCGAAAATTCCACTGGCCATGGACACGTTAAGTTATGTACTCACCACGGGTTATACTAAAGAAAGTTTCAGATCGTATATTCGTCTCGGGCTTCAAATAGAAACAAAGCAAGAAAACGTTTATTCGTGGCAAAAAGAAAAAAAAGAATAACTGTGGACACATACGCACATACACATCTGACATGATCTGACTTTGTTATACTGGTAAATTCCTATAATATTAACTTAATTGTGTCGTAAAACTTTTGTTTCCTTCCTATGAAGAAAATTAAACAATCATTTCATCAAGAATCATATCTGAATATCCTCCTTAATTGACAATATTTCAAAATATGTAATGACGCCTTAATCGAAAAGCATTTCGGTAATTATGTTATCTGAACGTAATAAAGTAGTTTTCTGTGTTTTTTTCCTGCTCGCTTTTAAGAAAATCGCGAAAACGTATAAAAGTGGTTGTCACCGTGTGTGACGTCAGTATTATGGCTGCCATATGAAAGGTGTCCAAACTGCCATACAGAGTCGTAGTATTGACGTCATAATTTACTTACAACCTTCTGGAATTCGCTACTTTTCAATTTGATAGTTTTGAATGAAAATTACAATTAAGGGAGAAATAAAAAAACACGTGTCGCTTAAAAAAACATTTTCTGCCGAACTAAATCATAAAATGACCTACATGAAAATATGAAATGTTGTCAATTCCAAATCTAGACAGAACGGCGTTTCAAAGGACGCGATATTTTCCATTCACGCCCTTAAAGAGTGAGTTAATGTATTATTTATTGGCTGAACCTTGAGAGGGTAAAAGCACCAGAACTAAGACGAGCAAAGCTGAGGGCCATGGAATAAATCCTTGAACAACAATAGGATATGTGAGACGACAATAGCGTATGGAAACCGTATTGAGTATAACTTCGACTACTTAGGTGGAATCGAAGTCTAAGTACTAGGTACTTTTCTACCATAGCCTGTTCATACAAATTCAGGCTAATACAAAGAGGTATTGATTGTAGTTTCAAGTTCATCATCATCATTCTGGACATAGGCCCCCAAAGAGTGCTAAAATGATATCCTGTGCTACCCGCATCCAGCGGACACCCGCGACCTTTACCAGGTCATCAGTCCACCTTGAGGGGGGTCTACCCACGCTACGTCTTCCGGTACTTGGTCGCCACTCGAGAAGCTTTCCGCCCCAACGGCCATCGGTTCCACACGTACTCTTTCAAGTTAAGAGCTGGAAATCGTGCATTTTTTTAACAGTACTTAGATGCTTTATGTAGCCTAATGTGCAAGTATTCACTTCAACTCTCCTGCCGATTCTATGCAATTATAGTTCTGTTGTCTAAGTTCAGACAGAATTGACAAAATAATTCTATACAATTGTCGAACCAACACACAATAATTTACTTTAAAAACAAAGTTTTAACCGACTTCAATTTAGTACTCGGCCAAGCCACGAGCACATTTCCTATTTTTTACAATTTACCACATGAACTGATTTCCGATAGCAAATGCGTTGATTACTATAGAAAAAAACCGAATCTCTGTATGTGGGCCTTTTACCTTTTACTTTTAAGTACATAATTGAGGAATTCGATAAGTCATCTGTGGTCTTCATCATCAATTCCTCGCCACCAAATTTATGATTCCGGATGTAAATACACGAGTTATAACAGAAAATACCAAAATCACTACACGCGTGCCTTATAAAATTGAGGAGTCCCCTCAATTCCTCATGGATCCCATCATCTAACTGAATTTTGAAAAAAATGGGACCCACCTGGAAGTATATACATACGAACAAAAAAAAAAATTTCCGAATCGGTTCATCAATGACGGAGTTCTGAGGTAACAAACATTGAAAAAAAAAAATACAACCGAATTGAGAACCTCCTCCTTTTTTTTGCAGTCGGTTAAAAATAACAAGTTTGCATTCGATATTATCATCATTTTGACTTGTAAATGCAATGTATAATAATTAGTATTATTGACTTTAACACTCCTCAAAAAATATTTTGCTCACCTGCACGCAGGCTGAATGCACTGAACTATTATATTGCGATATTAACACCTATGTAACTGCATTGTGGGCAAAATAAATAACATCGAATTCTTCACAAAAAATCACGAGAATTGGTTGAGAAATGAGACATGTGGAGGAAACCAACCGGACACCCGGACACACGAAAGAATTTTCGCCCAAGCTGAAATGGAAAACCTTGTTCGCTTCGCTCGCTCGAGCAATCTCCGGTACTATTTATATCCGATAAAAAATGCATTTAAATAAAGGACGGTGCACATAATTCCTTCAAGTGTCGCAACTATATTACCGCAATGAACGCAAACTGTGCCAAACTGGTTAATCTTTGCCCTGGGGTTAACACACGGTGTATAGTTTAAAAACAGCACGGTAGATTACCTTCATCGACCTCCAAGCGTTATTCCCGGTTGTGCCCCAAAGGGGCCCGGGATCCGCTTTGACATCTAATCCTAAGATTTGGCTTAGGCACTAGTTTTACGAACCCAGAGGGAGAACTGCTATATTGGGATTAGAACGGTTTCGTCTGGATGTTTTCCTTCATCGAAAAGCTAACGCGGTAAATACGGTAAGTAGATCATCTTTCGTTCGCGAATAATATTCCGTTAAAAAAAAAGTTTTTTTTTATGTGATAGGAGGCAAACGAGCAGACGGATCACCTGATGGTAAGCGATTACCGCCGCCCATGGACACCTGCAACACCAGAGGTGTTGTGAGTGCGTTGCCGGCCTTTAAGATGGGAGTACGCTCTTTTCTTGACGGTTTGAAGGTCGTATCGGTCCGGAAATACCGCAGGCGACAATCCATTCCACAGATTAGCTGTGCGAGGCGGGAAGTTTCTGGAGAAGCGGACAGTTGAGGACTGCCAACCACCTAAGTGGTGAGGATGGTAATGTTGTCGCGTTGGACGATGGCGAAAAGAAGCGGTAGGGATTAATCCGAACAATTCCTCGGAGCACTCCCCGTTATACAACATGCGATAGAAAATGCAGAGCGAAGCCACATCTCTACGCAGCGCCAAGGAGTCAAGCCGATCCGAAATATGCTGGCAGTCGACAATTCGAGTTGCTAGTCGTTGGATGCGGTCCAGAGGGAGAAGCTGGTATTGGGGTGCCCCTGCCCATAGATGAGAACAGTATTCCATGTGTGGGCGGACCTGCGACTTATAAAGCTGCAGGCGGTGGGCCGGTGTGAAATACTGTCTCGATCTGTTGAGCACACTGAGCTTTTTTGAGGCTAATTTGGCCTTGCCCTCTAAATGCCCGCGGAACTGGACTTCACTCGAAATGTCGACGCCAAAGATTCCGATACTGGCTGCGGCAGTCAGGGGAGTGCTCTCAAAACGAGGTGACACGACAAACATTAACTTTTTCGCGGTAAACGCGCAAACCTGTGTCTTGGTAGGGTTAGGGTTATATGCTACACTTTGTTTCAGTTTATATGACGAAAAGTACATAAAACCAACCATTACCTACATCTAATGTTTAATTGATATCTTCAAGTAGGGTTATAAAACAATTACGCAAAAACAACATAACAAGCAGTAGGTACTCCAGGACACGTGGCTCACTTCAGTCAGTTTAAGACGTCCTTTCCTTTCATATTTAGCAACAAAAGAAGCTGTACAATCCCTCTTTTCATCAGAAATCATGCAATTATCGAGCAGGTCACAATAGTTCCCGAGAATCGGTTGAGAAATTCGACCTGTATAGACAGACCAACGATTTTCCGCCCAAGCTGAAGCATAAAGTTCGTTCGCTTCGCTCGCTTGTTCGAAAAACACATCAAACCACATATTTTCAACCACATTTTATCAAACATATTTTCACCCTAACAATACCGTATTTCCGCGCATTCTACCTTCCTTCGGCCACGCATCACGGCGGGGCGGTGACTCCGTCGAGCGGCTTGAATTGAACGCACAAGAGCGCGCGGCAGATAACCTATGAGATGGACTGACCAAACCTGCACGTCTATCATGGTAAGGCCGCGACATACTCTCGATTTTTCTCGCACTATACCTCTTGTTCTAAGTGTTCTAATAAGAGAGAGAGAAAAATCGAGAGAGTTCGCACGCCGTCGCGTGATAGCCGTGCTATGCCGATCATCCACCACGAAACTAGACTAAGTAGAGCTACTTACGCTTAATAGTTACTACGCATCGCGGTGTCAAGATTTATGGGTGAGCTTTGCGGTAAACTTAATTGTAGTTTATGCGACTGATCCATAATGAGACACTCGTGTGATCCAAAACCCACACTCGTGTTTTAAGGCCTAATTATGTACAGTTGCATATACAACTTTATCTACACACATATCACAAGTAGTAGTAAGTCACAGCAAAAAACCAACAATAAAATGACAACAGCAATGGCGGCAATTCGATCATCCGTCATAACGAATGGTTTTTTTAAAATCATAGACAAACGAATGAAGTCCATATACTCATAACACTCGAGATCAAACGTCGTGCGGTTTGTATTAAAAAACGTACTGAATTGACGTTTCGTATCGATAACTGTTTTAATATCTATGGATACTAGAATAGAGACCCACTTGAGTTTTGACAGCTGTTCCAAATTTAAACTCATAACGATACAAAAACCTGTACTGTAATAGCATTAGATTACAGATTTTACCTACTACCACAGACAAGAAAGTTCTCATAGTAATATCGATTGTAGTAATGCTGGTCATTTCCTACGGTTTCTGAACGCATTTTAGAGCATTAATGATATGTGCGTAGATAAAACC
Source organism: Epinotia demarniana (assembly GCA_945867215.1). Classification (NCBI taxonomy): domain Eukaryota; kingdom Metazoa; phylum Arthropoda; class Insecta; order Lepidoptera; family Tortricidae; genus Epinotia; species Epinotia demarniana. The sequence goes on from OX244281.1 coordinate 3,746,848, forward strand.
AGTTACAGAATAGCGGGCAGGGCCGCGGTAGACGCACGCTATATTTGTGCATAAAGGCGGTTTTGAAAGAATGGCGACAGATCAACGGCGCTACCACGAAAACCGAAACTCGAGGTTCGTATACATGCATCCCAGTTACTCGAGCGTTGTAAGTACGATAGTGATGGAGATACCCGAACTTCGAATTTCGAAGTGAAATGACTAAGAAGATACCGTTTTTCAACTGTTCACTGCATTTCCCGGTAGGTTAATGCGATCGCGAGCCAAATGCACCAATTATGCCCGAAGCGCGTTTTAAACACTGCCATTGTGAGGCAAGACAAAATGTCGTAACTCTCAAGGAACTTGCATCGAAACTTGTCATATTGTACTAATTAATACCTATATTGTGCCGCGTCAGTTTGGTTATCTTGTTACGGACTGACATTCAGTTTAGATGGCTGTTAAGATGAATTGGTTGACAACAGTGAAAATATATTGTTTTTTGACTAGTAGTGCGCAAATGGGAAAGTATAAATCTTTCATTTATGTTTGCTATTGTAACATTGCTAATTTCTAAAAACGAACAATAAGGACGTTGTTTGATTGTGACGTCACAACCCCTGCACCGCGGATGGAGTCGCGAGCAAAAGCTAGTAGTATATATAATGAAAAGACTACGTTCCCATAAATAAAATGTCGTTAATATACGATTCGATGAATGTCAGAATTCCGTCCATTAACGCGTTTTCAATACACAATCCAATTCTGTATCGGATGACATAAATTACGAGGAATCGAATGAAGCCTCATAAAGTGAGAGCCATTCATGATCATGATTTACACCATATTATAAAAAAATATTGTATATTTGTTATTCAATCACGCTAACTGAAAAACGGCATAGGTACAAGGTGGACTGATGACCTGGTAAAGGTCGCGGGAGTCCGTAGGATGCGGAAAGCGGAGGATCGGGTAATCTGGCACTCTTTGGGGCTAGAAGTGGACGTCTTTTGGTTGATATGATGATGATGATGATGACATACATGACAGCATTTCTATGTTTTTTCCTTACAGCACTACATTCCTCTACGAAACTAACATCGTACTCATAAAAGTACCTGTCTTCATACACCGAAAATGATTCTTACCCTGATGAACTTTTTGCGAAAATATAATTAACTTGTATTTCGGTTATCCTCTATAATTAACACGGCAATTATACTTTAGTTTTTTTTTTTTTGGGGACTATCTGACACAAATCGACCTAGTCCCAAACTAAGCCAAGCTTGTACTATGGGTACTAGACGACGATAAACATACTTATATATTCTATAAATAAATACTTAAATACATAGAAAACATCCATGACTCAGGAACAAATATTCATGCTCACCACACAAATAAATGCCCTTACCGGGATTCGAACCCAGGACCTCTTGCTTTGTAGGCAGGGTCACTACCAACTAGGCTAAAGCGGTCGTCATTAAAATTGACGAATAAACTTCTTGTGGTTCAGAAAGATCAGCAAATTGTAAGTTACCAGCCTTATTTCAAGATTCTTTCGTCATACTACTTCATGTTCCAGAAATTGAATAATTCTGATTATAGCAGGCAATTCAGAAAAGGGAGTGACGTGTGCGGTTGTCCTCATTTACAGGTCGGATTACTCAACCGATTCAAGTGAAATTTAATGAGCCAGTTCAATAATCCTAATGATTCTTCTTATTGATTCATATCTTCGTTTTTTTTTACTAAAGACTGGCTTGCGAGTTTAACATCTAATAGAGCCATTAGTTAATGGAATATAAAAGGATAACATATTCTTTCGATTGTTCTTGAGCTCATTCTTCTTATGAAAAGAAGAATACGTTTAACACATTTGAATTTGAAAATGCTTGTTACGGCCTACTTGAATAAAGATTCTGAGTTCGAGTTTGAAACTTTTACTGCCAGGAACCCAACTAGCGGGTTATCTTCGCCTACCTATGCTCCTAGTTGGGCCCTCAACTAATTGCCTATGACAAATCACGCCCCAAATGGCCAGTGCATGCGCGGCAGAAGGCCAACGGCCTACGCCGTAGTCGATTTCCGCTACATATGAAGAAAACCACGGCATCTGCTACGAGCGTAGCGCGTAGCGGATCTTAGCAGTGAATGTGTTAAGACGCTTAGGGCGGGTTGCACCAAACCGTCTGTAATCGTAAGCGGCGTTCGTTAAAATCTATACGTATTGAAAGTTTGACAAGTTTCTATGGTATGACAGCCGCGGCCGCCATATTTAACGTTGATCGGCCTGCAATCGTAATTCGATACAACTCGTACGTTTCAAAAAGCTACAGCTATTTAAGTTAAATATTTGAAAAGCTATGCTACAAATACTGGCTATTCTACTGGCGTTTCTACAAATGCTAGTAATTTAAGCATCACTTTTCAAAAGTGCCTTTATAAAGCCGCTTGACGTTTGCATGTAGGTCTGTTAAATCAAAATGCTTTTAACAAGTATTCATTATTATTCGAATCAGAGGTAAATAATAGCATTCAACACGACTGAACAATTGATCAATTCCAATACAGAATAAAATCGGACTCGCGTATCTGATGACATAAAATAAAGAACCGGCCAGCACGGAAATTCAATAATATACACGAATTGCTGGTTTATTGCGGTGACTGGCTTTTGCCTGTGACTTTTTCACTTTTAATCTTAAACGATAGATGTTAACAATAGGTATCGACCTGGGATGCTGCAGATGCGATTTTTTTGACAACCACGGACGCGGTTGCGGATATTGTGGTCAAAAATTAAAATTTATACACAACGTCCATTTTACGATATCACGCAATCATCAAACACGTTGATACTGAATTACAATCGTTGCGAACAAATGAAAAACGTGTCTCCTCTTGGTCACACAAACTAGGGATGTTACGGAGGTGGTTCTATCGAAACCGAAACCGGAGTTTTTAAATTTGTTTTAAGAGCGAAACGAGCAAGAGCGAAACCGAAAGCGAAACCGAATCCGAAACCGGAGCCGGAGATAAAGGTGGAGGGAGACTAATGTGAACCTAATCTATCGTGAACCAAAACAATAAACGAATGAGTAGGTAAACAATCGTCGTAAAACAGTTGGGGTGATTCCCCGGGAGACAAGTCAAAACCTGTTTATATTGTACTCCTACTTAGGCACACGCCGCGCGCCGCGACCGCAGATTTTCGGCTCCGTTAAAACCTCCACTTAAAATTAGACGAAACCGAAGCCGGAGCCGGAGGTGTTCGCTTCAAATTAGACGAAACCGAAGCCGGAGGTGTGAATTCAGCCGAAAGTTTCGGTATAACGGAGCCGAAGCCGAACCTCCGTAACATCCCTAACACAAACGACAAGAAGTTTTTTTTTTTTTAACGCACTACGCACCACGTGGGCTCCTTTCTTGTCGTGAATTACACTAATCCGCATTCGCTAAAACTCCGCATCGATTTTGGCGGATGCCGATGCGAATGTCTGCAACATCCCTCGACTCTCGACCATTAGGCATTAAGGTGTCGAGCATTGGGACGTTGACCAAATTACTCATAGGGATTAAAAGTACTACCGAATAGCACATAATACTAGTGACTCTGCGAGTTAACTCGTGGGTATTTTTTTAAAAAAAAAAACTAAAAAAGTCTGTATAATTATCTATATATATACCCCTGCCACACTCGTCGAGTGACGCGCGACAACAAATTCGTCGGGTCATTTATATCGAGTTTATGTCGATTCGTTTAATCGATTACAGCGCCGCGTCATCGAAACGACTTATCGGTTATTCCGCTCGCGGCACTAAGTGTTACAATTGAGGACAAAATAAAATGTACGTTTCTATTTAGACTAGCTTTCGCCTGGGTTATTGTTCGCGTGATCTTCTGTACCTACGTTTAATTTCCTTTTGGGGTTTTCCTAATTCATTGCGTGTGATCCCAACTAATAACTAACCACAGTCATTTCTGTTCAATGCGCGTGTAGCAAAAAGCGACTACGGCGTAGGCGCACGCTAGGCGGGGTCCTGGCAGCGAAAGTGTTAATACATTCACTGCCAAGAATCGCTACGCGCTACGCTCGTACCCGATTCCGTAGTTTTCCCCGTATGCGTAAAGCGACTACGGCGTAGGCGCCCGCTACGCGGGTTCCTGGCTCCACACCCAGGAACCCGCCTAATGCCCACACGCGATAATATAAATAACCAACACTGTGGAAGCATTAGGCAAGTGTCGAAGAATTTTCCGAATTACGATATCTCCGGTAAAACCATATCCACACATTTACAGAACCATAAAGAACCCGAAGCTTTCACTGTACCTCAGACACATAAACCCGTCCCCCTTTAACTTAAAAGGTGCCCCGATAAATTTGTCCTCAGAGTTACGATACAGGCTGTGTTGTAAAATATTCAGCGCCGATACGTTCCCAAGTAGAGAGGGGCAGACTATTCAGTTGAATAAGAACTGCGCTTTTGTTTCAGCAGAAGAAATAACATTCAATGTTTTCTAATGAGTATGTGCGACGTATGAGATGAGAGGGATATTTTTTAGTGTAAACATAGTTTAAGGACAAAATACCAATGGTACACACAATACATAATAATGATTTACCACATTGTTACCACTAGCCATAAATAGTATTTCAGTGGAAACAAGGTTACTGTGTTTCTAAGATTACCCTAAGTCTCCTCAAAGGCCCGGGGACCAGTCAGGGTTGACAAACAAAGCGATAGCTGGATATCGTACAGGCGGACATCGAAAACGTGCTCGCAAATAAGGACGCCCTGAATCCTGCAAAGTGGAAGGCAGACCCTGTCAATAGCTAGGATTGCGCTAGATAGAACAAGAATAGTTCTACGATTTCCCCTGCCTGTCGCAAAAGACGACTAAAGGGGGGAATAGGGGTCGCTTGTGCTTCATATTAGGGATTGGCACTCACCTTAGAACCCCTGGGAATGCGACGAAGATCGTTTCGCATTAGGATAAACAAGTCGTAGTGGGGCGCGAGGGGGCTGCAGTGGTTGAGCATGGAGTACTCCGCTCGAGAGCAGATGGTAGCTGCCGTGGAGTTCTGAGTAGATAGAAATACTGCATAACGCAGTCATCTCCAGAGATGATTGGGTAGCAAACCGATTGCGTAATGTGTCGTAAGTAAGTTAGAAAGATCTAAATGTAACTTTTCTTATGGGAAAATGAGGGTTGAGTTATACTGGCGCTCGATCGAAAAGTTACGGGTAAGCCTCTGGTGCGCAGTTCACGAAACACCAATGTAGAAGAAGTAGGTCGCAGCGTTTTTATCGACATGTTTAGTCTGTTATATCTGGTTCAACCGAACACACGCCACATGGCAATGGCCATTTAGCGTCACCGATGTCGACGTTTTTAACGAGCGACGACATGGCGATGGCTTTTGTCGACTTTTGGAACAATATAAGACTTGAATACTAAAGAAGTGTTAAGCAAAATTCCGGGCGATTAATTTGACGACCGCTTTAGCCTACTTGGTAGTGCCCTTGACTACGAAGCCCGAGGTCCTGGGTTCAAATGCTGGTAAGGGTTATTTGAGTGATGATTTCTTTCTATGTATTTTAGTATTTTTTTATAAGTATCGTCGCCTAGAACCCATATTAAAAGCTTTGATTGGCTTGGGAC